>OX387266.1:55613098-57011016 GCA_947562075.1 Orthosia gracilis
TGACGTCGATCGGGAGCGCACTGTCGTGTTGTGCGCTTGCGCGTTTACGCGCGTAGCGATACACCCCTACCACTGACACAGCTACGCGGCGCGCATATAAATAGCGAGAAAACCAGTACGGGGCTTTATTATTACAGATTGTCTCGGCGCGCGCACTTCTGCACGCGTGTTTCATTCGTATACCTACAACAAGAAAACCTATTCAACCATGTCTGGTCGCGGTAAAGGAGGCAAGGTGAAGGGAAAGGCAAAGTCCCGTTCCAACCGTGCTGGTCTCCAGTTTCCCGTGGGACGTATCCACAGGCTGCTGCGTAACGGAAATTACGCCGAGCGTGTGGGTGCCGGCGCGCCCGTCTACTTGGCCGCCGTTATGGAGTACCTGGCCGCTGAGGTTCTCGAGTTGGCCGGCAACGCCGCGAGGGACAACAAGAAGACCAGGATCATCCCGCGTCATCTGCAATTGGCCATCCGCAACGACGAGGAGTTGAACAAGCTGCTCTCCGGTGTGACGATCGCTCAAGGTGGTGTGCTGCCGAACATCCAGGCCGTGCTACTGCCCAAGAAGACCGAGAAGAAGGCTTAAACGCTGCACACGCACCAACATACAGAGGCGTAGCACCGCACGCGTACTTCGATATTATGTCGATTGCGCGATGCTCTTCGCTCGTATGCATCCAAAACAAAAGGCCCTTTTCAGGGCCAAAATATGATTCGTCAAATATAACAAAGACAGTTTCTTTAACGGTGTTGTCGTAAAACAAAAACGTATCCTATAATATTATACCTACCTGTCCTAACATAACAATATTACTTACCTATATGGTTGTTTACCATTACCATTACTTTGTCCTACCTACCTGCCTACATAACAATGCAAAAATAACTCTGTTATGGTGCCTACTGTAAACGCAATAGGAACAATTATCTACAAAGGCTAGATTAAACCCAGATCAATGAAAGAAAGATCACCATAATTCCACGTAACTACGGTAGCCCTTACGGCATTCTGATAACTATAAGTAGGCACATTTGTTTGTTTGTTTGTTTGTCCTTTGTAGATAATAAATTATTCGTTCTATTGTATTTAGAGTGTAGATAATTTTGAATGAAAAATTTTAAAAAAAATAAGAACGACGGGCATATAATAAATCATTGTAAACCACAGATAGCAGGCAAAGGTTTTGAAAACATACATACCTGCTACATGATGCCTATGACTAGCAAATCGATTTAATATGTACGTACCTACTATTATGATATTACATTTGATTGAGATGCCGATTGTTATTAAAATAAAAAGTCTATATTAGTTAAGATAGTATATACCTAGTTGAGTTAGTTTAGTTGACTTTAAATATTGCTTTAGTTGTTTATTTTCATTTAATTTATTTTTCGGTACCCCAGCCCCCTCCACACCCCTTTGCCGCCCATCCGAAGCGCCCCTCGCCCCGCGCTCGATGTACACTCTAGCTAAGGAACTCTGTGATTGGTCCACCGGTATGTCGAGCCCGCCGCGACAGCGTACAGCGCCGCTCGTATAAATAGAACTATTGATACGGCGTGTTTTTATTCTGCTACTGAACGTCGTTCCGTTAGCACGTATATTATTAAAATCTCATAATGCCGCCCAAGACAAGTGGTAAAGCCGCCAAGAAGTCTGGCAAAGCCCAGAAGAACATCTCCAAGACCGACAAGAAGAAGAAGAAGCACAAGAGGAAGGAGAGTTACGCCATCTACATCTACAAGGTGTTGAAGCAGGTGCACCCCGACACCGGTATCTCCAGCAAGGCCATGTCTATCATGAACTCGTTCGTGAACGACATCTTCGAGCGTATCGCCGCCGAAGCCTCCCGTCTCGCCCACTACAACAAGAGGTCGACCATCACATCCAGGGAGGTGCAGACATCCGTCAGGCTCCTGCTGCCCGGAGAGCTCGCCAAGCACGCCGTCAGTGAAGGCACCAAGGCCGTCACCAAATACACCAGCTCCAAGTGAGCGGTCGGTAGCTAACAAGAGCCCGACGACGCTCGTGTCTCAACGCCGCCGCCTTTTCCTAATGTGTGTGCGTGTGGGGAAAAGTGTTAAATCCAGTGCGCTTGTTCGTGTGTCTTGTCTTGATTGATATAGTGATGCGTGTTCATTGTGTGATGTGTACCTAAAAGATGCATCGCATGATTCACGTATCGCGGAAACAAACAAACAGACCACGACAAACGTCTCTGGACGCGCACTCCGACCCACCCACCACCGAAGGATAGCGGGCGAAGAGAAAAAAACCAAAAGGCCCTTTTCAGGGCCGCAAATATGTTCATGTGAAAGATAAAATTCACGTTTCTTTAATACGATAACAGTCAAAACGTTACCTACCTACCTACCTACCTACCTACCTACTGCAACTACAACAATACTTTTACAACTTATACTTACCTACTGTATATGGAGATCGCAATAGGTACCTATTAAATGCTAACTATGAACTACAAAGCTAATAACACAAAAAATATAAAAACTTGTATACTTACACGAACCACCAAACTACATTGCCGCCTAATATGAAGATGCAAGTAGACGTATCTAAGAATATTAACTGGCTGTAGCAGTAGGTATTAGTGAATTAATGACTATGGAAATAAAATAATCAAAGGGAGACAATGAAAAAAAAAAACAAAAAAAAAAAAAAAAACTATTAAATAAGTAGATCACGTGACATTGTTTACAATCTCAATGAGGCACGGGCATTATTTTATTGATATTTATTGTTTTTGAAATGTGTTCTATTTACAACGTAATATCACAAAATTAATTACAAACTCACGGTGTCTGCAAAAATGACAGTCGCTGTATTCAGTCGATTCCAATAGCCCATGTACCTAGCAAATGTACAGGTACCAAGGTACTACTCCATTAGAATTTTCATAATCCTAATACAGTCACCGCATATCTAGTATAGGTTAATAAAGTATACATAATAAAATTAAAATAAAAGCCAAAATTACGTGTGTCTTATTAGTATGTACCTACCTATTTATCTCAAAATTTTTATTATTCACCTATTTTCATTTTTCAACAAGAGTCATAGTTTCGTCGTGGCCGGCGTCGTACTGAAGAGGGCGCGCGTGCGACTCATGCTCTCTACGGACTTTGGCAGACTATAAAAGGGGCCGATCACAGTTAGGTAAAATTTATTCACTCTCCAACGTTCGTACCGTCCGCACGTCGGTTGCGTGTTTATACTTCCTACGTCAGCAGTTATCGTTGTCTAAAATGGCGCGTACCAAGCAGACCGCTCGTAAATCCACCGGTGGTAAGGCACCCAGGAAACAGCTCGCCACCAAGGCTGCGCGTAAGAGCGCACCGGCCACCGGTGGCGTCAAGAAGCCCCATCGCTACAGGCCCGGAACTGTGGCCCTCCGTGAGATCCGTCGTTACCAGAAGAGTACCGAGCTGTTGATCCGCAAGCTTCCGTTCCAGCGTCTCGTCCGTGAGATCGCTCAGGACTTCAAGACCGATCTCCGTTTCCAGAGCTCCGCCGTCATGGCGCTGCAGGAGGCTAGCGAAGCTTATCTGGTCGGTCTCTTCGAAGACACCAACTTGTGCGCGATTCACGCTAAGCGTGTCACCATCATGCCCAAGGACATCCAGCTAGCGCGCAGGATCAGAGGCGAACGCGCTTAAACCGCTGCAACACGGACTGCCTTCACGTGTGCCGCAGTGCATCGTGTCGGTGGCGACAGTGTTTAACACACACACATATAAAAGGCCCTTCTCAGGGCCACACATGTATCTGATTATTAAATGTTTCTTTATATCAGAATGTCACAAAAACGTTACCTATTACCTACTCAAAACCAAACCAACCTCAACTGTCTAAATTTACACGAGACAGTCAAAAAGTTGATAACAAATATATGAACTATTACTATGCTATTAATTAATGAACGAAATCATACAAAGACTTATCTACCCATGTTCATACATACATACATACATACTTACAAACCTACCTAAACCCACCTACCTAAGTACGTACCTACTACATAGGGGTACTAACAAACTGCAGTCTGTCGGTTTTATGAGTAAATTTTATTTGATTGTCTAACCGTGCGCTTGCGTTGTTAACGCTTATTCACTATAATATATAATAAGTATAAGGTATAACTACTTACTACTATTTTAAGATCAGATCAATCTGACGTTTCCTTTATTTATTTTTGTACACATTTTATGCAACGAAACAAGTAGCAAAAATCTGTGTAGAGCGAGGGAGGAACCTCCTAACAATACGTCATTTTTATTTTTTATGTTTCTCTCTTTTATTTACACATACCTATAATTGTATTGAATTAATTTGATTAGTACTTTACTTTTTCGACAAAGTTCGCGACCAAACTACTTCTTGGCATTCATCGTCCGTCCGTCCGTCCGTCCAGCCAATCAACGACTAGCATCGGCTCACGTCTCCCCGCTCCACCGCCTCCCCTGCCGTTGAGTTCCACGTTTACTATATATATAGGCGGATAACCGTTGTATGAGCAGGACACTCCAGTTGCAGTCGTTCGTTCGCGTCGTACGTGCGCGAGCCCAGTTTATTATCGTGTGTGTTATTTTGAAAACCTAACGCTGAGAAGATGACCGGTCGCGGCAAGGGAGGAAAGGGTCTTGGAAAGGGAGGAGCGAAGCGTCACAGGAAGGTACTTCGTGATAACATCCAGGGTATCACGAAGCCCGCCATCCGTCGTCTGGCTCGCAGAGGCGGCGTGAAACGTATCTCCGGTCTTATCTACGAGGAGACTCGCGGTGTGCTTAAAGTGTTCCTTGAGAACGTCATCCGTGACGCCGTCACCTACACCGAGCACGCCAAGAGGAAGACCGTCACCGCCATGGACGTAGTCTACGCTCTGAAGCGCCAGGGTCGCACCCTGTACGGTTTCGGCGGTTAAACGGCGATTCATTGCCGTTTGCAACCGGCACTACATACGTACGTTACACGTAATTATGTAGATGCGCCGCACATACAAAAAAAGGCCCTTTTCAGGGCCGCATATGATTCGATATTATTAAATGTTTCTTTAATAGAGTTGTCTAAAAACGAACACTTGCATAACGTATGACTTACTTAATAAATGTACTTACTTACCTACCTACATCTACATAGACATACTTACTTACTCGATCAGTCCTTTAGTTTTGGATTAAATGAGACACATCATTTTATTATTCATTAGTATATTATATACTTACTCAGAACGACTTACAAATACATACATCTGTCTCCTCCTGCCTGCACCCTGCTATCTCTGAAAGCTAAAAAAAAAAAGAATATACATTAGGTACACGCTATTACATTCAATACGACTACGATGTGGATGTATGAACTTACCTACGGTTACTTACTTGTCATGTGTACTAGATCAACTTAGTATCTACCTGGTTATTTTGTTTCGGCGACCATTCAGTGGTGTTAGTAGTTAAGTACACACCTGAGATCTATGTACGTATGGCTGTATTGCTTCAAGCACTGCATAAACAATATTTAGGTACGTACCTCCTTGCAGTAAAGCGGTTCGCCCTCGCCCTCGCCAACGCCACGGCTGCTGTCCTGGGGACCTGAAATTGATAAATTACATTAGGTACACTATTTAGGTAACTTTGTACCTCCTAGCTAGAGCATCTCTACCCGCTACACATTGTATGTGTAACTAGGTACGGCCGTTCCATTTGTGCGGCGTGCGTGCCGTTTGTTTATGTCGTTTTAGGTATACTCGTCTTACAAACTTATTTCGATTAGGTGTATGTAGAGGGTTATTTTGCGTTAGTATATAGATAGGTAAAATTATTGAGTCGTTGTTTTACCTAGTTTTAATGTCACATTGTACGGAAGAAGCACAACACGGACGGCGTACACGGTAGGTACTTACCGGTACCTTGTTGTTTGTCTGCTGATACGCACGCACCGATTGATTCTGATGCGATAATCGCAATCCTCTATACACACTGTTCACACTCATCGAAGGGCACTGTCTCGTCTTTTAATAAGTAATTAATTATAATAATGTAAGATTGATCAATAGCTGTTGCACGTCCTGGACGGAGCCGTCTGTCCTCCAACGGTTCGGCGCTCGCGGTGTTTTACGACGCTTCACTTTTAGCTCGATAATACCTTCGCTAGGTCGTGTGATATCGACGAAGTCCTGTCGCCACACAAGCTCGATATCTTCCCTGTTGACGCGACGACCTTTATCGGCACTGACTATCGTTTTTATAGAGAAAATAACGTTTTGAACTCGACCCGGCCATCGCTTCGTACGCAGTCGCCAAAATAAAACACCGCCACCGGCTACACGGGCACCTTGCGCCCCCCGGATCGCCGCTACCGCATCGTCAACTTCATGACCTATCCGAAACTATAAACTGCACCGGCACTTGTGCACGATAAACGTTCTTTTTCTATATTTTATTAGATACGTGTTAGTGAAAACTTTCAAGCGTTCATACGAGAAAACGTCCCGCGACATCGAGGCGCTCGTTACGGTAAAGTTTCCTCTGCCCTCGCCGTGCGCATACGGTACAGATTGTAACCTATAAGTGGCGACATCTAAGTCTCTATCTTAACTTTTGCTCGTGTTAACTGTGTATACTTACTTCATCAACAACCATCAACAATGGCAGACACCGCAGTTGCTACCGAGGCTCCGGCACCCGCTACCCCAGCGAAGAAGCAGGCGAGGCAAGCCGGCGCCGCGAAGAAACCTAAGGCGAAGCCGACCCATCCCAAGACATCCGAGATGGTAAACAACGCCATCAAGGAGATGAAAGAGCGCAGCGGATCTTCCCTGCAGGCGATCAAGAAGTACATCGCCGCGCAGTACAAGGTCGACGCGGAGAAACTGGCTCCGTTCATCAGGAAATATCTGAAGAGCGCCGTCGAATCGGGCGCGCTGATCCAGACCAAGGGCAAGGGTGCCTCCGGTTCCTTCAAGCTCGAGTCTAAGTCGGCAGCGGCCAAGAAACCCGCCAGCGCCGCCAGCAAGGCCAAGGCTCCCGCTGCGGCTGCGAAGACGAAGAAGGCGACTGCCTCGGCAGCCGGCGCCAAGACCAAGAAGGCGGCAGCCGCCGCCGCTGCCGCGTCCGCCGCTTCCCCTTCGAAAGCCGCCAAGTCATCGGCCGCCGCCAGTGCGAAGGACAAGAAGGCAGCCGCCGCCGCTAAGAAGAAACCGGCACCTAAGAAGGCAGCCGCCCCCGCCAAAGCGAAGGCACCCAAAGCCAAGAAGACAGCCAAGCCGCCAACCAAGAAGCCTAAAGCTCCTAAACCCAAGAAGGCCGCGGCCGCTACACCCAAGTCTAAGCCGGCAGCCAAGAAAGCTTCCGCCGCTAAGAAGTAAAGGGTCGTCTAATTACTAAGGGCGTGTGTTCGCGTTACACCGGCGACTACGTGTCTGTGCAAAGTGTGTATGCTTTGTGTGTGTCTGTGTGTTGTGTGTATTTGTGAACGTGTAAATATGTTCACGTACGTTACATGTCACAATGCATACAGCGCACCAACCGCGCAAGCACGTAGTACGTACGTCGTACGCGTCCATCGTCCTCGGGAAAGTCGAAAGAGGGTGCGGAAAGCACGAGCTCGACGCGTCTCGACCGACGAGGAGTATCATCAATCAGATAAACAATCGAAGAAACCGCGGCGGCGCCGAGATGCTAAACGCGAGTGCCATGCGCTCTCAATCGCAGCGCTCCCCGAGCGCAAACCAAAAAGCCCTTTTCAGGGCTAACAGTACTATCATGAATATGAACAATATTCGTTTCTATTAAACAGAAGAGTCTAAACGTTTGAAATAAACATACTTACCTATCTAATATAAAAATAGTACATACACTCACACACTAAACAACAAACAAACAAACAAACATACATACATACTTACATAGGTGCATACATACAAACATAACTCCCTACCTACCTACCTACCTACCTACCTACCTACCAGAAACAACCTAGGTAGCGTTGGTGCTGTCTATCTAAACAGCTGATTGATATACATAGATTATTTTATCCATTGAAAGTAGAACCTAATAAGAAAGTAGGCCTATCCTCTCGGGATGCATGTAGATACGAGAGCATAACCTTTGATAGATAATAATATTATTTATAATACAGAGTTGATTTCACTATTGGAAGTTTAGTTTTTATTATAGTAGTCTCGATCTGTTCTAAATGTCACTAAGTAAACTTTCTGCCTTAGAAATACCTAAAGGTGTGTATAAAAAAAAAAAAAACGACAAATATAATATTCGAAATCCAAAATGTGGATCTCTGCTCATCTCATAAAATTAACCGTGGTGCAGCAGTGTACGACGTACCTACCTACAAAATTACTAAGTTTTACGTGACGTCGATCGGGAGCGCACTGTCGTGTTGTGCGCTTGCGCGTTTACGCGCGTAGCGATACACCCCTACCACTGACACAGCTACGCGGCGCGCATATAAATAGCGAGAAAACCAGTACGGGGCTTTATTATTACAGATTGTCTCGGCGCGCGCACTTCTGCACGCGTGTTTCATTCGTATACCTACAACAAGAAAACCTATTCAACCATGTCTGGTCGCGGTAAAGGAGGCAAGGTGAAGGGAAAGGCAAAGTCCCGTTCCAACCGTGCTGGTCTCCAGTTTCCCGTGGGACGTATCCACAGGCTGCTGCGTAACGGAAATTACGCCGAGCGTGTGGGTGCCGGCGCGCCCGTCTACTTGGCCGCCGTTATGGAGTACCTGGCCGCTGAGGTTCTCGAGTTGGCCGGCAACGCCGCGAGGGACAACAAGAAGACCAGGATCATCCCGCGTCATCTGCAATTGGCCATCCGCAACGACGAGGAGTTGAACAAGCTGCTCTCCGGTGTGACGATCGCTCAAGGTGGTGTGCTGCCGAACATCCAGGCCGTGCTACTGCCCAAGAAGACCGAGAAGAAGGCTTAAACGCTGCACACGCACCAACATACAGAGGCGTAGCACCGCACGCGTACTTCGATATTATGTCGATTGCGCGATGCTCTTCGCTCGTATGCATCCAAAACAAAAGGCCCTTTTCAGGGCCAAAATATGATTCGTCAAATATAACAAAGACAGTTTCTTTAACGGTGTTGTCGTAAAACAAAAACGTATCCTATAATATTATACCTACCTGTCCTAACATAACAATATTACTTACCTATATGGTTGTTTACCATTACCATTACTTTGTCCTACCTACCTGCCTACATAACAATGCAAAAATAACTCTGTTATGGTGCCTACTGTAAACGCAATAGGAACAATTATCTACAAAGGCTAGATTAAACCCAGATCAATGAAAGAAAGATCACCATAATTCCACGTAACTACGGTAGCCCTTACGGCATTCTGATAACTATAAGTAGGCACATTTGTTTGTTTGTTTGTTTGTCCTTTGTAGATAATAAATTATTCGTTCTATTGTATTTAGAGTGTAGATAATTTTGAATGAAAAATTTTAAAAAAAATAAGAACGACGGGCATATAATAAATCATTGTAAACCACAGATAGCAGGCAAAGGTTTTGAAAACATACATACCTGCTACATGATGCCTATGACTAGCAAATCGATTTAATATGTACGTACCTACTATTATGATATTACATTTGATTGAGATGCCGATTGTTATTAAAATAAAAAGTCTATATTAGTTAAGATAGTATATACCTAGTTGAGTTAGTTTAGTTGACTTTAAATATTGCTTTAGTTGTTTATTTTCATTTAATTTATTTTTCGGTACCCCAGCCCCCTCCACACCCCTTTGCCGCCCATCCGAAGCGCCCCTCGCCCCGCGCTCGATGTACACTCTAGCTAAGGAACTCTGTGATTGGTCCACCGGTATGTCGAGCCCGCCGCGACAGCGTACAGCGCCGCTCGTATAAATAGAACTATTGATACGGCGTGTTTTTATTCTGCTACTGAACGTCGTTCCGTTAGCACGTATATTATTAAAATCTCATAATGCCGCCCAAGACAAGTGGTAAAGCCGCCAAGAAGTCTGGCAAAGCCCAGAAGAACATCTCCAAGACCGACAAGAAGAAGAAGAAGCACAAGAGGAAGGAGAGTTACGCCATCTACATCTACAAGGTGTTGAAGCAGGTGCACCCCGACACCGGTATCTCCAGCAAGGCCATGTCTATCATGAACTCGTTCGTGAACGACATCTTCGAGCGTATCGCCGCCGAAGCCTCCCGTCTCGCCCACTACAACAAGAGGTCGACCATCACATCCAGGGAGGTGCAGACATCCGTCAGGCTCCTGCTGCCCGGAGAGCTCGCCAAGCACGCCGTCAGTGAAGGCACCAAGGCCGTCACCAAATACACCAGCTCCAAGTGAGCGGTCGGTAGCTAACAAGAGCCCGACGACGCTCGTGTCTCAACGCCGCCGCCTTTTCCTAATGTGTGTGCGTGTGGGGAAAAGTGTTAAATCCAGTGCGCTTGTTCGTGTGTCTTGTCTTGATTGATATAGTGATGCGTGTTCATTGTGTGATGTGTACCTAAAAGATGCATCGCATGATTCACGTATCGCGGAAACAAACAAACAGACCACGACAAACGTCTCTGGACGCGCACTCCGACCCACCCACCACCGAAGGATAGCGGGCGAAGAGAAAAAAACCAAAAGGCCCTTTTCAGGGCCGCAAATATGTTCATGTGAAAGATAAAATTCACGTTTCTTTAATACGATAACAGTCAAAACGTTACCTACCTACCTACCTACCTACCTACCTACTGCAACTACAACAATACTTTTACAACTTATACTTACCTACTGTATATGGAGATCGCAATAGGTACCTATTAAATGCTAACTATGAACTACAAAGCTAATAACACAAAAAATATAAAAACTTGTATACTTACACGAACCACCAAACTACATTGCCGCCTAATATGAAGATGCAAGTAGACGTATCTAAGAATATTAACTGGCTGTAGCAGTAGGTATTAGTGAATTAATGACTATGGAAATAAAATAATCAAAGGGAGACAATGAAAAAAAAAAACAAAAAAAAAAAAAAAAACTATTAAATAAGTAGATCACGTGACATTGTTTACAATCTCAATGAGGCACGGGCATTATTTTATTGATATTTATTGTTTTTGAAATGTGTTCTATTTACAACGTAATATCACAAAATTAATTACAAACTCACGGTGTCTGCAAAAATGACAGTCGCTGTATTCAGTCGATTCCAATAGCCCATGTACCTAGCAAATGTACAGGTACCAAGGTACTACTCCATTAGAATTTTCATAATCCTAATACAGTCACCGCATATCTAGTATAGGTTAATAAAGTATACATAATAAAATTAAAATAAAAGCCAAAATTACGTGTGTCTTATTAGTATGTACCTACCTATTTATCTCAAAATTTTTATTATTCACCTATTTTCATTTTTCAACAAGAGTCATAGTTTCGTCGTGGCCGGCGTCGTACTGAAGAGGGCGCGCGTGCGACTCATGCTCTCTACGGACTTTGGCAGACTATAAAAGGGGCCGATCACAGTTAGGTAAAATTTATTCACTCTCCAACGTTCGTACCGTCCGCACGTCGGTTGCGTGTTTATACTTCCTACGTCAGCAGTTATCGTTGTCTAAAATGGCGCGTACCAAGCAGACCGCTCGTAAATCCACCGGTGGTAAGGCACCCAGGAAACAGCTCGCCACCAAGGCTGCGCGTAAGAGCGCACCGGCCACCGGTGGCGTCAAGAAGCCCCATCGCTACAGGCCCGGAACTGTGGCCCTCCGTGAGATCCGTCGTTACCAGAAGAGTACCGAGCTGTTGATCCGCAAGCTTCCGTTCCAGCGTCTCGTCCGTGAGATCGCTCAGGACTTCAAGACCGATCTCCGTTTCCAGAGCTCCGCCGTCATGGCGCTGCAGGAGGCTAGCGAAGCTTATCTGGTCGGTCTCTTCGAAGACACCAACTTGTGCGCGATTCACGCTAAGCGTGTCACCATCATGCCCAAGGACATCCAGCTAGCGCGCAGGATCAGAGGCGAACGCGCTTAAACCGCTGCAACACGGACTGCCTTCACGTGTGCCGCAGTGCATCGTGTCGGTGGCGACAGTGTTTAACACACACACATATAAAAGGCCCTTCTCAGGGCCACACATGTATCTGATTATTAAATGTTTCTTTATATCAGAATGTCACAAAAACGTTACCTATTACCTACTCAAAACCAAACCAACCTCAACTGTCTAAATTTACACGAGACAGTCAAAAAGTTGATAACAAATATATGAACTATTACTATGCTATTAATTAATGAACGAAATCATACAAAGACTTATCTACCCATGTTCATACATACATACATACATACTTACAAACCTACCTAAACCCACCTACCTAAGTACGTACCTACTACATAGGGGTACTAACAAACTGCAGTCTGTCGGTTTTATGAGTAAATTTTATTTGATTGTCTAACCGTGCGCTTGCGTTGTTAACGCTTATTCACTATAATATATAATAAGTATAAGGTATAACTACTTACTACTATTTTAAGATCAGATCAATCTGACGTTTCCTTTATTTATTTTTGTACACATTTTATGCAACGAAACAAGTAGCAAAAATCTGTGTAGAGCGAGGGAGGAACCTCCTAACAATACGTCATTTTTATTTTTTATGTTTCTCTCTTTTATTTACACATACCTATAATTGTATTGAATTAATTTGATTAGTACTTTACTTTTTCGACAAAGTTCGCGACCAAACTACTTCTTGGCATTCATCGTCCGTCCGTCCGTCCGTCCAGCCAATCAACGACTAGCATCGGCTCACGTCTCCCCGCTCCACCGCCTCCCCTGCCGTTGAGTTCCACGTTTACTATATATATAGGCGGATAACCGTTGTATGAGCAGGACACTCCAGTTGCAGTCGTTCGTTCGCGTCGTACGTGCGCGAGCCCAGTTTATTATCGTGTGTGTTATTTTGAAAACCTAACGCTGAGAAGATGACCGGTCGCGGCAAGGGAGGAAAGGGTCTTGGAAAGGGAGGAGCGAAGCGTCACAGGAAGGTACTTCGTGATAACATCCAGGGTATCACGAAGCCCGCCATCCGTCGTCTGGCTCGCAGAGGCGGCGTGAAACGTATCTCCGGTCTTATCTACGAGGAGACTCGCGGTGTGCTTAAAGTGTTCCTTGAGAACGTCATCCGTGACGCCGTCACCTACACCGAGCACGCCAAGAGGAAGACCGTCACCGCCATGGACGTAGTCTACGCTCTGAAGCGCCAGGGTCGCACCCTGTACGGTTTCGGCGGTTAAACGGCGATTCATTGCCGTTTGCAACCGGCACTACATACGTACGTTACACGTAATTATGTAGATGCGCCGCACATACAAAAAAAGGCCCTTTTCAGGGCCGCATATGATTCGATATTATTAAATGTTTCTTTAATAGAGTTGTCTAAAAACGAACACTTGCATAACGTATGACTTACTTAATAAATGTACTTACTTACCTACCTACATCTACATAGACATACTTACTTACTCGATCAGTCCTTTAGTTTTGGATTAAATGAGACACATCATTTTATTATTCATTAGTATATTATATACTTACTCAGAACGACTTACAAATACATACATCTGTCTCCTCCTGCCTGCACCCTGCTATCTCTGAAAGCTAAAAAAAAAAAGAATATACATTAGGTACACGCTATTACATTCAATACGACTACGATGTGGATGTATGAACTTACCTACGGTTACTTACTTGTCATGTGTACTAGATCAACTTAGTATCTACCTGGTTATTTTGTTTCGGCGACCATTCAGTGGTGTTAGTAGTTAAGTACACACCTGAGATCTATGTACGTATGGCTGTATTGCTTCAA
Source organism: Orthosia gracilis (assembly GCA_947562075.1). Lineage (NCBI taxonomy): Eukaryota > Metazoa > Arthropoda > Insecta > Lepidoptera > Noctuidae > Orthosia > Orthosia gracilis. Next base: position 55,626,999 of record OX387266.1, read on the forward strand.
GCACTGCATAAACAATATTTAGGTACGTACCTCCTTGCAGTAAAGCGGTTCGCCCTCGCCCTCGCCAACGCCACGGCTGCTGTCCTGGGGACCTGAAATTGATAAATTACATTAGGTACACTATTTAGGTAACTTTGTACCTCCTAGCTAGAGCATCTCTACCCGCTACACATTGTATGTGTAACTAGGTACGGCCGTTCCATTTGTGCGGCGTGCGTGCCGTTTGTTTATGTCGTTTTAGGTATACTCGTCTTACAAACTTATTTCGATTAGGTGTATGTAGAGGGTTATTTTGCGTTAGTATATAGATAGGTAAAATTATTGAGTCGTTGTTTTACCTAGTTTTAATGTCACATTGTACGGAAGAAGCACAACACGGACGGCGTACACGGTAGGTACTTACCGGTACCTTGTTGTTTGTCTGCTGATACGCACGCACCGATTGATTCTGATGCGATAATCGCAATCCTCTATACACACTGTTCACACTCATCGAAGGGCACTGTCTCGTCTTTTAATAAGTAATTAATTATAATAATGTAAGATTGATCAATAGCTGTTGCACGTCCTGGACGGAGCCGTCTGTCCTCCAACGGTTCGGCGCTCGCGGTGTTTTACGACGCTTCACTTTTAGCTCGATAATACCTTCGCTAGGTCGTGTGATATCGACGAAGTCCTGTCGCCACACAAGCTCGATATCTTCCCTGTTGACGCGACGACCTTTATCGGCACTGACTATCGTTTTTATAGAGAAAATAACGTTTTGAACTCGACCCGGCCATCGCTTCGTACGCAGTCGCCAAAATAAAACACCGCCACCGGCTACACGGGCACCTTGCGCCCCCCGGATCGCCGCTACCGCATCGTCAACTTCATGACCTATCCGAAACTATAAACTGCACCGGCACTTGTGCACGATAAACGTTCTTTTTCTATATTTTATTAGATACGTGTTAGTGAAAACTTTCAAGCGTTCATACGAGAAAACGTCCCGCGACATCGAGGCGCTCGTTACGGTAAAGTTTCCTCTGCCCTCGCCGTGCGCATACGGTACAGATTGTAACCTATAAGTGGCGACATCTAAGTCTCTATCTTAACTTTTGCTCGTGTTAACTGTGTATACTTACTTCATCAACAACCATCAACAATGGCAGACACCGCAGTTGCTACCGAGGCTCCGGCACCCGCTACCCCAGCGAAGAAGCAGGCGAGGCAAGCCGGCGCCGCGAAGAAACCTAAGGCGAAGCCGACCCATCCCAAGACATCCGAGATGGTAAACAACGCCATCAAGGAGATGAAAGAGCGCAGCGGATCTTCCCTGCAGGCGATCAAGAAGTACATCGCCGCGCAGTACAAGGTCGACGCGGAGAAACTGGCTCCGTTCATCAGGAAATATCTGAAGAGCGCCGTCGAATCGGGCGCGCTGATCCAGACCAAGGGCAAGGGTGCCTCCGGTTCCTTCAAGCTCGAGTCTAAGTCGGCAGCGGCCAAGAAACCCGCCAGCGCCGCCAGCAAGGCCAAGGCTCCCGCTGCGGCTGCGAAGACGAAGAAGGCGACTGCCTCGGCAGCCGGCGCCAAGACCAAGAAGGCGGCAGCCGCCGCCGCTGCCGCGTCCGCCGCTTCCCCTTCGAAAGCCGCCAAGTCATCGGCCGCCGCCAGTGCGAAGGACAAGAAGGCAGCCGCCGCCGCTAAGAAGAAACCGGCACCTAAGAAGGCAGCCGCCCCCGCCAAAGCGAAGGCACCCAAAGCCAAGAAGACAGCCAAGCCGCCAACCAAGAAGCCTAAAGCTCCTAAACCCAAGAAGGCCGCGGCCGCTACACCCAAGTCTAAGCCGGCAGCCAAGAAAGCTTCCGCCGCTAAGAAGTAAAGGGTCGTCTAATTACTAAGGGCGTGTGTTCGCGTTACACCGGCGACTACGTGTCTGTGCAAAGTGTGTATGCTTTGTGTGTGTCTGTGTGTTGTGTGTATTTGTGAACGTGTAAATATGTTCACGTACGTTACATGTCACAATGCATACAGCGCACCAACCGCGCAAGCACGTAGTACGTACGTCGTACGCGTCCATCGTCCTCGGGAAAGTCGAAAGAGGGTGCGGAAAGCACGAGCTCGACGCGTCTCGACCGACGAGGAGTATCATCAATCAGATAAACAATCGAAGAAACCGCGGCGGCGCCGAGATGCTAAACGCGAGTGCCATGCGCTCTCAATCGCAGCGCTCCCCGAGCGCAAACCAAAAAGCCCTTTTCAGGGCTAACAGTACTATCATGAATATGAACAATATTCGTTTCTATTAAACAGAAGAGTCTAAACGTTTGAAATAAACATACTTACCTATCTAATATAAAAATAGTACATACACTCACACACTAAACAACAAACAAACAAACAAACATACATACATACTTACATAGGTGCATACATACAAACATAACTCCCTACCTACCTACCTACCTACCTACCTACCTACCAGAAACAACCTAGGTAGCGTTGGTGCTGTCTATCTAAACAGCTGATTGATATACATAGATTATTTTATCCATTGAAAGTAGAACCTAATAAGAAAGTAGGCCTATCCTCTCGGGATGCATGTAGATACGAGAGCATAACCTTTGATAGATAATAATATTATTTATAATACAGAGTTGATTTCACTATTGGAAGTTTAGTTTTTATTATAGTAGTCTCGATCTGTTCTAAATGTCACTAAGTAAACTTTCTGCCTTAGAAATACCTAAAGGTGTGTATAAAAAAAAAAAAAACGACAAATATAATATTCGAAATCCAAAATGTGGATCTCTGCTCATCTCATAAAATTAACCGTGGTGCAGCAGTGTACGACGTACCTACCTACAAAATTACTAAGTTTTACGTGACGTCGATCGGGAGCGCACTGTCGTGTTGTGCGCTTGCGCGTTTACGCGCGTAGCGATACACCCCTACCACTGACACAGCTACGCGGCGCGCATATAAATAGCGAGAAAACCAGTACGGGGCTTTATTATTACAGATTGTCTCGGCGCGCGCACTTCTGCACGCGTGTTTCATTCGTATACCTACAACAAGAAAACCTATTCAACCATGTCTGGTCGCGGTAAAGGAGGCAAGGTGAAGGGAAAGGCAAAGTCCCGTTCCAACCGTGCTGGTCTCCAGTTTCCCGTGGGACGTATCCACAGGCTGCTGCGTAACGGAAATTACGCCGAGCGTGTGGGTGCCGGCGCGCCCGTCTACTTGGCCGCCGTTATGGAGTACCTGGCCGCTGAGGTTCTCGAGTTGGCCGGCAACGCCGCGAGGGACAACAAGAAGACCAGGATCATCCCGCGTCATCTGCAATTGGCCATCCGCAACGACGAGGAGTTGAACAAGCTGCTCTCCGGTGTGACGATCGCTCAAGGTGGTGTGCTGCCGAACATCCAGGCCGTGCTACTGCCCAAGAAGACCGAGAAGAAGGCTTAAACGCTGCACACGCACCAACATACAGAGGCGTAGCACCGCACGCGTACTTCGATATTATGTCGATTGCGCGATGCTCTTCGCTCGTATGCATCCAAAACAAAAGGCCCTTTTCAGGGCCAAAATATGATTCGTCAAATATAACAAAGACAGTTTCTTTAACGGTGTTGTCGTAAAACAAAAACGTATCCTATAATATTATACCTACCTGTCCTAACATAACAATATTACTTACCTATATGGTTGTTTACCATTACCATTACTTTGTCCTACCTACCTGCCTACATAACAATGCAAAAATAACTCTGTTATGGTGCCTACTGTAAACGCAATAGGAACAATTATCTACAAAGGCTAGATTAAACCCAGATCAATGAAAGAAAGATCACCATAATTCCACGTAACTACGGTAGCCCTTACGGCATTCTGATAACTATAAGTAGGCACATTTGTTTGTTTGTTTGTTTGTCCTTTGTAGATAATAAATTATTCGTTCTATTGTATTTAGAGTGTAGATAATTTTGAATGAAAAATTTTAAAAAAAATAAGAACGACGGGCATATAATAAATCATTGTAAACCACAGATAGCAGGCAAAGGTTTTGAAAACATACATACCTGCTACATGATGCCTATGACTAGCAAATCGATTTAATATGTACGTACCTACTATTATGATATTACATTTGATTGAGATGCCGATTGTTATTAAAATAAAAAGTCTATATTAGTTAAGATAGTATATACCTAGTTGAGTTAGTTTAGTTGACTTTAAATATTGCTTTAGTTGTTTATTTTCATTTAATTTATTTTTCGGTACCCCAGCCCCCTCCACACCCCTTTGCCGCCCATCCGAAGCGCCCCTCGCCCCGCGCTCGATGTACACTCTAGCTAAGGAACTCTGTGATTGGTCCACCGGTATGTCGAGCCCGCCGCGACAGCGTACAGCGCCGCTCGTATAAATAGAACTATTGATACGGCGTGTTTTTATTCTGCTACTGAACGTCGTTCCGTTAGCACGTATATTATTAAAATCTCATAATGCCGCCCAAGACAAGTGGTAAAGCCGCCAAGAAGTCTGGCAAAGCCCAGAAGAACATCTCCAAGACCGACAAGAAGAAGAAGAAGCACAAGAGGAAGGAGAGTTACGCCATCTACATCTACAAGGTGTTGAAGCAGGTGCACCCCGACACCGGTATCTCCAGCAAGGCCATGTCTATCATGAACTCGTTCGTGAACGACATCTTCGAGCGTATCGCCGCCGAAGCCTCCCGTCTCGCCCACTACAACAAGAGGTCGACCATCACATCCAGGGAGGTGCAGACATCCGTCAGGCTCCTGCTGCCCGGAGAGCTCGCCAAGCACGCCGTCAGTGAAGGCACCAAGGCCGTCACCAAATACACCAGCTCCAAGTGAGCGGTCGGTAGCTAACAAGAGCCCGACGACGCTCGTGTCTCAACGCCGCCGCCTTTTCCTAATGTGTGTGCGTGTGGGGAAAAGTGTTAAATCCAGTGCGCTTGTTCGTGTGTCTTGTCTTGATTGATATAGTGATGCGTGTTCATTGTGTGATGTGTACCTAAAAGATGCATCGCATGATTCACGTATCGCGGAAACAAACAAACAGACCACGACAAACGTCTCTGGACGCGCACTCCGACCCACCCACCACCGAAGGATAGCGGGCGAAGAGAAAAAAACCAAAAGGCCCTTTTCAGGGCCGCAAATATGTTCATGTGAAAGATAAAATTCACGTTTCTTTAATACGATAACAGTCAAAACGTTACCTACCTACCTACCTACCTACCTACCTACTGCAACTACAACAATACTTTTACAACTTATACTTACCTACTGTATATGGAGATCGCAATAGGTACCTATTAAATGCTAACTATGAACTACAAAGCTAATAACACAAAAAATATAAAAACTTGTATACTTACACGAACCACCAAACTACATTGCCGCCTAATATGAAGATGCAAGTAGACGTATCTAAGAATATTAACTGGCTGTAGCAGTAGGTATTAGTGAATTAATGACTATGGAAATAAAATAATCAAAGGGAGACAATGAAAAAAAAAAACAAAAAAAAAAAAAAAAACTATTAAATAAGTAGATCACGTGACATTGTTTACAATCTCAATGAGGCACGGGCATTATTTTATTGATATTTATTGTTTTTGAAATGTGTTCTATTTACAACGTAATATCACAAAATTAATTACAAACTCACGGTGTCTGCAAAAATGACAGTCGCTGTATTCAGTCGATTCCAATAGCCCATGTACCTAGCAAATGTACAGGTACCAAGGTACTACTCCATTAGAATTTTCATAATCCTAATACAGTCACCGCATATCTAGTATAGGTTAATAAAGTATACATAATAAAATTAAAATAAAAGCCAAAATTACGTGTGTCTTATTAGTATGTACCTACCTATTTATCTCAAAATTTTTATTATTCACCTATTTTCATTTTTCAACAAGAGTCATAGTTTCGTCGTGGCCGGCGTCGTACTGAAGAGGGCGCGCGTGCGACTCATGCTCTCTACGGACTTTGGCAGACTATAAAAGGGGCCGATCACAGTTAGGTAAAATTTATTCACTCTCCAACGTTCGTACCGTCCGCACGTCGGTTGCGTGTTTATACTTCCTACGTCAGCAGTTATCGTTGTCTAAAATGGCGCGTACCAAGCAGACCGCTCGTAAATCCACCGGTGGTAAGGCACCCAGGAAACAGCTCGCCACCAAGGCTGCGCGTAAGAGCGCACCGGCCACCGGTGGCGTCAAGAAGCCCCATCGCTACAGGCCCGGAACTGTGGCCCTCCGTGAGATCCGTCGTTACCAGAAGAGTACCGAGCTGTTGATCCGCAAGCTTCCGTTCCAGCGTCTCGTCCGTGAGATCGCTCAGGACTTCAAGACCGATCTCCGTTTCCAGAGCTCCGCCGTCATGGCGCTGCAGGAGGCTAGCGAAGCTTATCTGGTCGGTCTCTTCGAAGACACCAACTTGTGCGCGATTCACGCTAAGCGTGTCACCATCATGCCCAAGGACATCCAGCTAGCGCGCAGGATCAGAGGCGAACGCGCTTAAACCGCTGCAACACGGACTGCCTTCACGTGTGCCGCAGTGCATCGTGTCGGTGGCGACAGTGTTTAACACACACACATATAAAAGGCCCTTCTCAGGGCCACACATGTATCTGATTATTAAATGTTTCTTTATATCAGAATGTCACAAAAACGTTACCTATTACCTACTCAAAACCAAACCAACCTCAACTGTCTAAATTTACACGAGACAGTCAAAAAGTTGATAACAAATATATGAACTATTACTATGCTATTAATTAATGAACGAAATCATACAAAGACTTATCTACCCATGTTCATACATACATACATACATACTTACAAACCTACCTAAACCCACCTACCTAAGTACGTACCTACTACATAGGGGTACTAACAAACTGCAGTCTGTCGGTTTTATGAGTAAATTTTATTTGATTGTCTAACCGTGCGCTTGCGTTGTTAACGCTTATTCACTATAATATATAATAAGTATAAGGTATAACTACTTACTACTATTTTAAGATCAGATCAATCTGACGTTTCCTTTATTTATTTTTGTACACATTTTATGCAACGAAACAAGTAGCAAAAATCTGTGTAGAGCGAGGGAGGAACCTCCTAACAATACGTCATTTTTATTTTTTATGTTTCTCTCTTTTATTTACACATACCTATAATTGTATTGAATTAATTTGATTAGTACTTTACTTTTTCGACAAAGTTCGCGACCAAACTACTTCTTGGCATTCATCGTCCGTCCGTCCGTCCGTCCAGCCAATCAACGACTAGCATCGGCTCACGTCTCCCCGCTCCACCGCCTCCCCTGCCGTTGAGTTCCACGTTTACTATATATATAGGCGGATAACCGTTGTATGAGCAGGACACTCCAGTTGCAGTCGTTCGTTCGCGTCGTACGTGCGCGAGCCCAGTTTATTATCGTGTGTGTTATTTTGAAAACCTAACGCTGAGAAGATGACCGGTCGCGGCAAGGGAGGAAAGGGTCTTGGAAAGGGAGGAGCGAAGCGTCACAGGAAGGTACTTCGTGATAACATCCAGGGTATCACGAAGCCCGCCATCCGTCGTCTGGCTCGCAGAGGCGGCGTGAAACGTATCTCCGGTCTTATCTACGAGGAGACTCGCGGTGTGCTTAAAGTGTTCCTTGAGAACGTCATCCGTGACGCCGTCACCTACACCGAGCACGCCAAGAGGAAGACCGTCACCGCCATGGACGTAGTCTACGCTCTGAAGCGCCAGGGTCGCACCCTGTACGGTTTCGGCGGTTAAACGGCGATTCATTGCCGTTTGCAACCGGCACTACATACGTACGTTACACGTAATTATGTAGATGCGCCGCACATACAAAAAAAGGCCCTTTTCAGGGCCGCATATGATTCGATATTATTAAATGTTTCTTTAATAGAGTTGTCTAAAAACGAACACTTGCATAACGTATGACTTACTTAATAAATGTACTTACTTACCTACCTACATCTACATAGACATACTTACTTACTCGATCAGTCCTTTAGTTTTGGATTAAATGAGACACATCATTTTATTATTCATTAGTATATTATATACTTACTCAGAACGACTTACAAATACATACATCTGTCTCCTCCTGCCTGCACCCTGCTATCTCTGAAAGCTAAAAAAAAAAAGAATATACATTAGGTACACGCTATTACATTCAATACGACTACGATGTGGATGTATGAACTTACCTACGGTTACTTACTTGTCATGTGTACTAGATCAACTTAGTATCTACCTGGTTATTTTGTTTCGGCGACCATTCAGTGGTGTTAGTAGTTAAGTACACACCTGAGATCTATGTACGTATGGCTGTATTGCTTCAAGCACTGCATAAACAATATTTAGGTACGTACCTCCTTGCAGTAAAGCGGTTCGCCCTCGCCCTCGCCAACGCCACGGCTGCTGTCCTGGGGACCTGAAATTGATAAATTACATTAGGTACACTATTTAGGTAACTTTGTACCTCCTAGCTAGAGCATCTCTACCCGCTACACATTGTATGTGTAACTAGGTACGGCCGTTCCATTTGTGCGGCGTGCGTGCCGTTTGTTTATGTCGTTTTAGGTATACTCGTCTTACAAACTTATTTCGATTAGGTGTATGTAGAGGGTTATTTTGCGTTAGTATATAGATAGGTAAAATTATTGAGTCGTTGTTTTACCTAGTTTTAATGTCACATTGTACGGAAGAAGCACAACACGGACGGCGTACACGGTAGGTACTTACCGGTACCTTGTTGTTTGTCTGCTGATACGCACGCACCGATTGATTCTGATGCGATAATCGCAATCCTCTATACACACTGTTCACACTCATCGAAGGGCACTGTCTCGTCTTTTAATAAGTAATTAATTATAATAATGTAAGATTGATCAATAGCTGTTGCACGTCCTGGACGGAGCCGTCTGTCCTCCAACGGTTCGGCGCTCGCGGTGTTTTACGACGCTTCACTTTTAGCTCGATAATACCTTCGCTAGGTCGTGTGATATCGACGAAGTCCTGTCGCCACACAAGCTCGATATCTTCCCTGTTGACGCGACGACCTTTATCGGCACTGACTATCGTTTTTATAGAGAAAATAACGTTTTGAACTCGACCCGGCCATCGCTTCGTACGCAGTCGCCAAAATAAAACACCGCCACCGGCTACACGGGCACCTTGCGCCCCCCGGATCGCCGCTACCGCATCGTCAACTTCATGACCTATCCGAAACTATAAACTGCACCGGCACTTGTGCACGATAAACGTTCTTTTTCTATATTTTATTAGATACGTGTTAGTGAAAACTTTCAAGCGTTCATACGAGAAAAATTTCTCGCCCGACTGCCCGACTCCCGACTCCGACTCCGACATTAGTTATAATAATATATAAGGATTAGGCTCGCGCCTTATATAGCTGCTGCTAAGGTTATTTCTGCGCATGCGCGTTTTTTTCAGCGCATGCGCGGTTATAAGCACTCTGAACCAATCAGAGAATTCAGCGAATTTCATTGGCTTCTCGCATTTACGTTTACGTAATTATTTATCTGAAATGTTTATAGATTGTTTGACAAAATATATTATTTTTTAATTGATGTTTCTCAATACCACTCTATCCTCAGTTCATAATCAGCTTTTAAAGCTCTTACTGCTGGGACACAGGTTATTACGGACAAATGGGTTATTATCATACAAGAGATTTATTTGATAACACTTTTATATTATTCAAACAACGAATAAACGTAAAAACTACCATTTAATATAATATAAACAAAAACAAATGACAAGATCGTGGAGGCCCAGTGGCTATAAATGAACTAGCCTCTCGTGCTTAAGGTCGTGGGTTTAAAACCGGGCAAATACTTATGACTTTTTCAATTCATATGAGCTTTCTACAGGCCACTGCAAACTGCAAATATAATCTGCGAGATGGAGGATTTCTGATAAAAAAAAAATACCCAGTGTGATTGCGGTCTCTGCTCTCAGTACCCATTTGCTGGATTGTCCTATGTTCATTTATGACGGCAACGAAACACTGTTCAGTGCAAACAAAGACAATGCCGTTTTCAGTGTAAAGACAATGTTCAGTGAAACAAACGCGTTAAATAAGATTTCAGAACAATAGTAGTGAAACTATAGGTACCTACGTCCTAGTGTAAATAATCTAATAAGATATTTTTAGTTAGCGTTTCTAATAAGTTGTAAAAGATTCCCGTATGTTAGAATCTCATAAGTCTAATATGACTGCTAATCCATTTGGCGTATAACGTTTGTGTTTATACCTTCCTATTAGAATCTGGTTAGGAAACTGGATTTTTGTGAACATAACTCTAGCGAGAGGCCATTAATTGAACTGAAATTGCTAAAAAAAAAAATTTTTTATTGGCTTCTCGCAGCCAAATTATGACTAAACTAGAGACTCCAGCCAGGCATAAAAAAATAGAAAACTTGTTTGGACTGAAATAATTAACGTGGATTCAACGTCGGTTACGCGCACAATATCGCCCGATTTTACCAAATCGCTGTGATTGGTCGACGAATTTGTGGGCGTGGCCTCGCTTAGCTAGAAAACTATAAAATAAGCGCCTTCTATGAAGTAGTAAAACAGTCTGTATTCGATCACCGCGTGAGACGAAGAATAAAAAAAGTTTTCTTGTCAAGAAGTGTTATGTTCATCCTGATCTGGCAGTGGCGTAATAGTACGGGACCTGTCCCGCTCATCGTTCGAAACAATTATTACTCCGCCGGATCTCAGACTGCTTCCACTGTTTTCAAGATTCTAAGAAGATTAACAGAACAGTCACAGATTAGTCAAAAACGTGAAGAAACGTGAAGGTTTCTTTAAAGAGTCGTAAAAACGTAGTTCAAGGTCAAAAACGTAACATTTCTGTTTCTGACAGAGTCGTCAATTAAAACGTTCAGGTTTCTTGGACAGAGTCAAAACGTAAGGGTTAATCGAAGAATTCATCAAAACGTGAATAAGTAAACTCGACAAATCCGCCCGGCTTTATGATTTTTATTCAAAGCCAAACCAGAAGACTATGCCTTCCCGGCACACGTATTGAGTTTAAAATCGCAATATTTTTATCACAAGGTCGCCACGTTCAAATCCTGGAAGTTGCAGGTGGTGTAAATTTCCAAAGGAATACCATCTGCTTGCTATGATGTCAAATGTGTCATAAAGGACAAAGGTTTGTCCTCACCTGTCAACCATAAGTAGTTAATAATTACCTCATCATCACTAAAACCATGCTTTCAACGGATCTGTATTATTTAGGTATATGGATTAATTTGATTTATTTTTGTTGAACTTATACTAATCGGTTTGCAGGAAGGTCACAAGGTATTCGTGATACAGGGTAACCTAGCACGAAACCCAAAGCACTTCTTTATGAAATTAAAATTTGTTAGGCATTTTCTTTAAACGTTTCTTTTGTAAATAAATATTCAAGATCAGGCTTGTTCGTTTACTTATGTACGCAGCTGAAAGGGGACACTGCGTGTTCGCGACGAAGCGTCACCAAAAATGTTATAATGTAAATACTTTGAGCACTTGAGTTAACTTAGTTTCAATGTCCGCGAGACCCACCTGGGATCGCGGGCGCAAGTAGTGCGTGGGGCGTACTGCCAACGCGCCATGCCTGAATACATTTTTCTTTGTTAAAATTGCATAGAAACATAATTTTAGTGTTTTATAATTTTTATTTTATGTACTTGATCTAGAATCAGTAAATAAAAGAAGTTAATAGTGAAAGCTAATAGGATTTCATCCGAAACCGTAATTACCGACGTATTTTCTAAAATTGATTGGGCTATAGGTATATTATTGTCATTTAAGCGCATCCAGGTAACCTAGACTGCGTGATTGTACTGTGAGACGTCACTTAGAAAAAAAAAAAACCTAGACTGCGATATAGGCCCTGTATCTAGATCAAAGTCATTTAGTTCTTGTGAATAAAGTCCATTTAATTGAGACAATACTTTTGTACGAGTCAATTTTATTGATTTTCTTCTAACATTTGACATCGGTATATTTTGAAGTACTACGATCTGGATTATAGTAGTAGATTATATTATATCTCGGATAGTTAAAGAGAAAATTATCTTGTAAGTTGTAAAATCAATTAAATGCCCTTCCTTTCCGAATTCCCGCGTTAGCACACCACACTGTATCGACCTAACTGTAGTCATCGGCAAAGTACTTCTTCCTCTTTTCGCCTCTCTTCCTGAAATTCTCTGAGGACCACAGAACCGCTTCTCTAACTCTGATGAAGAATCTGGTGTTTCATTTCCTACACAAAACGCCCTTACATATCAATACTTAGCAGTCATCGATCATCACGTCAGGACTCCTGGAATGCCTTTAGGTGCAGGGCGTCAGTGCGCTAGGGCAGGAGACGTACAACCTCCCGATTCTGTGCTCAGCGATCACGCTCGTCCGGCAACCTACTAAAGCTGGAAAAGAAATAGAAGATGCTGAAGAAAGGTGATCCTGGGCAAGATAATTGGGATTTCTAGACCGAATTCAGCACATCATCATCCGCCTTATAATGTTCCCATTGCTGGGACACAGGCATCCTCTCTGTGAGAGAGGTAATAGGCCTTAATCCAACACGCGAGCCCAATGCGGGTTGGTGAACGTCGCACGTCGCCGAACTTTTAGTTCTAGGACATGCCGGTTTCCTCACGATGTTTTCCTTCACCGTTTTAAGAGCAGTGGTGAAGAAATAATTTACACAAAGTAAAGCGCCTGCCTGGGTTCGAACTCACGACCTACGATACGTAAGTCGGGGCCGTTACCACTGGGCCACCACTGCTCACAACACAAACGTTTCCATATTCCAAGAACTTGCAACCAAACAGCATCTATTAGCATCAGTACATTGTCGAATAGGTACTTAAATTCTTTGGCGATGTGTTGCGGCGGAATAACGACTCCATAGAGCGCCTGGTGGTATAGGCCAGAGACTCAGATTAGATGGTTATAGCTTTATTGAACACGGAAATATGATGTGTGTGATATGGATGGACCTATGACGTGGGCCTATTAATAAATGCGCCAGACAGTCATTTAACAGAACCAGCAGCGTTATTGCATAAGAGAATTCGGCAGGACAAAGAGTATGACAAATTCTCTTCCACTTTACTGACTAGACCCACCAAGAGCCAGGGCCGCGGTAGATCTTTTTCAAATTTATCCGCCTATTGCCTAGGGTTGCTTTTAGAAAATGGGAGCACCTAGCGCCTAGTAGATCTCGCGCTCTCAAGTGTGACTGCTCAGAGTGAGGTCTTGTGTTTGATTTCAAGATGGGGCAAAGTGATGTTGCACAACAATACAAATTTGTCATGAGCAAAAAAATTCTAAATCTATGGTCATGACTACAAGAAAAAACTGCTAACTCATTTGCACTAGAACCCGCTAGATGGCTCTGTCATGGCTGGTCATGATTTATCTAAATTAGGAACCTTAGAATATTCCATGATTTAGAATTTTTGTACTCTTTCTACAAATAATGCTTTGACAAAGCCCCTGGCGAGAAATACACATAAAATGTAATCAAAATGTTAATATTTAATTGGCTAAATGTTGACAATCTTCCTCGTTTGAACGAATCCCCGCTAGATGACTATAAATGTCTCAGTCAAAAATGCTGATCACAGTTTTGTTTATAATGAAATATTAAAGTTTTAATATAACAAAATGCATAAATAATGCAAAATGGGTGGGCCTAAAAGTTATTTGCTTCAAAATTGTAACACTTCACTGTTTTACAACTAACCGCTAGATGTCTCTGTATGTCCCAAACACGTACTTTTTTATTATAAAAATCATCAAATTACCGGATATTACAGCACCGTAAAATTAAAGGATTTTAAAGGTTTTGCGAGCCTTTTTTTATTCTTCACAAGTAGGTAAATGCTCAAAGATAATCCGTAAGGAAGACTGATAAAACTGTAGCTTTATGATTAAAGTTATCATGTAGCCCGCTAGATGGCTCTGAATGTCTCAAAAATGTTTTACTTTTGTTTATTTGGTTGTTGTTTTATTCAAGTATCTAGATAGGTTTTATTTATTCAAATATCTGCCCTCGTACCCTGACGTGTCAAAACTATCATAGTTCGACCGTTAAAAAGTGACAGATGTATACAAATCATATACATCTGTCACTTACGCACACTCAAAATAACCTCGCTCTAAGAGCTTATGGTCACCCCCCTGTTTAGTTGCTGGGTCTGAATCACAGACTACATCTATACTAATATTATAAAGCTGAAGAGTTTGTTTGTTTGTTTGAGCGCGCTAATCTCAGGAACTACTTATTGGAATTGAAAAATTCTTTTTGTGTTGGATAGACCATTCATCGAGGAAGGTTATGGAGGAGCATAAATGAAAAATGTTGCAAAAACGGAAAAAAAAAATCCTTTTTGAGATCTTTCGTTGCGTGCTCTGCGTAAGCGGTTAAATTAACGCAACAATCATGTACGTAGTATAGGTAGGGTAGGGTAGCTAGGGCAAATAGGAAGTTAGGTAACCAAATGACGGGAGCGAAGCCGCGTGGGTCAGCTAGTTATTATATATGTCTGAACTAGGCTTTACCTCAGTCAAAAGTATTGCTTCTAGACACAAAATTGCAGTTAGCTTTTTTATTCAGTTAATTGCTTGTCCCGTCAGATAGTTTATTTTAATATATAACTAGCGACCCGCCCCGGCTTCACACGGGTACTAGTAAACGTGTGGGTTTATTAAAATAAGTATCTACCTTACATAAAACAAGAATGCGACCTGGCGTGAGGATAATCGCATCAAGCGAAAGGTCGTTGTTAAATCGGTTGAATTTATAGGAACTTATAGGCGAGCGTTAGTTTTTATTTTGCGATAGTTACTAAAAAATTCATTTAAATTATATGGTGTAAATAATTATCATAATAATAATAATAAAAGCCTTTATTAACAATCTTACATGTTACATTTCATCTTATAACTACTTATATACTACTAATATTAAACATGGTTGTTTATGAAAGCAACGTAATCAAAATTTTTTTTTTTTTTATTAGACACCGGTTTCGTGATTGTCTTGCTCTTTGGCATAGGCCTCCCCAAGTGTTCTCCACAACGTTCTATCCCTTGCTATCCTCATCCAGCATGGACCAACATTTTATGGACATTATGATAATTATTTGTTTTAAACTACATAAAACAAATAATTATCATAAAGTCCATAAAATATTTAAGGTAACTAACGTATCTAAGTTAATAAGGATTAATACTGTATTTGTCTATTTAAAGTTTGGGTATTATATTAAAACTATGTATTATTCAAAAAATGTGGGCATCCGAAAATTTGGGTCATGTAACACCGTCTGTACTACGAAAAAAGATGTTGGTAATAGTTTTTTTTAGTGTCGTTTTTGATAGACTATTTTGTTTATATTCTGATTCATTCGTTGTAAAGTACAACATCACATGCAGTGTGTTTTTTTCACTGTGAATGACCGTTTTCTAGGTTTGTAAAAATTTGTTGTTTTGCTTCATAATGTTGTAATTTGACACGATCTTCTTGTGAACAACATGAACAGGCGTATGAGTATTCGACAAAATGTTCTTCGGTAAATAATCTAATACTATGCAAAAATCAAAAGCCAAAATATCAAAATCATAAGATCGACGTACACGTTAATGTTACGATTTCTTGTAAACATTATGGTTTTCGGCTCAGAACGACATCGTGCTGCACATCTTGGAACTTATATACCATTTAATATAATAACTCCCGCACTCCACTTCTAATAGGATTAAACATTTTTCTACAGTGTGATTTTTATTTTCGTAGACTAAACTGACAGCTGCAATCGACGTTTTTTTCTTAAAATGTTGCAAGCGTGAAACATAGTGTTGTAGTACTTACGTGATTCTAAAATAATTTATCGAATCGTTGTGACACGACTCCAAACTTTAATTTTACTTATCTGTTTACCATCACACATTACCTCAAACATTAATTAAGTATAACAATAAATATTAATAAACATAATACATAAACTGTCCTTGTAATAAATAAGAAATTGACATTAAATAAATGCTATAACTAACTTCCCATGCAACTCTGCAATAACTTTTCGGAGACGGATGCGGAAGCGTAGGTATTTTGCGGAAATACTTCAGTTACGGAGGCGGCGGTGAATTTCCGTTACAACTTTACGGTGACAAAAAATACGTCATAGGCAAAAATAATACGCGCGTTTTTGCGTCTCGTAATTCGTCTTTTTTCTTCGCTCTCCATTCGCATCGGTTGGTCGCCAGGTTTTTTTATTGTTCCTGTTTTGTGTTTGTTGCTTTTAGGATTCCGTTCCTCAAAAGGAGTATAGTAGTCACAGCAGATCTATGTGTCTTTGTAATTGGTTCTGCGAACGATTGCGCAAGAAACAGTTTGTCATCGAGTATACTGAATAGAGTAAGCGAGAAAGGAAATGTAACAACGTAAACAAGTGAAAGAGACAGTTATACAATGCTATCTTCATCTTCAACATTGACACAAAAATAGCTGCTGCGCAGGGTCTTGCAGCCAATTTCGGAGACACAAAGAACCGCTGTGAGTATTATAAAAGGATTCATTATAGGATCACTTACCTGTCTGTCTGTCTGGTGTCAAGACCTTTCTTTTCCTTCATGGAAGACGCTCAACCGAGCACCTCGGGTGCTGGTGTGGCTCCTAAGAAAAGGAGACGTCCCACTAATCTGAGTGTCACAGAGAAGACAATGGTACCTACATAACGCATTTAAATACCTATTCAATGAAAAGAAAAATAAATTGGATACGGAAATATCTGAAAAGTCCTACAAACGACAATACAACAAAACGAATCGATCGTCGATTTTTTTTTAATTGCCAGAATTCACTTCACGCGTATTAATTTACACGATTATAAGTATACACACTACGTCAAACAATTAAATTTCATTTAATTAACTCAAATCGACCTTAGAATGTAAATTTCCTTAGGTGCCCGTTTTTTTGGAAAAGAGTGCATTTTGTTTTTTGTTCTTATGACACCCAGGAAAGAGATGCCTAAAAAAAGTTTAATTATTTTTCCCATTTACTCTTTTATCTGATGTTATAATTTACAACTTTTTATGAACACAATTGAATCAAAATATTTAAAACTGATTCATTCAGGATACAACACTATTTTTAATAGTGATAACGAAGATAACGTGACAACCCCCCAAATGTCATTTTAGTCTACGAAATTAAAAATCACATTATAGTTGGATTTGTGAAAAACAATTTACAGTTTAAGCAATCTGACAGCTCAAGTACCACGAAACTGACGGATGTAAAAGCGTGGTATACATAACTTTTTGGGGAGAACGTTAGCTAACATGAAAACTTTTACCTTGCCTAAATACAACAATACATATGGTATGAGAACATACAGCTATATACTACCAAAAATAATAAATGAACTACCTGCGCACATACAAAATAAATACCTCTGCAACCCTAAAAAAGCAAAATATTTATTAAATAAGCATTTTATGTAAATTACACATCATGACTATGTACTTTAGTTTGATATATCTACCTCCTGTATTATCAAGTACTTAAAGATATTGTTTTCCATTTTGTATCGCTCGAATGTAAAACTCACAGTTTTATCATTGTTTCGTAGTATTGTTTGTCTCAGAGTTAATTATTCCGAACTCATTAGCCATATATAAGCCATGAACGGCTTCTGTGGTGAAACTCTGAGACATATAATTAGAAAAAAAAAAAAAATAGGTTTTTGCATAGATAAAATAACCTGAGTCTAGCTTTCCAATTATCAGGACGGAAAGTGCGGTTATTTCCAATTACCGCATTGTCCATGACTATTTTTTTGAAGTTTAATCTAAATATAAAAGACAGAAATTCCACAATACATTGTTTTGTCATATTATTATCTCAAAGGGATTAATTAGGCAGCGTTTTCGATGAAAGCATCCAGGCGGTTAGACTTTTTACGATATTTTCAACAATTATCGTCATATTACAATCAATTCACACAAAACCTTAACAAATTATACACCGAAACCTTTCTCGTGAATGACTCTGTCTATAGGTGTAGGCCGCATGAAAATCCGTTAAGTAGTCTGAGTTTATCGTGAACAGACAGACAGACGGACGGGGGTTTTATTTTATAATATGTAGTGATAGTGATTAAACACAGTTGACTAGCCTTGTAAAAAGGTCAGGGGCTGTACGCTGACGTGTCAAAACTACCATGATTCCGCTGCGAAAAAGGGGTAGCACTATTTGAATTGTATAGCTCCGTCTCTCTCTCAAATTGAACCATAATAGTTTTGACACGACATGGTGAGGCCCCAGACTTAATGGCAAGATGGGATAATAATTATTTGTGGCTGTGCAAACATTTATCGCCTCTCCTGCTGCTGAACTTATCTAATTATTTTACTTCAGACAGAAATATTGCATTACCCAATCAAATAGAATAAACACTTTTGCCTGACTTAAAACCGTGAGTTAAGTCGTTCTAAGGGTTAGTATTTCATTTTGTTACCCTAATGTTTGGAGTACGTCTTTTTGTTTTGGTTGCCGATTGAACAGCTATCACATTGAAACGTTTAAAATAATATATTCATTATATCTATCATTGTACCTAGTCGGAGGAATGGTTGTATAAAAGATAATTACTAAGGCCTATTGTCAACAGAGCTTTAGCTTCATAGACCCTTCTGAATAACCCAAGAAGCTTGGGTATTTAAGCGTAGTAAGCATTGTTCAATAAGCGTATGCATGCGTACGTTCTTCTATCTGAACAAGCATCGCCATTGCTTCTATTTTTGTAAAACAAGCAAGTCTTCTCGAGGTCGCTGGCACGTAGAACGGCAAGCTTCTTGAAACTGCTGGGTCGACAGAGTTTCATAGTCCTGTAAGTCAGCACTAAGCACTAAGCAGCAAGCAAGCGTATCGTAGTGATAACAAGTCTGTCAAGCTACGCCTCCATGGACATTAGGCCTCACGGTATGAACGGTAATGGTATGAACTTGTGAACGGCAAATTTTATATGAAACAAACAATTATTAGATAACAAAACGACGGTAACCATTATTCCAACGCGTTGATAATAAAAGTTTTTTTTTTTTTAATTCCTTCTACTTTGACAGTCTAACATTATATTCCAAGAAAGTTTTGAAAAAGTCAATCGGTTACCAGAATTATAAAGCTACCCCCATTCAAAGCGTTATAGACGACCTTGAGTTTTCGCATGACAAAGGCGGAATCGAAAGAACGGCGTTTTAGATTTCATGGACACCCATAATATTATGCTAAATTAGAACTTCTTCTTCGTGATATCTACGATTCCAAAATTAAATATGTTCACGATGACAGCGTTATCATTTGCCTCGCTAAGGTTTTTCAGAGTGCAGGTGATGTTGCACAGACAGCATGAGAAAGGTCAACTTAATGCCTTAATAGGCATACAGAATAAGAGAGGAAAAAGCTAAGGGAAACGCCAGGGCTGGAAGCACAAGACATAAAAAAAAAACGCAGGTTATACTGCGGGACGTGATGCAGTATAACACGAACGAGGAAATACTTAAGGCCCTCAAGAACTAAAACGCCCACATCTTCAGATATCTGAAAGATGAGCAGCACAAAATGGAATTCCTATACAGGTAGCGTGCCAGGAACACGCACACGGGTCACGTAGTGTTGAGGGTCGCCACTGAGGTCTGGGCGCGCATGCTAGAGGTTGGGGCGGTGCATGTGGACCTTCAGCGGGTAAGGGTCGAAGACCTGTCCCCGCTTGTCCAATGCTCGCTCTGCCTCGGTTATGGGTACAGCCGACGCCTTTGCACGGATACTGTGCCAAAGTGCGGCCACTGTGGCGAACCTCATATTTTTACCTGGTAGACGGGTCGACACAGGAGCAACGTAATCGGACCAAAACACGATATTTTTTAAATTTAAACAAAAAAGGGGTGAATATCTGTAGGACTTCAAGAACGTTCAATACAAGGAAAGCGGCAACTTAAAATCGAAAATAGAGTGAATTTAGAAAGTATTAGGGGGATAAATAATAAACAAAATTTAAAAGAAGTAGTTATAAAATATAGTCAGATTATAGAAGAAGCAAGTAAACACGCTATTCCGTAAGTTAAAAAAAAATCTAAACTTACCTGCCCGTGATGGTCCGAGTAGCTAGCTGTGAAGAAGGAGGTTGCTACAAAAAAGAACCGCATCCGCCATGCCGGTCCGGAGAGTGATGGTCGTCGACGAGTACCTGAGGACCAAAGAAGAATTTGAGATAGAAGCGAAGAATATCCAAGTCGCCAGTTGGAAGGCGTTTTGCCGGCAGCAGGTTCGGGAAGGGGTCTCGGAAGTGATCTACAGGAACATCGGTACGACCGCATGAAAAACTGTCACTATGCTGCGATGGTTCATTCCTTAATCCAAGTGAATCGGCCGCCCTACTAGCGGATACGTTCTTCCCAAAAGTCAGTGTAGACTAGGACAACGCTGATCACAGGCGAATTAGAGAAGCAGCCAGTGGAGTAAATGAGTGGGTCCATGATGAATATCATGATTCCCCATTAACGACGCTGGAGCTGAAGACCGCCATGGCGGATTTCAATCCCTAAAAGGCCATTTTCAACCCCAAAACCTGGAGGGGATGGACTTACATCCGATATCGCTTAATCTGGAGCTAAGTACTAGTTTATTTTATGCCTCAGAGAGGTTCAGAAACTATATTGAAAATATATAGTTTGACATCAAAAGCCATATTAGGTTTATTGGAAGTGTTCAAAAACCTTATCAAAAAGTTTGTGTTTGATATTGATGATATTTCAAAAATGAAAATCAAGTGAAAAGCTTTTATGTCCTATAAATTGTAATGTTATAAATTATATCATTAAGATTGTATTATTTTATAGGGTTTGATTTAATTTTAAATTTAATTTCCATCTTTTTATTTTTACTAATAATTTTGGATTATTCTTCTTGCTTTTGTCCGCGATAGGGGCCGGTTCCAGTATTAAAAATCATAACATAGTGTCCGCCATTTTGACAAGAACTATTCTTGACAAGATGGCGGACAATGTTCACGTACTCATGCTTCATTTATTGCCTACTTTAATAACCTTAACTTTGCGTTGATATTAGTTAAAGACATAAATCAGTTCGAATTTTATTAAAAATGTACTTAATTAGACCGGATATAATTTATTACGATACTTTTTTAGTTTTAACTCAAAGCTTACTGAAAAGGTTCAACATCAAAGTTTAAAATTCCCGTGAGCGCATCATATTTTCATATTATTTTGAAGTCACATATAGTATTCAAGTAAAAATCAGCGCTTATCCAAGAAATAAGCTACATCGTAACTTAATTGTTTTTTTAAACGCATCCTTCATGTTAAACGTTGTAATTTAAGTCATTGAGTCGTTGTTGTATCATAAAATAAATAAGCCGAATCGTTGCTCTGTAAGCAAGAGAAACAACGTTTAAAGCTATTGCTTCAATTTATTTCTTACTAGCGTGTTTTATTCATTTTCCAGTAATGGCGTTCATCTTTACGTAATTCTCATCGTTACGTAAAATTCATATTTATCATTCATATTTCAATAGCCGAAAAATTGGGCATTTTCATAAAAAAAATTAAAACTCGAAAATCTCGAAAGGTTAAGTTTAGGATAGGGGGTTCCATAGTGAAATCATTCAGAAATGATGTGTACTACACGCCCTTAATGGATCTAGGTCGACTTTTCCTGTAACCCTGTATAATTTTAAATAAGCTTTTGCTAGAAACATAAAAACGTAATACACAAATAAAAATAAATCTCCTAAAAAGTGAAAGTATGAAACAAGAAAAACGCCGTTCTAATAGTAGATTTAAAATTTGCGAATTTAATTCGACATAATGAGTACCTATCTTTTGTAGATATGGTTTACTAATAATAAGACATAAGTACTTAATAAGTGTTACTTATTTATATAAAGTTCTGAACAAAAACAAAGGCTAATATTAAGTAAAATTAAAAAAAAAACACAAATACGACAAGTGAAATAGAAAGTAGACTATAAAATTATTATAATATTACTCACCGTGATGAATCTGCAATACATGAAAGAAGATGGAAAAGAATGAAAATGAAATGAGAGGAAAGAAGAATGGGCAGACACGTCCTCCATTCACATAAACACACTTCATTCCATCACTTAACGACTTGAAAATCATTCAATCTTATTTCAAATTGAATAAAACATCATCTACTTTAAAACTACATTTATCGATGAATATATTATATTCAACAACTGATTCAATTCACACATACTACAATCAAACACACACACTTCACTATCACAATTTAAATAAGATAATTAAGAAATATGCGTTACGCACAATCGAAAATAAGACCTTTATAAATTACAACTGCACTTCGACGCCTTGTGAATAAACTAAACTAAACACTCGTATGGCTCAACGACCACTCACGGCGGCGGCTCGCGACCAACTGTGACTAATGACTAGCTGCTAGCTAGCTAACTGAACTGAGTGAGTCACGGAATTATGTAGTGCCGCGACTACGGTACGGAGCAGTGTATATTCTTTTTTTCAGGATTTCTTTTAATTATCTTAACTAGTTGTATTATAAAGATATAGCCCAAAGTCGTCACTAGAGTGAGCGTCACGTACACATTTCACAGGAATTGAGAAACCTTAACTACGATCAGAAACATAGCTGTTATCGAAGAAGCCATTGAAACTTAAATTGAATACCGAACCCATCATTTACACATGTGATTGGGTATAGAATTAAAACAGATTTTGATATGACATAATTTAATCAGACGACGGTTATATGTAACTGATATCAATAAAATATAATGATTTTTTATCTTAGCTGACATCCAAGAGTAAAATCATGAAAGTATGTTATGAGAGGACTAAAATGAATAAATTCTCCATGTATAAACTCAAAATTAATAAATCATATACAATGGTTTAAAGTGTTTGAAGATCTCTTGGATTTAGATAATGTGCCACCGGCAGAAGATAAATAAATCTTAGCAATTTCTGCTAGCCTTGGATACTATTTTGAGTTTGCTGACCACCACTTGATAGGTGCGGGTTGAAACCTGTTCTCGCGAAATGTTCGGCCGCCGAATATTCGGCGCATCCTTTGTGAAAACATAAAAGTGTATGTACCATACATTTTTATACAAGTCTAGTTCAGATGATAATGCATAAATATAATCTTATGAATTTGTAATCCTGGATGTTACTAATCATTTGCACATCTCTTTACATAGAATGATGGACGTTTAATATTGAATAGTAAATGATTGTATGATATTATAAAAAAAATACCCAAAATATTTTTTAATGACTACGTATGATCACGGCTAACATTGATATTCAATGTATTTAATATGATTTATGTTTGAGAAAAATTAAAAATATTACACAAACATGTGGTTAAAAATTTAGACAAGGAGCTATTGTGCAAAATTAATACTTTAAAATATAAAGTCGGCGTCCGACGCGCGACACCTTGCGACCGACTTTGACTAGCTAATTGAACTGAGTGACTGACTCGTCACTAGGACGGCATGTACTCGCGTCGCTTAAAGTGAAAAAATCTTAACGAGCTACGATCAGAATAATAGCTGGTAATCATTTGGCCGAATGGTTTGCAAAATTCAGTCAAAAATCAGCCAAATAAGCCGAATACCAAATAGTAGCTGAATATTTGTGGCATCTCTAGCAATGTACGTTATAATAAAAAATAGTCTAATGGTGTTTTATGAGATTTAAAGATCACGGCAAATTGTGATTCAATGAATTTGATTTCGTTTTAATAAAAAAGGTAATGTTAAAGAAAAATTTAAAAAAATGCTGCAAACATGTGGTACAAAATTTAGACAAAGCTATTGTGCAAATTGAAAACTTTAAATAAACGTGATGTAAAGTGGTTTATGACTTCATTTTTCTCATAGGAGATAAGGCCTACAGCGATGGCGTCAAAGCTAACCGACTAAAGATACTCGGAATTCTTTTGATTATAGTGCCATTGTGTTTCTTATCTCTATATGAATATGGTTAAATGCATTGTTTTGTATATTGTGTATACCGTAAAACAAGTTATTTCCTGTAACATTTAAAAAGCCGATCAAATTCCTTTTTAGTTAACATAGTGTGAACATAAAAACTCGTAGAATAGCACTCAAGGTACTAAAATTGCAGTTATTGAGTCGTTGTGGTATAATATATATTATTTCTTTTATTTAATATGTTTCTTTTTTCATGTAAAGAGGTGTGGAATTATATTTGTCTTGTTTTATTATAAGTTTACATGCCACTAAACACTATTATGAGTATAAGCTGCTAGAGGCGTAAAAATTAAACACAAAATATTAAAACCCTACAACTGAAAAAGTGTATGAGAGAAGTAAGACACAAGAAAATATTCTTGAAATATGTTGCAATCTATTTTAAAACTCAACGTTTTAAGTCCATTTACTAGAGAATTCGAATCAAAACCATGAGTAACTATCTTTTGTACATCTGAAGTACCAAAAATAAGACATATTAAGTATTCAATTCTGAATTATTATTACTATTGACAAGTGTTTCAAATTCTCAGCTCTTAGGCTAGTTTAAGCTACATTTACGGGCCGAGACCAAGTGGTGTGTTATGCTGAGGATGTGTGATGTGGAGCTATTTAGTTTTCATCAATTTGCTTGAACTTTCTGACAATTCGACAAGTGTTCAAGATGGCAGCTTTTTGAAGGGTGATGTAGAGGTATTCGTTTAGATCAAGTAACTTCAGACTACGGAAAAGGTGGTTCGGAATAACGCCTGTTGTAGAAAGGACTATCGGGACCACATAACTTTTTCTTGCCGCCATTGCCGTCCTTCGTAGTTCTGCGTGTTAACTCATTTTTTCAGTGATTGTCTTCTGAATGTTGTGCGTATTGGGGACTGCGATGTCTATCAGATGCTACCGGTGGTCAGGGCTCCAAAGAGAAGAACCTCCTATCAGTACAAGCCGTGTCCAAAAGTACTGCCTTCTGGATCGGGCCCTTTACCCAGCTGCCTAACGAGAGCCTCCTAAGGTGATTATCATAATTTCTTTATTATTTGCGAGACGCAAGAGACCGGTTAAAATGGAGACGCTTAGGGGAGGCCTATGTCCAGCAATAGATGTCTTTCGGATGATAATTATGATGATGATGAAATTCTGAATTTTTAAACGAATAAAACAAGATCCTTAGTCAATTTTGTATACCATTTAATTAAAATAAGTCGATCTTTTAAAGTAACATAGCAGACTACAGTAATATTAAAACTTTGAATTCGAATACTCATAAAATCCAATTAAAGTACATTACACGTTCAAAAACGTCAACCAAAATAGATAGAGTAGACTTTTAAATTATTATAATATTACTTACCGCGACGAATCTGCAATATATGTAGTATGTAGTCACACACGCACATAACATTCACACACTTCATACCACTCACTTACACACCTTGAAAACCATACAATCATATTTCAAATTGAATAAAACGCTATCTTTTTTTAAACTATTACATTCATATGTTCGACAACTAATTCAATTCACACACTACACATAACACAGTCACACGATACACACACTCGAAAATAAAATGTTTATAAGTCACAATTGCACTTCAAACATATGGTAAATAAACACTTGTGTGGCACAACAACCACACACGGCGGCGGCTCGCGACTGACTGTGACTACGACTAGCTTACTGAACTGAGTCGCTGACTCGTCACTAGAGTGTCGCGTACTCGCGTTGTTTATAACTGAAAAAAACCTATGCTACGATCAGAAACATAGCTGGTTATTGATTTTAATTGAAAGTACTGTATATGACCTCTATCGAAACGCGCATAGAAACTGTGATATATTTAAATAAAAATTAGCGCTTATCCAAAAAATAAGCTATATCGTATCTTAATTGTTTTTTTAGAAACACACTCTTCATGTTAAATGTTATAATTACAGTCAATGATTCGTTGTTGTATCAGAAAATTAATATGTGATGTGTTGTGTGATTCAGTTTTTACTCTTTATAATGAAAGAATAAGCAGAATCGTTGCTCTGTAATCAAGAGGAACAACGTTTAAAGCTATTGCTTCAATTTATTCCTTACTAGCGTGGTTTTTTCAGTTTTCAGTAATGGCGTTTAACAGCAATTTAAATAATCTGTTGCTAGAATCATAAAACCGTAATACATAAATAAAAAATATATACACAAAAAAACGCCGTTCTAATAGTAGATTTAAAACTTGCGAATTTAATTCAACATAGTGAGTACCTATCTTCTGTAGATATGGTTAACTAAAAATAAGACATAAGCACTTAATAAGTGTTACTTATTTATATTAAAGTTCTGAACACAAACAAAGGCTAATATTAAGTAAATTAAAAAAAAAACACACAGAAACGATAAGTGAAATAGAGTAGACTACATAATTATTATAATATTTTTAAGCGCGATGAATCTGCAATTCATGGGAAGACACACACTCACTTCCTTCCACTCACTTGCACAACATGCAAATCATTCAAACTTATTTCAAATTTAATAAAACACTATCTAAATTTATATAATTAACATCGATTACCAATTAAGTTCTCATTTCAAAACGAACATAACAAGATGCAAAATCAATTATACTCTAATTTGCTTGTTATTTTATTTGTTGTAACGTAAACTACGTCGAGTTTCAATAAAAACCTTGGCAACTACATTTGTATTAAAGTTCTGACTCAAACAAAGGCTGATTTTAGAAATTTTTAAAAACTCACAAATACGGCAAGTGAAATAGAAAGTAGACTATAAAATTATTATAATATTACTCACCGCGATGAATCTGCAATACATGGGAAGACACGCCCACGCTTCACATATACAAACTTCATTCCACTCACTTGACGACTCGAAAATCATTCAATCTTATTCCAAATTGAGTAAAACATAATCTACTTTAAAACTACATTTATCGATGAATATATTATGTTCAACAACTGATTCAATTCACACATACTACAATCAAACACACACACTTCACTATCACAATTTAAATTAGATAATTTAAAAAAATGTGTTACACACAATCGAAAATAAAACCTTAATAAATTACAATTGCATAACATACAATTGTAAATAAACTAAACACCCGTAAAGCTCAACAACCACTCACGGCGGCGGCTCGCGACCAATTACTGTGACTACTGCTAGCTGCTAGCTAGCTAGCTAAACTGAGTGAGTCACGTAACTATGTAGTGCCGCGACTGCGGAACGGAGCAGTGTATATTTTTTTTTCAGGATTTCTTTTAATTATCTTAACTAGTTGTATTATAAAGATATAGCCCAAAGTCGTCACTAGAGTGAGCGTCACGTACTCATTTCACTGCAATTGAGAAACCTAAACTACGATCAAAAACAGAGCTGTTATCGAAGAAGCCATTGAAACTTAAATTGAATACCGAACCCATCATTTACACATATGATTGTGTATAGAATTAAAACAGATTTTGATATGTCATAATTTAGTCAGACGACGGTTATATTTATTTGTTTATTTATTTATTTAAACTTCATGTACAATGGTGATACATAGGCGGACTTAATACAGCAAGGCATTCTCTACCAGTCAACCTAACTGAAACTAACTACTATGTAACTGATATCAATAAAATATAATGATTTTTTTATCTTAGCTGACATCCAATAGTAAAATCATGAAAGTATGTTATGAGAGGACTAAAATGAATAAATTCTCCATGTATAAACTCGAAATTAATAAATCATATACAATGGTTTAAAGTGTTTGAAGATCTCTTGGTTTTAGATAATGTGCCACCGGCAGAAGATAAACAAATCTTAGCAATTTCTGCTAGCCTTGGATACTATTTTGAGTTTGCTGACCACCACTTGATAGGTGCGGGTTGAAACCTGTTCTCGCGAAATGTTCGGCCGCCGAATATTCGGCGCATCCTTTGTGAAAACATAAAAGTGTATGTACCATACATTTTTATACAAGTCTAGTTCAGATGATAAAGCATAAATATAATCTTATGAATTTGTAATCCTGGATGTAACTAATCATTTGCAAATCTCTTTACATAGAATGATGGACGTTTAATATTGAATAGTCAATGATTGTATGATATTATAAAAAAAATACCCAAAATATGTTTTTAATGATAACGTATGATCACGGCTAACATTGATATTCAATTTATTTAATATGATTTATGTTTGAGTAAAATTAAAAATATTACACAAACATGTGGTTAAAAATTGAGACAAAGAGCTATTGTGCAAAATTAATACTTTAAAATATAAAGTCGGCGTCCGACGCGCGACACCTCGCGACCGACTTTGACTAGCTAATTGAACTGAGTGACTGACTCGTCACTAGGACGGCATGTACTCGCGTGGCTTAAAGTGAAAAAATCTTAACGAGCTACGATCAGAATCATAGCTGGTAATCATTTGGCCGAATGGTTTGCAAAATTCAGTCAAAAATCAGCCAAATAGGCCAAATACCGAATAGTAGCCGAATATTCGTGGCATCTCTAGCAATGACTGTATGTTATAATAAAAAATAGTCTAATGGTGTTTTATGAGATTTTAAGATCACGGCTATTTAATTGTGATTCAATGAATTTGATTTCGTTTTAATAAAAAAGGTAATGTTAAAGAACAATTTTAAAAAATGCTGCAAACATGTGGTCCAAAATTTAGACAAAGCTATTGTGCAAATTAAAAACTTATTTAAATAAACGTGATGTAAAGTGGTTTATGACTTCATTGTTCTCATAGGAGATAAGGCCTACAGCGATGGCGTCAAAGCTAACCGACTAAAAATACTCGGAATTCTTTTTATTATAATTCCATTGTTTCTTATCTCTGTATGAATATGGTTTAATGCATTGTTTTGTATATTGTGTATACCGTAAAACAAGTTATTTCCTGTAACATTTAAAAATCCGATCAAATTCTTTTTTAGTTAACATAGTGTGAACATACAAACTCATAGAATAGCACTCAAGGTACTAAAATTGCAGTTAATGAGTCGTTGTGATATAATATATATTATTACTTCTATTTAATATTTTCTATTTGTATGTAAAGAGGTGTGTAATTATATTTGCTTTGTTTAATTATAAGTTTACATGCCACTAAACACTATTTTGTGTATAAGCTGCTAGAAGCGTAAAAATTAAACACAAAATATGAAAACCCTACTATTGAAAAAGTGCATTTGAAAAGTAAGAGACAAGAAAATATTCTTGAAATATGGTGCAGTCAATTTTATAACAACGTTTTTATAGTCGATTTACTAGAGTATTCAAATCAACACATGATAAACTATCTTTTGTACATCTAAAGTACCAAAAATAAGACAAATTAAGTAATTAAATTCTGAATTAGTATTATTACTATTGGCAAGAGTTTACAATTCTCAGCTCTTATGCTGGTTAAAGCTACATTGACGGGCCGAGACCCAGTGGTGTGTTATGCTGAGGATGTGTGATGTGGAGCTATTTAGTTTTCATCAATTTGCTTGAACTTTCTGACAATTCGACAAGTGTTCAAGATGGCAGCTATTTGAAGAGTTATATAGAGGTATTCGTTTAGATCAAGTAACTTTAGACTATGTAGAATGAAGGTGGTTCGGAATAACGCCTCTTGTAGAAAGGGCTATCGGGACCACATAAACCACCGCTATCGGGAACAGAGTCCAAGCTACCGGTGGTCAGGGCTCCTGAGAGAGGAACCTCCTAACAGTAAGAGCCGTGTCCAGCAGTACTGTATTCTGGATCAGGCACTTTACCCAGCTGCCTAACGAGAGCCTCCTAGGGTGATTATTATTATTTATATATTATTTGCGAGACGCACGAGACCGATCAAACTGGAGATGCTTGGGAGGGGCCTATGTCCAGCAGTGAATGTTTTCCGCCTGATAATTATGATGTTGATGAAATTCTGAATTTTGGATAAATATCATTGATTACCACCTAAGTTATTCTTCAGATCGATTATAACATGATCCTAAATCAAAAGTCGAGCTTCTAAAGTAACATAGCAAACTACAATAATATTAAAACTTTGAATTCGAATACTCATGAAAATCCAATTTAAGTACATTTAAAAACACACATTCATAAACGTCAACCAAAATAGATAGAGTAGACTTTTAAATTATTATAATATTACTTACCGCGACGAATCTGCAATAAATGTAGCATGTAGTCATACACGCACTTAACAGTCACACACTTCATTACACTCACTTGCACACCTTGAAAATCATACAATCTTATTTCAAATTGAATACAACACTATCTTTTTTAAACTACATACTACATTTACCGATGAATATGTTCGACAACCGATTCAATTCCACACTACACTAAAACAGTCACACGATATACACACTCGTAAATAAAATGTTTATAAATCACAATTGCACTTCAAACACATGGTAAATAAACACTTGTGTGGCACAACAACTACACACGGCGGCGGCTCGCGACTGACTGTGACTACGACTAACTTACTGAACTTAGTCGCTGACTCGTCACTTGAGCGTCGCGTACTCGTGTTGTTTATAACTGAAAAAACCTATGCTACGATCAGAAACATAGCTGGTTATTGATTTTAATTTGAAAGTACTGTATATGACCTCTATCGAATCACTCATAGAAACTGTGATGTATTTAAATAAAAATTAGCACTTACCCAAAAAATAAGAGATATCCTATCTTAATTGTTTTTTAGAAACTCTTCATGTTTAATGTTATAATTACAGTCATTGAGTCGTTGGTGTATCAGAAAATTAATATGAAATGTGTTGTGTAGTTCAGTTTTTACTCTTTATAATGAAACAATAAGCCGAATCTAATCGTTCGTTCTAAACCGTTGCTTTGTAATCAAGAGAAACAACGTTTAAAGCTATTGCTTCAATTTATTCCTTACTTGAGTGGTTTATTCAGTTTTCAGTAATGGCGTTTAACAATAATTGTAAATAAGCTGTTGCTAGAAACATAAAAACGTAATACACAAATAAAAATATAAACACAAAAAAACTCCTTTCTAATAGTAGATTTAAAACTTGCGAATTTAATTCAACATAGTGAGTACCTATCTTCTGTAGATATGGTTTACTAAAAATAAGACATAAGTATTACTTATTTAGTGTTGCTTATTTATATTAAAGTTCTGAACACAAACAAAGGCTAATATTAAGTAAATTAAAAAAAAAAACACAAAAACGACTAGTGAAATAGAGTAGACTATGTAATTATTATAATATTTTCAACCGCGATGAATGTACAGTACATGGGAAGACACAGACTCACTTCCTTCCACTCACTTGCACAACATGCAAATTATTCAAACTTATTTCAAATTTAATAAAACACTATCTAAATCCATATAATTTGCATTGATTACCACTTAAGTTCTCATTTCAAAACGAACATAACAAGATCCTAAATCAAATATACTTGAATTTGCTTGTTATTTCAATAAAAACCTTGGCAACAACATTTGTATTTAAGTTCTGACTCAAACAAAGGCTAATTTTAGAAATATTTAAAAACTCACAAATACGGCAAGTGAAATAGAGAGTAGACTATAAAATTATTATAATATTACTCACCGCGATGAATCTGCAATACATAGGATGACACGCCCTAGATTCACATACACACATACACTTCATTCCACTCACTTGACGACTCGAAAATCATTCAATATTATTTCAAATTGAATAAAACATGATCTACTTTAAACTACATTTATCGATAAATATATTATGTTCAACAACTGATTCAATTCACACATACAACAGTCAAACACACACACTTCACTATTTACATTGGATAATTCAAAAATATGTGTTACACACAATCGAAAATAAAACCTTCATAAATTACAATTGCACTTCAAACACATTGTAAATAAACTAAACTTAACACTCGTATGGCTCAACAACCACTCAAGACGGCGGCTCACAACCAACTTTGACTACTGACTAGCTGCTAGCTAGGTTACTGAACTGAGTGAGTTACAGAACTATGTAGTGCCGCTACTACAGTACGGTGCAGTGTATATTTTTTTTTATTTATTGATTATGTTTGGGCTTGCGCTTGACCACTATCTCACCTGATGGTAAGCGATGATGTGGTCGACGATTATTAATCTTAACTAACTATTATCTGAACCAATCCTGGATGTTACTATTCATTTGCACACTTCTTTACACTGAATAATGGACTTTTAATATTGAATAGTCAATGATTGTATGATATTATAAAAAACTACCCAAAATATTTTTCTATGATTATATATGATCACGGCTAACATGCCGTAACATTGTTATTCAATGTATTTAATATGATTTATATTTGAGAAAAATTAAAAATATTAGTCATTCATGTGGTTCAAAATTTAGACAAAGAACTGTTGTGCAAAATGAATACTTTAAATAAAAATGTTAAGCGGTTTGCACTCATAGAGATAAGGCCTACAGTGACGATGGCTTTCAAGCTGACCGAACAATATGCTCCGAACTCTTTCTATTGCAGTGCCATTGTGTTTCTTATCTCTGTCTAAATACGATTCATGGTTGCAGCGAACAAAAAGCTTCCATAATTAATATTTTATTGCACTGTTTTGTTTATTGTGTAAACCGAAAAAAAACTACACAAATTTGTTTTATGTAACATATATATAAAAATCCGATCCAATATTTTTTTTATTCATATGTTGAGGACATATAGCATGGCAGTCGTGTTGTTAAATGCTAATTAATTCCAGTCGATGTTTTTCTTAAGTAATATTATTTCTGTCCTTATGTAAAGAAGTGTATAAAAATAATATAAAGTAGCTATCTCCAAGATGTGTGTTATTAAACACTGTATTGTAAATAAACTGTTGCTAGAAACGTGAAAATGAAATATAAAATAAAAATCAAAAGACCCGACTGTTTTAGAAGCGCACTAAAAATACGTAACAAAGAATAAAATAAAAAAAATATTCCGCAAACATGTGATCGAGAATTGAAACAATGCTGTTGTCTTAATTGAAAATTTCAAATAACAAATTAAAGTTGTTTATGACTTCATTGTACTCATACAAGATAAAACCTTCAAAGCTGACCAATCAAAAAAACTACCAACTCAATGCAGTTCTATTGTGTTTTTATCCGACTGCCGAAGGAGGGTAATGTGTTTATTAGTGTATGTATGTATGTTTGTTCCTATGTGGCGTTCTAGAGACCAACCGCGTTGGCTGATTTTGATTATTCTTACGTCAATCGATTCGTCTTAACCCTGCGAGTGTCACTGGCTACATTAAGATTGAATAATAGAAAAATGGCGGATCTTGGGCGCCATATTGTGGGGGGCCAAATTTTTTTTTTTTCGTACAAGCCTTTTGTGTGGGGTATCAAAGTAAAGGGTTTTAAGAGGTGATTTTAAAAATATATGTTTAAATTTACCTAATTCTAAAAAAAAGAACTAGAAAGTTGTAAAACAAAAGTTAATTAAAAAAATCTAGTGTGTGCAGTCGGAGGATACATATTCACGATCTGGCTGACCAAAACCAAATGTATCTCCGACTGCACAGCAAGATTTTCATCTTGTTTACTTCTTTTTAGTTCGCTTTTTAAGCAGTCGAGTTTTAGATTTTTTTAATTAACTTTTTTTTATCCCTCTCTAAATACGATTTATGGCTGTGGCGAGCTAGAGGCTTCCATAATTGCACTGTTCTATCTATTGTGTATATGGTTGTATGTACACCAAAAACAAATCAGTGTGTTTTTAAAATATTGAACTCATCAAATTGGGACTGGGCCTTAAACCTAATAAAACTCGTTGGATGATCTCAGAAACATAAACTATTTATTACCTACTTTGGAGTTAGACAAACTACAACGGTGGAACCAGTGAATCCTATTATTTTGATACCACAGATAAAATATACAGTAAAGATGGCTTTATGTTGATATACTCACGCTAAAACAACTAAAATACATTATTATCGTATTACTGACCGCGATGAATTTGCAATACAGGCATGTAAAGTCACACATGCACTTCACGACGTACAAACTTCATTCACTTGATCAACTTGAAAATTCATCCAATTTTATTTCAAATTGAAACAAAATACTTTCTCTGAATAACCTTTATTGGTAAATATTAAAAATTAATTTAATACACACAAACACTACCCTACACTCACAAAAACAAAAATTTAACTATCACTTTTTAAATTAAATACCTATTTTTTCATCGCTCGGCGGAATGGTTTGCAATATTCAGTCGAATACCAAATAGTAAAAACATCAGCTAACTAGCCCGAATACCGAATAGTAGCCAAATATTCGTGGCATCTCTAGCAATGACTATGTAAGTATTAAAAAAAACCTTTAAAAAAGCAACCGAATTCCAAAATATAAAAATCATATATAGCCAAAGTACATCTCATGACGATTCCAATAAGCCCAAATACGTCTAGGATACATTGTTTTATTTCGGATTTCCAGTGCCTACCTGCCGGCTTCATCATCTTCGATGATACCATTTGCATCAGTACTATTTATTTATAAGTATTTGCTTCATCACAGTCGTTTAACTATTCGAGATATCGTAGACGCGTGACATACTTAGCATTTAGGAGTTCCATTGGCCATCTGTGGTCTCCTTCGCCAGTTTTACTTCACCAAATGTTACTTTCTCAGTGCAAATGATTGCATTGTTGATGAAAATGCCACAATCGCTACATGTATACCTATAATATTTGAGGAATTACCTTGATTTCTCCAATATTCCATCATGAGATCCTGAACTGATGACTATGGGACCAATACCCCTTCAAACAAAAGTAGAATTTTCCATATCGGTCCAGGCGTCTTTGAAGTACAAAAAAAAAAATACCAATCGAATTGAGAACCCCGTCCTTTGTGGGAAGTCAGTTAAAAACTAAACCAAGATGGTTTTTAATGGGTTTTTAAGATCACGGCTTTTTAATTGCTATTCAATGAATTTGATTTCGTTTTAATAATAAAAATTATGTTAAAAAAAAGTGCCGCAAACATTTGTTCCAAATTTAGACAAAGCTATTGTGCAAATTGAAAACTTTAAATAAACATGTTGTTAAGTGGTTAATGAATTCATTGTTCTCATAGGAGATAAGACCTACAGCGATGGCTTCAAAGCTAACCGACTAAAAATACTTGGAACTCTTTTGATTATAGTTCCATTGTGTTTCTTATCTCTGTATGAATATGGTTTAATGCATTGTTTTGTATATTGTGTATATCGTAAAACAAGTTATTTCCTGTAACATTTAAAAAGCCAACCAAATTCCTTTTTAGTAAACATAGTGTGAACATACAAACTCATAGAATAGCACTCAAGGTACTAAAATTGCAGTAATTGAGTCGTTATGGTATAATCTATATTATTACTCCTATTTAATGTTTTTCTAGGTCTATTTAAAGTGGTGTGTAATTACATTTGCCTTGTTTAATTATAAGTTTACATGCCACTAAACACTATTTTGTGTAGAAGCTGCTAGATTCTTAAAAATTAAACACAAAATATGAAAACCCTGCTACTGAAAAAGTGCATGTGAGAAGTAAGACACAAGAAAATATTCTTGAAATATGTTGCAATCAATTTTAAAACTCAACGTTTTTATAGGCGCTTTACTAGAGAATTCAAATCAATACCATGAGTAACTATCTTTTGTTCATCTGAAGTACCAAAAATAAGACATATTAAGTTATTAAATTATGAATTATTATTATAAGTATTGGCAAGTGTTTACAATTCTCAGCTCTTAGGCTGGTTTAAGCTGCATTTACGAGCCGAGACCAAGTGGTAAGTTATATTGAGGATGTGTGTGGACCTATTTCATTTTCATCAATTTGCTTGAACTTTCTGTCAAATTGACAAGTGTTCAAGATGGCAGCTTTTCGAAGGGTGATATAGAGCTATTCGTTTACATCAAGTAACTTCAGACTACGGAGAAGGTGGTTCGGCATAACGCCTGTTGTAGAAAGGACTATCGGGACCACACAAATTTTTTCTTGCCGCCATTGCCGTCCTTGAGTTCTGCGTGTTTACTTATTTTTTCAGTGATTGTCTTCTGAATGTTGTGCGTATTGGGGACTGCGATGTCTATCAGGTTAAGTTACTTTATTAAGTCTATCTTGCAAGGTTTATAATTATTATTATGTCCTTTATTTAACTATTTTCTTATTTATTACTTTTTTAAATATTTTTTGTAAAACACATAAAAAAAAGAAAAACATTTAAAAATATAGAAAATAGAGGCCCACCGGTATCGGGAACAGAGTCCAAGCTACCGGTGGTCAGGGCTCCAGAAAGAGGAATCTCCTAACAGTACGAGCCGTGTCCAGCAGTACTGCCTTCTGGATCAGGTACTTTACCCAGCTGCCTAACGAGAGCCTCCTAAGGTGATTATTATAATTTCTTTATTATTTGCGAGACGCAAGAGACCGATTAAAATGGAGACGCTTAGGGGAGGCCTATGTCCAGCAATAGATGTCTTTCGGATGATAATTATGATGATGATGAAATTCTGAATTTTAAAACGAGTAAAAAAAGATCCTAAATCAATTTTGCATACCATTGAATTAAAATAAGTCGATCTTTTAAAGTAACATAGCAGACTACAGTAATATTAAAACTTTGAATTCGAATACTCATAAAATCCAATTAAAGTACATCACACGTTCAAAAACGTCAACCAAAATAGATAGAGTAGACTTTTAAATTAATAGAATATTACTTACCGCAACGAATCTGCAATATATGTAGTATGTAGTCACACACGCACATAACATTCACACACTTCATACCACTCACTTACACACCTTGAAAACCATACAATCATATTTCAAATTGAATAAAACGCTATCTTTTTTTAAACTATTACATTAATATGTTCGACAACTGATTTAATTCACACACTACACTACACCTAACACAGTGACACGATACACACACTCGAAAATAAAATGTTTATAAGTCACAATTGCACTTCAAACATATGGTAAATAAACACTTGTGTGACACACAACAAACACACACGGCGGCGGCTCGCGACTGACTGTGACTACGACTAGCTTACTGAACTGAGTCGCTGACTCATCACTAGAGCGTCGCGTACTCGCGTTGTTTATAACTGAAAAAATGGTTGCCTGTAAAGTCGGTTTTACGGGCGAAGATTTTACGTGACAACGTCTTTTTCTCGGTAGAATATTTATTGATATGAATATAATTAAATTGCACAATAGGAACAAGGAATTGAATGATCATAGTTGAGTGGGAGAGAGACGCAAGGCATTCGGCGGGCCTCTCTCTCGTTCGGTGACTCATCGTAACGTTACCGAGCGTTACACTTTTTCATAAGTGCCTCCCAGCCACAACCTAATTTAAGACGTTGTCACGTCAAAAAACCTACGCTACGATCAGAAACATAGCTG
Organism: Orthosia gracilis; assembly: GCA_947562075.1. Classification (NCBI taxonomy): domain Eukaryota; kingdom Metazoa; phylum Arthropoda; class Insecta; order Lepidoptera; family Noctuidae; genus Orthosia; species Orthosia gracilis. Next base: position 55,664,634 of record OX387266.1, read on the forward strand.
GTTATTGATTTTAATTTGAAAGTACTGTATATGACCTCTATCGAAACACTCATATAAACTGTGAAGTGTTTAAATAAAAATTAGCGCTAATCCAAAAAATAAACTATATCGTATCTTAATTGTTTTTTTAGAAACGCACTCTTTATTTTAAATGTTATAATTACAGTCAATGAGTCGTTGTTGTTCTAGAAAATTAATATGTTATGTGTTGTGTGGTTCAATTTTTACCGTTAGTAATGAAACAATAAGTTGAATCGTTGCTCTGCAATTAAGAGAAATAACGTTTAAAGCTATTGCTTCTATTTATTTCTTTCTAGAGTGGTTTATTTAGTTTTCAGTAATAGCGTTTCATAAGTCATTTTAAATAAGCTGTTGCTAAAAACATAAAAAAGTAATACATAAATAAAAATATGTACATAAAAAACGCCGTTCTAATAGTAGATATAAAACTTGCGAATTTAATTCAACACAGTGAGGATCTATCTTCTGTAGATATGGTTTACTAAAAATAAGAAATAAGTACTAAATAAGTGTTACTTATTTATATTAAAGTTCTGAACACAAACAAAGGCTAATATTAAGTAAATTAAAAAAAAAACACAAAAACGACAAGTGAAATAGAGTAGACTATGTAATTATTATAACATTTTTAACCGCGATGAATCTGCAGTACATGGGAAGACACAGACTCACTTCCTTCCACTCACTTGCAAAACATGCAAATCATTCAAACTTATTTCAAATTGAATAAAACACTATCTAAATTCATATAATTTGCATTAATTACCGCTTAAGTTCTCAATTCAATACGAACATAACAACATCCTAAATCAATTATACTTGAATTTGGTTGTTATTTTATTTGTTTTAACGTGAAGACTACGGAGTTTCAATAAAAACCTTGGCAACTTACATATTTGTTTTAAAGTTCTGACACAAACAAACGCTAATTTTAGATTTTTTTAAAACTCACAAATACGGCAAGTGAAATGGAGAGTAGACTATAAAATTATTATAATAATTACTCACCGCGATGAATCTGCAATACATGGGAAGACACGCCCTAGATTGACATACACACACACACATCATTCCACTCACTTGACGACTCGAAAATCATTCAATATTATTTCAAATTGAATAAAACATGATCTACTTTAAACTATATTTATCGATAAATATATTATGTTCAACAACTGATTCAATACACACATAAAACAGTCAAACACACACATTTCACTATTTACATTGGATAATTCAAAAATATGTGTTACACACAATCGAAAATAAAACCTTCATAAATTACAATTGCACTTCAAACACATTGTAAATAAATTAAACTTAACACTCGTATGGCTCAACAACCACTCAAGGCGGCGGCTCGCGACCAACTTTGACTACTGACTAGCTGCTAGCTAGCTAACTGAACTGAGTGAGTTACAGAACTATGTAGTGCCGCTACTACAGTACGGTGCAGTGTTTTTTTATTTTTTATTTATTGATTATGGGCTTGCGCTTGACCACTATCTCACCTGATGGTAAGCGATGATGTGGTCGACGATTTTTAATCTTAACTAACTATTATCTGAACCAATCCTGGATGTTACTATTCATTTGCACACTTCTTTACATTGAATAATGGACTTTTAATATTGAATAGTCAATGATTGTATGATATTATTAAAAAAATACCCAAAATATTTTTTCTATGATTATATATAAACACGGCTAACATGCCGTAACATTGCCATTCAATGTATTTAATATGATTTATATTTGAGAAAAATTAAAAATATTAGTCATTCATGTGGTTCCAAATTTAGACAAAGAACTGTTGTGCAAAATGAATACTTTAAATAAAAATGTTAAGCGGTTTGCACTCATAGAGATAAGGCCTACAGTGACGATGGCTTTCAAGCTGACCGAACAATATGCTCCGAACTCTTTCTATTGCAGTGCCATTGTGTTTCTTATCTCTGTCTAAATACGATTCATTGTTGCAGCGAACAAAAAGCTTCCATAATTACTTAGCACTGTTTTGTTTATTGTGTAAACCGAAAAAAAACTACACAAAGTTGTGTTATGTAACATATAAAAATCCGATCCAAAATATTTTTTATTCATTGAGGACATATAGCATGGCAGTCGTGTTGTTAAATGCTAATTAATTCCAGTCGATGTTTTTCTTAAGTAATATTATTTCTGTTCTTATGTAAAGAAGTGTATAAAATAATATAAAGTAGCTATCTCCAAGATGTGTGTTATTAAACACTGTATTGTAAATAAACTGTTGCTAGAAACGTGAAAATGAAATATAAAATAAAAATCAAAAGACCCGACTGTTTTAGAAGCGCACTAAAAATACGTAACAAAGAATAAAATAAAAAAAAAATTCCGCAAACATGTGATCGAGAATTGAAATGCTGTTGTCTTAATTGAAAATTTCAAATAACAAATTAAAGTTGTTTATGACTTCATTGTACTCATACAAGATAAAACCTTCAAAGCTTACCAATAAAAAAAAATACCAACTCTTTTAAATGCAGTTCTATTGTGTTTTTATCCGACTGCCGAAGGAGGGTAATGTGTTTATTAGTCTATGTATGTATATATGTTTGTTCCTATGTGGCGTTCTAGAGACCAACCGCGTTTGCTGATTTTGATTATTCTTACGTCAATCGATTCGTCTTAACCCTGCGAGTGTCACTGGCTACATTAAGATTGAATAATAGAAAAATGGCGGATCTTGGGCGCCATATTGTGGGGGACCAAATTTTTTTTTTTCATACTAGCCTTTCGTGTGGGGTATCAAAGTAAAGGGTTTTAAGAGGTGATTTTAAAAATATATGTTTAAATGTACCTAATTCTAAAAAAAAGAACTAGAAAGTTGTAAAAAAAAAGTTAATTAAAAAAATCTAGTGTGTGCAGTCGGAGGATACATATTCACGATCTGGCTGACCAAAACCAAATGTATCTCCGACTGCACAGCAAGATTTTCATCTTGTTTACTTCTTTTTAGTTCGCTTTTTAAGCAGTCGAGTTTTAGATTTTTTTAATTAACTTTTTTTTATCCCTCTCTAAATACGATTTATGGCTGTGGCGAGCTAGAGGCTTCCATAATTGCACTGTTCTATCTATTGTGTATATGGTTGTATGTACACCAAAAACAAATCAGTGTGTTTTTAAAATATTGAACTCATCAAATTGGGACTGGGCCTTAAACCTAATAAAACTCGTTGGATGATCTCAGAAACATAAACTATTTATTACCTACTTTGGAGTTAGACAAACTACAACGGTGGAACCAGTGAATCCTATTATTTTGATACCACAGATAAAATATACAGTAAAGATGGCTTTATGTTGATATACTCACGCTAAAACAACTAAAATACATTATTATCGTATTACTGACCGCGATGAATTTGCAATACAGGCATGTAAAGTCACACATGCACTTCACGACGTACAAACTTCATTCACTTGATCAACTTGAAAATTCATCCAATTTTATTTCAAATTGAAACAAAATACTTTCTCTGAATAACCTTTATTGGTAAATATTAAAAATTAATTTAATACACACAAACACTACCCTACACTCACAAAAACAAAAATTTAACTATCACTTTTTAAATTAAATACCTATTTTTTCATCGCTCGGCGGAATGGTTTGCAATATTCAGTCGAATACCAAATAGTAAAAACATCAGCTAACTAGCCCGAATACCGAATAGTAGCCAAATATTCGTGGCATCTCTAGCAATGACTATGTAAGTATTAAAAAAAACCTTTAAAAAAGCAACCGAATTCCAAAATATAAAAATCATATATAGCCAAAGTACATCTCATGACGATTCCAATAAGCCCAAATACGTCTAGGATACATTGTTTTATTTCGGATTTCCAGTGCCTACCTGCCGGCTTCATCATCTTCGATGATACCATTTGCATCAGTACTATTTATTTATAAGTATTTGCTTCATCACAGTCGTTTAACTATTCGAGATATCGTAGACGCGTGACATACTTAGCATTTAGGAGTTCCATTGGCCATCTGTGGTCTCCTTCGCCAGTTTTACTTCACCAAATGTTACTTTCTCAGTGCAAATGATTGCATTGTTGATGAAAATGCCACAATCGCTACATGTATACCTATAATATTTGAGGAATTACCTTGATTTCTCCAATATTCCATCATGAGATCCTGAACTGATGACTATGGGACCAATACCCCTTCAAACAAAAGTAGAATTTTCCATATCGGTCCAGGCGTCTTTGAAGTACAAAAAAAAAAATACCAATCGAATTGAGAACCCCGTCCTTTGTGGGAAGTCAGTTAAAAACTAAACCAAGATGGTTTTTAATGGGTTTTTAAGATCACGGCTTTTTAATTGCTATTCAATGAATTTGATTTCGTTTTAATAATAAAAATTATGTTAAAAAAAAGTGCCGCAAACATTTGTTCCAAATTTAGACAAAGCTATTGTGCAAATTGAAAACTTTAAATAAACATGTTGTTAAGTGGTTAATGAATTCATTGTTCTCATAGGAGATAAGACCTACAGCGATGGCTTCAAAGCTAACCGACTAAAAATACTTGGAACTCTTTTGATTATAGTTCCATTGTGTTTCTTATCTCTGTATGAATATGGTTTAATGCATTGTTTTGTATATTGTGTATATCGTAAAACAAGTTATTTCCTGTAACATTTAAAAAGCCAACCAAATTCCTTTTTAGTAAACATAGTGTGAACATACAAACTCATAGAATAGCACTCAAGGTACTAAAATTGCAGTAATTGAGTCGTTATGGTATAATCTATATTATTACTCCTATTTAATGTTTTTCTAGGTCTATTTAAAGTGGTGTGTAATTACATTTGCCTTGTTTAATTATAAGTTTACATGCCACTAAACACTATTTTGTGTAGAAGCTGCTAGATTCTTAAAAATTAAACACAAAATATGAAAACCCTGCTACTGAAAAAGTGCATGTGAGAAGTAAGACACAAGAAAATATTCTTGAAATATGTTGCAATCAATTTTAAAACTCAACGTTTTTATAGGCGCTTTACTAGAGAATTCAAATCAATACCATGAGTAACTATCTTTTGTTCATCTGAAGTACCAAAAATAAGACATATTAAGTTATTAAATTATGAATTATTATTATAAGTATTGGCAAGTGTTTACAATTCTCAGCTCTTAGGCTGGTTTAAGCTGCATTTACGAGCCGAGACCAAGTGGTAAGTTATATTGAGGATGTGTGTGGACCTATTTCATTTTCATCAATTTGCTTGAACTTTCTGTCAAATTGACAAGTGTTCAAGATGGCAGCTTTTCGAAGGGTGATATAGAGCTATTCGTTTACATCAAGTAACTTCAGACTACGGAGAAGGTGGTTCGGCATAACGCCTGTTGTAGAAAGGACTATCGGGACCACACAAATTTTTTCTTGCCGCCATTGCCGTCCTTGAGTTCTGCGTGTTTACTTATTTTTTCAGTGATTGTCTTCTGAATGTTGTGCGTATTGGGGACTGCGATGTCTATCAGGTTAAGTTACTTTATTAAGTCTATCTTGCAAGGTTTATAATTATTATTATGTCCTTTATTTAACTATTTTCTTATTTATTACTTTTTTAAATATTTTTTGTAAAACACATAAAAAAAAGAAAAACATTTAAAAATATAGAAAATAGAGGCCCACCGGTATCGGGAACAGAGTCCAAGCTACCGGTGGTCAGGGCTCCAGAAAGAGGAATCTCCTAACAGTACGAGCCGTGTCCAGCAGTACTGCCTTCTGGATCAGGTACTTTACCCAGCTGCCTAACGAGAGCCTCCTAAGGTGATTATTATAATTTCTTTATTATTTGCGAGACGCAAGAGACCGATTAAAATGGAGACGCTTAGGGGAGGCCTATGTCCAGCAATAGATGTCTTTCGGATGATAATTATGATGATGATGAAATTCTGAATTTTAAAACGAGTAAAAAAAGATCCTAAATCAATTTTGCATACCATTGAATTAAAATAAGTCGATCTTTTAAAGTAACATAGCAGACTACAGTAATATTAAAACTTTGAATTCGAATACTCATAAAATCCAATTAAAGTACATCACACGTTCAAAAACGTCAACCAAAATAGATAGAGTAGACTTTTAAATTAATAGAATATTACTTACCGCAACGAATCTGCAATATATGTAGTATGTAGTCACACACGCACATAACATTCACACACTTCATACCACTCACTTACACACCTTGAAAACCATACAATCATATTTCAAATTGAATAAAACGCTATCTTTTTTTAAACTATTACATTAATATGTTCGACAACTGATTTAATTCACACACTACACTACACCTAACACAGTGACACGATACACACACTCGAAAATAAAATGTTTATAAGTCACAATTGCACTTCAAACATATGGTAAATAAACACTTGTGTGACACACAACAAACACACACGGCGGCGGCTCGCGACTGACTGTGACTACGACTAGCTTACTGAACTGAGTCGCTGACTCATCACTAGAGCGTCGCGTACTCGCGTTGTTTATAACTGAAAAAATGGTTGCCTGTAAAGTCGGTTTTACGGGCGAAGATTTTACGTGACAACGTCTTTTTCTCGGTAGAATATTTATTGATATGAATATAATTAAATTGCACAATAGGAACAAGGAATTGAATGATCATAGTTGAGTGGGAGAGAGACGCAAGGCATTCGGCGGGCCTCTCTCTCGTTCGGTGACTCATCGTAACGTTACCGAGCGTTACACTTTTTCATAAGTGCCTCCCAGCCACAACCTAATTTAAGACGTTGTCACGTCAAAAAACCTACGCTACGATCAGAAACATAGCTGGTTATTGATTTTAATTTGAAAGTACTGTATATGACCTCTATCGAAACACTCATATAAACTGTGAAGTGTTTAAATAAAAATTAGCGCTAATCCAAAAAATAAACTATATCGTATCTTAATTGTTTTTTTAGAAACGCACTCTTTATTTTAAATGTTATAATTACAGTCAATGAGTCGTTGTTGTTCTAGAAAATTAATATGTTATGTGTTGTGTGGTTCAATTTTTACCGTTAGTAATGAAACAATAAGTTGAATCGTTGCTCTGCAATTAAGAGAAATAACGTTTAAAGCTATTGCTTCTATTTATTTCTTTCTAGAGTGGTTTATTTAGTTTTCAGTAATAGCGTTTCATAAGTCATTTTAAATAAGCTGTTGCTAAAAACATAAAAAAGTAATACATAAATAAAAATATGTACATAAAAAACGCCGTTCTAATAGTAGATATAAAACTTGCGAATTTAATTCAACACAGTGAGGATCTATCTTCTGTAGATATGGTTTACTAAAAATAAGAAATAAGTACTAAATAAGTGTTACTTATTTATATTAAAGTTCTGAACACAAACAAAGGCTAATATTAAGTAAATTAAAAAAAAAACACAAAAACGACAAGTGAAATAGAGTAGACTATGTAATTATTATAACATTTTTAACCGCGATGAATCTGCAGTACATGGGAAGACACAGACTCACTTCCTTCCACTCACTTGCAAAACATGCAAATCATTCAAACTTATTTCAAATTGAATAAAACACTATCTAAATTCATATAATTTGCATTAATTACCGCTTAAGTTCTCAATTCAATACGAACATAACAACATCCTAAATCAATTATACTTGAATTTGGTTGTTATTTTATTTGTTTTAACGTGAAGACTACGGAGTTTCAATAAAAACCTTGGCAACTTACATATTTGTTTTAAAGTTCTGACACAAACAAACGCTAATTTTAGATTTTTTTAAAACTCACAAATACGGCAAGTGAAATGGAGAGTAGACTATAAAATTATTATAATAATTACTCACCGCGATGAATCTGCAATACATGGGAAGACACGCCCTAGATTGACATACACACACACACATCATTCCACTCACTTGACGACTCGAAAATCATTCAATATTATTTCAAATTGAATAAAACATGATCTACTTTAAACTATATTTATCGATAAATATATTATGTTCAACAACTGATTCAATACACACATAAAACAGTCAAACACACACATTTCACTATTTACATTGGATAATTCAAAAATATGTGTTACACACAATCGAAAATAAAACCTTCATAAATTACAATTGCACTTCAAACACATTGTAAATAAATTAAACTTAACACTCGTATGGCTCAACAACCACTCAAGGCGGCGGCTCGCGACCAACTTTGACTACTGACTAGCTGCTAGCTAGCTAACTGAACTGAGTGAGTTACAGAACTATGTAGTGCCGCTACTACAGTACGGTGCAGTGTTTTTTTATTTTTTATTTATTGATTATGGGCTTGCGCTTGACCACTATCTCACCTGATGGTAAGCGATGATGTGGTCGACGATTTTTAATCTTAACTAACTATTATCTGAACCAATCCTGGATGTTACTATTCATTTGCACACTTCTTTACATTGAATAATGGACTTTTAATATTGAATAGTCAATGATTGTATGATATTATTAAAAAAATACCCAAAATATTTTTTCTATGATTATATATAAACACGGCTAACATGCCGTAACATTGCCATTCAATGTATTTAATATGATTTATATTTGAGAAAAATTAAAAATATTAGTCATTCATGTGGTTCCAAATTTAGACAAAGAACTGTTGTGCAAAATGAATACTTTAAATAAAAATGTTAAGCGGTTTGCACTCATAGAGATAAGGCCTACAGTGACGATGGCTTTCAAGCTGACCGAACAATATGCTCCGAACTCTTTCTATTGCAGTGCCATTGTGTTTCTTATCTCTGTCTAAATACGATTCATTGTTGCAGCGAACAAAAAGCTTCCATAATTACTTAGCACTGTTTTGTTTATTGTGTAAACCGAAAAAAAACTACACAAAGTTGTGTTATGTAACATATAAAAATCCGATCCAAAATATTTTTTATTCATTGAGGACATATAGCATGGCAGTCGTGTTGTTAAATGCTAATTAATTCCAGTCGATGTTTTTCTTAAGTAATATTATTTCTGTTCTTATGTAAAGAAGTGTATAAAATAATATAAAGTAGCTATCTCCAAGATGTGTGTTATTAAACACTGTATTGTAAATAAACTGTTGCTAGAAACGTGAAAATGAAATATAAAATAAAAATCAAAAGACCCGACTGTTTTAGAAGCGCACTAAAAATACGTAACAAAGAATAAAATAAAAAAAAAATTCCGCAAACATGTGATCGAGAATTGAAATGCTGTTGTCTTAATTGAAAATTTCAAATAACAAATTAAAGTTGTTTATGACTTCATTGTACTCATACAAGATAAAACCTTCAAAGCTTACCAATAAAAAAAAATACCAACTCTTTTAAATGCAGTTCTATTGTGTTTTTATCCGACTGCCGAAGGAGGGTAATGTGTTTATTAGTCTATGTATGTATATATGTTTGTTCCTATGTGGCGTTCTAGAGACCAACCGCGTTTGCTGATTTTGATTATTCTTACGTCAATCGATTCGTCTTAACCCTGCGAGTGTCACTGGCTACATTAAGATTGAATAATAGAAAAATGGCGGATCTTGGGCGCCATATTGTGGGGGACCAAATTTTTTTTTTTCATACTAGCCTTTCGTGTGGGGTATCAAAGTAAAGGGTTTTAAGAGGTGATTTTAAAAATATATGTTTAAATGTACCTAATTCTAAAAAAAAGAACTAGAAAGTTGTAAAAAAAAAGTTAATTAAAAAAATCTAGTGTGTGCAGTCGGAGGATACATATTCACGATCTGGCTGACCAAAACCAAATGTATCTCCGACTGCACAGCAAGATTTTCATCTTGTTTACTTCTTTTTAGTTCGCTTTTTAAGCAGTCGAGTTTTAGATTTTTTTAATTAACTTTTTTTTATCCCTCTCTAAATACGATTTATGGCTGTGGCGAGCTAGAGGCTTCCATAATTGCACTGTTCTATCTATTGTGTATATGGTTGTATGTACACCAAAAACAAATCAGTGTGTTTTTAAAATATTGAACTCATCAAATTGGGACTGGGCCTTAAACCTAATAAAACTCGTTGGATGATCTCAGAAACATAAACTATTTATTACCTACTTTGGAGTTAGACAAACTACAACGGTGGAACCAGTGAATCCTATTATTTTGATACCACAGATAAAATATACAGTAAAGATGGCTTTATGTTGATATACTCACGCTAAAACAACTAAAATACATTATTATCGTATTACTGACCGCGATGAATTTGCAATACAGGCATGTAAAGTCACACATGCACTTCACGACGTACAAACTTCATTCACTTGATCAACTTGAAAATTCATCCAATTTTATTTCAAATTGAAACAAAATACTTTCTCTGAATAACCTTTATTGGTAAATATTAAAAATTAATTTAATACACACAAACACTACCCTACACTCACAAAAACAAAAATTTAACTATCACTTTTTAAATTAAATACCTATTTTTTCATCGCTCGGCGGAATGGTTTGCAATATTCAGTCGAATACCAAATAGTAAAAACATCAGCTAACTAGCCCGAATACCGAATAGTAGCCAAATATTCGTGGCATCTCTAGCAATGACTATGTAAGTATTAAAAAAAACCTTTAAAAAAGCAACCGAATTCCAAAATATAAAAATCATATATAGCCAAAGTACATCTCATGACGATTCCAATAAGCCCAAATACGTCTAGGATACATTGTTTTATTTCGGAGTTCCAGTGCTTACCTGCCGGCTTCATCATCTTCGATGATACCATTTGCATCAGTACTATTTATTTATAAGTATTTGCTTCATCACAGTCGTTTAACTATTCGAGATATCGTAGACGCGTGACATACTTAGCATTTAGGAGTTCCATTGGCCATCTGTGGTCTCCTTCGCCAGTTTTACTTCACCAAATGTTACTTTCTCAGTGCAAATGATTGCATTGTTGATGAAAATGCCACAATCGCTACATGTATGCCTATAATATTTGAGGAATTACCTTGATTTCTCCAATATTCCATCATCAGATCCTGAACTGATGACTATGGGACCAAATGTATACCCCTTCAAACAAAAGTAGAATTTTCCATATCGGTCCAGGCGTCTTTCAGTAATCGATGTAAGTACAAAAAAAAAATACCAATCGAATTGAGAACCCCGTCCTTTTCGGGAAGTCTGTTAAAAATAAAACCAAGATGGTTTTTAATGGGTTTTTAAGATCACGGCTTTTTAATTGCTATTCAATGAATTTGATTTCGTTTTAGTAATAAAAAATATGTAAAAAAAAATTGCCGCAAACATGTGTTCCAAATTTAGACAAAGCTATTGTGCAAATTGAAAACTTTAAATAAACATGTTGTTAAGTGGTTAATGAATTCATTGTTCTCATAGGAGATAAGGCCTACAGCGATGGCTTCAAAGCTAACCGACTAAAAATACTTGGAACTCTTTTGATTATAGTTCCATTGTGTTTCTTATCTCTGTATGAATATGGTTTAATGCATTGTTTTGTATATTGTGTATATCGTAAAACGAGTTATTTCCTGTAACATTTAAAAAGCCGACAAAATTCCTTTTTAGTAAACATAGTGTGAACATACAAACTCATAGAATAGCACTCAAGGCACTAAAATTGCAGTAATTGAGTCGTTGTGGTATAATCTATATTATTACTTCTATTTAATGTTTTTCTAGTTCTATGTAAAGAGGTGTGTAATTACATTTGCCTTGTTTAATTATAAGTTTACATGCCACTAAACACTATTTTGTGTAGAAGCTGCTAGATTCTTAAAAATTAAACACAAAATATGAAAACCCTGCTACTGAAAAAGTGCATGTGAGAAGTAAGACACAAGAAAATATTCTTGAAATATGTTGCAATTAATTTTAAAACTCAACGTTTTTATAGGCGCTTTACTAGAGAATTCAAATCAACACCATGAGTAACTATCTTTTGTTCATCTGAAGTACCAAAAATAAGACATATTAAGCTATTAAATTATGAATTCTAATTATAAGTATTGGCAAGTGTTTACAATTCTCAGGCTGGTTTAAGCTACATTTACGAGCCGAGACCAAGTGGTAAGTTATGTTGAGGATGTGTGTGGACCTACTTCATTTTCATCAATTTACTTGAACTTTCTGTCAAATTGACAAGTGTTCAAGATGGCAGCTTTTCGAAGGGTGAAATAGAGCTATTCGTTTACATCAAGTAACTTCAGACTACGGAGAAGGTGGTTCGGCATAACGCCTGTTGTAGAAAGGACTATCGGGACCACACAAATTTTTTCAAGCCGCCATTGCCGTCCTTGAGTTCTGCGTGTTTACTTATTTTTTCAGTGATTATCTTCTGAATGTTGTGCGTATTGGGGACTGCGATGTCTATCAGGTTAAGTTACTTTATTAAGTCTATCTTGCAAGGTTTATAATTATTATTATGTCCTTTATTTAACTATTTTCTTATTTATTACTTTTTGAAATATTTTTTGTAAAATACATACAAAAAAGAAAAACATTTAAAAATATAGAAAATAGTGGCCCACCGGTATAGGGAACAAGGTCGAACCTACCGGTGGTCAGGGCTCCAGAAAGAGGAATCTCCTAACAGTACGAGCCGTGTCCAGCAGTACTGCCTTCTGGATCAGGTACTTTACCCAGCTGCCTAACGAGAGCCTCCTAGGGTGATTATTGTTATTTATATATTATTTGCGAGACGCACGAGACCGATTAAAATGGAGATGCTTGGGGGTGGCCTATGTCCAGCAGTGGATGTCTTCCGGCTGATAATTATGATGTTATGAAATTCTGAATTTTAGATAAATATCATTGATAAAATACCTTAGTTATTCTTTAGAACGATTATAACTAGATCCTAAATAAATTTTGCATACCATTGAATATAAACCAAGTCGAGCTCCTAAAGTAACATAGCAAACTACAATAATATTAAAAATTTGAATTCGAATACTCATGAAAATCCAATGTAAGTACATTTAAAAACACTCATTCAAAAACGTTAACCAAAATAGATAGAATAGACTTTTAAATTATTATAATATTACTTACCGCGACGAATCTTCAATATATGTAGTACGTAGTCACACACGCACATAACATTCACACACTTCATACCACTCACTTGCACGCCTTGAAAACCATACAATCTTTTTTCAAATTGAATAAAACACTATCTTTTTTTAAACTATTACATTTATCGATGAATATGTTCGACAACTGATTCAATTCACACACTACACTACACTTAACACAGTCACACGATACACACACTCGAAAATAAAATGTTTGTAAATCACAATTGCACTTCAAACACATGGTAAATAAACACTTATGTGGCACACGGCGGCGGCTCGCGACTGACTGTGACTACGACTAACTTACTGAACTTAGTCGCTGACTCGTCACTTGAGCGTCGCGTACACGTGTTGTTTATAACTGAAAAAACCTATGCTACGATCAGAAACATAGCTGGTTATTGATTTTAATTTGAAAGTACTGTATATGACCTCTATCGAAACACTCATAGAAACTGTGATGTATTTAAATAAAAATTAGCACTTATCGAAAAATAAGAAATATCGAATCTTAATTGTTTTTTAGAAACTCGTCATGTTTGATGTTATAATATGTTATGTGTTGTGTGGTTCAGTTTTTACCGTTAATAATGAAACAATAAGTTGAATCGTTGCTCTGCAATTAAGAGAAATAACGTTTAAAGCTATTGCTTCTATTTATTTCTTACTAGTGTGGTTTATTTAGTTTTCAGTAATAGCGTTTCATAAGTCATTTTAAAAAGATGTTGCTAGAAACATAAAAACGTAATACATAAATAAAAATATATACATAAAAAAACGCCGTTCTAATAGTAGATTTAAAACTTGCGGATTTAATTCAACATAGTGAGTACCTATCTTCTGTAGATATGGTTTACTAAAAATAAGACATAACTACTTAATAAGTGTTACTTATTTATATTAAAGTTCTGAACACAAACAAAGGCTAATATTAAGTAAATAAAATAAAAACAAAAACGACAAGTGAAATAGAGTTGACTATATAATTATTATAATATTTTTTACCGCGATGAATCTGCAATACATGGGAAGACACACACTCACTTCCTTCCACTCACTTGCACAACATGCAAATCATTCAAACTTATTTCAAATTGAATAAAACACTATCTAAATTATTATAATTTATATTGATTACCACTTAAGTTTTCATTTCAAAACGAACATAACAAGATCCTAATTATGCTTGAATTTGCTTGTTATTTTATTTGTTTTAACGTGAACTACGTCGAGTTTCAATAAAAATCTTGGCAACTAAATTTATATTAAAGTTCTGACTCAAACAAAGTCTAATTTTAGTTTTTTTTTTGAAACTCACAAATACGGCAAGTGAAATAGAGAGTAGACTATAAAATTATAATAATATTACTCACCGCAATGAATCTGCAATACATGGGAAGATACGCCCTCGATTCACATACACACACTTCATTACACTCACTTGACGATTCGAAAACCATTCAATCTTATTTCAAATTGAATAAAACATTACCTACTTATACTACATTTATCGATGAATATATTATGTTCAACAACTGATTCAATTCACACATTTTTTTTATTGTCAATTGGCTCGCGTTTGACCACTATCTCACCTGATGGTAAGCGATGATGTGGTCGATAAATGACATACTACAATCAAACACACACCCTTCACTATCACAATATAAATTAGATAATTTAAAAATATGTGTTACGCACAATCGAAAATAAAACCTTTATAAATTACAATTGCACTTCATACACCATGTAAATAAACTAAACTCAACACTCGTATGGCTCAACGATCACTCACGGCGGCGGCTCGCGACCAACTGTGACTACTGACTAGCTGCTGGCTAGCTAACTGAACTGAGTGAGTCACGGAACTATGTAGTGCCGCGACTACGATACGGTGCAGTGTATATTTTATTTTGGGATTTCTTTTAATTATCTAAACTAGTTGTATTATAAAGATATAGCCCAAAGTCGTCACTATAGTGAGCGTCGCGTACTCATATCACTGAAATTGAGAAACCTAAACCACGATCAGAAACATAGCTGTTATCGAAGGAGCCATTGAAACTTAAATTGAATACCGAACCTATCATTTACACAAGTGATTGGTTATAGAATTAAAACAGATTTTAATAAATCATAATTTAGTTAGAAGACGGGTATATGTAACTGATATCAATAAAATATAATGATTTATTAATCTTAGCTGACGTCCAAGAGTAAAACCATGAAAGTATATTATGAGAGGACTAAAATAAATATGTTCTCAATGTATAAACTCGAAATTAGTATATCATATACAATGGTTTAGAATGTTTGAAGATCTTTTGGTTTTAGTTAATGTGCCACCGGGAGAAGATGAATTAATCTTACCAAATTCTGCTATAAAAATATAACTCAAACATGTGGTTAATAATTTAGACAAAGAGCTATTGTGCAAAATTAACGCTTTGAAGGAAAATGTTAAGTGGCTTATGACTTCATTGTACTCATAGAGATAAAGTCGGCGACCGACGCGCGAAGCCTCGCGACCGACTTTGACTGAGTGACTGACTCGTCACTAGGGCGGCACATACTCGCGTCGCTAAAACAGAAAAAATCTTAACTAGCTACGATCAGAATCATAGCTAGTAATCATTTGGCCGAATGGTTTGCAATATTCAGTCAAAAATCAGCCAAATAGGCCGAATACCGAATAGTTGTCGAATATTCGTGGCATCCCTAGCAATGAGTATGTTTTAATAAAAAATAGTCGTAAGGTGTCTTATGAGTGTTTAAGATCACGGCTTTTTAATTGCCATTCAATGAATTTGATTTCGTTTTAATAAAAAACGTAATGTGAAAGTAAATTTAAAAAAAAATGCCCCAAACATGTGGATGTGGTCCAAAATTTAGACAAAGCTATTGTGCAAAGTGAAAACTTATTTAAATAAACGTGTTGTTAAGTGATTTATGACTTCATTGTACTCATAGGTGATAAGGCCTACAGCGATGGCGTCAAAGCTAACCGACTAAAAATACTCGGAATTCTTTTTATTATAATTCCATTGTTTCTTATCTCTGTATGAATATGGTTAAATGCATTGTTTTGTATATTGTGTATACCGACAAACCAGTTATTTCCTGTAACATTTTAGAATTTAAAGGGGCCACACTGAACTTAGGGTTAGTTTGGACTGGACTGGAAATAATAAATTCTCAATTTATAAACGCGTAATCTATATCATGAAATCCTTCTAGTCTCTCCCCCCATCTTTGACTATAAGACGTACTAAAAGCAAAACACTAAAAAGAGCAAAAAATACTTTCATCTAGGAAGTCTTGCTTTGTAAGTCGGTTTATTTTTTGTGATTTTTTTTTACTTTTCTCTTTTTATTTAAAATAAACTACCAAACTCTCAACGCTCTTTTTATTTATCCAAATACGACAAATGAAATAGAGAAGACTACAAAATTATTATAATATTACTAACCACTATGAATCTGCAATACACTTCATTCCACTTACTTGCACAACTTGATAATCATTCAATCTTATTTCAAATTGAATAAAACACTATCTACTTTAAAACTACATTTATCGATGAATATATATTATGTTCAACAACTGATTCAATTCACACATACTACAATCACACACACAAGTGTGTGTGTGATTGTAGTGAAGTCACTATCCCATTTTAAATGAGATCTTTTTGAAATATGCGTTACACACTCGAAAATAAAAATTTATAAATTACAATTGCACTTCAAACACATTGTAAATAAACTAAAATAATCAGTCGTGTGGCATAACAACCACTCACGGCGGCGGTCCGCGAGTTCGCGACCAACTGTGACTAGCTAACTAACTGAACTGAGTGAGTCTCCGATTCTCGAAACCAGTCCCGCGACTGACTAAGATACGGTGCGGTGTTTAAAAATATATTTTTAATGATTTTTTATAGTTATCTTAACCGGTATTATAAAGAGATAACCCAAAGCCGTGCATGAATCATCATAAGAGTGAGCGTCGCATACATATGTTACTGAGATTAAGAAAATTAAACTACGATCAGAAAAATTGCTGGTAATTGATTTTAAAATTGAAAGTACTATATATAACCTCTATCGAAGAAGCCATTGAAACTTAAATTGAATACCGAACCCATCATTTACACGTGTGATTGTGTACAGAATTAAAACAAATTTTAATCTATCACAATTTAGTTAAACAACGGTTAAATGTAACAGATACAATAAAGTATAATGATTTATTAATCTCATCTGACGTCCAAGAGTAAAAACATGAAACTATATTATGAGAGGACAATGGTTTAGAATGTTTGAAGATCTTTTGGTGTTAGACAATGTGCCACCGGGAGCAGATAAATAAATCTTAGCAAATTCTGCTAGGCTTTGATACTATTTTGCGTTTGCTGACCACCACTTGTTAGGTGCAGGTTGGAAGCTGTCACTCGCGAAAAGTACTAAGTATCGCCGAATGTTCGGCCGCCGAATATTCGGCGCATCCCTAGTAAAAACATAAAAGTGTGTGTTCCTAATTTTTCACACAAGTCTAGTTCAGATGATAATGCATAAATATAATATTTTATGACATTGTAATCCAGGATGTTACTAATCATTTGTACACCTCTTTATATTGAATGATGGACTTTTAATATTAAATAGTCAATGACTGTATGTTATGGTAGAGAATGCCTTGCTGCTTTAAGTCCGCCTATGTATCACCATTGTACATGAAGTTTAAATAAGGACATAAAAATAAAACCAAGATTTTTTTGAATGATTAGTCATATATGATCAAGGCTAGGCTAACATTGCAAATCCCCCGTCCCAGATGACGCTTCTCAGAGTGTTAACCGCTCTCCCAGCCCCATGGTTATAGCTTCCACCAAAAAGCCATCTCCTCCTCCACCTATTTATCTTCAGGATAAAGCTAAGTGGAATGATGTATCCAACGCCTGTGCCGTGCGTAGGATAAACTACTCCAAGGCAACTGCATGCCAACAGGGCATCAGAATCCAGGTTCCCACGGCTAAGGATTACCGTGATCTATCCCGTTTGTTAAAAGGAAGTAATATCTCCTTCCATACTTATTCTCTCCCTGAGGAGAAGCCCATCAGAGTTGTCATTAGACGGATCCCGAAGGAAATCCCGATTGAAGAAGTCAAAAGTGACCTGATTGCCCAAAAAGTACCCGTCACTAACGTCTTCCGCTTGCATAAAGCAAGAGGCGGCGAACAGTACGACATGGTACTTGTCGTATGTAGCAACACCGGAGGCTACAACCCCATTTTCAATGTCAAAACGGTATGCTCCCTGTCGGGCATATCTATTGAAAAACCTTACCGTCCCCACCTCGTTGGTCAGTGTCACCGCTGCCAACTATACGGTCATTCACAGACCCACTGCTACGCCACTCCCAGGTGCGTCAAGTGCTTGGGAGAGCATGGCACTAAGGACTGCCCCCGTCCCAAAGACCGCGCAGAATGCACGGAGCCTCCCAGCTGCGTGCTCTGTGGCCAAGTCGGGCACCCGGCTAACTACCGAGACTGCCCAAAAGCTCCCAAATTAGCTCCTAAAGCTAATAAGCGCTCCAACGCACGCTCACAACGTGAAGCCCCCACTTCCACTTCGAGGCTTCCCACCTCACAAGCCCCCTCCAGACTCGCCCCACAGAGAACCTCTCCATGGGAGAAACTGAACCACCAAAGCGTGGCTCCTCAGCCGACGCCAACCATCCCAGCGCCGATGGACCACCCCATCGCAGCGCCAATTCCAGTCCCTGTCCCAGCGACCCCGGCTGCCCCCATGCCCGCAAAAAGCCGCAAGGTGGCTCCCACCACCGTCGCCGCCAAGTGCCCTCCCCCTGTCGCCCCAAAAAGGCAAGAGTCATACCTGTGCGTAGCTGCAAATATAATCGGCGCGTACTCCATCTGGATGACCCCTGAAGCCCGTGCTCTGGATGCAGAAATCCGGAATGCAGGTACCTTCGACCCCGTTCAATGCGGTGCCATGTTCCAAAGGTACGAAAGCATTACTAGGGAACTTGATAGACTTGTCTACAAGGACGGTCAATGAGTTCGTATCTAGTACGAACATTCGCGTTTTCGATACACGTAGAATACACACAACGACCGCATTCGTTCCGGCCTCGCCGTCGAGGCCCGTCGCGACGCCCCTGTCAAGTTATACAAGCCAGCCCGCGAATGCTGTGCAGTAGTTAAATTCTAGTTAGATAATTAATTGGAGTTTCTTGTCCGTTCTTCTCCACGTAGGCTTTTCCGAACGGATGGTAGAATCACCCTTATTAAGATCCAGCCTTAGTTGTTGTCCCCCCCAGCGAAGCCCTGAGCCGAGGTTCGACTCCAACTGGGGTAGCCCTCAGGCGTTGTCGCTTAGGTTTAGTAAATTTGAAGCCTGGCTGGAGGCTAACTAGGTTAGTCTCCACAGGGAAGCCCGGTTAAACAGACGCAGGCCACTTTGGTCTATCTGTGAGACGCCAAGTATAAAAAAAAAAAAAAAAACATTGCAATTCAATGTATTTAATATGATTTATATTTAAGAAAAATTAAAAATATAATTCAAACATGTTGTTCAAAATTTAGACATAGAGCTATTGTGCAAAATGAAAACTTTAAATAAAAATGTTAAGCGGTTTATGACTTTATTGTACTCATAGAAGATAAGGCCTACAGTGATGGCTTAGAAGCTGACCGACCAAAAATACTCCAAACTATTTATATTGCAGTGCCATTGTGTTTCTTATCTCTGTCTAAATAAGATTCATGGCTGCAGCGAAAAAAAACCTTTCATAATAATTATTATATACTGCATTGTTTTGTCCATTGTGCAAACCGATATGTGCATTTTTATTCATATGGGTAGGACGTATAGCATGGCAGTCGTGGTGTTAAATGCTAAAAGTCAGCAGTTCAGTCATTGTTTTATCTTTAATAATACTATTTCTATTCTTATGTAAAGCAGTATATACCATTATATAAAGTAGCTTTCGCCAAGTTGTATGTCTTTAGGGTTCTGTACTCAAAGGATAAAAACGGGACCCAATTACTACGACTCCACGATCCGTCTGTGTGTCTGTCTGTCCGTCTGTGACCAGGATGTATCTCTTGAACCGTGATAGCTAGACTGTTGAAATTTTCACAGATGATGTATTTCTGTTGCCGCTATAACAAAAAATACTAAAAACAATTAAAATAAATATTTAATAAAAAACTGTAAAAAAACACGTTTGTTGTATGGGAATACAACAAACGTGTTTTTTTACTGGTACGGAACTCTTCGTGCGTATGGTATGCTGTATCTCATGAATAGCAGAATTAGAAGAAAAAAGTCTTACTATCGCTCCTTGTTAAGCATTAAGCGAGAAAGCGCGGTTAAGCCGTTGACTACGGTGATTAGTTTTCGGATAATCTGCTTACTAATCGGACGCTTATTTACTTAAACATCATTTCATGAGAAAAAAATATGTGCCTCGATGAATTATTTATTTATTACAGTCCCGAGGTTGCTAAAAATTTTACCTTTAAGAATACAAGTAAATTCACAGTTTCATACAACCCATTGTAACAACTATATTTTCATTGATTGCTTTGGCTATGAGAATCCACTAGATTTGATACGCACGTGATCGGCTAATGTGACGATACTTGGGGGAGGCCTATGTTCAGAGGTGGAAGTCTTTCGGCTGTTATGATGATGATGCATGCTAAGATAGTTTTTCATACTTTTGAAGGTTGTTTCGGAGCGAGTAAACTTTATTTCAAATTTACAATGTGTTACTGGCTTGGAAACTTGAATAAATTAAAGGTTAATATTTTTCAGTCTTCTGCTTGCATTGAATACAACAAATTAGTCTATTCGATCACTAATCTGTTAGATAAATCAACTGCCACTACTTGATTACATTGTCTCTCATCATCATCATTATTTCAGCCAAAAGACGCCCACTGCTGAATATAGGCCCAGGTCCCCCAGGAGGCGTCACCACCTTGACCGATACTTATATTGGATTTATAAATAATTATTACTCACTACACTTACTGGGACTGCTTTCAGATTAATCGATAAACATCTATTCGCTGATTTTTTAATATAATCCTTTCTAGAAAGACATGAAGTATATTTTTTCTTAAGAACAAATGTACGTGTAGGTAAATAAGCAACCGATTACCTAGTCACACGTCTTTAGTGTTTAGAGAGAGACACAATAGAAAATCTTAATTTATGTCACACCATAACTTGTTTTTTAATTGTATTCAATCCAACCTCATACCGAATTTGTGCATTGCAAAAAATGTGTGATATTTAACGAAAGTGAGATAACGAAAGTCCGATATTGAGATCTAATATCAGAAATCAACTTCGGAATTACATGAAAACTTCCGATATTACATGCCCTAGTCACTAGAGTGAGCGTCACGTAACCGCGTCGCTGAAATTGAAAAACCTTAACAACGATCAGAAACATAGCTGGTATTTGTTTTTAATTTCAAAGATTTTTTTATCGTTCGTCCGAATGGTTTGCAATATTCAGTCGAATACCAAATAGTAAAAAAAATAGCCAAATAGACCGAATACCGAATAGAACCCGAATATTCGTGTAATCTGTATGTAATTATAACACTAACTGCCTTCATCCTTCATCTCTATACATCTGAAATACCAAAAATAAGACATAATAAGTAATTAAATTCTGAATTTTAGATAGTTAACATTGATTGCCACCATTGTTATTCTTTAAAAAGAATATAACCAGATCCTAAATCAATTTTGCATACAATTGAAATAAAACTAAGTCAAGGTTCTAAAGGAACATAGCAAACTACATTGATATTAAAATTTTGAATTCGAATACTCATAAAATACCAATTTAAGTACATTTAAAAACACACATCCAAAAACATCAACTAAAATAGATTATAATATTACTTACCGCGATGAATCTCAATATATGTGTAGTCACACACGCACATAACATTCACACACTTCGTTCCACTCACTTGCACAACTTGAAAATCATTCAATATTATTTCAAATTGAGTAAAACACTATCTAGGTACTTTAAAACTATTATATTTATCGATATTTTCGACAACTGATTAAATTCACACACTACACTACAATTAATACACACTTCACTATCACATTTTAAATTAGATAGCTTAAAATTAGACACATTACACACACTCAAAAATAAAATATTTATAAATCACAATTGTTTTTTTTTTTTTTTTTATTTGTTATAGGCTCGCGCTTGACCACTATCTCACCTGATGGTAAGCGATGATGTGGTCGACGGTGGAGCACGCTTGCCTAGAAGTAACCTATTCACTCTTGACTTAAAGACCCCTAGATTGTACTTCAAATTTGATTTTTACCTCAAAAACATGGTAAACAAACACTTACCAAAAATACCTACGCTACGATCAGAAACATATCTGGTTATTGATTTTAAATTTAAAAGTACTTCATACGACCTCTATCGAAACATTCATAGAAACTGTGATTAAGTACCATCGCTTGCGTATGTGATTGTGAAATCAATGAAAACAGTTCTAAGTCTATCATAATTTAGTCAGACAACGCTTTGATGAAACCGGTGTCAGTAAAGTACAGAAATTGATTAAACTTAGCTGACGTCCGAGAGAGAAAACATGAAAGTTTATGAGAGGACTACAGACACCATGTTAAGAATTTAACTTTGAGGTTTAGTTTGGACTGGACTGGAATTAATAAATTCTCAATTTATGACGCGTAATCTACAATATTATGAAATCGTTTATGTTTCGGAGAGTGTGCGATGGTATTGCATGAACTGATTCTTTCTAGTCCCCCGCATAATTGACTATAAGACGTACGGCAATGCGTCATCGGTGCACGGTGGATAACCCAATCATACACACTACACGTTTTAATGCAAAAATGCATGCATCTCAAAAACTTTTTTACAAAAAATAAACCGACTTCCAAAGCAAAACATTGAAAAGAGCAAAAATTACTTTCGCCTAGGAAGTCTTGCTTTGGAAGTCGGTTTATTTTTTGTGAAAAAGGTTTTACTTTTCATTTACAATAGTTAAGTTAGACCAAATTCGACAAGCGAAATAGAGAAGACTACAAGGTTATTATAATATTACTAGCCGCGATGAATCTCCAATAAATGGGAAGTCACACACTCATTTCACATACACACACTTCATTCCACTCACTTGCACAGTTTGAAAATCATTCAATCTTATGTTAAATTGAATAAAACATTATCTACTTTAAAACTACATTTATCGATGAATATATATTATGTTCAACAACTGATTCAATTCACACATACTACAATCACACACACACACACACACATTTCACTATCACATTTAAAATTAGATCTTTTCGAAATATGCGTTACACACACTCGAAAATAAAACATTTATAAATTACAATTGCACTTCAAACACATTGTTAATAAACTAAACTAAATAGTCGTGCGGCATAACAACCACTCACTGCATCGGTTCGCGAGTTCGCGATCAACTGAACTGAATGAGTCACGGATTTTCGAAACCACTCCCGCGACTACGGTACGGTGCTGTGTTTAAAAATATATTTTTTTTGGATTTTTTATAATTATCTTAACCAGTATTATAAAGAGATAGCCCAAAGCCGTCCCTAAGTCGTCATAAGAGTGAGCGTCGCGTACTTATGTTACTGAAATTGAGAAACCTAAACTACGATCAGAAACATTGCTGGTAATTGATTTTAATTTGAAAGTAGTAAAGTTTGAAACATAAATTGGATACCGAACCCATCACTTACACATGCGATTGTGAATACAATTAAAACAGATTTTAATCTATCATAATTTATTTAGACAACGGTTAAAATGTAACTGATGTCAATAAAGTATAATGATTTATGGTTTAATGGTTATTAATCTCTCAGAAAGGTTCTGGAGTGGCGACCGCGAACCGGTAGATTAACACATTGGAAGGCCTCACACCAGGTAGACCGATGACCTGGTGAAGGTTGCGGGGATCCTATGTGCTATTCCAGGCTATAATTTATATCTGTGCCAAATTTCATCACATACAAACACAAACACTCAGACTCACAAGCTTTCGCCTTTATAATATTAGTGTGATTAGCGTGATCACGGCTAACAAGCCGCAACAAATCCATTCAATGCATTCAATATGATTTATGTTTGAGAAAAATTTAAAATATTGTTCCAACATGTGGTTCAAAATTTAGACAAACTTAGGCAAAGCGCTATTTAATGTTCAAAATAAAAAAAAGGCCAGGTGCGAGTCGGACTCGCGCACCGAGGGTTCCGTACAAACCTCAACTTAAAGGTATTATAGACCTGAGTATTTGATATGAATTTTAATTTAATAACTCTACGCGTTCATGAGGAAAGGGGTAGTAAGTTTAAAATTATTTTTATTATATGATGTAACTAAAAACTTACGATTTTTGCAATTATTCCTTTATCTGTGCTATAAGATGTTGCTTCGTAACAAATTTCAAGATTCTGAGTTCACGGGAAGTACCCTGCAGGTTTTGATTCCCTTGCGAGTGTCGAAAATTTGCGGCATAAACGGCTGTATCTTTTGATTGCGTTGGCTTAGAAGTTAAAAATGTTAAGCTGTTTATGACTTTATTGTACTCATAGAAGATAAAGCCTACATCGGTGCCTTTCTAGCTGACCGAACAATAATACTTCGAACTCTTTCATTGCAGTGCCATTGTGTTTCTATTGTGTATATGGCTATATGTACGCCAAAACAAACAAGTGTGTTCTTAACATACTGAAGTCATTAAGTCAGGTCTAGGCTCAAAACTTAATAAAACTCGCTGGATGATCTCAGAAACATTAACTTTTTATTAATTTGAGTTAGACAAACATACATCGGTTGAGCTAGTGAACTCTATTATTTTGATAAAACAGATGAAATATACAGCATAGATAGTTTTACGTAGATACATTCACAAAATACACACTAAAAACGACAACTAAAATAAATTATTATCATATTACTTACCGCGATGAATTTGCAACACAGGCAGGAAAGTCACACACGCATTTCACATACACACACTTAGTCAACTTAAAAATTCATTCAATCTAATTTCAAATATTATCATATTACTTACCGCGATGAATTTGCAACACAGGCAGGAAAGTCACACACGCATTTCACATACACACACTTAGTCAATAACTATCACATTTAGAATTAGATACCTAGTTTAAAAATATGCACTTTACACACTCAAAAAGAAAAACCAGCTTAATGCGAATCGGACTCGCGTACGTCGGGTTCCGTACCATTATAGAAAAAAAACGTTTGGTGTATGGGAGCTCCGCTTAAATATTTATTTTATTCTGGTTGTAGTTGTTATAGCGGCAATAGAAATACATCATCTGTAAAAATTTCAACTGTCTAGCTATCACGGTTCATGAGGTACAGCCTGGTGACAGACAGACGGACATACGGGCCGCAGAGTCTTAGTAATAGGGTCCTGTTTTTACCCCTTGGGTACGAAACCCTAAAAAATATAAAAACTACAATTGCACTGCAAACACAAATGGTAAAAAAACTATACTAAACACTCGTGTGGCTTAACAACCGCTCACGGTGCGCGGCGGCGGGCGGCTACCGACCGACTTGGACTAGCTTACTGAACTGAGTGACTGACTCGTCACTAAAGCGGAGCAAACTCGCGTCGTTGAAACTCAAAATATCTTAACTACGATCAGAATCATAGCTGGTAATTGATTTTAATTTGAAAGATATTTTTTTCATGATTCAGCCTTATGGTTTGCAATATTCAGTCGAATACCGAATAGTACAAAAATCAGCCAAATAGGCCGAATTCCGAATAGTAGTCGAATATTCGTGGCATCTCTAGCAAAGACTGTATGTAATTATAAAAATAAAACCAAGATGCTTTTCAATGAGTTTTTAAGATCACGGCTTGTTAATTGCCTTTCAATGAATTTGATTTGGTTTTTATACATAATTATGTTAAAGAAAATTATGCCCCAAACATGTGGTCCAAAATTTAAACAGTGCTATTGTGCAAATTGAAAACTTTAAATAAATGTGTTGCTTAGTGGTTTATGACTTCATTGTACTCATAGGAGATAAGGCCTACAGCGATGGCGTCAAAGTTGATCGACTAAAAATACTCCGAACTCTTTTTATGACAGTTCCATTGTGTTTCTTATATCTATCTTAATATGGTTCAATTCACTATTTTGTCTATTGCGTATACCGAAAACTAAGTTGTTTCCTGTAACATTTAAAATATCCGATCATATTCATTTTTAATTAACCTTTTGTGAACATACAAACTCATGGAATAGTACTCTGGTGGGGTTAAATTCTTAAATTGCAGTAATTGAGTCGTTGTGGTATAATATATTTTTATTTGTATTAAATATTTTTCTATATTAGGTCACTATCCACTATTTTGTAATAAGCTGCTACGAAAGTAAAAAGTTACTACTCAATAAGTGCTTGTGAGAAGTAAGAATCAAGAAAATATTCTTGAATATTGTTGCAATCTATTTAATAAACCACCGTTTCAATAGTTCATTAACTAGAGAATTCAAATCAACACAGAAAGTACCTATTTTCTGTACATCTGAAGTACCAAAAAATAAGACATCATAAGTAATTAAATTCTGAATTTGAGATAGTTAAAATTGATTATTACCTTAATTATTTATTTAAAACGAATATAACAAGAACCTTAGTAAATTTTGCATACCATTGAGTTTAAACTAAGTTGAGGTTCTAAAGTGACATAGCAAACTACATTCCTTTTGAATTAAAATAATCACAAAAAAAAACAGTTTAAAACCACACATATAATAACCTGAAAATAAAATAGATTATAATATTACTTACCGCGATGAATCTGCAATGGACATGTAGTCACACACGCACATAACATTCACACACTTCATTCCACTCACTTGCACAACTTGAAAATCATTCAATCTCATTTTAAATTGAATAAAACACTAACTACTTTAAAACACACATTAACAAAAATACATTTATCGATGAATATGTTCGCAAACTGATTCAATTTACACACTACACGACACAACACACACACTTCACTTAACAGACACAGTTCACTATCACATTTTAAATGAGATAGCTTAAAAATATGCACATTACACACACTCGAAAATGAAATTTTTATAAATCACAATTGCACTTCAAACACATGGTAAATACACTAAAATAAACACTAGTGTGGCACAAAACCACACACAGTGGCGGCTCGCGACTGACTGTGACTAGCTTAGCTTACTGAACTGAATCGCTGAATCGTCACTAGAGCGTCCGGTACTCGCGTTGTTTATAAATGAAAAGAAAACCTAAGCTACGATCAGAAAACATAGCTGGTTATTGATTTTAATTTGATTTTACTGTGTATGACCTCTATCGAAACACTCATAGAAACTGTGATTAAGTACCATTGCCTGCGTATGTGATTGTGAAATCAATGAAAACAGTTTTCAGTCTCATAATTTAGTCAGACAACGCTTCAATGAAACCGGTGTCAATAAAGTACAGAAATTTATTAATCTTAGCTGACGTCCGAGAGTGAAAACAGGAAAGTTTATGGAAGGACTACTGACACCATGTTAAGAATCTAACTTTGAGGTTTAGTTTGGACTGGACTGGAATTAATAAATTCTCAATTTATAAACGCGTAAACTACAATATTATGAAATCGTTTATATTTCGGAGAGTGTGCGATGGTATTGCATGAACTAATTCTTTCTATCCCCCGCATCATTGACTATAAGACGTACGGCGATGCGTCTTCGGTGCATGGTGGACATCCCAACCATACGCACCAATCGTTTTAATGGAAAAATTCATGCATCGCAAAAACTTTTTCACAAAATAGACCGAATTACAAAGCAAAACACTAAAAAGAGCAAAAAAATACTTTCATCTAGGAAGTCTTGTAACACATTGTAAAAAAAACTAAACTAATCAGTCGTGCGGCATAACAACCACTCACGGCGGCGGTTTGCGAGTTCGGGACCAACTGTGACTAGCTAGCTAACTGAACTGAGCGAGTCTCGGATTCTCGAAACCAGTCCCGCGACTACGGTACGGTGCGGTGTTTAAAAATATATTGTTTAGGATTTTTTTAAATTATGTTAACCAGTATTATAAAGAGATAGACCAAAGCCGTTCTGAGTCGTCATAAGAGCGAGCGTCGCGTACTTATGTTACTGAAATTGAGAAACCTTATCTACGATCAGAAACATTGCTGGTAATTGATTTTAATTTGAAAGTAGTAAAGTTTGAAACATAAATTGAATACCGAACCCATCACTTACACATGCGATTGTGAATACAATTAAAACAGATTTTAATCTATCATAATTTATTTAGACAACGACGGTTAAAATGTAACTGATGTCAATAAAGTATAATGATTTATGGTTTAATGGTTATTAATCTCTCAGAAAGGTTCTGGAGTGGCGACCGCGAACCGGTAGATTAACACATTGGAAGGCCTCACACCAGGTAGACCGATGACCTGGTGAAGGTTGCGGGGATCCTATGTGCTATTCCAGGCTATAATTTATATCTGTGCCAAATTTCATCACATACAAACACAAACACTCAGACTCACAAGCTTTCGCCTTTATAATATTAGTGTGATTAGCGTGATCACGGCTAACAAGCCGCAACAAATCCATTCAATGCATTCAATATGATTTATGTTTGAGAAAAATTTAAAATATTGTTCCAACATGTGGTTCAAAATTTAGACAAACTTAGGCAAAGCGCTATTTAATGTTCAAAATAAAAAAAAGGCCAGGTGCGAGTCGGACTCGCGCACCGAGGGTTCCGTACAAACCTCAACTTAAAGGTATTATAGACCTGAGTATTTGATATGAATTTTAATTTAATAACTCTACGCGTTCATGAGGAAAGGGGTAGTAAGTTTAAAATTATTTTTATTATATGATGTAACTAAAAACTTACGATTTTTGCAATTATTCCTTTATCTGTGCTATAAGATGTTGCTTCGTAACAAATTTCAAGATTCTGAGTTCACGGGAAGTACCCTGCAGGTTTTGATTCCCTTGCGAGTGTCGAAAATTTGCGGCATAAACGGCTGTATCTTTTGATTGCGTTGGCTTAGAAGTTAAAAATGTTAAGCTGTTTATGACTTTATTGTACTCATAGAAGATAAAGCCTACATCGGTGCCTTTCTAGCTGACCGAACAATAATACTTCGAACTCTTTCATTGCAGTGCCATTGTGTTTCTATTGTGTATATGGCTATATGTACGCCAAAACAAACAAGTTTGTTCTTAACATACTGAAGTCATTAAGTCAGGTCTAGGCTCAAAACTTAATAAAACTCGCTGGATGATCTCAGAAACATTAACTTTTTATTAATTTGAGTTAGACAAACATACATCGCTTGAGCTAGTGAACTCTATTATTTTGATAAAACAGATGAAATATACAGCATAGATAGTTTTACGTAGATACATTCACAAAATACACACTAAAAACTACAACTAAAATAAATTATTATCATATTACTTACCGCGATGAATTTGCAACACAGGCAGGAAAGTCACACACGCATTTCACATACACACACTTAGTCAACTTAAAAATTCATTCAATCTAATTTCAAATATTATCATATTACTTACCGCGATGAATTTGCAACACAGGCAGGAAAGTCACACACGCATTTCACATACACACACTTAGTCAATAACTATCACATTTAGAATTAGATACCTAGTTTAAAAATATGCACTTTACACACTCAAAAAGAAAAAACAGCTTAATGCGAATCGGACTCGCATACGTCGGGTTCCGTACCATTATAGAAAAAAAACGGTTGGTGTATGGGAGCTCCGCTTAAATATTTATTTTATTCTGGTTGTAGTTGTTATAGCGGCAATAGAAATACATCATCTGTGAAAATTTCAACTGTCTAGCTATCACGGTTCATGAGGTACAGCCTGGTGACAGACAGACGGACATACGGGCCGCAGAGTCTTAGTAATAGGGTCCTGTTTTTACCCCTTGGGTACGAAACCCTAAAAAATATAAAAACTACAATTGCACTGCAAACACAAATGGTAAAAAAACTATACTAAACACTCGTGTGGCTTAACAACCGCTCACGGTGCGCGGCGGCGGGCGGCTACCGACCGACTTTGACTAGCTTACTGAACTGAGTAACTGACTCGTCACTAAAGCGGAGAAAACTCGCGTCGTTGAAACTCAAAATATCTTAACTACGATCAGAATCATAGCTGGTAATTGATTTTAATTTGAAAGATATTTTTTTCATGATTCAGCCCAATGGTTTGCAATATTCAGTCGAATACCGAATAGTACAAAAATCAGCCAAATAGGCCGAATTCCGAATAGTAGTCGAATATTCGTGGCATCTCTAGCAAAGACTGTATGTAATTATAAAAATAAAACCAAGATGCTTTTCAATGAGTTTTTAAGATCACGGCTTGTTAATTGCCTTTCAATGAATTTGATTTGGTTTTTATACATAATTATGTTAAAGAAAATTATGCCCCAAACATGTGGTCCAAAATTTAAACAGTGCTATTGTGCAAATTGAAAACTTTAAATAAATGTGTTGCTTAGTGGTTTATGACTTCATTGTACTCATAGGAGATAAGGCCTACAGCGATGGCGTCAAAGTTGATCGACTAAAAATACTCCGAACTCTTTTTATGACAGTTCCATTGTGTTTCTTATATCTATCTCAATATGGTTCAATTCACTATTTTGTCTATTGCGTATACCGAAAACTAAGTTGTTTCCTGTAACATTTAAAATATCCGATCATATTCATTTTTAATTAACCTTTTGTGAACATACAAACTCATGGAATAGTACTCTGGTGGGGTTAAATTCTTAAATTGCAGTAATTGAGTCGTTGTGGTATAATATATTTTTATTTGTTTTAAATATTTTTCTATATTAGGTCACTATCCACTATTTTGTAATAAGCTGCTACGAAAGTAAAAAGTTACTACTCAATAAGTGCTTGTGAGAAGTAAGAATCAAGAAAATATTCTTGAATATTGTTGCAATCTATTTAATAAACCACCGTTTCAATAGTTCATTAACTAGAGAATTCAAATCAACACAGAAAGTACCTATTTTCTGTACATCTGAAGTACCAAAAAATAAGACATCATAAGTAATTAAATTCTGAATTTGAGATAGTTAAAATTGATTATTACCTTAATTATTTATTTAAAACGAATATAACAAGAACCTTAGTAAATTTTGCATACCATTGAGTTTAAACTAAGTTGAGGTTCTAAAGTGACATAGCAAACTACATTCCTTTTGAATTAAAATAATCACAAAAAAAAACAGTTTAAAACCACACATATAATAACCTGAAAATAAAATAGATTATAATATTACTTACCGCGATGAATCTGCAATGGACATGTAGTCACACACGCACATAACATTCACACACTTCATTCCACTCACTTGCACAACTTGAAAATCATTCAATCTCATTTTAAATTGAATAAAGCACTATCTACTTTAAAACTATTATTCAATTCACAGACAATTGATTCAATTCACACACTACACTACACAACACACACTTCACTAACACATTTTAAATGAGATAGCTTATAAATATGCACATTAAACACACTCGAAAATGAAATGTTTATAAATCACAATTGCACTTCAAACATAAGGTAAATAAACTAAAATAAACACTTGTGTGCCACAACAACCACACACAGTGGCGGCTCGCGACTGACTGTGACTAGCTTACTCAACTGAGTCGCTGACTCGTCACTAGAGCGTCGCGTACTCGCGTTGTTTATAACTGAAAAAAAAACCTATGCTACGATCAGAAACATAGCTGGTTATTGATTTTAATTTGAAAGTACTGTATATGACCTCTATGAAACACTCATAGAAACTGTGATTAAGTACCATCCCATGCGTATGTAATTGTGAAATCAATTAAAACAGTTGTAAGTCTATCATAATTAGTCGGACAACGCTTTAATGAAACCGGTGTCAATAAAGTACAGAAATTTATTAACCTTAGCTGATGTCCGAGAGTGAAAACATGATAGTTTATGGAAGGACTACAGACTACCTTCCATAAACTTACACAATTCAGCTATTTCATTTAAAATGTGATAGTAAAGTATGTGTATTGTGTCGTGTAGTGTGTGAATTGAATCAGTTTGCGAACATATTCATCGATAAATGTAATAGTTTTAAAGTAGTTTGTGTTTTATTCGATTTCAAATAATATTGAATGATTTTTAAGTTGTGCAAGTGAGTGGAATGAAGTGTGTGAATGTTATGTGCGTGTGTGACTACACATATATTGCAGATTCATCGCGGTAAGTAATATTATAATCTATTTTATTTTCAGGTTTTTATATGTGTGGTTTTTAGGGATCCCTTCTTTTCGCATAATGTTCTTTATCCTAATATACTTCGGCATAACGATTTTGGCACAATTTGTTTTGGCAAAATAATACTTTGGCATAATTTTTTTAGGCATACATTTTATGTTGGCATAATCATCTTAAAGACTAATTTGTTTTGGCATAAATTTGATTCGCATAACGTTAGTAGGCCTAATGATAGCATAATAATATTTAGACATACAATTAATATAAATAACAAAAACAATTTTCATGAATTGATTTATTATACATAACATTATGTAATTTAAACGATTTTTCAATCGCGAGATAACTTTTCTATTTTCTTTTTCTAGTAGATACGTACTCCAGACTTTGGGTGGAAATGGTGGTGGTGAACTTGTAGTGCCCCATACATAATTCTGATCAAACCAATTTGCTATAGTTTCTGTAACAATTAAATAATATTGTTGGTTAAAAATTTAATATGATGTGCAACTAATGTTAGTGACAGAACCGAATTGCTGCAAAACCGACTCTACGTAGTCTTGTTTGTCCTACCCTAGAGTTAATTTAAAATCGCGTAGGCGCGTAGGGGCGAGGCGGCCCACGGGCTGAGGCCAGCCGAACAAATAGGCCGAATTCCGAATAGTAGTCGAATATTCGTGGCATCTCTAGCAAAGACTGTATGTAATTATAAAAATAAAACCAAGATGCTTTTCAATGAGTTTTTAAGATCACGGCTTGTTAATTGCCTTTCAATAAATTTGATTTGGTTTTTATACATAATTATGTTAAAGAAAATTATGCCCCAAACATGTGGTCCAAAATTTAAACAGTGCTATTGTGCAAATTGAAAACTTTAAATAAATGTGTTGCTTAGTGGTTTATGACTTCATTGTACTCATAGGAGATAAGGCCTACAGCGATGGCGTCAAAATTGATCGACTAAAAATACTCCGAACTCTTTTTATGACAGTTCCATTGTGTTTCTTATATCTATCTCAATATGGTTCAATTCACTATTTTGTCTATTGCGTATACCGAAAACTAAGTTGTTTCCTGTAACATTTAAAATATCCGATCATATTCATTTTTAATTAACCTTTTGTGAACATACAAACTCATGGAATAGAACTCTGGTGGGGTTAAATTCTTAAATTGCAGTAATTGAGTCGTTGTGGTTTAATATATTTTTATTTGTATTTAATATTTTTCTATATTAGGTCACTATCCACTATTTTGTAATAAGCTGCTACGAAAGTAAAAAGTTACTACTCAATAAGTGCTTGTGAGAAGTAAGAATCAAGAAAATATTCTTGAATATTGTTGCAATCTATTTAATAAACCACCGTTTCAATAGTCCATTAACTAGAGAATTCAAATCAACACAGAAAGTACCTATTTTCTGTACATCTGAAGTGCCAAAAAATAAGACATCATAAGTAATTAAATTCTGAATTTGAGATAGTTAAAATTGATTATTACCTTAACTATTTATTTAAAACGAATACAACAAGAACCTAAGTCAATTTTGCATACCATTGAGTTTAAACTAAGTTGAGGTTCTAAAGTGACATAGCAAACTACATTGGTAATAAAGTTTTGAATTAAAATATTCATAAAAAAAAAACAGTTTAAAACCACACATTTAATAACCTGAAAATAAAATAGATTATAATATTACTTACCGCGATGAATCTGCAATGGACATGTAGTCACACACGCACATAACATTCACACACTTCATTCCACTCACTTGCACAACTTGAAAACATTCATTCTTATTTTAAATTGAATAAAGCACTATCTACTTTAAAACTATTATTCAATTCACAGACAATTGATTCAATTCACACACTACACTACACAACATACACTTCACTAACACATTTTAAATGAGATAGCTTATAAATATGCACATTAAACACACTCGAAAATGAAATGTTTATAAATCACAATTGCACTTCAAACATAAGGTAAATAAACTAAAATAAACACTTGTGTGCCACAACAACCACACACAGTGGCGGCTCGCGACTGACTGTGACTAGCTTACTCAACTGAGTCGCTGACTCGTCACTAAAGCGTCGCGTAATCGCGTTGTTTATAACTGAAAAAAAAACCTATGCTACGATCAGAAACATAGCTGGTTATTGATTTTAATTTGAAAGTACTGTATATGACCTCTATGAAACACTCATAGAAACTGTGATTAAGTACCATCCCATGCGTATGTAATTGTGAAATCAATTAAAACAGTTGTAAGTCTATCATAATTAGTCGGACAACGCTTTAATGAAACCGGTGTCAATAAAGTACAGAAATTTATTAATCTTAGCTGATGTCCGAGAGTGAAAACATGGTAGTTTATGGAAGGACTACAGACTACCTTCCATAAACTTACACAATTCAGCTATTTCATTTAAAATGTGATAGTAAAGTATGTGTATTGTGTCGTGTAGTGTGTGAATTGAATCAGTTTGCGAACATATTCATCGATAAATGTAATAGTTTTAAAGTAGTTTGTGTTTTATTCGATTTCAAATAATATTGAATGATTTTTAAGTTGTGCAAGTGAGTGGAATGAAGTGTGTGAATGTTATGTGCGTGTGTGACTACACATATATTGCAGATTCATCGCGGTAAGTAATATTATAATCTATTTTATTTTCAGGTTTTTATATGTGTGGTTTTTAGGGATCCCTTCTTTTCGCATAATGTTCTTTATCCTAATATACTTCGGCATAACGATTTTGGCACAATTTGTTTTGGCAAAATAATACTTTGGCATAATTTTTTTAGGCATACATTTTATGTTGGCATAATCATCTTAAAGACTAATTTGTTTTGGCATAAATTTGATTCGCATAACGTTAGTAGGCCTAATGACTATTAGCATAACGTTAGTAGGCCTAATGATAGCATAATAATATTTAGACATACAATTAATATAAATAACAAAAACAATTTTCATGCAATTGATTTATTATACATAACATTATGTAATTTAAACGATTTTTCAATCGCGAGATAACTTTTATCTGATTTTGTGTCCTGTTTCCTAGGTCTATTTTCCTTTTCTAGTAGATACGTACTCCAGACTTTGGGTGGAAATGGTGGTGGTGAACTTGTAGTGCCCCATACATAATTCTGATCAAACCAATTTGCTATAGTTTCTGTAACAATTAAATAATATTGTTGGTTAAAAATTTAATATGATGTGCAACAAAAGTTAGTGACAGAACCGAATTGCTGCAAAACCGACTCTACGTAGTCTTGTTTGTCCTACCCTAGAGTGAAATTTAAAATCGCGTAGGGGCGAGGCGGCCCACGGGCTGAGGAGCAGGCGGCTGCGAGCGAGGCGCCGCGGCTGAGGCCAGCCGAACAAGCCGAAGCTGCAGTGGTGAGCGAAAGCCGTCTGCGACGATTAGCACGCATGGGGCCGCCGGAAGCCCGCAACGCCGGAGCCGAGACAGAAACCCTGCCTGCTGCATGTTGCCTGCTCGCTTGAATGCTGCATGCTTGCTTGCATGCTGCATGCTTGCTTGCATGCTGCATGCTTGCTTGTTTGTTGCATGCTTGCTTGCATGCTTGCTTGCATGCTTGCTTGCATGCTTGCTTGCATGCTTGCTTGCATGCTGTATGTGTAAATACATTTATGCTATAGGATATTATGCTTAAAAAAGTTATGCTTTAGAACTTTATGCTTAATAAATTTATGCTTTAGAATATTCTGCCTAATCATTATTATGGTAAGAGAAATTATGCTTAAAAAAATTATGCGTAAGCTGTTATGCGTAATTATAATTATGCCAAACAGAATTATGCTAAGATATATTAGGTCTTAAAATTTTATGCAAATGGATAGGGAACCTGGTTTTAAACGTACTTTAAATTGTTTTTTTATGAGTATTTTAATGTGATTATCTTAATGAGTAGTCGGACAGACTAATTTGTTGTATTCAATACAAGCAGAAGACTGAAAAATATTTAGCTTACATTTATTGAGGTTTCCAAGCACATTGTGAATTTGAAATAAAGTTTACTCGTGCCGAAACAGCACTCTCAAAAGTATGAAAAGCTATCTTAGCATTCACCACCATCATCATTGTCATCGTCATTTTAGCCGAAAGACGTCCAGTTCTGAACATAAGCTTCCCTCAATTGGCGTCAAATTAGCCGATCCCGTGCGTCTCAAATCCAATGGTAAATTCAGTGGATTCCCGTAACCAAAGCATTAATCAATGAAAATATAATTGTTACAACGGGTTGTATGAAACTGTAATTTCTTGAATTCTCAAAGGTAACATTTTTAGCAATCTCGAGACTGTAAATACGGAATTCATCAAGGCACATATAATTCTTTCATGAAGTGTAGTAAATAAGCGCCCGATTAGTAAACAGATTAGCCGAACAATGCTAATCACCGTAGTCAACGGGCTGAACCGCGCTTTCTCGCTCAACGTTTCACAGTGAACGAAAATATGATTCTTTTCTGATTCCGAGATTCCGATATTGGATCACTCAGTATCGGAATTAAAATATCGGTAATTTCGTTCCGATATTCCGATGTAACGAGATTCCAATATTCATGCCCTAACCAGTACGTTAGCAACATAGTATGATATTGTAAAGAAAAATATTTTTATGGACCCCAGAATGCAACAAAGCTTTTGAGATAATCAAACAGAAATGGACTTCTGTAAACAAATTCAGCGTCAAAAAAATTTAACATTAATTTTAAAATGCAACTCATCAGAAACCTCTTGGGGTGTAGTATTGTCAAACCGAGATTATGATGGTACTGTAAGACCAATATGATGTAAGTAAAAGGGCCTGTAAACGGGCTACAAAAATTGCATCTTGTTGGCAATTTTGTTGACCAATATAGCTCAGTATATTTGAAACTTATACCCTTGCTGCAAATTCATTGTGCAATACATTATCGGATGCTGTCTAGCAAGATAGTGCAACTGGGTTGCTGATGAATTTTGTTCGTACACGCGGAGCAATAATTGCGGCTAGATCTCAGCAGTTAATGACGATTTCTACGTATGCCTCTTCGGTCGGTACATGAAACTTTGCGGCAATTACGGCCCAAGCATCCTTCTTAAGGTTACGAACTTTAGACCCACTAGCTTTTATATCTCATAATTCAGGACGTAAATGGATTTCGTTGATAAGGGTCAAAATTTTTCGTTTGAGCAGTTGGCCATGACGAACAGAATAAAATCAACAACGGATACAAAACAACTTCACTTATCAGGCAGCGACAAGACGAGGCGGAGGGAACATGATGAAGGGAAAGAGAAGCATCAGAGCAAAGACGATATACGGCGATATTCCAGTAAAGTCAAAGCGGGATATATCATTTGCAATCTAGCCGGCTAGACATTGAATACATGCGACTACTATGAAATATCTTGGCAATATCGTGGGGCTTTACTGCAAGATTGCAGCTATTGTTGCACTGTGTTGAGCGATATAATTGGCAACTTGACGGATATACAATTGCAGCAAGAAATTGACAAAAATCTAGCCCATTTACAAGCACCTTGAAATTAAACTCAATAGAAATTAAGTATTCTACAATTGATATAGAAACTATGGCAATTATCTTTGGTGCGACCAACTGACCTTATGGTCGAAATTTTTAGTTAGAAAAAGGTAATGCTGCATTAGTAAGAATATTTGGACCCACTAAAGATATTCCAAAAATGGCTGCCAAAAGGCTGCAACATTATGCGATTTCCTGTCAGCATTTAGCTATAAAATTAGCCGCAAACCCGCTGATTTCTTATCACGTGCAATAATTAAAGAAAATGTTAAATTACATCCAGTATAAGTGCAGTTGTAAGTAACATCTACCATGTAAACAATTCAAAATTAGTTAAATTAGACTGGAAAACTATTCAGACTGAAACAAAAAAGATTTCATATTGTCAAAAACTATTCGGCATTTTCTGAATGGATGGCCAGATAAAAAGTTAATTGATAAAGAACACCTATTATTTTATAACAGAAGGTATGCAATAAGCACTGACAAATGATGTTTATTTAGTGGTTACAGAATTATAATCCGAACGGTACTGCGACAGTCAATTCTCTCAGAGCTACACAACAGCCATTTTGGCATTGTTCGCATGAAGCAAGTAGCACGATCATATTTTTGGTGGCCAGGTTTAGATTCAAAAATCGAAAACATTACGAAAAAGTGTGAAATCTGTCTGAGTAATAATAAAAAGCCACCAAAATCACATCTTACACCATGGCCAGTACCGCCATCTTCATGATACCGACATCACCCCGTTTTTTTTTAAATAATATATTCTTAGTGATTGTGGACAGCTTTTCTAAATAGCCGAAAGCTTTTGAAATGACTAACACTAGCGCTACAAGTACAATTGAAATATTCAAAAAGTTATTTGCCAACTTTGGTATTCCAGGCCATTTAGAAACAGAAAACGGCCCTACCTTCACTAACGTTTGTAAATTTTTGTAAACTTACAAATATCAATCATTAGAATTAATATTTGTTTCGGGATATTTACCATGTACATTTTGGTTGAAAGCTCGATATTTCGGCACCGTTACAAGCGCCATGATCACGAGAACTAAAGCAATTGCGGGTGGGTGTTGTTTACGAGCTGACATATCTGTCTACCCTCTTCCTCACTCGTTTTTCATGCACGATGCCACTACTACCAAAACTCGTCCTTATTACATCAGCTACCTGCCAATAAAAATCCCGTCAAAATCGGTCCAGCCATTTCAGAGATGAATTGCGCGCGGTACTGGTCAGTACTTGGGCATTGCAACATTACTTTATTTTTCTAAAATGAAATAATTTTTCTAAAATAAACGTAGCCTTAGTTACTCCTTATTACATCAGCTACCTGCCAATAAAAGTCCCGTCAAAATCGGTTCAGCCATTTCAGAGATTAGCCGGAACAAACAGACAGACAGACAAAAATTGTAAAAAATGTTATTTTGATGTATGTACCGTATATATATTCATATACATGTCGTAAAAAACGGTTATTTCAATATTTAAAACAGACACTCCAATTTTATTTACATGTATATGTTGGGTTTAGTCAGTAGTACGGACGTCAAAACAAATCACGAGCACGCCACCTGTCGGAAAATCAAGAACAACTACGCTGTGGCGCGCTTTCTCTAACGACTTGCGAGGTGGGGACACAGAATATAAGGGTTGAGTACTGACCGCCCTAGAGCTGAACCGCGAATCCCGCGCGGCTACTCGCCCGCAACCCCTCCGCAGCCCCCCTCCCCCGACTAGCCCCTCAGAGGCAGTCGCCATGGGGCAAACTGAACCACCAGAAGGCGGCTCCCCAGACCAACCAGAAGGCCATCGCAGGCCTGATGGATCACCCCATCCCGGCACCAACCCTCAGCCAGGCCCCTCAGGCCCCAGCAGCCCCCATGCCCGCTCAAGGCCGTCATGTGGCTCCCACCACTGTCGCCGCCGCGAGCCCGTCCCCAATATCGCCCAATGCCAGACGTTGCGTCGCCGATATCATCATCGGTACGTACGCCGTATGGATGACAGACGAGGCACGATCGCTGGCCGCCGAGATCCAAAGGATCGAGGCATCTGGTTGTAGACCAAACCCAGCCGAGACCCAAGCCCTATTCAATAGATACCCGTCTATAACACAAGAGCTAGATAGCCTTGTATACAGAAACGGCCAATGGGTGCGCAATTAAGTCGTACCCCTTGCCCTTTCAATTAGACTTCACGCAATTCAGGCGTTTTCTTTAAAATCTCACGATTTCGCAAACTATGGCACATTCTCTGACCCCTCATGACCCCTCTACTCTGCTCCTTAAGAGCCGTAGGGCGTAGCAATCATATTAGCACACAAAACCGATTCGTTTCGTCCTCGCCGCCGAGGCCCGTCGCGTACTCTCTCAATAAATTCCCGCCAGCCCGCGCATAGCTGAGCATTAGTTAACTTTATTAGATATAAAAGGAGTTTCTTATCCGTTCTTCTCCACGTAGGTAGTTTACGAACGGATGGTAAAGTCATTGTCTAGATCCAGTCATAGCTGTCCCCTAGCGACGCCCTGAGCCGAGGTTCGACCCCAACTGGGGTAGCCCTCAGCGTTGTCGCTTAGATTTAGAATTTTTGTGCCTGGCTGGAGGCTTTACTTATAGTTTAGTCTCCACAGGGTAGCCCGGTTAAGCAGTAGCCAATCACTTTGATTGTAATGTGAGAAGACAATCAAAAAAAAAAAAAAAAAATCCGCCCTAGAGCTAAAACGTTGTAGAATCAGTATCGATCCGTAATATTAGTAAGCAAGATTGTAACTGTGAACTATTTAAATAAACCCAGTGTATCGAATAATTTGTGTGATTTCATTTTCACGACTGTACCCACACACGATATCTTAACCTAAGGGTATGCATCCTGACTTCCCGATGGTTTGCATCTATCGGCCAGCCTTGATGCGACATATAGACAACAGATATCGGTTTCGGTACATAAGCGGCAACTGAAACCTTGACGACTGCAACATGAATAGAGTAGGTAAGCGCAAAACTTAGACTAAATATTAGCATTTATTACCAATCCTGAAATGTGCCCCTCACTGGTGTCCTTTCTAACCGACTTCAAAAAAAGAAGGATTTTATCAATTCGTCGGAATCTTTTCTTTTTTTTTATGTATGTTCCCCGATTACTCAAAGACGCCTGGACCGATTTGGAAAATTAATCTTTTGTTTGAAATACTACTATATACTTCCCAGTTGGTCCCATAGTCATCAGGTCAGCTGCGAGTGCTTCGCGGTTCCCTGAGCGCTTGGCCATTAAAGGCGCAGGTTTGGAGGCTCGAGGACACCCCTTATAAGTGGCCGTGTGACCGAATAGGCAAGTTGTTTAGTAAGGTACCTACCTATAACGCCAAAAAAGATTACCCGAATATCATGAAACATGAACATAACCGGCAAAATGAGCGATCTGCGTACCCCTTAAGAGCGTACTGGCTTGATGTTATGTTATGAAATAAACAATAAACAGACATGCGATTGCAGCAATCCTGAGAGATTTGCCGTTATTTATTGAAGAGTTCTGTTGTATTTCTTCGAAGTTCTTCATCAGATCTTCACCAAATTAAAATGGGACCAATTTGGAACATACTCTTTCAAACAAAAAAGAATTTTCAAAATCGGTCCGTAATTGACGGAGATATCGGTAAATATACATAAAATAGTATATTATGCAACTAGTGAATAAAGGACGGATTTAAAGCGAGGGCCATAGATGAATCACGAACAAGTGAAGGATTCTAAAAACTGAATCACGACCGTAGGGCCTGATTCATGATGATTGAATCACGAGCATAACGAGTGATTCGAGTGTTAGAATCCCGAGCGACGCGAGTGATTCATGGTTCTCGATATAAATCTGTTTTATTCAAGAGTTGCATACTATATTTTATGCCATGACTACGAGAAAAAGAAAGATTTAAGCAAAAAGCATAAGGGATAATCTATACTAATATTATAAAGCTGAAGAGTTTGTTTGTTTGTTTGTTTGAACGCGCTAATCTCAGGAACTACTGGTTGGAATTGAAAAATTCTTTTTGGGTTGGACAGTTCATTTATCGAGGAAAGTATCGAGGGGCTATATAACATCACGCTAAGACCAATAGGAGCGGAGCATAAATCAAAAATGTTGCAAAAACGGGCAAAATTATTCATTTTTGAGACCTTCCGTTGCGTGCGCTGCGTAAGCGGTTAAAGTTACGCAAAAGGTAGGATAGATGGTTAGGTCGGTAGCCAGTTGACGGGAGCGAAGCCGCGTGGGACAGCTAGTAATACATAAATATTGATTGATAGTAAATAATAATTGTTAATTACCTTCAAAATTTACAAAAAATGAGAAACCTCAGGATTTCACATTTTTTGTAAATTTAAGTTGAGCTAGGTGTGTTTCAGACGCCAGTGACCACCTCCGTTACGTTTCATGATTATAATTAACTAGCTTTCTGCCCGCAGCTTCGCCTGCGTGGACTACACGATTTTGGCTGTTTCGTTTTTTGCAGTTCTGGCGGGATATTGCAAATTAATATCCAAACATAGCTTTCCGCCCCCGTCATTGTTCGCGTAGACTACAAAATTTGCTCGACTTCATTATTTTATTGAATTACATAAATTACATGTAAATTAATATAAAAGCACAAACTGAACTGCCGTCGTGTTCTAATAGCTAGAGCATTGGACTTTCATTCTGGAGGTCTTGTGAAATCGATTTCCACGGGAAGGTACAAATAGTGAAAGACCACTTTGCTTGCAATTTCTGGATCCTACTACCGACACGATAGAAAATTAAGACAGTTTGGCGCAAAAGTTATCACCCGATGTTCATTGGCTGTATTGTTTTTAATAAATGTAATACTTTAGTTCTGCTTTTGGATAATGTTTTTGTATAGGTACCACATTGGTGGTTTTTCTGTCTGGTGCTAAAATGGCCAGGGTGCTAGTACTGACTCTGTAACAGGCAACGTAGAATTGCCCGTGTGAGATTCAATCTTTCCTTAAATCTATGCCTGCCAACCATAATGACTGAATTTGAGATTTATTTATGATCATTGCAAAGCAGACATTAAGGGGGCATTGTAATCGTTGAAACTCAAAGACAAAGTCAAATTCAAATTTCAAATTCAAATTCATTTATTAATTTTGTGAACATAGGGTAAAATTAAAGATGATATAAATAAACAATTTTGGTCCATACTATGTCCCGCCAGAAGGCATACAAAATATTGGGCATAGGCATATATACAAGTAGATACAGTCAGAGGGTATCAGTGGTATTCGAGGCATGAAAACTTGTTACCCCCGAGCACATGTAATCATTCATTTTAACTTTAGCACCCCTTTTTACCCGTTTAAAGGATGAAATTTAAAAAAGGCTTAAATAGGTTTTTCTTAAATTGTATTGTAGTGCAGTAATAGTAAATTTTAGGTAATTATGATAATAAATAATTTATTTTTCTTACAAAATTTAACAAATCATTAGGGGTTGAAATTCAAAAACCTTATACATGAGTTTCTTTAATTATATTGAAGTGCAGAAATAATAAGTTTCATGTAATTTTTATGACAAACAATATTTTTGTAAA
Organism: Orthosia gracilis; assembly: GCA_947562075.1. Lineage (NCBI taxonomy): Eukaryota > Metazoa > Arthropoda > Insecta > Lepidoptera > Noctuidae > Orthosia > Orthosia gracilis. The sequence continues at coordinate 55,708,412 of OX387266.1, forward strand.
CTTTAACACCCCTTTTTATACCTTTAAGGGATGAAATTCAAAAAATCCTTAAACACGTGTTTCTTTAATTTTATTGAAGAGCAGAAATACTAAATTTCAAATAATTTTGATAATAAACGATTTATTTTTCTTACAAACTTTCACATCCTTTTTTACCTCTTTAGGGGATGAAATTCAAAAAATCCTTAAACACGTGTTTCTTTAATTGTATTAAAGAGTAGAAACACTAAATTTCAAGTAATTTTGATAATAAACAATTTATTTTTCTTACAAACTTTAACACCCTTTTCCCCCCTTTAAGGGATGAAATTCAAAAAATCTTTAAACATGTTTTTCTGTAATTGTATTGAAGAGCAGAAATACTAAATTTCAAGTAATTTTGATAAAAAAAAAAATATTTTTCTTACAAACTTTAACACCATTTTTTACCCCTTTAAGGGATGAAATTCAAAAAATCTTTAAACACCTGTTTCTTTAATTGTATTGAAGAGTAGAAACACTAAATTTCAAGTAATTTTGATAATAAACAATTTATTTTTCTTACAAACTTTAACACCCTTTTTTACCCCTTTAAGGGATGAAATACAAAAAATCTTTAAACAAGTGTTTCTTTAATTGTATTGAAGAGCAGAAATACTAAATTTCAAGTAATTTTGATAATAAACAATTTATTTTTCTTACAAACTTTAACACCCTTTTTTACCCCTTTCAGGGATGAAATTAAAAAAATCCTTGGAGACGTACTTTTTATTTTATATTTAGAAACTAAATGCCATGTTTCATTCATTTCAAATTAAAAATCACAGAGTTTCATACAAAGTTTCATCCCCTATATAACTCCCTTAGGGGTTGAATTTCTTAAAATCCTTCCTTATTCCTTGTCTACATTATAAAGAGAACTTCTGTGCAAAATTTCAGCTTTCTAGGTCCAAGGGTTTGGGCTGGGCGTTGATGAGTCAGTCAGTCAGTCAGTCAGGACTTGTCTTTTTATTTATATAGATAGATGAAACACCAATGCAGTTAATATTAGAATTACAATCCAAATAAGTATTCACTAAATATCTCAGACCAAAATCAAAATCATTATTAAAATCCTAAATAAACTAACTCAAAATTAAATCGACGAAGGAGTTTGAAAGTCGAATATTCTTTGCACAAGAAGTTTGCATCGAGTATTTTATGCGCAAGGAGGTTGTATAGCATTGAGATGGAGATAGAATATATATTTGTGTGTTCTAAATTCAAACATCAAAACAGTGATTTTTAATCCCTGTTTTCAGTGAATAAAAAAGCTTATAACAGGGGGAATGGTATAAACAAAATAACATAATGTCGAATATAGAACCTCCTCCTTTTTGGGAAGTCGGTTAACAATAATAAATATATGTTTTTTCAAACCTTTTATCCTAGCCTTTACTAAAGAGTATGCATTAGAAAGTTAATTTTTTTCTGTACTGAAGCGGTTGCAGGCCCTTAATTAGTAAAATTGAAATCTTTAAGGCAATAAAGTTAAAAATGTCTATTTTCCAAAAGTTTTTAAATATTTAATATTAAAATTTCACTCACAGTTTTCACTTCCACTGTACCACCTGATTGTTGCTCGTGCTCGCGCTGCTGCCACTGCTTCCTGACGCGTTTGCTGCTGCTGCTTTCACCACTGGCACTGACTCTACTTCCACTTTTGGCCAGTTTGCGCAAGCGATCCACTTGCCCAGCCAATCTATTTTCACAAAAATCCATCGGAGGACCACTTGGACAAGCCAGTTCACTTCCACATGACACCACTTACTAGGATATCACTCACACTCACAGACACTGCAGCACAGACTTGTAACTGTGATCATGCTAAATCAAACAATCCTTAACTTTTCCATGTGTATTGACAACAAACAGAGAGTTAACATGGCTTAACCTAATGACCTTAGCTAATCGTCGGAGAATCTTAACACCGCGATACAGGATTCGTCCAAAACTAAACAACGCCATCTATCGGCACACCGAGTAACAACTTGCTCAAACAGATAGCTTCTATCTAACTGATAGATTTATGCAGTCCATTCCTATCTATAACGTAACGTAACCAAGATAATCCACTGAGCTTTTGAAAAGTATTATTTTGTCGTGTTATTAACCGACTTCAAAAAAAGGAGGAGGTTCTAAATTCGTCGGAATCATTTTTTTTCTTTGTTATCCGATTACTCAAAGACGCCTGGACCGATTTGGAGAATTCTTTTTTTGTTTGAAAGGTTATATTTCCCAGGTGGTCCCATGGTCATCAGGTCAAGATCTGATGGTGGAATCCTGAAGAAATCAAGGGAACTCCTCAAACATTATAGGCAAACATACAGCGATTTTGGTTTTTTTCATCAACAACGCAATCATTTGCACTCAGAAAGTATCATTTCATGAAGTGGAACTGATGAAGATGACCACAAATGGCTACTGTAACTCTGTAATGCTAAGTATGTAACGGTTAAAAGATATCTCGAATAGTTAACCGACTATGATGAAGCAAATACTCATAAATAAATGGTATTGATGAAAATGGTACCATCGAACTGATCTGATGATGAAGCCGGAAGGTAGATACTGGAACTCCGAAATAAAACAATGTATCCTAGTTGTGTTTGGGCTTATTGGTATCGTCATGAGATGATAAATGACTTCCATGGTAATTGGACCAAAAAGATATTAAAAAAAAAAATCTTTTCCAAAGTCGGTGTCGAAAAACGAAAAACAATAGGTACCAAAGACACCGAGTTTATTTTTCGCTTTGTAGTGTTTTGTTTTGGTTTTTTTTTTTGTTAAAATGTTTTTTAATCTCAACCCTGCGTCTTTTCATCACGAGCTCCAATCTTTCTAAATGTCATACGTATTAGGAGCAGTGTTTAATATATCATCTAAATATATACATACACCGTCAATGTCGCCCAATAATGTACGTTGAAATATAAAGGGAACGTTAGCTAATCCAAATACGAGCCGTGTGTACCTTTATAAACCTCTATGCATGTTTATATACAACATCATTTCTTTGAATTATCGAGTTCTAGTTGAAGTTAAGCCAATTTTAAATCTATCTTGCTGAATTCTACTCCACCATGAAGCTAAGCAAACAAATCTTCGATCCAAGAAAGGGTATAAGTGTCTTTATTTAACGTTACTAAAAAATTGTCGCAAATGCCGACGTTTCCGTCGGGACGCAACATTGGAATGATCGGCGCGCGGCGTAACGACTTCAGAATCGTCTACTTTTTACCCGACTGCCGAAGGAGGGTAAAGTGTTTATCAGTCTATGTATGTATGTATGTTTATTCCTATGTGGCGTTCTAGAGACCAAAAGCGTTGGCCGATTTTGATCATTCTTACGTCAATCGATTCGTCTTAACCCTGCGAGTGTCACTGGCTGCATTAAGATTGGATAATAGAAAAATGGCGGATTTTGGGCGCCATATAGTGGGGACCAAATTTTTTTCCTGCCAATCCTATCGTGTGGGGTATAGGGGTAAAGGATTTAAAGAGGGAATTTCAAAAATATATAACACTTATATGTTTTGGTCAGCCAAATCGTGAATATGTACCTATCCTCCGACTGCACAGCATGATTTTCATCTTGTTTACATCTTTTTAGTTCGCTTTTTAAGCAGTCGGGTATTTAAATTTTTTGAATTAACTTTTTTTATTCCAACCAATTTTTTTTTTACCTGCTGCCAATAATCTATCTAATAACTGCTCAATTTTCGGTTGCTACACGGTTGCCAACCGAGCCAAAAACCAAGGTCACCTTGGTTTGAAGCGGTGGGACGATGCCGGCTACACGGTTTTAAACAAGCAAGCTACAAACCTCAGTAATTCATATGTTTAGAACGCTGCGCCGAGAGGACGTATTTACGCTCGTACCGTACGGTGGATGTGTGATGTTTGTTGGTCAATCAAGCTAAAATTGCTGAGCGGATCAGGATGGAATTTGCCATAGAGATAGATTACAGTCTGGAATCCAGACAGGCATCTTTTCATCCCGGTATAATGTTCCCTTGGGATAAGAAATTAATATTTAGCATATTAGGATTATTATTTAGCATATATATGTATTTGTGTTTCTAGTAAGTATTATTGTATATAGTACTGTTAGTATTATTCTATATTGTGGTCATTGTTAGAATTGTCGCACCACTGACAACCCCATGTCATGTCCAGGTAATCTCTGTCCATTCCAGGTTGCCTGCAAGAGATCGCGGCATGCGATAAAGCCGACCATTGTATGTTTTAGTATTAAGTTTCTTTCTTTCTTGTATATTATGGTGTACAATAAAGTGTATATAAATAAATAAGAAAACACCTTTCATGCGGGCGAAGCCGCTGGCAGAAGCTAGTATCATACAAATATTATAAATTTGAATGTAAGTTTGTTTGTTACGCTTTCACGCAAAATCTACTGAATCGATCATCATGAAGCTTTGTACATAATTATATTTTTGGAGGTATTAGAAGTAACATAGGATACTTTTTATAAAAAAAAATACGAAAGATGCGGGTGAAGCCGCTGGCAGAAGCTATTATTTAATATAGGTACCTACTTTTTAAAGTAATAGAATAAACTTAAAAAGAATATCCCATGCATTTTTTTCAGTCGAGTCTTTATATGACTCCGATGTCAAATCCCAAAGACAGGGCTAGTCTCTGTATATATCGATAAGTTCCGTAATTACTTTACGTTCGCTCAATTGAGCCATTTATTGCGCGTGCGTCTGCACTCGCCGCCTGCAGAAGCGCGAGGTGACTGTCATACCCGTGGTTGTCAACAAGCGGCTTCAAGGCTTCAAACAAGTTGCCAACCAACTGGTCGGCAACGCACGCCATTCTACTAAGGGCGTTGGAAGGTCATGCTAAATTTGGTTTGAATCTACTGTCTACACGGTTTGAAACGGCCGCTTCAGACCAAGGTGACATTGGTTTTTGGTTTGTTGGCAACCGTGTAGCACAGCCAGGGCCCGCACCGATTTTACAAATTTCGTTTTTACAAAACGGAATTTCGAACGAACATTTTGAACAGACTTCCGAGCGGCCCCGAAGACAAGATTTAAACCACTCAATTACTGGAGCAGAAGCATTAAGGGTGGAAAGGATTCCTAAGAGAAGCAGTGCCTTCAACTCAGTTGAATTTTACATTCTCATTTTATGAAAAAACAGAAAAACTAATACAGTTAAAGATTTATTCTCCATAGCCAGTCCTATGTCATCAGTTATTTTAACAAGTTGTTACAGTACTATGGCCAGGTCTGAAACCAGATTGGTAAGGACTCAGCAGGCCATTAGAGGACAAATAACAAGACAGTTGCTTCTGGACAACACTCTCGAGAACTTCAGCTACTTCAGGTACTTATTCAGTACGCGGACAAAAAATCACGTTAATTTTTTAGTATTATTTCCTCGCGATTTTTTTTCCGCAATGCGTGTATCTTCATACAATTCCACAGGTCTCAGAATGGGCGGAAAAATTCGCGCGAATAAAAAATGCAGTGCGTTCTAAGCCTTAGGCTTTAAGGACTTGTTTTCATCCATGGCCGTTAAATAAAAAAAAGACATGTCAATTTTGAGCTCCGTATTTTAAAATTATAGATAATAAAACAATATTTATGTGAAATTAGGGTTTAATAGTAAGTAAAACACAACAAAACGGTAAAAATACTAAGGATTATTGTTTTACTGCCAAAATAACTAGTTAAACAAAAGTTTGTGGCACTGTTACCCGGTAACCTAACGAACGAACAGCTGACGACTGGAGTCCAGGGGGCCTACTCCCTACCTTCGTCGACGAAGTTACGGGCTGTCCGAAACTTCGGTGTGAACCCTACCCCCTAACGATTTCGGATTCGTGAGCTTCGAACGGGATCATAGACAATATTAGTGAACGAACGACGCATGACGATAGAGTTGCACTATTTTACCGGTTTACCCAGTTTGTGGTTTCAAGCTTACTAAACAAAAATATTATTATTTTTACGTTAGAAAATTACCATATTTTTTTACAATATTTTTTTTATGTCTATAAATATAGAAATGAATTACTTTTGTAATTTTAGTCCGGCAAGTGGCATTATCCTGTTGATACCTTTGCCTTTTTTTTCTTTTTGACGGCAACTTTCAAATGAAATGTCAAGCAATTCCTAAAATATATCTGGGCAGATTTTAGTTTTCATTAATAATAAATTAAAATGGCCCCGACCGTTGCAACAACTTACACGCAAATTGAGGCTTTTGTCAACTTCATGAGTTCGCACAAAGTAGCTGTAAGAAAACCTGTGCAAGTACCTTAATTCAATGGGAAGTTGCACAAAGTCCGTGGAGCGACGGCAAAGGGTAAGTTTAATACATTACTCGTCAATATTAACATGATTTTGAGGTCTTGTCATCAATAAAGTGCAAACAATGATAATGAGTCATCCTGCAAATACTTATAGCCCAGTCAGTAGTTGTTACAATCACTATTACATATGTGCAAATCACGACTACCCCAGCTTTCGCAAAGGCCTTTTTAATTATTTACTGTCTGGGCTATTATCTGTAAGAGTACATAAGAGTATGGTGTTTTTATATATTATACCTTTCTTGCAATTAAAATTAACCAAATATCCAAATATTAGGTGTGGGCTGTTAAAAAACGTTTGGCCATGAAAGCTGCTGGAGTTGTCACACGGTCGAAATATGCTACAGGCTACAGGTCCATCGGCAGCAGCAACAACCCGCTCCCAAATGGAGTTTAAGATCCTATTGATTATTGGCGAGGGTTTTGGAGAGTCACAAACCTAGTCAAGAGTCCAGCCAGCTTTTCTAAAGGTAATACAAAAATAAAATCTGTAATTTTTAATAGTAAACAATTTTTTTATTAAATATTAATAAATTATAGATACACAATCAAATATTTCTTGTTGTATCCGTCAATGATATTCAGTTTTTGTTGTACAGGGTCCACCTATAAGAGAGCCAGCCGCCATTTGCCACCCATGCTGCTACACCTGCCGAATGTGGAAGAGCAAAGGCTTATAATCGAAACAAAGAGAAATGAGATGCTCGTTGAAGTACAGCTGATTATTCTGAATAAACTAGTTCCTAGCAATAATTTCAGACTGATAATTAAAAGGAAATCTATGTTTTGATTGTTATAGTGTGTTAAGAGTTCAGATTATTAGGTATTTGACTCGGTAGACAAGTGAGAGAAATTAAGGTCCTAGAAATAATTTAAGACTGATAAGTAAAAGGAAAACCACGTTGAAGTGTCAATATGAATTAATAACTAACATTTTGGCGATCTTCATACTCAAAGTAGGATAAGTCACATACCCTTACAGGTTGTTTTCCTATCAACACTTAATTTCGGTAAATAATCAAGTGTGTAAAGGGAAACTACTTTGTTTACGAAATGATACATTATTTTTTGCCTCCTGTAGTCATAAGTGTATTGTTGATGTTAAATTTATTCAAATTTGAATGGTGAATAATAAAATTAAATTTTGTTAATAAAAAGAATGCTTTTATTGTGAATAGTCAATAATATAAATACAAATACCCTATGCATTTATATTTGTTTTATTTGGAAAGTTTTCTTGTGAGACTGCACTCTTTCCAGCAATTGCACTAATGTCTCTCGCTCTTTGCCCTTGCTGAAGAGCTTGATGGGCAGATAATATCTTGTAGACCCTTTCCCTGCCTACTGCGTTCAAATTGAAGATCTTCTAGCTGAGGGAATGTGCTTCTAAGTCCGCCCGATTACACAATGACAATTTTACCTGAAAAAAAATTTAAGCTATGAAATCAATGAAAAAAATACTGTTCACCTGTTCGATGTGTTATTGGCAAAATATAGCTAAACCTAGTATAAATTGTGACAAATACTTGCTGGCCGGTGCATAATGCAGTTCTCTAGCTGCTAAGAGGCATCTCTATCGGCCTTTTAAAATACCAAAGGTACGCTCTATAGAGGACCGAGCATGGTTTTGTCTGTCATTGTATCTCTCTTCTGGAGAATCTTCGACAGCATTGTCTATTGGGATCATAATGAATTCCCGAAGTGGGTACCCAGAATACCCTGTAACAATCATTGGTAGGTTTATAGTAAGCATATTTTTTATAGAATCTATAAATGTACAACTTATTAAAATTGAAAGTGATACAATTTATTTTAGTGCACACTCTTTATGTAGGTATAAACACTCTTCAAAGCATAGATAGTCATTTTTCAAATGGCATGTTATAAAAAAAAAGAAAAATGGTACAAGCTTTTAAACTTAGTCTTTTTATAAGCTTCCTCTCAGCCAAATTCTGTGGAAACCTTATATACTTTTTTATTATTGAGGGGCTGAGCAGTGCAAGCTCAATAAGTTGCAGTATCTTCAGTATATCCTTACCTTCATTCCTGGATCAACGCGACTTCGTCGTATGTGTTGAGGCAAAAGAGGTATAAGTAAGGTACTCACAGAAGTCCTCGAATAATTCCCGAGTGAGCCTATGAACTCAACGTCGGAAATACTTGCCAACCAGAAGTTTTGGCGCAAAGGTCGTCGACGTTACCTCCGCTCTTCCAGTAGAGCTTCTTCGAGCATTAAAAAACAGCCATCGTTGGGAATTCTAACTTTCCTCGACCGCATTAATTGTGTGTGCCTTTCTTTACTTGGATAAATTGTAAAATAGTCACATTGACATGCATAATTAATAAGCATGTGCACTTGTTAGTCACTATAGTGACAATCTAGTTTTTTTTTGACATCAACGTTTTTATGATAAATTAAAGTTATAGGCAAAACATTGTATCTACCTATTAGGGTAAGACATCAAATAGCTTGGATGTTATCTTATACAATAAACTCAGTCTTATGTAGTCGAAATATCCAATGTTCGCGCCAACACTACGCGACCGAAACCTCGCCTGCGCCGCGCCTCCCATCACTATGAGGCGTCCCGCGCATGCGCTCAAGCCCCGCAACGCGTCTGCGTGGAAAGAGCCGCGCTCTCGCCGTTGTTGCCAGTTGCTCCGCTACCGCCAACGATTACACGCGCGCCTATGCGCTTCCTACCGTTTGTCCACAACGACCTAAGATACAACTAAATTACTAATAATCTTAATTAATAATAAGTTTCAAATTGCTCACAAGTTGTGTCTTATTTAATAAACTGTGTGAACCCACGCGTTTACATAATGGCGACCGTCTAACTGCAATCATCGGAATCCGAGACTCCGAGCCTTCTACCACTTCGTGCTACCTATCCTGAGCTCCGTGCACCCGCCACCGTGTGCATTCGGCTTGTCTGCGAGCAGCGAGCCTCGACCATCGTGCGTGTCGAGAATCAGTACGAAGAAGCAAATCAAGATAAGAAATTTTGCGTGTGCGGCCTGCTTGGGCGTGGCCGGCCCGTGAATACCTACCCAGCTAAGTTTCCTTTCTTCTATTTTCCTATTACCTATACCCCCTTTTTGTTGTAGTTTATAGCCTGCGTAATTGCGGGACAACTACATCAGTGATAGGAAAAGCATGCATGCATGTGCATTGTGCGTATCTATTTCATTTAACAACAATATTTATTCCTGCCACCTATACGCTTGTTTTTTGTAGCCCTGTGCAATAGTGCGATTGCATAGGCAGCTACAAGTGGCTAGGAAAAATACCTATAGGTAAGGTACCTACTTACAATTCCACGCTACTATTTAGCGATTCAGTTGTTCCAGTCACCTATTCTATTCCGTTGTAGGCTATCTACCATACCCCGCACTAAATTGTGCAACTACAACAGTGACCTTGGAAAACTTTATTCGTGCGCCATTTTGTGTTGTTCATTGTGACAATCGCGTTGCCTACGCTATCCCTCCCCGCACGTGTTGGATGTGCTATCCAGCATTTGTGCTCGTTTGCAACATAGCTATCTTATTTTAATTTTTATGGGTTACTGACGAGTGTTTATTTTATTGCTTTGTGCGTGGTTTGTTTTCGCCCCACCCGCTCTCTGGTTGCACTATCCTTGGCTTGTGTTGCACGTTATATACCCCGCCTTGGGCCGACTATTTCAGCGCAAGAGGTGCCCGTGCCCATCCTTGTGGCCAGAGTCCGACATCACTTCGGGTAATCATCGAGCGCGTCGTGCAGTCGCCGCGCCGCCGCCGCACACGAGCCCACACCTGTCCCCTGCCCCGAGCTCCGCGCCCGCGCGTGGTTGCTTCGCTGACGCCGAGGGAGTGCCGGTAACTACCGATAACCAGACGAAGAGGAACGTAAGATCTTTCCATTTATTTGTACTAGTGATTCAGTGCTGTCTCTAAGAAGGTGTTTTATTTGATTAATTTATTATCGCCATGGATATCAAAACTCTAAAAGCTAAACGTGCCAGTATCCGTGGTAGGCTAACTAAATTTGAAAATTACATTAACCAAATCAAGACAGTACCCATATCTGAATACAAAGAATCACAAGTAAATGAGCATAAATTAAAATTAGAGATGATCAGAGAATTATTTAAAAACTTTGTTGTGTTGCAAGATCAAATCGATGACCTTTCCATAGAAACTATATCTCTTGAAATTGATGAGAGGGATTCTACAGACTCTAAGTTTATAGAATTAATTGCTGAGGCAGAAACAATTCTGCGGCAATGCCCTAGTGAATCTCAACAAGTTCCGTACCATCATAATTCTCAGAGCGAGCAATTTAACAGTGTGAATTTTAAATTACCTAAAATAGAAATAGCAAAATTTGATGGTACTTATTCCAAATGGTTAGACTTTAGAGACACCTTTAAATCACTAATTCATGAAAACTCACGATTACTTCCTATTTACAAATTCCATTATCTCAATTCTTACTTAACCGGCGAAGCAGCCAATATTTTAACTAACCTATCGATCTCAGACAAAAACTACACGGTTGCTTGGGATCTGCTGTGTCAGAGGTACAATAACAAGAGACACTTGATCACTCAACATATAGATTTAATTTTATTTGAACTACAACCCACTCACCGTGATTCTGAAAGTTCTCTAAGAGCGTTGGTTTATAGTGTCAACAAAAACCTCAGAGCCCTGTCAAGTTTAGGTCAGTCCACAGACGAATGGGACCCATTGATAGTACAAATTATGTACCACAAACTTGATTTCACTACCAAACGTGCATGGGATGAACATAGGAATCCTGATGATGACAATATGCCCAAATTAAGCGAATTAATAAAATTCTTACAAAATCGTGCTAACATTGTAGAGAATACTTCTAGTAGTAAGAAGCACAACTCTAGCAATAAGCAGGAGCGCGCTTGCACATCCTTAGCATGTATAGAAGCTAATACAAATAATGATAAACCTAACGGAGAATCAACATGGGTCTGCAACTATTGCAGTGCAGATCACAGCATCTACAAATGTCCTAAATTTTTATCAAAAACTCCAGAACAACGAAAAGCTGAGATTTACCGCCTAAAGTTATGTCCTAATTGCCTTAAAAAGGGACATGTTGCCAAGGAGTGTCCGCAAGGGCCATGTCGAAAATGTAACAGAAAGCATAATTCATTGCTTCACATAACTTCACAGCCTGCAAGCAGCGTTCCTGCGCAACCTGCCATTGCTGAAGCCACGGATGTTCCTGAATCAACCAGTGAAGTTTCAGTTAACTTCTTGTCTCAGGTACAAGGAAACAATCTCGTATTACTATCTACTGCCATTATTGACGTGATAAATCCAAGTAGCAACACATGCCAGAAAGTACGTTGCCTTCTCGATTCTGGCAGTGCGGCCACCTTTATAACTAGAGAGTTGAAAGAGAAGTTGGGCCTACCTGCCATACCGACAAATACTACAAGGATAACCGGTATGGGCAATACACACTGTGGATTAATCGCAGAGAGAAGCGTCGTACGCATACATTCTCGCCACACAGACTACCATACCACACTGGCATGCCTGGTTCTACCTGAGCTTACAGCAAATATTCCAAGTTCAACCATTGATTTAAGCTACTTCAAGATACCGCCGAAAACTCCACTAGCCGATCCTTCCTTCAACACTTCAGGCCCAATAGACATGTTGATTGGCGCGGATTTATTCTGGCAAATTATAGGCAGAGAGCAGCAATCACTTGGAGCAAATTTGCCATTTTTGAGAAGTTCCCAGTTGGGCTGGCTAATTTCAGGCGCTATGTCTATACCTTCCAACGATGTACCTGGAAGTATTCAGTGCAATTTGTCAAGAAATGACGATCATTTAAACAATAATTTTGATCAACAACTTGCCCGATTTTGGGAGCTAGAAGAGCTACCAAAAAGGCCTCTCCTAAGTGATAGTGAGAAGACGTGTGAGCAGCATTTTCGGACACACACTACCCGCCAACAAAATGGACGTTTCTCTGTGAAGCTTCCTCTTAAAGAGTCTACTGAGGTTCTAGGTGACTCCTATCATAGAGCAAGACAAAGATTATTTTCTTTAGAGCGTAAATTCCGCAAAAATCCGAAGCTGAAGCAAGCCTATTGTGAATTCATAGCAGAATACCTGTTGCTGGGCCACTGCACTCCGCTAGAGCAGCCGCCGCCGCCGCGCCGGCACCACTACCTGTGCCACCACGCTGTGCTGCGCGAGCAGAGCGAATCCACCAAGCTGCGCGTCGTTTTCGACGGCTCCGCAGCGACATCTACTGGCGTTTCCATAAACGACATCCAAATGATTGGCCCCAAGGTACAAGACTCCCTATTCTCGATACTGCTGCGATTTCGCCTATACAAGTACGTATTAGCTGGAGATATCGATAAATTCTTTCGTCAAGTCGATGTTCACGAAGAAGACAGAGACCTACAGCTTATTCTTTGGCGTGAAGAAGATAATCTCCCCATAAGAACACTTAGGCTCAACACCGTGACCTATGGCTTCGCTAGCGCAAGCTACTTGAGCACGAAGTGCTTGTGGCAACTTGGAGAAGACTGTGACGACGATAAGATCAAGAAAATAATTCAGAAGGATTTTTATTGTGACGATCTATTAACAGGAGCTGACACTAAAGAAGAGCTACTACACATACTGAATGCAGTCACCGGTATGTTGAAATCCGGCTGCTTCAATCTTCGAAAATTCAGGTCAAATGCTCCTGACATCTTTCCCATCTCCAGTGTCGACCTGCAGAGCAAGTTAAGCTTGAGTGACGCATCCAGTGCCCTCGGCTTGGGCTGGAGCCCTCAATCCGACTCTCTTCAATTCACCATTGAAGCTCCAAGCCCCGAATCTTCAGAGAGGACTACGAAAAGAACAATACTATCATCATCTTTCAGCATTTTTGATCCGCTTGGATTACTTTCACCGTCCACTGTCCAGCCGAAGATGCTTATGCAACAGCTTTGGCGACGAGGATTGAACTGGGATGAGCCAGTCCCAGAGGATCTACGAAAGGAATGGCAGGAAATAAGTTCTAGCCTTCCATTGCTTAATGAAATGGCAATACCCAGAAGAGTTCTATGTGAGAATCCACAAGAAATTCAATTACACTCCTTCTGTGACGCATCCATGCATGCTTATGGCGCATGCATATACTTACGATCAACTGATAACGAAGGTAACGTAGCAGTCCATTTACTCTGTGCCAAATCAAGAGTGGCGCCTACTAAACCGCCTCTTACCATACCAAAGTTGGAGCTACTTGGAGCTCTACTTGCCGCAAATCTCACGAAGACTGTTTTGGACTCCCTGCGGTACCCTATTTCAACATGCATACACTGGTGCGACTCCAGTGTCGTACTCGCATGGCTCAACAGTACTCCCAGCAAACTGAAGAGTTTTGTTGCTAACAAGGTCGTAGAAATCTGCGAGAATACAAACCTTTCTTCATGGCGTCACGTGCCCACTGCTGCCAACCCGGCTGACTACATCTCCCGCGGTGTCCCTGCAGAGAAGCTACGCAATCTACAAGACTGGTGGTCAGGCCCGTCCTTCCTTAGCATGAATAAGAATCATTGGCCATCACTTGAAAAACCAAGTAAAACCAACTTACCTGAGATGAAGGTCCTACTTGTGACGACCGCAAGCAAGTCACCAGTTATAAGATTTGAAAATTTCTCCACTCTCAACAGAATCAAGAGAATATTTGCATATGTACTAAGGTACATTCAATGTCTGAAGGATAAAAACATTATAAGAGGTCCTCTATCGGTTCAAGAGATGAAAACTGCGCTAACATTATTAGCCAAAGAGGCTCAAAAGCAGTCATTCCCTGAAGAATACAATAAACTAATAAAAGGTGAACCCATACTTAAGGGTAAAATATCAGCTCTTAGTCCATTTCTCGACGAGGAAGGTGTTATGAGAGTAGGCGGTAGGCTTGATCGTTCAAGCTATAGCCACAATAAAAAACATCCTGTAATTTTAGACTCTAAACATCATATGACCATTTTGATCTTTCGCCAGGAACACATACGCCTATTACACGCAGGTCCACAGCAATTGCTGTACTCTGTCCGAGAGTCCTTCTGGCCGATCAACGGCAGGCAGCTCGCTCGCAGCACCGTCCGCTCTTGCGTCGTGTGCCGCCGCCACAAGGGACAAACTCTCACACCGATGATGGGCAATCTACCTCCCGAGCGAGCCACACCCGCTCCACCCTTCCAATCTATCGGGATGGATTTCGCGGGGCCCTTTCACATCCTAAATAAAAAAGGTCGTGGTGCTCGCGTATCCAAATGCTATTTATGTCTCTTCATCTGTTTTAGGTACAAGTGTGTGCACTTGGAGGCCGTTAGCGACCTCTCTAAAGACGCATTTATTTCATGTTTAAAACGTTTCATTTCACGTAGAGGAAAACCCTTAGAGATATTTTCAGACAACGGGCGTAATTTTGTGGCCGCTTCCAAAGAAGTGGGTCAATTTTTAAAATCAAACACGAAAGGCATTAGTGATCTTGCAGCAAACATGCAAATTAACTTCAATTTCCATCCACCTTACGCTCCTCACTTTTCTAGTCTGTCGGAGGCCGGCATTAAATCGGCTAAGCATATAATCAAACGTGTAATGGGCAATACTAATCTGACCTTCGAAGAGTTGTCCACGCCATTTGCGCAGGTTGAAGCTATAATGAATAGCCGACCCCTGTCCCCACTTTCTTCTTGTCCTACAGATTTCCTTCCTCTCTCCCCAGGACACTTCCTGATCGGCCGGCCGCTGACCGCACCGCCATCGCAAATCATCGATGACAACGCACACTGCCGCACAAGATATGAAGCCATCGAAAAAATGCGACAGCAATTTTGGACACGGTGGCAACGAGAGTACATCTCTGAGCTCCAAACAAGAACGAAATGGCGTGAGAACAAGACTAAGTTGACTACTGGTGATCTAGTCCTCATTCAGGAGGATAATACGCCGCCGCTATGCTGGCGCCTGGGGCGCATTGCGAAACTGTATCCTGGAGAGGACGGCATATCCCGCGTCGCCGACATCTCGACTACCAGAGGCACTATCAAGCGGTCCCTCACTCGCCTCTGCCCTCTACTAGACTGATCCAGATGTTCATCACACATTAATAAGGAATCAATAAGACAACATTTAAAGAAAATGGGGACAATATTTAATGAAAAGGAAAGCATGTCAATACTGCTTCACGTGCACGGCATCACCACACCGGCCACTTGAGGTCCACATCACTGCACTGTCGCATGCAACGCCGCACTGCCACTCACTTCTTGCAACGTGGGCACACGTCACTGCACCTGTAGTTCTGCATCAGCGCCAAGGGCGCAACTTCATCAGCTTCGACGACGGAAGCCTTCGTCGCCAACGTCTCGTCGTCCACGGACCCCTGCTGGACTTCACCGGCCCCGGAGTATGTTCGCGCCAACACTACGCGACCGAAACCTCGCCTGCGCCGCGCCTCCCATCACTATGAGGCGTCCCGCGCATGCGCTCAAGCCCCGCAACGCGTCTGCGTGGAAAGAGCCGCGCTCTCGCCGTTGTTGCTCCGCTACCGCCAACGATTACACGCGCGCCTATGCGCTTCCTACCGTTTGTCCACAACGACCTAAGATACAACTAAATTACTAATAATCTTAATTAATAATAAGTTTCAAATTGCTAACAAGTTGTGTCTTATTTAATAAACTGTGTGAACCCACGCGTTTACATCCAATAATAATTGACATTAGTAGTAAAACTAATTTACAGGTCAATAAGTTTAATGACGTTAGCAGTTCTGTTATTAATATTTATAGTTTAAACTAGTTTCTAGGACAAGGGAGGGTACCAGTAACGAAATAGTTAGGAGTTCATCCACAATCAAGAAGGTACCTTCTTGCTCTCACTTAGTTAATTAAATAAAGGGGCTAATACGGAATTTACTAATAAAAAGTGATATTAAATCAAACCTCGTAAAGATATTGTAGATCTATCAGTTGAACATAGTTCTGTGTTGAGCTGGATAAGCATGTTGTATTGTGCGTGTACAGACACCCCAATTATAAAAACTACTCTTGTAAAACATCTAATTACAATAAAGATGGTTATACATGTTCAATGCATCTTACCACTAACGCCATCTGCGTACAAAGCTGTAAACTATTATCAACGAGTAAGCGTAGCTAATTCACTTTGTTAATATCATTGATTGAATTGTAAATAGTTCGCAAGATTGAAACTAGATGTCGCTGTTCGCTAACGTCTGTTTTGTGAATCGCGGTGTTATGATCCTCCGCGTGTGTAAGCGTGAGAATGACTCTCGCTACAAACATTATTTTAATAATAATACTACTAATGAAGTGCACCTACGACCTACTTGGAATAATGCGTAAGACTCTGGTTAGCTAGTTTTGCGACTTACCTTTATATCTTTTGGGTGAGAGGTCATATACCGCCTCCTGCGTCCAAGCGGGCGTGGTGAAGTTAGTGGAAACCAGTACTGTTTTTCATCACTATTTTCTGTAATCATCGGTAACTGTTGGAGATAACTCAATAAATCGTCCTGTCAAAACCCTGGAGATTTCCTGTCTGCCGGAACGAGTGACGTCCTCGACTTCCAGTCAACGCAACCCCCTTACGCTCTATATTTGTTGCGGTGGCGGTATGGTGTCTGGGTGTTGTAAGTACCCACGCCCCCTGGACAGTATCCCACTTATGTTTGACGTGCGTTCCTGAGCCTTGCGACTCCGCTGGTGGCACACGTCACCACGCACCCCTGAATGCGTAGGGTGGTACGAGGACAACCCAAGGACCCACGTTTGTGAGAACCAAAGAAATTAAAGGCGGATTTTTTCTTGAAATTGTTCCGCAGATTTCTTCTAGCTGTTGCCTCTTCGGTGGCTCAGCTGCGAACGAATTCACTGGGCCTTTTTTTATTACTGGCGTCTCACAGTTAAATACTAGGTTTTCTACTGCTTAAGTCTTCCCTGCGGAGACTAATCTATTGGCCTCGAGCCAGACTTCAAAAACTAAACCAAAGCGACTACGCTGAGGGCTACCCCCTGTGGGGTCGAACCTCGGCTCAGAGCGTCGCTGGGGGGACAACTAGGGCTGGATCTTAATAAAGTGATTCTACCATCCGTTCGGAAAAGCCTACGTGGAGAAGAACGGACAAGAAACTCCAATTAATTACTCGTATCTAACTAGAATTTAACTACTGCACAAATCGCGGGCTGGCTTGCATAACTTGACGGAGACGTCGCGGCGGGCCTCGGCGGCGAGGACGGAACGAATACGGTCGTTTTATGTGTGCTATGCGTATCGGGATCGCGAGTGTTCGTACTAGTTATGAACCGATTGACCGTCCTTGTAGACAAGGCATAGTATCAATCCTTGTAGAATAGGGCACTGCATGAAGCGGGGTTGAGGGAGCCTGCGTTCCGGATTTCTGCATCCAGAGCACGGGCTTGAGGGGTCATCCAAATGGAATACGCGCTGATTATATTTTCAGCTACGCTCAGGTATGGCTTAAGCCCGGTGGGGGCGACAGGGGGCGGGCACTTGGCGGTGTCGGTGGCGGGAACCACCTTTCGGCTTAGTAAGGGTAAGGGGGTGGCGGGGGCCACTGGGTCGGGGACTGGAATTGGCGCTGCGACGGGATGGGCCATCAGCGCTGGAATGGTCTGGAAGTAAGCCTGAGGAGACAGACTTTGGTAACCACCAATTTTATTGGTTACACCAGTGGTTCAGTTTACCCCAGAGGTCCTCTGAGGGGCGAGTCTTGGAGTGACTTGTGAGGAGGGAAGCCTCGAGGTGGGGGTTTCGCGCTTTGTGCGTGCGTTGAATTTTTATTCGCTATAGGTGCTAATTTGGGGACTTTTGGGCAGCCCCTGTAGTTGGCCGGGTGCCCGACTTGGCCACAGAGCAGGCAGCTGGGAGGGCTCCGAGAATTCTGAGCGGTCTTTAGGGGGGGGCAGTCCTTAGTGCTATGCTCACCCAGGCACCTAACGCACCTGAGAGTGGCAAAGCAATTGGTCTGAGATTGACCATAGAGTTGGCTGCGGTGACACTTAACAACGAGGTAGGGGCGGTAGGGTTTTTCAATAGATATGCCCGACAGGGAGCATACTGTTGTGATATTAAAAATGGGATTGTAAACAACGAACAAAGACAACTAATACCATGTCGTACTGTTCGCCGCCTCTTGCTTTATGCAATCGGAAGATATCAGTGACAGGGACTTTTTGGGATAATAAATCCTTTTTGACTTCCTCCGTAGGGATTTCCTTCGGAATACGTCTAATCACCACTCGGGTGGACCTTTCTTCGGGGAGGGAATAGGTATGGAACGAAATGTTTCCTACCTTTAAGGAAGCGAGAAGCAAGTTAACTCTCGGTAATCTGTGGAAGTGGGAACTTGGATTCCGATGCCCTGTTGGCATGCAGTGGCCTTGGATAATTGGAGTTGGAGTAGTTGATTTTACGCTCACACAAGCGTTAGACACTTCATTCCAATTTCCTTTATCTTGAAGATAAATAGGTGAAGGGGGGGTAGCTTTTTAGTGGAAGCTATTACCATGGGGCTGGGAGAGCGGTTAACGGTTCTGGTGTGAAGTTCAGTCTTTCCACAGTACGCGCGGCTTCTATTTTGAATTCTTCTTGCGCGTACTTTCCCCTTATGCTGAGGTTAATTATCTTGCTGCTGTCATGCTTCATTTCGTTGCCGATTCCTTGGATCCACATGGTGTTTGTGGGTCCGTCGGCTCCGATGACGTCAGCTATTGATGCGTCCACCAGTGTGACTGTGCTTCCTTCGTCCAGCAGTGCATATGTTTCGATGCTGGTGTGTGGTCCCTTTATTATGACAGGAGCGATCTTCAGGTATGCACGCCGACGGTCACATGGTTTGACTGTTGATGTGACCTCTACTGCTGGTGCTGTTGTCTCCTTGGCAGAGTCGCTCGACGTGTCTTGATTTTTCTCATGATGCAGTAGCTTGTGATGTTTCATGAGGCAGCCGTGTTTTCCACACGGTGGAGCTTTGCATTGAAGTCGGCGATGTTTGCTTCGAAGACAGCGGTAGCATATGTTGTTTTTCTTGGCTACTTCCCATCTTGAGTTTGTATCGAGGTCGATGAACTGCTGGCAGTCGGGTAGTTTATGATTCTGTTTGCACTGCGGGCAGTGTTCGTCTGATTTTGTTCTCTTCTCTGTTGTGAAAGTGCGTTCTGTCCTTCTATTCTTTCGATCTCTTCCCGTGGAGTCGTCGCGGGTTGATTCTGGGAGAGCGTAGGCGCCGCACTTGTCTGCTTCTTCATTTAAAAACATGGAGATTTTCTTTAATTCAGGTGTATCTTCTTTTTTCTTTGCGACGTAGTCGTACCACTTGCTTTTTAATATAGGAGTGAGCTTCTCAATCACAATTCGCGCCATCTCGGGACTATGTAGGTATTGCGTCCTCTTTAGTGCTTCTACGGTGCCCACTATGTTTGTCACTCGACCGGCGAAGATGCATAAGTCTCTGGGGTTATCGTCCGCAGGTTTCAACGTGCGCTGCGATGTTTCTTCTTTGTGGGACGCGGCGCTCGTGTCTTCTGTTTCAGTCGTAGTGGTGGTTTTCCCTGTGGCGGTCGACCTGCTAGTTCCGCTGCTAGTGCCCGACGTGTCGGTAGCGGTGTTCGACGTGCCACTGGTCGAGGAATTCCCCGGCGCGGCCTCTGCTATGGCCGTAGGTGTTCTCGTTTCTTCTTGCCGGAGTTTCTTTCGTTCCCCGTCTTGACTTCTTGTTAAAACCATTTTTCTTGATGCTGGCTGACGATCCGGCAACGAAGGACCAATAATGTTCGGGATCGCTCAGGAGCTTTTTTAACTAGAAGTTAGTCGGGGAGTAAAACGGCGGCAGGGCTGGACTGAAGCAGAAAGAGGGCGGACGAAGGCTTCTTAATAAAAGACTTTTTTCTTTCTTCTCGTATATTATTACTTCTCGATGGCTGGATTCGGAATGTCCAAACCTGTCCGTTTGGTAGTCGCTTCGCCCCCGCAAGGGGGCGAGGCGAGCGGTCACGAGACTCAGTCCCCTGGCCGCGGGTGCAGTACCGTGGCTCGCAACAGCGAACCTGTCGCTGTGTGGTCCCTTGGACCCGGCGTGGTGCGAGCGAGAATTGCTAAATTCACGCTCGCTATGTTTTCTTGTTGTGTGTGGCTGTAGGCGCGCCGCGGCGAGCGTTGCTGAACGACTCGCCGCTTCTTCACGACACCCTGGCGGTCTACCCCCACCAGGTGGAACTCAGGGCGTACCCTGTGAAGCCCAGCGACGGTGACCAGCGCAGGAATGCCGACTTAGACGAACCTACAGATTAGAGAGTGTAAGCGACTACTAGCGCCGTTTGTGTATGTAGGAGCGGCAATGTTTTGAGTTACACCGCCCATGAACCAATAGCGTGCGAGGCGATCGCAGCGCTATTCGGTGTAAGTGTACTAATGAATGTGTAGTAGCGATTGGCTGTATTCGACGTGAAGCGTGTCTATATTAACTTAGAACAAACTTCACGCCGTAGATGCAGTGTAGGGTGGGCAGTATTATTGGTTGAGTAAGCAGCGTGTAGACTGATGCTGCTTACTCAGGCGTCAAATCCGGGAAGTGGATGGGGCTGCACAGTCTGCAGTGAGGAGGTCCCGCGGTAGACGTTTTTTGTCCGGCGGGCGCGCGTGCCATGGCGCTATATCTTTGATATGCGGCCAGGCAGAAGCGTCGGCCCGCGCGAACATAGACGTCGCGAGGCGTCCGACGAATGCATCCAGGCTCTCAATCCCGGTGTCGCGCTGAATGACATCGTTCCTCACGTAGCGAGGAGCGTTCATAACGCGGCGCAGTACTAGGTTCTGCTGCGCGCGGAGCTTCATTTTGTTCGACTCGCTAGTGAGGACAAACCAAGCTGGGGTGGCGTAAGTTAGTATGGAAATGTCCAAACCGCGGAAAATGCCCTGTTTTTATACAAAAACTCTTATAGCGCCTGACCAGTCAGAGCTCCTCAATTTTGCACACGGCACTAATGCCCAGCTGCTATCCAATCAGAGCTTTTTACTTTTGCACACGGCACTAATGCTTTTGCTGCTGACCAATCAGGGCTCAGGTGACTTTTTGTATGAAGAATTTAATGACGGCGATTTTCCGTGGTTGGACCCAAGGCTAAGAAGGTAGCAGCGACCCCCTCCAAGTCCCCAACTTTGCCGTCCACCCCATCCGACGTGCACTCCACCCCCGCCCCCTCCCCCCTCACCGCAACCCAGCGGTCTAGTCGCTCGGGCAGCCCAATGACCATTGCCGGCGCCTCCCAAAGGTCGAGCCGCGCCCCCAGCCCGACTAACAAAGCCCCCAAATCTCTTAGGCCCCCGCCAATCTTCCTCCACGACAAAAGTAAGTGGACAGATATTTCCAAATCTTGCGTTGAACGCAAGATTAATTATACTAATGCCCTAGCCTGTCAGCTGGGCATTAAGATCCAAGTCCCGACCCCAAATGACTTCAGAAATCTCACCCGATTCCTTAGGTATGAGAACATTCAGTTCCATACCTACACTCTGCCGGAAGAGACGCCCACCCGTGTGGTTATCCGTCGCATTCCGAAGGAGATCCCGACTGACGACATTCGTGCTGACCTCTTGGCACAAAAAGTCCCAGTTCTAGCTGTCCACCGCATGCATAAAGCGCGCGGAGGTCAGCAATACGACATGGTGATGGTCGAATGCGAACACACCGAAGGCCACAATCCGATCTTCCAGATCAAATCCGTATGTTCACTTTCAGGCATCTCCATCGAGAAGCCTTACCGTCCATTTGTAGTTGGTCAGTGTCATCGCTGCCAACTATACGGCCACAGTCAGAAGAACTGTTTCGCCACCCCGAGGTGCGTCAAGTGCCGAGGGGATCATGGCACCCAAGACTGCCCCCGCCCCAAAAACCCCGCCGAATGCACCGAGCCACCGAGCTGCGTGCTATGTGACCAGGTAGGTCACACGGCCAATTATAAGGGGTGTCCCCGCGCTCCCAAACTTGCGCCTAAGATGGCCAAGCGCGCTGAGAACCGCGAATCCCGCGCGGCTCCTCCCCCGCAAACCCCCCCCCGACTAGCCCCTCAGAGGCAGTCGCCATGGGGAAACTAAACCACCAGAAGGTGGCTCCCCAGACCAACCAGAAGGCCATCCCAGGCCTGATGGATCACCCCATCCCGGCACCAACCCTCAGCCAGGCCCCTCAGGCCCCAGCAGCCCCCATGCCCGCTCAAGGCCGTCAAGTGGCTCCCACCACTGTCGACGCCGCGAGCCCGTCCCCAATTTCGCCCAATGCCAGACGCAGCGTCGCCGATATCATCATCGGTACGTACGCCGTCTGGATGACAGACGAGGCACGATTGCTGGCCGCCGAGATCCAAAGGATCGAGGCAACCGGTTCTAGACCGAACCCAGCAGAGACCCAAGCCCTATTTAATAGGTTCCCATCTATAACACAAGAGCTAGATAGCCTTGTATACAGAAACGGCCAATGGGTGCGCAATTAAGTCGTACCCCTTGCCCTTTCAATTAGACCTCACGCAATTCAGGCGTTTTTCTTTAAATCTCACGATTCCGCCAACTATGGCACACTCTCTGACCTCCCATGACCCCTCTACTCTGCTCCTTAAGAGCCGTAGGGCGTAGTAAACATGTTAATAGACAAAACCGATTCGTTTCGTCCTCGCCGCCGAGGCCCGTCGCGTACTCTCTCAATAAATTCCCGCCAGCCCGCGCATAGCTGAGCATTAGTTAACTTTATTAGATATAAAAGGAGTTTCTTATCCGTTCTTCTCCACGTAGGTAGTTTACGAACGGATGGTAAAGTCATTGTCTAGATCCAGTCATAGCTGTCCCCTAGCGACGCCCTGAGCCGAGGTTCGGCCCCAACTGGGGTAGCCCACAGCGCTGTCGCTTAGGTTTAGAATTTTTGTGCCTGGCTGGAGGCTCTACTTTAGTTTAGTCTCCACAGGGAAGCCCGGTTAAACAGACGCAGGCCACTTTAAAAAAAAAAAAACGTGGTTGGACCCCCTTTACATAGTTCTCTTATGGGTCTAACCCTAGGTATAACTTATATTATTTATTTACAAAAGTTTCAGTTGAAAAACCCTTAATTATCACCTTAAAAACACTAAAAATACAAAATCGGTCCTCGTCATGGTAAAGGTTCTTAATACTAAAACTTAAGGTAATAATGGTACAGGTGGCGCCTCTAGTGGCCGGAATGTACATCACAAATGCAAGAATATGATTACTTATGTCTACACTTATGTACTAATTAATAAGTATGAAATAACGTAAACAAGGTACAATTTAACTATTGCCACTAATGTTGATAGTGACTGTCATGCACAATAAGCACTGACAAATGATGTTTATTTAGTGGTTACAGAATTATAATCCGAACGGTACTGCGACAGTCAAGTCTCTCAGAGCTACACAACAGCCATTTTGGCATTGTTCGCATGAAGCAAGTAGCACGATCATATTTTTGGTGGCCAGGTTTAGATTCAAAAATCGAAAACATTACGAAAAAGTGTGAAATCTGTCTGAGTAATAATAAAAAGCCACCAAAATCACATCTTACACCATGGCCAGTACCGCCATCTTCATGATACCGACATCACCCCGTTTTTTTTTAAATAATATATTCTTAGTGATTGTGGACAGCTTTTCTAAATAGCCGAAAGCTTTTGAAATGACTAACACTAGCGCTACAAGTACAATTGAAATATTCAAAAAGTTATTTGCCAACTTTGGTATTCCAGGCCATTTAGAAACAGAAAACGGCCCTACCTTCACTAACGTTTGTAAATTTTTGTAAACTTACAAATATCAATCATTAGAATTAATATTTGTTTCGGGATATTTACCATGTATATTTTGGTTGAGAGCTCGATATTTCGGCACCGTTACAAGCGCCATGATCACGAGAACTAAAGCAATTGCGGGTGGGTGTTGTTTACGAGCTGACATATCTGTCTACCCTCTTCCTCACTCGTTTTTCATGCACGATGCCACTACTACCAAAACTCGTCCTTATTACATCAGCTACCTGCCAATAAAAATCCCGTCAAAATCGGTCCAGCCATTTCAGAGATGAATTGCGCGCGGTACTGGTCAGTACTTGGGCATTGCAACATTACTTTATTTTTCTAAAATGAAATAATTTTTCTAAAATAAACGTAGCCTTAGTTACTCCTTATTACATCAGCTACCTGCCAATAAAAGTCCCGTCAAAATCGGTTCAGCCATTTCAGAGATTAGCCGGAACAAACAGACAGACAGACAGACAGACAAAAATTGTAAAAAATGTTATTTTGATGTATGTACCGTATATATATTCATATACATGTCGTAAAAAACGGTTATTTCAATATTTAAAACAGACACTCCAATTTTATTTACATGTATATGTTGGGTTTAGTCAGTAGTACGGACGTCAAAACAAATCACGAGCACGCCACCTGTCGGAAAATCAAGAACAACTACGCTGTGGCGCGCTTTCTCTAACGACTTGCGAGGTGGGGACACAGAATATAAGGGTTGAGTACTGACCGCCCTAGAGCTGAACCGCGAATCCCGCGCGGCTACTCGCCCGCAACCCCTCCGCAGCCCCCCTCCCCCGACTAGCCCCTCAGAGGCAGTCGCCATGGGGCAAACTGAACCACCAGAAGGCGGCTCCCCAGACCAACCAGAAGGCCATCGCAGGCCTGATGGATCACCCCATCCCGGCACCAACCCTCAGCCAGGCCCCTCAGGCCCCAGCAGCCCCCATGCCCGCTCAAGGCCGTCATGTGGCTCCCACCACTGTCGCCGCCGCGAGCCCGTCCCCAATATCGCCCAATGCCAGACGTTGCGTCGCCGATATCATCATCGGTACGTACGCCGTCTGGATGACAGACGAGGCACGATCGCTGGCCGCCGAGATCCAAAGGATCGAGGCATCTGGTTGTAGACCAAACCCAGCCGAGACCCAAGCCCTATTCAATAGATACCCGTCTATAACACAAGAGCTAGATAGCCTTGTATACAGAAACGGCCAATGGGTGCGCAATTAAGTCGTACCCCTTGCCCTTTCAATTAGACTTCACGCAATTCAGGCGTTTTCTTTAAAATCTCACGATTTCGCAAACTATGGCACATTCTCTGACCCCTCATGACCCCTCTACTCTGCTTCTTAAGAACCGTAGGGCGTAGCAATCATATTAGCACACAAAACCGATTCGTTTCGTCCTCGCCGCCGAGGCCCGTCGCGTACTCTCTCAATAAATTCCCGCCAGCCCGCGCATAGCTGAGCATTAGTTAACTTTATTAGATATAAAAGGAGTTTCTTATCCGTTCTTCTCCACGTAGGTAGTTTACGAACGGATGGTAAAGTCATTGTCTAGATCCAGTCATAGCTGTCCCCTAGCGACGCCCTGAGCCGAGGTTCGACCCCAACTGGGGTAGCCCTCAGCGTTGTCGCTTAGATTTAGAATTTTTGTGCCTGGCTGGAGGCTTTACTTATAGTTTAGTCTCCACAGGGTAGCGCGGTTAAGCAGTAGCCAATCACTTTGATTGTAATGTGAGAAGACACTCAAAAAAAAAAAAAAAAATCCGCCCTAGAGCTAAAACGTTGTAGAATCAGTATCGATCCGTAATATTAGTAAGCAAGATTGTAACTGTGAACTATTTAAATAAACCCAGTGTATCGAATAATTTGTGTGATTTCATTTTCACGACTGTACCCACACACGATATCTTAACCTAAGGGTATGCATCCTGACTTCCCGATGGTTTGCATCTATCGGCCAGCCCTGATGCGACATATAGACAACAGATATCGGTTTCGGTACATAAGCGGCAACTGAAACCTTGACGACTGCAACATGAATAGAGTAGGTAAGCGCAAAACTTAGTCAAATATTAGCATTTATTACCAATCCTGAAATGTGCCCCTCACTGGTGTCCTTTCTAACCGACTTCAAAAAAAGAAGGATTTTATCAATTCGTCGGAATCTTTTCTTTTTTTTTTATGTAAGTATGTTCCCCGATTACTCAAAGACGCCTGGACCGATTTGGAAAATTAATCTTTTGTTTGAAATACTACTATATACTTCCCAGTTGGTCCCATAGTCATCAGGTCAGCTGCGAGTGCTTCGCGGTTCCCTGAGCGCTTGGCCATTAAAGGCGCAGGTTTGGAGGCTCGAGGACACCCCTTATAAGTGGCCGTGTGACCGAATAGGCAAGTTGTTTAGTAAGGTACCTACCTATAACGCCAAAAAAGATTACCCGAATATCATGAAACATGAACATAACCGGCAAAATGAGCGATCTGCGTACCCCTTAAGAGCGTACTGGCTTGATGTTATGTTATGAAATAAACAATAAACAGACATGCGATTGCAGCAATCCTGAGAGATTTGCCGTTATTTATTGAAGAGTTCTGTTGTATTTCTTCGAAGTTCTTCATCAGATCTTCACCAAATTAAAATGGGACCAATTTGGAACATACTCTTTCAAACAAAAAAGAATTTTCAAAATCGGTCCGTAATTGACGGAGATATCGGTAAATATACATAAAATAGTATATTATGCAACTAGTGAATAAAGGACGGATTTAAAGCGAGGGCCATAGATGAATCACGAACAAGTGAAGGATTCTAAAAACTGAATCACGACCGTAGGGCCTGATTCATGATGATTGAATCACGAGCATAACGAGTGATTCGAGTGTTAGAATCCCGAGCGACGCGAGTGATTCATGGTTCTCGATATAAATCTGTTTTATTCAAGAGTTGCATACTATATTTTATGCCATGACTACGAGAAAAAGAAAGATTTAAGCAAAAAGCATAAGGGATAATCTATACTAATATTATAAAGCTGAAGAGTTTGTTTGTTTGTTTGTTTGAACGCGCTAATCTCAGGAACTACTGGTTGGAATTGAAAAATTATTTTTGGGTTGGACAGTTCATTTATCGAGGAAGGTATCGAGGGGCTATATAACATCACGCTAAGACCAATAGGAGCGGAGCATAAATCAAAAATGTTGCAAAAACGGGCAAAGTTATTCATTTTTGAGACCTTCCGTTGCGTGCGCTGCGTAAGCGGTTAAAGTTACGCAAAAGGTAGGATAGATGGTTAGGTCGGTAGCCAGTTGACGGGAGCGAAGCCGCGTGGGACAGCTAGTAATACATAAATATTGATTGATAGTAAATAATAATTGTTAATTACCTTCAAAATTTACAAAAAATGAGAAACCTCAGGATTTCACATTTTTTGTAAATTTAAGTTGAGCTAGGTGTGTTTCAGACGCCAGTGACCACCTCCGTTACGTTTCATGATTATAATTAACTAGCTTTCTGCCCGCAGCTTCGCCTGCGTGGACTACACGATTTTGGCTGTTTCGTTTTTTGCAGTTCTGGCGGGATATTGCAAATTAATATCCAAACATAGCTTTCCGCCCCCGTCATTGTTCGCGTAGACTACAAAATTTGCTCGACTTCATTATTTTATTGAATTACATAAATTACATGTAAATTAATATAAAAGCACAAACTGAACTGCCGTCGTGTTCTAATAGCTAGAGCATTGGACTTTCATTCTGGAGGTCTTGTGAAATCGATTTCCACGGGAAGGTACAAATAGTGAAAGACCACTTTGCTTGCAATTTCTGGATCCTACTACCGACACGATAGAAAATTTAGACAGTTTGGCGCAAAAGTTATCACCCGATGTTCATTGGCTGTATTGTTTTTAATAAATGTAATACTTTAGTTCTGCTTTTGGATAATGTTTTTGTATAGGTACCACATTGGTGGTTTTTCTGTCTGGTGCTAAAATGGCCAGGGTGCTAGTACTGACTCTGTAACAGGCAACGTAGAATTGCCCGTGTGAGATTCAATCTTTCCTTAAATCTATGCCTGCCAACCATAATGACTGAATTTGAGATTTATTTATTATTATTGCAAAGCAGACATTAAGGGGGCATTGTAATCGTTAAAACTCAAAGACAAAGTCAGAGGGTATCAGTGGTATTCGAGGCATGAAAACTTGTTACCCCCGAGCACATGTAATCATTCATTTTAACTTTAGCACCCCTTTTTACCCGTTTAAAGGATGAAATTTAAAAAAGGCTTAAATAGGTTTTTCTTTAATTGTATTGTAGTGCAGTAATAGTAAATTTTAGGTAATTATGATAATAAATAATTTATTTTTCTTACAAAATTTAACAAATCATTAGGGGTTGAAATTCAAAAACCTTATACATGAGTTTCTTTAATTATATTGAAGTGCAGAAATAATAAGTTTCATGTAATTTTTATGACAAACAATTTTTTTGTAAACTTTAACACCCCTTTTTATACCTTTAAGGGATGAAATTCAAAAAATCCTTAAACACGTGTTTCTTTAATTTTATTGAAGAGCAGAAATACTAAATTTCAAATAATTTTGATAATAAACGATTTATTTTTCTTACAAACTTTCACATCCTTTTTTACCTCTTTAGGGGACGAAATTCAAAAAATCCTTAAACACGTGTTTCTTTAATTGTATTAAAGAGTAGAAACACTAAATTTCAAGTAATTTTGATAATAAACAATTTATTTTTCTTACAAACTTTAACACCCTTTTCCCCCCTTTAAGGGATGAAATTCAAAAAATCTTTAAACATGTTTTTCTGTAATTGTATTGAAGAGCAGAAATACTAAATTTCAAGTAATTTTGATAAAAAAAAAAATATTTTTCTTACAAACTTAACACCATTTTTTACCCCTTTAAGGGATGAAATTCAAAAAATCTTTAAACACGTGTTTCTTTAATTGTATTGAAGAGTAGAAACACTAAATTTCAAGTAATTTTGATAATAAACAATTTATTTTTCTTACAAACTTTAACATCCTTTTTTACCCCTTTAAGGGATGAAATACAAAAAATCTTTAAACAAGTGTTTTGTTGGCGCATCACATATGCGCGGGCGTCCGAGAGGCAGGCGCGGGGTGTCGGGGGACCGAACCCACGACGCGACGGCCGGCTGCGCGCCCGCCGCTGCACTCAGCTCACAGACACCAGCCATTACGGGCATTTCTTTGTACCTATTTCTATCTGAGTTGATAGCGTAATAACAGTAATATACCTATTTTAATACAGTCCACTCTTTTATTATAAAGTCCCGATTGAGCCTATTCATTGGTCCTTCGATTGCTCAAAAATAAACACCGGTTTTGCTGTAATTAACGCCGTCAACAACATCGGTCGTCGTGTTCACCTGTGCGGACTCGGACCGTTCGCGAGCACCACGCGGTACGACCACGAAGAAAAGAACAAAGAAGTCGTTCCCGAGGCAGCCTGCATAGTCAACGTGGGAGCTGACGTCATTCTTTGGGAGTATAATACTGTATTTGAGTGA
Organism: Orthosia gracilis; assembly: GCA_947562075.1. Lineage (NCBI taxonomy): Eukaryota > Metazoa > Arthropoda > Insecta > Lepidoptera > Noctuidae > Orthosia > Orthosia gracilis. Next base: position 55,738,258 of record OX387266.1, read on the forward strand.
GTCCGTTCCAATTAGTTATTTTTCTGCTTTCATCTTCTTGCCGAAAAACGTTGTTCATCTTCCTATCTTTCAGTGTTCATACAGTGTCTCAACATTAGTGCTTTCATAGTGTTTCCTACGCACTGCTTGTAAAATTACGCATATTTTGTATCGAAAACGCTCGGTAATTAGCTACTTCGCACCGCGATAACACGTGTTGAGTTGTTGACCTTGAAATTTTTTCTCGATCCCTTTCACTAACGCACAGCTGTTTGTGGTTGTCTTATCTATTGAGTACATTAGCATCAGTGCGTCCAGCTGTTATTTAACTTTACAATGGCAGATAACTTAAAAACATTGATAAAAAAACGTAGTTCAATTAAATCAAAGCTTACTATTTACAGTAACTATTTAAATTTAGTAAAAAGTAGTTCCGCAATATCAGAGTTGCAACGTTTAGATTTAGAGGAGCGTTTTAATAGATTTGAAACCTTACATACCGAATTTGACGCCTTACAGACACACATCGAAGTGATATCCGACGACAACGAGGCAGCATTGACTGAACGTGAGGACTTTGACCGCCAGTTTTTCAACTTGGTGGCACTCACGCGCAGCCTGCTCGGTGTCTCGACCAACGGTGCTGCGTCGGAGGCGGGCTTCAAAGATGCTGACTCAGGTGCACATGTTTCATTTAGGAATTCTTTTGTTCGTTTGCCTAAAATAGATTTGCCACATTTCGATGGGAACTACCAATGCTGGCTTGAGTTTAGGGACACTTTTGGGTCATTGATTCACGACAATTCTAGCATAAGTGATATCAACAAGTTTCACTATTTGCGAGCTTCACTCCAGGGGAATGCAGCTTTAATTATAAAAAACATTGACTTTAAAGCTGACCATTATAATTTAGCGTGGGACCTGTTGTGCGAACGTTACAATAACAACCGACTTTTAGTGAAAAATCATTTACAAGCTTTATTTGACGTTGAACCTCTTACAAAAGAATCAAGTGTTTACATTAGAAACCTTGTTGATGTTATTAATAAAAATATTAGGGCACTAACTTCATTAAAAAGGCCCACTCAATATTGGGATGATATTATTATTTATTTTATGATTAAAAAATTAGATTTAACAACAAGTCGTGACTGGGAAGAGCATAGAAACAATACTTTTAAAGATGATCCTACTTTAACACAATTTTGTTCTTTTTTAAGCAGAAAAGCGGACTGGTTAGAATCAGTGGAGACAAATCTTAGTTCTTCCGAAACGAATGCTATAATTGCCTTAAATAATAGTCATTCAAATAAAACCGATTCTAAGCATACAACAAATAAAAAAATTGAAAATATAAATAAAAACAGTAAATGTCCACTTTGCTCCCAAGCACATACGTTATTTAAATGTGAATCTTTTAGAAACTTGTCAATAGAAAATCGTATACAAAAGGCAACTCAATTTAATGTTTGCATTAATTGCTTACGCTTTGGACATAATTCTACAAAATGTAGATTTTCACATTGCAAATATTGCAAAACAAAGCACAATACGCTTTTGCATTTGGAAAGTAACGAGCCCAAACTTGCTTCCAATCCAATGCCTTCTATCACGCCTTTTGCACTGTCTTCTGCTTCTCCTTCTTCAAATGTTGTGCTTTCAGCCAATTCCATGCAGCTTGCTACTTCTGCGCATGTTTTACTGTCCACAGCTATGGTGAACGTGACTGGCGTGACGGGTAAGAAGTACACTGCGCGCCTACTGCTGGACAATGGCAGTTCGGCGAACTTTGTTACGCAGAGCTTATCAGAGAAGCTGGGTTTGTTACGACGCGGTACGAGCACCAAGGTAACGGGTATTAATAACCACATATCCACCAGTACACAGTCTTGTCACCTCTCAATAGAGTCTTTATGCTGTGCCTTTAATGTAGATATCGAGTGTCACATTTTGCCTGAAATCACAAAATTTCTACCGTCTTCATTCATACACATCAATCACGTCCCTATTCCTTCAGGTATTAAACTAGCAGACCCGAACTTTAATGTTCCGTCGGTCGTAGACATCCTGGTAGGGGCTGAAGTTTTCTGGAATGTCTTAGGCAGCAAAACAATTGACTTAGGGAAAAACCTACCTAAATTATGCGAGACCAAGTTAGGATGGTTAGTTTCAGGTAGTATTTCGCGCCACTCATGTTTTTCCGTCAATCATTTTTGCCATCATTCCAATGTCACTCCCGACCTAACTCAATTTTGGGAGCTTGACCATATTGCTTCAAAACATTCACTCTCGCTTGAGGAGAGAATGTGTGAGCAGTCTTTTGCTCAAACCACCGTCCGTAATGATGGTGGGGGATTCGTAGTATCAATGCCTTTAAGAGGGGATCCTAGTACATTAGGTCATTCATTTACCAATGCTAGAAATCGTTTTCTTTCCCTTGAACGGCGATTTAAACGCGATCCATCATTTTATAAAAAATACAATGAGTTCATGAGAGAATATGAGCGCCTTGGTCATATGACGTTAGACTCAGACTGTACTCCTTCACCAGAAAACTCCATGAAAAATTATTACATTCCACATCATGGAGTTATTCGCAGTTCTAGCACCACTACACAGCTACGCGTAGTATTCGACGCATCAGCTCCTACCAGTTCGGGGGCGTCGCTTAACGACATCCAGATGGTCGGTCCCGTAGTACAAGACGATCTGTTTTCCATTTTAACACGTTTTCGTCAGCATAAGTACGTGGTCTCAGGTGACGTGGAAAAAATGTACAGAGCCATAGAGTTAAATCCAGTCCAACGACCTCTTCAAAAAATAGTTTACAGATTTGAACCTTCAGAACCTCTTAGAACCTACACTTTAAATACGGTTACCTATGGTACCGCTTCTGCGCCCTATTTAGCCACTAAGTGTCTTGTAAGTCTGGCTGATGACATTGAGGACAGTCGTGCCAAATGCGCTATACGACGAGATTTTTACGTCGACGACTTTCTTAGTGGAGGGGATACGATAGCTGAAACGGTAGATATTTCAAAAAAGGTACATTCTGTTCTATCATCTGCAAAATTCAATTTAAGAAAATGGCGATCAAACAATCCAAAAATTCTAAAAGAAATTACACATAGCAACGAGTTACATAACACTTTAAATTTTTCTGAGCATAGTCCAAACTCTCAATCTAAGACTTTAGGTCTTAACTGGATTTGTGACTCTGATTCACTCACTTATGCTATAAATATCACCTCCACTACTAAAGTCACAAAACGTCATGTCCTTTCCGTTATCAGTCAAATCTTTGACCCATTAGGCCTCGTAGGTCCATGCGTCGTCGAAGCAAAGCTGATTATGCAGCGTCTATGGCAAGACAAGTATGACTGGGATGACGAAGTATCGCACGAAGTCAAAAATCTTTGGTATACATTTGAAGGCACAATAACAGCATTAAATAAATTAAATATTCCTCGTTGGGTTTTGCGTGAAGACTCTATTACGCATGAAGTACACGTCTTTACCGACGCGTCCGAGAGGGCGTACGGCGCTTGTGTGTACATTCGGTCTTGTAATGGCAGTGGGTCCATAGGCGTACAACTTCTAGTCTCTAGAAATCGTGTAGCGCCGATCAAACCAACGACGATACCGAGGCTTGAACTTTGTGGAGCTTTGTTGGGTGCAAGGCTGTGTACTAAGGTTCAGGAATCGCTTACCATGCCCATTCATAAATGTAGATTCTGGTGCGACTCAACCATAGTGGGTTGGCTCTCTACTCCTTCTAATCAATTAAAACCTTTTGTCAGAAACAGAGTCAATGAAATACAGGAAAGTACTTGTGGTCATACCTGGAGCTACGTACCGTCGAAGGACAACCCGGCGGATCTTGTTTCCCGTGGTCTCAGTGCCGACGTTATCATGCACACACCTCTGTGGTGGTCTGGACCCTCATTTTTACAGCATAGTGAAAATGAGTGGCCTAGCATGCCAAACAACGGGAAAGATAGTCTGCCGGAAGTAGTGACTCATTACATTGGTAGCAATAGTGACAATCATATTTCGTTACGTAGTGATCATTTAGACGTAACTATTCATTCATCAATCATTTCTAATTTATTAGTAAAGTATTCTAGTTTATTAAAAATACAAAATATAATTACATATATACAACGCTTTGTTTACAACATAAAAAATAAAAATAAATTGCATGGTAATTTTTCAACAACAGAACTAGAAAACTCATTAAATATAATTATACATTATTCACAGCTTGAAATGTTTCCAGAAGAGTATAATTTGTTAAAGTCTGGACAAAAATTACCGCGCAAAAGTAGATTGCTTCCTCTGACACCGTTCATTGACAATCATAACCTCATTCGCGTGGGCGGAAGGCTCGATAACTCCCCCTACGATTTTAGCGTGAAACATCCTATTGTTTTATGCAGTAAGCATATACTTACAAAACTTATATTTCAAATGCAACATTTAAAACTTGTACATGCAGGTCCACAGTTGTTATTGTCACATATACGGCAAACATATTGGCCTCTAGGCGGCAGAAACTTGTCTAGATTTGTCGTGAATAAATGTCTTAAATGTTTTCGACATAAGGCTCAGAACGTTCAGCCTATAATGGGTCAACTACCTAGCTCAAGAACAAATCTTGAGTTTCCTTTCTTAAATAGTTATGTTGACTACGCCGGGCCAGTATTGGTGGCCAATCGTAAAGGCCGAGGATGCAAACTTACAAAGTCCTATATGTGCATCTTTGTTTGCTCGGCAGTAAAAGCCGTACATTTGGAGCTCGTCACCGACCTCACCACTGAGGCCTACATGGCCGCTCTAAATCGGTTCGTGGCGCGTCGTGGCAAGCCTCGAAGCATCACGTCCGATAACGGGACTAACTTTGTGGGCGCATCAAATGAGATGTACAGGTTCTTGCAATCATCAAATGTTGCATCTGAAATGGCGCAGCAGGGTATTGAATTTATTTTCACGCCCGCATACAGCCCTCATTTCAATTCATTGGCTGAAGCTGCTGTAAAATCATGTAAGCATCATTTAAAACGATTACTGCATCTTACTCATTTCACCTTCGAAGAGATGGCTACCTGTCTCACTCATATAGAGGCGGTTCTTAACTCACGCCCTCTTACTCCTCTTTCTTCAGACCCTAACGATTTTTCGGCACTTACTCCCTTTCACTTCCTAATTGGACGGCCATTCTTATCAGTACCACATCCTCAGGTGACTGAAGCCAACATCACGCGACTGGATCGCTGGAAGAGAATTCAGCACATCAGACAGCATTTCTGGCGACGGTTTCATAACGAGTACACTTCTCTGCTGCAGGCCAAATCCAAGTGGTTTCATTCCAGAGGTGAAGTGAAGCCGGGGTCCTTAGTCCTGATAAAGGACAAAACAACGCCGCCTCTGCTCTGGTCCCTGGGCCGGGTCACGAAGACCTATCCTGGCGTAGACGGAGTCACGAGAGTGGCCGAACTGAAGACGAAGCGGGGCACCATTCGTCGTGCTTTCAACTGCATCTGCCCCCTTCCAATCGACAATTGAAGACTTCCCTTCAACCCGGGGAATATGTTGGCGCATCACATATGCGCGGGCGTCCGAGAGGCAGGCGCGGGGTGTCGGGGGACCGAACCCACGACGCGACGGCCGGCTGCGCGCCCGCCGCTGCACTCAGCTCACAGACACCAGCCATTACGGGCATTTCTTTGTACCTATTTCTATCTGAGTTGATAGCGTAATAACAGTAATATACCTATTTTAATACAGTCCACTCTTTTATTATAAAGTCCCGATTGAGCCTATTCAGTTTCTTTAATTGTATTGAAGAGCAGAAATACTAAATTTCAAGTAATTTTGATAATAAACAATTTATTTTTCTTACAAACTTTAACACCCTTTTTTACCCCTTTAAGGGATGAAATTAAAAAAATCCTTGGAGACGTACTTTTTATTTTATATTTAGAAACTAAATGCCATGTTTCATTCATTTCAAATTAAAAATCACAGAGTTTCATACAAAGTTTCATCCCCTATATAACTCCCTTAGGGGTTGAATTTCTTAAAATCCTTCCTTATTCCTTGTCTACATTATAAAGAGAACTTCTGTGCAAAATTTCAGCTTTCTAGGTCCAAGGGTTTGGGCTGGGCGTTGATGAGTCAGTCAGTCAGTCAGTCAGGACTTGTCTTTTTATTTATATAGATAGATGAAACACCAATGCAGTTAATATTAGAATTACAATCCAAATAAGTATTCACTAAACATCCCAGACCAAAATCAAAATCATTATTAAAATCCTAAATAAACTAACTCAAAATTAAATCGACGAAGGAGTTTGAAAGTCGAATATTCTTTGCACAAGAAGTTTGCATCGAGTATTTTATGCGCAAGGAGGTTGTATAGCATTGAGATGGAGATAGAATATATATTTGTGTGTTCTAAATTCAAACATCAAAACAGTGATTTTTATTCCCTGTTTTCAGTGAATAAAATAAGCTTATTACAGGGGGAATGGTATAAACAAAATAACATAATGTCGAATATAGAACCTCCTCCTTTTTGGGAAGTCGGTTAACAATAATAAATATATGTTTTTTCAAACCTTTTATCCTAGCCTTTACTAAAGAGTATGCATTAGAAAGTTAATTTTTTTCTGTACTGAAGCGGTTGCGGGCCCTTAATTAGTAAAATTCAAATCTTTAAGGCAATAAAGTTAAAAATGTCTATTTTCCAAAAGTTTTTAAATATTTAATATTAAAATTTCACTCACAGTTTTCACTTCCACTGTACCACCTGATTGTTGCTCGTGCTCGCGCTGCTGCCACTGCTTCCTGACGCGTTTGCTGCTGCTGCTTTCACTACTGGCACTGACTCTACTTCCACTTTTGGCCAGTTTGCGCAAGCGATCCACTTGCCCAGCCAATCTATTTTCACAAAAATCCATCGGAGGACCACTTGGACAAGCCAGTTCACTTCCACATGACACCACTTACTAGGATATCACACTCACACTCACAGACACTGCAGCACAGACTTGTAACTGTGATCATGCTAAATCAAACAATCCTTAACTTTTCCATGTGTATAATAATAATAATAATAATAATAATAATAAAGTTTATTTGGAGCAACTTAAGTTTACAGATTACACAGGAAAAACGAAGATAGCTACAAAAGTAAAGTACTGTGGCGCAGCTATCAACGCCCAATTTTAAATAAATACATTCATAGACATTGTTCCAGATTAACCTAAAAGAAGTTAAATTATAAATTAAGAATTATATACAAAAAAAAAATAAAAATAAAAAAGTACACTATGTGGTTACTATGTTGTATATATGAAGAGTAAAGGTGGGGTTGAGGTGTGTGTATGAGTGTGTGTGTGTGTATGAGTGTGTGTGTGTGTGTGTGTGTATGTGTGTGTGTGTCTACCGCCTTTATGACACAATAAGTTGCTCAGTCTCATCGTAGGACAAGCTCTTAAGCCAGCTGGTCACATTTCTCTTTAATGCGTTCTTAGTCATAGGGTATATTTTAATTCTTATATTTATGGCATTATAAAGTTTAGAGCTGGTGTGAGTGAAGTGGCGACTGACCATCGCTAACCTGCAGTGTTCGGTCTTACAGACTCTGTCAGCACGACGTTTCTTTGGAAGGGGTTGAGCTTCGTATGGGAGAAGTAAGTGCTTCCTAATAACTGTTTGAAGCACGAACAGCTGTCTCACTGTGAGTACCTCACAAAGTGAATAAAGCTCTGAGGTGGGAAATCTAATAGGCTTCTTTGAGAGTACTTTTAAAACTGCTCTCTGAGCCCTCTCTAGCCGCAGCATGGTTGTCTTGTGCGCTCCCCCCCATGTAGTAATGCAGTAACCGAGAATTGATTGAGCGAGGGCAAAGTAGACCATTTTAAGGCATTGGAAATCAGCAGCCGCTCGAAGTTTTTTAAACAAGTATATTAATCTTCTGACTCGAGCCACAACTGAGTTAATCTGTTTCTTCCATGTCAAAAGATTGTCCAATATTACTCCAAGGTATTTTATGCTATCAGACCGTTCTATTTGGGCACAGTTACAGGTATTGGCGACTGGGTTAGTACACACATGGGTCCTTATCTCAAACGACAAAGGCGGTTGGCTAAGAATACTCGGGGTGAAGGGGATAAACTTAGTCTTGGAGATGTTGAGTGTGAGCACGTTCGAGGTTAACCACCTCATAACACTGCTCACTGCCAATTCTGCCTTTTCACGAGTCTCAGACCAGTCCTTGCCATGGGTTATAAGAGCTGTGTCATCTGCATATGTTATAATTTTTGTGTTTGGAAGAGATAACTGACACAGCTCGTTGACATATATGAGGAAGAGGGTTGGTCCTAGGACGCTGCCCTGAGGGACCCCATAAGACAATTTTTCTTCATCACTCATAAATGGTCCAACCTTCACAACTTGTTTACGCCCCGATAAGTAGCTACGAAAGATTTCGAGGGCAATTCCACGTATACCAATCTGTTCCAGTTTGTCAATCAATTTGGAAACAGAGACGGTGTCGAACGCCTTCGAGAGGTCTAGGAAGACACCAAGAGACTTCTGGTTGTTGTTTATGTGAGCGACTATTGTACTTGTGAGCTCCAAGGTAGCGTCCTCTGTTGATTTCCCCGCTCTGAAACCATACTGATTTTCGGCCAGGATATTAAATTTAGTTAAATATTTCACAAGTCTCACGTTAATAACTTTCTCAAAGATTTTTGAGATGGTTGAAAGGACGGATATAGGCCTGTAATTGGAAACAAGATCCTTGTCTCCTCCCTTGTATATAGGGTGGACTATGGCAGTTTTAAAAACATCCGGGAAAATACCAGAGGATAGAGAGAGATTAAGTATGTGGACAAGGAGAGGGATAATTGTATCTTTTGTGGCCTTGATAATTGTGGATGGTATTCTATCAAAACCGACAGCACATTCATCCTTGAGAGCTAAAATAATGCTTTCAATTTCGGCTTCATCAACGTCGAACATGACCATCGATTCCAGCGGGGCTGTCGTAGAAGAGCTAGCTACCTGTGGTGAAATGTGAAGGTTTGAACAGTTATTTTGCGATGGAGAATTCGAAAACTTGGATGCGAGGGATCTGCCCACATTTGCAAAGTAACGGTTTACCTGATTGACGGAGAGAAGAGGGTCGTTTTCACATTTTAGTAACTCTGAAGAAAAAGTTTTACCCTTGTCCAAATGGGATATTTCTTTAATGACTTTCCAGGTTGCCTTTGGGTTCCTACCTGCCTTCTGGAATTCTAACCTTTCATATTCGCGTTTGAGCTTCTTTAGTAAATTATTGCAGAAAGTTCGATAGCGAAGATAAATAGTTTTATGGGTGTCGTATTGACAACAAACAGAGAGTTGAGATGGCTTAACCTAATGACCTTAGCTAATCGTCGGAGAATCTTAACACCGCGATACAGGATTCGTCCAAAACTAAACAACGCCATCTATCGGCACACCGAGTAACAACTTGCTCAAACAGATAGCTTCTATCTAACTGATAGATTTATGCAGTCCATTCCTATGTATAACGTAACGTAACCAAGATAATCCACTGAGCTTTTGAAAAGTATTTGTCGTGTTATTAACCGACTTCAAAAAAAGGAGGAGGTTCTAAATTCGTCGGAATCATTTTTTTTCTTTGTTATCCGATTACTCAAAGACGCCTGGACCGATTTGGAGAATTCTTTTTTTGTTTGAAAGGTTATATTTCCCAGGTGGTCCCATGGTCATCAGGTCAAGATCTGATGGTGGAATCCTGGAGAAATCAAGGGAACTCCTCAAACATTATAGGCAAACATACAGCGATTTTGGTTTTTTTCATCAACAACGCAATCATTTGCACTCAGAAAGTATCATTTCATGAAGTGGAACTGATGAAGATGACCACAAATGGCTACTGTAACTCTGTAATGCTAAGTATGTAACGGTTATAAGATAGGGAACTATATTTTTTGTCACCAAAATTTATATTTGTCATCAAGTTGTATCACCTAATAAATAGATCTATCGCCACGAAATATTTTCGTTCTCAGATAAACAAAGAGTGTTCCCAGGTATGAATTACCAAATTATTGTTAATATAATGTGTAAAATATGAGATGGATTACCAATAAAATTGTAGTGCATTACATGAATATAAACTTCGTTCTTATAACAATAGTTTTATTACTTAAATAATAGCTTGGTGCTCAGAATGGTAGATCTGTCACCAAATAAATCGATTATCGATCCCTGACTGCGACTCCTTTTTATTTGTTACATTTTATTTCGTTCAGTTATTAAAATAATAGTATTCGTTACTAATTTAATACATCAATTTATAATTTTAATGAAAATGTCAACATTAAAATAACAAATTATGGTCAATGAATCGGTCCAAGAGCGAGCGAAGCGAGCTCGGGAGCTTAGGGCACCCCGTCTCGGACAGGTTAGGTTCGAAGGAGATGACGGAAGCTGTAGTGAGCGAGCAAAGCGAGCGAACTCAGCTCCCGTCATCTCCTTCGTGTTAGGTTACTTTAGACCCTGCATTCAGAAATAGGAGCCTCGCACAGCGGGGCTCCGTCGACTCTGTTGCATATACACCAATCTAACTTTATGAAATTTTCTAGTGACCTAATATATGATTTATTGGTGATCTCTTTGAATTAGTTTGCTTAAATACTATTAGGACAAACCTATTATAATACATACAAAACCATTTATTTGGTACTTGACCCCATATCTCCATGATTTTCGGTAATTTATTGTGGAATTGATTTTATATTGTTTGGTGACTACATTTTGGTGACAAATCTACTATTTTGAGGGCAAACCCTATTATTTAAGAAACACAAAATGAATTAAATTGGTGACAGCTTAAATCATACCCTATAAGATATCTCGAATAGTTAACCGACTATGATGAAGCAAATACTCATAAATAAATGGTATTGATGAAAATGGTACCATCGAACTGATCTGATGATGAAGCCGGAAGGTAGATACTGGAACTCCGAAATAAAACAATGTATCCTAGTTGTGTTTGGGCTTATTGGTATCGTCATGAGATGATAAATGACTTCCATGGTAATTGGACCAAAAAGATATTTAAAAAAAAAATCTTTTCCAAAGTCGGTGTCGAAAAACGAAAAACAATAGGTACCAAAGACACCGAGTTTATTTTTCGCTTTGTAGTGTTTTGTTTTGGTTTTTTTTTTTTGTTAAAATGTTTTTTAATCTCAACCCTGCGTCTTTTCATCACGAGCTCCAATCTTTCTAAATGTCATACGTATTAGGAGCAGTGTTTAATATATCATCTAAATATATACATACACCGTCAATGTCGCCCAATAATGTACGTTGAAATATAAAGGGAACGTTAGCTAATCCAAATACGAGCCGTGTGTACCTTTATAAACCTCTATGCATGTTTATATACAACATCATTTCTTTGAATTATCGAGTTCTAGTTGAAGTTAAGCCAATTTTAAATCTATCTTGCTGAATTCTACTCCACCATGAAGCTAAGCAAACAAATCTTCGATCCAAGAAAGGGTATAAGTGTCTTTATTTAACGTTACTGAAAAATTGTCGCAAATTCCGACGTTTCCGTCGGGACGCAACATTGGAATGATCGGCGCGCGGCGTAACGACGTCAGAATCGTCTACTTTTTACCCGACTGCCGAAGGAGAGTAAAGTGTTTATCAGTCTATGTATGTATGTATGTTTATTCCTATGTGGCGTTCTAGAGACCAAAAGCGTTGGCCGATTTTGATCATTCTTACGTCAATCGATTCGTCTTAACCCTGCGAGTGTCACTGGCTGCATTAAGATTGGATAATAGAAAAATGGCGGATTTTGGGCGCCATATAGTGGGGACCAAATTTTTTTCCTGCCAATCCTATCGTGTGGGATATAGGGGTAAAGGGTTTAAAGAGGGAATTTCAAAAATATATAACACTTATATGTTTTGGTCAGCCAGATCGTGAATATGTACATATCCTCCGACTGTACAGCAAGATTTTCATCTTGTTTACATCTTTTTAGTTCGCTTTTTAAGCAGTCGGGTATTTAAATTTTTTGAATTAACTTTTTTTATTCCAACCAATTTTTTTTTTTACCTGCTGCCAAAAATCTATCTAATACCTGCTCAATTTTCGGTTGCTACACGGTTGCCAACCGAGCCAAAAACCAAGGTCACCTTGGTTTGAAGCGGTGGGACGATGCCGGCTACACGGTTTTAAACAAGCAAGCTACAAACCTCAGTAATTCATATGTTTAGAACGCTGCGCCGAGAGGACGTATTTACGCTCGTACCGTACGGTGGATGTGTGATGTTTGTTGGTCAATCAAGCTAAAATTGCTGAGCGGATCAGGATGGAATTTGCCATAGAGATAGATTACAGTCTGGAATCCAGACAGGCATCTTTTCGTCCCGGTATAATGTTCCCTTGGGATAAGAAATTAATATTTAGCATATTAGGATTATTATTTAGCATATATATGTATTTGTGTTTCTAGTAAGTAATATTGTAAATAGTATTGTTAGTATTATTCTATATTGTGTTCATTGTTAGAATTGTCGCACCACTGACAACCCCATGTCATGTCCAGGTAATCTCTGTCCATTCCAGGTTGCCTGCAAGAGATCGCGGCATGCGATAAGGCCGCCCATTGTATGTTTTAGTATTAAGTTTCTTTCTTTCTTGTATATTATGGTGTACAATAAAGTGTATATAAATAAATAAGAAAACACCTTTCATGCGGGCGAAGCCGCTGGCAGAAGCTAGTATCATACAAATATTATAAATTTGAATGTAAGTTTGTTTGTTACGCTTTCACGCAAAATCTACTGAATCGATCATCATGAAGCTTTGTACATAATTATATTTTTGGAGGTATTAGAAGTAACATAGGATACTTTTTATAAAAAAAAATACGAAAGATGCGGGTGAAGCCGCTGGCAGAAGCTATTATTTAATATAGGTACCTACTTTTTAAAGTAATAGAATAAACTTAAAAAGAATATCCCATGCATTTTTTTCAGTCGAGTCTTTATATGACTCCGATGTCAAATCCCAAAGACAGGGCTAATCTCTGTATATATCGATAAGTTCCGTAATGACTTTACGTTCGCTCAAATGAGCCATTTATTGCGCGTGCGTCTGCACTCGCCGCCTGCAGAAGCGCGAGGTGACTGTCATACCCGTGGTTGTCAACAAGCGGCTTCAAGGCTTCAAACAAGTTGCCAACCAACTGGTCGGCAACGCACGCCATTCTACTAAGGGCGTTGGAAGGTCATGCTAAATTTGGTTTGAATCTACTGTCTACACGGTTTGAAACGGCCGCTTCAGACCAAGGTGACATTGGTTTTTGGTTTGTTGGCAACCGTGTAGCACAGCCAGGGCCCGCACCGATTTTACAAATTTCGATTTTACAAAACGGAATTTCGAACGAACATTTTGAACAGACTTCCGAGCGGCCCCGAAGACAAGATTTAAACCACTCAATTACTGGAGCAGAAGCATTAAGGGTGGAAAGGATTCCTAAGAGAAGCAGTGCCTTCAACTCAGTTGAATTTTACATTCTCATTTTATGAAAAAACAGAAAAACTAATACAGTTAAAGATTTATTCTCCATAGCCAGTCCTATGTCATCAGTTATTTTAACAAGTTGTTACAGTACTATGGCCAGGTCTGAAACCAGATTGGTAAGGACTCAGCAGGCCATTAGAGGACAAATAACAAGACAGTTGCTTCTGGACAACACTCTCGAGAACTTCAGCTACTTCAGGTACTTATTCAGTACGCGGACAAAAATTCACGTTAATTTTTTAGTATTATTTCCTCGCGATTTTTTTTCCGCAATGCGTGTATCTTCATACAATTCCACAGGTCTCAGAATGGGCGGAAAAATTCGCGCGAATAAAAAATGCAGTGCGTTCTAAGCCTTAGGCTTTAAGGACTTGTTTTCATCCATGGCCGTTAAATAAAAAAAAGACATGTCAATTTTGAGCTCCGTATTTTCAAAGACCTTATACGTATTTCTTACTACTAGACTGTGTACCAAAAATTTTGTTTAGCTAAAATGAAATCTATTATCATACACCTAGGTTAGCTATTTCCTTATAAGCGGTAGCTAATCAAAAGCGGTCCTGGCGAGAGGGTTTCCGCTGGTAGTGTGTCCTTGTCTGACTTCTTGCAAGCTCAAATAATCATTGGGTTTGTTAGAAATGGTAGAAAATTGAAAAAAATTCTTTTTTATTTTATACCAAAACAAACGATTCATAGACTTTGAAACGTATTTAAATATTTCTAAAGTTCCTATAATTAATCAATTCGTTGTATTTCAAAAATAATTCATTAATACTTAGTAAGAGTAGTACTTCTAAATATTTGGGCCTGGTAATACTAAATGTAAGATGGTGGTTTGCGGAGTTTTTGGCAGGCTTTGTTCGAGTGAAATTCAGCGGCTGTTAATATTATTTGCAAATTGATTCCTAGAGGAATAAAATTGGCGTAGTTTTGTTTCTCAACTGTCGACGTAACTGGACAATATGTGAAATAATTGAGATCCTTTGAGGTATATTTAGCTGCCGGTATTTCAAAGCATCGTCTGAAGACTGCAGGATCATCTCACGCCTCTCCTTCATGAGCTTGAGAGTAGGATCAGAGAGCTTTTTGTTCCTATCTATACGATGGGTCTTGAAGAACGAGACTTGAGGAGACTTGGGATTTGAGGGTTATCGAGTCCTTCCCCTCTCTTCGAACTTCAGATCTATAATACTCCATCATAAACTTCTCAATTCCTCTTCGAGTTTGGTGATATTTTCGTCGGACCGGAGTGTGCGCGTGTTGTACGTTGCCAGGTCCAGTTGTCGGTATTTGTTGGGGTAGCCGGATCTCGTCCGGGATTCTTAGCACCCCTTGCCATACCGTAAACTCGACCGCTACCGTAGTCGAGGGTAGGCAGGCTGCCGGGCACTATATTATGCTATGTTTTATTTGTGCTATTCATGGGGAGTGCTTTGCAGGCGGGTTGGCGATCGCAGTATGGTTGTTACAAATGCACAGAGAACGTTGCTGCCCATTCTCTGGTTTGTCCCTTACTCGCCTCTTACGACACCCACGGGAAAACATGGGATGGTGAAATTATTTACGCCTGACATCATACGGTAAATGTTGTAGATACCAAAAAATATACATACTATTTTTTTTATTTACAATAAATTAGGTAGGTTTAGGTAGCGTATTAAGGTAGCATAAATATGTCGGGATACTTACACTATCGTTTTTACAATCAATTTGTCCCGTGTTCTGTTTGGTCATGGTCACCTCATTAGAAAGAGACACACTACCAGCGGGAGCCCTCTCACGCGGACCGGTTTTTGCGCCATAGTGCACAGTCTAGTAGTAAGAAGTATAAGGTCTTTGCGTATTTTAAAATTATAGATAATAAAACAATATTTATGTGAAATTAGGGTTTAATAGTAAGTAAAACACAACAAAACGGTAAAAATACTAAGGATTATTGTTTTACTGCCAAAATAACTAGTTATACAAAAGTTTGTGGCACTGTTACCCGGTAACCTAACGAACGAACAGCTGACGACTGGAGTCCAGGGGGCCTACTCCCTACCTTCGTCGACAAAGTTACGGGCTGTCCGAAACTTCGGTGTGAACCCTACCCCCTAACGATTTCGGATTCGTGAGCTTCGAACGGGATCATAGACAATATTAGTGAACGAACGACGCATGACGATAGAGTTGCACTATTTTACCGGTTTACCCAGTTTGTGGTTTCAAGCTTACTAAACAAAAATATTATTATTTTTACGTTAGAAAATTACCATATTTTTTTACAATATTTTTTTTATGTCTATAAATATAGAAATGAATTACTTTTGTAATTTTAGTCCGGCAAGTGGCATTATCCTGTTGATACCTTTGCCTTTTTTTTCTTTTTGACGGCAACTTTCAAATGAAATGTCAAGCAATTCCTAAAATATATCTGGGGGGGGATTATTGAATATTGGGTTGTAGCTTTCGGAAGCGCGGGAAATTCATAGCGAAAGGGCGCCTTTTTTTAAAACAAATTTTTAAATAATTATTTTATTCATTCATAAGTCTATTTGCTTGCTTTTCTCATGATGGGGAAGAAAGGGAATCCTAAAAAAAGAAAAAAAGAAGATAGTTCGTCTACTGCTCCACCGTTGGTGTCTTCTGAAGACGACGGTGGAGCCTCAAGCTCTTCAGAGGAAGCTGTCCCTGTAGAAAAGGATAAGTATCGGGAATTCAGGGTTCCCGACTACATTAGGTCATATCCTGAAAACGGAGGCAATTTTGAATATGTCGTATTTTTAGAAAGCATTGATTTAGTCCCGATTGGTGATAGAGATATGATGTCTCTTTCAACCAGCATTAAAAAATACAACAAGGGTGTAAAACAATTATTACGAATGAATCGTTACAAAATTGGTGTCATTTTTGAACGTCCTGGTTTGGCCAATGCAGCGCTAATGAATAGAAAATTTCTGGATACTTATAAATTGAAAGCCAGTATTCCTGCAGCCGCTACGGAAAATACAGGTGTTATCATGCATGTTCCCATTGACCTTAGCAATGAACACATCTACAACGCAATAACTAGTACAAAGAATATTATTTCTATTAGAAGATTTATGCGTCGCACTATTTCAGAAGGAGGGGGGGTGTCCTTTCAGCCGACGAAGACGGTGTCCATCACATTCTCGTGTGCAGCGATACCCGATAGTGTAGACCTGAACAGCTGGCGGTTCGAAGTGCGTCCGTACATTCCGCCGGTAAAACAATGCTTGAAGTGTCTAAGGTATGGCCATATAGCTAAATTCTGTAAGAACTCCCAAAGATGTTCCATATGTTCAAAAGACCATAATTATAAAGAATGCCAAATACCATCAACGGAGGCAACATGTTGCCACTGTCAAGGTAAACATGTAGCTATTTCATCACAGTGCCCAGTCAAACAACAAAAAGTGGAAGAAAACAAAAGCAAGATTAATAAAAAATCATATGCAGATTTATTCAATGAAAAGTCATTTCCATCTCTTTCAAAGGCCAGTCCTGCTAAACAATTACAATCATTAGTTGAAACAGAACCAATTTTAAATATTTTAATACAGACAATAGTAACATTAATTTCTCAAAATAAAAATAACGAAAAGAGTATTTGCACTCAAAGCATAAAAGATGTTCTATTATCAAAAATTCAGAATAATATAAGTAAACCTTAATTTTATGGATCAGCTAAATATAGTACAGTGGAATGCTCAGAGCATCAATAGTAACAAACATGCTTTTTCATATTTTTTATATGAGTATAACATACATATAGCTTTATTGTGTGAGACTTGGCTCAAGCCTCACATGAGATTTAGTATTAAAGGATATAATATAGTAAGATTAGACTCAGGTAATACACATAATGGTGTAGCTATTTTAATACATAACAGTTTACAGTTTAGTAAAATAGATACTTTATATGATGATTCCATACAAAATATAGCGATTCGTTTAAAATATGGCAATAGTAAAGAAATTTCATTAGTCAGTTTTTATAGTCCCGGAAACGCTCCATTTACTAAGTATAAGTTTGATAACTTAGTTCGCAATATTCCTGGTCCTCTCTTGATTGGTGGAGATTTCAATGCACATCATTCGGCTTGGGGATGTAACAGTGTGAACATTCGCGGCCGAGAGGTGCTTGAAATCATTAATGATTATAATTTGGTTTTATTAAATGATGGAGAAATGACTACTGTAGGCTCTGATAGGTGGCAAAGAAATGCACTTGATTTAACTGTAGTATCAGCTTCAATATCATTGTCTTGTAACTGGTCTGTTCATGACGATCCGTTAGGTAGTTACCATTTGCCTGTAATTACAAGGGTACATATAAATAACAATTATAATATCTCACATGATGCAGAAACTTCAAATTTACCAAAACATGTTAATTTTAACTTGGTTGATTGGGTATTATATAGGAAGAGTGTTGATAGTTTGATAGTGGATTTTAAAATTAATCAAGATAACCCACTACAGTCATACAATGACTTGATAAAGTTGTTAAATTTAGCTATTATTAAATCATCACCCTCAAATTTAAGACCTGCTACATCATTTGATACAACATTAGTAAATAATAATCGTAAAAAACGCATCCCATTACCATGGTGGAATTTGAATTGCACTAAAGCAGTAAAAGACTCTAGGAATGCCTATAAAGAATTCAAGTACAATCCCACATTAGAAAAATATATTGAGTTTAAAAAATTACAAGCACTGAAAAAGTTAGTGTTAAAAAGAGAAAGACATTTGAGCTGGATTTCTCTATGTGAGTCATTTAATAGAACTACTCCATTATCAAGAGTTTGGCAAATTTCAAAGAGATTTAATAAAACACATAAACCTCCAAGTAATAATATTTCAGCTTGGGTATTCGATTTTCTTAAAAAATATACTCCAGATACAGTTGAGAGGCCATTTCAATCAATTTCTTATGAAGTAAAAGCTTCAGGACAATATGAGTATCTGCTTAATCCATTTTCTCTTCAGGAATTAAAATCTGCAATATCATCTAGACGTGATTCAGCTTTTGGCCTTGACGGAATACCCTATAAAATGTTGAAAAATGTATCAATTAAGGCACTTTCTGACATACTAAGTGTTTTTAATCTACTTTGGCAGGAAATGATCATCCCTAATGAATGGAAAATAGATTGTCTCATCCCAGTACTTAAACCTAACAAAGAAAGACATAAAGCAGAATCATATAGGCCAGTAGCATTAACTTCATGCATGGGAAAAACCTTTGAACAATTAATTAAACAAAGGTTAGAATTTTATATAGAAAGTAATAGTCTATTACCATCCAATCAATTTGGCTTTCGACGTGGTTACTCCACTCGAGATAGCATTTCTCATTTGCAATTAGATATATACAATTCTAATAAAATGGACAATCATTTTGTTGGTGTCTTCTTTGATATAGTGGGTGCATTCAACAACATCAATCTGCACATTTTGTGTGGTGAACTTCGTGCCCTTGGTATTCCTGAAAAAATTATAATATGGATCTTTAACTTTTTACATGGTAGAGAAGTATATGTCAAAGTAAATAAACGTTTAATAGGGCCACGTTTTTCATACAAAGGGGTATGTCAAGGTGGCATCCTCAGTCCATTGATTTACCTTCTTTATTTACATAGACTAAACATTGTTCTTGGTCTTGAAGTGGCAAATTTGCAGTTTGCAGATGATTTGGTAATCTATGCTTCAGGTTCAGATATAAGTTCTGTTGAAAGTACTTTAAACACAGCTTTAACTCGGCTAAAGAACTATTTTCATTATTTAAACTTGGATATCAGTCCAGAAAAATC
Organism: Orthosia gracilis; assembly: GCA_947562075.1. NCBI lineage: Eukaryota > Metazoa > Arthropoda > Insecta > Lepidoptera > Noctuidae > Orthosia > Orthosia gracilis. Next base: position 55,757,691 of record OX387266.1, read on the forward strand.
TAAAGTTATAGTGTTTGGAGAGTCTGAAACAGACTTATGTATTTATTACAATAATAGTGTTCTTTCAATAGTAAATGAAGTAAAGTTTTTGGGTATAATTTTTACAAGCAGCCTCTCATGGTCTAAGTATGTTGACTATCTGTTAGGTAAAGCTAATAAAGCATTTAATTTTATAAAGTCACTGTCATTTGCAGCTGATCCTAAAATTTTACTTATGCTATATAAATCTTTAGTTCGTAGTCATTTTGATTATGGATTTTTATGCTTTGGGTCTGATCAGAGATTGGTTCACAAATTAGAGATCCTTCAAAACCACAATCTTAGATGTGTAACTGGTGCAATGAAAACAACTCCAATTAATTCACTTCAAATTGAGTGTAACACACCTCCTATGAATATAAGATTTCAGTTTTTAAAATCCAAGTACATTCTCAAACTTTTATCTTTCGAAAATCATCCTCTATTAAAGAAAATATTATTTTATCATAGAGTATACAGTCCCTCAAATTCCGTAAATGTCCCCTATATATTTCATGACTTTTCTAATATAATCAGTATTGATGATCAATATCAAATTGAGAAATGTAAAGACAGATGGCCATGTTACTCTGGTAATTATATCAGCAAATTTTGGCTCATGGACATTTATATTAACCGTGACCTACGGAGTAAAGAAGAGGTCTATCAGTTAATTTCAGAGTTCACTGGATACAGGCATATATTTACTGATGGATCCAAAAACAATAGAAATGTTTCGTTAGCTATATATATACCTCATATTACTGTTGGACATGGAGTTCGGTTACCTGGAGCCATGTCTATATTTACAGCAGAATCTCTAGCCATTTTATCAGCTTTGCAGTATATACATGAAAAGAATCTTGGGCACACAGACTGGCTTATAGCGACCGACTGCATGAGTGTTCTCATGGCCTTACACAATCCGAAACTGGACGCCAATACCGGAAATATTTTATATGAGATTCGGGCTTTATACGCTGATCTTTGTTCTAGAGGATTTACGATATGTTTATTATGGACACCCTCCCACATAGGAGTAGCAGGAAACGAAAACGCAGATTATCTTGCAAGAGTTATTGTTGACGTTGACATCCCAGAGACGAGAAATGTTGCCATACCAAGTTCCGACCTGCTTACCAAATTACATGAACAATACACCTTTACTTGGCATGAGAACTGGCAAGAAACACTAAGAACTAAAGGAAAATGGTATGCGAAAATAAATCGAACCATTGGTTCTATGCCCTGGTTCACCAGATCTGTTATTCCTAAGAGCAGAAAATTTTATACAATTTTAAATCGTCTTAGACTTGGACATGGAAGATTCAATGCACATTTAGCCAGAATGAAAATGATAACATCGCCTGTTTGTATCAATTGTGACATAGGAAGTGATCAGACTCTAGATCATATAATTTTTGAATGCCCTGCTTATGACTTACAAAGAATTCATTTAGTTGATAAATTATTGGAAATATATAAAACGCCAGCAAGCATCCCGCGCGACACTCAAGGTTTGCTGGAAAATTACAGTACATACATAGCACTGTATAAATTTATTGACAGCACTGGATGGGCAATTTGACCGTTCGGGGCGACTAGAAGGATATGACTTTACTTCACAACATGATTATGACCAATACACGGATATGACCCTACTTAATACTCGGATATGACAACATAATATATGATTTTGACTATATAATAAATACTGAAGACGTGGCTCTGGCCTAAAATAAATATTAAACAAGGAATAAACTACTGAGGACGAGGCTTTGGCCTTACTTAAAAATCAAGAAAAATAATAACACTGAAGACGAGGCGGTATGGTCCAAGACCTTAGCCTGCCTGAGAAGGGCGAAGGAAAAAAAAAAAAAAAAAATATATCTGGGCAGATTTTAGTTTTCATTAATAATAAATTAAAATGGCCCCGACCGCTGCAACAACTTACACGCAAATTGAGGCTTTTGTCAACTTCATGAGTTCGCACAAAGTAGCTGTAAGAAAACCTGTGCAAGTACCTTAATTCAATGGGAAGTTGCACAAAGTCCGTGGAGCGACGGCAAAGGGTAAGTTTAATACATTACTCGTCAATATTAATATGATTTTGAGGTCTTGTCATCAATAAAGTGCAAACAATGATAATGAGTCATCCTGCAAATACTTATAGCCCAGTCAGTAGTTGTTACAATCACTATTACATATGTGCAAATCACGACTACCCCAGCTTTCGCAAAGGCCTTTTTAATTATTTACTGTCTGGGCTATTATCTGTAAGAGTACATAAGAGTATGGTGTTTTTATATATTATACCTTTCTTGCAATTAAAATTAACCAAATATCCAAATATTAGGTGTGGGCTGTTAAAAAACGTTTGGCCATGAAAGCTGCTGGAGTTGTCACACGGTCGAAATATGCTACAGGCTACAGGTCCATCGGCAGCAGCAACAACCCGCTCCCAAATGGAGTTGTAAGATCCTATTGATTATTGGCGAGGGTTTTGGAGAGTCACAAACCTAGTCAAGAGTCCAGCCAGCTTTTCTAAAGGTAATACAAAAATAAAATCTGTAATTTTTAATAGTAAACAATTTTTTTATTAAATATTAATAAATTATAGATACACAATCAAATATTTCTTGTTGTATCCGTCAATGATATTCAGTTTTTGTTGTACAGGGTCCACCTATAAGAGAGCCAGCCGCCATTTCAGCCACCCATGCTGCTACACCTGCCGAATGTGGAAGAGCAAAGGCTTATAATCTAAACAAAGAGGAATGAGATGCTCGTTGAAGTACAGCTGATTATTCTGAATAAACTAGTTCCTAGCAATAATTTCAGACTGATAATTAAAAGGAAATCTATGTTTTGATTGTTATAGTGTGTTAAGAGTTCAGATTATTAGGTATTTGACTCAGTAGACAAGTGAGAGAAATTAAGGTCCTAGAAATAATTTAAGACTGATAAGTAAAAGGAAAACCACGTTGAAGTGTCAATATGAATTAATAACTAACATTTTGGCGATCTTCGTACTCAAAGTAGGATAAGTCACATACCCTTACAGGTTGTTTTCCTATCAACACTTAATTTCGGTAAATTATCAAGTGTGTAAAGGGAAACTACTTTGTTTACGAAATGATACATTATTTTTTGCCTCCTGTAGTCATAAGTGTATTGTTGATGTTAAATTTATTCAAATTTGAATGGTGAATAATAAAATTAAATTTTGTTAATAAAAAGAATGCTTTTATTGTGAATAGTCAATAATATAAATACAAATACCCTATGCATTTATATTTGTTTTATTTGGAAAGTTTTCTTGTGAGACTGCACTCTTTCCAGCAATTGCACTAATGTCTCTCGCTCTTTGCCCTTGCTGAAGAGCTTGATGGGCAGATAATATCTTGTAGACCCTTTCCCTGCCTACTGCGTTCAAATTGAAGATCTTCTAGCTGAGGGAATGTGCTTCTAAGTCCGCCCGATTACACAATGACAATTTTACCTGAAAAAAAATTTAAGCTATGAAATCAATGAAAAAAATACTGTTCACCTGTTCGATGTGTTATTGGCAAAATATAGCTAAACCTAGTATAAATTGTGACAAATACTTGCTGGCCGGTGCATAATGCAGTTCTCTAGCTGCTAAGAGGCATCTCTATCGGCCTTTTAAAATACCAAAGGTACGCTCTATAGAGGACCGAGCATGGTTTTGTCTGTCATTGTATCTCTCTTCTGGAGAATCTTCGACAGCATTGTCTATTGGGATCATAATGAATTCCCGAAGTGGGTACCCAGAATACCCTGTAACAATCATTGGTAGGTTTATAGTAAGCATATTTTTTATAGAATCTATAAATGTACAACTTATTAAAATTGAAAGTGATACAATTTATTTTAGTGCACACTCTTTATGTAGGTATAAACACTCTTCAAAGCATAGATAGTCATTTTTCAAATGGCATGTTATAAAAAAAAAGAAAAATGGTACAAGCTTTTAAACTTAGTCTTTTTATAAGCTTCCTCTCAGCCAAATTCTGTGGAAACCTTATATACTTTTTTATTATTGAGGGGCTGAGCAGTGCAAGCTCAATAAGTTGCAGTATCTTCAGTATATCCTTACCTTCATTCCTGGATCAACGCGACTTCGTCGTATGTGTTGAGGCAAAAGAGGTATAAGTAAGATACTCACAGAAGTCCTCGAATAATTCCCGAGTGAGCCTATGAACTCAACGTCGGAAATACTTGCCAACCAGAAGTTTTGGCGCAAAGGTCGTCGACGTTACCTCCGCTCTTCCAGTAGAGCTTCTTCGAGCATTAAAAAACAGCCATCGTTGGGAATTCTAACTTTCCTCGACCGCATTAATTGTGTGTGCCTTTCTTTACTTGGATAAATTGTAAAATAGTCACATTGACATGCATAATTAATAAGCATGTGCACTTGTTAGTCACTATAGTGACAATCTAGTTTTTTTTTGACATCAACGTTTTTATGATAAATTAAAGTTATAGGCAAAACATTGTATCTACCTATTAGGGTAAGACATCAAATAGCTCGGATGTTATCTTATACAATAAACTCAGTCATAAGTAGTCGAAATATCCAATAATAATTGACATTAGTAGTAAAACTAATTTACAGGTCAATAAGTTTAATGACGTTAGCAGTTCTGTTATTAATATTTATAGTTTAAACTAGTTTCTAGGACAAGGGAGGGTACCAGTAACGAAATAGTTAGGAGTTCATCCACAATCAAGAAGGTACCTTCTTGCTCTCACTTAGTTAATTAAATAAAGGGGCTAATACGGAATTTACTAATAAAAAGTGATATTAAATCAAACCTCGTAAAGATATTGTAGATCTATCAGTTGAACATAGTTCTGTGTTGAGCTGGATAAGCATGTTGTATTGTGCGTGTACAGACACCCCAATTATAAAAACTACTCTTGTAAAACATCTAATTACAATAAAGATGGTTATACATGTTCAATGCATCTTACCACTAACGCCATCTGCGTACAAAGCTGTAAACTATTATCAACGAGTAAGCGTAGCTAATTCACTTTGTTAATATCATTGATTGAATTGTAAATAGTTCGCAAGATTGAAACTAGATGTCGCTGTTCGCTAACGTCTGTTTTGTGAATCGCGGTGTTATGATCCTCCGCGTGTGTAAGCGTGAGAATGACTCGCTACAAACATTATTTTAATAATAATACTACTAATTAAGTGCACCTACGACCTACTTGGAATAATGCGTAAGACTCTGGTTAGCTAGTTTTGCGACTTACCTTTATATCTTTTGGGTGAGAGGTCATATACCGCCTCCTGCGTCCAAGCGGGCGTGGTGAAGTTAGTGGAAACCAGTACTGTTTTTCATCACTATTTTCTGTAATCATCGGTAACTGTTGGAGATAACTCAATAAATCGTCCTGTCAAAACCCTGGAGATTTCCTGTCTGCCGGAACGAGTGACGTCCTCGACTTCCAGTCAACGCAACCCCCTTACGCTCTATATTTGTTGCGGTGGCGGTATGGTGTCTGGGTGTTGTAAGTACCCACGCCCCCTGGACAGTATCCCACTTATGTTTGACGTGCGTTCCTGAGCCTTGCGACTCCGCTGGTGGCACACGTCACCACGCACCCCTGAATGCGTAGGGTAGTACGAGGACAACCCAAGGACCCACGTTTGTGAGAACCAAAGAAATTAAAGGCGGATTTTTTCTTGAAATTGTTCCGCAGATTTCTTCTAGCTGTTGCCTCTTCGGTGGCTCAGCTGCGAACGAATTCACTGGGCCTTTTTTTATTACTGGCGTCTCACAGTTAAATACTAGGTTTTCTACTGCTTAAGTCTTCCCTGCGGAGACTAATCTATTGGCCTCGAGCCAGACTTCAAAAACTAAACCAAAGCGACTACGCTGAGGGCTACCCCCTGTGGGGTCGAACCTCGGCTCAGAGCGTCGCTGGGGGGACAACTAGGGCTGGATCTTAATAAAGTGATTCTACCATCCGTTCGGAAAAGCCTACGTGGAGAAGAACGGACAAGAAACTCCAATTAATTACTCGTATCTAACTAGAATTTAACTACTGCACAAATCGCGGGCTGGCTTGCATAACTTGACGGAGACGTCGCGGCGGGCCTCGGCGGCGAGGACGGAACGAATACGGTCGTTTTATGTGTGCTATGCGTATCGGGATCGCGAGTGTTCGTACTAGTTATGAACCGATTGACCGTCCTTGTAGACAAGGCATAGTATCAATCCTTGTAGAATAGGGCACTGCATGAAGCGGGGTTGAGGGAGCCTGCGTTCCGGATTTCTGCATCCAGAGCACGGGCTTGAGGGGTCATCCAAATGGAATACGCGCTGATTATATTTTCAGCTACGCTCAGGTATGGCTTAAGCCCGGTGGGGGCGACAGGGGGCGGGCACTTGGCGGTGTCGGTGGCGGGAACCACCTTTCGGCTTAGTAAGGGTAAGGGGGTGGCGGGGGCCACTGGGTCGGGGACTGGAATTGGCGCTGCGACGGGATGGGCCATCAGCGCTGGAATGGTCTGGAAGTAAGCCTGAGGAGACAGACTTTGGTAACCACCAATTTTATTGGTTACACCAGTGGTTCAGTTTACCCCAGAGGTCCTCTGAGGGGCGAGTCTTGGAGTGACTTGTGAGGAGGGAAGCCTCGAGGTGGGGGTTTCGCGCTTTGTGCGTGCGTTGAATTTTTATTCGCTATAGGTGCTAATTTGGGGACTTTTGGGCAGCCCCTGTAGTTGGCCGGGTGCCCGACTTGGCCACAGAGCAGGCAGCTGGGAGGGCTCCGAGAATTCTGAGCGGTCTTTAGGGGGGGGCAGTCCTTAGTGCTATGCTCACCCAGGCACCTAACGCACCTGAGAGTGGCAAAGCAATTGGTCTGAGATTGACCATAGAGTTGGCTGCGGTGACACTTAACAACGAGGTAGGGGCGGTAGGGTTTTTCAATAGATATGCCCGACAGGGAGCATACTGTTGTGATATTAAAAATGGGATTGTAAACAACGAACAAAGACAACTAATACCATGTCGTACTGTTCGCCGCCTCTTGCTTTATGCAATCGGAAGATATCAGTGACAGGGACTTTTTGGGATAATAAATCCTTTTTGACTTCCTCCGTAGGGATTTCCTTCGGAATACGTCTAATCACCACTCGGGTGGACCTTTCTTCGGGGAGGGAATAGGTATGGAACGAAATGTTTCCTACCTTTAAGGAAGCGAGAAGCAAGTTAACTCTCGGTAATCTGTGGAAGTGGGAACTTGGATTCCGATGCCCTGTTGGCATGCAGTAGCCTTGGATAATTGGAGTTGGAGTAGTTGATTTTACGCTCACACAAGCGTTAGACACTTCATTCCAATTTCCTTTATCTTGAAGATAAATAGGTGAAGGGGGGGTAGCTTTTTAGTGGAAGCTATTACCATGGGACTGGGAGAGCGGTTAACCCGCTGAGAAGCGTTAGCGGGGGCGGGGGTGGGTTGCCTGTCGAGCGAGGCCGGCGGCAGAAGTGGTTGATGAGGAGAGGATTTCGTTACCGCCTTTTTGGCCTTGGGAGCGTGAGAGGGACTCTGCCTCTTTTTCCTCTTACCTCCGGAGTACACTATGGAGTCATCATTGGAGGAGATGGTGTCATAGTCCTTTGACATGTCTGGGGCATCTGGGTCTACTGAGTCAACAACTGACTCGACTTGGTTAGCTACTGCTTCCCATTATTCGTCAGTGCTGAGGGCTGTTGCAATTTCCATGGAAGAGTCATACTCATCGTCCTAACATGATGATTTGGACTTGGACTTTGACTTTTTGGACTGAGCGGCTTGGCGCTTTTTGACCTGGGCTACAAGTCTAGCAGGTGGGGGATCCCTCCATGATGGGCGAGGATTTGGCTCGACGGCCGGTGTCAGGGGATTAGGAGGGCTGAGATCTCTCCCAGAGGGGCGTGAGTCAGGCTTGATGGCCTGAGCATCACCTTGAGACAGGGTGGGCAACCTAGACCCGGCAGTAGGCCTGAAAGGTTTGGAGGGCGACCTTGGTGAGTCCAGAACACGCATGACACGAGGGCCTAGCTAGGGATTATCTAGGCCAGGGGCCCCGGTCGGGCCCATAGCGGGCGAAGAGGAAGCGAGTACCGTATTATAGGCCTCACCGTATCTGACTTTAAAGTCAGGGTCCTTCAGGAGGGTATCCTGAAGGAATCTTAATAGTAGCTCTGCTGAAGGCATCGCTACATCTACTTGGGGAAGCTTCCCCGGATACTCATCCGGGGAAGCCCCGGGGCCCCTACAATGTGTGCAATCCTACCCTCCCAGCCGGGTAAGACTGGGAGGTGTGTACCTGGGGTGAGCCCTAAGCTTGTTATCCTGTCACCAATCTTATTAGGTGACAGGGGCCCAAAGGTACCGGTAAGCCCAACGAAGGTGGGCCACCCACCACTTGTGTACTAAAAGTCTGGCACGTCGGGGTAGACACACCCGACCGAGCCAGGTGAATGTTGTGGAACAGAGACAGGAGTTGACTAGGCTATCTACCAAGGCCAACTACCCTGCTCCCGACTCCAACTGACTGCCGTACCCTGAAGGGGCTTAGCGGGTGTGTGGTGCAAAACCCCAGCTGGATTCGTTAACACCGTTAGGTTTCCGCCAGGTACCACTTAAGAGGTGGATTTTACCCAGAAGGGGCCTATGGGTGGTTGTTTGGGGCTGGGCCGAACCGTCACTACTAGTAACCTAAGTTACTAGTAGCGACACCTGGAGGCGGCGTGCGAAGACGCGACGACCGCAGTGACGTCACGCAGAGGCGCGACGTCACTGCGGTCGTCGCGTCTGGGCGCACGGTTGGGCGGCGAGCAGCAGAGCGGCAGCGAGACGTCCGCGCGGGGCGACGGCTGGCGGTGAGTCCAATCACTGTTTTTTTTTTAAAAAATTCTACGTGGCTTCTCGCAGTTCGATCAAAGTGATGGATCTTAATAAAGTGATTCCACCATCCGTTGGGAAAAAGCCTATGTGGAGAAGAACGGACAAGAAACTCTAATTAACTAACTAGATTTTAACTAAGGCACAGCATTGCGCGGGGTGGCTTGTATATCTTGACGGGGACGTCGCAGCAGGCCTCGGCAGCGAGGACGGAAGGCGGTCTGTGTTGGTGTGGAGAGAGTGAGCCTTGGTCGGCGAACTTTTGAGATTTGAGAGGGTTCAAAGCGGGAGACCGCTTGAATTAGGTTGTGGCTTGAATGGTTTCTATGGTTGACAGCAGAGTCAAAAAAGCGCTTGGAAATGCGTTTCATAAACTGCTGGATTGTGGGGATTCTAAGATCGACATGGAGTTCCTGATGACGAACGTAACAGGGGGCTCCCGTGATCTTACGGAGGAATCGGTTTTGTATAACCTGAAGCTTGTGAATTTGCTGAGGCTTTGCGTGTGCGAAGACAGCGCAGGCATAGGTCATGATGGGACGGATGACCGCAGTGAAAATGCGTAGCTTGCACCTAAGTGACAAGTTGCTGCCTGCGTTCACAATCCCATGAAGTCTGCCCATAGCAAAGGCGGCTCGCGAGCGCGAGTCTTTGAGCCGCTTATAAATATGTCGTTCATAGACTTTTCCGAGGGAATTTAACAGACTAATGGGACGATAACTGGTAGGCTCCGATTTGGGTTTACCCGGTGTAGGGATGCCTATCACAGTGGCTTGTTTCTAAGCTTGTGGGAAGATATTTTTGCTTAATCCAGCGTTGAATATGGACGTCATTAGCAATATTATTTGGGGAGGGAAGAGTTTCAACACCTTATTGGTGATGCCATCTAGGCCCGGGGCTTTATTAGGGTGAAGCCTTTTAATGACCTCCTCTACTTCGCCTGGGGTGACGGGAGGTAGCGGATCATCAGGGTCTTCAACGGGAGGAAGGGAGGTACTACGTTCGACTTCAGCGTCCACCATGTCTAGGTGAGCTTGGTCTACTGGTTGAGAGCTGGGTGTGCATTGAAGTTCTAGACTGCCAGCCAGGCATTCAGCTTAATCAGTGTTTTTAAATGACCTAGGGATACAAATCGATGAGCACCTAAATTGGGAAGCGCAAATAGACGCACTTGTGAAGCGAACCAGGGGACTCTCACATATATTTGAAAAAGTCCATCGCAACTCTTAAGCTGATCCGTTTGTTGTACTTTACCCTGTGCCAATCACTACTAAGTTACTGTGTGTCGGTCTGAGAAGCAGCGAACAAAACCAATTTGCTTAGGTTGGAGAGAGCTCAACGAGCTATTTTAAAGATAGCGTACAAAAAACCCTGGCGGTACTTGACTGATGTTCTGTATTCGGAATGTATCGTCCTCCGAGTGAGGCAATTGTTTATCGTTTCGATACTAATACGCTTTCACAGAAATACCAAAGAACTGGCTCGCCATTCAAATAGAATGTTAAAATGGGTTCGACCTAGGGTTTCTTTTATACACAGATCTTTTGCATTTCTTGGGCCCTACCTCTATTCAAAATTCTACTCTCACAATGGAACTATAGTTGCCTTAACTTACAGACGTTTTAAGAATAATATATTTAAATGGTTGCATCCCCTAGGGCCCCTGTCACCCAATAAGATTGGTCACGGGTTATAGCATAGCTTAGGGGTTCACCTAAGTACTCACCTCCCAGTCTAACCCGACTGGGAGGGTAGGGCCACACATCCACGGGCCTACCCACCCGGGACCTTTCTTATCTGTCCCTAACAGATAAGATAAGGTATTTTTACAATATTTTATCTTATCTATTTGTTATTGTTATCTTCAGTTCTATTGATAACGATGCAGTCAGTATCGATATTGATAGAACTCGTCAAGGACCTTCTGTCTGACGATCCCAGTCCGCGCAGAGAAAACAGGAGAGATTAAAAATCATCCTAACCTCAAGTGCTATGCTCACCCAGGCACTTGACGCACCTGGGAGTGGCGTAGCAATTGGTCTGAGAGTGACCATATAGTTGGCAGCGGTGACACTGACCAACGAGGTGGGGGAGGTATGGTTTTTCGATGGATATGCTCGACAGGGAGCATACCGTTCTGACATTAAAAATGGGATTGTAGCCTCCGTTGTTGCTACAGACAACAAGTACCATGTCTTACTGATCGCCGCCTCTTGCTTTATGCAATCGGAAGACGTCAGTGACAGGGACTTGTTGTGAAATGCATAGGTATGGAACGAAATGTTCCTACCTTTCAGAAAGTGAGTTAATTCTCGGTAATCATTGGATGTGGGGACTTGAATACTGATGCCCTGTTGGCATGCAGTAGCTTTGGAATAGTTGATTCTACGCTCAACACAAGCGTTGGACACGTTATTCCACTTCACTTTATCTTGAAGATAAATAGGTAGAGGGGGGACCATGGGGCTGGGAGAGCGGTTAACCCGCTGAGAAGCGTTAGCGGGTACGAGGGTGGGTTGTTATGGGCCTGTGCTGTACCTGTGTACCCTGTACCCTGAAGGGGCTTAGCGGGTGTGTGGCCAGCTGGCTTCGTTAACACCGTTAGGTTTCCGCCAGGGACAACTAAGTCGTGGATTTTACCCAGAAGAGGGCTATGGGCGTCCTTCCCTACCCTAAAAAGAGCCGGGCCGAACCGTTACTACTAGTAACCTAAGTTACTAGTAGTGACACCTGGTGGCGGCGTGCGAAGACGCGACGACCGCAGTGACGTCACGCAGAGGCGCGACGAGGCAGGAGAGTGGGGGCGCTGGGCGCGCGGAGGCACGGCGAGCAGCAGAGCGGCAGCGAGACGTCCGCGCGGGGCGAGGGCTGGCGAAGGGTGAACAAATGTGCTACGTTGGAAGTCGCGTCGCCCCCGCAAGGCGAGGCGAGCGGTCACAGAGCTGATCTCCCTGCCCGCAAAGTCGATACCGGAGCTCGCATATTCGAGCCCGTCGCTGTGGCTTTCTTTTGAACCTAACGTCCCGTGAGTGCGGATAAAGCGCCTAGTCGCTTTGTCTTCGCAAATCCGCACTCACTATGTTGATATCATGTTGTGTGTGTCTGTAGGCGCGCCGCGGCGGGCTTTCTGAACGCGCCACCGCTTCTTCACGGCACCCTGGCGGTCAACCCCCACCAGGTGGAACTTATGGCGAACCATGTGGAGCCCAGTGAAGGCGACCAGCGTCAGTAGTACCGACTTTGACGAACCTACAGAGAAATGGCTCCCGTCTGCCTACCTTCCGAATCTAGCCGGTCGTTACTCAGACTATGGTACCGTATGTGTGTGTGAGCGGTAGTGTATGTGTGTTTACACCGGTAAGCGAGCCCGTGCTATGCTATCCGGTGCGTGTGTACTTCCGAGTGTGAAGTAGCGAGTGTCTGTATACACCCTGAAATTTAATTGGTTGTTTTCCCGCGGCAGAACGACTTGCCTTAAGGAGTACTTTCGAAGTATAGAGTTAAAGTAAATAAATAACGATGTTTCTGTTTTAAAATAATTAAAAAAATATTCATCAACTCGAAAAAGTGAGTAACAATAGTAACTCTAGACGTAACTTGTAGGTACTAGGTACTACTCGTGTCACCACCTACAAAGAAAACCGATGCACAAAATAATGTCAAACCAAAATAAACTCTCGCACGTAGTGATAAGGCATAAAATCACCGCGATACCGACAAAGAAAAGACCGATTTAGAAGTGTTCAAAGTAAAATTAGCTCTCGCGTGTAGTAATACGGCATAAACTAGCCTGCGCGCAACAATTTCAAACGAAGCCGCCGGCGCCTATTTTACCCGTGCGGCTGTGACCCTGACCTACTTAGTTTTCCCGCGAATGTCGTACGCGCAGCACGCGCCGTCACTGTTAACTGCAATGGATCGACATTACAATTACAGCAATGTGGAGTACGTCGCTATGGTGCAGCTGTATGCTAGGGCTGATTATGACTCCCATGCTGCCCGGCGACTTTACGCAGAGCGGCAACACTTGGAGTCGCTCCGTCTTCGCGGGGTTCTGAACCCCCAAGTCCCATCTCCATGGACGATCGTAGCGGCGACACTGCGGCTACTAGATCATGGACAGTTTCATGCACCGGCACATGCACAGGGCAGAGGTCGACCAGCCGTTATTTTGCCAGCGCTCGACGACGAGATCATCGAGTACTTCGAACGGGATCCGCGTCGAAGTACGCGCCAGGCCGAGGCTAGGTTTGGCGTAAGCCAGTACCACGTCTGGAAACTACTCAACTCTGAAGGACAGCATCCTTATCATTTTCGCGGTGTTCACGCTCTCCACGAAAATGACCCCCAGAACAGAATTGCGTTTTGTCAGTGGTTGATCGCCAACCAAGATAAGAACATTTTGTGGACGGATGAATCAACTTTTACGCGAGTTGGTATTTTCAACCAGCGTAACGAACATTTTTGGGCAATAAATAACCCACACGTTATTCGCGAGTGTGCGCATCAAGTGCGTTTTAGTGTCAATGGTTTTTTTGGTTAATTTTTCTTATTTTTGTTTCTTAATTTAATTTTGTGTTCAATAAATTGCAGATAAAAAACTATTTATGACGGTCCTAAGCCCGTAAAAGTATGAAGGGAAAATTTGAATAACATGTTGGATAACAGCTGATTGAAAAGCACGTGGGTCAATGGCCTCGCGGCCTTTAATAGTAACACTAGACGTAACATGTATTGTAGGTAATACTGGCGTCGCACGCGCCGGCGCCGCAACCCTCAAAGGAAAGCGATGCAAAAATGGTCAAACCCAAATAAGCTCTCGCACGTGGTGATACGGCATAAAAGTTTGCACGCAAAACAAACGAGCGAGCCACAAGCCGACAAAGCAAAGACCGATTTATTAAATGTTTAAAGTGAAATAAGCTCTCGCGTGTAATTATACGGCATAATCTAGCCCGCGCGTAACATGATCAAACGGAGCCGCCTTCGAACCTAATCCTTTTGACGGTGACCTAGCACCCGGGTCAACGGCCTGCTGTCGTTCGGCCGTAGATATCGGGAGGTATACTATTGGTTCGTGATCGCTTTCGAGTTTAGTTTTTCACAATGTTAAATATGCCAGTTTTTGTTTCTAATATTTTATATAACTACGAAACGATTGTATTACATAGACAAAACCATTTCGCTGCGGGAAAACAACCATTTAAATTTCACGGTGTATAGCGCGTAGTAGGTCTATATTAAATTAGTAAACACTGCGCGCCGGGATGCGTGTTGGGTGAGTAGTATTATTGTTTAAGTAGGCCGCGTGCAGCCTGGGGCGGTCTACTTAGGCGTCAAGTCTGGGTAGAGAGGATGGGTTCGCATCGTCGTGGATCAGGTCCCTAGGGAGGCGTCTGCTGTCGGGCGTGCGCGCGTGCCATGGCGCTATGTCCTGGATGTGCGCGTACATTTTAGTGGCTAGGCGCCTTATGAAATCCTCTAGGCTCTCCAGCTGCAGGTCCCTGGTTAGCACGTCGTTACTCACGTACCAAGGTGCGTCTAGAATGCCGCGCAGCGCCAGGTTTTGTTGCGCGCTGAGGTTTTGGCGGCTCGTCTCGGACGTGAGTGCGTACCAAGTTGGGCGGCGTACGTAAGTAGCGGTCTTATGTACGTTTTGTAGTGTAACGTTAGGAAAATATATTAAATATAAAACAGTTATTAGAAAAATAAACTAAATAAAAAAGGATAATGAGAATAGAAATTCTAAGGGCTGGCTTCACTGGTTGCTTGTGGACGACAGCTAGGCAGGCAGCAGGATGGACAGGAGTTCTAAAAAAGTCGCGGTATGCTCGAGTTAGGCAGGTGGTGAACAGGTATCTCGACGGGCAAGCAGGCAAAACAGGCAGGTAGACAGATTGCAGTATGTGCTGGGTTGTGACGTCTCAGACAGACGGTCAAGTAGATCAGAATCTGCGCGTGCTGCTGTCGGGCGCGCTATGGCCGCACGCGTCTCTGTAGACTTGATTAAGCACTCTGTAGGCTGCAGCTCTTGCAACACGTATCGAAATGGTACATTGATTATTATAAACAGTAAAAGTACGCTTATGAGACCAAATGCGATTTATTTATATGTTTTAGAGATTTATATATCACTCTTTCACAATCTGGCAATTCACAGTTCTTTTCAGAATAGAAAATACACTTGGTATTAAAGTACTCAGTCGTCAACCGAATTTCGCCGTTTCCTGCCCGAATCTCACTCCAAAAAGCTGACGCCCGTTTTTCCCCGTTCTGTCATATCTTCTAAATTTTAATTTCAAATTCCCAATTATATGACCAGAACGAATGAAAAACGGTTTGCAGAGAGGGCAGTCTAGCGCTGCCCTTAATATAATGCACAACTAGCTTAAGGAAGGTCTAGTCCATGGTACGTTATGTCTATGGCTTAAAAAATAAAATAGACAGGCAGACGTCAGATCACATGAAAATGTCAGAGTATAAAATATTCTAAGATTTTACAAATTAACAATATAAATTAAGTTGAGGCATTTTAAAACAATCAGAGATAACTAAAAGTATGATTTTCAGGTGCTAACAGTATCAAAGAATACATAAAAAAGAGTCATGAGTTGATACAATGTCAAAAGATATGAAGGTGTGTTTTGTATGAAGAAATGAAGGTGTGTTATAAAACGTAAGTAGACTAAAAGGATGTGGATTTGCAAATCAGAATACCACATTTCCCCGATGACCCCAGAAAATTTATCTACTTAGTGAAAATTTTGAAGGTTTAAATATAATCCTTGATCTACCACACAACATCTTTCAAACTTTCGTCAAATACTCTCATTCAATCACACGTAGGGGATATGGTTCACATTCGATGATGCATACTCCACAAGGACATATTTATTTAAGATTACTAAGGCTTTTTTTGTAATTAGGTGTCGTAACCCGCACCTATTTAAAAAACCCGAAGAATATTAAAATATTTATAAGCCACGCATTTGGCTTATTTTTAAAGAGTTACGGGACCGCTCTTTGCACATAAGGCTTTCTGAGTTGTGCAAACCGCTGTAAGGATTGGGAGTTTAAGAGGAACCTAAAAATAAGAGGAAACCTAAGTCTAAGAAGGACCTAAAGATAAGAGGGACCCCAAGTCTAAGAGGGACCTAAGTCTAAGAGGGACCTAAGTCTAAGAGGGACCTAAGTCTAAGAAGGACCTAAGTCTAAGAGGAACCTAAGTCTAAGAGGGACCTAAGTCTAAGAGGGACCTAAGTCTAAGAGGGACCTAAGTCTAAGAGGGAACTCTCAAGTCTAAGAGGTAACTTTTCAGTCTTAGAGGGAACTCTCAAGTCTAAGAGGAAGGAAAATATATTTACAAGAAGGAAGAACATATTTACAAGAGGGAAGAACATATTTACAAGAGAGAAGAACATATTGACAAGGCATTAGGGGCTTATTTAAAGAGTTGCCATACAAACTTTTCCCAGGATTGTGCGCGGTAGGTGTGCGGCACATGGGAACCGGTGCGCGTGATGATACGCGACGTCCCATGGATGGATCACCGTAGGAGGTAGGCGACGTTGGCGAGGCCGGCGAGTTGGCGTCGTTCTTACCTGTATTTTTATGTGCTGTGTGTGGGTGGCTTCTTTGTCCAGCTCTCGACGGCGGTGCTCTGGCCGTTGCGGTCCCTAGGTTGGGAAGCGATGCTGTCCGGTCCATCGTCGGGCGAGGGTCCATGGGGCTGGGGGCACCGCGACCCGGCGAGCTGCGGGTTCCTGGCGGTGACATCTTCTCCTACTGGTGTTTTTTGACGAAATCTCCTTCTTTCTTCTGCTAGCATGTGGGGGCTAGTACTCCGCGACCGCGACAACGACTTTGCGCAAGCAGAAGTCGTTGGGCAGCAACGAAGTCTCCCCAAATTGCCCTCGAAAGTGCAAGTTTGTGAAAACCTACACTCTCGATGACAATGACGTAAGACTGGTATATACGTGTTATGTATTGGATAACTAGGGGCTCATCCGATCATATGTGCAGCAAGCCGTCCGACTTTTATACAATTTTACTTATCGCAGTTGTAAAGGATGGCGTAGAGCGCAGGTAATTTCCGCTCGGCCAATCGAAGCGCCCCCATCCGTAGTCTGCGCGTGTGCTCTGGACAGGTTTCAACTTATCCGATATCTGCACGTGGTGTTACTGCGCTCTATGCCACCTTACAATGTTGCTTACTCATATACTTATGTCTAAGGGAGTAATTTATTTTATTTTATTTTATTTGGGAAACAAACAGATGCAATAACAAACATAAGCATATTATGTCAGGTTTAGTCAATAGTACGGACGTCAAAATAAATCACGAGCACGCCACCTGTCGGCAAATCAAGAACAACTACGCTGTGGCGCGCTTTCTCTAACGATCTGCGTGGTGGGGACACGGAATATAAGGGGAGAGTACTGACCGCCCTGGAGCTAAGACGTTGTAGAATCAGTATCGATCCGTAATATTAGTGAGCAAGATTGTAACTGTGAACTATTTAAATAAACCCAGTGTATCGAATAATTTGTGTTATTTCATTTGCGCGACTGTACCCACCGACCTGCCCATACACGATGTCTTAACCTAAGGGAATACATCCTGACTTCCCGATGGTTTGCATCTATCGGCCAGCCATGATGCGACACATACAACTAGTTCAACACAATCCAGAAACAGTTTCCACAGATTAATATACAAGTAAAATAACCTAAGTGTAGCAACAACCTAATATAATAATTATCGTGTAATGAATATTTCTGACTGATTGTTTGTAATGCTTGCGGAGTTGGGGTGTATAAAGGTGTAATATGGCATTTACTACTAAATTGTTACCAAATCTATATTATTGTCATTTTTTTTATACTTTTATAATGGAATTAGAATATAATCATTGTTGATTTTTGTTTGACCTCTTTACTTGACATATCATTATTATTGCGTTTATTCAACTTTTTACACATTTCATATTTACATTTTTAAATATTTCTTTATAAAAACAAATCACAAAAAAAACATTTAAAAATATAAAAAATAATGGTGGTCCGCCGGTGTCGGGAGCAGGGTCCAAGCTACCGGTGGTTAGGACTCCAGAGACAGGAACCTCCTCACAATGCGAGCCGTATCGAGGAGTACTGCCTTCTGTATCAGGCCCTTGATCCAACCGTGTAATGACAGCCTCGACAGATGGTCGTCGAGGCTCTTGGCCATCAGGCCGTTGGCCGTAACAACAATCGGCACAATGATCGCCGAGTCCACATTCCACATGTCGACAACCTCGTGAGCTAAGTCGAGATACTTAATTTGTTTCTCTTTCTCAGCTTTCACGAGGTTCTCGTCATGCGGGATGGTGACATCGATTATCATTGTGCGGCGCGCTAATCGGTCTATCACCACTATATCCGGCCTATTGGCAACAATAGTCCTATCAGTGATGATAGACCGATCCCAGTACAACGTGACATGGTTATTTTCGAGAACTGGGTCGGGCACATACTTGTAATACGGTACCTCAGAATCCACTAGATTGTACTTCAAAGCAAGTTGCTGGTGAATAATCCTGGCCACTTGGTTATGCCTGTGTAAGTACTCGCCGTTAGCCAGACGAGAACAACCAGAGATAATATGTCTGATGGATTCACCCGGACGGTGGCATGCCCGAAACATGTCAACCGTCCCGTCCTTCAATATATGTCTCCGATAGTTATTCGTCAGGATAACTTCATCCATAATTGCACAGACAAAACCTTCAGTTTCGCCGAAAAGGTCGCCGAAACGTAGCCAGGATACAGACGCTGGGAAATCTACATCAGGCCCATGTAGAGCCCGATAGAAGCGCCCGTGTAGCTCCTTGCCTTGCCATACCTCTTTGCGTTCATCAGTAGTTAGTATTACAGGCTTGCGCCAGTTCTCTTTAGCCATGAACAACGGGGTGAATCCCTTGTCCACTGCGACCACGTCCCGGTGCATACCCACTTCAGCTTTTAAAAAGTATTCTCTGAGGCTGTAAACTTCGCGGTTGTGAAGAGTCTTGGCGTTTAAAAAGCCTCGACCCCCACATTTCCGCGGAATGTACAGTCTCATCACCGATGATCGTGGGTGATGCATCCGGTTTGCGGTCAGCAGTGTCCGGACTCTCCTGTCGAGGGCGTCGAGCTCGGTCTGAGTCCATTTGAGTATGCCGAAAGAGTACATCAAAACCGGCATGACCCAACTGTTGAAGGCGCGCACCTTATTTCCGCCTGACAAAAGGCTATTTAATACCTTTTTCATGCGGCCAAAGAAACGCTCCTTCAGCAGTTGCTTCAATGTTAGTACTCTTGATGCCCAACGCTTCCGACATACCCAAATACTTGTAAGTTTCAGTTGAGGAGAGGTGTCTAAGGTGTATGGAATCAGAGAGTTGAATTCCCTCGGATTCCATAATCTCCCCTTGCTTTACATGCATGACTGCACATTTATCCACACCAAACTCCATCCTGATGGAGTTACTGAAGGTTTCAGTAACCTTCAGTAGCTCCGTCAGTTGGAGTTTGTTAGGGGTAAAGAGTTTCAGATCATCCATGAAAAGGAGGTGAGATATGACCTGACCACCTCTTCTCAACCGATAGCCTAGACCTGAATCCTCCAGGAGTGTACTTAGAGGATTCAGGGCTAAGCAGAACCAAAGTGGACTCAAACTGTCACCTTGAAATATCCCCCGCTTAATCCATACAGGCTCATCATCCCCCTGAATCGGTCGACATCCCGGATATCGAAGGACTGTCTTCCATTGCCCCATATATGACTCGAGGAAGGTGCATAGAGTTGCATCTATTTTGTACAACTCCAGCACCCTCATGAGCCATGTATGTGGCACAGAGTCGTAGGCCTTCTTGTAGTCTATCCAGCATGTCGACAGATCCTTGCGGGATCGACGAACCTGCTGGCTTATGGCCATGTCAATGAGGAGTAGCTCCTTAGTGCCGCGGGACCCATTCCTACATCCATTCTGAGAGGTAGACATTATTGAATTATCTTTAATGTGTTTATCAATTTTTACTCTCAGGATGGATGTAAGAACCTTATAGAACGTTGGTAAACATGTAATTGGTCTATAATTCTTGGGCTCCGGGGGACTACCTGTCTTATGGAGCAGGTGGGTAACGCCTGTTGTTAAAAACATTATTATTATTATTCCATTTATTTATTTTATGTACATACTTTTATATTTTTAAATATAATTCTATAAAAATAAAATAAAAAAACATTTAAAATACAAAAATAGTAGCCCACGGGTATCGGGAACAGGGTCCAAGCTACCGGTGGTCAGGGCTCCTGAGAGAGGAATCTCCTGAATATGCGCGCCGTGTCCAAGAGTACCGCTTTCTGAATCAAGCCCTTGATCCAGCTGCCCAACGAGAGCCTCCTCAGATGTTCGTCGAGGCTCTTGGCTATTATGCCATTGGCCTTCACGACTATCGGCACAATGACTGCTGTATTCACATCCCACATGTCGACAACCTCGCGAGCCAGATCAAGATACTTGTTTTTCTTATCTCTCTCAGCCTTCACGAGATTCTCGTCATGGGGGACCGCTATATCAACAATCGTTGCGCGACGCTCTAGTCGGTCTATCATCACTATGTCAGGCTTATTGGCAACAATAGTCCTGTCAGTGATGATAGACCGATCCCAATACAATGTGACACTGCCATTTTCGAGAACTGGGTCGGGCACATACTTATAGTAAGGCACTTCCGATTCCACAAGACTGTATTTAAGAGCGAGTTGCTGATGGATAATCCTGGCTACAAGGTTGTGTCTATGCAAATAGTCTCCGTTAGCTAGACTAGAACAACCGGAGATAATGTGACGGATTGATTCTCCCGGCCGGCGACATGCCCGACAGATGTCAACCGTGCCGTCCTTCACAACGTATTTCCGGTAGTTGTTCGTCATCATAACTTCGTCCATAATCGCAAAGACAAAACCTTCGGTTTCCCCGAAAAGGTCACCAAATCGCAGCCAGGCCACGGACGCTAAAAGATCTACATCGGGCCCATGTAGGACCCGGTAGAAGCGTCCGTGAAGCTCCTTGTTCTGCCATACCTCCCTGCGGTCATTAGTATCTAATACTATAGGTTTGCGCCAGTTCTCTTTAGCCAAGGAGAGTGCGGTAAGGCCCTTGTCCACCGCTACCACATCTCGATGCATACCCACGTCGGCGGCCTGGAAGTATTCCCTAAGACTGCATACCTCGCGGTTGTGCAGGGTCTTAGCATTTAAAAAGCCACGACCGCCGCTCTTCCGCGGGATATACAGTCTCATAACCGATGAACGTGGGTGATGCATGCGATTTGCGGTAAGCAATGTGCGGACTCTCCTATCCAGGGCGTCAAGTTCTGTCTGAGTCCATTTGAGTATGCCGAAAGAATACATCAAGACCGACATGACCCAGCCGTTGAAGGCGCGCACCTTGTTCCCGCCTGATAAAAGACTATTTAGTACTTTTTTCTTTTATTATTATTATTATTACTACTACGACTTATTATTATTATTTTTTTCAATCTTTGAGACGGTATTTTATTATATGATTGACATCTTTATTGAAATCTGAATGTATTTGTTTTTATACTTGTGTTTGACATATTATCTGTATATTATATGAATATCTACTTCAACTCTTATTAAATGGCATTTGTGGAAGGGACACCACAATTTTGCCAATAACACGTGCGAACTGTTAATAGACCATCAAACGCTGGAGAGTATTTAGCGAGATTTAACAGTAAAATAAAAATATTTATCAAAATAAAAGTTTAGCATTTCTTCGCAGACGTAATCCGACAGTAGGACCACCACAGAGTATGTTATATGAACAGGACAGATGATGACAAACGTAAACCGAAAGAGAAAAAAGAAAAAAAAAAAAAAGAATAATTACAATAGTTACAACTTAATATTATTAATTTCAATGAATTTGCATAGTTTAAATATAAATCGAGTAAATACTAAAGAAAGAAGGCATTTAACCGAAGTTGGACGAGGGATATGAGAAGGAATGATATCATGAAAGGAGAAGCGCAATCTAGGACAGGAGAAAAATAAATGGTCCACGTTTCCTTCATCCAAACCTTTCACATCATTGGATACTTGTCTGATTATTTGAAGGTTGAAATAGAAGTGTATTATTGTTTAATGTGAAATTTTAGCTCATTGTCTTGTAATTGTTTCGAAGTTAGTTTGTGTAAAGGAGTAGTGGTGCTTGTTGGCAATTTCGATTTTCGACACAATGTAAAAATTGTTTGGAATAAATAAATACAAAATTAAATACAAACCACAAGTTCACACAGCTCAAAGAAGTTACAATTCAATATTAGTAGTCCAGGAGCCAGTGACAGATTTTCATGACCAAGTCCCTCCCAATCGAAAATTCGTAAAATGCATTAGGGACTTATATATATACTATGAATACTCGCGACCGTCAGCTGCGACTCCGTGGGTGGGGTGGGCAGTGGCAGCCTCCCACGCATGGAGAAAATAAAAAAATTTCAGTCATTTCCTCTCATTTGAAAATTTATCAGAGTATAGTTTATGTAGTATGTCGGCGACGAAACATTATCAGCAAGCTGAGTAGGTAAAATACCAAAAATAATGCAATACCTACTTATACAAGTACCTTAAGTACATAGGAAAAGTAGATAAGAACTGTAAAAAAAGTGTTAGTTAAGTATATCTAATAAGATTTCTACCAATAAGTGTAAATAACTAATTAGAGTGTTGTAATGGTTTATCTTATGTCCAATTAGCGTATACAATCGCATGTAATCATAATGTGAGCGTTAATTCGCAACATAGTTAGTTTTTTAACGAATTGATAAGAGATATCATACGTATAAATAATTACGCGAGGAACTTGAAAACGTGATTTTTTGTTTATGAAGATATTTTGACGAAATTGGTGTCAAATGAAAGGTCTTGGTCTAAAACCAATTTATCCGTTTAAATCATGCAAATCGGTCCACACGTTTTCGAGATAATCGCATATCTTTGAAATCAAAATGTAAACAAACCAAAATTTTCTATGTTTTTGTTCTACAAACTTTTTTGTTATGATAAAATGTGTTAATATTATTATTTTAAAAGGTGTACGGGATTAAAACCTATCTTTTAAGCCCAAAATTGTAAGGATTATGACATATTTTGAATAAATTACAAGGTTCTAAAGATTTCGGCTAAGCAAAAATGAACGGAAAAATGGTCTCAAAATACGCGGTCGTCAATACGGGAACGACGGGCCGTATAAAAGACGGGCCACTGGCCCAGTGAATTCAGGATTCGCCCTGTGGTCGTCAAGCGTCGTCGTTTCTGTTGAGTGCCAGCTGCCTCTGGAGTGACGTCACATATCCGCCCGAGCCGTTCTACGTAACTACCTGTTGTGTTCTCATTGGTGTTTGGCCGGCCACCTGCATTCCGTCCCGTACCTATTCAGGCACCGGGGCCGACCGGCCCACCGAGCCGCTCACAAGTAGTTCGCGCCGCCGCCGCCGCCGCGCGCCATGCTGCGCCGGGACAGCGCGCGACCGTGTCGCAGTCCGCGCGCCCCGTGGCGACGACGATGCGAGATGCAAATGTGCAAGCGCGCCCCGCGGTGTCGCCCGTGCCTACCAGCCCTAAAACCCCGCCGAATGTGCCCCCCGTGGCGCCAAACGCGTCGGGACGCGATTCGTATGCGAAGATCGCAACAACAGTTGCGCCTACCGCTTGTGCGCCCACAATTACTCCATCAATTACGCCCTTACGCGTCTCTACGCCTAAAATATCCGCGGCTGCGTCCGCGTTAAAAAACGTAAACAAACCAGCGAGCGTCTCCTCAAAGTGCCGCGCGGCGTCGCCACTGTCGCGCCGCCGATTGGTCAGTGCCTCAGCCAATCCAACCGAGGACAAACATAGCGGAATTAATCCACTTTTCTCGCCACCACCACCAACAGGGTCCGCCCAGGACTCCCCGGCCATGATGTCGGCATGCTCTCCCGCCAGGGGTCAGACATGTCGGCCTCCTCGGGGGGCTCTCGCGTCGATCGCAGAGACATGTCGCCTGACATGCCCGAACGAGTCGCCAAAATGGGTGAGTACCAAACTACCATCAGTACTACAGATGCGTTGGGGTTTGACTACGAGTTTACACTCGATGTCGCTAACAGACCCCAGCGCAGACCCAGAAGCCCCGACGATGAAGAAACCGAGGAAGAAGCAAAGCGGTATTGCGTCGATCCGCCACTACCGCAGCGCCTGCCGCGCGTAGGGGGCGGTTCGTGTTCGCCCACCCATGCCGCCACTGACAGACGACGTAACTCCGCACCCACCTCTAACATTTCTGAGGCCGCCACTGACATAGTTTCCGCTCCGCTACCGACCGATGTAAACAATCGGTCACACACGGATGCGACGCAACCGGCCAATGTGGCGGCCCAGCAAAAGAAGGTGAAAAGCCCACGATACCCTCCTCTCATTGTGGAGAAGCTACCCAACTGGGCAGCGCACTTCAGAGCCGTGAGGGAAAACTGGGACAACCTCCTAACGCGCGCCCGTACCAGAACGGTATAAGGTTCTTGCCGGAAAGCGCGGAGGAATACCGAGTTGTCCAGCGGTACCACACGGACCTGGAGAGGGAGAGCGGCCTAAGTTGGTTTGCCTACTCCCTGCCCGCTGAGAGGAGCGTAAAGCTGGCCATCCGAGGACTGCCAGCGGACACTGAGGTTGAAGAAATTCAAGAGGAGCTGCGACTGCATGGGTTTGAGCCGGAGTACGTCCGCCATATCAAGGCGCGTGGAGAGCGACCCGGCTGCATCTTCCATGCAGTAAGAAAGAAGACGCCCGACTTCCGCAAGATCTACGACACCACCACGTTCCTGTACATGCGTGGTGTCAGGAAAGAGGCGTGGAGGGGCAAACAAGGGCCTGCCCAGTGCCACAGATGCCAAAAGTTTAGGCACAGCTCGCATCTGTGCCACCGCCCGCTTGCTTGCGTTAGATGTGGCGAAAACCATGCCGCCAGGGATTGTCCGCGCCCAAGAACGGAGCCGATCACCCAGCCAGCAACCCGCGTTGTCCCGTATATATGCGCGAAGCCAAAAATAAAAGAGCGGGCACTGTTGCCATCACTAGGCAGCAGCGCCAACAGCCGAATGCCACTGAAGGGCCGGTTAACGCCGAAGAAAAGGAGACTCCCAGCGAGTCTCTGTTGGCGGCAGCAAACGGGCCCACTAACAGGCAGGAAGCCCCCTCCGGGAGACGGAGGAAAAATAAGCGGGGAGGGAAGAAAGGGAAACAACCCCATCCCCCCACCGTAGTAGAAACCAAAAAAGATGGGGCGACTTATACCAACACAAACAAGGCGCAGACGGTGACACAGATCGCCCATGTCGCTGCTGATACCAGGAACAAGGCTCCAAGAAGCCAGAAGAATGCAATGCAACCTGGCACGGCGAACACTGCTCAAGGTGCAGCGCCTACACATGAAGCAGATACAGTTGCCGCGCCAAATCAGCAGCGGCAAACTCATAATGCAGGGACCGCATACATACCGCAACCTAACACCAAACCGAGACATGAGTTCACCGCCTGCGCCATTAAGCTCCTTATGGACCTGATTAAGGCCATCAGGAAGGGCCAGGACATCGAGCTGGTAATCCTCGACGGGTTGGCCGAACTACTATCAATGTACCATGGCTAACTCGTTGAGGATCTTACACTGGAACGCTCGCGGCCTCAGGTCTAAGGTCGCCCCCCTCCGCCTCCTCCTCAAGGAGTAGCTCATCGATGTGGCGCTCATAAGTGAGACACTCCTGGGACCTACGGACACAGTTAGGATCCTGGGATATCACATTTACAGGAAGGACGAGAAGTCGGCATCCGGCACTATATACCGCGGTCTGGTGGTTTTAGTCAAGCGGAGAGTCGTCCACCAACCCCTTCCATTGCCCCCAGTCAGTACGTTCTACACGCTGGGAGTGTAGGTTCACTTCGCCGGCGAGGACCTCAACATCTATGCCGCATACAGCCCGCCCCAAAACCGCTATGACATAAGCGAGTTAAGGGCGCTTATGAAGAATCCGTCACACTCAGCAATCGTAGCCGGTGATATGAACTGCAAGCATCCCGCGTGGAATTCACTGACCCGCAATACTGGAGGGAACCGACTCTTCGCCGACTCAGAGGCCCATGGATATGTGGTGTCCGGCCCGGAAGTGCCGTCGCACTACCCGGCCAATCACACGCAGTCGCCTGACGTGCTTGACATCATAATCCATAGCGGCCTAACCTGCCAGATCGTGCATCAGGACATCGACGACGAGTTGCTGTCAGACCATCAGCCAGTACTCGTCGTCCTATCCGAGATGCCGACTCGACTCTCGCCTCCAGCGCCACGTCGAAAAACGGACTGGACCAAGTTCCAGGAAGTGATAGAGACCACCACTCCCACTTGGCCCGTTACCACCGCGATCGACGTAGACAGACTGGCAGCGGATATCACTGCTTGCATACAACGCGCCTACGAGGAGGCGACAGCTGAGAGTGCGCAGGTGCGGGTGTCATTTTTAAAACCCCTGCCTAGCTACTTGAAACAGCTAGTCGCCAAAACTAGGCGCCTCCGTAAGCAATGGCAGATCACCCGCTGCCCAGTCATGAAAACCGAATTAAACCGCCATGCGGAAAAGGTCCGGGCCAAGCTCCAGGCGCACAACGCCGAGAGCTGGGAACAACACATTGACGCTTCAGAAGGGGACTGGCCGGCAATACACAGATTGTGCCGGCAGTTATCCAATGCCCCAGCTTGCGCCCGCTCCTACACAGCGACGGGGCGCCCAGATATGCCGCGCCAGACCGCGCGGAGATCTTTGCTGACCACCTGGAGCGTCAGTTCCAGCCGAACCCGACTGATAACCTCGAACATGTCGCGGCAGTCGAGCAACACCTTGTCGAGTACTTCGCTTCACCGATAGCTCTCGACGAAGACCCCATCTTTCTTCTCGCCTTGTGCAGTCAGACGCGCCATACTTCGTACCAAACCGAGGAAGGCGCCTGGTGCCGACGGTGTCACCAACACAGCGCTGCGCCACCTGCCCTACCGAATGGTAGCAGCGCTGGCGCGCCTGTTTACGGGGATACTGCGCACCGGGTCCTTTCCTTCGAGTTGGAAGGAGGGGCGCGTCATTATGCTGCCCAAGGCGCACAAGAATGTGCTGAAGCCCGAGAGCTATCGGCCCATAACGCTACTATCCACAATCTCCAAGGTGTTCGAAGCACTCCTGCTGCGACATCTCATCATAACACCCAGGCCGGAACAGTTTGGGTTCCGCTCGGAACACTCCACGACGCTCCAGTTATCTAGGGTACTGCACCTACTCACAGCGGCGCTAAATGAAAAGGAGCACGCAGTCGCAGTATTCCTAGATATGGAAAAAGCATTTGACCGCGTCTGGCACGAAGGGCTCATATTTAAAATTTCAAAGACCGACGCGCCCCGTCGCATAATAAAGGTGGTCTCTTCCTTCCTGACAAACAGGAAATACAGGGTGGTGGTCGACGGTGCGCTATCTAGCGCCCGACCCATAAGGGCAGGCGTACCACAGGGCGGATGTGTCTCGCCACTGTGCTACTCACGTTACACCGATGACATTCCCACGACGCAGGAGTCCACACTCGCGCTGTATGCCGACGACGCCGCGTACATAATGCACCTCGCTAAATGCGCGGCACGCGGCCGTCAAAATGCAGCGCGTGTTAGAGTTGCTTCCCGATTGGCTGTCGAAGTGGCGGTTATCGGTGAATGTGGGTAAGACACAGGCCCTACTTGTCGGGTGCGCCCACCTCCCACCACCCCTCACGCTGCAGGGGGTAGACATCGAGTGGACCCCCCGGGCGAAATACCTGGGGGTGACCATCGACCGGAGGCTTAACATGGGAAGCCATGTCAAACAGGTCGTCGCAAAGGCCAGAGTAGTGCGCGCAATGCTCAAACCGGTGCTCTCGTCCCGACTCCCGTTACGTACTAAACTGGGCGTAAATAAGACATATATACGCCCAGTAATCACATATGCCGCTCCTGCATGGTACGTCCTCACTAGCGAGACCAACAAGAAACGTATCCGTGCGCAGCAAAACCTGACGCTGCGACGGATGACGGATGCCCCTCGCTATGTGAGGAATGACGTCATCACACGGGATCTGGGGATTGAGAGCCTGGACAGCTTCTGCGCCCGCCTCTCAACCAACATGTTTGAGCGTGCCGACGCCTCTGCTCATCCGCATATCAAGCAGATAGCGCCATGGCACGCGCGCCCGCCCGACGCCCGTCGCCTTCCGCGCGACCTGTGTAACACATAGGCCCCGCCCATGCCCCCCTCAACCCGTCCCCCCCCGCAGCCACATTACTGGATTGACGCTTGAGCGAGCCGCACATCACAACACACGCCTCGTTCATACAATAATACTCTACTGATTACATACTTGCGGTGTACACAGTGTTCTAAGTTAATATAGGCACTGTGTACACTGTAAGTCACACAAACATGACTCCACATTCATTTAAACACACATAACAAGTGTAAGCCGCGCGCGGTGCATGCTTCGTTATATACATGAACGGTGTTACACAGTACAATACCGTTCAAACACACAACGGTCCTTTAGCCTGGGACGTAACCGGCTAGCTCTGGAAGCGTGTCAGGCGGGGACCATACATCCTCAGTTGGGCGCGCCAACACAGTCGGTGTCGCGCAGCATTGCGCGATTCGCCATTTAACATTCGGTATGTATCAACATTAGTAATGTCAATCTATATTTTATATTGTGGTAACACCAGTCTTGGCTTTATTTATTTATTTATTTATTTATTTATTTAGGATCTCCAACAAAGGATGTACACAGATCATATGAAATAGACTGCACTTAAAAAGTATCACGTAGGTGAACTCCTTCACTTACAGGAGACCACAGCATGCATAATTGAATTTACATCTAAGCTAACAAATTTATAATACCATTGAAAAAAGTTTAAGAGAATTAAATTTAAAATTAAAAACACATTAAAGATATTAAATAAATGAAGAACAAAATTAACAATTAGATAGATCCTTAAGACATTTCTTATACATTGCAAGAGATTCACATATGTCAAAATTTGTTGTTTTAGATAGCGTGTTATATTGCCTACAAAGTCTTGGCACAGCGGCGTAATGACCTAGGTTTGTTTTTGAGCCAGGAACGTAGAATAAGTCATATGTATTACGCCTGGGAATCCGAGTTGGAATTTTAATCTCTAATGAGCCCAAAAGTTCACTGCAATCTATCGTTCCACTAAATATTTTGTGAAGGATGATAAAGTCCAGCTTCTTCCTACGACTGGCTAGTGTTTCCAAATGATAATTTTTCAACCTATCAGAGTAGCTAGTCAGTTGTTTAGCCAAGTGATCTCCGTAGCACAGATGGTAAAGAAACCGCTTTTGGACACTCTCTAATCGCTTGGCGTAAACCTCGTAATGCGGATTCCATACAACTGAACTATATTCCAAAATTGGACGGACTAGATTGTTGAAGAGCTTTATTTTTGTAGATGGTTTCTTAAATTCTTTACTGTTTCGCAAAACGAATCCCAGTACCTTAAACGCTTTGGAGACTATATTTAGGATGTGCACATCGAACTTCAGTGCTTGGTCAAGTTGAACTCCAAGGTCGCGAACACTACTTAGTTTCTGTACTTCAACCCCGTCTATGTAATGCTTTGACTAACTTTATGTTGGTACTGTGCTAGAGGCATGGCGGGAAATGTGGCTGCTATTCGGTCAAGTATGAGAAGTGAGCAGAAAGGTTATCGCAAGAAAAGGTAGGAGCTACGAGCTTCTAGGAGGTCCAAGAAGACCCCAGGTGAGTGTTTACTTTGCAGTATCTTTATGTCGACCTATAAGTGCATGATAAGTGGAAAGATGAGACGACTGTCGTCGTTTGCCATTCTTTCCTTTACTGGTAGTCCAATCTTGCAGTGCACAGCACACTTGGTAGTCAAGGACATTGGACAGGGAAGCCTGGAGCTCCCATATATTGGTAGTGTGATCCGGAAACACACTGGCACGGTCGACTGAGCTGGAGCAACCGTGGCGAGGCTATGGGGATGGTGGAGGCCTCCGGGGGGCCATAGGCCCCCTGTCCGGCTAAGTGACTAACATGCAAACATGATCAGAGTCACCAGGGATATACCCTGTTTAGACCGGAGCAAGTCGACCGATGCCCAGCTAGGTAATAGAGGTGTATAGCCATAAATAAACTGCAGTCAAATAACAGTCATGAGATCCCTCTATAGAGTACGCGGAAGCACGAAGAGGTAACAAGAGTATGGCAAGACACTTGGTGCATGCATGTGAGTGGCACAGCCACACGAGAGAGGCTAGGCCTCGCCTTATAAGTATCGCATATATATAATAGGAGTGGAATAAAACAGGTCGACTAATCTTTCCACTCTCATGATAAATGTGTAATTATGTATCATCATGTCGTCCGTACATTATGTGAAGCAAGCATATAGTATTTCACATACATACTATAGGAGGAACGACATTTTGGTGGAGATGCTGCGATATGATACTAATGGGCTATTTGTGTGACATATTTGTATCAAAAAATCCTTCAAACTTAAATGGAACAAATAGACATATCTCTTTATGTAGAAATTGTTATGATTGATTATATAAATTTGCGAACAATAAAATTTATTTAATTTTAATGAATTTTGTGTATTAATTGTGAATACTTTTTAAAATTGTATGCAAGGCATGTGTCGGTTTGACGTTCGACAGGCAATCATGTGGATACGCGGGATACGCCTGAACAGTGTCTATGGTCTAGTTCAGCACTATAGTAATCGGTATTAATCGATTCGACGTATGCGCAGGTTTTTTTTTTTAAACTAATGTATTCTAGAAAGATGTTTATTTTATAAATAAGCATTAGCAATTATAAGGGTAAGGATTCCAATTATATTATGTTTGTAATAAAATTACATATCGAGGTGTAAATCTTTAAAGCAGATTGTATCAAGCTACATAAAATCGTTATTTGTGTTCTGTGTGACAACACTACGGGCTGCAGTTGGTAGCATTGTCTCATGTCGGAATTTTTTTTCTTTCGGTTTGGCGCCTTTTGCGGCGGAGTTAAAAAGTTTTAGTGTGAGAAAATTACTATAAATAAGTGAAATAAGTGTTTGGGCTTTATACCTACATATATTTTCGTTTCCTAGTGAAGACGTGTCGAAATAACGGACGGTACAACTGAATCAAAGTTCACGATGAAAGTTTTAAAAACGAAACCGACCTTCTATCGTGTATTCGAAATAGGCAGGTAGGTAAAGTGTGAAAACAATGGAAGAAATTCTTATAAGAATATTAGAAATGCCAAGAAGCAAACTTAAAGAATGCTTGGAACGAGCTAAAACTGATTATGAGTCGGGGAAAATGGTGCTCTCAACGGCGTCAAGTACTGTAGCACAATTAAAGCAGCTATTATACAGGCTACAGGAACAAATGCGGCATTACACGTCTTCCTCAACAAACCCTCAAATAAATATTGTCACTGAGACAATGGAATTACAGCTCCAGGGTGAGGATTTCCTCACAGACATCGAATCCTCGATGGAGGCAATTGAGGCTTCCTCACGGAGTGTACCTACCGAGCAGTATACCAGTCACCAATTAAGTATTCGATTACCGAAATTAGATATGATTAAATTTAACGGAGAGGGTCTTAAATGGTTTGAATTTTGGGATCGGTTCAGCTCAAACATAGACAGCCAACCTATGGCAGAGGCTGACAAACTGACTTATTTAATTAGTAGCCTCGAGGGCAAGGCTCTAGAAGCGGTAGCAGGCTTAGCCATCACTAACCACAACTATACCATTGCTATTGAAGCCTTAAAGTCCAGGTACGCATCTAATGATACATTAATAGACGCACACTACACAGCATTGACCAACTTGGAGAGAGCTGAATATACAGCTCCCAGCTGCAGGCAAATTCTGGATGGCATCGAAAGACATTTAAGAGTCTTAGAGAAATTAGGTGAGGACATAAATGGAAACCATCTGCGTGCTACCATACTGAGTAAGTTCCCCGAGCAAGTTCTCCATCAGTATCACTTGATGCCACAGCTGCATTCCAAGGATAATTCAACAACTAATGTTAGACAGATTTTACTAGACATTGTAGTGGCATTGGAAAAGGCTCAGATAACACCAATACCTAAGGGATCAGGCACACAGCAAGAAGTCATTACAACAGAAGTACTTCAAAATCTGAACTAAATAAATTTGAAACGAAAGGCTAATAATAAATTAAATAACCCACCCAGAAAGTGTAGCAGGTTACCATGTATCTTCTGCAAATTAAATAACCACAGTAGTGCAGATTGTAAAAAATATAAAAACATTGAGGCTCGACAGAAGCAGTTGGGGGACAGATGTCACAAGTGCCTAAAAAGAAATCACAAGACTGAACAGTGCCATCGAAAGGTTACTTGCTTCCGCTGTGGTGATGGACATCTCCAAATGCTGTGTTCCAAACCACGGGGTGAGGCAACTGTTTCCAATGGTGATCATGCTATAGTCAAATGTTATATGACAAAAAACTTAACTTTCTTACAGACAGCAGTGGCTCTAGTCACAAACCCCAGCAATACAACAAAGAGGCGTAAATGCAGACTTGTCTTGGACAGTGGTTCGCAACGTAGCTATATCAGCACGAAGGCTGCATCCAGATTACAGCTCACCCCTGACAATGAAGACCAACTCTTGGTGTATACGTTTGGAGCAACTGATCCGAAAGAGATGTCAAGCCCATCTGTAGACATTGTCTTAGAGACCAAACGTGGCATCCAAAAACAAGTAAGAGTCAATATTGTTCCACATATCACAGAGAGGTTACCAGTAGCTAAATTTGATTGTTCCACGGTTGATTTAGTGGCTGATGATGATTCTACTGGAGATAATATAGACCTTTTGATAGGGAATGATTATTTTGCAGGCTTCATGCGTGAAACAAAAGAGAAGATTCAGAATGATTTGTATTTGGTGGATTCTGACTTCGGTTGGCTGTTATCTGGAAATGTAGACCAAGATCCCATCGCAAAACAGGAAAATGTATTAACTGTAACTACTTACTGCCACTGTCACAATTCAAGCTGCCCGTTTTTTACTGAACCTGACTTACCTCTTAGAAATATTGACATCAAATTTTTGTGGTCACTTGAGTGCATTGGCATAAACGATTCTCCTAAAGCTACAAGACAAGATGAAGCAGTTAAACATTTTAATGATACTGTTCAATACATAAATGGACGTTATGAAGTAAAATGGCCATGGATTGAATACCCACCTCAACTACCAGTTAATTTTGGCATGGCATTGGGAAGACTGAAGAGTTTGATCAACAGATTGGATAAGACAACACTACAAGAATATGATGACATTCTTAAGGAGCAATTAAGCAGAAATATCATTGAAATTGTTGAACTGCATAGTAATAGCATAGAACATCCTGTACATTATTTAGCTCATCATATTGTAAAAACTGAAGGTAAACGCGGGAGAATCGTTTATGACGCATCAGCAAGAGCAACGGGTAAGAAGAGTTTGAACGAATGTCTTTATAGTGGACCTTCCATGCTGGAGGATCTCACGGCTCTTCTGCTGAAATTCAGAACAAAGAAGATAGCGATTGTAGCCGATGTAGAGAAAGCGTTCTTGCAGGTTGGGCTCCAAGAAAAGGACCGTGATGTCACAAGATTCCTGTGGGTAAAGGACATCATAAAGGACCCAACAGAAGAAAACCTGTTGTATTTCCGATTTCGTCGTGTACCTTTTGGAATAATTGCAAGTCCATTTCTTCTTGCAGCAACTATTCGATACCACATGACGCAGACTGATATAACCCTACTAAAGGATGTTGCCAATAACTGCTATGTAGACAATTTAGTAACAGGAGCCAACTCTATACAAGAAGCTAAAGAAATATACGAGAAGACAAAGGAATCCTTTGAACAGATTTCCATGAATATAAGAGACTGGTTGTCAAATGAAAAGGAATTTCTTGACCTTGTACCTACAGAGAAACAAGCAAAACACGAAGGCACAGTAAAAGTCCTTGGCTTGACGTGGAATGTGGCAAGTGACACATTAAAATTGAAAATAACTGATCAACACTTCAATAAAGATACTCCAGCCAATACGAAAAGGAAGGTACTTCGTACTTTAGCCCGGATATATGACCCTTGTGGCCTTATTTGTCCATTAACACTGCCATTGAAGATTTTGTTTCGACACATCTGTGAACAAAAACATAAATGGGACACCGTCTTGCCAAATGATTTGGTACAGTCTATACAGGAAGTGTTGGATGTAATAGAAACAGCGGCACACATAGAACTGCAGAGATGCATAACAAATGCTGTTCCAGAGTTGGAGACAACATACCAATTGAACTGTTTTTCTGATGCTTCAAAGGCTGGGTATGCTGCAGTTATATACTTAACATCACAAAGTAAACAAGGAACATCAGTCTCATTCCTAATGGGAAAGTCGAGAATAGCCAAAAATGAAGACTCAAGTGAACTTCATATCCCGAAATTAGAACTCTTGGGTCTGCTAATAGCAAGTAGACTTCTAAAATATGTAAGAGAGAATCTGTCACTACCAATAAGCAAGGCAACATTGTGGACAGATAGTTTGGTTGTGCACGGATGGATGCGTTCCAACAAATTGCTACCACCCTTTGTATCCAATAGAGTAGAGGAAATTAAGAAAAACCAAATGCAAGCAGAAATATACTACATTAATACAAAGATGAACCCAGCTGATGTTGCAACAAGACCTGACAGATGGAGTCAGTCTAAAGAACTTTGGTTCAACGGTCCCACATTCTTAAAAGAGGATGAATCAGTGTGGCCCGCAGATAGATATTACATGAACCACATGACAGTCCTTTCTGTCGGGGAGGGCCTGGACCAAAGAAATTACAGAAAGACTCCAGAAGCAGATGGTAAACATAGAATCGCTAAGGTCAAAGTTGGAGACTCTATATTGACTCGGTCTGTAGGTCATCTCTATCCGCTAGAAACTGAGCCGGACAACTCTGCACAGTCCGGATCAACTGAGGAGGAAGTGATAGCACCTCTTCTAGATGCACCAATTGAGTACCTGGATCTGGATGATGGCTCAAGTCGAGTGGATAACATGCAACCTCCATTTATCAACTAATCCAGAATGTGAGAACAATGAAAATAAGGTAGACACCACAAGTGAAGTAATGCCAGTGCAATAATCTATGATGAATACTGAGACATCAAGATCAGAGGAAACTATTAGTAACCATGAGTGTATGCAACCTGGGACCAGGGGAAGAAGGGACGCAGCTATTCGGGCGAGAGAGAAAATATTGGAATGGACGCGTCACCTTCTAACACTACTGCAATAATACTCTTTCTGCTTGTGGGAGTGTCGCGCAGCATTGCGCGATTCGCCATTTAACACTCGGTATGTATCAACATTAGTAATGTCAATCTATATTTTATATTGTGGTAACACCACTCTTGGCTTTGACTAACTTTATGTTGGTACTGTGCTAGAGGCATGGCGGGAAATGTGGCTGCTATTCGGTCAAGTATGAGAAGTGAGCAGAAAGGTTATCGCAAGAAAAGGTAGGAGCTACGAGCTTCTAGGAGGTCCAAGAAGACCCCAGGTGAGTGTTTACTTTGCAGTATCTTTATGTCGACCTATAAGTGCATGATAAGTGGAAAGATGAGACGACTGTCGTCGTTTGCCATTCTTTCCTTTACTGGTAGTCCAATCTTGCAGTGCACAGCACACTTGGTAGTCAAGGACATTGGACAGGGAAGCCTGGAGCTCCCATATATTGGTAGTGTGATCCGGAAACACACTGGCACGGTCGACTGAGCTGGAGCAACCGTGGCGAGGCTATGGGGATGGTGGAGGCCTCCGGGGGGCCATAGGCCCCCTGTCCGGCTAAGTGACTAACATGCAAACATGATCAGAGTCACCAGGGATATACCCTGTTTAGACCGGAGCAAGTCGACCGATGCCCAGCTAGGTAATAGAGGTGTATAGCCATAAATAAACTGCAGTCAAATAACAGTCATGAGATCCCTCTATAGAGTACGCGGAAGCACGAAGAGGTAACAAGAGTATGGCAAGACACTTGGTAAAACTAGCTAATGCATGTGAGTGGCACAGCCACACGAGAGAGGCTAGGCCTCGCCTTATAAGTATCGCATATATATAATAGGAGTGGAATAAAACAGGTCGACTAATCTTTCCACTCTCATGATAAATGTGTAATTATGTATCATCATGTCGTCCGTACATTATGTGAAGCAAGCATATAGTATTTCACATACATATTATAGGAGGAACGACAGTCGGCACCTAGTCGCTGTCTATTTCTCGCTCGGCTTCTAGAGGTTCGCCTCTAGTTCCACTGGGCGGGGATGTGTCGCCTAGGTGCCGTGAAGAACCGATGCTGCGCGTCACTACGCATTCAGGGGTGCGTGGTGACGTGTGAAAGGTGTAACGCAACAGCATCTATGACCTACTGAAACTTATCAGCTGACAACTTTTCCCTTGACTTACAGCTAGCTGATTTTTTTTATTATTTATTAGAGTATTTTAACCGTGTCAAGGGGTGCGTCGGGGTTGGGGGTAAGAATGGGTACCTTACTTACCTCTTAAGTCGATCCTGTGTTGCGCCTGGAGCATAGAAATATAAAATACAGGAGAAGTGGCAAGGGGGCGTGTCGGTGTCCGCGCGACGTGGTCTGACTGTGCATGTACTAGACAAATGGCCGTCTCCGCGAACTAGTGCGCTTTCGACCGTGATCGTGAAAAATTAAAAGAATGCCGTGTTGTTCAGTGGTTTCGTGTAAAAACCGAAGCCCAAACCAAAACTTTAAAAATCATGGAATCAGTTACCATATGTAAGTACAAATATTTTTCTATATTTGTCTTTAAATTCATGAAAAACAATATATCGTAAAATATTTCTTGTTTCTACTATGTTATTTTGTTTTCAAATATCACAACGACTGTACTATTTTTGCGTTAAATACATTGCTTCTTAATCACTACCTAAGTTTGTCGCTAAGTGACTGGACAAGCAATGTAAAAATCACAAAACGATACTTTATTAAGCGAACGCATCGCGTAGTACGGCCGCTGCATCTTGCGACGAGTTAGTGATGTGCTTGTGCAGATCCACTAACTTAGGCTATCGACAACAATGTCGATTATCGAATGATATATTGCTATTATTGTTTATTTTTCAAATTGTTAACCGTTTTAACCCGATTGGAAGATCGATGTGAAATAATGTTTATTACTTATTTTGATTATTTTAAAGCGTAGTAGAGAAACGCGTAACCAACTTTTTAACAAAAAATGCAACCCCAGTAATATCAGTGTCAAGTGCTGCACAAATATCTCCACTTTACAGGTCAGTGATTAAACACCATAGCACTAGCAGGGTTCAACAATACCTCCTGTTTCAAGCTATGAAAGCCTAAACCAAAGTAACCGCATTTTTGATTGTTTGAATTTTTTGATTTACTTAATAATTTATATTTTTAGCTGCATATTTGTTTTAACTATAACATTTTCTGGACATACCGTTTGTTATTTATTTTCAAGTACCCAAAAAAAAATTGTACAATAATAAATGGGCGAATCGATAACTTTCCGATTTAGTCAATCACTAGCGTGTATGTAAAATAAATTGCTTTTGCATAGCACAACCATAGCGCCGATGTTTTTGTGTGCGTAATTTGTACGGTGATTGGTATATACACGCTGTGCTTGAAGGGATAAGGTTTATAATTTATTCTGTAGTACGTTCTGACTTAAGAAATGCGGGTGTGTGCGCGACTGCGTATCTATTGCCTTTACTGAACTACATGTGTAGTAGTTGCCGTGTGATAGGGGCAAACTGGAGACACTGGTTTCCGATATATTTTCGTCTACCGGGCATATCTCCTTGTTTATTATATCTATGGCCTGGAGCCTGTGGTTTGGCTCGGAGAGGGCGAGCAACGTAGTGCGTCGGTGAACGTCGGCGAACTTTCGCCACGTCTACCTTGCGCCTGTAAACGCTGTAGGTCGTGGCAGTAGCGCTTCGTTTCCTCCTCTGCTGCTTCGTCCGGGCTCCTGTGCCGCCTTAGGCCTCTAACCCCCGCCTGAAAGTCAAAATCGACATCCATAGAGGGAGTGGGTGAGGTCGGCGTCATTAGGCCTCTATTTCTGCCCGACGCCCTATAGAATAGAATAGAATATACTTTATTGTACACCATAAAAGTTATACAAATTTACAAAAGACAAACTTATTTATACGGGTACAAAGGCGGTCTTATCGCTGACAGCGATATCTACCAGACAAATTTTGGATGGACTGAAAAAACTTAGAATATAAAAGGGGGTAGTCTGCGGTGTACTGCTATTTGATTAAAACATAAACCAGTTAGGCTAATTAGGTTGTAGTAATGTTTAATTTAAATTGGGTTATATTTTGAGAAAGTTAGTTACCCTCATAGGTTCATTTATAGATAGGAAGATCCAGTATTGAGTGGTTTTTATAATTTAGAAGTGTAGGATGTGTTTTTAAGTATAACCCTATATGCTGCACTAAGCACGACTAGATCTATTCCGTAATTACTCGTAATATACTTATACGATTGAGCTACGAAGAGTTTCTAATAGGTCATCTCACGAGACCCATATATATTAAAACGACCCTGTGTTTGTGTAAATGTGTACATACAACATTGTTTCTCATGTTACCTATTCAGCTTGGAACAGAGACAAGTTCTGAACAGGAACAGGCTTCATGTAAGTTTGAGCGTTTCTCTCCATCCTCTGGCAGTCCGAGCGCGAAACAACCTGACTGAGGCTCTGAAACAGAACAAAGCTGTGTCTTTGTTCTGGATCAAGGCCCACGCGGGCCTGCCAGGGAATGAGCGTGCGGACGAGCTGGCAAAGGAAGCAGCATTGTCGTTACGGAGGAAGCCGGACTATGACCGGTGTCCGATTTCATTCATCAGACGTCAGATCCGCTTGGGATCGCTCGATGAGTGGAATCGGAGATACGTGTCTGGCGAGACTGCCTCGGTGACGAAAATGTTTCTTCCCGATGCCATCGCAGCATTCCGCATTATAAGACAGGTGCGGCCAACCGGCGTGCTTACACAGGTCCTGACGGGGCACGGTGGGTTCTCCAAATACTTGAATCGTTTCAAATGTAAGGAGAACTCATCGTGCATCTGCGATCCCGGTGTGAGTGAGACGGTTCCACACGTACTGCTGAGCTGTCCAGTACACGCTGGTGAGAGGTTTAACCTGGAACAGGAAATTAAACAAGAATTAAAAGAATGTAACATTGCGGAAATAATGAGCGGTAAAAACAGAGAGAAATTTCTAAAATATTGTGTTAAAGTAGCAGAAACTGTAATAAATAGAAACAAAACGGAGGTATAAATCTATGTTTCATAGATATAAGTGTATATTATATGTAAACATAGAAAACTAAATAGAAGTAAGATACATATGTATATTGAAGAAAGTAAACAATGAAATAAGATACAAGTATTAGTAGATAGAACATGTAAATATAAAATAATAGATTAAGAAAGAAATAAAAATAGAAACCACCGAAGAAATTATTTTCCCTAGATTAAGAAATAATAAAGAAATAAAGTACAGACTAGGTAGTAGGTAAAATGGGAGTCCCACCCATTGGACTGGCAGGAGAAGAATGATAGAAAGATATAGAATGAGGAATAGAAGTACGAGAGGCATAAAAGCGAGAACTGGTATGAATGAGGATAGATTTGAATAGGCGTCAAAAAACCTAGACCGAGACCTAGGCCCTATATTTAGATTAAAGTTATTTAGTTATTCCATTTAGTTCAGACAATGCATTCTTACGAACCAATACGTTGATTTCTTTGAGCTTTTTAGCGGTCTGGCGCTTTCAGGTACACTAGGTGCCTGAAAGTTGTAGATATACTTTCTGAAGTATTACCTTTCGGTAGCCCGCTAGCACGTACTCAAAACCATACATGTATGGTGAAGATCGCTTGGATGGTTTGAGTAGAAATCAACTTGCAAACTTGTGGGATCGCGCAGCGGTGTTAAAATAGCGGGTCACCCCTTTATAGCAGAACTTTTTATGTCATAATATTATTTCGCATAACAGCGGATAGCATAAACCTCATTTCGCATAAAATCGTTTGGCATTCACTCATTTATCATACATTCAAAACTCATAATTTTGTTAGTCAGTATCATCTTTAGGCATAAATTTCATATCCATAATAATTAAAAAGTATAAGCAACATATCGCAGAAACTTCACAGACAGAATCGTCTTTTGGCATATATTTCTTATCGATAGTCATTAAAAGGCAGAACTATCATATCTGAGAAAGTTTACAGTTAGAATCATCTTTTGGCATACGTTTCATATCCACTCATCTATCACATTACAGAACACCACCACCACACACAGAACACCATGCATGCAGCAAGCAAGCATACCCCACACATGAAGCAAGCATGCAAACAAGCATACACCATTGCATGCAGCATGGAAACATGCAGCAATCATTCAGCATGCAAGCAAGCATTTTTTTTTTTTAATTTTTTTTTATTTGTTATATGCTCGCGTTTGACCACTATCTCGCCTGATGTTAAGTGATGATGTGGTCGAAGGTGAAGTACGCTTGCCTAGAAGTAACCTATTCACTCTTGACTTGAAGACCCCTAGGTTGTAGCTATCAGGAAACAAAGACGCCGGCATGGAATTCCACTCCTTAGCTGTACGCACAATGAAAGTATTTTCGAAACGTTTTGTGCGTATGGGTGGGATATCAACCATGTAACGATGGCGCATTGCCGTACGTCTTGTAGTCCGATGATGGAAAGGGCTAGGCGGAATCAAATTGTGCAGTTCCATCGCACACTCCCCGAAATGTAACCGATAGAAAACCGACAGGCTGGCAACTCGTCGTCGGTGTTCAAGGCTCTGGAGCTTTGAGTCGACCAGCGCATCATTGCCGATAAGTCTCTTGGCCCGTCTGTCAATCGACTCAAGTGCGTCAAGTTGGTACCTGGCAGATCCGTCCCAGAGGTGAGAGCAGTACTCCACGCATGACCGAACTTGCGCTTTATACAAGTTGAGCAGCTGTTCAGGCGTGAAGTACCATCTCACCTTTGCAAGGATCCCCAACTTTTTTGCAGCTAATTGAGCCTTTGCCTCAATGAAAGGACCAAAATTGAGGGTCGATGTCAACGTAATACCAAGAAGGTCGAGATGGTCCGTTATCGGCACGGTTACACCACGGAAGGATGGAGCCGGGTGGAATTGGCTCTTTTTTGCGGAAAAAAGACACGCCTGGGTCTTAGCAGCATTGAATCTGACTAGATTGGCATTGCCCCATTCGGAGACTGCCTCCAAAGACAGGTTCAAGCGCTCAACCATGGCCCCCCGAAGAGACCGGACTTGAGGCCCAGTAGCTCGTGCGCCAGACACGTATCTCTCAGCAACAGTGCTGTCGTCTGCATACCCAAAGGTTCCGGGTTTTAGCAGGTCATTAATGTGCAGCAAGAACAATGTTGCTGAGAGCACTGACCCCTGAGGGACTCCAGCGTTAATACCTAACTGACCGGACGAGCAGCATACATCATACATGCAGCAAGCATGCAGTATGCAAACAAGCATACACCATGCATGCAAGCAAGTATGCAGCATGCAAGCGCGCATGCAACATGCAGCAGGCATAGTTTCTGTCACGGCTTCGGCGCTGCGGGGCTCCAGCGGTCCCACACCCGCCTCGCCCCTCCGCGCCTACGCCGGCTTAAATTACACTGTAGGGGTAGGGCAGACAAGACTACGTGGAGTCGGTTTTGCAGCGATTCGTTTCTGTCACTAACTTTTGAAGCATTATATTGTAATTTTTTTAGAAATATGCCAAATAATATTCGAAATGAAATTCTGCCATCTCCATGGTATGCTAAGTGAAATTATACCAATTAATAGTCGCTTTAAATGAACGTGATGCTAAACGAAATTATGCGAAATTTTAACTTTGACGAAAGTAGTTATACAGAGTAAAATTCTGCCATATTAATATTATGCCATTATATATTCGGACATATAAACATTCGGCAAAACAATAATTATATTATATAATTTTTATGCCTTTAGAATATTCGTTTAAAGAAGATTATGCCAAGTGTGTTATGCCAAATAAATTTCGGAGCATTAAGATTCTGCCAGATAGAGGGAACCCTAAAATAGCAGCTTTCAGAAGCACTAAATGCTTGAAAGTTATAGGTCTACTGTCTAAAGTACTACCTTTCGATAGCCTATCGGCATGTCTACCGAACCATTCTTGTAAGGTGGAAATTGCTTGGACGGTTTGGGAAGAAATAAACTTGTAAGGTTGCGGGATCACACAATTTTCCGTCAAAATTGGTACTCTCGGGCGAGTAGGTGCCTCAAGGTTATAGATATACTTGTTGACATATTGCTTTCCAATAGTCTGCTGCGACTGCTACCAGGTCACTTTTATTATATGGAAGAAATCACTTGTATACTTTAAGTACAATTCAACCTAGATTTATGGCACATTTTTGTCAAAATGACACTTTCAGGTGGTTATGTGCTTGAAGGATATAGATATACTCATTAACGTATTATATTTCTATACCCTGTTGGAAGGGCTTCCAGGCCATAATGGTAAGGTGTAAATCGCCTTGATAGTTTTAGAGAAAATTAGCTTATAAGTGGAAAAATCAATTAAATTTTCCTTTCAGCCCTCATTTATTCTATAAATATCTTCAGGGTGTGTAGTTAGGTAGTATCTGGCCCTCTATCCAGCAAAATAGTAGTATCTGGTTGTGGGTCCGCTGAATAGAGGGCTTCAAGGCGCGCACGCCCTTATATAATATGTCATATTTCCAACAGGAACAAGGGGGGTTTTGTTGGTTCATAGGATGTAAACAAAGCGAAAATTAGTTAAAATAAAAACTTAATTTGAAGAAGGTTTCGAGATCCTCACTAAGGTAAAGACTCTGGCGACTTAAGCACGCTAGTGCGAAACCCAAATTGTAGTCATTGGTAAGGTTCTTGTGCCTCTTTCACTTCTCTTCCTAAATACCTGTGGGGACCGTGGAAATGCTTCCTGAATTCTGATGGAGAATCTGGTGTTTCAATTCCTACACAAGAAGCCTTCACACATCAACTGTTAACAGTCATCAATCATCACTTCAGGACTCCTGGAACTGAACTATAGGTACAGGACATCAGCGCGCTAGGGCTGGCGACTTACAACATCCCGACACAGTGCCCGGATCACGCCCGTCCGGTACACTATTTATACCCTTTCA
Source organism: Orthosia gracilis (assembly GCA_947562075.1). NCBI lineage: Eukaryota > Metazoa > Arthropoda > Insecta > Lepidoptera > Noctuidae > Orthosia > Orthosia gracilis. Next base: position 55,801,136 of record OX387266.1, read on the forward strand.
TTACATAATATCTTAACGGTACGCTCTGAAGGGGTAGACAGATGTGTACAGTTCACCCTAGTACACTCTCATTCCACTAGTTATGCTCACGTTCCATGTGATTAGGGTTATCTGTTCGGGCATAACTGTTTCGTGTATGAACCGATCTTGATAATTCATTTTGTTTGGCTTAGTTGATGCATTGGCATACCTTGATCTTCCAAAATACACAAGTGGGGTAGTGGTGATTATTCAGAGAAGTTTTGGTTTTGATCGTTATCCGCATTGATTTACTGTTCTTTATTTCTATTATATAGAAAGGACATGGCTAAATAAAGTATGGACAACTGCCCTAACAATATATAAACATTCTCTAGTAATATGTAATGCTCTATAGCTGAATATTAGTATTTCGTATGAAAAAAGTTACAGGAACTTTTTGTAGCGTCACAATCCTGAAAATAAAATCGTAGAAACTCCTACATTAATAGGTATACAACCTTGTAAAACAATAATATTTTGCTATGATTTTTTAGTAGGGCGTTTAGGGAGCTCGTGGCTAAATAATAACAGCCGCACAGCCCGATCTTCAAAGCTTGCCGAGGTCATTTCGTGGATGGGTGACCATCTTTATAGAACGAGTTTCCTTCGTGCCTTGGAAAGCTCGTTAAGCCGTTGGTCCCGGCTGTCATTTGATGATCTGTCATTTGTGGGTAGATCATAGTTTATGCATCTCATGATCAATCAATACGCAATTGAAACTTAAGACCATACTAGTTGGCTACCCAGCGAAAGGAACTTCGTTCAAAGCGATTTCCCACGACACCCCCAACATGCTTTATTAATTTGGTTCAAATCGAATCAAGGGTAATCGAGAAGAATCGATTGTAATTTTTTAGTGACAGCACTATTGAAGTGCCGTTTCTTTCCAGATTTTGCCAATAATTTCTAGAAATCAGATAAATGCAATTAAAGTAATCAAAGTTTTGAGATGTATTACGATATGTACACAAATAAATAATAATGAATAATGTTCATTTCGGCTTACGCAAATGTCTTTAAAAGTAGATTTATTGACCACAATTTTTCGTAGAACGGAATCTTAGGTTAACAAAACATGAAAAAATCTTTTAATAAAATGATTAATTCGCGAATGTTCTAGAAGAATAATAAAACTGTGATAATTCATTAATGAATATTTGAATGTTACTAGCTAGTGAGAAATTTCTATACATGCTAAGGGCAGTTGTTCAGCCATGTCCTTTTACTCCCTCACGAGTTAATTTCTATTAACTCGTGAGGGAGCATTACCTGTCGCTGTGATTATGAATTGATTGTCATTATTTTATTTATTGCCTTTATATTTTAGTATGTATCTATTTATGTATATGTTACATAGCATATGCATGTATCTGGATATCTTTTATAAAATAGTTTATTTTTTAACATTGGTATTGTCACACCAATAACAGCCCCACTTCGTGTCTAGCATTACTGTTTATACCTGGTTGTCTGGAAGAGATCGCGGAATGCTACAAGTCCGCCCATTGTATGTGTTTTCAGTTTTAAGTTTCCTTTATAAATGGTGATTGGTGACTTGTTGAAATCTTGAAATCAACAAAAATAACTACCAAACATCCTGAACAGCGGTTAATAAAAATAACCTAATACAATGCAAAGAGGACCCTTGTCGAACCGTCTATCTCCAACGCGAGCACGGCCGAAAAGCTTGTTGTTTCATTCAGCGCAATGCTTGAAAAGGAGGCAAAGCGAAAAGAAAAGGATAGCGCCTGAACGCTCGGTTGTAATTCGGTAACTTCCGCCGATTACTCGCGGGCGATCGCCTCCGGTCGGCCGGCCGCTCGAGTGAGCGAGCCATTCATTCAATTTCATTCATGATAATAATATCGTACCGCGCGCCTCATTACTATGGCCTCACACGCGCATAAGTCATAATAATTATGTAAATTCATCTGCACGACTATATTTAGGACGGACGTATGTTTGTATTTTTATGAATCTAGGTACCGTACGTGCAATATTTTTTACTACATGGAAAATATCTATCAATTTAATCAGTATTATAAAAATGAATTGCTTATATGCAGTAGGTAGGTAGGTCGGGTAGGTACGTAGGGTAGGTTAGGTTAGGTAGGTAGGGAAGGTACGTAGGGTAGGTTAGGTTAGGAAGGTAGGGAAGGTATGTAGGCAGGTGTAGTCGGTAATGGTAGGATAGATGGGATAGAGTTTAAATTTAAAATATATTTTTTTTTTCGTAATTTATGTTTATACCTACATAAAGTACGGAAAAGTATAGGTAAATAATTCATTCTGCTTATTGAGTAGCACAAGCAGAACACAATATTATTTATCTATCCCCTCTGTCTGTACCTACTGAGGAAGCAAAAATTTGTATAATTACAACGTACGTAGGTACCATAAGTATGTAATACTTAGTAGGTACTATTGTACCGTCGCAGGCGGTTGATCAAATAAAGTAGTCTCAAAACAGTTGGGTTTATATTTTTTTATTTTATAGAAAAATACATAAAACAATATTTACATAAAACCCGACAATCGAGTAGATTCCGATTTCCAAACACAAACATACAAACAGCAAATCAAGCAGTCAGAATTGATTGAACATTATTTTAGTTAAAACATTGTCATCACCTGTAGTAGCAGTCCAGAGCAACAGCAGTAAAAAAGTATTCGTTTTATTTTTTTACAACAGGTTTTTATTTATGGTAAGCAGTTACCGTACCCTATTGACATGGTTGTGTCATCTAAGTATTGCCGAAACAATACTGAGGTAACACAACCAAGCCGCTGCCTACCGTGAGGGAGAAAAGAGGGGAAAGGAGGGGGTAATATGACATATGGTACTCTCACTGGATGCTGCGACCACACTATCGCGATAGCGCGAACTACAATTCGCACGCTCTCTGTTGCACTGCGACTGTTTACTACAGCTGTCATTTGTCATACCACCTACGCAATAGAAGTCAAAATCGGTTGAACGGGCTGTAAAATTAGAATTTTTTAAATGTCTAATGTTATCACAAATAGAGTTTAGGTATCTATTATAGCTTCTAGCATTTATTTTCGTACAAACATACCCTCTGGTCACGTGAAGAGTCGACCAAACGCTTGCCGATGTCTTCAAATAGTAAGTCGAGCATCCGGGCCCCATGGCCCTAGTGTGACTAGTGTATTGTATTATATTTTTAACCGGCTTCCTAAAAAGGAGGCGGTTATCAATTCAACTGTATTTATAGGTACTTAGCCTATAAACCTGGTACATTGTGTACCACAACAAAACGTGTCTAAAAACGAAGACACGAAAACAAGAACACCGTCTTCCTAAATTTAAGTTATTTTTCACTTTATTAGGAAGTCGGTTGTATTTTTTTTTTAAGTTTTTTTATGTGCATTTAAACTGTGAACAAAACAGTCACCTTGACAATAATGGTGGACTGCGATCAATATTGTCATTGTATTGGTCATAGCCCATAATCTCGTTTTCATCAAAAACCTTGTTCTGTGCTTCATTCGTCACAGTAGCTTCTTGAAGTGGTACCTGATCCTGGGTTATCCTAAAACAATTTTTTTATTATTCTTTATGCAAAAAACAAAATTATTTCATATAATAACTTGGTTTTGTATAAAATGTTTTATTTAATGCACAGAACCAAGATATCATCATCAATGATATCTCTCAGTGATCAATGTCTATTATTACCAGCTGTACCTACCTAGTTTGACATTTGCCTCCTTGTTCATTATGTACAATTGCTTGTACTTCAAGCGTTATACAAGATATACCATCATCCACAGGAACTTCTTCTATGTCTTCAACATCTGCACTAGCTCTGTAAAATGATAAAAAATTATATAGGTAGTCACTGTATTCATCACCATAACAATCATAACCAAAGGTAAATTATATTCCACTTTATCTAGCCTTACCCAAGCCGTGATTCATCATTATTTTCAATGTTTTCTTTGTTTTCATTTATAAACCTGAAGATAAAATGAACCTTTATTCCTATGTTCATTGCCTAAATAGTAATTGAACAGGCTAAATAAATCTAGAATGTAATCGTTAGTTGAAAAAAAATTAAATTGTTTTCGTATTACTTCTAATACGGGAACGTGGTCGTTTGTACATATTACATTAGAAATTTTAAAAAGCCCTTTTTACAGTCCATTCAACCGATTTTGAGTTCTATTCCGTAAACATAAAGCTAACATAAAAAGCATAAACATGTTACCAATACCAACTGTTTACTACAGCTGCCATTTGTCATATCACTAACGCAATAGAAGTCAAAATCGGTTAAACGGGCTGTATAATGGGATTATTTAGATGTCTAATGTTATCTCAATGGAGTATAGAGCTCAATTTTAAATTAGTAGGCTGGTAAGAAAATTTTCGATTAAATTTTTACTTCTTACAGTTTTTGTAATTTTACAATAACAAGATCTTAACCGAGAAATGGGGTCATTTTACGAATAAATATGAAAATCTTTTACTATTGGGCCAACCTTGAAATCGCAAAAAAAATATAAATCAGCTGTTCTAGCTGATATTTCTTTTTCACGATAAAAACTTCTATACTTACTTACATTTTACAGAGTTTGATAAAAAGTACTTCTGAAGTGTATTAGCCTTAAGTAGATCTACTTAGTATTACCCTTAACAAAACGGTATCATATTAATGCTTAATATGTACTTTACGTAACGCGCATTATTGTAACTGTACTGTATGTTTTAATGAGACATTCAATAAATCCTACTTAGACCTACTGGTTGTCTGCTTTGAGAGCCCCCAACATTACATGGCGACCCTGCCATCAAGGCCTGCCAAGGGGCTCTAAATTTTTTTAGACTGTCGCGTTTTCATTTAAAAGTTTTCGGCGTTATTTTCGGACAGTTCTTCTCAAGTAAATTTTTACGATGTGTCGATCAAATGTGGAGAAAGAAGAGGTTTTCCTTAACCAGAATGCTGCTGGAGGACAAAATGACGGTACATTGAAGATCATGGGAAGCAACCTTGAGCACTTAAGCATCGTGACCTACATCATTCTTGCTGGTATACTGGTACTGGCCATCTACATCTGGATACGTGTGTACAAGAAGTGCCATCGCAGATGGATGCAGGAGGAAATTGGGCTCAGCACGATGCAGAGGATTAGAGCATCCATACGAGGACGAGTCAACGAATCTTCACCTGCCAATTGAAATTGGCCCGCCCACATCACATTTCAGCGTCATCGTGAGATAAAGAAAGCGTTTCATTATTTTATAGACAAGTGTCACATTTCATAACGCAATAACTTAAACGAGCTTCGATAGTGCAGTGATTATACGTGAACTTGATACTCCGCGCGCAAAACTGCAACGTAGTGATAACCTGTGTGTCGTTTCCTTATAATGTCGAACTTGATTCTTTGTTTGTGACTTACGTGTGTAACTACTTACGTAAATATGCTATTTTTAGAATATGACTGATAGTTTAATAAATAATTGTCAAACATTGTTAACTATTCGGAAATATTTGATTAAAAAGGGACAAAGTAGGTATAAAGGTAACGTAATTGAGATAAAGTTAACGGAAGCTAAAAATATTTTCGATAAAAGTACACAAATAATTTTATTGTTAAAGAGTAGTAAGAATGATAAGTTGTCATCGGCAGTAGAGATTTTTAACGATATTAAGAAATTATATGAAGAGATAAATAAATTGTGTGTTATCCCTATTCAGGTAAATTTAGAAAAAATGGAGTTTGACCTAAGAGTGGCTTGTAGTTTAATTCCAGTTATGGACGGTGTTGAGGACACCACTAAACGGTTGATAGACTCAGTAGAGATGTACGCGGACATGCTGGATAAATCAGGTGAGGTTTTATTAATTATATTTGTTTTAAAAAATAGACTCTCTGAAAGTGCTAAATTGAGAATTTCTACATCATATACATCTGTTAAAGAATTAATTACCGATTTGAGACAACATCTATTGCCCAAAAAATCTTTTGTTGCCGTACAGACTCAATTGCAGAATGTGCAACAAGGTTCAAGGTCTGTCGAAGTATATGGCTCCGAAGTGGAAAAATTATTCACCGAATTAACAATTTCCCAAGCAGACGGAAATTCGGAAACGTTCAAAGTTTTAAAGCCATTGAATGAAAAACTTGCCCTACAACGTTTTTCAGGTGGTCTGCGAAGTTCCAAATTAGGCACAATTATCTCCGCCCGAAACTACACTAGCCTGAAAGACGCCATCCAAGCTGCAAAAGATGAGGAGGCTACATCCTGCCAGTCTTCATCAGGTAACGTCATGCATGTGTTTAAGATTGGACATGGTTATCAAAATATTAGACGACCAAATGGTCAAGGTCATGGTTCCCGTAACCCAAATCAAAGAGGTAGAATGCGTGGTCAATATAGCTATTATAACCGTGGTTCTCGTCACCAATATAGTGGTGCTTACCCACAAGCATTTCGTGGTAATTTTAGAGGTTACTACCGTGGGGCACCAAACGGTCAAAGAGGTAATAGAGGTCCAAGATATTTTAGAAATCAAAGACAAGGTCCAAGTGTATATTCTATTGAACATGACCCTGAACGCCAACGTGTTCATATTGACAATAATATACCACAGGCACAATCACAAGGTGATAATAAACCCAAGCCAGATTTAGAAAATCCAAATCAGTTTTTTCGATTTTAAAAATTTAATTCTATCTTGTAATGGCAATGCTAAATACGTAGCGTTTAATATTAATAATGTTAAATATTATTGGCTAATAGATACTGGCGCTACATTGTCTATTATAAAATATGAAACAGTACCGAAAAATTGTATTACTCATGGAGACAACACTTTAATAAATGGAATAGGAGGACAGCGTAGATCTAAAGGTTCAGTAGATTTAATTCTGAGAAATGGCAACGAAACGTTTTCACACAATTTTTTTATTTTTGATTCCTTACCATTAAAAGCTGATGGAATCATAGGATTAGATTTTCTAAAAAAGTTTCAAGCAAATATTAATTTAAATTCGAATATTTTATCATTGGTTAAGAATGAGAAATTATATCGTTTTAGTTTAGTGGATGAAAGTGATAGGATAAGGAATACTTTAACTATACCAGCTAGGTCAGAGTCAATACATTTTATTTTTGTGGATCAGATTATGAATGAAGATGTGATTGTTTGCGGAAGAGAGTTAACGAACAATGTATTTTTAGCAAATACGATAGCAAAAGTAATAAATAATAGAATGCCTGTTAAAATACTAAACGTATGTGAGGAAGACATTACCTTACCATTCTTTACTCCTGATTTAAAATCTTTGAGTGAGTATGACGTTTGTGAATTTAGTCATAACAACATTAATGTTCCTAGAGTTCAATCGTTATTATCGGAATTGAATTTAAGTCATTTAAATGGAGAAGAAAAAGAATCTATAGAGGCGATATGTACGAAATATGCGGATGAATTCTATGTAAATGGAGATAAATTAACTACAACAAACATTTATGAACAATCTATAATTTTAAAGCCAAATTCAACACCTGTTTATGTTAAACCTTATAGGTTGCCACATGCATTGAAACCAGAAATAGATAAGCAAATTAGTAAAATGATAGAAAATGATATTATAGAAGAGTCGAATAGTGAATGGTCAAGTCCAATTTTATTAGTACCAAAAAGAAGTAGCGAAGGAAGTGAAAAGAAATGGAGGTTAGTGATAGATTACAGAAAATTAAATGAAACTATTTGTGATGATAAATTCCCGTTACCCAATATAACAGAAATTTTAGATTCCCTATCTGGTGCTATTTACTTCAGTCATCTTGACCTTCACCAAGGTTATTATCAAGTGACCTTGGAACCCGAGAGTCGTAAAATTACAGCATTTACTACGAATTCAGGTCAATATCAGATGAAACGCCTACCTATGGGCCTTAAGACAAGCCCTAGTGCTTTCAGCCGTATGATGTCTGTAGCAATGTCTGGTCTAACCAATGAGAAATGTTTAGTTTATCAAGACGATTTGATAATATTTGGAAGAAATCTATATAATCACAATCAAAATTTAGTAAATGTCATGGAGAGATTAAGAAAAGTCAATTTAAAATTGAATCCTCAAAAGTGTCAATTTTTAAAGAAAGAGATTTTGTATTTAGGCCATGTTGTATCTGAAGAAGGAGTTTTGCCTGACCCAGACAAAACTAAAGTATTAGTTAATTATCCAACACCTAAAAGTTCAGACGAAGTTAAACGCTTTGTAGCTTTTTGTAACTATTATCGGAAATTTATAAGGTCATTTTCAGATATAGCAATGCCATTGAATAAATTATGTAGGAAAAATGTACCATTCGTTTGGAGTAATGAGTGTCAAAGTGCTTTTGAGTTTTTGAGAAATGCGTTAATCTCTTCACCTATTTTGCAATATCCAGATTTTTCTGATAACAATGAATTTGTGCTACAAACAGATGCATCAGGCACAGGTATTGGTGCAGTGCTGTGTAATAAAGATCTTCGACCAGTTGCTTATGCAAGTAGACCGCTAAATAAAGCAGAAAAGAATTATCCTACTATTCAAAAAGAGCTTCTAGCGATAGTATGGTCCTTAAAGTATTTTAGGCCGTATTTATATGCAAGAAAATTTACCATAATGACGGATCACAAACCTTTGGTATACCTTTTTAGTTTGAAAGATCCTTCTAGTAGATTACTCAAATTTCGATTAACTATGGAAGAATATAATTTTAAAATTGTTTATGTAAAAGGAAAAAATAACGTAATAGCGGATGTTTGTCTAGAATGTATATGACATCAGATGAACTAAAGAGTATGCATGAACAAGTTGTAGCTGTGATGACTAGAGCTCAGAAGAAGAGAATGAACGATCTGTGTGATGATAATAAGGATGAAACTGAGACAACGGATCCTAGTAAATTCACTAACAATAGGTCTGATCAACCAAGAGTTGTGGATATATTAAGAAAACCGATAGACTCCGTAGAAATGTGCTTAATTAAAGGTAATGAATTAAAAAAGCTGAGAGTAAAAAACCAGATATCAGAGGAAATTGAATGTTTTGCGTTTATTGCAAATAAAAAGGAATTGTTTATAAATCTTGATTTCAAGGTACATTTCTCGCGAGCCGAATTTGTACAGAAATTAAATGATATTTGTAAAAAGATACGTATCGATGAAGTTTGTATAATTAAAAACGAAGAGAATATTGATTTTATAAAGAGTATATGCGATGAGATATCTTCACTCACGCATTGGTCCGGACCACGAGTATGTATATTGCGAGGAGTTAAGAAAATAAATGACGACAAGGAAAAGACAATTATTATGAACGATTTCCATTTGCTACCATCCAGTGGTCATGCTGGAGTCCGTAGAATGGTAAATACGATTAAAAAACGATACTACTGGCCAAGTATCGATAAGGACGTCCAGAATTATGTCAAAAAATGCACGAAATGTCAGAAATCGAAATATTTTCGATATATTAAACAGCCGATGGAACTAACCACAACGGCTTCCTCGGCATTTCAGAAAATTTATTTAGATTTAGTGGGACCTTTGGATAGAGACATTGACGGTAATTGCTATATATTGACTATGCAATGTGAATTAACTAAATATGTGCAAGCTGTTCCCATAAAAAATAAGGAAACTGTGTCCATTGCAGATGCATTTGTAAGATATTTTATTTTAATTTTTGGCATTCCTGAGATCATAGCGACTGACCGTGGAGCAGAGTTCATATCAGCAACTATGGAACAGGTATGTAAACTTCTTAATATTGAAAAGTTATCCTCAACAGCTTACCATCACCAGTCCATTGGAGCTCTTGAAAATGCGCACAAAACCCTGGGTTCATTTTTAAGGATTCAGTGTGAAAACCACACAGACGGTTGGAGTTATTGGTTACCGTTCTGGTGTTTTAGTTTCAACAACACAGTCCATAGCGAAACAAATTACACTCCACATGAGCTTGTTTTTGGCAAACTTTGTAGAATACCCAGTAGAATTACTGATACGTTAGAACCATTGTACAATATTGACAACTATCCTTTACAGTTAAAGTATAGATTACAGTTAGCTCATGCCGATGCAAAGAAAAATTTGTTTAATAGTAAATTAAGAAGAAAATGTTTGTATGACAAATCCATGAATCCATTCATATATGACAAAGATGATTTAATTTTGTTGAAAAATGAGACAGGTCGGAAATTAGATGCGATATTAGAAGGTCCTTATATAGTAATAGAAGATTTAGGTTGTAATGTTAGAATAAGTAAGAATAATAAAATAGAATTAGTGCATAAGAATAGGACTAGACCCTATTATGAATAAAAAAAAAAAAAAAAAAAAAAAAAAACTGAACTGTAACTAAATGAGAAATTTGTGAGCTAGATTAGAAATAGTTATTATTTTACTTAAGATGTTAACTTCGGTTTATGGTATATTGTTAGTAAACGAAAAAAAAAAAAAAAACTATGTATGATTTTTTTTATTTTTTTCACTTTCGCGGGAGGTGAAGTGTTCACTTTCGCGGGAGGTGAAGTGTATTAGCCTTAAGTAGATCTACTTAGTATTACCCTTAACAAAACGGTATCATATTAATGCTTAATATGTACTTTACGTAACGCGCATTATTGTAACTGTACTGTATGTTTTGCGATATTAGAAGGTCCTTATATAGTAATAGAAGATTTAGGTTGTAATGTTAGAATAAGTAAGAATAATAAAATAGAATTAGTGCATAAGAATAGGACTAGACCCAATTATGAAAAAAAAAAAAAAAAAAAAAAAAAAAAAAAAAAAAAACTGAACTGTAACTAAATGAGAAATTTGTGAGCTAGATTAGAAATAGTTATTATTTTACTTAAGATGTTAACTTCGGTTTATGGTATATTGTTAGTAAACGAAAAAAAAAAAAAAACTATGTATGATTTTTTTTATTTTTTTCACTTTCGCGGGAGGTGAAGTGTTCACTTTCGCGGGAGGTGAAGTGTATTAGCCTTAAGTAGATCTACTTAGTATTACCCTTAACAAAACGGTATCATATTAATGCTTAATATGTACTTTACGTAACGCGCATTATTGTAACTGTACTGTATGTTTTAATGAGACATTCAATAAATCCTACTTAGACCTACTGGTTGTCTGCTTTGAGAGCCCCCAACATTACACTTCTTTGTTTTTTTGCGATTGCGTAAGTATTTGGTCCAATATCCATACCTAGTAAAAGTAGTTCATAATGATGAGTACAATGACTCCTTTTTGGTTTAGGTATGGTAAACAAAAAACTAAGATAGGTAGGTATATTATGTCCTGCGTCAGGGTAATGTTATCTATACAGTAGGTATTCTATCTTCATGCAAACGGTCGGAACGCGAGTCATACCTTTGCACCTAGAGTTTACCGTACCGCGCGGCTTTAGTTACCTATTTCAAGAACAAGGCCAAGTCACAACACTGTATTGATATCATTATCGTGCCTGCATCCTAAAAAAAATCAAAGTAGATCAAATAAATTCTTACGCTTGAATTATTTTTTGTTTTGTGGGACAATTCCTTTTTTTCTTCGAGCCGAAAGACGTATGCGTTTTTTGTTACCTTTTCGGTAATCTGTCTGAGATTGAATGATGATTGTTGTTAGAATGTTATCTGTAAGATTCAATATAGTAAAATATTGAAATAAGTATGTTTTTTGAAAAAATGCGTACATTGGCTATATCTACTGGTACCCATTCGAATTACGTCAACTGTCTACTGCTTACTTTGACCCCTAAGATGATCCACTGACCGTTCTTACCTACCTACCTACACAAAATGCGATAAGTACCAATAGTTTTTTAGGTAGGTATCTATGTACTGGGCACGCCATTCATCTTCCGCCTGACGCAGGTCCTCACCGGACACGGCTGTTTTGGGAGGTTCCTGTTCAGGATAAGGCGGGAGGAAACGCCTGGGTGTCATCATTGTGTGGACCGCCCGGAGGACACGGTGGAGCATACGGTGGAGGTCTGCCCCACTTGGGCGGAGCACCGCCCGGGAGGTTCCTGTTCAGGATAAGGCGGGAGGAAACGCCTGGATGTCATCATTGTGTGGACCGCCCGGAGGACACGGTGGAGCATACGGTGGAGGTCTGCCCCACTTGGGCGGAGCACCGCCCGGGAGGTTCCTGTTCAGGATAAGGCGGAAGGAAACGCCCGGGTGTCATCATTGTGTGGACCGCCCCGAGGACACGGTGGAGCATACGGTGGAGGTTTGCCCCACCTGGGCGGAGCACCGCCGTGTCCTCGTGGAGGCGATCGACGGTGGCAACCTCTCGCGTCGGGCCCTGTTTCAGGCCATGGTATGGAGCGAGAGGGCATGGGAAGCTGTCTCCTCCTTCTGCGAAGCAGTAATGATCGCAAAGGTGGAGGTGGAGCGCGTGGGGGAGACGCCCTCAGGCACCTAGCCACCGCAGGAGACGCCCCGGGCGTCGGGAGTTGCAAGCCGATTCCCGGCCACCGTATGCGCGGGCTTGCGGACGGCGAGTAATGGGTAGCTCGCCGTCGATATTACCAGACCCGAGTCGACGGCGCGTAGTGTTCCACGCGCGCCTCAAACAGATTTCAGCAAAAGTGATGGGGTCCGCTAGGGCCGATGCCTGTCTGGGTCGCGGATAAATTTGGAAGAGAGATACCGCGGCCCTGGCACAAGCAATTGAAGGAACACGGGTGGGTTTTAGTCAGTAAAAGTCTGACACGCCCTCTCACTTCACCCAGAGCGGAAGAAGTCTGGATGATTTCCCAAAACAAAAAAAAATAAGGTATCTAGGTACCAATCTACATAATAACAAAAATAATCAAAACTATAGGTTTGTATTCACACTTAGATCTTAAATTTATGTAAAAAAAATTACTTACCCATTTTACAATAAGGAGTTTTTAGTTCTTCTCAAAATTAAAATCAATCTCCTTCAAACTGCCTCCACAAAATCCTTATCAAAACAAAATCGGTGCCCGTACTCACTAATGCCAGAGGTTCCTTTCATATAAAACTACAAAATGTTTCGAAAACAAAATCAATGTCCGGTATAAAAAAGCAAGATCGTTGTAGTAGGTAAAACAGAATTCACTAAATAAATGAAATAGATAGGTACCTACGATGCAAACTCACGTAAACGCAGTCAACAAATTCAATACCTAATAACAATTTCGAAAGCCGAGCGGGCAGCGGGGGCGGGCGGCAATTTTCATTCAACTCAACCGTCTCACCCCGCCCCCCGACCCCGCACAACTCGTCTCCCCGCGCACCTCATACCGCCGTTGACTAACAAGCAAGTGAGAACGCGATAACATTGAACGAAAAATGGTGTTCGAAAATTTCATAAAATTTGTTCCAGGAAATACGTGTTTTTGAATAAGCCTTACAAGTTTGTGAAATAAAAATTTGACATTTAGAATCTCCATTACATGTGCAAGGTTTCTATCGTGATATTTTTTTTACTTTTACAATTTATGAATACATTATGAACGACCAAAGTTCAGGTAAAATTTGTGCAAAAAACCAGATTTTTGGAGGCTTATACTGAATTGGTTCCTCCAAATTTTTATTTTCTGCTTCGATAGAAACCTAGATATAGTGCACAAAATACCTATTAGTTCAAAAAAATCAAAGATATATGTGTTACAACGGCATAATCACGTGTTCAAAAAAATCAAAGATATATGTGTTACAACGGCATAATCACGTACGAGCGTTTGTATGAAAATTTTGTCGGGTTGACCGCTCTTAAGTACTACAATTTTATTGGCAATATAACTGAAATATTATTTTCAATCATTTTTATCTTTTTTCTGGTTATAGGTAATATATACGTTGACGGTGTTTGATATAAAAATACTACTAGGAAATAAATATGAAAGAAATCATTCGGATTCAGTCAACACAGATTTCCTAGTCCTGTTACAGTGACCAACAAAGTTGATAATAATTATATTTTATAATCTAATAAAATCTGTAAACTCCTTATTTTTTTATATTATTCGGGGAATGTGTAGTATTATGGATATGTGGCGGTTACGAGAACTTGAAGTAATTACTTAGAAGACTTGAAAAACAAATGGAAGCTTGTTAAAATGCGTAAAGACAAAAATATGGCAACGGTTTATTCAAATATTAGTATTTCTCTCAAATAGTTTATCTGCATTGTAATTAACACATAACTATGCTGCTTTTTCCATTCATTTTCTATTTACATTACGATATCTTATATTGTGAAGAAATTGACGCTGGTACGTATTATTTATTCATTTTTAAATTCTTTACAATTTTCACACTTCTCATCTCATTAATAATTATAAGGGCGAAAGTTTGTGAATGTGTGTGTGTTTGAATGTTTGTTACTTCTTGACGCTTAAACGGCTGGACGGATTTGGAGGAAATTTGGTACAGAGATAGATTATAGTCAGGAATAGCACATAAGATACTTTTTATCCCGGGAATATGTTCCCTCGGGATTATTTTTTACATTCACGTGGGCGAAGCGGCTGAAAGAAGTATTTCAAATATTTCTTAAAACAAATATTCGTTTTAATATTATTCTTCTCGAATGATTTGTAGGACTGGGTTACCTAGGATGAAAGACAATGACCGTTATATTCCTTAATAGCTTTTACTCACGGCTTCATACGTGATACCTACGTGGGAACATTCTACCCGGATAAAAATATCTCAAGATATTTAATTCATCTCTGTTTCCATCAGAAACCGTTCAGCTATATGTGATTGAGCACTTAAACAAACATTAAAACATCTGAACCTACAGATTTTCACAGTATATACCTACCAAATATTAGTAGAAGGAAGGATTATTTCTCGAATTATATTGAAATGAAAACATTCCTAGCACCAAACGAAAAGACAGTTTAATTACTCTTCAAGTTAAACAAGGTTCTACCTTTTTTAAATCTTTGATTTTCCAGCAAAATTCAACGAGTCCATACTAGTAGATAAGCATTATCAAAACCTCGTCCAAGTCCACACTGTTCTTAAAGATGTGCAGCAAGCAATACATAATATGTCAGTGCTAATAGAAGAAAAAGACAAACGTAGAGAAATACAAGAGAAGGAGGTCGACAAAGACATCATTAGAGATTTGCGGAGGAACAAAAAACGGGGGAATAACCAAAACGACCATAATCCAAAGGCCCATAAAAATAAACTAGCAAAATTTCACCCACGTTCACAATACGATCCTCTCCCAAAATTCTTTGATCGTCGCCAAGGTTTAACCCGAGGGATTCCACCTTTATCCCCAGGTTTAAATGTCCCAAAAGCTCGTTTAGTTGTACCTCGGCTGCCATCAGAGTATCAGATGGAAATAGTTCCCTTTAATCCTCAGCAAAGACTAGCTCCCCCTGGATTCCTATTAAGGCAAATGTATCCTAGACCGATGCCTCTTAGACCGATGCCTCCTAGACCGATGCATCCTAGACCGATGCCTCCTAGACATATGCATCCAAGACAGATGCATCCTAGTAAGTTACTATCAAACTATCGATACCAAAGTGTTTATCTTATACCACCCGGTTATATGCCAATACCTTTGTTCCCACCAAGACCCGCGCCGAAATCCTTAAATATATCTTCTATGCTTGCAGAAATAGCCAGTTTCAATCAGGAAATGCCCCAACTATTTAGACCTCCCCGTCCATTTCCTTCTCCAAGTTTCTCCAATCCAGCTGAATGGGGAACTTCCCAACCACTTACCACTCTATCTTCATCAATACTTCCAAATATGGGTGAAGACGCGAATCCCCCGCTCTATGGCTTCTACGATCTTAATGTAGCAGTCATTAATAAATCGAAGAGTGCTTTAAAAGACCACTCACCACCTCATAACAGCGACAGGAACGTTGCGCCTACAACAACCCACAGCAGTGAAATTACCAAAGTGCCTACAACAACCTACAGCAGTGATATAACCATAGTGCCTACAACTACCCACAGCAGTGAAATTACCAAAGTGCCTACAATAACCCACAGAAGTGAAATTACCATAGTGTCTACAACTATCCACAACAGCGTAATCACCACAGTATCAGCTCCTAACAGATTGTCCACAACTAGTGACTATCAGTCCATAACTGGACCAGCTAGTGCCGCATCGCTCTTCATAGAGGATGAAAATGGATACCTTCACGTGACTCATCCACAGAAGGGTGAAACACCAGTTCCAATGCCACACTACTCCAAACACTGGGAATCAACTACTACCGGAGGTGTGTTATATGGAAGTTTGTGTCTTTATTTATTACTAGCTGTCCCCCGCGGCTTCGCTCCCGTCCCGATCCGCTACCTACCCTAACTACCTACCCAGCTACCTTCCTACCTACCTACCCAGCTACCTACCTACCTACCTACCCAGCTACCTACCTACCTACCTACCCGACCTACAAAATAAGAATTAATACTCTGTTACGCTAGGCTGGGCGGCGTTCGGGAGTTGCGCGTTATCTTCTCGTCCAATTTACCGCAGTGTCTTAAAACAAAAAGAACGGATGGCCGCTACTTTGGGTTACATTATTGTAATTTTCATAAGGATCTTTATTTATTTTTTTGTAAATAAATTATAGCTTATGTTCCTCAAAGAGAGAAGAAATTTAAAAAACGGTCCAGTAGTTTCGGCGCCTATTAGGTACAAACAAACAGTAGTAGTTATAGTCTCCTGCCACTGTCTCAGTGTATCAATATAGTTGGCACAGCATGACTTCTTCGTCCATACATCTCTGTAAGTCGCCTTTCTGTTTTTGTTGCAAAACTGAAAATTTCCAAACAAGATCACTTCGCAAATTGTCTGATGCAGAAGGTGGCATTTATTTTTGTTTAATCTGTGACAGAACGCCATCTTGTTCTATACAATCAATAGTACTCCGGGTGTCGAAACAAATTTATAAAGACTACAGTTAATATCCATCTAGCCGTTAAGGCTACAGTAATGTATATGTTACTGTAAAAGCCCTAACTATAGATATTTGTGTCCGAAATAAAGTTTATTCTATTCTATATTAAAACCTAGTAATTACCGGTGTAACCCAAGATTTACCAAG
This sequence comes from Orthosia gracilis, assembly GCA_947562075.1. Taxonomy (NCBI): domain Eukaryota; kingdom Metazoa; phylum Arthropoda; class Insecta; order Lepidoptera; family Noctuidae; genus Orthosia; species Orthosia gracilis. The sequence goes on from OX387266.1 coordinate 55,818,257, forward strand.
CCGGTTAAAGTCCAAAATGATGAATGATAATCGCTAATTTCGGGTTTTACCAGCAATCACACAGTAAATCTTAGGACCAGTAAGATTTGGTGAATCTTAGGTTTTACCGGTAAAGCCTGAGTTTTGCCGTAGTTCGGGCTTTTAAAGTAACATACACATCAAATTCAAATAATTTATTGTGGATCATAGGTACATAAGATGTTGTGTTGGTTACAGGTAAATCTGCTATATCCCGCCGTTAAGGCACACAAAATTCATAATATAAGTATATTTAAAATACAAAACATCCAATTGTCATGCAATACAAATAAAAATTAAATAAGTGTAGTATGCAATGTCAAATTATCAAATAATAATGCTACAAAATATTTAAAAACAATTGAATAGTGTCACTTCATAGTCTGTGAGTAATAGTTTACAAATTCATGCTGAAGCACCCATTGGTTTATTGTAATAAACCGGCTATTTCAGTGTCTTGTCATTTAGAAATTCTATAATAGAGTAATAACATTTGCTTATCAATAATTCGTGGAGTTTTTTTGAAGGCATTAATATTGCTCATAGTTCTGAAAAACAGCGGCAGATTATTATAGATACGTGAGCCCATACAAAATATGCTTTGGTGCAAAAGCTTTGTTTTACTGGCAACTGTACGCAGCGTGTCTTTGTGTCTGGTCCTAGTACAAAACTCAAATAAGTTAGGGTTTGATTTAATGAACATAACAGTTTCGTATATGTATACACTAGGGAGAGTTAATATTTTTAAATTAATAAAGTGTGGCCTGCATGAATCCGTTTGGCGTATATTGAACATCGACCTAATACAGCATTTTTGAGCTCTAAAGGCACGCTCTTTTTCTACAGAGATGCCCCAGAAAATTATCCCGTAGCGTATGATTGAAGCAACATAACCATGATAGGCAGCTAGTACTGCAGACTGGTTGACAGTGTCCCTTAGTCTGTATAGAGCATAAGAGCTCTGACCAAGTCTTTTGCAAACTTGCTCTATATGTGACTTCCAATTTACTTTGCTATCAATATGAAGACCTAATAATTTGGTATGAGGTTGTACTCGCTGCCTAAAATTCATGATTTTTGTTTTTTCTAGGTTTATTTTCAAGTAATTTTCATCAAGCCATTTTATAATTCTTGTTAAGGTACTATTTAAGTCAAGTTTTAAATCAGTCCTGTCTTTACCGGTAAATAATATAGTACTATCGTCAGCAAATTAAGTCATATGGTGAATTGTAACTGTTGGCATGTCATTTATATAAATCAGAAAAAATGGTGGGCCTAGAATGCTACCCTGAGGTACACCGGAAAGGATATTTCTAACCTCAGAAACAACTGTACGCATAGGTATACTCTCAAAGTATCCTTCTTCTGGGCTGCCAGGTCCATCACAGATTTGGATACCTAAACCATGTGACATCGACCAATCGATCTCACATAGAGATTTTGAACCTCTGGCTAGTGTCCGAACGAAACTGGTTTTTACGACCAAAACCGATACCGAATTTCGGCCAGACCGAAACTCCTTTATAGGGATCATGTTTTGAGGGAAAAAGAAGGAAACGTTATTATAATTAGTCAGTCTTTATTTTTTATCTTTAAATCACATAGCTATGCAGCCTTCGACATTTTTTTTATGTTTACTACATACTTTTATGCTATATCACGTAATAAAACTTACCTACCGAATTCAAAATAAATCACACGAAAAGTCACAACAAACAAAACGTCCGATCACAGAGCGAGAACTCCCGAATGCAGTTTCGGTTTCGATCGTAATTTCGGCAGGTTTGTCGCCGTAACTGAAACTCGTCTTTTTGCCGAAATTCGACCGAAACCGAAACTGAACTTTCGGTCGGAAACTACCTCTGGTTCTAGGACGTAATGGTCTGTAAAAGGCTGCCATCTGGGTGTTGGGCGGCCAACACTCTCAGTCTCGTGCTAGTGACCAAGTATTTCTTTGCAGATATCAAGGAACAGGATCCATCGACTTTGTCGCCGATGCAACGGTACCTCGAGTTGATAAAGCGGCTTGAAGAAGGTTATATGATGGTCTTCATTATAGAACTGTGCAGACTGATAGCCATGAAGAACGAGAAGGAAGTAAGACAGGCTCTGTACCATACGGAGACGATCTACAACCAGTATGCGGCATTTTATTTACTCACTACCTTCTTCCGCAGTTTTGCTTCGTGGCCTATCGCGTTGGAACCATGCATTTCTCGGAATAAAAAAATGCCTGTGGCATACAGTGATGATTTAGTTTGCTATCAGTGTAAGAACTTTTGTCGTCAGAGAAATTTCCTTCTAGATAACCTACCAGAGTCCTTTTTAGAAACAAACAATTTTATCTCTCTATAATATTGGTGTACAGTCAGTAGATACTAGTGAGGAACACAACAGCTTGTGGCTAAGTTCGGTGAAAAATCCGTTGATAAATTGCTGATTGATTAATTAGCAGTCCATCCGGTTAGACTGGAACCGCCACATAATTGAGAAAACGGTTTGCAGATGGTAGTTTAATAGTGGGGAGCAGACTGGAGTATAAACCACTTGTAAGTTGTCTGAAGCTGGTTTGTGACAGAAGATTTATGCACTAACTACTCACTTTCAGCGGCACGGCTTTGGTTTACCATCTCTGCTGCTGATACTTCATCTGTAATGTATTTTCTTACAGTTTGTGGAACAATGGCCGTCTCGCTTGGATCGATGAGCCACTCCAAACTGTTATTTGGAAGGTATCAATAATGGTGACACAAGAAGACTTCGATGTCGTACGGAGTAAGTTCATTCATCATCATTCAGAAGATAGAAGTCCACTGCTGGACACAGGCGGGGCTGAGAATAGAGACGCCTCGGGGGCCACTTCTAGAGACGGCATTGGAAAGACTTTCCAATAGAAAAGGACGGCCCGTAATGATTGACCATGGATTTTTTTAGAATCACGCGGATTTGCTCACGCACGCGGGCTTTACATATAGGGTACTAGGCTTACGGGGCCAAATGCAGGCCAATCCCGCGTGCGTGACGCAAATGCGCGTCAAATCTGCGTGATACTAAAACAGCCTCAGACAGTCCTAATTTGTGCGCACTTTACGTAACACAGATATTAATATATATATGCTCTTCTAAGTGATATTCCTGAATGCGGCAGCCAATGTTTTCTTATTCCATAACTCAAATTAATACTCCTTGCTTCAGCCTACGCCTCTATGATGTTCCACATGCTGCTACGGCGGAAGCAGACGTTGTCATCGGAGGTGAATTCCATTTTAAATGAGGCCGATTTGTTATATAATGACGCAGATGGAAAACAACTCTTTAATTCCTTGGCAGAGTTTGAGAATTATCCTAACAGTAAGTGGAACAAGGTTGAACTTTTCTCGAAGTGTTATTTTATACAAATTGTCTGTCTACTTTAATCCCTTATCTCTTTGTATTGTACTTTAGGTATATATGTATTGACATGATATGTCCTAATCCAGGACATATCTACCTGTTTGCCGAGTTTCATCCAAATCCGTTCAGCCATGTGAAAAGATACACAGATAGACTGAGCTACTGCCGCATTTATGGTATTAGCAGGATATTAAAATAGCTTTAACATTACATTGACATAGGTACTTTTAATCTCTGATTTCAGCAACTAAATCCAGTTATTGGCTCTGTGACAGTCTTATAGAAAGTTTTCTGCGTCCATACCGACGCAGACGTCTGTTCATCTCGCATCGTCGACAAAAACTGCTTGACTCAATCAACACCGCCTTGAAGAAACGGTTCCCTCGACTTGCGAAAGAACACGAAGAAGGTACGGCAGTCTTCATCGTCTATGTAGCCTTTTCCCAACTGTGTTGTGGCAGTCAAACCGGATCCTGCTGAACAACAGCATTTTACATGGAGCGACTGTCTATTTGGCCTCCATGACCCAGTATCTGGGTATCAAGATAACCCTTTGCAAGAATTACTGACAGACTTTCTAGCTTTGCCTAACCACCACGAATGATGAAATGAAGATAAAAGCATTTTCATTCAATACAAACGTACAATCATACAAGTATAAAGCTTATCTTTTATTTTCACAGGAAAGTCTAAAAATGGATCTCAACCAAAAAAAAGAAAGAGAAAACGACATCGATTTCCATACAAAGTGATGCGAAAGAGAAAGAGACATAGTACTCCAGATTATAACAATGAAAACAGATATGGAAGACAAGACAACACAAATATGGATTTTAAGAACTCCATTTTGGGAAGTATGAAGCGTGAAATGGTAAAGTTCAGAGCAATACCTTCAAAAAGATTCAGAATAAAGAAAAGACGTCGCACTACTACAGTCTCTTTTTTAAACCGACCAACCAGGGCTTATTCATTTAACAAAAGGAATAAACAGCTTAGCCAAATAAAGACAACACCATTTCTAGAAAAACTTGATAATAATTTTATAGACACAAAAGATGATGAAAGTAATAAGAAAACATTCCATCATCATCATCATCATCATCGTTCCTTAGACAGGGAAAATTATAAAACTACTAAGCAAATTATTCGTCACCATAATCATCATTTCGGTCGGAAGATGGTCACACAGACCTCCGTCAAGAGTCGCCACATCATCGACTGGTCCAGCGCTCCTCGCATCTAGTTCTCCAGGAAGATTAAAAAGAGCTCGAAAAGATAAAACATTTTTGTACAAGATGAAAGAGAGATTCGAGAAATATGAGGCAAAGGGGCATGATATTAGAGAAGAATTAAGAGCTAGAGTGCTCCGAAAGATTACGGTGTTCCCAACCATGTTACGATCGGCTTCCAGTCTAATCAGACACAGCTGAATATCAGTATTTGACATAGAGCGACTAAGGCGAGTTTCTGCAAATCACGCCTGGTATCATGTCTCACCTGTATGGAAGGTCGCTTAAAAGCCCGAAAGTGTAGTAGCTAGCAGTCGTCGTCAACTGCGGCCAATTAGCAAACAATTTTAGTAAACAATGATACTCAACTGATTTTGCACATGAAGTTAACTAAAAAGAAGTGCCCGGGTTTGGGCAACCAGCAGCCGTTCGGTGCAGCCAGCATGCCATTGTTTTAATGTACCTGTTGTACCACATACTTCTTTGTTTATAAATTACGCGCGAGGTATACTTCTTTAATTATATTTATAATAGCGGGAGTATCGACAACAGTGCTACTAAAAGCAAGTCATCAGCACAATCATCGGCCTTTCAAGGATGTTATAAACCACGGATGCATGTGTTGCATGTCACATGTCTTCGATTTTTTGGTGCTAGGATAATATGCGGTTGTCCGCACAATGTCGGTAACTTTGGTCCTACTGCGGATATCCTCAAAGAATTCTTCAATTTTTCGTCAATAAAATATTATTACAACCGCGTTTGGATAAAATGGGACAGTTACAAAAGCATGTAACAGTCTTATGATCAAAAAATAATGAAATTTTTCACTGATGCTGAATTAATAAAGGAGTGTATGTCAATTAAAAAAAATAGGGTAATCGCGTTTTCACACACAGTTCAGAGGCAGCTTAATTAACTCTGATACCTGGTGGTCAGAGGTGGCCACATCCTCACACGAAAATAAACACAGTTCTTAAAAATATGTCAAAAGATTGATGATCTCAACCTCCCGTCTCACATCGTCCTATTCGGCCCTTGATCAGAAAAGTGTGACGACCACTGCTAGACTAGGCTTGTAAGCGACCTTTTTGTTGGCTCGATGCGATTCGATTTATTTCACTCTGCTAAGCGATTTTTACTAATGATATTGCATGGATGCGATGCAAATTCTACTGATATTCATTTTAAAATTTCTTAAAAAATTAAATTGAGTCGTGCCAGTCTCTAACTACCCGTAAAGACTGACAAAGTAACTTAAGACCGACTGTGATCCATTGTCTAGTTATATTGTAAATATAAACGTGTGTCGTAATTTATATTTTATTTATTCCTGCACTCTCTAAATTGTACAAAATCGAAAATTCTCTTCAACTTTTCAGGGTTTAAACCATTCTATAAAGTTGGTATTTTAATAACGTACATACTGCAGAAGTACGTACAGATACGGACTAATGTCATCGTCGGCATCTGTATCAGCCGTCATCTCCGGCCTGGTAGGTGACAAAAGGCTTTTGACGATTAGTACCGGATTATTTTAAACACAATTAAATATATGTTCTGCTCAAAAGCTGTCGCCCGTAACACGAATGACAAAGTTAATTCAAATTACTTACTTTCCCAGAAATGAAACTTTTTTTTTTTTTTTCAGTACGTACTATCTTTGCGCATCTGTACTTACCCACTCGATGAGTTAGGAAGAAAAAAAATTGCATCCCCCACAATATGGCGACTAAAATCTGCCACGTTCCTTTTTTATTAACGGCACTTATCTAAGAACACTTGGGCGGTCAAGACCTATCGATGTTTTAATTATAAAAATCTGTCGAGTGGTTTGACAGGTATGAGGTAATAAAGCATATTACAAACATACTTACATACAAGATACGCGCGAAAAACATAACCCTTTCCTTGCAGCCGGATAATAATTACTAGCAAACTCGTGGCATTTATTTAACATACATGTCACGTCGAAGTACCAATGAATTATAGGACCACCATCATCAACTCCAATGCTTCTTGATAGGAACGGGTGAACTTCAATAACACACATCACTGGATTGAAACTCAAATTATTTATTTGACTTAGTTACAGGCACTTTGAGTTTTCAGACGAACTTATGAAGCTAAAACCACATTATGTGGCCCACTGGGTCGCTCGGCCCTCGTTGGTCTCTGGAGAAGACCCAGCAAGAAACTCCAGGATACTCTTTTAAATCTTTTTATAGTTTACACAGTCACTTTATGACAATTAGCGTTACATGTTTATTAAGTTTTCAAACATCTAATCAATCAGATTTATTAAACAATTATTATTCTACACACACAGTACGCGCAATGCGCGTTCTAAGTGAGCGGAACTTCCATATTGTTTTTTGTTTAGACACTAATTACTTGGATAGTTGAATAAAGCAAACAATACTAAAATGCTGCTCAATTAATTATTTTACGAGTAACATTAAACAACCACAATACTCACAAATACAAAGTTGTATGTAAATTATTATTGAAATAGTAATTTCATCACAAAACTATCCAAGTTTCCGGTGATCTCACAATCTTACTAATCAGAAGGTTTCTCATTATTACATAGCTGTGTTAAAATAGTCTTATGGCTTTTTAGTATTCAATCATTTTACTCAAATTTATTTGTTCTCTGTTTGTGTTATTAAATCTCGTTATTGGTCATTGAAATTATAACATCCGCCATTGTTGACAACTTTGCGTAATTAGAATAACATTAGGTCATAATCAAACACATCTAATGTGCAGTTAAAATGAGAACAAAACTAAAAGTCCTACAATAAGTGTTTCCGTTTAATTTAAACATCTCGTATTAATTAAACATTGAAATTAGCTTATCAAATGATCTTCAATCAAACAGATCAATAACTGATTCCACAATAAGCCAATAGATGGCGCTGAACACGAAACCCAACTTAAATAGACATTGAAATAGTTCTAGTGGTATCTCAGAGATGACCGGATTAATGATTTTGTGTTAATTGAAAATTAAAATGATTAATTTGGATACTGAATTAGCAAATGCACGCCTCCGCGGCGACACGGCCATATTGATAGCAGGCGCGTGCTCTGCACCTGCCGGTGTCCTCAGTCTCTGTGTTTCTTGGTTGTTATCTGTAATTCTTGTTAATATGTTATCTGTAAAATATCGGTTGAGTCTTAATGTGAGAGAAGGACTGCACGAACTGAATAAAGATCGGTATTTAAAACGCTAAATTCGTGACCTATACGAAGATTACAGAAAATTTCCATATTTTGTGTTATCAATTTAAATTAAACTTACAATCATATTCCGGAGAACATTGTTTAATTTCTTCCCACAACCTTTTTATAATGTTTTTTATGTTTATGTTGGGGATGTTTTGACATTCATATAGGCGCTCCATTTCAAATGTCGTTGATAAATGCCTCGGTATCCATTACCGCCACAAATTCGTCAATTTTTTTTTTGTTTTCTTCTACACCGCTGTCCGCGCCGCTCTGTTTCGCGGCGTCGCATTCATTCACATGTACATTTGTTCCTGCCGCTCCCCGCACCGCGCGCCGCTGTGGCGATTCAATCTGATAATACCGCGCACGTTTTCGCTATGAGCGGCATCCATTGGCGGGCATAAATTTATTTTTATTTTATTTCGTTTTATCAGGCCATTTAAATGTCCATGTTTTGTTAGTATTACATTATCTTAAAACTATGTTAGTCATGAGGATACAAATAGGTAATACAAATGATTGAATGTAAGTTTAAATTGTATTGAAATAACTGATTGAAAATAATTTAAAATTAAATTGAAATAAATAAATTAAAATTAAATTGAACTAAATAAATTAAAATTAAATTGAAATAAATAAATTAAAATTAAATTGAAATAAGTAATTTAAAATTAAATTGAAATAAGTGATTTATATTGAATTATAATGCAAATTATAATGGAAATTATATTAACATAAATAATTAATTGAAAAGACAAAATAGTCAAGTGACATGCAGCCTGATGAGTCTTTCTACAGCTGCCGAATTTGGAATGTCTGCAATCATCCTTAGGATTCCGTTGCCACTAACTCGAATTCGGCGAATTAATGAGGCTGACTTTTTACGCATTATAGCGTAAAAGTCATCCACCCTCGCGTCGGCAAACATGCCCGAGGCACTGCAAAATACTTTTGATCTTACCGCTCGCCGCCCCACGCTTAGCTGCCCCTCACAGCGGCAAGGTCGTGAACGGGCCATAATAGCTGAGAAAAATTTGTCGGCAGATTATTATTGTTTATCATCCTACAATATTAATTTAATTTAGGACTGGTTTTATTTATCATTGACAGCTTGTAATAAATCTTAGCTTAGTAAGCCTTATTTTTAAAATATTGGATATATTTTAACACCCACAGCTATATGCTTTAGGTATTCTACTTGCAATTTTCTTTTGAGTTTATTGACATTGCATGATCAGTTGTAAGCTGTAGTTTAATAGTAAAGTTGTGTAATCTACTGTCTGCTAAATTAATGAATTATGAAGAAATAAATATTGAATCCGAACCACGGTTTTTGATAAAGTGCAGCTACACACTAAGTACTCTACTTGTAATATGGTAAAGATCAATGTTGTTAGAAAACAACTAATTGCTACATGTCATGCCAATGAAGGCATAAAATTTGTATTTTAGATTTTTGATATTGAATAATCAGTTGCTGGCTTAAAATTGCATTTTGAATCTTGTTTGCAGAATGTTGTTATTAGTTTTATCTTACAATCTCCATTGATTTGTAATAGGTAATAGTCAGATTAAGTTTCAGTTTATCACTGGATTCTTATTAGATAAGGTGACCAAGTTTATCTTAAATGAAAACATTTAATGCATTAACGAGCACATACCTACTTATAAGAAAGCTTACCACACAGCAGCCTTGTATTTGTTAAGTATAGTGTAGGAGTATTGTGATCAGCTGTTTTATGTTTAGTTTCATTCTTACGGGACGGTAATGATCTGTGATAGACACAAAGTCTTTGAATTGACAGGATTTAAGGATAGGATCAGGAACACAGCTCTGTGATAGACACAGTCTTTGATTTGACAGGATTAAAGGTTAAGGAGTTTAGGACCATTGCTCCGTGACAGGCACGAAGATTTTGATATGGTAGGATATAAGGAACCAGGCTCTGGGTGGTCTTGTACACCGTGGACCCAGCAGGGTAACATGATAGATTGTTCATTAGCGGCCTCCACGCCTAACTAATGGATATTAAGTCATTCTTAGTTGCTTCCACAGCAAACTAAAAGATTGTTTGTTGTATTATCACTGTACGTTTCCTCCATGGATTACTAACAGACAGCTTATTGTGTTATCATTATTAGTTGCTTCCACAGCATACCAACAAGATAGTTTATTGTGTTATCATTATTAGTTGCTTCCACAGCATACCAACAGGATAGTTTATTGTGTTCTCATTATTACCTCAAATCCAACTTCCATGGATGCTGATAGATTGGTGTTGATATAAATTATTGTGTTATTAACTGCCTCCAGAGCTCTAGGTTATTTGACACCTCAAAAATTAGAGCTTGTGTTATTATTCATTTTTATAATTGCCTAAATTTGACAATAAAATACCATGAACTGTTACGAGTTCATCAATTTCAAAACTCTACGCTGACACAGTGGAATTCCTAATGGAAAAAATCCATAAACACATTTTGCTTGACCTAGGAATTGAACCCAGGAATAATAATTTATAAATACTTTGTTGCATGGTAGTACTATGCACAAGCATCATGTATAGTTATTCGACATGGCTATTGTGTTCGGTTCATCGGGGATGGAGAGTACGAGCCTTGGACGGCGAATTTTGGAGATTTGAGAGGGTTCATAGCGGGAGGCCGCTCGAATTAAGGGGTTGGGGTGATTGACAGCAGAGTCGAAAAAGCGCGTGGAATTGCGTTTCAAAAACTGCTGGATTGTGGGGATTTTGAGATCGACATGGAGTTCCTGAGTACGTACGTACCAGGGGGCTCCCGTGATCATACGGAGGAATCGGTTTTGAACAACCTGAAGCTTATGAATGTGATGGGGCTTTGCGTGTGCAAAGACGGCGCATGCATAGGTCATGATGGGACGGATGACCATGGTGAAGGTGCGCAGCTTGCACCTAAGTGACAGTTTGCTGCGTGCGTTCACCATCCCATGGAGTCTGCCTACAGCAAAAGCGGCCCGCGAGCGCGCCGCTTTAATGTGCTTGGCGAAAGTGAGGTGATTATCTAGGGTGACACCTAGGTACTTGGCTTGCTCCTCCCAGGGGATCGGCTTGCCGTACATGGTGATGGGTTTTGGGGGGCGGGGGCTTTTATATCGGTTATTGTATTTTCGGTCAGGCCTTGAGAAGAGGACAGCCTGGCTTTTGTCGGGGTTGACTTCTATTCTCCAGAGGCGGAACCACTTGGCCAAGGAGTTGGCGGATCTCTGGAGTTTTAGGGCTATGTTCATGGGACTTCGGCCCGAGTAATAGAGGGCTGTGTCGTCGGCGAATAGTGCCAACTGGCTCTCGTTACTTTTTGGGATATCGCTGTTGTACAGCGTGAAAACTAGCGGGGATAATACGCAGCCTTGAGGGACTCCGGCTCGTATGGGGTGAGGGGAGGATAGTTCTCCCTCGACACGATAGCGGAAAGTTCGGTCCGACAACCAGTCTCGTAAGATGAGCACGAGACGATCTGGCACGCCAAGTTTGTATAGCTTATAAACTAAGCCATTGTGCCAGACTTTGTCGAACGCTTTCGCTATGTCGAAAAACAAGGCACCCGTCAAACTACCACGCTGGAACCCAGCACTAGTGTGTTCGACGATTCGGTGAACCTGTTGGACGCAGGAATGTTTGGCCCGAAAGCCGAATTGCTCGTCAGGGATTAGGCTTTTTCGCTCGACAAAGTCCTTGAGCCGCTTATAAATAAGTCGTTCATAGACTTTTCCGAGCGAATTGACTAAGCTGATGGGCCGATAACTGGTTGGCTCCGATTTGGGTTTACCCGGTTTGGGGATGCCTAACACAGTGGCTTGTTTCCAAGCTTGAGGGAAGATATTTTTGCTTAATGCAGCGTTAAAGATGGCCGTCATTAGCAACAACATGTGTTGGGGGAGGAGTTTTAACACCTTATTGGTGATCCCATCTAAGCCTGGGGCTTTTCTGGGGTGGAGCCTTTTGATGACCTCCTCTACTTCGTCTGGGGTGACGGGAGGTAGCGGGTCATCAGGGTCTTCGACGGGGGGGAGGGAGGTGCTACGTGCGACTTCAGCGTCCACCATGTCTAGGTGAGCTTGGTCCATTGGTTGAGAGCTGGGTGTGCATTGACTTTCGAGGCTGTCAGCCAGGCATTCGGCTTTTTCAGTGTTATCGAATGCAACACTCTTATCGGGGCGAATGAGTGGGGGTAAGGCTGACTCTTCAGTGGAGCGTAATTTCCTCTGAAGGTGCCAGAAGGCGTGGTGGGTGGGCTCAAGCTCGCTCAGCATCTTATTCCATGCCGCAGATTGATGCTCAGCAGTGCGTTCCTTTACAGCACGCTGCCTTGCCAGCCTTGTTTGCGGCACAGGGAAAGTTGCTGTAGGCACGGATAGCTGCGTTCTTCTCGGTTATCAACTTCCGTACAGCGTCCGGGAGTTTGCTGGACGTCCAGCACTGGAACCTCCCTTGAACATTCGTTCAGGAGGATCTCCTGAAGGAATTCGACTAATGCCGCGAGCGATATTGTCGAGAAGAAAAACTTAATGGGGCCGGTGAGGCCGACAGGGGTATCTTCCCCGGGTGGATGGGCCCGGGGGTGTGTGCAATCCTACCCTCCCAGTCGGGTGAGACTGGGAGGTGTGTCCCTGGTGAGCCCTAAGCTTGCTATCCTGCCAATCTTATTGGGTGACAGGGCCCTATTTACCGGTAGACCCACCGAAGGTGGGCCACCCACCTCTGTGTACAAAAAGTCTGGCAAGTGTAGGCTGTGGAACAGAGACAGGAGTTGACTAGGCTATCTACCAAGGCCAACTATCCTGCTCCCGACTCCAACTGACTGCCGTGCCCTGAAGGGGCTTGGCGGGTGTGTGGGGCAACACCCCAGCTGGCTTCGTTAACACCGTTAGGTTTCCGCCAGGGACCACTAAGTCGTGGATTTTACCCAGAAGGGGCCTATCGCGAATCTGTTGCAGAAATAGGTGTCGTTTCCTACCCTGAAAAGGGCCGGAGCGGACGATCGCCGAAGCGAGCTCTTGCGGGCGGTGTGCGGCGTGCAGGGGCGCGACGACCGCAGTGACGTCACGCAGAGGCGCGACGAGGCAGGAGAGTGGGGGTGCTGAGCGCGCGGTGGGGCGGCGAGCTGCGGAGCGGCAGCGAGACGTCCGCACGGAGCGATGGCTGGCGAAGAGTGACCCAAACCTCCGTTTGGTAGTCGCATCACCCCCGCAAGGGGGCGAGGCGAGCGCTCACGAGACTCAGTCCCCTGGCCGCGAGTGCAATACCGTGGCTCGCAACTGCGAACCTGTCGCTGTGTGGCCCCCTGGACCTGGCGTGGTGCGAGCGGGAATTGCTAAATTCACGCTCGCTATGTTTTCTTGTTGTGTGTGGCTGTAGGCGCGCCGCGGCGAGCGCTGCTGAACGACTCGCCGCTTCTTCACGGCACCCTGGCGGTCCATCCCCACCAGGTGGAACTCAGGGCGTACCCTGGGAAGCCCAGCGAAGGTGACCAGCGCAGGAATGCCGACTTGGACGAACCTACAGTTTAGAAAGTGTAAGCGACTACTAGCGCCGTTTGTGTATGTAGGAGCGGCAATGTACTGAGTTACACCGCTCATGAACCAATAGGCGACCGCAGCGCTATTCGGTGCAAGTGTACTAGCGAGTGTATAGTAGCGATTGGCTGTATTCGACGTGAAGCGTGTCTATATTAACTTAGAACAAACTTCACGCCGTAGATGTAGTGTAGGGTGGGCAGTGTTATTGGTTGAATAAGCAGCTTGTAGACTGATGCTGCTTACTCAGGCGTCAAATCCGGGATGTGGATGGGGCTGCACAGTCTGCATTGAGGAGGTCCCGCGGTAGACGTTTTTTGTCCGGCGGGCGCGCGTGCCATGGCGCGATATCTTTGATATGCGGCCAGGCAGAAGCGTCGGCCCGCGCGAACATAGACATCGCGAGGCGTCCGATGAATGCATCCAGGCTCTCAATCCCGGTGTCGCGCTGGATGACATCGTTCCTCACGTAGCGAGGAGCGTTCATAACGCGGCGCAGCGATAGATTTTGCTGCGCGCGGAGCTTCATTTTGTTCGACTCGCTAGTGAGGACGTACCAAGCTGGGGTGGCATAAGTTAGTATGGATCGGATGTAAGTTTTGTACACGCCCAGCTTGGTGCGGTCTGGGAGACGGGATGAGAGCACTGGATTAAGCAGGTTGCGGGCAACCCTGCATTGGTTCACCACATTGGTGACGTGCAGCCCCATCGAGAGCCGACGGTCGATTGTCACGCCAAGATATTTGGCGTGAGGCGACCACTCGACGTCGGCTCCTTGTAGTTTCAGTCGTGGTGGTAGTTGAGATTGTCCTGTGGCGAGTGCCTGCGTCTTACCTACGTTTACCGTCAGGCGCCATTTCGACAGCCACTCGGGAATGAGGTCGAGGGCGCGCTGCATCTTACGCGCCGCGTGCCTTGTGTTGAGCGATGTTGTTATGTACGTGGCGTCGTCAGCGTACAGCGCGAGCGTCGCCTCTGGCGTCGTGGGGATGTCGTCGGTGTAGCAGGCGTAGGACGCAGGCGAGAGACAGCTGCCTTGCGGTACACCCGCCATTATAGGGCGGGGGGCGGACAGCTCACCTTCCACCACCACGCTGAAAGTCCTGTTGGTCAGAAAGGATCGAATCACACGAATTAAGCGACGGGGCGCACCTGTGTGGGACAACTTGTACAGCAGGCCTTCGTGCCATACTCGGTCGAAGGCCTTCTCCATGTCGAGGAATACTGCTACCGCGTACTCCTTCTTGTTTACTGTAGACGACAGCAGGTGCAGTACCCTCGACAACTGGAGCGTCGTAGAGTGTTCCGCGCGAAACCCGAATTGTTCCTCTCGGGGTGTAAGGTGAGGTGTGAGTTGTCGCAGCAGGAGGGATTCGAACACCTTGGAGATGGTGGGCAGGAGAGTGATCGGCCGATAGCTCTCAGGCTTCAGGACGTTCTTATTCGCCTTGGGCAGCATTATGACGCGCCCTTCTTTCCACGAGTCCGGGAAGGAGCCCGTGCGCAGGATCCCCGTGAACAGGCGCGCCAAGGCCGCTACCATGCGGTATGGCAGGTGGCGCAGCGCTGCGTTGGTGATCCCGTCAGCACCTGGGGCCTTCCTAGGGCTCGTTCGCAAGATGGCGCGTCTGACTGCGCCAGGCGAAAAATAGACGGCATCTTCTTCAGGAGCTATCGGCGTAGCGAAGTAGTCTCCAAGGTGTTTCTCGACTGCCGCGACGTGTGCGTGCTCGGTGGTCGGGTTCGGTTGGAACTGACGCTCCAGGTGTTCTGCGAAGACCTCCGCCCGGTCTTTTGCTATGTACTTCATTGCCCCGTCGCTGCTCTGAAGTGGACGAACCGGAGCTGGGGTGTTTCTTAGTTGTCGGCACAGCCGGTGTAGGGAGGGCCAGTCGCCCTCCGCGGCGTCAATTCTGTCCTCCCAGCTCGCGGCGCTTAGAGCTCTGAGCTCGGCCTTCACCTTCTCCGTGAGTTTGTTGAGCTGTGTCTTCATTGCAGGACATCGGAGTTGCTGCCACTGCTTGCGTAGGCGTCTTTTTTCCGTTATAAGGCGTCGCATGCGCGCTGGCAGGGGCGGCTGGAGCACTCTCCCCTGCTGCTGCGTCATCGTTGCTTCTTCCAGTGCTTGCTGTATGCAAGCAATGACCTCCACAGCTAGGGTGTCCACATCCTCGACGGAGGTGACCGGCCGAGTAGGTGTTGTGGATTCGATCCTTTCTGAAAATTTGTCCCAGTCAATGGTGCGACGTGGCGCTGGTGGCTTCAGTCTGATCGGCATGCCCGATAGTACGACAAGTACTGGGTGGTGGTCGCTCTCCAGCTCGTCTTCCAGCACCTGCTGGGTGACCTGGCAGCTCAGCCCTCGGTGTACTATGATGTCGAGCACGTCTGGCATGTGGGTGGGTATATCTGGGTAGTGAGTAGGCGTCTCAGGGCCTTCTACCATGTACCCGAAGGCTTCTGCGTCCGCGAAGAGTCGTCGCCCCTCCTGGTTCGCGTAGTATGAATTCCATGCCTGGTGTTTACAGTTGAAATCACCGGCGAGGATAGTCGGGTGTCCTGAGTTATTAAGCAGCGCCCGGATTTCTGCTTAGTCCAGAGTGTTGCCGGGCGGTTTGTACACGGCGTAGATCTGTATATCCTCGCCGGCCACGTGCAGCTGCACGCCCAGGGCGTACATGGAATTCAGCTGGGGTAGAGGGAGCTCTTGATGGACGACTCTTCTCTTTACTATGACTGCCAGGCCACGGTATCGAGTGTTTGATGCCGACCGTTCGTCCTTCCTGTAAACGAGAAAACCTGGAAACTTGCACCTACTTTCAGGTCCCAGGTGAGTCTCGTTTATGAGCGCCACGTCGATACTTTGTTCCTTCAGGAGATGGCGGAGGTGGGCGACCTTACCTCTGAGGCCGCGGGCATTCCAGTGTAACACCCTCAACGGCTTATTTTCCATGGTAGAGTGTTAATAAGGCGGCTAAGCCGTCGAGGATGACTTGCTCCACGTCCTGCCCCTGTCTGATGGCCTTAATTAGGTCCATCAATAATTGTATGGCGCAGGCCGTGAAATTTTTGTTTTGGTTTTCTGTTAGTTTTTTGTTAATAAATGTCGAGTTTTGATTGGCCAGTGTTGTTTGGCTAGCGCCGGCGGATTGGTTGGTACTATTTTTAGTACCAACTTTGCCCGCAGTGTGGCGCCTCTGTTGCGTTGTGCCGGCGCTAGGTGCCTTCTGATTGGCTGTGGATGCCTGCGCCTGTTTCTGATTGGCTGTTGGTACCTGTGCTTGTTTTGGGACAGGGGCTGCCTCTCGGGTTGTTTCTTCGGTCGCTGGAGGGTGGGTTTTCCTACCCTTTCCTCCTCTTTTCTTACTCCTCCGCCCTGAGGAGGTAGCCTCTCCGCGTTGCGTGGGCCCGTTTGCTGCCGCCATCAGCGACTCGCCTTGGGCCTCTTCTGTCGGCTGGTTTGCTGTTTGCGCCACTTTCTGTGGCTGGCGTGATGATGAGGCGATCGTGATGGCGACTGTGCCCGCCCGCCTGTATCTGAGTTCCTGTTGGTAGATAGGGCATTTGATGTTGTTGGCCGGGTGCGGTCCTTTGCAATTTGCGCAGGTGGCCGGCTCTTCTCTTGGACGCGGGCAGTCACATGCCGCGTGTCCCTCTCCGCAACTTACACAGGCGAGGGGGCGGTGGCACTGGTGCGAGCTGTGTCTGAAGAGCTGGCACCGGTGACACTGGGCGGGCCCACGTTTCCCACGCCATGCCTCTATCTTGACCCCCCGCATCAACATGAACACGGAGGTGTCATAGATAGCTCTGACATTCTCTGTCTTGGCCAGCACGGCGTGGAACACGCAGCCGGGTCTTCCCTGACGGGCATTGATGTGCCGTACGTACTCCGGCTCGTATCCTTGGTTGCGGAGCTCCTCCTCGATCTCCTGGGGGTCTGTGTCCGCCGGCAGCCCCCTGATGGCTACCTTCAATTTTTTGTCAGCTGGTAGGCTGTAGGCAAACCAGCTGATTCCGGCCTCTTTTTCCAGGGTGGTCAAGTATCGTTGTACCACCCTGTATTCATCTTCGCTCTCCGGAGAGAAACGAACTCCCTGTCTAAAGGGGCGAGCGTTCGGTGGGCGGCCTAGTATGTTCGCCAGGGCCCTGAAATGAGTGGCCCAGTTCGGCAGTTTTTCCACTATGAGTGGAGGGTAGCGGGGTCTTTTATTTTTTTGCCGGTTTTTTTGTTCATTACCAGCGGTGGTGGGTGCGGGGGCTGTGCCGGGGTTTTGGGTAAGTGGGGGCTCGTCATTTACCCTTGTAGGACTGTTCTTGTGTGCGGGGGCGGCGGACGCCCCAGGTGAAGGGGTACGTCGCGCGGCCTCGGCGAAGGTGGGCGAGTTTGCGCTCCGACGTTCGCGCACCTCTGTGCGCTGTGAGTCGGGGCGGTAGCGTTTCGCTTCCTCTGTAGCCTCTTCCGGGCTCCTACGCCGTCTTAGAGCCCTACCTCCTGCCTGAAAATCCAATTCCATTTCCATGGTGGGGTAGGGCGATGTCGGTGTTTGTAGATCATCGGTGTCTGTTCTGCGCCCGTATGATGCTAGCGAGGTGCTCGACCCGCTAAAACTTGATTGGCCCGAGCGCAACGCGGGGGAATCGTACGCGGCGGTGCGGGGCGGTGCAGGCGAGCCGGTATTGGACGCCGAACCCACATGTGGTGCCCTCTGGTGGGTATGTTCCCTGTTTATGCGTGGGTCGCGGGTAGAAGTGCGCACGTCTGTTGTACTCGATGTTGAGTGTCTGGGCGCAGCTGGTGCAGTACGTGGGGCTGAGGTTAGGTGTGGAGCAGGCATTGATGCTGCTCCTTGGGTTGCGTGGGTAGAAACGCGCGACGACGTGGTTGCACGTGAGGCGTTTGTACGCGCGGTTTGGTGCACCGATTGTGCGTAGGTAGCGCTAGGGTGTGACGAGCGCGGCTGCTGGGTTTTTGCGTGGGATTCGTGGGTTGTTGAACGGGTCGTCGATGACCCGTGTTCAATGTGGGTACCCGGAGAAACCATTGAAAATTTTGATTTCGGCGTCCTATTTTTGCTACGGTTAGCGGGTACCGGAGTTTTCGGGTTCGCTAACGGTAGCGTTTGAACGGGGCGGCACTTTGAGGGGGCACAGTACCTGTTCGGCGACGTAGGTGATGCTGTCGGGTCGGTGGCACTTTGCCTGCCTTGCCTCCTCTCTGCGCTGTCCTGCTGGCTGCGGCGTTGTTCCTCTGCTGGTATGGGGGCGGACATCATGGTCCCTAGATTGGGGAGCGAGGACGTCCGGTCCATAGGCGCACGGGGATCTTGCTGGCTGTGGGCGCCGCGACCCGCCGGGCCGCGGGCGCCTGGCGGAGACATCCGCTGCTTCTTTCTTCCTCTCTCTTCGGCTTTTTAACGCTAAAAAGCATGAAAAACTAGGGGGACTAGTTTTTCCGCGACCACTATAACGGTTGTGCGCGAGCGACAACCGCGAAAGCAGGCAGCAGCGAAATCCGCCCTAAATTCCCACGAAAGTGCGAACTCGCAAGAATTCACACTATCGGGAGTATTGAGGGCAGTGACCCAAACCGCGTTTTTTTATTTTTTATTTTTTTTCTAAGTGGCGTCTCACAGTTCGGTCAAAGTGACCGGATACTGCTTAACCGGACTACCCTGTGGAGAATAAGCTATATTATAGCCTCCAGCCAGGCTTGCAATAAATTCTAAAACTAAGCGACTGCGCTGAGGGCTACCCCAGTTGGGGTCGGACCTCAGCTCAGGGCGTCGCTGGGGGGACAACAACTAGGGCTGGATCTTAATAAAGTGATTCTACCATCCGTTCGGAAAAAGCCTACGTGGAGAAGAACGGACAAGTAATACGACGGACGAGTAATAGAGGGCTGTGTCGTCGGCTCTCCTTACTCTTTGGAATATCGCTGGTGTACAGCGTGAAAGCTAGCGGGGATAATACGCAGCCTTGAGGGACTCCGGCTCGTATGGGATGAGGGGAGGAGAGTTCTCCCTCGACACGATAGCGGAAAGTTCGGTCCGATAACCAGTCTCGTAAGATGAGCTCGAGACGATCTGGCACGCCAAGTTTGTATAGCTTATAACCTAAGCCATTGTGCCAGACTTTGTCGAACGCTTTCGCTATGTCGAAAAACAAGGCACCCGTCAAACTACCACGCTGGAACCCAGCACTAGTGTGTTCGACGATTCGGTGAACCTGTTGGACGCAGGAATGTTTGGCCCGAAAGCCGAATTGCTCGTCAGGGATTAGGCTTTTTCGCTCGACAAAGTCCTTGAGCCGCTTATAAATAAGTCGTTCATAGACTTTTCCGAGCGAATTGACTAAACTGATTGGCCGATAACTGGTTGGCTCCGATTTGGGTTTACCCGGTTTAGGGATGCCTAACACAGTGGCTTGTTTCCAAGCTTGAGGGAAGATATTTTTGCTTAATGCAGCGTTGAAGATGGCCGTCATTAGCAACAACATGTGTTGGAGGAGGAGTTTTAACACCTTATTGGTGATCCCATCTAAGCCTGGGGCTTTTCTGGGGTGGAGCCTTATGATGACCTTCTCTACTTCGTCTGGGGTGACGGGAGGTAGCGGGTCATCAGGGTCTTCAACGGGGGGGAGGGAGGTCCTACGTGCGACTTCAGCGTCCACCATGTCTAGGTGAGCTTGGTCCACTGGTTGCGAGCTGGGTGTGCATTGACTTTCGAGGCTGTCAGCCAGGCATTCGGCTTTTTCAGTGTTATCGAATGCGACACTTATCGGGGCGAATGAGCGGGGGTAAGGCTGACTCTTCAGTGGAGCGTAATTTCCTCTGAAGGTGCCAGAAGGCGTGGTGGGTGGGCTCAAGCTCGATCAGCATCTTATTCCATGCCGCAGAACGATGCTCAGCAGTGCGTTCCTTTACAGCACGCTGCAAGTTGCGCATGTGAGCCGTGTTTGCGGCACAGGGAAAGTTGCTGTAGGCACGGATAGCTGCGTTCTTCTCGGTTATCAACTTCCGTACAGCGTCCGGGAGTTTCCCTTGCTGGACGTCCAGCACTGGAACCTCCGTTGAACATTCATTCAGGACGGTCTGTACGTGCGTTGTAAACGAGTCGATCGCCGCTGTCGTGTCAGCGACCGAGTGAAAGTGCTCGGGGATCGGGGGTGACTTGGTGGATTTCAGTTTATCACTTACTTTCCTCCAGTCGGTGACCAGTCTAGTGGGAAGAGGTTGTCCTAAATCTGGTAGGCCTGACCTGCTATCTAGGAGCATAACCACAGGGCGGTGGTCGGAGTCAAGTTCGTCTAGCGCTTCTATGGAGCGTAACCGAAGGTTAACGTTCTTAAGCAACGCTACATCGAGAATGTCTGGGTTATGCGCAGTATTATTGATGGTATGGTTTTAATAGAGTTTCCTACACAAGGAAGATGTCCAGCTGGGGATCGCGAAGGAACGTTGCAATCTCACCACGCTGGGTATTAATGCTATTAGCATTGAAGAAACCTAACCTAAGGGATCTGGGTTTGAGGCAATTACTCCTCATTTGTGAACCCATTGTCCGTTTATGAAAATATACTTATCGAGCTCCTGGGTGATGGTGGGGTATTTGGTGAAAATTTGGAGGCTCGATAAGGCTTCAAGGGGATTAGCTGGGTCTGATAACTCAGCGCGAAGGGCATTAGCCTCTGGAGTCATCCAGATCGCGTATGCGTTGATGATGACTTCAGCGTTACAGCGATAGGAGCTCTGGGCGGGTTGGGCTACAGGGGGCGGGCGTGCACCGACGACGGTGGTGGAAGCCACCTTGTTGGTTTGCGCTGGGGCCGCTGTGGCCGAGATTTGGCTGGGCACTGGGATCCTAAGATCCATCAGCGCCGGAATGGGCTGGGACGACTGAGGTGCCACACTTGTGTGGTTCAGTTTGCCCCAGGGAGAAGGTCTCTGAGGGGCTAGTCGAGGGGGGGCTTGTGTGGGAGGGGCGGTTTGCGAAGCGGGAGCTTCGCGAGATTGGCGGTCGTCGTGACGCTTGGCCATTTTAGGCGCAAGTTTGGGCGCTTTCGGGCAACCCCGGTAATTGGCAGGGCGCCCTACTTGGCCGCAGAGTACGCAGCTGGGAGGCTCCGTACACTCTGAGCGGTCCTTGAGTCGGGGGCAGTTTTTAGTGCCATGGTCCCCTAGGCACTTTACGCACCTGGGGGTGGCGAAGCAATTGGCCTGGGAGTGGCCGTAAAGTTGGCAGTTGTGGCACTGGCCAACGACGTGGGGGCGATATGGCTTCTCGATCGATATGCCCGACAGGGAGCACACCGTCTTGACGCCGAAGATGGGGTTATGGCCTTCGGTGCGGCTGCAGACAACCAGCACCATGTCATATTTTTGTCCTCCTCTCGCTTTATGTAAGCGGTGGCCTTCGAGGACAGGGATGTTCTGTGAGAGGAGATCCTTTCGGATATCCTCCGTCGGGATTTCCTTGGGGATTCGGCGAATCACCACTCTGGTGGGCCGGTCCTCCGGGAGGGTATAAGTATGGAACGAAATGTTCCTCTCTTTAAGAAGTCGGGTTAGATCCCGGAAATCGCGTAAGGTGTCAACAATGATTTTAATGCCTTGTTGGCATGCTACGGCCTTGCTGTATCTTATCTTGCGCGCCGTGCAGGCGCTAGAGACGTCATTCCATTTCCCCTTGTCTTGGAGATAAATGGGTGGCGGGGGAGGGGTATTCCTATTGGAAGCTTGAATAGCGGGGCTAGCAGGCCGACTTGTCTGCTGGGGGGCGGCAGTGGGGGCGGGTTGAGAGATAGTCGGCTCGGGGGAGGCGACTGGAGACGCAAACGGGGTTGCGACAAATGACTTTTTGGCCTTGGAGGCCTTGGCCGAAGCTTTTTTAAGCTTCCGCTTACCTCCAACGACTTGGAAGTCTTCTTCCTCCGAGGAGGTGGAGGGAGTGACAGTGTATTGGGGGTCATCATCATCACTTTGATGATTATCTGAGAAGGGGGTCTGCTCCATAGGGGAGTCGGGGCGGGAGTGAGGCTCAGTTGCCTGGGAACGGGTAGGCGAGCTGGGCACTACATTAATTTGAGGTAACGGGGACGGCGACTTAGGGGAGTCCTCGTCCGGAAAAGGTTTAATTGCCTTTTTAGGGACATGGTACGTCTCGAAATCGGAATGGGTGTGGGTCGAGGCATTAACCGAGGCTAGAGCCTCTTTTACGGCGTGGCCGTATTTTTTCTTAAGATTTTCCTTCAGGAGGATCTCCTGAAGGAATTCGACTAATGCCGCGAGCGACATTGTCGAGAAGAAAAACTTAATGGGGCCGGTGAGGCCGACAGGGGTATCTTCCCCGGGTGGATGGGCCCGGGGGTGTGTGCAATCCTACCCTCCCAGTCGGGTGAGACTGGGAGGTATGTTCCTGGTGAGCCCTAAGCTTGCTATCCTGCCACCAATCTTATTGGGTGACAGGGCCCTATTTACCGGTAGACCCACCGAAGGTGGGCCACCCACCTCTGTGTACAAAAAGTCTGGCACGTCGGGGTAGACACACCCGACCGTGCCAGGTGTAGGCTGTGGAACAGAGACAGGAGTTGACTAGGCTATCTACCAAGGCCAACTATCCTGCTCCCGACTCCAACTGACTGCCGTGCCCTGAAGGGGCTTGGCGGGTGTGTGGGGCAACACCCCAGCTGGCTTCGTTAACACCGTTAGGTTTCCGCCAGGGACCACTAAGTCGTGGATTTTACCCAGAAGGGGCCAAACGCGAATCTGTTGCAGAAATAGGTGTCGTTTCCTACCCTGAAAAGGGCCGGAGCGGACGATCGCCGAAGCGAGCTCTTGCGGGCGGTGTGCGGCGTGCAGGGGCGCGACGACCGCAGTGACGTCACGTAGAGGCGCGACGAGGCAGGAGAGTGGGGGTGCTGAGCGCGCGGTGGGGCGGCGAGCAGCGGTCCGGCAGCGAGACGTCCGCACGGGGCGACGGCTGGCGAAGAGTTACCCAAACCTCCTTGGAAGTCGCGTCGCCCCCGCAAGGGGGCGAGGCGAGCGGTCACGGAACCTCGTTCCCTGGCCGCGGGTGCATCACCGGAGCTCGCTACCACGAGCTCGTCCCTGGGTGATCCACTGGACCTAGCATGTTGCGAGCGTGAATTTCTGAAATTCACGCTCGCTATGTTTGACTTGTTGTATGTGACTGTAGGCGCGCCGCGGCGAGCGTTTATGAACGACTCGCCGCTTCTTCACGGCACCCTGGCGGTCCTCCCCCACCAGGTGGAACTCAGGGCGTACCCTGAGAAGCCCAGCGAAGGCGACCAGCGGCAGGAGTGCCGACTTTGACGAACCTACAGTTTAGTAATGAAAGCGACTAGCGACTACTAGCGCCGTAAATGTGTGTGGGAGCGGCAATGTTCTGAGTTACACCGCTCATGAACCAATAGCGCGCGAGGCGATCGTATGCCCAATTTACTATATAAATTATCTAAAACACTTGTAAATTTTCACTGGAGTTCAAGTTAAGTGTTCAGAACAAGTGCAAGAAGATTCTTATCTTAGAGAATATAAAATTATGCTAAACTTAATGTCCTCTACATTAAGTTTAGCATAATTTTATATTCTCTTTCACTTTATATTGTTAGAATTAGATTGTATTTATTGTGCTGTAGTTAGAAAATTTATAATTGTTTTGTCATTTGTGTGTTACTTATAATCTAAGTTTAAGTTTGCAAAATGGAATCATTAATTGATGTCCAAGAAGACGTAAAGATAAAAATTGAATGGGAAATGAAAAATGAAAATGAAATATCACGAGTGGATAACCTTTAGAGATTTGTTTATTGGGTTAATACATAAAAATAGTAGCCTAGATGATGCACAAAAGTTATATTATTTAAAGGGGTATTTAGCCGGAGAAGCGGAAATGTTATTAAAAAATGTAAAGGTGACATCAGACAATTATATTGCAAGTTGGAACAAATTAGAGTCCGTGTACAATAATAAAAGATTTTTAGCAAACGGGATTGTAAAATGTTTATTCAATCAAAGAACTTTAACTGGAGAGTCCGCAACGGAAATTAAAAAACTTTTGAGTACAACTACCGATTGCTTAGAATCAATAAAAAATTTGGATATAGATCTTGCATCATTTTTAATCGTACATATAGTAACGGAAAAACTAGATAAGGCTACTAGAAGGGCCTGGGAGTTAATGGTGGCATCGGATCCAAGTGATGACCTTCCTACCTTTGACCAACTGAAAGAATTTCTGGTAAATCGATTTCGAGGTCTAGAGAATTTAGAGACTAAAATAGATAGGGTCCAAAGAACTACACAGGCACTTCACGTAATTAAAGATAAAAAGGGAAATTGTGTATTTTGTGCAGGTGAACACAAAATAAATTCATGTAAAAAATTTATTAGTGAAAGTAGTGAAAATCGGCGAGACTTTGTTCTAAAGAACAAATTATGTTTCGTTTGCTTGCTTGACAACCGTGTTAGGTTTTGCAAAAACACTCTCAAATGCCAGGTGTGCAAACGCCGCCACCATTCGTTGCTACACCCACCGGGTGGTGTAGGGTCGGAAGTTGGTGAGGGTAGTAGTGCTGCTCGCGCGGGAACCTCATCAGTAAGTTCTGGGGAAAATAACGCCGCTAATCAAGCGGAGGAGTCCAATACGCCGGTGGTCGCATGTCTTGCGACAGGGAACAGGAAAATTGTGTTATTAACTACGGCTTTATTAAAGGCAGAGTCGAACCATGGCACTTACCGGGTGGTTAGGGCGCTACTGGATTTGTAACGGAATCCATGGTTCAGTATTTGGGTTTGAAGAAAATACCTTCAAAAAATACGGTTGTAGGTGTGGGTGGTGATAAAAGTACTACGTCGAGCGCCAAGGTAGTAGTTACGATTACATCGAGAATCGATCCTACGGTCAAACTAAAGGTAAACGCCTATGTTCTGAATTCAGTCACGGCTTTTCTCCCTGCTACGAAAGTATCCAGGGTAGAATGGGTTGATTTAAATGATAACGAGTTAGCTGATCCGGAATACTTCAGGCCCAACAAGATTGATATTTTATTGGGTGCTGAAATATACAGCCAGGTTATTCGGGACGGACTAAAGCGGAATTTAAGCGGAACGCTATTAGCGCAAAATACCGCTTTAGGCTGGATACTATCGGGGGCGGTAGAAGTGGAAAATAGTCCTAACATCCACTCGCATATTACCGTGATGCACTCCTGTGTCCAAAATGATGAAATGTTGAGGAAGTTTTGGGAATTAGAGGCGGAACCATCTGGAACAAAAAGGATGCTCACGGAGGAGGAAGTTATATGTGAACAATGGTTTACGGCGTCGACATTGCGTAATGAAGATGGCAGGTATATCGTGAGGTTACCGGTGCGGGATACAGAGCTGGTTGCCAAGTTTGGGGAGTCGAAAGCTATAGCTGAAAAAAGACTGAAAGGCTTGGAATTAAAATTAGGAAGGAATAATAAATTAAAGCAAGATTATGAGAAAGTTATTAATGAATATTCAGAATTGAAACACATGGAAAAGGTATCGGAAGACAAAAGAAATATGAAAGAAGCCATATACTTACCACACCACGCTGTCGTCCGCGAAGATAAGGATACGACCAAGGTTCGAGTCGTATTCGATGCATCCTGTAAGGGTTCAAAATGGAATGTCTCTTAATGACAATTTATTGACTGGACCTACCTTGCAGGCAGATCTTCGGCATATTATTATGCGTTGGAGAACATATCGGATATGTTTGGTTGCCGATATAATTAAAATGTATCGGCAAGTTTTAGTTAACAGAAAGGACACACCATATCAACGCATACTTTGGCGGGATAGTCCTGAAAAGGAGATAGAAGAGTACGAACTGATGACGGTGTCTTTTGGTACTGCATCAGCACCATACTTGGCAGTTCGTGCACTTCACCAAGTAGCTTATGATGAGTGTGAAGCTAATCCTGAAATAGAGAAAATTATATTAAATGATTTCTACATGGACGATTTGATGACTGGAGCAAATGAAAACATAGAACAAGGCATTAAAATATTTGCAGACATGAATGAAACTTTGAGTAAAGGCGGATTTAAGTTGCAAAAGTGGATGAGCAATAGTAAAGAACTATTAAATAAAATGAGAGATGAGGAAAGAACAACAAATGAAGAATTAAAAATAAAAATGGATAATGTAACAAAAATACTGGGACTTACCTGGAATTCAAGCGAAGATTTCTTCCAATACTCTCTGGAACTCCCGACGATAACAGGACCTGTAACAAAAAGAAAAATAATTACCGAGATATCGCGTTTGTTCGACCCTCTGGGATGGTTAGCACCTAGCATAATTTTAGCTAAAATATATATACAGAAATTGTGGTTAGCAGGGTTGGATTGGGATCACACCATCCCAAGCAATTTGGAACAAGAATGGAGTACTTACCATCACAGCTTAGCTTCTCTGGTTCATATTAGAATCCCTCGATGGTTACACACTGGTTCTGATACCACGAAGTCAGAGCTATAAGGGTTTTCGGACGTCTCGAAGCAAGCGTATGCGGCAGTGGTTTACCTTAGAGTAGTGGATAATTTGGGAAACGTTGCTAATTACATCCAAAACAAAGATGGCACCTATTAAACAAGTGTCCATTCCAAGACTGGAACTCTGTGGCGCAGTTCTTGTTAGTAAATTAATAGCGGAAGTAGGTGAAGTTATGGGTATACCAAAAACAAATTGGCATGCATGGACCGACAGCGAGGTAGTGTTGGCATGGTTGAACGGTCATCCATGTCGTTGGAAAACCTTTGTGGCCAATCGAGTTTCAGATGCTTTGACAACATTAGATACGCATCACTGGGCACATGTACCCACTAAGCAAAATCCAGCAGATTGTGCGTCTCGAGGTGTTTCTCCTTCAGAGCTTGTAGATATGGTTATATGGTGGGAAGGACCGAGTTTCCTAAGGGAATCGGTAATCGAGTACAAAAGACCAAAACATCTCGCTACGCATTTAGAAGAAGTTAAAGCACATACTTCTACATTGGATGTGACAATCTGGAACAGATTTTCATCACTGTCGAAAATGATCCGGTTTTTAAGGTCACAACGGCAAAAATTTAGGTCAAAACATTTGATGAAACAAGAGCTAGATGAAGCAACAGAGATATGTATAAAGAAATGTCAAGAAGAAGGATTCGCGAATGAGTTGGAAATGTTGAAACAGAATCAGGCAGATCAGATAAAGGGCAATCTGAAATCATTGAATATATTTTTGGATACCAAAGGAATTATTAGAGTCGGAGGTAGGCTTGAAATGTCCAAGATAAGTTACTATAGAATACATCCTATTTTAATTCCAAAGGAGTCGCCTTTTACAAAATTGCTGATAGCAGACGCTCATGTCAAAACTATGCATGGTGGGCCTCAACTGATGATCACCTATTTGCGATCAAAGTATTGGATCATGGGAGTCAAATTATTGGCTAAAAAACATGTTAGAAGCTGTGTGCGGTGCTTTCGGTACACAGCCAAGGCTAGAACACAACTTATGGGGCAACTACCAGCAGCTCGTGTTACACCGAACAAACCCTTTTTATGTAGCGGTGTGGATTACGCCGGCCCAATAAATTTACGGGTGTCTAAGGGTCGAGGTAATAAATCTTATAAGGGATACATCGCTTTATTCATCTGCATGGCTACTCGGGCCGTGCACTTAGAGGCTGTTAGCGACCTAAGTTCTAGAAGCTTCCTTGCGGCTTTCAAACGGTTTTTTGCTAGGCGTGGTCGGTGTGCAGAGTTGCATAGTGACAACGGCACTAATTTTGTGGGTGCCGCACGTGAATTGCAAAATTTATTTAAAGAGGAAAAGTTTGCTTTCTCCGAGTTAGCAGAGGAACTTGCCACCAATGGTACTGAGTGGCACTTTATTCCTCCTCACTCTCCAAACTTTGGAGGCCTTTGGGAGGCAGGGATAAAGTCCACTAAGTATCACCTTAAGAGGGTGATAGGAAATTCAACGTTAACCTTTGAGGAAATTGCGACGGTGTTGGCTCAAATGGAGGCATGCCTCAATTCTAGACCACTATCTTACACGGAAGATCTGAATAAGTTGATAATTTTAACTCCAGGTCATTTTCTGGTTGGGGAACCACTTGTTGTACCTCCGGACTCGAATTATGAAAGGTGTAATGTACACAATTTAAAGCGATGGCAACTGTGCCAGAGAATGATGCAGGATTTCTGGCGTCGATGGTCACAGGACTACCTTCACCAATTTTTACAGCGGCATAAGTGGGCCTACAAAACACCGGAACCATCTATTGGTGAGGTGGTTTTAGTAAAAGAAGATAATTTGCCCCCTGGCAAGTGGTTGTTAGGTAGGATTGCAAATAAACATCCGGGAGCAGATGGGCTTACCCGTGTCGTAACGTTACGTACACAGTCGTCTACTATAAAAAGACCGACATCTAAATTGTGTGTGCTACCTGTAACAGATTGAATTTGTAATTTTTATGTAACAATTTGTTTTAACATTTGTGTTATAATTTTTTGTGTTAGTATGCTAGTATAGTTAATAAGTCTAGATATAATTATTTTGGTTGTTAAATTGGTTCAAACCTCCGCCAATGACATTGACAGCCTATTTCCATACAATTTAAATTACTTTGGCACGGTGGCCGGTGTTGAAGGACATTGGGCAATATGTCCTTGTGGGCGGTATGTTTAAGCGAAACCATAGCGAATCAATAAAATATTCAGCATTAGTTCCACTTCGTTCGATAGATGGCGTTGACATCTAATTAGAAGTCGCTATCGTTTTGCTACACGCATTTGGTTGGGTTGCGTGTAATATTTTTTTTTGTGTGTGAGCAGCAAGCACTGTGATTATTACATTATACGCACTTAGTATATAGTCCAGTGTTTAATTTCTGCAACAGATTCGCGTTAGGCCCCTTCTGGGTAAAATCCACGACTTCGTGGTCCCTGGCGGAAACCTAACGGTGTTAACTAAGCCAGCTGGGGTGTTGCCCCACACACCCGCCAAGTCAGGGCACGGCAGTCAGTTGGAGTCGGGAGCAGGATAGTTGGCCTTGGTAGATAGCCTAGTCAACTCCTGTCTCTGTTCCACAGCCTACACCTGGCACGGTCGGGTGTGTCTACCCCGACGTGCCAGACTTTTGTACACAGAGGTGGGTGGCCCACCTTCGGTGGGTCTACCGGTACAATAGGGCCATGTCACCCAATAAGATTGGTGGCAGGATAGCAAGCTTAGGGCTCACCAGGAACACACCTCCCAGTCTCACCCGACTGGGAGGGTAGACACTTACACATCCCCGGGCCCATCCACCCGGGGAAGATTCCCCCAGTAAAACACAGCGATGCCTACAGCAGAGCTGTTATTAAGGTTCTTTCGGGATACCCTCCTGAAAGACCCTCATATCCAAGCCAAGTACGGTGAGGCCTTTGAAAAGGTTCTCGCTTCCGCTTCGCCCGCTGCGGGCACGACTGAGGCCCCCGGAACTAGCAAGGCCCGCGTGTTATGCGTGTTCCAGGACCCGCCAAGGTCGCCCTCCCCTCCTGTCAGGCCGACTTCCGGGCCTAGGTCGCCCACCCTGTCTCAGGGCGATGCCCAGGCCACCAAGAATAACTCAGCAATCCATGAGAAATCTCAGCCCCACTAACCCCCCAAAGCCGGCCCCCGAGCCAATTTCTCAGCGGTCATGGAGAGATCCCCCCTCGCCTAGAACCCAAGCCAGACTGGACAAGAGCATGGCCTCTAGGTTCAAGAAGAAACCTAAGTCAAAGTCTAAGTCCAAATCGTCTTATGACAATGATGAGTACGATTCCCCCATGGAGATGGAAACAGCCCTCAGCACTGACGAGGAATGGGAAGCATTTGTTGCTGAACAGGCCAACGAGTCAGTTGCTAACCCAGATGACCCAGATGCCCCTGATGCCTTAGAGGCTCCAGATGAACAAGATAGATCAGATGACTATGACACTATCTCCTCCGATAGTGAATCTATAGTATGCTCCGGTGGTAAGCGGAAGAAGAGGAAGAGTCCCTCTCACGCTACCAAGGCCAAAAAGCCGGTAACGTCAACCTCCCAACAGTCACCTCCGCCGCCGGCCTCGGCCAACAGGCAACCCGCCCCCGTCCCAGTTAACGCTTCTCAGAGGGTTAACCGCTCTCCCAGCCCCATGGTTATAGCTTCCACCAAAAAGCCATCTCCTCCTCCACCTATTTATCTTCAGGATAAAGTTAAGTGGAATGATGTATCCAACGCCTGTGCCGTGCGTAGGATAAACTACTCCAAGGCAACTGCATGCCAACAGGGCATCAGGATCCAGGTTCCCACGGCTAAGGATTACCGTGATCTAACCCGTCTGTTAAAAGGAAGCAATATCTCCTTCCATACCTATTCTCTCCCTGAGGAGAAGCCCATCAGAGTTGTCATTAGACGGATCCCGAAGGAAATCCCGACGGAAGAAGTCAAAAGTGACCTGATCGCCCAAAAAGTACCCGTCACTAACGTCTTTCGCTTGCATAAAGCAAGAGGCGGCGAACAGTACGACATGGTACTTGTCGTATGTAGCAACACCGGAGGCTACAACCCCATTTTCAACATCAAAACGGTATGCTCCCTGTCGGGCATATCCATTGAAAAACCTTACCGTCCCCACCTCGTTGGTCAGTGTCACCGCTGCCAACTATATGGTCATTCTCAGACCCACTGCTACGCCACTCCCAGGTGCGTCAAGTACTTGGGAGAGCATGGCACTAAGGACTGCCCCCGTCCCAAAGACCGCGCAGAATGCACGGAGCCTCCCAGCTGCGTGCTCTGTGGCCAAGTCGGGCACCCGGCTAACTACCGAGGCCGCCCAAAAGCTCCCAAATTAGCTCCTAAAGCTACCAACGCGAAGCCCCCACTACCACCTCGAGGCTTCCGACCTCACAAGTCCCCTCTAGCCCCCCCCCCCCAGAGAACCTCTCCATGGGAGAAGCTGAACCACCAAAGCGTGGCTCCTCAGCCGACGCTGATGGACCAACCCATCGCAGCGCCAATTCCAGGCCCGGTCCCAGCGACCCCGGCTGCCCCATGCCCGCACAGAGCCGCAAGGTGGCTCCCACCACCGTCGCCGCCAAGTGCCCTCCCCCTGTCGCCCCCAAAAGGCAAGAGTCATACCTGTGCGTAGCTGCAAATATAATCAGCGCGTACTCCATCTGGATGACCCCTGAAGCCCGTGCGCTGGATGTAGAAAACCGGAAAGCAGGCTCCCTCAACCCCGCTTCATGCAATGCCCTATTCTACAAGGATTGATACTATGCATTGTCTAATGCAGGTACCTTCGACCCCGTTCAATGCAGTGCCATGTTTTCAAGGTACGAAAGCATTACTAGGGAACTTGATAGACTTGTCTACAAGGACGGTCAATGGGTTCGTAACTAGTACGAACATTCGCGTTTTCGATACACGTAGAATACACACAACGACCGCATTCGTTCCGGCCTCGCCGTCGAGGCCCGTCGCGACGCTCCTGTCAAGTTATACAAGCCAGCCCGCGAATGCTGTGCAGTAGTTAAATTCTAGTTAGATAATAAATGGGAGTTTCTTGTCCGTTCTTCTCCACGTAGGCTTTTCCGAACGGATGGTAGAAGCACCCTTATTAAGATCCAGCCTTAGTTGTTGTCCCCCCCCAGCGAAGCCCTGAGCCGAGGTTCGACCCTAACTGGGGTAACCCTCGCTTAGGTTTAGTAACTTTGAAGCCTGGCTGGAGGCTAACTAGATTAATCTCCACAGGGAAGTCCGGTTAAACAGATGCAGGCCACTTTGGTCTAACTGTGAGACGCCAAGTATTAAAATTTTTTTTTTAAAAAAACGCTCACAATTCACATTCCGCCGCCGGCTGTCGTCACGCACGCACGTCTCGCTCTGCGCGCCCCCCGCCGCCCGCACGCCGCTCTCCTATCTCGCCGCGGTCTCCGCGACGCGTCAGCGGTCGTCGCGTCTACGCACACCGCAAGTGATTGCTAAGGCGATCGTCCGATCCAGCTCTTATCAGAGTAGGAAACGACTACTTTCTTCAACAGATTGTCACGTTTTTGGCCCCGTCTGGGCAAAAACCACGACTTAGTGGTCCTTTGGTCGAAACCTCACGGTGTCAACGTAAGCCAAAGGGGGTACTGACCCAACGTACCCGCCAGGCTCCTTCAGAGCACGGCAGTCAGTTGGAGTCGGGAGCAGGGGACCTGGCCTTAGTGTCTAGCCTAGTCAACCCCTGTCTCTGCTTCCAGCAATCACCCGGCACGGCTGGGTGTGTTTACCCCTGCGTGCCGGACAACGGTACACATCCGACGGGTACCCACCTTCTGTGGGATACCCAGCACCTCAGGGCCCCTATCACCCATTAAGATTGGTGATAGGTATTCAAGCTTAGGGCTCACCTAGGTACTCACCTCCCAGTCTAACCCGGCTGGGAGGGTAGGACCACACATCCCCGGGCGTACCTACCCGGGGACTATCGTATCCGCCCCGCAACTGTTAACGTAGGATATCGTTTACGATATCTTACCTTATCAGTGTTTGTTATTGTTAGTAGAGCTACTGTTAATATTGATCGAGGAAATGCTGTCGGACGACCCCAGTCCACGCAGCGAGAACCTGAGAAGGTTCAAGCTCATCCGTTCGGCACTGGCCACTTGTACCTATGCCCCCCCGCCACTCGAGAACGACAGACCCGCTTCCCCCCCGCCCGTTTCGGACGCAAGTCCTATCCCACTAATAATAGACGAGTCTGAGGAGGATAACTCCGACTTCTATGAGACTTCCGATGACGTCTACTCCTCCTCTGACAGCTTTCAGGTTGTCAATAAGGGTAAGAGGAAGAGGAAGAAGGGCAAGTCACATTCCAAGGCCAATAAGGCTAAGAAAGTGGCAGCGACTCCCACCAAATCCCCAACTTTGCCGTCCACCCCCTCCGACGTGCACTCCACCCCCGCCCCCTCCCCCCTCACCGCTACCCAGCGGTCTAGTCGCTCTGACAGCCCCATGACCGTTGCCGGCGCCTCCCAAAGGTCGAGCCGCGCTCCCAGCCCGATTAAAGTCCCAAAATCTCAAAAGCCCCCGCCAATCTTTCTCCACGACAAGAATAAGTGGACGGAAATCTCCAAATCTTGCGTTGAACGCAAGATTAATTACACTAATGCCCTAGCCTGTCAGCTGGGTATTAAGATTCAAGTCCCGACCTCGAGCGATTTCAGAAATCTTACTCGATTTCTTAGGTATGAGAACATTCAGTTCCATACCTACACTCTGCCGGAAGAGACGCCCACCCGTGTGGTTATCCGTCGCATTCTGAAGAAGATCCCGATAGAAGATATTCGTGCTGACCTCTTGGCACAGAAAGTCCCCGTCCTTGCTGTCCACCGCATGCATAAAGCGCGCGGAAGTCAGCAGTACGATATGGTGATGGTCGAATGCGAACACACCGAGGGTCACAACCCGATCTTCCAGATAAAATCGGTCTGCTCTCTCTCAGGTATCTCTATCGAGAAACCTTATCGTCCATTTGTAGTTGGTCAGTGTCATCGCTGCCAATTATACGGCCACAGTCAGATGAACTGTTTCGCCACCCCGAGGTGCGTTAAGTGCCGAGGGGATCATGGCACCCAAGATTGCCCCCGCCCCAAGAACCCCGCCGAATGCACCGAGCCACCGAGCTGCGTGCTATGTGACCAGGTCGGTCACACGGCCAATTACAAGGGGTGTCCCCGCGCTCCTAAACTTGCGCCTAAGATGGCCAAGCGCGCCGAGAACCGCGAATCCCGCGCGGCTCCCCCCCGCAAACCCCCCCCCCGACTAGCCCCTCAGAGGCAGTCGCCATGGGGCAAACTGAACCACCAGAAGGCGGCTCCCCAGACCAACCAGAAGGCCATCCCAGGCCAGATGGATCACCCCATCCCGGCACCAACCCTCAGCCAGGCCCCTCAGGCCCCAGCAGCCCCCATGCCCGCTCAAGGCCGTCATGTGGCTCCCACCACTGTCGCCGCCGCGAGCCCGTCCCGAATTTCGCCCAATGCCAGACGCTGCGTCGCCGATATCATCATCGGTACGTACACCGTCTGGATGACAGACGAGGCACGATCGCTGGCCGCCGAGATCCAAAGGATCGAGGCATCTGGTTGTAGACCAAACCCAGCCGAGACCCAAGCCCTATTCAATAGATACCCGTCTATAACACAAGAGCTAGATAGCCTTGTATACAGAAACGGCCAATGGGTGCGCAATTAAGTCGTACCCCTTGCCCTTTCAATTAGACTTCACGCAATTCAGGCGTTTTCTTTAAAATCTCACGATTTCGCCAACTATGGCACATTCTCTGACCCCTCATGACCCCTCTACTCTGCTCCTTAAGAGCCGTAGGGCGTAGCAATCATATTAGCACACAAAACCGATTCGTTTCGTCCTCGCCGCCGAGGCCCGTCGCGCACTCTTTCAATAAATTCCCGCCAGCCCGCGCATAGCTGAGCATTAGTTAACTTTATTAGATATAAAAGGAGTTTCTTATCCGTTCTTCTCCACGTAGGTAGTTTACGAACGGATGGTAAAGTCATTGTCTAGATCCAGTCATAGCTGTCCCCTAGCGACGCCCTGAGCCGAGGTTCGACCCCAACTGGGGTAGCCCTCAGCGTTGTCGCTTAGATTTAGAATTTTTGTGCCTGGCTGGAGGCTTTACTTATAGTTTAGTCTCCACAGGGTAGCCCGGTTAAGCAGTAGCCAATCACTTTGATTGTACTGTGAGACGTAACTCAAAAAAAAAAAAAAGCTCACAATTCAGATACCGCCGCCGGCTGTCGTCACGCACGCACGTCTTGCTCTGCGCGCCCCCCGCCGCCCGCACCCCGCTCTCCTATTTCGTCGCGAACTCCGCGACGCGCCGGCGGTCGCCGCTTCTACGCACGCCGCAAGTGTTTGCTTAGGCAAACGTCTGATCCGGCCCTTATCAGGGTAGGAAACGACTTCGTTTCTCAGCAGATTGTCACGTTATTTGGCCCCGTCTGGGCAAAACAACGTTCTTAGTGGTCCTTTGGCCGAAACCTTACGGTGCCAACATAAGCCAAGGGGGTGTTGACCCAACGTACCCGCCAGGCTCCTTCAGAGCACGGCAGTCGATTGGAGTCGGGAGCAAGGGACCTGGCCTTGGTGTCTTGCCTAGTCAACCCTTGACTCTGTTTCCAGCTACACCTGGCACGACTGGGAGTGTCTACCCCTACGTGCCAGACAAAGGTGTACACACGTCGGGTACCCACCTTCTGTGGGTTACCTAGCAACCTAGGGCCTGGCCTTGGTGTCTTGCCTAGTCAACCCTTGACTCTGTTTCCAGCTACACCTGGCACGACTGGGAGTGTCTACCCCTACGTGCCAGACAAAGGTGTACACACGTCGGGTACCCACCTTCTGTGGGTTACCCAGCACCCTAGGGCCCCTATCACCCATTGAGATTGGTGATAGGTTCACAAGGTTAGGGCTCACTTAGCAACTCACCTTCCAGTCTAACCCGACTGGGAGGGTAGGGCTACACATCCCCGGGTGGGTACGCTACGGTAATACGATAGAATTTTAATTTTATTGTTCAAAACATTCTATTCGCCAGTCATTTCGCGTCCTGTCGCCATTGGGTGTGCGTTCCTTAAAAGAAATAGTAATACGTGAGAGTTTTCTGGGGGTGTTTGTTTCGGGAGCCCTACAGGATAATATGCAGGGGTGAGTGTTGAACTGTTTTTAATAACTTTCTTGTGTATTTGGTGTAAATTCGTACAGAAATAGTGTTTCATCAACCACGTTCCGACATTTTTTCGTCGTGTCCGTTTTTTTCTTCGTGTTTCGAATTTTATTTGTGCCTAATTCTCATCAAACTATTGTAATTACCAATGCTACGCTAATTAACAATTGAAACAATGCATTTAATTGAAGTTCTAACGAAACAAATTCGAATTTAAGTGAAAACAAAAAGTTGTCTATTCAAAATGGCCTCAAAGTAACCGTTTTTCTTAGGATGTCACGGATCATAGTACGAACTAGATACTTCAGTTGTCACAGATCTATTTTCGTGGAAGCTGATTTGACAAAAAAAACCATACGAAGTTATTCATGCTGCTAACAAGAATATTTATCCATGTTACTCGTTAAAAAGGCAAAGAAAGACTGTTATCCGCGTGAAGAGTCAATGAGGGTTACAGAAACATGTGCTGAAATAAACTTGCAGGATCTTTTAGATCATACATCTGTTCGGTTATGTATGTACTTAAATGAAGTACTCTAAACTATAAATGAAGCCTATGACCAGAATAAGATTATTTGACAAAACCCAGTACCTTCTTTCGCAAGATACTGTCGACCTATACGACCCCCACGAAACAAAAGACATCACGAATGAAGAAATCTCCTACGTAGAGAATCAAATAAAAAATCTGAAACCAAGTGATATACCGAGAACAAATGGTGGCATAATAAAAATAAAGCACAGATTAGCCTTTACCATGATTGATGCAAAGGTTTGCAATGCTGCGACAAACACTTCATCTACCATGAGGTGCTATATATGTGCCCAAACATCAAAGGACTTCAACAACCTGAATAAAAGAAACGTAGAAAAACCAGATACTCTTAAATTTGGGCTATCAACACTACATGCCAAAATTCGATTTTTTGAATCACTCCTTCATTTGTCATACAAAATACCTATAAAAAATGGCAGGCAAGGAGTCAAGAACATAAAAATATAGTGGCAGACAGGAAGAAGAAAATTCAGGAGTCTTTAAAGAAGAAATGGGGCTGCTAGTGGACATTCCGAAGGCAGGGTTTGGGAATACTAATGACGGGAACACATCAAGGAGATTTTTCTCAAATCCTGAAACTTCTTCCCGCATCACAGGTGTGGACATTAATTTAATAAAAAAATGCAGTGTTATATTAGAGGCCCTCTCATGTGGATTGAAAATCGAAACAGAGAAATTTGAAATGTTTGCTGAAGAAACTGCAAACCTTGATGTAGAGTTGTACGAGTGGCACCCCATGTCGCCTACAATGCACAAAGTTTTAAGACATGGGGCTACGGTAATTGAACATGCTATTCTGTCTATTGGCCAGTTGTCGGAAGAGGCGGCTGAGGCCAGAAATAAACACTTCCGCATGTATAGGCAAATTTTTTCAAGATAGTTTTCGCGTGAAGACTGTAACAGAGACGTGTTAAACAGACTTTTGTTAACTTCCGATACTTTTTTGAGCAGTACTAGGCAAAGGCAACGGAAAAAAAGTAAGCCATTTCCGTTGAGACGTTAGAATTGTTGCTCCCAGAGAATTCATTTGTGTCATCTGCAGAGTATGACGATAAGGAGGTCAGTGAATCAAGTGAAGCCGATTCTGACTAGAGTTTTTATTTAATCTTTTTTTTTGTAAAATTGTACATGTGTATGGTGTTCTAAATACAAAATTATCACCCTAAACTACTTTTTATTTGATACCCAATTGAAAATTATCACCAAATAATTTGGATCGACTTTTTAAGTCAAATACCCCTCTGTGCGCCGATAGCTCCTCAAGAAGATGCCGTCTATTTTTCGCCTGGTCCAGTCAGACGCGCCATCTTGCGAACGAGCCCTAGAAAGGCCCCAGGCGCCGACGGGATCACCAACACAGTGCTGCGCCACCTGCCATACCGCATGGTAGTGGCCCTGGCGCGCCTGTTCACGGGGATCCTGCGCACGGGCTCCTTCCCGGGCTCGTGGAAAGGAGGGCGCGTCATAATGCTGCCCATGGCGAACAAGAACGTCCTGAAGCCTGAGAGCTATCGGCCGATCACTCTCCTGCCCACCATCTCCAAGGTGTTCGAATACCTCCTGCTGCGGCACCTCACTCTCCTTCGACCGCGTATGGCATGAGGGCCTGTTATATAAGATGTCCCATACAGGTCGCTTAATTCATGTGATTCGATCCTTTCTGACCAACAGGACCTTCAGAGTGGTGGTAGAAGGCGAGCTGTCCGCCCCCCGCCCTATACTGGCGGACGTGCCGCTCAAGAGCCCAAGTGCTCAAGAGACCTGTTGTTAAACTATGTCCCTTACCTTCTCAGTAACATTACCGCGTAATTTAAACTTAATTTTAGCTATAGTTACTTAACATACTTATATTTTTTTATCAAGCCCGCCTTTAATATATTTTTTCCTTTTGAGAATATTACATATTCTCAAAGCCGGGGAGAATGCTCGCGCAAGTGTTTAAAGAATAACACTTTTAATTTTTAATTTCAATTTCCGAACGCATCTCTTCTAATATTCAAATCATGGTTTTTAATCTGTGCACGACAGACACCCTAAACTTTGGTGGCAACACTTAATTGTACCTTGTTTTACGATTACTTCATATTTATTAATTAGTACATAAGTGTATACATAAGTGTTTAGAATCTTGCATTATGATATTGTGTTGTACATTCCGGCCACTAGAGGCGCCACTTGTACCATATTATATTAAGCTTTAGTACTAAGAAACCTTACCGTAATGAGGACCGTTTTTGTATTTTTATCGTTTTTAAGGTGTTAATTAAGGATTTTACTACTGATTTGTTGTAAATAATAAAGATAACTTATACCTAGGGTTAGACCCATATGAAAACAATGTAAGGGGGGTCCTACCACGGAAAATCGCCATAATTAAGTTTCCCATACAAAAAGTCACCTGCGCCCTGATTGGTCAGCAGCTAAAGCACTAGTGCCGTGTGCAAAACTAAAGAGCTCTGACTGGTCAGCAGCTGGGCATTAGTGCCGTGTGCAAAATTAAGGAGCTCTGATTGGTCGAAGCTATAAGGGTTTTACTATAAAAACGGGGCATTTTCCGCGGTTGGGCAGACTCTTCGCCAGCCGTCGCCCCGTGCGGACGTCTCGCTGCCGGACCGCTGCTCGCCGCCCCACCGCGCGCTCAGCACCCCCACTCTCCTGCCTCGTCGCGCCTCTGCGTGACGTCACTGCGGTCGTCGCGCCCCTGCACGCCGCACTCCGCCCGCAAGAGCTCGCTTCGGCGATCGTCCGCTCCGGCCCTTTTCAGGGTAGGAAACGACACATATTTCTACAACAGATCGCGTTTGGCCCCTTCTGGGTAAAAACCACGACTTAGTGGTCCCTGGCGGAAACCTAACGGTGTTAACGAAGCCAGCTGGGGTGTTGCCCCACACACCCGCCAAGCCCCTTCAGGGCACGGCAGTCAGTTGGAGTCGGGAGCAGGATAGTTGGCCTTGGTAGATAGCCTAGTCAACTCCTGTCTCTGTTCCACAGCAATTCACCTGGCACGGTCGGGTACCCCGACGTGCCAGACTTTTTGTACACAGAGGTGGGTGGCCCACCTTCGGTGGGTCTACCGGTACATAGGGCCCTGTCACCCAATAAGATTGGTGGCAGGTTACAAGCTTAGGGCTCACCAGGGACACACCTCCCAGTCTCACCCGACTGGGAGGGTAGGATTGCACACATCCCCGGGCCCATCCACCCGGGGAAGATACCCCTGCCGGCCTCACCGGCCTCATTAAGTTTACTTCTCTCGACAATGTCGCTCGCGGCATTAGTCGAACTCCTTCAGGAGATTCTCCTGAAGGAAAACCTCAAGAAAAAATACGGCCAAGCCGTAAAAGAGGCTCTAGCCTCAGTCCAAGTCCCGACCCACACCAACTTCGAGACGATCTCTGTCCCCAAAAAGGCATACCAACCCTTCCCCGATGAGGACTCTCCTTTATCGCCGTCTCCACTACCCCAAATAAAT
The DNA here is from genome assembly GCA_947562075.1 of Orthosia gracilis. NCBI lineage: Eukaryota > Metazoa > Arthropoda > Insecta > Lepidoptera > Noctuidae > Orthosia > Orthosia gracilis. Next base: position 55,858,506 of record OX387266.1, read on the forward strand.
GTAGTGCCCAGCTCGCCTACCCGTTCCCAGGCAACTGAGCCTCACTCCCGCCCCGACTCCCCTATGGAGCAGACCCCCTTCTCCGACAGTCATCATAGCGATGACGAGGAACCCCAAGACACTGCCACTCCCGCCACCTCCTCGGAGGAGGAAGAGTTCCAAGTCGTTGGAGGAAAGCGGAAGCTTAAAAAAGCTTCGGCCAAGGCCTCCAAGGCCAAAAAGTCATTTGTCGCAACCCCGTTTGCGTCTCCAGTCGCCTCCCCCAGCCCCACCCCCGAGCCGACTACCTCTCAACCCGCCCCCCAGCAGTCAAGTCGGCCTGCTAGCCCCGCTACTCATACTCAAACTCAAACTTCCAATAGGAAGACCCCTCCTCCGCCACCCATTTACCTCCAAGACAAGGGGAAATGGAATGCCGTTTCCAGCGCCTGTACAGAGCGCAAGATTAGATACAGCAAGGCTGTAGCGTGCCAACAAGGCATTAAAATCCTTGTTGACACAACACGTGACTTCCGGGATTTAACCCGTCTCCTCAAAGACAGGAACATACCGTTCCACACTTATACCCTCCAGGAGGACCGGCCCACCCGAGTGGTGATTCGCCGCATCCCCAAAGAGATCCCGACGGAGGATATCCGAAAGGATCTCATTTCACAAAACGTCCCCGTCCTCGAAGTCCACCGCTTACATAAAGCGAGAGGAGGACAAAAATACGACATGGTGCTGGTTGTATGCAGCCGTACCGAAACCCATAACCCCGTCTTCGGCGTCAAGACGGTATGCTCCCTGTCGGGCATATCGATTGAAAAGCCCTATCGCCCCCACGTCGTTGGTCAGTGCCATAACTGCCAACTTTACGGCCACTCTCAGGCCAACTGTTTCGCCACCCCCAGGTGCGTAAAGTGCCTAGGGGATCATGGCACCAAAAACTGCCCCCGACCAAAGGACCGCTCAGAATGTACGGAGCCTCCCAGCTGCGTACTCTGCGGCCAAGTAGGGCACCCTGCCAATTACCGGGGTTGCCCGAAAGCGCCCAAGCTTGCGCCTAAAATGGCCAAGCGTCATGAAGACCGCCAAACTCGCGAAGCTCCCACTTCGCAAACCGCCCCTCCCACACAAGCCCCCACCCGACTAGCCCCTCAGAGACCTTCTCCCTGGGGTAAACTGAACCACACTAGTGTGGCACCTCAGTCGTCCCAGCCCATTCCGGCGCTGATGGATCTTAGGATCCCAGTGCCCAGCCAAATCTTGGCCACATCGGCCCCAGCGCAAACCAACAAGGTGGCTTCCACCACCGCTGTCGGTGCACGTCTGCCCCCTGTAGCCCAACCCGCCCAGAGCTCCTATCGCTGCAATCTTGAAGTTATCTTCAATGCATACGCGATCTGGATGACTCCAGAGGCCAATGCCCTTTGCGCTGAGTTGTCAGACCCAGCCAATCCCATTGAAGGCATATCGAGCCTTCAAGTCTTTACCAAATACCCCACCATCACCCAGGTACTTGATAAGTACATCTTTATAGACGGACAATGGGTACACAAATGAGAAGTAATTGCCTCAAACCCAGATCCCTTAGGTTAGGTTTCTTTAATGCTAATAGCATTAATACCCAGCGTGGTGAGATTGCAACGTTTCTTCGCGATCACCAGCTGGACATCTTCCTTGTGCAGGAAACTCTTTTAAAACCATGCAATCGCTCCCCCAAAATTGCCAACTACAGGATAGTTCGCAACGATAGGACTCGATCCCACGGTGGAGGCACCCTCATTTACTTCAAAAATGAGCTCCACTGTAGCGAAATCACCCCTCCCAACCCCATTTCGAATCTGGAATATTCAGCCTGTCGGCTAGGAATGACTGGTCATCAATCGATCACCATCATCTCCGCCTATTGCCCTCCACACTCTTCGGCGTCATCGGTTACGAACCCAGACGATCTTAAAAAAGATCTTACCGCCCTCTTCAACATGAGTGACTCTGTTATCCTAGCAGGTGATCTCAATGCCAAACATCCAGCCTGGAACAGTACCGTTACTAACCCTAGGGGAAAGTTGGTGCTGAACCTTGGCTCAGTACTCAATTACGATGTACTCGCCCCGATGAGCTTCACTCACTTCCCGAACAATCTCGCGCATAGCCCAGACATTCTCGATGTAGCGCTGCTTAAGAACGTTAACCTTCGGTTACGCTCCATAGAAGCGCTAGACGAACTTGACTCCGACCACCGCCCTGTGGTTATGCTCCTAGATAGTAGGTCAGGCCTACCAGATTCAGGACAGCCCCTTCCCACTAGACTGGTCACCGACTGGAGGAAAGTAAGTGATAAACTGAAATCCACCGAGTCACCCCCGATCCCCGAGCACTTTCACTCGGTCGCTGACACGACAGCGGCGATTGACTCGCTTACAACGCACGTACAGACCGTCCTGAACGAATGTTCAAGGGAGGTTCCAGTGCTGGATGTCCAGCAAGGGAAACTCCCGGACGCTGTACGGAGGTTGATAACCGAGAAGAACGCAGCTATCCGTGCCTACAGCAACTTTCCCTGTGCCGCAAACAAGGCTCACATGCGTAACTTACAGCGCGCTGTAAAGGAACGTACTGCTGAGCATCGTTCTGAGGCATGGAATAAGATGCTGAGCGAACTCGAGCCCACCCACCACGCCTTCTGGCACCTTCAGAGGAAATTACGCTCCACTGAAGAGTCAGCCTTACCCCCGCTCATTCGCCCCGATAAGAGTGTCGCATTCGACAACACTGAAAAAGCCGAATGTCTGGCTGACAGCCTCGAGAGTCAATGCACACCCAGCTCTCAACCAGTGGACCAAGCTCACCTAGACATGGTGGACGCTGAAGTCGCACGTAGGACCTCCCTTCCCCCTGTCGAAGACCCTGATGACCCGCTACCTCCCGTCACCCCAGACGAAGTAGAGGAGGTCATCAAAAGGCTCCACCCCAGAAAAGCCCCAGGCTTAGATGGGATCACCAATAAGGTGTTAAAACTCCTCCCCCAACACATTTTGTTGCTAATGACGGCCATCTTCAACGCTGCATTAAGCAAAAATATCTTCCCTCAAGCTTGGAAACAAGCCTCTGTGTTAGGCATCCCTAAACCGGGTAAACCCAAATCGGAGCCAACCAGTTATCGGCCCATCAGTTTAGTCAATTCGCTCGGGAAAGTCTATGAGCGGCTTATTTATAAGCGGCTCAAGGACTTTGTCGAGCGGAAAAGCCTAATCCCTGACGAGCAATTCGGCTTTCGGGCCAAACATTCCTGCGTCCAACAGGTTCACCGAATCGTCGAACACACCAGTGCTGGGTTCCAGCGTGGTAATTTGACGGGTGCTTTGTTCTTCGACATAGCGAAAGCGTTCGACAAAGTCTGGCACAATGGCTTAGTTTATAAGCTATACAAACTTGGCGTGCCAGATCGTCTCGTGCTCATCTTACGAGACTGGTTGTCGGACCGAACTTTCCGCTATCGTGTCGAGGGAGAACTCTCCTCCCCTCATCCCATACGAGCCGGAGTCCCCCAAGGCTGCGTATTATCCCCGTTAGCTTTCACGCTGTACACCAGCGATATTCCAAAGAGTAAGGAGAGCCAGTTGGCACTCTTCGCCGACGACACAGCCCTCTATTACTCGGGTCGAAGCCCCATGAACATAGCCCTAAAACTCCAGAGAGCCGCCAACTCCTTGGCCAAGTGGTTCCGCCTCTGGAGAATAGAAGTCAACCCCGACAAAAGCCAGGCTGTCCTCTTCTCAAGGCCTGACCGAAAATATAACAACCGTTATAAAAGCCCCCGCCCCCCAAAACCCATCACCATGTACGGCAAGCCGATCCCCTGGGAAGAGCAAGCCAAGTACCTAGGTGTCACCCTAGATAATCACCTCACTTTCGCCAAGCACATTAAAGCGGCACGCTCGCGGGCCGCTTTTGCTGTAGGCAGACTCCATGGGATGGTGAACGCACGCAGCAAACTGTCACTTAGGTGCAAGCTGCGCACCTTCACCATGGTCATCCGTCCCATCATGACTTATGCATGCGCCGTCTTCGCACACGCAAAGCCCCATCACATACATAAGCTTCAGGTTGTTCAAAACCGATTCCTCCGCATGATCACAGGAGCGCCCTGGTACGCACGTAATCAGGACCTCCATGTCGATCTAAAAATCCCCACAATCCAGCAGTTTTTGAAACGCAATTCCACGCGCTTTTTCGACTCTGCTGTCAATCACCCAAACCCCTTAATTCGAGCGGCCTCCCGCTACGAACCATCCCAAATTTCCAAAATTCGCCGTCCAAGGCTCGTACTCTCCATCCCCGATGACGCCACTACCCTGCTCCAAGAGAGCAACAAAGAGACCAGCACAAATCGAAAACACAGACCGAACTCGTTCCGTCCTCGCCGCCGAGGCCCGTCGCGAAATCCCAGTCAAGATCTACAAGCCAGTCCGCGTGCTGTGCAATAGTAGTTAGATTAACGTTAGAAAATATCGGAGTTTCTTGTCCGTTCTTCTCCACGTAGGCTTTTTCCGAACGGATGGTAGAATCACCTTATTAAGATCCAGCCTAGTTGTTGTCCCCCCAGCGACGCCCTGAGCCGAGGTCCGACCCCAACTGGGGTAGCCCTCAGCGCAGTCGCTTAGTTTTAGAAATTTGCAAGCCTGGCTGGAGGCTATAATATAGCTTAGTCTCCACAGGGTAGTCCGGTTAAGCAGTATCCGGTCACTTTGACCGAACTGTGAGACGCCACATAAAAAAACAAACAACAACGCGGTTGGGTCTGGAACGTCCTAGTTAGTCCCAGTGCGCGCACGTATACGTTGTCTCGCACCAAAAACTCCAATTTCGCTCGGATCGCCTTTGTCTACCCTCCTTGTCGCCGATAGTGTAGGTTTTCAACTTATACTGTCGGAGGCAATCAGGGCGGACTTCGTAGCTGCCCAACAGTTATTGCTCGCGCAGTTCTGTTGTTGCGGTCGCGGAAAAACTAGCCCGTAGTTTTTCATGCTTTTTAGCGTAGCTAAAAGAAGAAAGAGAAGAAAGTGAAGAATGTCACCGCCTGGCGCCCGCGGCCCCCCGGGTCGCGGCGCCCCCAGCCACCATGGACATCATCACCGCCCGTCCATCGACAGGACGGCGTCGCTCCCGAACCTGGAGCTCATGGCGACCTCGGAGATGCCGTCAGCAGCCAGCAGCAGCCACCGCGTCAGCGAGGGAAGGGGTCAAGGTAGGCAGATTGCCACCAACACTCCAGCCTCACCCACGACGCAATCTCCAAGGTACAGTGCCCCCACAAAGTGTCGACCTGTCCCCAATACGCCGGTACCCGCGGACCGTAAAATCACAGTGAAAACGCCCGAGAGCAATTTTTCAAAAATTTCTCCGCCTACCCGCACCGACCAAAGGTCATCGATGGCCCAGGCAGGTACCGCTCACCCATCGCGACCTCCTACCCAGCAGCCACGTAGCACTACCGCGAGCGCTAGTAGTAGTAGGAGTAGTAGCAGCAAAGCGCAGTCGCATGATATGCACCCTAATGCACCTCGCGCACCCGTACCACCGCGTTCGACAACGCGCACGACTCCCGTCGCCGCACCTATACAGGTCGCAGCCTCAGCTACGTCCAACATGCCGGCACCACGCTCTGTACCTACATCCAGGCCCCCGGCACCGCTGTTGAACCCAGAAACCCAAGCGCGCATCGCTACCCGCGACCCGCGCATAAATAAAAACCAAGAATTACGCCACCAGAGGGCAGCACAAGTAGGGTCGTCAGCCAATCACGGCTCGCCTGCACCCCCCCGCACCGCCGCGTATGACTCCCCCGCGCCAAGATCGTGCCAATCGTCGCTAAGTGGGTCAAGCACCTCGCTTGCATCCTACGGGCGCAGGGCAGATCTAGATGTAGATGAGGAAACAGAAAAAGAAACAGAAACTCCAACCTCACCAAACCCGTCCATGGACTTGGATTTAGATTTTCAGGCGGGGGGTAGGGCGCTACGGAGGCGCAGGAGCTCTGACGAGCTGGCAGAGGAAGCCAAGCGCTACTGTCCCAGCTCTCAGTACACGCGGGCGAACAACGGTAAAAGTGCCAAATCGCCCACTTTCGCTGAGGCCGTACGACGCTCCCCATCGCCGGGGCCGTCCGCCGCCACCACAGCCCCAAGGAGAGAGACCACAGGGGTTAGTGAACCTGTCGCGAACGCCCCCAACCCAGATGCAGCCCCCACTCAGGCCAAAAAGAAGCGCCCGCGCTACCCGCCGCTAGTTGTAGAAAAGCTACCAAATTGGGCGACGCACTTCAGGGCCCTAGCAGCAAAACTAGGGCGACCACCCAACGCTCGCCCCTTCGGGCAGGGAGTTAGATTCTCCCCTGAGAGCGAGGACGAATACAGGGTGGTGCAGAGGTACCTCATTGCCCTGGAGAAGCAAGAAAGTATTAGCTGGTTCGCCTACTCGCTCCAGGCGGAGAAAAAGCTCAAAGTAGCAATCAGGGGGCTGCCACCGGACACGGATCCACAGGAGATCGAGGAGGAGCTCCGCAGACTTGGCTACGAGCCAGAATACGTTAGGCACATTAACGCGCGCCAGGGACGGCCTGGCTGCGTGTTCCACGCCGTGCTCAACAAGACAGAAAATGTCAGGGCGATTTACGACACCTCCGTGTTTCTTTTCATGCGGGGTGTCAAAATAGAGGCATGGCGTGGCAAGCGTGGGCCCGCTCAGTGCCATAGGTGCCAGAAGTTCAGGCACAGCTCTCACCAGTGCCACCGCCCACTCGCCTGTGTGCGCTGTGGGGAAGGGCACACAGCCAGAGATTGCCCTCGACCCAGGGAAGAGCCGGCCACTTGCGCAAATTGCGGAGGCCCGCACCCTGCCAGTCACATAAAGTGCCCGATCTTCCAAAAGGAAATAGCACACAGGCGAATGGGCACTGTCGCCATCACAAACCCCGCACGCCGACCACAGAAGGTGGCCCAGGTTAAAGAGAGGCCAGAGGAAGAGGCCCAGAACACGAATGCGGCCACGACTCTGATGGCGGCAGCAAACGGGCCCACACAGCGCGGAGATGCTGCCTCCTCCTCAGGGCGGAGGAAGAAGAAGAGGGAGGGGAAGGGCAGAAAGCCACACCAACCCCCTGCGACCCAGGAAAAACCACCAAGGGCTGCCCCTGCCCACGATAACGTCGTAGCGCAGGTAGTGAAAAGTAACGAAAATAAAAATAAAAACATCTCTAACTCTAAACATGAACGCAATAGCGCCGCCGCAACCAACAACCAGCGCCACCTGGCGGACAAAGTTGGAACAAATAGTTGCACGGACCAATCGGGCGGCGCTAGAAAAACAATGATGGCCAATCAGAAGCTGCCACAAAATGAAAGCATGGAAACCACTGAAAGGAAGAAGAATTTCACTACCTGCGCAATACAGCTGTTAATGGACCTAATTAAGGCCATTAGGCAGGGCCAGGACGTTGAGCAGGTCATCCTTGACGGCTTAGCCGCGTTGCTAACGCTCTACCATGGATAAGTCGTTAAGGATGATCCATTGGAACGCTCGCGGCCTCAGACCCAAGGTCGCACTCCTCCGCCATCTCCTGCAGGAGCAAGACGTCGACGTGGCGCTAATAAGCGAGACCTTCCTGGGACCGGGAGACAGGTGCACGTTCCCGGGATATCTCGTTTATAGGAAGGACGAGCGGTCGGCAATTGGACACGCCTATCGTGGCCTGGCCATATTAGTAAAGAGAAGAGTCGTCCACCAGGAGCTACCCCTCCCATCGCTACAATCGGCATACGCGCTGGGCGTACAGATTCATGTAGCCGGCGAGGATATAGAAATATACGCGTTTTACAAGCCGCCCAGCAACAGAATGTTGCTTCCGGAGCTCAAACAGCTGCTAACGAACACCGGAAACCCGACCATCCTCGCCGGTGATTTCAACGCAAAGCACCCAGCGTGGAATAGCTGCCACACCAACGACGAGGGGAGACGACTCTTCGCGGACTCGGAGGCCCACGGGTACACGGTGTCTGGACCCGAAACACCGACCCACTGGCCCGACAACCCACTCCACATGCCCGATGTGATAGACATCGTCGTACACCGTGGGCTAAACTGCCAGGTCACACAGCAGGTACTGGAGGACGAGATGTTGTCCGATCACCACCCAGTACTTGTTGTATTGTCAGACATGCCGACCCGAATGAAGCCTCAAGCGCCACGTCGACGAATCGATTGGGAACTGTTCACAAAAAGGATTGACTCTACCACGCCAACTCGGCCTATCACCTCCGCCGCCGACGTTGACCTATTAGCCAACGAGATCACTGCTTGCGTACAACAGGCACTGGAAACAGCAACGATGACGCAGCAGCAGGGGAGAGTGCTTCAGCCGCCCCTGCCAGCGCGCATACGTCGGCTTATTACCGAAAAGCGGCGACTACGCAAGCAGTGGCAGCAAACGCGCTGCCCAACTCAAAAGACTGCCCTCAACAAACTCGCGGAAAAGGTGAAGGCCGAGCTGAGTGCTCTAAGAGCCGCGAGCTGGGAGGAACACATCGACGCCGCGGAGGGCGATTGGACCTCCATCCACAAGCTGTGCCGCCAGCTTAAGAACACCCCAGCTCCGGTACGTCCACTGAGAAGCACTGACGGGGCGCTCAAATATGTCGCGGGAGACCGAGCGGAGGTCTTTGCCGAACATCTGGAGCGTCAATTTCGCCCGAATCCGACGTCGCTGCACGAGCATGTCGCAGCAGTCGAGCAACACCTTAGAGACTACTTCGCTACGCCGATAGCTCCCGAAGAAGATGCCATCCATTTCTCGCCTGGCGCAGTCCGACGCGCCATCTTGAGAACGAAGCCCCGGAAGGCCCCAGGTGCCGACAACATCCCGAACACAGCGCTGCGCCACCTGCCCCACCGTATGGTCGCGGCGGTCGCGCGCCTGTTCACCGGGATACTCCGCACGGGCTCCTTCCCGGCCTCGTGGAAAGAGGGGCGCGTCATCATGCTGCCCAAGGCGGGCAAGAATGTCCTGAAGCCGGAGAGCTATCGGCCGATCACACTCCTGCCCACCATCTCTAAGGTGTTCGAGTCCCTCCTGCTGCGACACCTCACTCCACACATCTCTCCACGACCTGAACAATTCGGGTTTCGGGCGGAACACAGTACGACGCTCCAGCTGTCCAGGGTGCTGCACCTGCTGTCATCAACGATGAATAGGAGGGAATACGCGGTTGCAGTATTCCTGGACATGGAAAAGGCCTTCGACCGCGTGTGGCACGAAGGACTCGTCCACAAACTGGCCACTTCCAGCGCGCCCCGTCGCGTGGTAAGAGTAATTCAATCCTTTTTGACCCACAGGACGTTCAGAGTGGTGGTAGAGGGCGAGCTGTCCGCCGCCCGCCCAATAATGGCGGGCGTGCCACAGGGCGCCGTCTTATCGCCTGCGTGTTACTCACGTTACACCGATGATATCCCCACAACCACAGAGGTCAAACTGGCACTGTACGCTGACGACGCAGCGTATATCACCAAGTCGCTCAACGCCAAGCACGCTGCAATGAAGATGCAGCGCGCCCTCGACAACATCCCCGAATGGCTGGCGAAGTGGCGGCTATCGGTTAACGTGGGTAAGACGCAGGCTCTTGTTACAGGACAAGGAACTCTGCCACCACGTCTGACACTACAAGGAGCCGACATCGAGTGGTCACCGCACGCCAAGTACCTGGGCGTGACCATCGACCGTCGGCTCACGATGAGATTGCACGTCTCGAAGGCGGCGCAGTGCAGGGTCGCTCGTAACCTCCTCCTTCCAGTGCTCTCGTCCCGCCTCCCCGCCCGTACCAAGCTGGGAATTTACAAGACCTACCTGCGCTCTATACTCACCTATGCAGCCCCAGCTTGGTACGCCCTCACAAGCGAGTCCTCCAAGAACACCTTACGCGCTCAACAGAGCTTCATTCTACGTCGCATACTGGACGCCCCTCGCTATGTGAGGAACGACGTAATCCTGCGGGACTCCGGTATAGAGAGCCTGGACGGGTTTATTGAGCGACTCGCCACAAATTTGTTCGCGCGGGCCGACGCTTCTGCCTGGCCTCATGTCAAAGACATCGCGCCATGGCACGCGCGCCCGCCCGACAAAAAGCGCCTCCCCCGTGACCTCATTACAGACGCTGCAATCTCATCCAACACCCGGATTTGACGCCTGAGTATGCAACATCAGTCTACACGTTGCATACTCAAACAATAATACTACCCACCCACACAACACCCCGGCGTGAAGTTTTGTTCTAAGTTAATATAGGCACTCTTCACGCCGAAATCAGCCAATCACTACTCTACACTCGCTAGCACACTTGCACCGAATAGCGCTGCGATCGCCTCGCACGCTATTGGTTCATGAGCGGTGTAACTCAATACATTGCCGCTCCCACATACATAAACGGCGCTAGTAGTCGCTAGTCGCTTTCACTACCAAACTGTAGGCTCGTCAAAGTCGGCACTCCTGTCGCTTGGTTACTCTCGCTGGGCTTCTTGTGGTACGCCACAAGTTCCACCTGGTGGGAGTGGACCGCCAGGGTGCCGTGAAGAAGCGGCGAGTCGTTCATTAACGCTCGCCGGGGCGCGCCTGCAGTCACATACAACAAGCCAAACATAGCGTGCGCGAATTCAGAATTCGCGCACGCAGGAAGCTGGGTCCAGTGGACCATCCAGCGACGGGTTCGCTGTTGCGAGCCCCGGTGCTGCACCCGCGGGCTGGGAACCATGTTCCGGGACCGCTCGCCTCGCCCCCTTGCGGGGGCGAAGCGACTACCACAACGGAGGTTGGGTCTGGGGATTGCCACTAGTCGCGCACCCGCAAACACGTCGCTTACGCACCAGTTTCGATTACCGCACGGACCAAATCGCCTACCCTCCTGTCACCGATAGTGTAAATTTTTTCAAATTTGCACTCTCGGGGACATCTCGGGTGGAATTCGCAGCCGCCTAACGGTTATTGCTTGCGCGATAACCGCTATAGTGGTCGCGGAGACTAGTCTAGAAGTAGCATCGTATGCTTCATGCTAGTTTCACAGCATAGCACGGAGTCAGAAGAAGGAGAAGACAGAAGATGCCGCCGCCTGGCGCCCCCGGCCCTCCGGGCCGCGGCGCACCCAGCAACCGAGAGCAACGCCCATCGATGGACCGGACTTCCTCGCTCCCAAACCTGGGAAATATGACGTCCGTAGCCCTAAATATAGAGGAGCTTCGTCGCAGCCAGGAATACAGCCAGCGGGCCGACGCAGCAAGGAGACTGAGCAAGAGCAGACCAACTGCTCCCGACTCTCCAGCCTCACCAACATCACCCGAAAGGTACTGTGCCTCCACAATGGGCCGCCCTGCCCCTACTACTAAAACCCCGGTACCCACAAATCGCGCCCCACTAACCCGCACCCCGGAAAATAATTTTTCGGCGGTTTGTCCAAGTACCCTCACCGGACAAAAAGGTACGGGTACCCGGCCAAATCTTAATCCTCCGCGCCCTGCATCACAGCAGCAGCGCCCCACAGCCTCTTCATCAAGTGCCGCCCCTGCTTCAAATGTAAATAGTGGGAAATCCGACTCGCACCAAGTGCATCGCGCCCCGATACCTCCGCGCCCCATGTCGCGCGCAAACCAAGGGGCCAAGAACCCACCCCACGCGCAGGCCAATTCTGCGTCAACATCCGCACCCCGCCCTGCAGCAACAAAAACAAGTGAAAACCAGGGAGTTAAAAACGCAGGTAGAGCATCAAAAAATGATCCCCGTACAAATCGCGAACCGAGCCGCCAGATGGCGCCAGTAGTGGCTTCATTAGCCAATCCCGGATCGCCGGCACCCCCCCGCACCTCAGCATACGATTCACCCGCACTACGATCTGGCCAATCGTCGATAAGTGGGTCAAGTACCTCGCTCGCGTCCATAGGGCATCGGGCAGAGCTAGAGGACTTAATGACGCCGACCTCTCCTACTCCATCTATGGAGGTCGATTACGACTTTCAGGCGGGGGGCAGAGGCCTGAGGAGACGCAGGAGCCCAGACGAAGCGGCAGAGGAAGAAGCCAAGCGCTACTGCCTCGAAACCCAGCGCTCACAGACGAAAAAATCGCCTACCTTCGCCGATGTAGCAAGACGCTCGCCTTCTCCGAGCGCTTCCACCGCTTCCAGGACCTCAATTGGACCTAACACAGGGGTAAGAACATCACCCAAAACTACCCTCAACATAGTCGCACCCCTTGACTCGGCCACCGCCACTAACAATACGACGGCAACCGACAAGAAAAAGAAGCGCCCCCGCTACCCTCCATTAATTGTTGAGAAGTTACCAAATTGGGCGACTCATTTTAGGACGATAGCTGCAAAACTAGGGCGGCCACCAAACGCACGCCCCTTCGGGCAAGGAGTACGCTTCTGCCCAGAGAGTGAGGAAGAATATAGGGTCGTGCAAAGGTACCTGACCGCCCTAGAAAAAGAGAGCAGTATAAGCTGGTTCGCCTACTCTCTACAGGCGGACAAAAAATTGAAGGTGGCCATCAAGGGGCTGCCCGCGGACACGGACCCGCAGGAGATAGAGGAGGAGCTCCGTACTCTGGGCTACGAACCAGAGTACGTGAGACACATAAACGCACGCCAGGGACGTCCCGGCTGCGTGTTCCACGCCGTGTTGAGCAAAACGGAGAACGTACGCGAGATCTTCGACATTACTACCTTCATGTTCATGAGAGGTGTCAAGATCGAAGCATGGCGTGGAAAGCGTGGGCCCGCCCAATGCCACAGGTGCCAACACTTCAGGCATAGCTCGCACCAATGCCACCGACCGCTCGCCTGTGTACGATGCGGAGAGGGGCACACGGCGAGAGAATGCCCGCGCCCACGGGAAGAGCCGGCCACCTGCGCAAACTGCGGGGGCCCGCACCCGGCCAATAATGTCAAATGTCCCGTCTTCCAACGGGAAATTAAACACAGGCGGGTGGGGACGGTCGCCATCACGACCACCACAACACATCGCACACAAAATCGCACACAGAATGTGGCGCAAGAAGAGGACCAGCCACAAGAAGAGGCTCAAGGTGTGTCGCTGATGGCGGACGCCAACGGGCCCACACAACGGGGTGAAACCACCTCCTCCTCAAGGCGGAGGAACAAGAAGAAGCGGGGGGGCAAAGGCAAGAGGTCGAACCCCCCAGCGACTCAAGAATCTAACCAAGAGGCCGCCCACACAAACCAACAGGCGCAGGCAGTACTCACAGAAGGCAACACAAACAAAAACACTAAGATTGCCGCTAGCGCCGGCACAAACCACCTAGGACGCCATCTGGCGACAGAAAACGCAACTAAAAAAAGTACCGACCAATCGGCCGGCGCTAGCCAAACCAGTGCAACCAATCAGAAGGCGGCACTAAATAGGAGTAACCAAACCAAAAATTTCACTGCCTGCGCCATCCAGCTGCTGATGGACCTGATAAAGGCCATCAGGCAGGGACAAAACGTGGAGCAGGTCATCCTCGACGGCTTGGCCGCCTTATTGACGCTCTATCATGGCTAAGTCGTTGAGGATGCTACACTGGAACGCCCGCGGCCTCAGGAACAAAGTCGCACTCCTCCGCCATCTCCTGCGGGAGCAGGACATCGACGTGGCGCTAATAAGCGAGACGCACCTGGGACCTGGAGATAGGTGCAAGTTCCCAGGCTACCTCGCTTATCGAAAGGACGAAGCCAACGCGGTAAATGCTCGCTATCGTGGCCTGGCTGTACTTGTAAAGAGAAGAGTCGTCCACCAGGAGCTTCCAATTCCACCTATAAAATCGGCATACGCGCTGGGTGTTCAACTGCACATAGCCGGCGAGGACCTAGCCATTTACGCCTTTTATAAGCCGCCCAACAGTAAAATGGACATGACCGAACTACGGGCTCTACTCTATGGGTCAAACCACCCCACCATCCTCGCCGGTGATTTCAACTCGAAGCACCCAGCGTGGAACTCCCTCAACACGAATGACGGAGGTAGACGACTCTTCGCGGACTCCGAAGCCTTCGGGTACACAGTGTCGGGCCCAGAAGTGCCTACACACTACCCCGACAGAGGAACGCACATGCCAGACGTGCTGGACATCGTGGTACACCGAGGGCTCCAATGCCAGGTCACACAGCAGGTACTTGAAGACGAGCTACAATCCGACCACCACCCGGTGCTCGTCGTCCTGTCGGATATACCTACCCGTTTGGCACCTCAAGCGCCACGTCGAATAATCGATTGGACTAAGTTCACAGAAAGGATTGCAGCCACGACCCCGACTCGGCCTATCACATCCGCAGCAGACGTCGACACGTTAGCCGAGGATATCACTGCTTGCGTAACGCAAGCACTGGAGGACTCTACAATGACACAGCAGCAGGGGAGAGTGCTCCAGCCGCCCCTGCCTGCCCGCATTCATAACCTTATAAGACAAAAGAGACGACTACGCAAGCAGTGGCAACAACTGCGTTGTCCCACTTTAAAAACACAGCTTAATAAGCTAACAGAGAAAGTGAAGGCCGAGCTCGGCGCTCTGAGAGCCGCGAGCTGGGAGGAACGAATTGACGCCGCGGAGGGCGATTGGCCCTCCCTTCATAGGCTGTGCCGCCAACTGAAGAATACCCCAGCTCCGGTAAGACCACTCCAGAGCAGCGAAGGGGCTCTGAAGTATGTAGCCGCAGACCGGGCGGAGGTCTTTGCGGAACACCTGGAGCGTCAATTCCAGCCGAACCCGACCACCGAGCACGATCATGTCGCAGCGGTTGAGAAACACCTTGGGGAGTACTTCGCCATGCCGATAGCTCCCGAAGAAGACGCAGTCATTTTCTCGCCTGGGCAGGTCAGACGCGCCATCCTGAGAACAAAGCCTAGGAAGGCCCCTGGCGCCGACGGGATCACAAACACAGCGCTGCGCCACCTGCCGTTCCGCATGATTGCGGCCCTGGCGCGCCTGTACACTGGGATCCTGCGCACGGGCTCCTTCCCGGCCTCATGGAAGGAGGGGCGCGTCATAATGTTGCCCAAGGCGGGGAAAAACATCCTGAAGCCGGAAAGCTATCGGCCCATCACTCTGCTGTCTAACATCTCCAAGGTGTTCGAGTCGCTCCTGCTGCGACATCTCACACCGCACATCACACCACGAGAGGAGCAATTCGGGTTCCGCGCTGAGCACAGCACGACGCTCCAGCTGTCGATACTGCACCTGCTGTCGTCAACAATGAACAAAAAGGAATACGCGGTAGCAGTACTCCTCGACATGGAAAAGGCCTTCGACCGTGTCTGGCACGACGGCCTAGTATACAAGCTTTCAAAAACCAGCACGCCCCGTCGCGTGGTTAAAGTAATGCAATCCTTTCTGTCCCACAGGAGTTTCAGAGTGGTGGTAGAGGGAGCACTATCCGCCCCCCGCCCAATTCGGGCGGGCGTGCCGCAAGGAAGCTGCTTATCCCCTGCGTCTTACTCATGTTTCACAGACGACATCCCCACAACTCACGAAGCGACGCTGGCGCTGTACGCTGACGACGCTGCATACGTCACAACATCTCTGAATCCCAAGCATGCAGCGCTGAAGATGCAGCGCGCCCTCGACCTACTTCCCGAGTGGCTGGCCAAATGGCGGCTGTCGGTGAATGTGAGTAAGACGCAGGCTCTAGTTACAGGTCACGTCCCCCTCCCACCACCCCTGAAGCTACAAGGAGTCGACGTCGAGTGGTCCCCCCAGGCCAAGTACCTGGGCATCACCATCGACCGTCGACTCACGATGGGGCCGCATGTTAGGGAGGTAGTCAACAAAAGCAGGGTAGCCCGAAACCTGCTCAAGCCAGTACTCTCGTCCCGCCTCCCCGCCCGGACCAAGCTGGGAATCTACAAAACCTACGTGCGACCTCTCTTGACCTACGCAGCCCCAGCTTGGTTCGCCCTCACCAGCGAGGCCAACAAAAAAAAGACTCCGAGCACAGCAACACCTCACACTTCGTAGCGTGGTAGGCGCGCCTCGCTGTGTGAGAAATGACGTCATTCAACGCGACTCCGGGATCGAGAGTCTGGACGAGTTCGTGGGACGTTTAGCAAAGGCTATGTTCGCGCGGGCCGACGCTTCTGCCTGGCCCCATGTGAAACACCTGGCGCCATGGCACGCGCGCCCGCCCGACCGAAAACGCCTCCCCCGAGATTTGCTGCCTACCTGACATTGCGCCTCCATCCACCACCCGGACATGACGCCTGAGTAAGCAGCAACAGTCTACACGCTGCTTACCCAAACAATAACACTGCCCACCTCACACTACACCACGGCGTGAAGTTTGTTCTAAGTTAATATAGACACGCTTCGCGCCGACAGCCAGCCAATCACTACTCTGCATTCGCTAGTACACTTGCACCAAATGGCGCTGCGATCGCCTCGCGCGCTATTGGTTCATGAGCGGTGTAACTCAGTACATTGCCGCTCCTACATACATTTACGGCGCTAGTAGTCGCTAGTCGCTTTCATTACTAAACTGTAGGTTCGTCAAAGTCGGCACTCCTGTCGCTGGTCGCCTTCGCTGGGCTTCCCAGGGTACGCCCTGAGTTCCACCTGGTGGGGGAGGACCGCCAGGGTGCCGTGAAGAAGCGGCGAGTCGTTCGGTAACGCTCGCCGCGGCGCGCCTACAGTCACATACAACAAGCCAAACATAGCGAGCGCGAATTTTAGAAATTCACGCTCGCAACATGCTGGGTCCAAAGGATCACCCAGTGACGAGTTCGCAGTAGCGAGCTCCGGTGCTGCACCCGCGGCCAGGGAACGAGGTTCCGTGACCGCTCGCCTCGCCCCCTTGCGGGGGCGACGCGACTTCCAAGGAGTGGTTGGGTCTGGATTCGCCCTGTGGTCGCCAAGTGTCGTCGTTTTGTTGAGTGCCAGTGCCTCCGGAGTGACGTCACATATCCGCCCGAGCCGTTCTACGTAGCTACCTGTTGTGTTCTCATAGGTGTTTGTCGTAACAAACAAATATCTGTGGGAGCTCAACGGGAAGTTGCTGCCCCGCGCTGCCCGGTTTGGTAACAAACCGTAGCGGTTGCGGAGGCCACAGTTTTAACCTCAGTTTTTTAATAAAGTTTTTAAATAAACAACAAAGCCAGTTAGTGTACCATGCCGCCTAAAATGCAGAAGAATGTTGATGCTGATGGTCGAAGTCCCAGAGACCTAGACACCTCCTTTTCCAGCCTTCATGCTTCCAGCCACATGGGTGACCGCTCGTCGTCGTTGCCTAGCGTCAGAGGCGCGTCGCCAAGTGCTACTTCTCCTGATCACCTATACAAGACCCCACCCACTAGCCGGACCGGACCTGCTTATACCGGATCGCCGCCGACACAGGCGACTGCGCGTGTTTCGCCCGTGCCGCCGCCGAACCGGCAGCCTGCAGTACCTATCCGGCCTCCTGCATTCCGTCCCGTACCTATTCAGGCACCGGGACCGACCGGCCCACCGAGCCGCTCACAGGTAGTTCGCGCCGCCGCCGCCGCCGCGCGCCATGCTGCGCCGGGACAGCGCGCGACCGCGTCGCAGTCCGCGCGCCCCGTGGCGACGACGACGCGAGATGTAAATGTAAATGTGCAAGCGCGCTCCGCTGCGTCGCCCGTGCTTACCAGCCCTAAAACCCCGCCGAGCGTGCCGCTAGTGGCGCCAAAAGCGTCAGGACGCGATTCATACGCAAAGATCGCGACAACAGTTGTGCCTACAGCTTGTGCGTCCCCAAATACTACTGCATCCAACACGCCCCTACGCGTTTCTACACATTCTACACCTATAATATCCGCGGCTACGTCCGCGTTAAAAAACGTAAACAATCCAGTGAGCGTTTCCTCAAAGTGCCGCGCGGCGTCGCCACTGTCGCGCCGCCGATTGGTTGGTGCTTCAGCCAATCAAAGCGAGGAAAAACACTGCGGAATTAATCCGCTTTTCTCTCCACCACCACCAAGAGGGTCAGCCCAGGACTCCCCGGCCATGATGTCAGCATGCTCTTCCCGTCAGGGGTCAGACATGTCGGCCTCCTCGGGGGGTTCTCGCGTCGATCGCCGAGACATGTCGCCTGACATGCCCGTACGAGTCGTCGAAATGGGTGAGTACCAATCCACCACCAGTACAACGGATGCGTTGGGGTTTGACTACGAGTTTACGCTCGATGTCGCCAACAGACCCCAGCGCAGACCCAGAAGCCCTGATGATGACACAGCAGAAGAGGAAGCAAAACGTTACTGCGCCAACCCGCCACTACCGCAGCACTTGTCGCGCGGAGGGGGCGGACCGAGTTCGCCCACCCATGCCGCCACTGACAACAGGCGGCGAAACTCTGCACCCACCTCTAACATTTCTGAGGCCGCCACTGACCTAGTTTCCGCTCCGCTACCGACCGACGTAAACAATCGGTCGCATACGGATGCGACGCAACCGGCCAGTGCAGCGGCCCACCAAAAGAAGGTGAAGAGCCCCAGATACCCACCTCTCATTGTGGAGAAGCTACCCAACTGGGCAGCTCACTTCAAAGCCGTGAGGGAGAAACTGGGCCACCCTCCTAACGCGCGCCCGTACCAGAACGGTATAAGGTTCCTGCCGGAAAGCGCGGAGGAATACCGAGTTGTCCAGCGATACCTCACGGACCTGGAGAGGGAGAGCGGCCTAAGTTGGTTTGCCTACTCCCTGCCCGCTGATAGGAGCGTAAAGCTGGCCATCCGAGGGCTGCCAGCGGACACTGAAGTTGAGGATATAGAGGAGGAGCTGCGACTGCATGGATTTGAGCCGGAGTACGTCCGCCATATCAAGGCGCGTGGAGAACGACCCGGCTGCATCTTCCATGCAGTAATAAAGAGGACGCCAGACTTCCGCAAGATCTATGACACCACTACGTTCCTGTACATGCGCGGTGTCAGGATAGAGGCGTGGAGGGGCAAACAAGGGCCTGCCCAGTGCCACAGATGCCAAAAGTTTAGGCATAGCTCGCATCTGTGCCACCGCCCGCTTGCTTGCGTTAGATGCGGTGAAAACCATGCCGCCAGGGACTGTCCGCGCCCTAGAACGGAGCCGGCCACCTGCGCAAACTGTGCAGGTGATCACCCAGCCAGCAATCCGCGCTGTCCCGTTTATATGCGGGAAGCCAAGAATAGGCGAGCGGGCACTGTCGCCATCACTAGGCAGCAGCGTCAACAGCCGATTGCCACTGAAGGGCCGGTTAACGCTGAAGAAAAGGAGACTCCCAGCGAGTCTCTGATGGCGGCAGCAAACCTGGCCATATTAGTAAAGAGAAGAGTCGTCCACCAGGAGCTACCCCTCCCATCGCTACAATCGGCATACGCGCTGGGCGTTCAGATTCATGTGGCCGGCGAGGATATTGAACTATACGCCTTTTACAAGCCGCCCTGCAACAGAATGTTGCTATCGGAGCTCAAACAGCTACTAACAAACACCGGAAACCCGACCATCCTCGCCGGCGATTTCAACGCAAAGCACCCAGCGTGGAATAGCTGTTATACCAACGACGAGGGGAGACGACTCTTCGCGGACTCGGAGGCCCACGGGTACACGGTGTCTGGACCTGAAACACCGACCCACTGGCCCGACAACCCACTCCACATGCCCGACGTGATAGACATCGTCGTACACCGTGGGCTAAACTGCCAGGTCACACAGCAGGTACTGGAGGACGAGATGTTGTCCAATCACCACCCAGTACTTGTTGTATTGTCAGACATGCCGACCCGAATGAAGCCTCAAGCGCCACGTCGACGAATCGACTGGGAATTGTTCACAAAAAGGATTGACTCTACCACGCCAACACGGCCTATCACCTCCACCGCCGACGTTGACCTACTAGCCAACGAGATTACTGCTTGCGTACAACAGGCACTGGAAACAGCAACGATGACGCAGCAGCAGGGGAGAGTGCTTCAGCCGCCCCTGCCAGCGCGCATACGTCGGCTTATTACCGAAAAGCGGCGACTACGCAAGCAGTGGCAGCAAACGCGCTGCCCAACACAAAAGACAGCCCTCAACAAACTCGCGGAAAAGGTGAAGGCCGAGCTGAGTGCTCTAAGAGCCGCGAGCTGGGAGGAACACATCGACGCCGCGGAGGGCGATTGGACCTCCATCCACAAGCTGTGCCGCCAGCTTAAGAACACCCCAGCTCCGGTACGTCCACTGAGAAGCACTGACGGGGCGCTTAAATATGTCGCGGCGAGTCGTTCATTAACGCTCGCCGGGGCGCGCCTGCAGTCACATACAACAAGCCAAACATAGCGTGCGCGAATTCAGAATTCGCGCACGCAGGAAGCTGGGTCCAGTGGACCATCCAGCGACGGGTTCGCTGTTGCGAGCCCCGGTGCTGCACCCGCGGGCTGGGAACCATGTTCCGGGACCGCTCGCCTCGCCCCCTTGCGGGGGCGAAGCGACTACCACAACGGAGGTTGGGTCTCGGATCGCCACTAGTCGTGCACCAGCAACCAAGTCTCACGTCAGTTAAAATCACCTACCGCACGGACCACCATCTTCACCTACCCTCAATACTCCCGATAGTGTGAATTCTTGCGAGTTCGCACTTTCGTGGGAATTCAGGGCGGGTTTCGCTGCTGCCTAACGGTTCGTCGCTCGCGCACAACCGTTATAGTGGTCGCGGAAAAACTAGTCCCCCTAGTTTTTCATGCTTTTTAGCATATATGTTCCACGAAGAAGCTCCTGACTGAAGAAAGAAAAAGATGCCACCGCCTGGCGCCCGCGGCCCCACGGGTCGCGGCGCCCCCAGCCCGCAGGGTACTCGACACGCGATGGACCGGACCGCCTCGCTCCCCAACTTGGGGATAGCAGCCGCCGGTGCTCCGTCGACCGAGGAAAGCCGTCATCACCACCAACAGCGGCACCACCCAACGTCCAGAGGTAGTCAGAGAAGTCAGCCCACCGCCGACTCTCCTACATCACGAAAAGCATCGCAATCCAGGTACTGTGCCCCATCCCAGTGCCGCCCTACCCCAGTAGAAACCTCGGCTACCGCCGCTCGTCATCCGACCGCGCGCACGCCCGAAAATAAATTTTCAACCGTTTCTCCAACTACCCGCGCGAAAATTATCTCGGCGGAGAAACGGCCCACCGCGCAAAACCCGCGATCAAATGCCCAGCAATCGCAAAACACTCCTGCCGGCGCTACAAATACGGCTACTAAGCCAACAACCCCGCACGCGCGTGCCGAAACATCTCGCGCTCCAGTACCGCCGCGTACCCACCAAGACTCCCAGAGGACCCAAAGCGTCCCCATTGCAACCATGGCCCGTGTGCAAACAACCTCACCCGCACAGTTGTTAAAAACAAACAAGGAAAGCACAGGAGGCACACGCTCAACCAATCGCGACCCGCGTATAAACCGCGATTCTCGCCGCCAGATGGCACCACTTGTAATGCCGACGGCAACCAATCCCGACTCGCCCGCACTGCTGCATATGATTCCCCCGCGCTGCGCTCTGGCCAATCATCTATAAGTGGGTCAAGCACCTCGCTTGCATCCTACGGGCGCAGGGCAGAGCGCGAGGCCTACGACACAGAAACACCAAACTCACCTACCCCGTCAATGGAGTTAGATTTCGACTACCAAACGGGAGGTAGAGCACCCAGAAGGAGACGCAGCCCTGACGAGGAAGTAACAGAGGAGGCGAAGAGGTACTGCCTAGACCCACAGCGCACTCAGGCGCAGGGCAATCCCAGTCCAAACTCGCGCACCTTTTCTGAGGCCGTGCGACGCTCACCGTCGCCGGGACCGCATCTCGCCTCCTCAAACCCCAAACCGAAGACATCAGGGGTAGGTCACTCATCACCACCTACCCCCAACACAGAGGCAGCCCCCAAAAACGCAGCAGAGGGGAACAAAAAGAATAAGAGGCCCAGATACCCACCTCTGGTAGTGGAAAAGTTGCCTAACTGGGCAACCCACTTTAGAGCATTGGCGACGATTCTAAAGCGCCCGCCAAACGCCAGACCCTACAGGCAGGGGGTAAGGTTCTCGCCAGAAAGCGAGGATGAGTACAGGGTGGTACAGAGGTACCTCACCACCCTGGAAAAAGAGGAAGGTGTCAGTTGGTTTGCGTACTCGCTCCCAGCTGACAAAAAACTTAAGGTAGCCATAAGGGGGCTGCCTGCGGACACCAGCCCTCAGGACATAGAAGAGGAGCTTCGCGAGCTGGGTTACGAGCCGGAGTACGTGCGTCACATCAACGCACGTCAAGGACGACCCGGCTGCGTTTTCCACGCTGTTTTGAACAAAACAGAGAACGTGCGGGCCATCTACGACACCTCTGTCTTCATGCTAATGCGGGGCGTGAAGATAGAGGCATGGCGTGGAAAACGCGGGCCCGCCCAATGCCACCGGTGCCAGCAGTTCAGACATAGCTCGCACCAGTGCCACCGACCGCTCGCCTGTGTACGTTGCGGAGAGGGGCACACAGCACGCGACTGCCCACGCCCAAGGGAAGAGCCGGCCACCTGCAAAAACTGCGGGGGTCCGCACCCGGCGAACAACATAAAGTGCCCCGTATTCCAGAAGGAAATCAAACACAGACGAGCGGGGACTGTCGCCATCACAACCTCAAATTCACGCCAACCACAGAAAGTGGTACAGAAAGATACTCAGCCATCGGAGGAGGCTCAAGGAATGTCGTTGATGGCGGCAGCCAACGGGCCCACCCAGCGAGGCGAAGAAGCTCACACAAGGCGGAGGAAGGGTAAAAGAGGAGGAAAGGGTAAGAATCCCACCCCCCAAGCCACCCTAGAAGACACCCCCGAGACTGTCCCTGCCTCATCTGGGGCGCAGGCAGTGAAAAGTAGCGACGCTAACAAAACAAACTCTAAAGCTACTACTAGCGCCGGCGCCGCGCAAACAAAGCGCCACCTAGCGGACAAATCAGAAACCAAAAACACGGTCGACCAATCCGCCGGCGCTAGCAAAACAGGGACAGCCAATAGAGCGAAGGCTGCCCCGAACACACAGAACGTATCAAGGAAAAACAAAGATTTCACTACCTGCGCCATACAACTCCTAATGGATTTAATTAAAGCCATTAGGCAGGGGCAAGACGTAGAGCAAGTAATCCTCGACGGCTTAGCCGCTCTATTAACATTGTACCACCATGCATAAGCCGCTGAGGATTCTTCACTGGAATGCTCGAGGTCTCAGGGGTAAAATTACCCCCCTCCGCCACCTCCTAAGGGAACAGGACGTCGACGTGGCGCTCATAAGCGAGACACACCTGGGACCCGAGGACAGGTGCAGATTCCCGGGATATCTCGCTTATCGGCAGGACGAAAGGAACGCGCTAAATGCCCGTTACCGTGGCCTGGCCGTGATAATAAAAAGAGGAGTCGTACACCAAGAGTTACCACCGCCATCACTACAAAGCGCATACGCGCTGGGTGCTGCTGGGAGCTGCACGTAGCCGGCGAGGATATAGATATCTACGCGTGCTATAAGCCGCCAGGAACAAAGCTCGATGTGAGAGACCTGCACACTTTACTGACCACCACAGAACATCCTACCATCCTCGCCGGTGATTGGAATTGTTGCTTGCACCCAGCGTGGAATTCCTACTTCGCCAACCAAGACGGGAGGCGACTCCTCTTAGACGCGGAGGCCCTTGGGTACGCAGTGTCCGGCCCAGAGACGCCCACCCACTAACCAGACCGAGCAACACACATGCCAGACGTGTTGGACATTGTGATACACCGGGGGCTACACTGCCAGGTCACGCAGCAGGTACTGGACGACGAGCTACAGTCGGACCATCATCCTGTACTCGTCGTCCTGTCGGGCATGCCGACCAGAATAGTACCTCCAGCGCCACGTCGACTCATTGACTGGACGAAGTTCACAGAAAGGATCGAATGCACGACACCGACTCGGCCTATCACCTCCGCCGCGGACGTCGACACATTAGCTGCTGAAATCACTGCTTGCGTACAAAATGCACTGGAAGCAGCGACAATTACGCAGCCGCAGGGGAGAGTGCTTCAGCCGCCCCTGCCGGCGCGAATTAAGCGCATGATAGCGGATAAAAGGCGTCTACGCAAGCAGTGGCAACAATCCCGCTGCCCGACACAAAAAACGCAGCTAAACAAACTCGCGGAGAGAGTGAAGGCCGAGCTGTAGCTCTTAGCGCCGCGAGCTGGGAGGAACGTATAGACGCCGCGGAGGGCGACAGGCCCTCCTTACACAAGTTGTGCCGCCAACTTAGAAACACCCCAGCTCCGGTACGCCCTCTACAGAGCAGCGACGGGGCACTAAAATACGTAGCGGAGGACCGGTCGGAGGTCTTCGCGGAACACCTGGAGCGTCAGTTCCAACAAAACCCGACCACAGAGCACGACCATGTCGCAGCAGTGGAGAAACACCTGGAGGACTACTTCGCCACGCCGATAGCTCACGAAGAGGACGCCATCTTCTTCTCGCCCAGCGCAGTCAGACGCGCCATCTTGGCAACGAAGCCCCGGAAGGCCCCAGGTGCTGATGGGATCACCAACACAGCGCTGCGCCACCTGCCGTACCGGATGGTAGCGGCCCTGGCGCGCCTGTTCACGGAGATCCTACGCACAGGCTCCTTCCCGGCCTCGTGGAAAGAAGGGCGCGTCATTATGCTGCCAAAGGCGGGAAAGAACACCCTGAAGCCGGAGAGCTATCGGCCCATCACTCTCCTGTCCACCACCTCCAAGGTGTTCGAGTCGCTCCTGCTGCGACATCTCACACAGTACATACCGCCACGCGAGGAACAGTTCGGGTTTCGCGCGGAACACAGCACGACGCTCCAGCTGTCGAGGGTACTGCACCAGCTGTCGGCCACCATGAACAAAAAGGAATACGCGGTAGCAGTATTCCTCGACATGGAAAAGGCCTTCGACCGCGTATGGCATGATGGACTCATCTACAAGATGGCCAAGTCCAACGTGCCCCGTCGCATTGTCAGTGTTATTCGATCCTTTCTCACCCACAGGACCTTCAGGGTGGTGGTAGAAGGAGCGCTGTCCGCCCCCCGCCCGATACTGGCGGGCGTAGACGACACTCGCGCTGTATGCCGACGACGCGGCGTATATCGCCGCATCCATGAACGCCAGGCATGCAGCGCGAAAAATGCAGCGTGCCCTCGATGCCATTCCTGAGTGGCTCTCCAAATGGCGACTGTCGGTTAACGTGGGTAAGACGCAGGCGCTTGTTACAGGAGCTGTGACCCTACCACCACCGCTGAAACTTCAAGGAGCCGAGGTCGAGTGGTCGCCGCACGTCCAATACCTGGGCGTAACCATCGACCGCCGGCTCACGATGGGGCCACACATCACCAAAACGATGAACAAATGCAGGGTGGCCAGAAATCTCCTGCATCCAGTACTCTCATCCCGACTCCCCGCCCGCACTAAGCTGGGCGTGTACAAAACATACATCCGCTCAATACTCACATATGCTACCCCAGCTTGGTACGCACTCACGAGCGAGTCGAATAAGCGAAAGCTCCGCGCGCAGCAGAACATCACGCTGCGCTGCGTCATGAGCGCTCCTCGCTACGTGAGAAACGATGTTATACAACGGGACCTCGGGATAGAGAGCATCGACGATTTTGTGGGGCGCCTTGCTACCTCTATGTTCGCGCGGGCCGACGCTTCTGCCTGGCCCCATATCGCCGATATAGCGCCATGGCACGCGCGCCCGCCGGATAAAAAGCGCCTCCCACGTGACCTCACATCCACCGACTGTGTGGCCCCATCCACATCCCGGACATGACGCCTATAGTAAGCAACAACAGTCTACACGTTGTTTACTCTAACAAAAATACTGCCCACCAACACTACACCCCGGCGTGAAGCTGTGTTCTAAGTTAATATAGACACACTTCACGCCGAATCCAGCCAATCACCACTCTACACTCGCTAGTACACTTGCACCAAGTAGCGCTGCGATCGCCTCGCGCGCTATTGGTTCATGAGCGGTGTAACGCAACACATTGCCGCTCCCACATACATTTACGGCGCTAGTAGTCGCTTACATTTCATACCGCCGCCGGCTGTCGTCACGCGCACACGTATCGCTCTGCGCGCCCCCCGCCGCCCGCACCCCGCTCTCCTATCTCGTCGCGATCTCCGCGACGCGTCAGTGGTTCGTCGTTCTACGCACGACGCAAGTGTTTGCTTAGGCAAACGTCGGATCCGGCCCTTATCAGGGTAGGAAAAGACACACTTTCTAAACAGATTGTCAATTTTATTTTTGCCCCGTCTGGGCAAAAACCACGCTCTTAGTGGTCCTTTGGTGGAAACCTCACGGTGCCAACAGAAACCAAAGGGGGTGTTGACCCAACGCACCCGCCAGGCTCCTTCAGAGCACGGCAGACAGTTGGAGTCGGGAGCAGGGGACCTGGCCTTGGTGTCTAGCCTCGTCAACCCCTGACTCTGTTTTCAGAAATCACCCGGCACGGCTGGGTGTGTCTACCCCTGCGTGCCGGACAAACGGTACACATTCGACGGGTACCCACCTTCTGTGGGATACCCAGTACCTCAGGGCCCCTATCACCCAATAAGATTGGTGATAGGTATTCAAGTTTAGGGCTCACCTAGGTATTCACCTCCCAGTCTAACCCGGCTGGGAGGGTAGGACCACACATCCCCGGGCGTACCCACCCGGGGATTGCGTTAGTTTTGTTAATCTATCTTTGTTTACGTTGTTATCAACTTGATAACAACTTGTTCCTTAATTTTTTCTTTAAGATAAATTTTCTAGTAGCGATGGAGTGGCCATCGCTACTACTCGACTTTTTCCAGGAGGTATGTCTTAAGGACGCCTCTTTCAAAAAAAAGCATGGGGATGCTTTTAAAAAAATCCTAAACAACATCCCGGTCGTAAAAGACTAAAATATCGTAACCGATAGGGCTCCCACGCCCATGGAGACGCAGGAATTACCCTGCGCCCAAGCTCCCCCTCCAGTCGTAGCCTCAGTGCTAAATTCACTCCCCCCAAGTCCCGGGCATACAAGCCTGATGAGAGGCCCATTACCTCTCTCTCCCCCATGGAGGTTCCCTCCAACTCAGATGATGACTCAGCCGATGAGTGCTCAGTCATCAATTCCGAGGAGACCTCATCCACCTCCTCCTCCGAGGATGGATTCACCCCCGTCCCTGGCCACAAAAGGAAGGCCAGGAAAAATCTCTGGCGTCGACGCCCTTTTCGTCCCCCATCGCCTCCCCCTGCCCCTCACCCCTGCCGTCGACCCAAAGCCCCCCCCGCCTACTGCCCCCGCCTCTTCTGACGCCCCAGCCAGCCCGGATCTAATTGCTTCGCAGAAGCAAAAGCCCAATTTTTCTCCTTTCTCCACCAATTTTTCTACAAGACAAGTCGAAGTGGAACAGAGTCTCCACCATTTGCGCAGATCGAAAGATCAACTTCACAAGCGCATCTTCTTGCCAACAAGGCATAAAAATCACTGTCCCTACCTCAAGTGACCACAGGTCACTGACCCGCATGTTGAAAGGGGAAAACTTTCCCTTTCACACATATTCACTACCGGAAGACACGCCCACCCGAGTGGTGATAAGGCGTGTTCCCAAAGAAATCGCCACGGAAGATATCCGTGACGATCTCCGGGCCCAGAAAGTCCCTGTAATCTCTGTCCACCGCCTGCATAAGGCGAGAGGAGGACAAGTCTATGATATGGTGCTGGTGATCTGCAGCCACACCGAGGGTCACAATCCCATCTTCGGGATTAAATCGGTATGCTCCCTGTCGGGCATAACCATAGAAAAACCCTACCGCCCTACAATAGTTGGTCAGTGCCATCGCTGCCAACTATACGGCCACTCACAAACGAATTGCTTCGCCACCCCTAGATGCGTCAAGTGTCTAGGCGAACATGGCACGAAGGACTGCAGTCGTCCTAAAGACCCATCAAAATGCACGGAGCCTCCAAGCTGCGTGCTTTGTGGGCAAGTTGGCCATCCCGCCAACTACAAAGGGTGCCCGAAAGCACCCAAAGCCGCACCTAAAGCTGCCAAGCGTTTCGACGCTAAACAGCAACGCGCCGCTCCCCTCACGACTGAGCCCCTCTTGCAAACCCAGCAGAGGCTCGCTCCCCAGAGGTCATCACCCTGGAATCAATTAAATCACCAGAAGACTTTCCCAGCTCTGGTGAACAATCAACCCATCCAGGCCATTCCTGCGCTCATGGATCTAGTAATCCCAGCGCCAATCATTGCCCATTCGACTGGATCAGCGACTCCCGCTGTACCCAACCCAGTCCAACCCACCCAGACCACCCAAGAGGCCTCCAACAAGGCAGCTAACGCTCGCCCACCCCCAGCCCAGATTGGCCAGTCCTACAGATGCGTAGCTGAGACTAGCTTCAACGCATACGCCATCTGGATGACCCCAGAGGCCAGAGCCCTCCATGCAGAGCTCGAAAATCCGGCTAACGCGATTAATCCTATTTCGTGCTTAGCAATTTTTAAAAAGTATCCTTCAATCACGAAGGAACTTGATAATCTAACTTTCAAGAACGGACAATGGGTACGCAATTAAATCCAAATTGCCTAAAGCCCAAGTCCTTAAAGTTAGGATTTTTCAATGCGAATGGCATTAAAACCCAGCGTGATGAGATTGCCACTTTTATTCGCGACCATCAGCTGGATATCTTCCTCGTTCAAGAGACTTTCCTCAAACCACACCGCCGCGACCCCAAAATTGCCAACTATCGTTTAGTTCGTAATGACAGGATACGTGGCCATGGGGGCGGTACCCTTATCTATAATAAAAAAGAACTTCACTGTGTCCCCATCACCCTGCCCGACCCCTCTTCGTACCTAGAGTACTCTGCTTGTCGGCTAGGAATGACTGGTCATCCATCGATCACCATCATCTCCGCATACTGCCCACCTCCCTCGGCGTCATCGTGTGACAACCCTGTAGGCCTCAAGAAAGACCTTAATGCCCTATTTGGCTTAAGTGTTTCTATCATTTTAGCGGGTGACCTCAATGCCAAACACCCCGCATGGAATAGTACCGTTGCCAACCCTAGAGGTAAGCTGGTATTAGACCTCAGCACGCATCTACATTATGATGTAATAGCCCCAATGAGCCCCACTCATTTCCCTACAACAACCTCGCATAATCCGGATATTCTCGATGTAGCGTTGCTTAAGAATGTAAACCTTAGGTTGAACTCTATAGAAACGCTATACGAATTAGACTCCGATCACCGTCCCGTGATTATGCACCTAACTAGTCGTTCGGGCCTCCCGGATCATGGACAGCCTATACCTACTCAAAAGGTCATTGACTGGAGGAAAGTAAGTGAAAAACTGAAATCCACAAAATTACCCCAATTAGACTCTATCCCAGATCTTATTGAAACAGTCGCTGACACGGTGGCGGCGATCGATTCGGTTACCAATCACGTGCAATCTGTCCTGAACGAGTGTTCAAGGGAAGTTCCAGTGCTGGACCCCCAGCAAGGGAAACTCCCGGACGATGTACGAAAGTTGATAACTGAAAAGAATGCGGCCGTCCGTGCCTATAGTAGCTTTCCCTGTGCCGCACATAAGGCTCACATGCGTGGATTACAGCGAGCTGTAAAGAAACGCACTGCTGAGCATCGGTCTGCGACATGGGAAAAGATGCTGAGCGGACTAGAACCCGACCAACATGCTTATTGGCACCTCCAGAGGAAATTACGCTCCACTGAAGAGACAGCCATTCCCCCTCTCATCCGCCCTGATAAGAGTGTAGCATTTGAAAACACTGAGAAGGCCGAATGTCTGGCTGCCAGCCTCGAACTTCAATGCTCACCCAGCTCCCAACCAGTAGACCAAGCCCACATTGACATGGTGGATGCTGAGGTCGAACGTAGGACCTCCCTCCCGCCCATAGAAGACCCAGATGACCCCCTACCCCCCGTCACTACAGACGAAGTAGAGGAGATCATTAAAAAGCTTCACCATCGCAAAGCCCCTGGCCTAGATGGTATCACCAATAAGGTGATTAAAATGTTCCCTGCCCAACTTATTATTTTAATGACGGCCATCTTTAACGCCGCATTAACTAATAATATTTTCCCACAAGTGTGGAAACAGGCCGCTGTGATAGGCATCCCCAAACCGGGTAAACCCAAATCGGAGCCCACAAGCTATAGGCCCATCAGTCTGCTCAGTACCTTCAGTAAGGTCTATGAGAGGATTATTTATAAACGTCTCAGAGACTTTGCTGAAAGAAAGGGCCTCATCCCTGACGAGCAATTCGGTTTTCGCTCCGAACACTCATGTGTCCAACAAGTCCACCGTATCGTCGAACATACCAGTGCTGGGTTCCAGCGTGGTCATATGACGGGTGCCTTATTCTTCGACATAGCGAAAGCGTTCGACAAAGTTTGGCACAATGGCTTAATTTTTAAGCTATACAAACTCGGCGTTCCAGACCGCCTAGTGCTGATACTAAGAGACTGGTTGTCGAACAGAACTTTCTGCTATCGAGTCGAGGGTGAACTCTCCACCCCTCATCCTATACGAGCTAGAGTCCCTCAAGGCTCGGTATTATCCCCACTTAATTTCACACTGTACACCAGTGATATCCCCAAAAGTAAAACGGCCCAGTTGGCACTATTCGCTGACGATACGGCCCTTTACTGCACCGGTCGGGTACCCAACAGCATCTCCCTCAAACTCCAAAGAGTCGCTAACACCCTGGGCAAGTGGTTCAGACCTTGGAGGATCGAAGTAAATCCCGACAAAAGTCAGGCTGTCCTTTTCTCAAGGCCTGACCGAAAATATAACAATTATTTCAAAAATCCCGTTCCCCCAAAACCCATAACCATGTACGGTAAGCCGATCCCTTGGGAGGAGCAAGCCAAATATCTAGGTGTCATACTAGATAATCACATCACATTCGCCAAGCACATACAGGCGGTACGCTCGCGAGCCGCTTTCGCTATGGGCAGACTCCATGGGATGGTGAACGCGCGCAGTAGCTTATCACTCAAGTGTAAGCTGCGCACATTCACAGCGGTCATCCGTCCCATCATGACCTATGCCTGCGCTGTCTTCGCACACGCAAAGCCCCACCACATTCACAGGCTACAGGTAATTCAAAACCGTTTCCTCCGGAAAATCACGGGTGCTCCCTGGTTTGTCCTTAATCAGGAACTCCATCTGGACCTGAAAATCCCCACAATTCAGCAGTTCATGAAGCGTCTTTCTAAGCGTTTCTTCGACACTGCATCTAAACACAAAACCCTCTTATAAAAGAGGCCACCCGCTATAATCCCTCCTACATATCTAGAGTTCACCGACCGAGGCACACTCTCAACATTCCCGATGACGCCACTACCCTGCTCCAAGAGAGCCGTAGGGAAACCAGTACAATTAAAAAGTCACACAAAACAAAAGCGTTCCATCCTCGCCGCCGAGGACCGTCGCGAAGTCCCCGTAAAAATAGCCCCGATATAGGTAATAACAGCCCGCGCAATGCTGTACTAAATAATAACAGAGATAGTGGAGTTTCTTGTCAGCTCTTCTCCACAGTAGGTGCTTTCCGAACTGATGGTAGAATCAATAACAGTCAAGATCCAGCTTGTCCCCTTGCTGCCCCCCCCAGCGACGCCCTGAGCCGAGGTCCGACCCCACCTGGGGTAGCCCTCAGCGCAGTCGCTTAGGTTAGAAACTTGTGCCTGGCTGGAGGCTTAGTTTAGTCTCCACAGGATAGCCCGGTTAAGCAGTAGCCAATCACTCTGATTGATCTGCGAGACGTCACTTATAAAAAAAAGCGGTCGGGCATTCCGAAAATAGCATCAAGACGAAATAATACACAAGAAGAAGAAAAAGGTCTTTTATTTCGAAGCACTACAAGATTCAGCGTCCGCCCCCATTCTGTTCCTGTCCAGCTCTGCCGCCGTTTTACTCCCCGGCTATCTTCGTGTTAATTAAGCTCCTGAGCGATCCCGAACAATTTCATACCGCCGCCGATTTCATACCGCCGCCGGCTGTCGTCACGCACGCACGTATCGCTCTGCGCGCCCCCCGCCGCCCGCACCCCGCTCTCCTATTTCGTCGCGAACTCCGCGACGCGTCAGTGGTTCGTCGCTTCTACGCACGCAGCAAGTGTTTGCTTAGGCAAACGTCGGATCAGGCCCTTATCAGGGTAGGAAAAGACACCCTTTCTTAACAGATTGTCAATTTATTTTTGGCCCCGTCTGGGCAAAAACCACGTTCTTAGTGGTCCTTTGGTGGAAACCTTACGGTGCCAACATAAACCAAAGGGGGTGTTGACCCAACGCACCCGCCAGGCTCCTTCAGAGCACGGCAGTCGATTGGAGTCGGGAGCAAGGGACCTGGCCTTGGTGACTTGCCTAGTCAACCCTTGACTCTGTTTCCAGCTACACCTGGCACGACTGGGAGTGTTTACCCCTACGTGCCAGACCAAGGTGTACACACGTCGGGTACCCACCTTCTGTGGGTTACCCAGCACCCTAGGGCCCCTATCACCCATTGAGATTGGTGATAGGTATACTAGCTTAGGGCTCATTTAGAAACTCACCTCCCAGTCTAACCCGACTGGGAGGGTAGGGCTACTCATCCCCGGGCGTACCCACCCGGGGACTACGTTAGAATTGTTAATTTCATCTTTGTTTACGTTGTTTATCAACTTTGATAACAACTTGTTTTCCCCAATTTTAAATTAATTCTTCCAAGAGGTGTGCCTTAAGGACGCCTCCTTTAAGAAAGAGCACGGGGATGCTTTCAAAAAAATCCTCTCTAACATCCCGGCCGAAAAAGGCCAGTCAATAGAATCCGATAGGGCTCCCACGCCCATGGAGACGCAGGAATTGCCCTGCGCCCAAGCTCCCCCTCCAGTCTTAGCTTCAGTGCTAAATTCTCTTCCCCCCAAATCCCGGGCTTACAAGCCTGATGAGAGGCCTATTACCTCTCTCTCCCCCATGGAGGTTCTCTCCAATACCGACGATGACTCAGCTGATGAATGCTCAGCCATTACATCCGAGGAGACCTCATCCACCTCCTCCTCCGAGGATGGCTTCACCCCCGTCCCTGGCCACAAAAGGAAGGCCAGGAAAACATCTAAGGCCAGGAAAACATCTAAGGCCTCGAAGGCTAAGAAATCTCTGGCGTCGACGCCCTTTTCGTCCCCCATCGCCTCCCCCTGCCCCTCACCCCTGCCGTCGGCCCAAAGCCCCCCGCCTACTGCCCCCGCCTCTTCTAACACCTCAGCCAGCCCGGACTTAAATGCTTTTCAGAAGCAAAAGCGCCCTCCACCTGTCTACCTACAAGACAAAACAAAGTGGAACAAAGTCTCCACCATTTGCGCGGATCGAAAGATCAATTTTACAAGCGCAACATCATGCCAACAGGGCATTAAAATCACTGTCCCTACCTCAAGTGACCACAGGTCATTGACCCGCATGCTGAAAGGGGAAAACTTTCCCTTTCACACTTATTCCTTACCGGAAGACACGCCCACCCGAGTGGTGATAAGGCGCGTTCCCAAAGAAATCGCCACGGAAGATATCCGTGACGATCTCCGGGCCCAGAAAGTCCCTGTTATCTCTGTCCACCGCCTGCATAAGGCAAGAGGTGGACAAGTTTACGACATGGTGCTGGTGATTTGCAGCCACACCGAGGGTCACAATCCCATCTTCGGGATTAAATCGGTATGCTCCCTGTCGGGCATAACCATTGAGAAACCCTACCGCCCTACTATAGTTGGTCAGTGCCATCGCTGCCAACTCTACGGCCATTCCCAATCAAACTGCTTCGCCACCCCTAGATGCGTCAAGTGTCTAGGTGAACATGGCACTAAGGACTGCAGTCGTCCTAAAGACCCAACCAAATGCACGGAGCCTCCAAGCTGCGTGCTTTGTGGGCAAGTTGGCCATCCCGCCAACTACAAAGGGTGCCCGAAAGCACCTAAAGCCGCACCTAAAGCTGCCAAGCGTTTCGACGCTAAACAGCAACGCGCCGCTCCCCTCACCACTGAGCCCCTCTCGCTAACCCAGCAGAGGCTCGCTCCCCAGAGGTCATCACCCTGGAACCAATTAAATCACCAGAAAGCTTTCCCAGCTCTGGTGAACAACCAACACACCCAGGCCATTCCTGCGCTCATGGATTTAGTAATCCCAGCGCCAATCATTGCCCATACGACTGGACCAGCGACTCCCGCTGTACCCAACCCAGTCCAACCCACCCAGACCACCCAAGTGGCCCCCAACAAGGCAGCTAACGCTCGCCCACCCCCAGCCCAGATTGGCCAGTCCTACAGATGCGTAGCTGAAACCATTTTCAACGCCTACGCCATCTGGATGACCCCAGAGGCCAGAGCCCTCCATGCAGAGCTCGAAAACCCGGCTAACGCAATAAATCCTAATTCGTGCTTAGCAATTTTTAAAAAGTATCCTTTAATCACGAAGGAACTTGATAACCTAACCTTTAAGAACGGACAATGGGTACGCAATTAAATCCAAATTGCCTAAAGCCCAAGTCCTTAAAGTTAGGATTTTTCAATGCAAATGGCATTAAAACCCAGCGTGATGAGATTGCCACTTTTATTCGCGACCATCAGCTGGATATCTTCCTCGTTCAAGAGACTTTCCTCAAACCACACCGCCGCGACCCCAAAATTGCCAACTACCGTTTAGTTCGTAATGACAGGGTACGTGGCCATGGGGGCGGTACCCTTATTTATTATAAAAAGGAACTTCACTGTGTCCCCATCACCCTGCCCGACCCCTCTTCGTACCTAGAGTACTCAGCTTGTCGGCTAGGAATGACTGGTCATCCATCGATCACCATCATCTCCGCATACTGCCCACCTCCCTCGGCGTCATCGTGGGCCTCAAGAAAGACCTTAATGCCCTATTTGGCTTAAGTGATTCTATCATTTTAGCGGGTGACCTCAATGCCAAACACCCCGCATGGAATAGTACCGTTGCCAACCCTAGAGGTAAGCTGGTATTAGACCTCAGCATGCTTCTACATTATGATGTAATAGCCCCAATGAGCCCCACTCATTTCCCTACAACAACCTCGCATAATCCGGATATTCTCGATGTAGCGTTGCTTAAGAATGTAAACCTTAGGTTGAACTCTATAGAAACGCTATACGAATTAGACTCCGATCACCGTCCCGTGATTATGCACCTAACTAGTCGCTCGGGCCTCCCGGATCATGGACAGCCTATACCTACTCAAAAGGTCATTGACTGGAGGAAAGTAAATGAAAAACTGAAATCCACAAAGTCACCCCAATTAGACTCTATCCCAGATCTTATTGAAACAGTCGCTGACACGGCGGCGGCGATCGATTCGATTACCAATCACGTGCAATCTGTCCTGAACGAGTGTTCAAGGGAAGTTCCAGTGCTGGACCCCCAGCAAGGGAAACTCCCGGACGATGTACAGAAGTTGATAACTGAAAAGAACGCGGCCGTCCGTGCCTATAGTAGCTTTCCCTGTGCCGCACATAAGGCTCACATGCGTGGATTACAGCGAGCTGTAAAGAAACGCACTGCTGAGCATCGGTCTGCGACATGGGAAAAGATGCTGAGCGGACTAGAACCCGACCAACATGCTTACTGGCACCTCCAGAGGAAATTACGCTCCACTGAAGAGACAGCCATTCCCCCTCTCATCCGCCCTGATAAGAGTGTAGCATTTGAAAATACTGAGAAGGCCGAATGTCTGGCTGCCAGACTCGAACTTCAATGCTCACCCAGCTCCCAACCAGTAGACCAAGCCCACATTGACATGGTGGATGCTGAGGTCGAACGTAGGACCCCCCTCCCGCCCATAGAAGACCCAGATGACCCCCTACCCCCCGTCACTACAGACGAAGTAGAGGAGATCATTAAAAAGCTTCACCATCGCAAAGCCCCTGGCCTAGATGGTATCACCAATAAGGTGATTAAAATGTTCCCTGCCCAACTTATTATTTTAATGACGGCCATCTTTAACGCCGCATTAAGTAATAATATTTTCCCACAAGTGTGGAAACAGGCCGCTGTGATAGGCATCCCCAAACCGGGTAATCCCAAATCGGAGCCCACAAGCTATAGGCCCATCAGTCTGCTCAGTACCTTTAAAGTCTATGAGAGGATTATTTACAAACGTCTCAGAGACTTTGCTGAAAGAAAGGGCCTCATCCCTGACGAGCAATTCGGTTTTCGCTCCGAACACTCATGTGTCCAACAAGTCCACCGTATCGTCGAACATACCAGTGCTGGGTTCCAGCGTGGTCATATGACGGGTGCCTTGTTCTTCGACGTAGCGAAAGCGTTCGACAAAGTTTGGCACAATGGCTTAATTTTTAAGCTATACAAACTCGGCGTTCCAGACCGCCTAGTGCTGATACTAAGAGACTGGATGTCGAACAGAACTTTCTGCTATCGAGTCGAGGGTGAACTCCCCACCCCTCATCCTATACGAGCTGGAGTCCCTCAAGGCTCGGTATTATCCCCACTTAATTTCACACTGTACACCAGTGATATCCCCAAAAGTAAAACGGCCCAGTTGGCACTATTCGCTGACGACACGGCCCTCTACTGCACCGGTCGGGTACCCAACAACATCTCCCTCAAACTCCAAAGAGTCGCTAACACCCTGGGCAAGTGGTTCAGACTCTGGAGGATCGAAGTTAATCCCGACAAAAGTCAGGCTGTCCTTTTCTCAAGGCCTGATCGAAAATATAACAATTATTTCAAAAATCCCGTTCCCCCGAAACCCATAACCATGTACGGTAAGCCGATCCCTTGGGAGGAGCAAGCCAAATATCTAAGTGTCATACTAGATAATCACCTCACATTCGCCAAGCACATACAGGCGGTACGCTCGCGAGCCGCCTTCGCTATGGGCAGACTCCATGGGATGGTGAACGCGCGCAGTAGCTTATCACTCAAGTGTAAGCTGCGCACATTCACAGCGGTCATCCGTCCCATCATGACCTATGCCTGCGCTGTCTTCGCACACGCAAAGCCCCACCACATTCACAGGCTACAGGTAATTCAAAACCGTTTCCTCCGGAAAATCACGGGTGCTCCCTGGTTTGTCCGTAATCAGGAACTCCATCTGGACCTGAAAATCCCCACAATTCAGCAGTTCATGAAGCGTCTTTCTAAGCGTTTCTTTGACACTGCATCTAAACACAAAAACCCTCTTATAAAAGAGGCCACCCGCTATAGTCCCTCCTACATATCTAGAGTTCGCCGACCGAGGCACACTCTCAACATTCCCGATGACGCCACTACCCTGCTCCAAGAGAGCCGTAGGGAAACTAGTACAATTAAAAAATCACACAAAACAAAAGCGTTCCATCCTCGCCGCCGAGGACCGTCGCGTAGTCCCCGTAAAAATAGCCCCGATATAGGTCATAACAGCCCGCGCAATGCTGTACTAAATAATAACAGAGATAGTGGAGTTTCTTGTCAGCTCTTCTCCACAGTAGGTGCTTTCCGAACTGATGGTAGAATCAATAACAGTCAAGATCCAGCTTGTCCCCTTGCTGCTCCCCCCCAGCGACGCCCTGAGCCGAGGTCCGACCCCACCTGGGGTAGCCCTCAGCGCAGTCGCTTAGGTTAGAAACTTGTGCCTGGCTGGAGGCTTAGTTTAGTCTCCACAGGATAGCCCGGTTAAGCAGTAGCCAATCACTTTGATTGATCTGCGAGACGTCACTTAAAAAAAAAAAAAAAAACCGAACAATTTGAATAATGAAGATGAAACTACGACGGAAACCTTAGTACAGGAAACGATAGCTGTTATCGAAAAATCACCTTGTTCCAGTCCATCTACTTTGAGCTCACATTTTCTAAATGAAACAGAACTCCAAAATTTGAGTTTGACTCTGGATAATATAGCCACCTCATCCACCTCAAAAGGACCGACAATGACACTAGAATCAAGCTTTTACTATGGTGAACATAAGGAGGAGTCCATTTTAAATGAAATTACTGCTGAAAATATTCAAAACGCCTTCCTTTAATTTCTTCATTATATTTCCTAGACGAAACGACTGGTGAATTTCGGAACCACGATATAAACGATACATCCAGCTCAATATCAGAAACAGTGCAACAAGATTTAGAATTAAATTGCAGTGATGATGATCAAGACTATGATTATGAACCAGATCATGAGGAGTCTTCCACAGCTTGTGAATCTGAATCGGAAAATATTCCGTTAGCAAAAAAAAAGACGTGGTATCAGAAGACAACCTCAATGGGACAGAAACCGACAAAAGTTGAGGCGTATGCAAGGTAAAACGTATAAAGGGATAAAAAAGGAAGCAGGTAAATGGAATCAAACTAATTCCAAACCTGCTAGAGAAATGAAGAGTGCTTGTAACTGTAAATCCGCAAAATTCGATTGTAGAAAGTTGACAGAAGATGCAAGAAAAAAACTTCATATCAACTTTTGGAAAAACTTAAATTGGGAACAAAGGAAAGTTTATATAGCAAGTTTAGTTACCAAAGTATCACCAACGTCTAGAAGGCTGAATAATGACAGCTCTCGTAGAAATATTACTTTTAATTAAAACTTGCGAGTCGATGAGCAAAAATTTCGTGTCTGCAAACAAATGTTTCTAAACACATTTGATCTGGGTGAAAAAAGTGTAAGAATGTGTTCCACGAGCAACGATAGTGGAATTCCTAACCTAGCGGCACCACGTCCACTGCAAACGCATACTGAACGTCAAAATCATCTAGAATCGTTCTTAGATGCCTTGCCAAAAATGGAATCGCACTACTGTCGTGCAAATTCAACAAAGATTTATCTGGAACCTAATTGGTCATCATTGACAGAACTTTACAGCTTTTACCAAAAACAAGCTGTTGAAGACAATATTAAACAATTTTCATGGACTCACTTTGTACAAGAACTAAAGAAAAAAAACATAACTTTGTTTCAAAACCGCAAAGATCAATGTGATACTTGTTTTGCATTTACTCAGTCCAGAGTGGATCAAAGTACTTATGATTCACACATTTTGAGGAAGACCATGGGCAGAAACGAAAAATCAAATGACAAAAGTCTTGCGGAAATTGACAATACTATGAAAGTATATTGTGTGGATGTTCAAGCAGTTTTATTGGCACCAAAACTGAATGTGTCCAAAGCGTATTACAAGACCAAATTAAAACTTCACAATTTTATTTCATATGATCTTGTGACGCGACATGGCAGGTGCTACTTGTGGGATGAAGTGAATGGTGGGCTAGAAGCAGAAGCATTTGCGTCTCTATACAGTGACCTTATTAATACAGAATTTCAAAGATCCGAAACAAATTTGTCTAAAATTGTGTTATACAAAATACGGCTGCTGCTATCAAAATCGGAACCAAGTAGTTGCAAATGCAATCTTACACTGTGCTGTTAAACTTGGAATAGTTATTGAGCACAAATATTTAGAACATGGGCATACCTTTATGGAGGTAGATTCAGAGCACAGCGTCATTGAAAGAAAAATTCAGAAGAAAGATTGTATTTATATTCCTGCTGAATATGTCGGCATAATAGAATCAGCCAGAAAGAATCCAGGTCCATACGAAATACAGTCTTAACTACAATTTTTTCAAGGATTATTCTAAACTACTATATTACTCAAGTATACGACCTGGTCACAGGGCTGGTGATAATATTGTGAACGACATTCGTTGCTTAAAATATAATCCTAATGGCTCCATTGAATATAAAATTATGTACGATGACGATTGGACTCTTTTGCCCCGAAGAACGAGATTGCCAAATCCAAACATCACACTGCCTGCACTCTACAATCCCAAGAAAAATATTGATCTTCGCAAGTTTCAAGATTTACAAGACCTGAAAACTTTACTTCACGAAAATTACCATTCTTATTATGATACCCTACCTCATGCATGCCAAAATCAATCATCTTGTCCTCATATCAAGAACATATAATTTTTAAACAAAGATGAAACTGCCCATAATGTTGTTTAAACATGTTTTTAGGTTCAAAATTAATTGAGGAATAATAAGAGACCTAAAAAACGGTAGATAACATTTACAATTTTTAGAGAAAAACTGTCTTTTCTGTAAAAAATTGAATTCTGTTTGGCCATTTTCCAAAAACAAAAATTAATTTTGCAGATTTTTTCTTCATGTTGGTTGTTTATTGTTGATTAAAATTAATAACCTGGCTACTGAGAATACCCTGCATTTTTTTTTTACTTTTTTTAAAAAGAAAATAAAAAGTTATACCGCCTCAATTAGTTGTACTACCTAAAACTTTAATAAAAATTTAAAAATCTGTAGAAAAAAAACGAAAAGCCAAAAACAAAAATTAAAAAAAGTTTCACCGATAAAATGAACCAAAATTTCACCCCTTTTAATATGTACAGTTTATAAAAAACCACCCTGTATACTATATAATGTTATTTATTTATTTATCTATACTGTTTGTTTGTACACAATAAGTTTGCCTATTCGGTCATCCCTCAAAGGAGACCAACACCTATGATAAACTAACTGACAGGATCGGTCAATTGTATCTAACACGGCAGAAGAAGACAACGTTTAAAACTATCTACCAAGAAAAAAGTGTTTACCAAATATGGATGGAAATAAGGGATGCTGGGCACCTCCAAATTCACTAAATCCCTCAAACATAAGTGAGGAACTAGGTGAGTAAACAAATTTAATTTTTATTTAGAATAAGTAATATAAAAATAATTTATATATTTTGCCTCGACC
This sequence comes from Orthosia gracilis, assembly GCA_947562075.1. NCBI lineage: Eukaryota > Metazoa > Arthropoda > Insecta > Lepidoptera > Noctuidae > Orthosia > Orthosia gracilis. Next base: position 55,899,296 of record OX387266.1, read on the forward strand.
GGAATCGAACCCCAGACGATGACGCGATGCGAATTCCGACATATTCGCCTTTCAGAATCAGAAATCCTTAAATAACGTTACGTTCGTATTATGTATACAAATATTAGAGAAAGAGGAACCTAAAAACTATAGGATCGATTAAAAAAATCTTTCACTATTATAATGCTACATTATTTTTGTTTTACAGGCACAAGCAGCGCCAGCAGCACAAGCAGCGCCAGCCGCACAAGGAGCGCGAGCAGTTTAAGCATCGATTCGATGCAAGCTAAGGAAATGATGCCAATGCCCCCAAAATCAGCATCATCTGCGAGAGGAGGTAAAATATATGGTATATTTGTTCATATTACTTTATTCATTTTCTACGTTATATAGATCACCCACTTTAATCTTTTGTGTCATTTAATAATATTTTGCCTAATCTAATCAACTGACTTACGTTTGTAGGGAAGGTCGATTTTTTAACCTTTTGACCGCCAGAGCAAAAACGCATCGCCGTGCCCTCCACGCCAAGCCACAAATTCAATGAGATAACCTTGAAAATAGTAGGGAGTCCAAAATGTTATCGATAAACATAATAATTCACGTCTGAATATTTGAATAAACAGCTTATAACACAAAAATAATATTTATTTAACCTCATCTCCTACTGTAAAAACTTAAGACCACATTTATAGCAACTATCAACAAAAAAAATCAACCTTTTGAGATACAAAAATACATATAAAATTGCAGCAAGTTACAGCACTATTCTCTATCAGTTACGCCCCATTGGCATGTATACATGCCAATGGCGCGGGCAACCATCCTTTTTTTTATAATCTCTCGCTTCTGATTAGGGATGTGTAGCTGTATATTATTATAACTTATCGAGTTTATTTATTAAGTTTATATGAACTATAGGTATTATTGTGGAGTGTTTATTTGTAAATATCAAAACAACTATTACCTTTAAATAAAGGGAATTGCATTAAAACTACATATTTCCGCACTTAACAACACGGCACGCGCTTACGACGTCACCAGTCCGACATCTATTCATGTCAATGGCGCAGAAGGGATTGCATATCGATACTGTGCTAGGGATGCGCATGATTGGCGAAAAGGAAAATATTCAAATCAACAATATCCACAATATAGACAATATGGTATTATACCAAAGAATGTAGTATTTACCTTTTTTCTCAGTGACTAAGCTTATATATTTTTTTTGTAGTTATTACAAAAATTAAGCGAATTAGAGTAATTTCGCTGAAATTTTAATGAAGTTACTTGAATATTACACTACATCACTAGTAGGCACGTATACATGTCATTGGCGCGAGAGAACATGCTTTTTTAGCCATTAATTAAGTTATTTTTTGTCATCAAATATTTGAATAACTACTTGGCAATTTTGTTTACTGTGTACAATTATGTAATAACTGGGGATTCAGTTCATAAACTGTATAAATAAAACACGTAAAAGTAAAGGTTTAATATGTTTATTTTGTATTTATCTATGATCTGTTTCTTGGCATGTATAGGTGTCGTTGGCGCACAGGGCACGATTGCGCATGACATCTATAGATGTCATTGGCGTTCAAAAGGTTAAATTAATTTTCCATGGGGGAAAGTTTAAAATTTGTCAAATGTCTTTGATTTCAGATCCACTTGATTCATGAAATTAATGATAATAATTACATACTTAAAACTTTTTATACAGGCTGTTAGGAAAAGTTTCATTATCCATTAAACCACATAAAGTGTAAGTGATGTACAATCTATTTAACACTACTTAAATATTTTAAATTTAAAGATTTTGTATCAATATGTGGTTGGCCGTGTGGTGTCGGCTAAGAATGGCACCATCCCCTTTCCTCCCGTGGGTGTCGTAAAAGGCGACTAAGGGATCTACCGGAGAATGGGCAGCAGCATCCTCTGAGTACAAACATTCAATCCAACTGCGATCGCCAACCCGCCTGGCAAGCGTGGCGATTATCGCAAATCCCCCCATTTTGGGGGAGGCCTATGTCCAGCAGTGGACGTCTATCGGCTGATATGATGATGATGATGTGGTTAAAGGGATAATGAAACTTTTCCTAAGAGCCTGTATAATTACATATATAAGAGTATTAATTATATTAACTTTCAAATTGATATTTTTTCAGATATTGCAAGTTCCAATGCTGGTGCCGTCATTGTTCCGGCACAACGTTCATCAACAATCTTATCGGCCGAACCACCACCGCAGCAAAGAGGCCGCCAGCAAGAGAGGGTTAACGTTGAAGTGTCTACGACGGTTGAAATGGAAACCAATTTGAAGCGATTCAAATTGGCCATTATGGTTAGTGTTTGCTATGCGACAACATCTCTATTGATATCTATTGTCACTTTACTTTATCTTTTCTAGCAGTTCTTGTTAAATGACATGTCATACACTTTATTCAAACATTTCCTTTCATTCGTCTCTCCCCTTATAACTGGATTGACTAACCCTTCACTTTGTCATTCAATACCTACATACATCTAACTACAACTCACACTTACACTCTTACACAATTACATACATCCATTTATAGTACTGAAAATAATTCCTACAGTATTATATTAATTACATTACTTTCTGTAAATAAATCGTTAAATTTTCTAAAACTTATATTTCTAAAATTAATGTTGAACTAGCCATTTCCTTCTGTCCTCTAAAGATGAAAAGTGACAGGACTAGTCTTATTTTAGTTAAAAGTTAGTTTTTCCGAATTAAGGCCAGTCTATTATTAGATAGCGATCCATGAAAAAAATTCTAACTAACATGGTCAGTGAAATTAAAGGAAAACATGGATAATTTAATAATTACATAAATTTAAAATTTATGTAATTGCGCTTGGCAAAAGAAATTCAAAACGCTTACCCAGCAATTACATGACCTTACAAAAAATGACACAATTATCTGTAGACAATACTTTAAAACAGTTAAAAGATAACTCAATCGCTGAACTCACTGTGGAATTAGGTTTTGAGGAGGACAAAATTAAAAACATTTTAAAACAATGGCGCAGTATTAACTTTGTGAAATGGGACATCATGACTACAGATACTGTATAATTATGGGCTCATGTATTAAAATACAAGGACGCTGCAGGTTTTAATACGTACAAAGACATAGCAGACTTAGCCATCACAGTTCTGTCGTTGCCACATTCCAACGCAGAAGTGGAACGAATGTTCAGTCAAATGAATATTATAAATAACAAACTGAGGAACAGGCTGGCTTCAACCACTTTAAGCTCCATAATTCTTATAAGGAATCAGTTAAAGATTTTAAAACGATATTGCCATAGCTATGTATTGCCAGATGATGTCCTGACCAAATTCACTAAAACTATTAAAAAACTAAGTACTTCTACAGTGGAACCATCAACTTCTGCTGCTTCAGCGCCATTAGAAGTTGTCGAAGTCAAAAATGACGCAATAGATAACGAAATTTTTGCTTGTTTAAACCTATAGAGATTTCATTATTATGATTAAATACTTGATTACAAAAAATGCTTTTATTTACACCATATTTTGTTATCATGGCATATTTTGAAATATTTAGCTACTTCTAGCGGATTTTTTTTTTCAAAATCTAGGGACTATTGCATCGAGCTCTAGGGACTTTTTTTTTTCCTAAACGGCAACACTGTCTAGGTGTTATTTTAGATAATCACCTCACTTTCGCCAAGCACATACAGGCGGCACGCTCGCGAGCTGCCTTCGCTATGGGCAGACTCCACGGGATGGTGAACGCGCGCAGTAGCTTGTCACTTAAGTGCAATCTGCGCACATTCACAGCGGTCATCCGTCCCATCATGGCCTATGCCAGCGCTGTCTTCGCACACGCAAAGCCCCACCACATTCACAGGCTCACAGCGATCATCCGTCCCATCATGACCTATGCCTGCGCTGTCTTCGCACACGCAAAGCTCCATCATATACATAACATAGGCTACAGGTAATTCAAAACCGTTTCCTCCGGAAAATCACGGGTGCTCCCTGGTTTGTCCGCAATCAGTAACTCCATATGGACCTGAAAATACCCACGATACAGCAGTTCACGAAACGCCTTTCCAAGCGATTCTTTGAAACTGCGGCCAAAAAAAAACCCGCTATGAACCCTCAAAAATCTCACTCTCACCACTCCCGATGACGCCACCACCCTGCTTCAAGAGAGCCGTAGGGAAACTAGCACACTTAAAAAAGCTAATATAACAAAAGCGTTCCATCCTCGCCGCCGAGGCCCGCCGCGAAATCCCCGTAAAAAGCGCCCCGACGTAGTTCAAAACAGCCCGCGATATGCTGAACTAAATCATAACAGAGACAGTGGAGTTTCTTGTCAGTTCTTCTCCACAGTAGGTACTTTCCGAACTGATGGTAAAATCAATAATAGTCAAGATCTAGCTTGTCCCCTTGCTGTCCCATCAAGCCGCCCTGCCCTGAGCCGAGGTTCGACCCCACCTGGGGTAGCCCTCAGCGCAGTCGCTTAGGTTTAGGAATTTGTGCCTGGCTGGAGGCTTACTTTAGTCTCCACAGGATAGACGGGTTAAACAGTAACCAATCATTTTGATTGAACTGTGAGACGTCACTTAATAAATAATTAAAAATCCATAGGGTTATGGCAGAAACTACTGAACGCCACCTGCTACGATCCAATTCCTTTATTTCATTATTATGCAAATTTAAATGCACAAACAATAAATAAGTAAATGTTTTTGACCTTTTCAATGACAATTTCAAAAATATTTTACTTGAATTCATTAGAACCTTGAAATACAACCATTTTTACATTTTGTAATTGCGGATTATTGTCGACAACCTGACAGATATTATCTATTATCGTTTCAACCATTTTTAACTATAGAACCAATATTATCCCAAAAATTTACAAACTGACCGACATTTGCTTGAAAATTTCACATTTATTAAAACCTATCCCTGAAGACCAACCAATCAAACTAAAAAAAGCTCATCGCCATAACTCACAGGGTTTTTCAGAAACTAACTCAGAACGCCAACAAAAAAGATCGACTAAGCCTGTCATTAAAGACCAACCAGTAAGCAAGTGTTTTTAAGTCGTGTCATACAAGCAGGTTGCCAGTGTTCTGTCTTCTTATTCTTCGTCGTATCGATGATTCCTTAATTGAATGTATAGAATAGAATTTATCCGCATCGACAGCGTTAAGCCTTACAAAGGTCTTTCAACCTGGAGGCGTTGTTGCACTTAGCCTCCTCAATTTTAAGAATCCTACCACGCTTGACGAAATTCATCAATGGTCTAAGAAGATTGACAGTTTCACACTAAATTTAACTCATTTACACAGAAACAAGTTTACCGAGGTGAAAACAAGATAAAGATAGTTTGAAACTCTACCGCAAGGCGCGAACCACAAGATCCTTTTCGTTGCTTCTTGGTAACTGTCATTCTCTTTCATTGTATGCAACTATCTAGCTAGATTTTATGTAATGGTTAACCTCAGGATCAGTTTCCAAGCAATTTCATCAAGTAAATAGCTTTTCTTTTACAGTAAATACCCGAAAAACAAATTCGTCACACATAAGCTCACTCTTTTTTTTGTATGGCAGAAACTACTGATCGCCAGCAGCTACCGTAGCAGACGTCATCCAAAATAATGGTAAAAGGACTAAGGATTGTAGCCGAGCTACGACCCCAGTCGTTTTACTTCATTTTTTTTTGGTAATTTTTAAATACATAACTTTAAAAAAATAACATTCGTTTCGGCAGTCGGTGTCTTTGGTACCTCTTGGTTTCATAATTTTTCGACACCTACTTCCGAAACGAAAGTTATTTTGAACTTTTTGCTGTTTTGCTTTTGAAGTCGGTTTATTTTTTTGTGATAATATTTTTCTTTCTCTCTTTTTAGTTTTAGTACGTAACTAAAAATGAGCAAGTAATAACTCAATTAACACTGTTAATTGAGTTATTGCTGTACGTCGCTAGAGTTCGGTTATATGCTTCCATATCTTGAAAACTGTTGGACCGATTTTGATGAAACTGCACAAAAAGAATGATCACGATCCATTTGGTAATTTCCGAGAAATGCGTGGACAAACATACAAGTTCTAGCAATATTACATACATACGTGTCGAATTGATTACCTCCTTTTATTTGAAGTCGGTAATAACCAATAAATAAATAGTGAAGTTTATCACCAAAACAAGAAACGACCAGCATACATATTTTTGACCTTTACAATGACAATTTCAACAAGATTTTCATAGAATTCATTAGAACCTTGAAAGACAACCATTTTCACATTTTGTTTTTGACACGTTTACAGAACCAATGTTATTTCCAAACATGACAAACTGATCCGACTTTTGCTTGAAAATTTTACTTTTATTAAAGCCTACCCTTGAATACCAACCAATCAACCAAAAGTTAAAAACTGGAATTTGCAAGATTATTTTATTCCTTGGAATGGCAAAATATCAATATTATAAATGCAAAAGTAACTCTGTTTGTTTGTTACCTTTTCACAAATAAACGGTTGAACCGATTCAAATGAAATTTGGTATGGAGATAGTTTGAGGCTGGGACGGACATAGGACAGTTTTATTCCGGTAGTGTTTCCTTCGGATGATAAAACAATTAACACGCCAGCGGGGCCGCAGACAGAAACTTTTAAACATTAAATACAGATATCACCAAAACAAGATAAGACTCAATGACTACTTCAACAACAATCCATAAATTTCATTTTGAACCTTGTAAAAGTACTTCGTACTTTTTGCGATTGCGAATTTTTGTCGACAGCACTACAAAAGCTTATGTCCCAGGACAGACATTGTTTTAACAATTTTTTACCACAGAACCAATTTTTTTTCCTCAAAAATTACCAACTGACTTTTTCTTGAAAATTTGAACTTAGTTAAAACCTATCCCTGAAGACCAACCAAACTGTATTAGCATGTGTGCAAGATTCTTTTATACCATAGAATGGCTAACAAGCAGACAGCACACCTGATCTTAATTGGACACCTGCAATACCATATGTTTATTCCCTGCATTTTTTAATAGGACTCTCTTCCAATTTTTGCTTGTTATTCTGCTAAAATTGGAAGAGAGTTAATCTGTCCATGTTGCTCCTCTGCAGAAAGAACTCGGGAGCCAGCCCATTCCACAACTTGCAGAAATAAAGCAACATCAATCTATGATCTACAATGAAATCATTTTGATTTTTTTGATTTGATTCTGTTCATAAACTGAAGCTTCAAGAAATGGAACAATCATTTGAATGTGACTGTACTTTTATTTGAATGTGACAGTTTTGTTCTCTATTATGGATTGTTCAAGTAGAGGCCAATATCTTCTTAATAGTCGAATTTAAGGCAGCTTTAGTACAGCACAGGAAAAGCACAAATCTTCAGTACAGTTTCAGTTTTGAGACAAACACATCTTCTTTTATTTTCTTTTTAGTATCACAGTTTGTAGATTTTAAATCATGATCACCCACAGCTTGACAAAATATTCAATGCATTGCTTTTATCTGCATTCTTTATTTTCGATGAAACAAATTCTTCGACTCCCACAATTTCTCTGAAAAAGAAAACTAATGTTAAAATCTATACACAAACCAAACAAACAAAAACAAAACATCATTAATGCCACAAGCCGTTCACTGCCAGTCCAGCTTTGAATCTCAAGGACTACACTGGAACTTTTTTTTCTATTCTATTATTTTCTGAGGTTGGGGCAACATGTCTTCTTCCATATGTCTATACTAGTAACTATCCCCCTTTTACTAACGATGTTCACTCAGTCCATGTCTCATTTCTTTGATCCCTTCTGCTACGTTTACAAAATAGCATCAACTGATCCTGTATTTTTCAGGGCTTTTGTAACAATGAAAGCTTACAGTAATAAAATTGGAAGTGAGATTACAATTATTATGGTAAGATACTCTAATAATTAGATGCCACCATCATCATCATCGTCCTGCCCTTATCCCATACACTGTCTTCTTCCATACCGTCCTGTCCCCGGTCATGCTATCACTAATTCCATTCTCTTTCATATCACTCCTCACACATTCTATCCTAGATATAATTAAATGCCTGTAGTAGATAACGAATGGTATAACCGCTTAAAAGTGTAGTAGTGGTCAAATAAAAGCATATCAATAATAAAAAAAACCAGCCCCCTTAACCAAGTTACAAAAGTTTTGTATCGAATCTCTTTCTCCAATCATTATCGCCTTCTATTTGTATGGTCTGACCACGTGACTTAATGTTCAGATGTGTCATTCCCATACTTTGATTAGTTTTCTACTAGCCTTATTGATTGTAGATTGTCAACTTGGCTACAGATCCTGCCGTCTTGTAACAATCAGAACATTAGGCCACCAAGGAATGAATGAAAGACAGGCATGCAGCTGAGATGAGAATACTAAGAAGGATGTGGAATATTACACAAATAGAATTAGGAAGAAGAGAAAGTGGCAATAGTGACAGCAACATTGTAGGAAATCTGTTTGCATAGTATGAGATGCAGAGGAATAAATAAAATTTCATGAAGTTTTGACTCTTGACTGTGGATGGTTATAAGAGCACAGGAAGACCAAGGAATGATGCATGAACAGTGCGAAGGATGACACATCTAAACAGGGGCCACTGTAAAGTTAGCAACTAACAGAAAAGTATTGTAAAGACATGCTGCGCTGACCTCAAATAAATTGGGTTTTCCCCCAGGCCAAAGAATGATGATGATAGTATAGATCTCAACTAACTTCTTGGCCGCCCTGAAGTTGGCTACAATTGCTGTGCAGTAATAAATCTCATACAAAAACAGAACCGTTTCGTGCTTAACACATTGGAAAGCGGACTTCAGGGCGGGCCAGAAGTTTGGCGAGCACAATAAGCTCATAATTAATGGGTAAATGGTCACCTATTGACTATTCTACACCTATTGACATAGGTATCTGCTATTCTAGAGGCTACCATCATTTGCCTAGCCTTTTCCCAACTTCCAGTGGCTGTCCCAACTCCACGTTGCGATCAACTTCTAATCTATTCTCTGTTTTGCAACAGATTCTAATATTCCTATTAGAATACTACTATAATCAAATTGATCTTATCTCTTAGACCAACTGAGAAAGCCTTCGTAAAGAATAATAATAATTAATGTAAGTGGGGCCATCTTGGACAAAACTAATACCTACGTAAGTTTTATATAGCCCCGAAATAAACATTGCGAATCATTTCACAAACTAAAGCCTTGGTTTTTAATATAGTCTTAATCGGGCAATAATATAACATTTTCATGGTAGACAAACCTGTTTTGTAGTAACTCGTCAATCATATTAAACACGCAGTGATGGCTGCCTCAACCGCACATCTGAAAAAAGAAAAGATTTGTTATTTAACCGGCACTTATCAGTTAAACAGATAACAAACCGAGAAGTTGGGCCATTTATTTAATTTTTCACTTTAAATGGTAGGTATCTACCCTATTCACGGCAGGTATTGGTGCAATTGATGGTTTTTACAAAGAACGTTTCCTAGCTATAATAAGATAACACTAGACTAAGATAGATTTTAAATCAAGTAAGAATTCTACTGAAAAGGTTATTTCCTTCTTACCAGGAAGGAACAACCACAGAGTACATTTTATAATAGGGAACAACGGCAAAAGCACAGAAACAGAAACATTGCGGCATTGCCGGTCGCGGTCCTCACTTCCGCAGTTTCGAAACTTCCGTCAGTCCCAACAGGGTTACCAACTCCTAAAAATAAATAGCCCTAAGATCAAGATGAAATAACCCTAAATGTAATATTCAAAAACCCCAAAAAAAGCCCTGTATTGGTTACCTATTCAACAAGAGTATTGTTTAAATGAGTATCCCGTTTTACTAAAGTAAATAAAATATTACTTAGTTTAACCACACACCACCTCAGCAGCAGAAGGCAGCAGCAGGCGCAGCACGGCAACACAGACAGCAGCGAGCCAGTGTGCCACCTCAAAAATTACCACTTAAATAATTGTCACTATGTCTGTTGTGTGTCCAGTGTAAAATGTCGCCATATTTTGGCAACTAGGATTGAAAAAAAACCACCAGTTTTCGCAAATTTTTTTTGATTAAAATTAATTACTTTAAATGTCTGAAATTAAAGAAAAAAATTTCTTTGTAACAGTCAAAAGTGAAAAAAAAACAGACTTGATTAAAATTCATGATTTTGAAATATGATGTCTTCCATTATGTCATTATATCTTCAACATCCACAGACGCCGCCGACGTTTGCGCTGAAGATGTAGTTGATTGTGATAGATCTTTAAATGAGTACTTTGCGTTTTTGCCGATAGCCTCAATGACATCGCTAGGCAATTCGTAATTAAAGCATTTCATTTTCAAAACTTTCAATCTGTTTCAAATAAAAATTATGGCGTTAAGTAGTGGACTGGCCATTTTGTTTCGTAATTTGCTTTTAATGATGCTCATTACACTGAAAATTCTTTCAGTTTCAACATTAGAATGAGGTATTTAAAAAAAAGAGCTCTGAAAAATCGCCAGATCTAGTGACAAAATCACCAAGGTGGCAACACTGCAGCGAGCAGGGCAGCGTCGTGATAACGACGTAAACCATGTCATAAGCAATTTATATATGTCGCATCATGGCTGGCCGATAGATGCAAACCATCGGGAAGTCAGGATGTATTCCCTTAGGTTAAGACATCGTGTATGGGCAGGTCGGTGGGTACAGTCGTGCAAATGAAATAACATAAATTATTCGATATACTGGGTTTATTTAAATAGTTCACAGTTACAATCTTGCTCACTAATATTATTGATCGATACTGATTCTACAACGTCTTCGCTCTAGGGCGGTCAGTACCTACTCAACTCTTATACTCTGTGTCCCCACCACACAGGTCGTTAGAGAAAGCGCGCCACAGCGTAGTTGTTCTTGATTTGCCGACAGGTGGCGTGCTCGTGATTTGTTTTGACGTCCGTACTATTGACTAAACCCGACACGGCCATCCTGCGATACAGGCGTCCTCGTCTGTTCCTCATTGTCAGGTTTAACAGTCTATCGAATCATGTGGAAATCCTCAATGGATGTCCTCAGCCCTTGGGGAAAGCTGAGGGGTCTGTCAGACTCTTACTGACTAAAACCACATGGTGTTCTCTAGGCCGTAATTCCTATTGAGAGGCGAGCGTGGAACACAGAACGTCGCCTTCTCGGGCCTCTCTCAGGTGAGAGACTCCCCAAATCTATCACCCGCAGGCATTATCTTCTTGTCCTTGCTCCATGCCATCTCATGTCGTGTTGCGCTACACGTTCTTAGTCCACTCCGTTCTACCAGTCTCCCATCATACAAGGGAAGTTTTCTGAAACACAAAATCTGCACACAGTATTCGCTCGTCCAATCCTGACTCATCATACTCTAGGTGAGTGAGGAAACATTTTGCATAGTTACATATCGAAAGGATCACTGGTCTAGGTATTTCTTTACAACAGAAAACCTCTACAGTTACAATCAAGCTGGTCTAAATCGTCACCCACTAATGCAGGTGAGATTCCTGCAGCACCTCGAAAGGATCACTGGTCTAGGTATTTCTTTATAACAGAAAACCCCTACAGTTACAATCAAGCTGGTCTGAATCGTCACCCACTAAAGCAGGTGAGACTCCTATAGCGCAGTTACAATCAAGCTGGTCTGAATCGTCACCCACTAAAGCAGGTGAGATCCCTACAGCGCAGTTACGAACAAGCTTGACTAAATCGTCACCCACTAAAGCAAGTGAGATTCCTACAGCACCTCACAGAGAAAGTTCAAATATGCTGGTCTGAATCGTCACCCACTAAAGCAGGTGAGACTCCTACAGCGCATCACAGATCAACACCCACAACAGCAGGAGTGATCTTGACATCCCATTTACAAAAATGATCATCTTCCACAAAAGTAGAAAAGACCACATACTAATTGATCATTCCAAAGATTCTATTATAGCTTCGGAATTATCTACACTTAAGGTGCGAGAGCTTAAGGAAAATGTTTCCTCTGACTCTGAGGGCGTATTATTAATTACAGGTACAAAAGACATACCGAACTCATCATCTGTCGTCACGGTCCATTCATCATCATCATCACCACCATCATTTTCGCAAATTTCCAAATAACCTTCTTGCCCTTTAGGTACTTACTTAAATTTTACTACCCTTAAATTTTTATTAGCAATTTTATAAATTCTGTTAATCAAAATTAGAATACCAAAATTATTTAGATTTTCTTAATGAGGGCTTGACGATTCGAACGTCATCAACATTAACATGGTGACCTCACCTCTGGCGTGACTATGTGAGTTTACCTTCTTTCAACGTCATAACTCAAAATGAACCTGCAAGGTCTCTAACATAAACATGAACATTCACACCAGACATAGTGTCACACATACTTACAGGTGCCATACAGGCCTTCAGTTGACACACAGGCTCACAGTTGCCACACAGGTCAACAGCTGCCACACAACGCTCGGCTACTCCTGACCAAAGTAGATCATTGGGTTCGTGAAAATAGGGAAATTTTAGAACTCTACTCTTTAACTGAATCATTACCCTGGGCCATGTACCACAAATCGATCCAAACCAACTTTAAAAATTCTGCTACTGCAAAAACTGTCAAGCTTAAAGAAACCCTCGAGTAAAATCTTCAACGCCACGGCCCTCTAGCCGACCAGCAATTGTATTGCTCTCACAACGGTCTCTAGACTCCGACCTCCACCAGAATCCTCTGGTACGGTCAATCATAATACATTCGATAGACTGAATTACTCGACACTAAGCTTGCTCATCATCATCAAAATTCCTTTAACATCAACATCGACTGGTACATGACCCGCTGGCATCTTCCCTAACCTACCGCGTGCATACTTGTAGGTCCTAAGCGTTCCTATTTCAAGCTTTCATTGTATAACTATCACTGTCCTGTCATAATCACCTATCGCGGACTTAATAAAGGGCCCATTTAGTTTTCACACTAGAGTTTCCCACACAACACTATTGATTAGAAAAAAAAGATCCGACGATCAACAACTAAATAAAGTAATTGTAACATTTCCGTTAATCTTTACCATAATTCAAAGGCAATGCATACTCAACGAAACCTCTTCGTAGACCCATCGCCACATGTTACTCATGAGGGGCGGACCAGACTTTGTCGCATGAGTAGACATGTTAATCAGATTAGGTTTCACTACCACTGTCATCAACTATGATTTCTAATTCTCAAGGAACTTGGTGATCGGGAATCCTTCCCAAAAGATTCGCACTTTTTACTCAAAGATTTACATACCGACTGCTAACAAAAGGGAAACAACTAACCCTGATAATATTAAGGAGCTTTACGAATTAATTCGGATCAAAATCTTTAAAATCAAATATCAACAGTAACCATTTACTATCGCTCACTACCTCAGTTTTTATGTAAGGAAAACGATCGCGAGATCTACTGCTATCCTAATGTTACTTTGAAAGTAAGCAAGTGAATTCAGATCTGAAGACGGTGGTCGTAAATCGTGACGCAACATAAGATTTGTTCTGAATACACGTAAATGACCAGTACCGTTACTAACTCGATACAATTGCCATGGCCCTACGACATGACTAACTGGCTTTGTCACTGGAAATCTCCTTCTTATGGGATATCTCATCCTAAAGTTCGTATTGAACCAAATCTTGAAACTATACTGCCAATAGAAAACTCATTACCTAACTACTTGCTTTTTACAAATGTGTCTTAATTACCTAGTGATAGTGCTAGATATAACCACTACCAATTCAGTGATCAAACATGAATACTTAAAACTCGAAATAGCATCTTTTCAGTAGAGAACCTTCCACCTCACTATCGAAATAACATGGAAGCGACTCACCGAGTATTCCATATCAAAATTGCGCGCTCCCAACCTCAAACTGCTAGTCTGCCGTTCCTCCTAACCTCTCAGATGTTGACAGGTCAGCCTTTGCATACAGCATCTGAACTGCTAGCAGCAGCAGAGGCTCCACTGCGACACAATATGGTATCTGAAACATGAAAAACACTACGAGAGTACTTGTTTACACGGTTATCTTAACCATACACAGCTTTGATGGAAATTAACAGGTGTAGTTACCTAAACCGGCACGGCAAAATGGGTTATTATGAACACTGAATGTGAATGCAGAGACCCTGTCCAAAATATGAACCACACATTACAATGTCCCAAGTGCCCAGGTAGGTATTCTAACTTCCAAACAATGATAGTCAGCCAAGGCCAGTCAAGGGCTACCGCCAGTGATAGTAGAATAATAACCCTTCAACAACACCCAACTTGACCATCGATAACTAACATGAAATTATAACCTAACACGGGCCACCCCGACGATCCATTGACCGCCACAAAACCAGAATTTTGAATAATGAACTGAATCAATAACAAAATGAAAACGACTCACCAGATTGGCTTAAAGATCCATGTGTATGGATCTTTCCACACGTCCACACGCTCCTCCTTGACCTGTCCAGCTCCTTGGTTGTTGATAGCTTCCTTGCTGCTCCGCTCTAGACTGTTTTTTTTTTATTCAAGACTGATGGTAGTCGCAGAAACGAACCACTACTGTTTTTTTTTTCTCAACTGACACCGCATTTACGTATGATCTCATTAGCACGACCGAATCCCAATTCTGATGTCGCATCATGGCTGGCTGATAGATGCAAACCATCGGGAAGTCAGGATGTATTCCCTTAGGTTAAGACATCGTGTATGGGCAGGTCGGTGGGTACAGTCGTGCAAATGAAATAACATAAATTATTCGATACACTGGGTTTATTTAAATAGTTCACAGTTACAATCTTGCTCACTAATATTACTGATCGATACTGATTCTACAACGTCTTCGCTCTAGGGCGGTCAGTACTCAACTCTTATATTCTGTGTCCCCACCACACAGGTCGTTAGAGAAAGCGCGCCACAGCGTAGTTGTTCTTGATTTGCCGACAGGTGGCGTGCTCGTGATTTGTTTTGACGTCCGTACTATTGACTAAACCCGAAAGCCACCGAAAAGACGAAACCGACAAAAACAGTGATTTCTCCCGTTTCTTCTTACTGTCATCAGACGGCGCCTATCAAGTTTCAAAACAAAATTGATGTTTACGTTTACTCGAGTTAAAACTTACACTGCCCACTGATGGTAGGTAAGTGATGATTTGGTCGTCGGTGGGTGAAGTACCGAAGTACGCTTGCCTAGAATTAACCTTTTCACTCTTGACTTCTAGGTTCTAGATAACAGGAAATACAAATCTGCTGAGAATTCAACTCCCTAGCTGTACGCACAAGAAAGTACCTATTGCTAAAACGTTACACCATTATCAAAACAAAATCGGAAAACCGTAAATTTGATTTGATTTTACCTAAAGATAAAATATTTTTTAACTTATTTGCAGTTTGTAAACTGACCGATAATTGATAGTAGGTAGGTACCTAATTATTAGTATTTCGCACACTGTGGTGTTCTGCTGGGCAGACCCACAAGTATTTAGTCTATTTACATTTTTAGACCTATAGCGCTGGCCGATTTTGATGTCATAAGTTTCAAAAATTCTAAAGTTGCTAATTTCTTGCCTGTGGATACAGTCGTACCTATGTAGCTTATTATTACGTTTTGTGTCACATCTGGTACTTGCATTTTCAGTTATTCGATGATTTGTGGTTGATTCTTTTTATTCAAATAAAACTGGCAAAATTAATATAGTCACACATTAGTCATTAGCCAATGTCCACAGACACCTCTTTTCAAAGTCTATGTCTTGACCGTTGAATGGTTTGTCTGGTCCAAGATCCCATAGCCCCCAGACATTACTTCTTCTTGCACAATATGTGTTGGAATGAGTAGGTAGTAGCAGATATGCGTATATACTTTGAACATACGCATACCTGATAACTTGCATCGACGGCCGGTTTACAGGTGCTAAGACGACGGGATTTAAAAACGTCGATTTGATTAAACTTTAGTTAGTAGTAGTGCGACAGATAACACCCCGCGTCTCCTGAAACGACTGTGGCCTCATTTATTGAGAAAAAATAATGAAACAACTTAAAATGTCATACATATATTTGTAACAAGATCGATTTGTGTTAAGCAATCATTAGATAGGTTCTCATTTACACGTAGACGAGATTTCACAAATATTATTACAAAATTAACCTTTTTTTATAAAATTACTTACTGTAAGTATAAATAATCTTACAATTATTATAAAAATAATCAACAGGTAAATACAATCATCTTTTTAAATGTAAATATAATTAGATAAAATGAGTGTCTTCATAATATAATGTGTAGCATATAGTGATCAATGTTATTAAACATTATTAAAATACAAAAAATACGAACTTTTACGTTTTTGCGGCACGGTATTTCTTACCTCTCAACAACAAAATCTGACACACAGGATAACCTTGGTCTACAAAGTTGTAGAACTTTGTAGAAATAAATTAGTTAAGAACTTTTTAGACATTTTTCTAATCCAAGACGTTTATTAGCTCCCTTTTTTTCCAGATCTTGCTTTTGCGTACGCTCTTAAGCACAATACAAAATAAAAGTATTCAAGATGAACATTTACATACCACACAAGCATGATCAAAATGGTTTACGTTTGTCTTATTTTCTTGTCATACAAAATATTGACTGCCAAATTCAAACTAAGTAAGTATCCGAAAGCCGAAACCAAACATCGCAACATCGTCAGTTCCAAATTCTTTCGCTAGAGGGCTCATAGCATGAAAACATAAAACATTAAAGATTGCATTAAACAATTCTAGGTGTTTTTAACTTTAATCTTTGTTTTAAAATATGAACATATTTGTTTAGATATTTAAGTTCTGAAGTGTTTTATTTTAATAATTAAGATTGGTTTCCTATAATTAACAAAAATATAATTTCCATATAAAAATACTGGAAACCATCCAACCATTCATAGTATAAAATGTTACCATTTTCACTAATAGAATTGAGTATTTTTAAATAGAAATTCCATTTTCTCTTCCAACTGTTTTCTAAGCATAAAACAATTGATAATAACAATGCTGACTTGCAAATTATAGTTAGACAAATAATTTGATACAATTATCATTAATTGAATATTGTTAAAATCATTTGTTTTTTGACAGTTTCAGTTTTCATAAACAATAGAAAATTTTATTTTTTGTCATTGGTTTGCTATCCCCACGAATACCAATGTTGCCAGTAAAGAAAAAGTGAGAGACATTACCTTATCAACATGATCTAACTATAAATTCAACAAATAATTTTATATTTTCCTTTTTGTTCAAAAAAGACAAACAAACCTTCATATTCAGTTAAAATATAAATGAAATATGTATTTACCTTTCCTAGTTACACTGAAAAACATATAGGTATGTAACTCTTAGGGTGAAAATACTCATGCCTGTACCATGCATTAATGAGACTTAAAAGTTGAGTAAATGCAAATAACTCAATTTTTAAACGAAGCTATTTCTGGCACTCATTGAAAGAATACCTCTATTTATTGCTTGTTTCTTAGTGAATTACTGTAAATAGTTTTACTCATGGCGGATGTACTTGGCAGATAAATAAATTGGGGCAGGTTCTTGTGCCTAACAGGCACATGACATTTGGCACTAGCTGTAGGTGTCTTATCCTGTGGCCTGCTTGTTGGTGTGCAAACTGTGTGTGAACTTGACTCTGTATCTTTAGTTAAAGTTTGAGGAGTTTGTAGCAGTTCAACTGCCAGTTTTGGTGATGGCTGAATTATTTGCTGAGAGTTCCCTTTGTGACTATTACTTTGAGAGTGGTTTGACTTTGTTTGAGATACCCCCCTTTTGTCTGATTTTTGTTTTTTGGCCAGAGATTTTTTTGCATTTTCATCATTTTGTGTTAGTGTGAATGTGTCATTAAACTCTTCTACAACCGAGCTAGAAATTGAGACATCAGAACCTGATCTTTTTGTTGTGGGTTTGTTAGACAACCCTAGGGACACACTAGTATGAAGCTTTTCTACAAGTGATGTGGTACCTTCATTCATGCTTGGTATCAACACCATGATGTCTTCTGAAAAAATATCCACTGAGGACTTCCATGAAGAGCAGCTGTTGTCAGCTGGTGACTTTCTTGAAGAGCTGTTGTCAGCCGGTGATTTTCTTGAAGAGCTGTTGTCAGCCAGTGACTTTATTGAAGAGCTGTTGTCAGCCTGTGATTTTCTTGAAGAGCTGTTGTCGGCCAGTGACTTTCTTGAAGAACTGTGGTCAGCCGGTGACTTTCTTGAAGAGCTGCGGTCAGCCGGTGACTTTCTTGAAGAGTTATGCTTTAGAAACTTTTCCTTCTCAGATGTCCCTCTAGAGGTTTGGCCAGACATAGTATCTGTAAAAGATGGACTAGGCATGTGGCCGGAATGCTGTTTTGATGCACCTGTAATACAGATTTTTTTGTGTATATATAAATTTATTGTAGTTATATTTGGTTGAATGGTTGATGGACAGAGATAATTGTTTAGACCCTGCTAGTATATCAATTTGTAAAAATACTTATCTTGGTCCTCTGACCATACATAGTTTACACATTAATTGGTTTCGGAAATGCTAATTCAAAGTTTGCACTGCAGAGTTGAAATACAATAATGTTGTCATTGTGTTATTGCGCTAGTGTTCTTTTTTACAATATTTGTATGATTAATACTACTATTATTATAAATGTCAATCATGCCTCAACAACTGAACAGAATTGGATAAAATTTAGAACACGGGACAAGCAGGATAATTGCATAACACAATGAACACTTTCATTATGACATTATAATGGTATTCATACTGTACAGGTTGTCTATACTAATATTATAAAGAGGTAAAGCTTGTGAGCTTTGTGATAATGTAGGAGGTAATCTCTGGATCTACTGAATCGATTTTTATAATTCTTTCACCAGTAGAAAGCTAAATTATTCCTGAATGTGTCATAGGCTATTTTCAAAAATATTAAAGATCCTTACGAAAGTTGCAATAATGTAACCCAATGTAGCAAAGTGGTGCCTATAAGATACATTATTTGGCATGCAATGAGAAAACTATTGACAATACTTAAAAATAATGTACTACATGACTAAAGTTCTCATTATTGTCTACAAAAAAATCTGCGAGAGAATACATCTAACTATCATAGTTTAGTCACAATAGCAGCTTTTATGTTCTAAATTTAATTAGATTGTGGGTTGAAACAAAATTTGGTTACATTAGTATTGTATTATAATTCTTTATCAAATAAATAGTTAAACAAATTGGTAGTTAGGTAGGGTAGGGTGGGTAGGTAGGGTAGAGTAGGGTTGGTAGGGTAGGGTAGGTAGTTAGGGTAGTTGTCAATAAAGAAGCAATTAGGAAATTTATTTCGCTGTGACTGTACTTTGATTTGGTTTGATACTCAATTATAGTGCTCGAGGGGTGACCATAGGGGTAAGCCTAAACCATATAATTATATCCGATCCACGTCCAGTTGAGCTAGAGTTACGTTTATCACGAGAAAAACCTAAGCCAACCAGCTTTCAATCGTCTAAGAGTCTAATGAGTGTGAAACAATGATCACGAAAATATTAAGAACGACCGTAGAGGATGGTTAAAATATCGGGTAGGCGAGAGAAAAATAGGTATAAGTATATACAAAATAAGAACGACAAAATTACAGCGCAGAACTCGCGTAATAACTTTTTAAATTATACAAAGTGAAACAAAAGACCTAGCCAGCCTTACCTTCTTCACAATTCATTCTCATTTTTTTTAAGATCTTTATTCTTTCTACGTCCATGTAGATTTCTTTTTCAGCCACGAGTAATTTCATGTCTGTTGTTATCACTTGCGCCTTGGCAACCGCTTTAAGAGCTTTCAACTTCTCCGTTTTCATTTTTACAGACATCAACGAGAATTCCAACTCCGTTTCGTACACAAACTTGTTCAAACTATGCACCTCCTGTGTTAAATTTTCTATCGTGTCTTCTATCTGACTGAGCCGCCGTTTATGAGAACCACTAGAACAGCTACTATGACAATCTGAGCTATCCGACATTGTAAACCACAATCTAGGTCGATAATATAAGTTTAACTTTAGTTATTTTTTATTAAAGTTGAGTTTGGACGTCTTCTCAAAACTTTTATTTTTGACCGCCAACGAAGTCGTCGACCACGGACGGAACATAATCGAACGAGATGACCATAGACGCACCATCCATCCATAGTTAAAGGCGGAAACACGAAAAACATACTTACGTGTCGTACCGTGGCGTTGCGGCTTATGTCGCAAAGCCAACTAAATAATTGGCTACAAGACTCGTTGTTACATGTCGTAGGTTTGAGCAGATTCGTATGATTGGTGTATCCCGCGCCACGACACTACACGACACCATGTCCGTACATACATAGTATCCGTAATTATTTTTTGGAATAAACTTCGTAGGCTTGCGGTAGGAGTTGCCTGGTGTACGTAGAATTGGTGATCGACAGCCGATGGGATTTCGGTCCCCACTTCGGGCGGCTGGCGCCCAAGTTGTTAGGCGCGGCTAGGGCGCTGTCTTCGCTGCTTCCAAATCGACCAATCACATGCGAGATGAATGACGCGATGTAGATTTCTGTCTGTGTGATTGATCGATTTGGTCGATTGGATAGCGGTCAAACTCTTTACGTTGCCGTATTCACTTACGCAGTACGGCTGCCGGTGTCAGTTACAACCTCTTTATTTTTTCGCGGCATTTAAAAAAATACCGAAAATAAATAAAAAACTAATAATAATTATACTGTGATTTTTAATTTCGTAGACTAAAATGACACTTGGGGGGTTGTCACCTTATCGTAACTTAAAAATAGCGTTGTATCCTGAATGAATCAGTTTTAAATATTTTGATTGAATTGTGTTCATAAAAAGTTGTAAATTATAACATCAGTTAAAAGAGTAAATGGGAATTTTCTTTTTTTTTTTAAGGCATCGCTTTTATGATTGTCAAGAAATATATACACTCCTTTCCAATAAAACGGGCACCTAAGGAAATTTACATTCTAAGATTGATTTGAGTTAATTAAATGAAATTTAATTGTTAGACGTAAACTTTTCTTTTCTAAACAATAACTCACAAAAAAATATTACCTATTATCATAATTACACAAAAGCAAACTTTTTAATGAATAAGGGTACTTTTCTTTCAATATGTAACTTAATGAATACAAAAATCATAAAATAAATTTTAGGAAAAAGTTTTTTTTTTGTCGATTTGCGTAATACGCGGCAATTAAAACTATAATACTCACAGCGGATCTTTGTGTCTTTGAATTGGTTGCAAGACCCTGCGCAGTAGCTATTTTTGTGTCAATGTTGAAGGTGAAGATAACATTGTTTAACTGTCTTTGGCTTGCTTACGTTTGTCGCATCGTCCTATCTCGCAGTACACTCGATGACATACTGTTTCTTGCGCTATGTTTGGCAGAGCCAACTTCAGAGGCAAGATCTGCTGTGACGATCGTACCTAGAATAGAACTCATTTTGTCAAGCACAATTACTTTTCAAAATCATTGACGAACAACGAACAACGAACAATAATAATTTTGTCCGCACTATAGTCTTCATTTGTTTTTTTTTTAATAAACAGCTTTCTATTTGCAAGCCAGTTCGTTTAAATAAAACCTTTGATATGTTACCTCCTTGGTTACCATGTTTCGGAATAAAAGATCGTTCCATTTTTAACCGACTTCCCAAAAAGGAGGACGTTATCAATTCTTCTGTATTAACCTTCGATCAAGGATACTGATGTGTGTATCCTTCATCTAAGGTATTAACCGATTTCCAAAAAGGAGGAGGTAATCAATTCGTCTGTACTTTTTAAAATATTTACTAGGTGAGCCGATTCTTTTTTATTTTAAAGCTAAATGCTTGTCATTTATTTATTTATTTATTGGCCTATCTACAATTGTTACACTGTTTATTCTAATAATACAAGCATAATATACAATATGATGCGTGAATAGGCTCAATCGGGAATTTATAATAAAAGAGTGGACTGTATTAAAATAGGTATATTACTGTTATTACGCTATCAACTCAGATAGAAATAGGTACAAAGAAATGCCCGTAATGGCTGGTGTCTGTGAGCTGAGTGGAGCGGCGGGCGCGCAGCCGGCCGTCGCGTCGTGGGTTCGGTCCCCCGACACCCCGCGCCTGCCTCTCGGACGCCCGCGCATATGTGATGCGCCAACATATTCCCCGGGTTGAAGGGAAGTCTTCAATTGTCGATTGGAAGGGGGCAGATGCAGTTGAAAGCACGACGAATGGTGCCCCGCTTCGTCTTCAGTTCGGCCACTCTCGTGACTCCGTCTACGCCAGGATAGGTCTTCGTGACCCGGCCCAGGGACCAGAGCAGAGGCGGCGTTGTTTTGTCCTTTATCAGGACTAAGGACCCCGGCTTCACTTCACCTCTGGAATGAAACCACTTGGATTTGGCCTGCAGCAGAGAAGTGTACTCGTTATGAAACCGTCGCCAGAAATGCTGTCTGATGTGCTGAATTCTCTTCCAGCGATCCAGTCGCGTGATGTTGGCTTCAGTCACCTGAGGATGTGGTACTGATAAGAATGGCCGTCCAATTAGGAAGTGAAAGGGAGTAAGTGCCGAAAAATCGTTAGGGTCTGAAGAAAGAGGAGTAAGAGGGCGTGAGTTAAGAACCGCCTCTATATGAGTGAGACAGGTAGCCATCTCTTCGAAGGTGAAATGAGTAAGATGCAGTAATCGTTTTAAATGATGCTTACATGATTTTACAGCAGCTTCAGCCAATGAA
Organism: Orthosia gracilis; assembly: GCA_947562075.1. Lineage (NCBI taxonomy): Eukaryota > Metazoa > Arthropoda > Insecta > Lepidoptera > Noctuidae > Orthosia > Orthosia gracilis. The sequence continues at coordinate 55,922,147 of OX387266.1, forward strand.
TTGAAATGAGGGCTGTATGCGGGCGTGAAAATAAATTCAATACCCTGCTGCGCCATTTCAGATGCAACATTTGATGATTGCAAGAACCTGTACATCTCATTTGATGCGCCTACAAAGTTAGTCCCGTTATCGGACGTGATGCTTCGAGGCTTGCCACGACGCGCCACGAACCGATTTAGAGCGGCCATGTAGGCCTCAGTGGTGAGGTCGGTGACGAGCTCCAAATGTACGGCTTTTACTGCCGAGCAAACAAAGATGCACATATAGGACTTTGTAAGTTTGCATCCTCGGCCTTTACGATTGGCCACCAATACTGGCCCGGCGTAGTCAACATAACTATTTAAGAAAGGAAACTCAAGATTTGTTCTTGAGCTAGGTAGTTGACCCATTATAGGCTGAACGTTCTGAGCCTTATGTCGAAAACATTTAAGACATTTATTCACGACAAATCTAGACAAGTTTCTGCCGCCTAGAGGCCAATATGTTTGCCGTATATGTGACAATAACAACTGTGGACCTGCATGTACAAGTTTTAAATGTTGCATTTGAAATATAAGTTTTGTAAGTATATGCTTACTGCATAAAACAATAGGATGTTTCACGCTAAAATCGTAGGGGGAGTTATCGAGCCTTCCGCCCACGCGAATGAGGTTATGATTGTCAATGAACGGTGTCAGAGGAAGCAATCTACTTTTGCGCGGTAATTTTTGTCCAGACTTTAACAAATTATACTCTTCTGGAAACATTTCAAGCTGTGAATAATGTATAATTATATTTAATGAGTTTTCTAGTTCTGTTGTTGAAAAATTACCATGCAATTTATTTTTATTTTTTATGTTGTAAACAAAGCGTTGTATATATGTAATTATATTTTGTATTTTTAATAAACTAGAATACTTTACTAATAAATTAGAAATGATTGATGAATGAATAGTTACGTCTAAATGATCACTACGTAACGAAATATGATTGTCACTATTACTACCAATGTAATGAGTCACTACTTCCGGCAGACTATCTTTCCCGTTGTTTGGCATGCTAGGCCACTCATTTTCACTATGCTGTAAAAATGAGGGTCCAGACCACCACAGAGGTGTGTGCATGATAACGTCGGCACTGAGACCACGGGAAACAAGATCCGCCGGGTTGTCCTTCGACGGTACGTAGCTCCAGGTATGACCACAAGTACTTTCCTGTATTTCATTGACTCTGTTTCTGACAAAAGGTTTTAATTGATTAGAAGGAGTAGAGAGCCAACCCAGGACTATGGTTGAGTCGCACCAGAATCTACATTTATGAATGGGCATGGTAAGCGATTCCTGAACCTTAGTACACAGCCTTGCACCCAACAAAGCTCCACAAAGTTCAAGCCTCGGTATCGTCGTTGGTTTGATCGGCGCTACACGATTTCTAGAGACTAGAAGTTGTACGCCTATGGACCCACTGCCATTACAAGACCGAATGTACACACAAGCGCCGTACGCCCTCTCGGACGCGTCGGTAAAGACGTGTACTTCATGCGTAATAGAGTCTTCACGCAAAACCCAACGAGGAATATTTAATTTATTTAATGCTGTTATTGTGCCTTCAAATGTATACCAAAGATTTTTGACTTCGTGCGATACTTCGTCATCCCAGTCATACTTGTCTTGCCATAGACGCTGCATAATCAGCTTTGCTTCGACGACGCATGGACCTACGAGGCCTAATGGGTCAAAGATTTGACTGATAACGGAAAGGACATGACGTTTTGTGACTTTAGTAGTGGAGGTGATATTTATAGCATAAGTGAGTGAATCAGAGTCACAAATCCAGTTAAGACCTAAAGTCTTAGATTGAGAGTTTGGACTATGCTCAGAAAAATTTAAAGTGTTATGTAACTCGTTGCTATGTGTAATTTCTTTTAGAATTTTTGGATTGTTTGATCGCCATTTTCTTAAATTGAATTTTGCAGATGATAGAACAGAATGTACCTTTTTTGAAATATCTACCGTTTCAGCTATCGTATCCCCTCCACTAAGAAAGTCGTCGACGTAAAAATCTCGTCGTATAGCGCATTTGGCACGACTGTCCTCAATGTCATCAGCCAGACTTACAAGACACTTAGTGGCTAAATAGGGCGCAGAAGCGGTACCATAGGTAACCGTATTTAAAGTGTAGGTTCTAAGAGGTTCTGAAGGTTCAAATCTGTAAACTATTTTTTGAAGAGGTCGTTGGACTGGATTTAACTCTATGGCTCTGTACATTTTTTCCACGTCACCTGAGACCACGTACTTATGCTGACGAAAACGTGTTAAAATGGAAAACAGATCGTCTTGTACTACGGGACCGACCATCTGGATGTCGTTAAGCGACGCCCCCGAACTGGTAGGAGCTGATGCGTCGAATACTACGCGTAGCTGTGTAGTGGTGCTAGAACTGCGAATAACTCCATGATGTGGAATGTAATAATTTTTCATGGAGTTTTCTGGTGAAGGAGTACAGTCTGAGTCTAACGTCATATGACCAAGGCGCTCATATTCTCTCATGAACTCATTGTATTTTTTATAAAATGATGGATCGCGTTTAAATCGCCGTTCAAGGGAAAGAAAACGATTTCTAGCATTGGTAAATGAATGACCTAATGTACTAGGATCCCCTCTTAAAGGCATTGATACTACGAATCCCCCACCATCATTACGGACGGTGGTTTGAGCAAAAGACTGCTCACACATTCTCTCCTCAAGCGAGAGTGAATGTTTTGAAGCAATATGGTCAAGCTCCCAAAATTGAGTTAGGTCGGGAGTGACATTGGAATGATGGCAAAAATGATTGACGGAAAAACATGAGTGGCGCGAAATACTACCTGAAACTAACCATCCTAACTTGGTCTCGCATAATTTAGGTAGGTTTTTCCCTAAGTCAATTGTTTTGCTGCCTAAGACATTCCAGAAAACTTCAGCCCCTACCAGGATGTCTACGACCGACGGAACATTAAAGTTCGGGTCTGCTAGTTTAATACCTGAAGGAATAGGGACGTGATTGATGTGTATGAATGAAGACGGTAGAAATTTTGTGATTTCAGGCAAAATGTGACACTCGATATCTACATTAAAGGCACAGCATAAAGACTCTATTGAGAGGTGACAAGACTGTGTACTGGTGGATATGTGGTTATTAATACCCGTTACCTTGGTGCTCGTACCGCGTCGTAACAAACCCAGCTTCTCTGATAAGCTCTGCGTAACAAAGTTCGCCGAACTGCCATTGTCCAGCAGTAGGCGCGCAGTGTACTTCTTACCCGTCACGCCAGTCACGTTCACCATAGCTGTGGACAGTAAAACATGCGCAGAAGTAGCAAGCTGCATGGAATTGGCTGAAAGCACAACATTTGAAGAAGGAGAAGCAGAAGACAGTGCAAAAGGCGTGATAGAAGGCATTGGATTGGAAGCAAGTTTGGGCTCGTTACTTTCCAAATGCAAAAGCGTATTGTGCTTTGTTTTGCAATATTTGCAATGTGAAAATCTACATTTTGTAGAATTATGTCCAAAGCGTAAGCAATTAATGCAAACATTAAATTGAGTTGCCTTTTGTATACGATTTTCTATTGACAAGTTTCTAAAAGATTCACATTTAAATAACGTATGTGCTTGGGAGCAAAGTGGACATTTACTGTTTTTATTTATATTTTCAATTTTTTTATTTGTTGTATGCTTAGAATCGGTTTTATTTGAATGACTATTATTTAAGGCAATTATAGCATTCGTTTCGGAAGAACTAAGATTTGTCTCCACTGATTCTAACCAGTCCGCTTTTCTGCTTAAAAAAGAACAAAATTGTGTTAAAGTAGGATCATCTTTAAAAGTATTGTTTCTATGCTCTTCCCAGTCACGACTTGTTGTTAAATCTAATTTTTTAATCATAAAATAAATAATAATATCATCCCAATATTGAGTGGGCCTTTTTAATGAAGTTAGTGCCCTAATATTTTTATTAATAACATCAACAAGGTTTCTAATGTAAACACTTGATTCTTTTGTAAGAGGTTCAACGTCAAATAAAGCTTGTAAATGATTTTTCACTAAAAGTCGGTTGTTATTGTAACGTTCGCACAACAGGTCCCACGCTAAATTATAATGGTCAGCTTTAAAGTCAATGTTTTTTATAATTAAAGCTGCATTCCCCTGGAGTGAAGCTCGCAAATAGTGAAACTTGTTGATATCACTTATGCTAGAATTGTCGTGAATCAATGACCCAAAAGTGTCCCTAAACTCAAGCCAGCATTGGTAGTTCCCATCGAAATGTGGCAAATCTATTTTAGGCAAACGAACAAAAGAATTCCTAAATGAAACATGTGCACCTGAGTCAGCATCTTTGAAGCCCGCCTCCGACGCAGCACCGTTGGTCGAGACACCGAGCAGGCTGCGCGTGAGTGCCACCAAGTTGAAAAACTGGCGGTCAAAGTCCTCACGTTCAGTCAATGCTGCCTCGTTGTCGTCGGATATCACTTCGATGTGTGTCTGTAAGGCGTCAAATTCGGTATGTAAGGTTTCAAATCTATTAAAACGCTCCTCTAAATCTAAACGTTGCAACTCTGATATTGCGGAACTACTTTTTACTAAATTTAAATAGTTACTGTAAATAGTAAGCTTTGATTTAATTGAACTACGTTTTTTTATCAATGTTTTTAAGTTATCTGCCATTGTAAAGTTAAATAACAGCTGGACGCACTGATGCTAATGTACTCAATAGATAAGACAACCACAAACAGCTGTGCGTTAGTGAAAGGGATCGAGAAAAAATTTCAAGGTCAACAACTCAACACGTGTTATCGCGGTGCGAAGTAGCTAATTACCGAGCGTTTTCGATACAAAATATGCGTAATTTTACAAGCAGTGCGTAGGAAACACTATGAAAGCACTAATGTTGAGACACTGTATGAACACTGAAAGATAGGAAGATGAACAACGTTTTTCGGCAAGAAGATGAAAGCAGAAAAATAACTAATTGGAACGGACTCACTCAAATACAGTATTATACTCCCAAAGAATGACGTCAGCTCCCACGTTGACTATGCAGGCTGCCTCGGGAACGACTTCTTTGTTCTTTTCTTCGTGGTCGTACCGCGTGGTGCTCGCGAACGGTCCAAGTCCGCACAGGTGAACACGACGACCGATGTTGTTGACGGCGTTAATTACAGCAAAACCGGTGTTTATTTTTGAGCAATCGAAGGACCAATGAATAGGCTCAATCGGGAATTTATAATAAAAGAGTGGACTGTATTAAAATAGGTATATTACTGTTATTACGCTATCAACTCAGATAGAAATAGGTACAAAGAAATGCCCGTAATGGCTGGTGTCTGTGAGCTGAGTGGAGCGGCGGGCGCGCAGCCGGCCGTCGCGTCGTGGGTTCGGTCCCCCGACACCCCGCGCCTGCCTCTCGGACGCCCGCGCATATGTGATGCGCCAACAATGCGATAGACACAGCATGCAAAAACAAAATTATAACATTCATAACATTACATAACACTTACACAACTAGTGGGTAGTTTTAGAAATACAATAGGTACAAAGATGACAAGAAAAAAAATGGTTGCCTGTAAAGTCGGTTTTACGGGCGAAGATTTTACGTGACAACGTCTTTTTCTCGGTAGAATATTTATTGATATGAATATAATTAAATTGCAAATACAAATACATAATGAATTGCAAAATTATGTAAAATTATATTCATTTAATCGTCCGTTCACTCTCTCTCGTTCGGTGACTCATCGTAACGTTACCGAGCGTTACACTTTTTCATAAGTGCCTCCCAGCCACAACCTAATTTAAGACGTTGTCACGTCAAAAAAATATATGGTAGTTACTTTTGATGGACTTGGCGCTTGAATTTTTGAAGTGTTGTTGAATAAATATCTATTGATTCATCGCAATTATTTAGCAGCCTGCAAAGTCTGGGGATGGGGGAATTGGATCCCGATACAGTTTTGCGGAATGGAGGACGCAATAGTTATTTATGGTGTCGCGGATAATTGTAGGGTAGGTTAAAATTAAATTTACTTAACAACTGGGGGCAGTCTATTTTACTCTGAAGTATTTTAAAAAGAAAGATTAAATCTATATTATCTCTTCGTTTTTCGAGTGAAGCTATGCTAAATTTTTCGAGATGTTTTGCATAGCTCGGAACTTTTTTGGCTAGTCATGTGGTCCCATTTTAATTTCATTAAGATCTGATGAAGAACTTCGGAGATATAAAACATAACTCTATAATAAATGACGGCAAATCACTCGGGATAGCTGCAATCGCATGTCTGTTTATTGTTTACACCATTTCATAACATAACATCACACTGGTACGCTCTAAAGGGGTACGCAGGTTCACCCTGGTATACTTTCACTCCACCGGTTTTGTTCAAGTTTCATGATTTATTAGGTTAATCTATTCTGGAATCTCTTCGGGCGTTTAGGTACCTAACTATAGTACTGGTCCATTATTAAATTACACGACAGATATAAGTTTTCTCTGTAATTTATTTGGCCGCTAAACCACGAGAGATAAGGATTTTCATACAACTTTTGCCGGCCGCTGCTCGCATGTATTTGGTCAGTACGGCAATTTCGATTAATCTCGAAAAAGGTTGTCAAAATAATGCTCAAATTTTCAAGCATGTTTGAGTAAAACTATTTTATTGTACTGAGTAGGTAACTTAAAAAAATACTCTGTTCTAATGTCCAAAATCTTGTTGCAAGCACCAAAATCCGGGGTTTTCACGCTTCCTGTCCTTGTTGGCAGATTTTAGAGATGGGCAACCCAGCCTGACTGGATTCAGCGGAGTACCAGTATTTTACATGGAGCGAATGCCTATCTGAACTCCACAACACAGTAACTGGGTATCGTGTTACCCAGTTACTGGGTTATGGAGGTCAGATAAGCTGTGCGGCCAAGATGTGTCTCACTGTTGTCAGATTTCAGGTTTCTGACTACCCATCGACTGTCAAAGATCTTCAAATGACAGCCGGGACCAACGGCTTAGCAGGTTATCTGAGGCACGGAGGAAAGTCGCTTCGTAAAGATGGTCCTACCGACCCATTACCGGAGTAACTTAGGCAAGCATTGTTGAACCTCGAAGATTGAGCCGCAGCGGCTATGATTATTTAGTCACGAGCTCCTCTAGCGAAAAAATTAAACAACTAAATATGAATTGTCGTACATTTATTAAAACGAGATAACTAATTATTATCACATACATACAAGAGATCTCACAAGCATTATCAAAAACAAAAATAAGTTATAATTATAAAAATAATCAACAAATAAATATAATCAACTTTTTAGCAGTTCAAACGAGTATCTTCATAATATTAATTGTTGCTCCAATTCTTAGTTGTCAATGTTCATAATATTAATAAAATACAGACTTTTACGTTTTAGCGGCACGATAATAATTCATACCTTTCAAGTCCAAATTCTTGAACACAAAATACTCAAGGCCAAAAATTTAAGAAACTTTTAGACATTGTACGATTCAAAACACTTTTTTTTAATATTTTTCCCAGTGTCATGCTTGTGCATATAGTTTTAAGCACAACAAACAATAAAAGACATTTATTTACATACCACACAAGCATGTTCATAATGCTACATGTACTGTATGTATCATATGTCATACAAAATAGCGCAAGCAATATATATTATTTCTCATCAGTCTGAATGTTTCCACTGCTGGGACACAGGCATCCTCTCTGTGAGAGAGGTAATGGGCCTCAATCCACCACGCGGGCCCAGAGCGGTTTGGTAAATGTCACATGTCTTCGAATTTTTAGTTCTAGTAAATGCCGGTTTCCTCACGATGTTTTCCTTCACCGTTTTAAGAGCAGTAGTGATGAAATAATTTACACAAAGTAAAGCGCCTGCCTGGGTTCGAACTCACGACCGCCGACACGTAAGTCGGGGCCGTTACCACTGGGCCACCACTGCTCCCAGTTTTCAACTCCACATATTAGTTAAAACAGTAAAATAAAGCTAGTATGTTAGCTAGCATGCAATTAAGTTTTCAAAACCTCTTTCTAACATATACCTACATCTACAAATTCTAAAATATTAGATGGGATGAAAAATACCAAAATGTAAAATTCAAAGTATGTACCAACAAATAAAAAATATGTATGCCACATATTGTGACCTCGTAGTTCCAAATTCTGCCGCTAGAGAGGGTTTAAGCATCCGATAAAAAATATAAGAACTGCACTTATAGTGCAATTTATGTAATCTTAAAAAAAAACATCTTAAAATATAGTGGACATTACAAAGAATAATGAAGATTGCATTCAACAATTTCATGAGTTTTAAACTTTAATCTGTGTTGCTAATACTAAGGTCTGCATAGACTATTATAAGATGAACATTCATTTAGATAATTAAATTCTGAAATGATTTATTGAAATTATTTAGGTTTTTGTCCCATTCCCATGATTAACAAAAATATAATTTCCATATAAAAATACTAGAAACCTTTCATAGTATAAAATGTTAACATTTTCACATATAAAAATCTCAGTATTTTTAAATAGAAATTCAATGTTTTCTTCTAACTGTTTTCTAAGCATAAAACAATTGACATTAACAACATTGACTTGCAAATTACAGTTACACAAATAATTTGATAAAACTATAATTAATTGAATGCTGTTAGATCATTTGTTTTTTGACAACTGCTGTTTTCCCATGCAATAGAAAAATTTATTTCTTGTCATTGGTTTGCTATCCCCACACATATCAATGTGGCCAGCAAAAAAAAACAGAAGACACAAAATAAAATATTCCAAAATGACCTTCCCTATTAATAACACACACTTTTATGTAAGTTATAGGCATGTGTATTTTCACCACCTTGAAAAATTGCACTTTAAAAATATTTATTACTTTAAAAAGTTGAGTTTTGAAGAATTTTTAAACAAAACTATTGTTGGCACCCATAGAAAGTAAACCTTGGGATACTGACTGTTTTTTGTGAGTTACTGCAAATAGTTTGACTCATGGCTGATGTGCTTGGCTGAGGCACGAGCCAGTTGGCACTAACTGTAGGTGTCTGATCCTCTGGCCTGCTTGTTGGTGTGCAAATAGAGTGTGAACTTGACTCCAATTGTTTAGACGATGTTTCAACAATTTTTCTCACTTCAGGCACCGTTTTTGTTGATTGTTGAGTTTGCTTTAGGCCTGAAACTGAGTTGGCTTTGTGATTGCTACTTGGTTTTAACTTAGTTTTAGAATCTCCCTTTTTTGAAGATTTTTGCTTTTTGGCTGGGGATTTTGCAGTTTCATTAGTTTGTGAGATTACATACGTGCTTGGGATTACCACGGTTTCATCAAAGGAAATATGAGGGGACTTTCTGGAAGAGGTGTTGTCAACCGGTGACTTTCTTGATGAGCTGGGTCTTGTATACTTCTTCTTGTCAGATGTCCCTCTTGAGGTTTGGACAGACATGGTAGCCGTGGCAGGTAGAGTGTGCACTTGGCAGGTATGCCTTTGTGATGCACCTAAAACACAGAAATTGCTATGTAAATAACTATAATATTAAAAACACAATTTGTCTACATAGGTATAGATATAGATCCATGTTAAGCATTGTGCAACTTGGTGTTGTTTTTCAACTTTGTTTCTTACACATTCTTCTTCAAGACCTACTGACACCGGGGAATGTGCAACTAGGTTAATTTTATTTTTGCTTGACAATTCAAAAGTACCTTTAAATTGTTTAATTTACATAAATAATTAGAATTTGAAATAGCTTCATGATATTTTGTTGTATGGTTGGTAGATGAATGATATCAAGCGATAAAAAATGGCGGGTAGGCGAAAAAAAAGTAGGTTCATGTCAAAAAAACTGATTAATTAATACAAAACATTTCATATTTTCCAAATTAAAACAACACACCTAGCCAACCTTACCTTCTTCGCGATCCAATCTCATGTTTTTTAAGTTCCTTAGTCTTTCTACGTCCAAACTAAGTTCTTTTTTCGCCACGAGTGTTTTCATGTCAGCCATGATCACCTGCGCCCTGGCAACCGCTGCAAGAGCTATCAACTTCTCCCTTTTTAATTTTATGGTCATCAACGAGCATTCTAACTCCGTTTTGTACACAAAATCATTCATATTATTCACTTCTTCCGTTAATTGTTCTATCGTGTCGTTTATCTGATAGAGCCGCCGTTTACGACTACTAGAACTAGAATCCGAGATATCCGACATTATTAACTACAATTCAAGTCTTTGAGATCAATTGAGATGTAAATTTAACTGATTGGACGTATGTATTGGGATTGTTTTATTTTTGACCGCCAACGATTTCAACGATCACACCACCACACACCAAAAAATCAAGCTAAAAAACGAAAATGATGATTCCAGTGTTGCCAGTAGCAGATAGTCAAATATTACACGAGACATCTCAAAAGTTACAAGGTTTCATGAGAAAAGTTACTTAATGTGGAAAACGACACTAATACGCTGGTCACTCACTCGCTCGCCGGAGTAAAGACGGAGCCACACTTACGTGGCGTGGCGTGTCGTGGCGCCTTCCGACGCAGTTGATTGGCTACAAAACTCGTTGCGTTATGACGTAGCTGGAACAGAGTCGTTTGATTGGTGGATCCCGCGACACGCCACGCCACGACACGTAAGTGTGGTTCCGACTTAAGTTGGCATTGCGATGCGCAAGGTCGTGTAGAAGAAGTTGGCATTGCGATGCGCAAGTTCGTGTAGAAGACGCGAGGCGAGCGGTCACGGAACTTAGTTCCCTGCCCGCAGGTAGCTCCTGGGCAGCACCGGGGCTCGCAACAGCGAACCCGTCGCTGAGTGGTCCACTGGACCCAGTTTCGTGCGAGCGCGAATTCTAAACTCGCGCTTGCTATGTTGGCTTGCTGTATGTGACTATTCACTATAGGCACGCCGCGGCGAGCGTTTCTGAACGTCTCGCCGCTTTTTCACGGCACCCTGGCGGTCCACCCCCACCAGGTAGAACTTAAGGCGTACCTTAAGAAGCCCAGCGTAGGTGATCAGCGGCAGAAGTGCCGACTTGGACGAACCTACAGTTTAGAAATGGAAGCGCCGGTGGCGCCGTAAATGTATGTTTAAGCGGCATTGTACTGAGTTACGCCGCTCATGTATTGCACCAATAGCGGGCGAGGTACTCGCAGCGCTATTCGGTGCGTGTGTACTCGCAAGTGTGGAGTAATGATTGGCTGTTTGCGACGTGAAGTGTGCCTATATTAACTTTGAACAAACTTCACGCCGGGATGTAGTGTAGGTGAGCAGTATTATTGTATGAGTTATTCGCGTGTAGACTGTTGCGATTTACTCAATCGTTAAGAGCGGGAGGTGGATGGGGTTGCAGCGTCAGTGATGAGGTCTCGGGGAAGGCGCTTTCCATCGGCCAGGCGCGCGTGCCATGGCGCGATGTCTTTGACATTTGCCAGGCAGAAGCGTCGGCCCGCGCGAACAGAGTTGTGGCGAGTCGCTCTATAAACTCGTCCAGGCCCTCTTTCCCTGTGTCCTGCAGGATCATATCGTTCCTCACTTAGCGAGGGGCGTCCATGATGCGGCGTAGTATGAGGTTCTGATGGGCGCGTAGTTTGTTCTTAGTTACCTCGCCAGTGAAGGCGTACCAAACTGGGGCTGCGTAGGTAAGTATGGACCACAGGTAAGTCTTGTAGATTCCTAGCTCGACGCGGGCGGGAAGGCGGGATCAGAGCACTTGATAGAGCAGGTTACGAGCGACCCTGCACTGCGCCACCATCTTGGTGACGTGCAACCTCATCGAGAGCCAACGGTCGATGGTCACACCCAGGTACTTGGCCTGGGGCGTCCACTCGATGTCGGCTCCTTGTACAAGAGCCTGCGTCTTATCCACGTTAACCGATAGCCACCACTTCGCTAGCCACTCGGGGATGAGATCAAGGGCGCGCTGCATCCTTTTCGATGCGTGCTTAGGATTGAGTGATTTTGTGATGTAAGCAGCATCATCGGCGTATAGCGCTAGCGTTGCCTCTGGTCTTGTGGGGATATCGTCGGTGTAACGTGAGTAACACGCAGACGATAAGACGACGCCCCGTGCGGCACGCCCGCCGGTATCGGGTGGGGGGCGGACAGCTCGCCGTCTACCACCACTCTGAAGCTCCTGTGGGACAGAAAGGATTGTATAACTCTTACCACGCGACGGGGCGCGTTGGATGTGGCCAGCTTGTGGACGAGTCCTTCGTGCCACACGCGGTCGAAGGCCTTTTCCATGTCGAGTAATACTGCCACCGCGTACTCCTTCCTGTTAATTGTAGACGACAGCAGGTGCAGTACACTCGACAGCTGGATCGTCGTGCTGTGTTCCGCGCGAAACCCGAATTGTTCGGGGCGCGGAGCGAGATGAGGAGCGAGGTGTCGCAGCAGGAGGGACTCGAACACCTTAGAGATAGTGGGCAGGAGTATGATCGGCCGAAAGCTCTCCGGCTTCAGGATATTCTTGCCCGCCTTGAGCAGCATGATGACGCGCTCCTCGTTCCATGAGGCTGGGCAGGAGCCCGTGTGGAGTATGCCGGTGAACAGGCGCGCCACAGCCGCGACCATGCGGTGGGGCAGGTGACGCAGCGCTGAATTCGGAATGCTATCGGTACCTGGGGCCTTCCGGGGCTTCGTTCTCAAGATGGCGCGTCTGACTGTGCCGGGCGAGAAATGGATGGCGTCTTCATCGGGAAGGGCAGGGGTGGCTGAAGCAATCTCCCCTGCTGCTGTGGGGATGTAGTGTTATTGAAACAACTGTTCTCAAGCGATTACCTTTAATTACTGACTGCAAGAGTATAAGTGTGTTAATATATTAATAGAAGATACATTAATATGGATAGGGTCATAGACCTTATACTATAGGTAGTACTACTACACCTCACCTCAGGGGTGATAGAAAAAAAAAAAAATAGTTTACAATTATTTTTTTTTATTTTTTTTTTTTATACGTAAATATAACTTAATAACATTTCTTATGTTACCAAAGGTTTGGTTCTATTTTTATGGATTAAATAGGTTTTATTATTTTTTAATATTTCTACATTAACACCTAAATCATTTAAAACAACAAATGGTCCCTCCCATTGAGGATCTAACTTATTAGCTATTTCATTTCTAATTAAAATTAGTTGTCCTTTACTGTATGTCACATTATTTAAAGACTTATCATAACAACTCTTACGGTTTTGTTTACTTATAAGTAAATTATTACGAGCATCTTGATGTGCTACTTGTAACCTATACTTAAGATCTAAAGGATAACTTTCTGGATTATACAATGGTTCTATGTACTGACTAACTCTAGATGGTACTATACTAGCTCTACCAAATACCAGTTCGAATGGTGTGTACTTTGTCTCTGTATGAACAATATTGTTGAAACTATAACACCAAAATGGCAGCCAGTGACTCCATGTGTCTTTTTGGCCATTACACTGTATTCGTAAAAACGATCCTAAATTTTTATGTGAATTTTCGAGCGCACCGATGGATTGATGGTGATACGCTGTAGACATTAATTTATTTATACATAAAAGTTTACATACCTGTTCCATTACTGACGATACAAATTCTGTTCCACGATCAGTTGCGATGGTATTAGGTATTCCAAATCTTAAAATAAAATTATTAACTAATGCTTTAGCAATACTTACGGTTTCCTTCGTTTTCAAAGGATAGGCCTCTACGAACTTAGTAAGCTCGCACTGCAGTGTCAAAATATAACAATTTCCTTCAATGTCTTTTTCTAATGGACCTAAGACGTCCAGATAAATTTTTTCAAAAGCATGGGAAGCCGTTGTAGTTATCTCCATGGGCGCCTTGATATACTTACAATGCTTCATTTTCTGACATTTAATGCATTTACTCACAAATTGTCTAATATCGTTGTCTAAGCCTGGCCAGTAAAAATGTCTCTTAATATTATTGGTCATCCTACGTACTCCTGCATGTCCTGCGGTAGGTAGTAGGTGAAAGTCATGTAAAATATACTTTCTTTCTTCTTCATTATAAATTCTCCTAACTCCTCTCAATACATAAATACGTGGACCGGTCCAATCCTTATTGTCTTTTATCTCTTTTAATACATCTTTAATAAAACTCTCATATTCCTTATTTTTTACTATGCATAGCTCATTTATACCTATTCGTTTACAAAAATGACCTAACTTAGTCACAAATTCGGCTCGCGTAAGTTGTGCTCTAAAGTTAAGATTAATATACAACATCTTCTTTCGATTGTTATAAATAAAACATTCCTTTTCTTCATCTATATTATTTTGTCTTTTTAATTTATTTAATTCATCACTTCCTATAAAACTCATTTCTACAGAATTATTCGGAATTTTTAGTACCTCAACTACTCGTGGTTGATCAGGCCACGTTTCGCCTCGTTTACTAAAACTAGGTGTATCCAATTGTTTTCCTACATCTAAACGTTTTTTCTGAGCTCTAGTCATAACTAAAGAAATTTCATTATGCATCCGTTTTAAAGTATCCGATGTTATATTAATTCTAGATAATGCATCTGCTACGCTATTATCTTTTCCTTTTAAATATAAAATTTTAAAATCGTATTCTTCTAGTGCTAGTCTAAATTTAAGTAGTCTGCTAGATGGGTCCTTCATTGAAAATAAATATATTAAAGGCTTATGGTCTGTCATAATTGTGAATGATTTACCGTATACATAGGGTCTAAAATACTTTACAGCCCAAACAATTGCAACTAACTCTTTCTGAATGGTTGGATAATTGAGTTCAGCTTTATTCAGAGGTCTGCTAGCATAAGCTACAGGTTTCATATTTTTATTGCACAAGACTGCTCCAATAGCCGTCCCTGATGCATCTGTTTGAATGACAAACTCATTATTTTCAGAAAAATCTGGAAAATCTAATACTGGTGGTGTACTTAAAGCATGTTTCATTGCTTCAAACGCACTTTGACACTCTTCAGTCCAAACAAATGGTACATGTTTTCTAGTTAATTTATTTAATGGACAAGTTATTCTTGCAAAGTTTTTAATGAATTTCCTATAATAGTTACAAAATGCTACAAATCTTTTTACTTCATCAGTATTACTTGGTACAGGGTAATTTTTCAATACTTCTACTTTAACTGGGTCGGGTAAGACTCCATTTTCTGATACTAAATGCCCTAAATAAAGAATTTCTTTCTGTAAAAAATTACATTTTTCTGGATTTAATTTCAAATTAATTTTCCTAAGTCTTTCCAAGACGTCTGTTAAGTTTTTATTATGGATATCTAAATTTCTCCCAAAGACTACTAAATCGTCTAAATATATAAAACATTTATCGTATGTTAACCCAGACATAGCAACTGACATTACTCTACTAAAAGCACTCGGACTTGTTTTTAATCCCATAGGTAGCCTCTTCATCTGGTATTGCCCAGTACTAGTTGTGAACGCTGTATACTCTCTACTGTTTTTATCTAAAGCTACTTGGTAATATCCTTGATTAAGATCTAAATGCGAAAAATAGACTGAGCCAGAGAGCGAATCCAAAATTTCCGTAATACTTGGCAAAGGAAATTTATCGTCTACAATACGGTCATTAAGCTTCCGATAATCGACCACTAGTCGCCATTTTTTATCGTTGCTGCTTTTTTTTGGTACCAGTAAAACAGGACTCGACCACTCACTCTTCGCCTCTTCTATAATGTCATTGTCAATCATTTTTTGAATTTGCCTATTTACTTCATTTTTCAAAGAATGCGGCAATCGGTACTGCTTCGTATAAACCGGACTTGTATTTGGTTTTATAGTTATGGATTGTTCATAAACATTTGTAGTCGTTAACTTATCACCTGGTAAAAAGAAAACATCCGAATATTTAGAACATAATTCTTCAATAGATTTCCGTTCGTCCATTTTTAAATGATTTAAATTTAAAATGTTTAATAAGTTCTTTGCTCGTTCTAAACTGTTAGTGTTTGATTTAAAATTGCATAAGTGAAACTCTTCAATTGAATATATCTGTGGTTGAAAAGTTGGTAGGTAAATATCCTGCTCGTTAGTGTTCAAAATTTTAACCGGTAATCTATTATTTTTTATTCGTCCAATACATCCCGCTAGAAAAACATTTTCCGCTAACTGTTCACTATGGATAATACAGTCATTCATATTCTCAATATTTAATAGTAAATAATGTATTGACTCACTTCGTGCTGGGATATGTAACACCTCAGCTGAGTAATCTATGACATCACTTAGTTCTAATGAATAATACTTTCCATAATTAGATAGGTTAATGACATTAGTTTCTAAGTTTATATTTGAAGCGTACTGACAAAGAAAGTCTAAACCTAATATTCCATCTGCCTTTAATGGTATGTTATCAAAAACATGAAGCTTGATATTAAAGTCAACAAAGTGTTGGTCATCACGATGAGTCAAACTAAGTTGAACAAACCCTGATGAACTAATTTTACCTCCAATACCATTTATGATGGTTTCATCTCTAATTACTGCACTATTGTACGGTAACGCATCTTTTTTAATTACGGACAAAGATGCTCCGGTATCTATTAACCAATAATATTTCCTATTACCTATGTATAATGCTAAAAATTTTGCCTTACCTTGCAAAGCTAAAATGTTATGTTTAAGATCGAAAAAACTGCATTTCGTTTGTTGTAGGCATACTATCGTTCTTATCTTGTTCATTGTTGGAATAAAATATTCTATTGGTACGACCTTTACTACGAGTTTCATTACTCGATCGATTCTCGTTCGAAGTTTGATAATCTCGTCCACGTCCGTTACCACGATAGTTATGGGATGATCGCCCACGTGAGTTATTGAAGTCACGTCTGCCGAAGTTATTAGAATTGTGGCTAAAATTACCTCTCAAATTATTTGAATTATGCTGATAATGATGTCCTCGACTGCGTTGGTTTAACTGCTGATTATGAGAACCACGGCCATTCCTAAAGTTGTTGTTATTGTTATGAAACTTACCTCTTCCGCGGTGTGAAAACTGCATGACATTTTCGTTGGTCGAAGTCGATGCCGATGTCAACTCTTCATCTTTCGCTGCCTGGATCGCGTCCTTTAAACTGTCATAGTTACGTGCAGCAATAATCGTACTTAGTCTCGAATCCTTCAATCCATCTGCGAATCGCTTAATTGCCAATTTTTCGTTTATGGGCTTGAGTACGGAATAACTATCAGAATTACCATTTGCTTGCGATATGGTCAGATTAGTAAATAACTTTTCTAATTCTGTTCCAAACTGATCAATTGTACGCCAGCCTTGCGTTGCGTTTTGTAATCGTGATTGTATTGCAGTAAACGATTTTTTAGGTAAAAGTGCAACACGTAAATCTCTGACAAAATCGTTCACAGATGTGTAATTATTGGTTATACGTAATTTAGCATTTTCTGATAATCTACTTTTCAAAACGAATGTCATTAGTAATTTTTTCCCCGTTTCCGACAACATGTCTGCGTACATTTCTATAGAGTCAATGATACTTCTGATATTATTTTCGTTATTGGTCATTACAGGAATCAAACTACATGCCGTTTTTAAATCGAACTCCATGATTGATTCTGAATTTGGACTTGCTTCAGAAATATCACTGTCACTATTACAGTCTGATTTAATTACAGTGCACAAAACATTAATTTGCGAATAACACGATTCTATTTCGTTTTTCGTAACTGATAATGATTTTAACAATTCTGATTTTACTCCTGGTTTTGTAGATAATAGCTTTATTAATCCTTTACTTTTCTCATAAATTGTTTCAACCTCACATAATTTATTCTTAATAACATTACCCTTAAATCGTGTTTTTCCTTTTTTAATTAAATATTTCCTTATTGATATAAGATCATTTAAGCAATGTAACAATTCATCTTCCATTCCCCCATGCAAAAGTAATCTATATTAATTAAACCATTTAATACATACCCGATTCTCACAGTGAATTACTGTAGTAGGGGACACAGCGTGTAAGATGATACATGATGATATACGATCACTCAAAACAAACTTAAACTGCTAATTTATCTTAGAGTTCATTATTTTAATTCTTAATGTCTATTATCATTTTATTGTCTCTTGATTTATATGATGATTCGCGTTTTCATTTTACGCACTATAATACGCACAACGCACTTGAGACGCACTTAGTATGCACTTCACTAAAACAAATGATACCGCACAGCTGCCAGATGAGTATGATGAATACTCCGACTTCTACGTCATTGGAAGATTTACTTGCTCTTCTCCGCGAATTGCTCTGGAACGGTTGAACGATCGTCGCAGGCTGTTCTGCAAAATCTGGTCCCTGATCCAGGAATGGTGGCAATTCCTGTACTGCTTCCACGCAAAATATATAATGCCAAGACCCAGTAAAACGCAAATTACTATGAGGATAATACTGATCGTCGAAATATGTGCCTTTAATTCTTCAACGTGTGCATCATTGGACCCAGCAGAATTCTGGTTCACGAAGACCGTCTCCTTTTCTACGTTGGAACGACACATTTTCACTGATTTCCGGACGTTAAATTAACTTTTTAAATGTACTTGATTCATTTTAATTACGAAAGTTCCATTATCCACAAATATTTCCACGCCAATTTATTACAAAGAGTTTAATTTATTTACTTTGCTTTGGAGCCGTAACACTACGCCGAGATAGAAAACGCGTCACGCGCCCCAAAAATGGCAAGGGTCGCCATGTGGGGATGTAGTGTTATTGAAACAACTGTTCTCAAGCGATTACCTTTAATTACTGACTGCAAGAGTATAAGTGTGTTAATATATTAATAGAAGATACATTCATATGGATAGGGTCATAGACCTTATACTATAGGTAGTACTACTACACCTCACTGCTGCTTCATCGTTGCTGTTTCCAGTGCTTGTTGTAGGCAAGCAGTGATCTCGTAGGTCAACGTCGGCGGCGGAGGTGATAGGCCGAGTTGGCGTGGTAGAGTATTTTCTGCGAATAGTGTCCAGTAGGTTAATCGACGAGGCGCTTGAGGCTTCAGTTAGTTCGGCATGTCTGACAGGACGACGAGTACTGGGTGATGGTCGGAATGCATCTCGCCCTCCAGTACCTGCTTTGTGACCTGGCAGTGTAACCCACGGTGTACGACGATGTCTATCACGTCGGGCATGTATCTGTTTGTGTCTGGCCATCGGGTCGGCGTCTCAGGTCCAGACACCGTGTACCCATGGGCCTCCGCGTCCGCGAAGAGTCGTCTCCCCTCATCGTTGAAGCTGGAGCTATTCCACGCTGGGTGCTTAGCATTGAAATCACCGGCGAGGATAGTCGGGTTTTCTGTGTTGGTGAGTAGCCTTCTGAACATTCCGACATTTCGAGTTTGTAGTTGGAAGGCTTATAAAAAGCATAAACTTCTGGGTCCTCGCCGGCTACATGTAGCTGTACGCCCAGCGCGTATGCTGATTGTAAAGTCGCCAGGGGAAGCTCATGATGGACGACTCTTCTCTTTACAAGCACGGCCAGGCCACGAAAACTGAGTCGGTATGCCAACCGCTCGTCCATCCTATAAACGAGATATCCTGGGAACGTGCACCTATCTCCCGGCGCCAGGAAACTTATTAGCGCCACGTCGATATTTTGCTCCTGCAGGAGATGGCGGAGGTGTGTGACCTTGTGTTTGAGGCCGCGAGCGATCCAGTGAATCATCCTTAACGACTTAGCCATGGTAAAGCGTCAGTAACGCGGCTAAGCCGTCAAGGATGACCTGCTCGACGTTCTGGCCCTGCCTAAAGGCCTTAGTTAGGTCCATGAATAATTGGATCGGTCGTGTGTGTTTGGCTAGCGCCGCCTGATTGGGCGGTGCAAGTTTTAGTTTTGTTTTGTGCCACAGATGCCGCTTGGTGTGCGTTGTGTCGACACTAGCAATTCCTTTGTTTTGGTTATTCACTGCCTGCGTCCCACTGTAGGCAGGGGCGGTCTCCTGGGTCAATTCCTGGGTCGCAGGGGGGTGATGTAGCTTCCTGCTTTTCCCCCCTCTTCTTCTTCCTCCACCCTGAGGAGGAGTGAGTCCGCGCTGTGTGGACCAGTTTGCTGCTGCCATCAAAGTAGTTCCTTGACCAACTTCACTCGGCCTCTCTTCTACCTATACCACTTTCTGTGGACGGCGTGATGAGCTTGAGGTGATGGCGACAGTGCACATTCGCCTGTGTGATATTTCTTTTTGAAACGTGGGACACTTTATGTTATTTGCAGGGTGCGGGCCCCCGCAGTTTGCGCATGTGGCCGGCTCTTCCCTTGGTAGAGGGCAATCTCTGACTTTGTGTCCCTCTCCACATCGCACACAGGCGAGTAGGCGGTGACACTGGTGAGAGCTGTGCCTGAACTTCTGTATTAGTGGCCCAGAGCGGGCCCACGCTTGCCACGCCATGCCTCTATCTTGACACCCCGCATTAGTAAAAACACGGAGGTGTCGTATATGGCTCTTTCATTTTCCGTTTTATTAAGCACGGCCTGGAACACGCATCCACGTCGTCCCTGGCGCGAGTTTTTGTGCCTTACATATTCTGGCTCATAGCCTAGGCTGCGGAGATCCTCCTCGATCTCCTGTGGGTCTGTGTCCGGTGGTAGCCCCCTGATGGCCTCCTTAAGCTTTTTCTCCGCCTGGAGCGAGAAAGCGAACCAGCTTATTTTTTCCTCCTTTTCCAGGGCGGTAAAGTACCTTTGTACCACCCTGAACTCGTTCTCGCTCGGAGAATCTAACTCCCTGCCCATATGGGCGAGCATTGGGTGGCCGCCCTAATTTGGCGGCCAGGGCTCTGAAATGAGTCGCCCAGTTGGGCAGTTTCTCTACTACTAGTGGATGGTATCGTGGGCGCTTCTTTTTAATAGTTTCTCCGTGTTTTCCTCGGCGGTGGTGGTGGCCACCGGTGGGGGCTTCTTTTGGTTTGGGGGTGAGTGTAGGTATGTCACTTACTCCAGTAGTTCTATTTCTGTGTGCTGTAGTGGCGGTGTACGCCCCAGGCGATGGGGTGCGTCGCACGGCCTCAGCGAACGTAGGCGATTTAGCGCCCTAACTGTCGCTCGTCCGCGTGTACTGTGAGCTGTGGGGCAGAATCGTTTCGCTTCCTTAGCCAGCTCATCTGAGTTACTGCGTCTCCGTAATGCCCTACCCCCCGACTGAAAATCAATGTCCATGGACGGGTTAGGTGAGGTGTCTTGAGGTCCTCTAAGTCTGCCCTGCGCACGTAGGATGCAAGCGAGGTGCTTGCTTGCCACTTAAAGACGATTGGCCAGATCGTAGTGCGGGGGAGTCGTATGCGGCGATGCGGGGGGCTGCAAGTGAGCCGGGATTGGCTGTGCAGGTGAACCCACATGAGGCGCCATCTGGTGGCGTAGTTCTCTGCTTTTAATTGTACGCGGGTCGCGGGTAGCGGCGCGTACATTCGCTGTTTCAGGGCCCGACATCAAGGGCCTGGATGCAGATGGTGCAGTGCGTGGTGCATGTTGGCCGCAGCTGTAGGTGCAGCAGGTGTAGGTGTGGTGCCTTGAGTCGCGCGGCGGTGCAGGTGCGCGAGGCGCACTAACACGCATAGATGGATGCGATGAAGGCTGTGCAGCACTAATATTTGTGATGTGCAGCTGCTGGGTTGTAGGTCGTGGTGAGTGAGTGCCTACGCGGGTCACCGATGACCTTTGGTCGATGTGGGTAGTTGATGAAACCGTTGAAAATTTTTTCTCAGGTGTAACCAACGTATTTCGGTCTGCGGGTACCAGTGTTTTAATTGGGACAGGATAGCACTTTGTGGGGGCACTTTACCTGTTGGACGGCGACGTGGGTGAGGCTGAAGAGTAGGTGGCGATCTGCCTACCTTGTCCACTTCCCTCGCTGTCTTGCTGGCTGCGGCTGGTTCCTGCCACCTGGTCTTCGGTCGTCAAAATCTTCAGATTGGGGAGCGACGACGTCTTGTCGATGGGCGATGTCCATGGTGGCTGGGGGCGCCGGGACCCAGAGGGCCTCGGGCACCAGGCGGTGATATCTTCTTCACTGTTTCTTTTTTCTACGTTTGCAGATGCTAAAAAGCATGAAAAACTACGTCCTAAAGAATTTGAAAACAGAGCATCGTAATCGCCTTCACACTGACACTGTAGTAGCGCTTATGGCCACTAGAGAAGGTATTAAGAAGAAAGCCCCTCCTCCCTAACAAAAAACTCAATTAATTTTCATTTCTAATGTTTATTTTTAACCGTGGTGAACCAGTTAATGTTATACTTTGGAAAAACGTAGTCGATTAATAGAAATTCTTTCGTATATAACTCACTTTCAGACGCTCAAATTTAAGTCAGCTAAGATTGCGCCATTGTTCTTTCACTTTGATGCCAACAGTCGCTAAAACAGTTTTAAAAATATTACAAAACATATCTACAAATGCGCAAGGGATTGACGGTATATCGAAAGACATGTTAACTCAGGCAGTAAAGAGCAAGTGACAAATTATAGACCTATTTCTTTACTGCCTTGTATGTCTAAAATATTAGAAAATAATGTGAATAAAAGAATATTCAGATATCTGGAGGATAAATCAATTTTATCCAAGCGCCAGTTTGGATTTAGGCCTAAAGTCTCAGGCCCAGTTTCCCAGCCGTTACATTTCGAATTAGCTGACAATTTGTCACAAATTATCCGACTGAATCATCGAAAAATTACGTAATCGCTTGTTACATGGAATAATCGGCATCAATTTATTTCGGTTGGCTACCCTAGCTGGTATTCATTCACTTCATTCACTACTATAACGTAATCAGTGACTTTAAATAGTATTTTATCTTGAGCAGCTGGGTTGGTGTAGCCGCCAAGTTAAGCAAACCTCACCAAGGACGGTTTTTGGATGGGTAAACACGTTTTTTTTGGTTAATTTGCTTTTGGATAGGGACCCAGCACAGGTTAAGCAACACTTACTAAGGTTAGTCTTTGGATGGGTGACCACTTTTTTGGTTCGTTTGTTTTTGGATAGCTAACTCCGCCAGGGTAAGCAACACTTACCTAGGTCAGTGTTTCGATGGGTGACCACTTTTTTTTGGTCCACTTGTTTTTGGATAGGTGACCCCACCAGGGTAAGCAACTTTTACCAAGTTCAGTCATGGGATGGGTGACCATCGCCACATAAATCACACATCTTCGTGATGGCCCAGTGGCTAAGACCTCGCCTCTCGTGCGTCGTGGGTTCGAATCCGGGTATGTACCAATGTGACTTTTTCAAATTAATATGTACTTTCCAAGTTTATCTTGGACATTGCTGACAACGGTGAAGGAAAACATCGTGAGGAATCCTAGACTTATAGTGAGTTTATAAGATTGTGCTCCATTGGTGTAATTGCTGCAAGGCGTTCCAGTGCGAGGATAAACTAATAAATAAATAAATAAATAACAAATAAATAAATTTTGGTGACCCATCCTAACGCCATCCCGCTAGGTTAAACAACATCTACCAAGGCCATCCATCTAAAAACAAAAGATCCAAAAAAGTGGTCACCCATCCAAACACTGACCTTGGTTAGTGTTGCTTACCCTGGCGGGGTCACCCATCTAAAAACAATCGAATCCAAAAAAAAGTGGTGTCCCATCCAAAGACTGACTTTGGTAAGTGTTGCTTACGCTGGCGGGATCAGCCATCCCGGCCGCAAGTACTTAGTACAAGGTACAGTCAACACGAATGCGTGTGAGGAATTTTCGATGCCCAGATCAGTAACAGTTTTGTTTTTTTATTTTTATTTACCTACAAACGAAAAACTATTTTTGATAATAGTTCTGTCAAGTTTTTAAATTAATTTAAAAAGTTTGTAATAACCTTTCTTTTTTTAAATCTTATCAACTTTACGTTATCAACTATACTCGTAATTGATCTACCTAACATATTTTTTATAACTGAACCGATATCAAAGATTTCGCCGACCCTTATTATTTTTTTTGATTTTAAATGCTTATTATATGCTTATTATATACTGAACTCGGTTCAGTTATAAAAAATATGTTAGGTAGATCAATTCATCTTAATCATAATATTAATTTTAATCTGCGAATATTTGACCAATATCCAACAATTGTAAATTAGGCTCGTTGACAAGAGATTAACATTGAAAAATCTTCTCAGAAACCCAAAACTGCTGTAACATGTGGTTAATTCGAGATTTTTCTCAAATGTGACAATTTTTTAAACGCTTGTCACATTTGGGTGTTGAGAAACTGAAAGTAGAATTCGAAACAGGCGATTATTCGTCGATTACGTTAACAGCCCGATGATTGAGAGCTAGGTAACCGGCAGTCAACCGCCGATACCGTTCATCATCTGACTGACTATCTAGCACAGGAATACAGATTATATATGATATAACTTACCTCTACGAAGAAATAAAAAAAAGATGTTATTTAAATCAATCACTTGCCATAAATGTAGACATTGCTAAATAATTATTGAAAACCCAATATTAATTAGTTCACGAATAGGTCACGGTATATATTAACGCTACTTAACTAAACAATTAGTTTTGTGCTCTAATTATGTCCGTATAATTTAATTATTAGATTTTAGACGCAATTAAGAACATATTTCGTACATTTGTTGAAGTCTTGTGGCATATATAAAGCCTTGGTGTTTTGATATCTGGGTACACTTGGATAGCTGGTCAAACAACATGTTCACCTCAGTAAGTCTATTGGTCCTTGCCTGTGCAATTACTATCAATGCACAAGCACCACCAGGATCTTATTGTAATACAGTACAGATCGGTGAGTTTTCATTGTTTTTTAACGTAAACTTGGGGGGTGACCATAAGCTCTTAGAATAAAGTTATTTTGAGATCGCGTAAGTGACAGATGTATACAAGTCATATACATCTGTTCCTTACATACACTCAAAATAACCTTACTCTAAGAGCTTATGGTCACCCCCCTGCTCTTTCCAAAGAATATAATATAGTTAAAAAACATTATAAAATTGTTTCAAGAGTGAACATATTCAACCTGTTGATCACCATTCAAAATCTTTCAAGAAAAAAATTCAGCTAAATCAGACATGACCTAAGCCACAGCCTAAGCGAACAAAAATATGCTGTACACTTGAACAGCTGATTGTCTTTTCAAGAATTCTCTAATCTCTTGAACAGGCTTTTTCTGTATACGCTCACTACATCGTCGACTTTGTCTCTGTCACCTTCGACCTAGATACGAGTCAAAAGCAAACCCATCTTAAATAAAGAAAGAATTAGTTTTTGTGAGTGTCTTTGACGAAATGCCTCAAAAAATAAGAGAAAATCCGACTATTATTTAATACTAGCTTCTGCCAGCGGCTTCACCCGCGTGAAAAGTATTTTTTCATCCGGGATAATCCCGGGATAAAAAGTAGCCTATGTGCTATTCCAGACTAATCTATCTCTGTGCCAAATTTCATCCAGATTCAGCGGTTTTGGCAACATACATCCATCCATACAAACTTTCGCCTTTATAATATTAGTAAGAAGTAAGAGTCTCTGAAGTTGGCTCTGTCAACAATTACGCTAGAAACAGATTAACTGAATAGAGTAAGTGAGATAGGATGATGCGATAAACGTAAGCGAGTGAAAGAGACAGTTATACAACGCTATCTTCACTTTCAATATTGACACAAAAATAGCTACTGCGCAGGGTCTTGCAGCCAATTCAGAGACACAGAGATCCATTGTGAATTTATACCTACATTTTCATTCGCCATTTTCTTTTTTTGCAATGAAACTGGTGTGTATGATATCAGAGCACTATTCGTTTCAAGCTCTTTCCAACAACTCTTCCTGCGCAAAATCGCACTTGAAATAATGGCCTAGAATATGGTGTCCTAAAGTCGTATTCGAGATGTTTAGTAGAAGGCAGAGAGACATTGTACGGTACCTACGTACATTTTAGAATATTTCTGTTAAAGAATATTTATGTGTGTTAGTTATGTGTGTGTGTGAGGAGCTCGTGGCTAAATAATAAAAGCCGCACGGGTCGATCTTCAAGGTTAAGCAACGCTTGACAAGGTCGGTCCGTGGATGGGTGACCATTTTCAACATACCGAGTTTCCTCCGTGCCTCGGAAAGCACGCTAAGCCGTTGGTCCCGGCTGTCATTTGAAGATCTTTGACAGTCGTTACGGGTAGTCAGAAGCTTGAGATCTGACACCAGTCTTGTAAAGGGGTCAGTGTTACCCAGTTACTGGGTTGTGGAGTTCAGATAGGCAGTCGCTCCACGAAAAAACACTAGTGCTCAGCTGAATCCGGTAAGACTGGACGCTGACCCCAATATAGTTGGGAAAAGGCTGGGCAGATTGAGTAAGTGTGTACCTAGTTATAGATTTGACCTGTTTTACTTTGTCACCAGGAATTGTGCCAACTAACAATCCCGTGAAACTTCCAACTGTGTCGCTGGCACCTGGTGTACCTGACTGGCTCATTACCATCCCTGTAAGTATGTTTAAAGCGTATGAATCTTCAGTTCCTTTTTATGGGGCGATTGAGCAAAACACTATTGGCACTTTTGTACCTACATTTGGGTCATTTTTACCCACATTCAACTGTCTAACGCTGGGTCGCTGGGTCCACACGCATCTACTTTAGTCGCCGGCGACTCGTTGGCGATTTCAAAACCTCAGGTCCACTCATTCAGACTGGTATCGTCAGCGACAAGTCATCGTTACCTTAAAAATATGTGTGGACGTCGGCATTTGATATCACCAACGAGTCACAAGCGATCTGAAGATAAGGGAACATTATACCGGGACGAAAAATAGCCTATGTGCTATTCCAGACTGTAGTCTATGCCTGTGCCAAGTTTCATATAGATCCGTTCAGCCGTTCTAGCGTGATTGAGTAACAAACATACATATTTTTAATATTAGTAAGAAGATTGAAATATCATCAGCAGCTTGTCGAATTCCGTAGTGGTGTAATTTACAGATCATTGTGTTGTGGTAAACGCAGTCGATCGCTTTTGAGAGATCACAGAAAATGCCAATGGGACTTCTCCCAAGATTTCTAGATGTGGCTGATGAGTTTTATTCCCGCATCCGTTGTCGATCTACCTTTCGTGAAACCAAACTGTTGACTATGCAAGATCCCCTTTGAATTGAAGTTAGACAACATCTAGTTCAGTATGATTTTTTCATACATTTTACTCAATGCTGGAAGAACGGATATAGGTCTATAATTAGAGGAATCACTCATACATCCTGATTTGAAAATTCGTACTTCTTTACTGTGTTTCATAAAGTTAGGAAACGTGCCGCTGTCTAAACTTTGATTGAATATGCCTGTTAGGACAGGAGCAATTGAGTCAATAATATCTCCAAGAACCCTAAAGGATATTCCCCATGTCATTGGTTGGTTTGGTTAGGCCAGTCAGCCTAACCAAACCGATCAATGACAAATCATATTCCTTTCTTCACTCGAAACGACATTCAACCAAGCAATCATGATTTTTTATATATGGACGCGTGCAGCTTTAGTGCCTCTAGTTCGGCCCACGTTTTGGTAACAATGAACCTGCCAGTTGTACAACTTACTACTTCCTTGGTTGAGAGCTTTTATATCGGAAAGAAGCGCCACCTATGGGAACATTGACGTTTGAATCAACGATTGAACGTTGAAACTAAGCATAATTTGACCACTTTTCTTTTTCAGCAAGTCGCGCAATGCATGTATGGTGTGGCTGGCGTGCAGACATGGATGTGTGATACAGATGTGACACCTTCCGGCCAGTTCACTGACTTTAACCATCTCACAATACATCGTAGCGGCATCTTATCGGGTGTAGGCACTGTGTCTGTAACAGTCTTCTGCAATTAGGTCCAAGGTCTTGATTCAATGACCAAGCCCTTCCATGAGTTACCTTCGTCTCTTTAGTCTAAAACAATTGAAATATTTTAAGGGGTGATTCGATAATATATTTGCAAAATTAATATTATCAAAGACGGAAACGCACATAAGTGTCGTGCCGTGGCGAGGCGCGGGATCCACCAAACGGCTCTGTTTACAGCCTACGTCATAAGTCAAAGAGTTTTGTAGCCAATAAAAGGCGTCAAAAAGCTCCACGCCACGCCACGACACGTAAGTTTCTTTCCGTCTTATGGGATGTTTTGACGCATGACCAAAATCGCATTTAATGTCATATCTTGTTTACAAATTTCCATGTTATTTTAACTATAGACAAACAACGGTGCCCTGTCAATGTCATTCAAGCGCCAAACGACCCTTGTAACATAATTTACCCCTGTAAATAATTTTGCCTCTTCTTTTTAGACTTTACTTCAAATACTTTCTTGGCGATGACTTTCGTTAAATTGACCTAATTTTGACAGATACTTTTGTTGACATGAGCTGTAGTTTGGCCAGAAAAACTAACCAATAGTTTCTGAATGGCTTCTCACTTTGAATGGCATTTGAATTGTTTTGCTGCATGTTTTAAATAACCAACTAAATGCAACGTTGTCGTCCAATATTATATTTTTTGAAACACTTTTGTTTAAGTATATATTTATTTTATTTTCCTCAATATATTTGAAAAACATATATTTAGTTGTTGTTTTATTTTATTTTTTCAACTTACATCATGTGCTGTGATCTTGATAGGTATAAATTGGTTTAACGAATTTCTAACTTAGTGAATTTAAAAGGACACTGGCCAAAATTGCTTATCTTTTGAAGAAATATTGTGTTTGATGAGTAAAAGCAGACATTTATTTACAGATAAAATTCAGCTATCCCATACACAATCGTGTTAGTAATATAACAAATTCAAAAAACATCTTTGCTTTGATTAAAAATACTAAAGCAGATTAGGTAGACGGTAACACAATGAGGATCTTTACTGCCATTTTATCACGACAGGTGGCGCATCGTCGGTATGGCCATTGAAAGCTGTCAGTTTCATACATTTTGTAACCTATCATTAAGTAAATTAAAATTTTCTCGAAATATGCCTCTGTTTGCTGTACCAGGATGAACCAACCCCGGTGTTCATTTATTTCCCAAAGATTATACTGGTTGGAATTGAAAAATTATTTTGTGTTGGATAGTCCATTTATCGAGGAAGTTTATAGGCTATGTAACATCATGCTACGACCAAAAGGAGCGGAGCATACATTAAAAAAAAATCCTTTTTGAGAGCTTTCGTTGCGTGCGCTGCGTAAGTGGATAAAGTTACACAAACATAAACATTATAAGCGGGATATTTACCATGTTTACTGTTTGTTCCGTGTTTACTGTTTGTCCATGTTTACTGTTTGTTTCGAGTTTCTTTAAATATCCCGCTTATAATGTTAATGTTAGTGTTATGAGTAGTGACCATGACGGTTTAAAAACTTATAAGTTACGCAAAATTCATGTATGTAGGGTCGATAGGGAAGGGTAGGTAGGTAGCCGCGTGGGACAGCTAGTTAGTAATATCACGCGGACGGAAGACTACTGCCGCTGGGAGGATGTCCTCCAAGAGTTGTCTAATATAAAAACCAGTCTTGTTCAAAAGACTGGTAAAGAACATTACCTGTCACTGTCTTCGTCTTGACGTGTTGATTTGTGATTGTGATTATCAATAGTCATTCATCATTTATTTTTATTGACATTATATTTAGTATGTATGTATTTATGTATATATCACATAGCATATGTATTTATTTGTGTATCTATTATAATTGTAGTATTTTAACAATGTTTATGTCACACCAATGACAACACCAGTTCAAGTCCAGACAATTACTGTCCATACCTGGTTGCCTGGAAGTGATCGATCGATTTACAATGCGATAAGGCCGCCCATTGTATTTGTATTAGTTTTAAGTTTCTTTTTATAATTGTTTTTTAAGGTGTACACTAAAGCATATAATTCCCGATAGCTGCAATCTAGGGGTCTTTAAGTCAAGAGTGAATAGGTTACTTCTAGGCAAGCAAGCTTCACTGTCGACCACATCATCGCTTACCATCAGGTGAGATAGTCGACAAGCGCGAGCCTACTGAAAAAAAAAAAAACTCTTAATCTATGTTTTTTCATTCCTCAGTTTCATTGAGTAAAGCTACCTTATTAAACCTGTTATTATGACATAGGAAAAGCTGTCCTTGTCGGACTGCATATAAAAGAAAGAGATGCGTAGAGATAAAAGAGATGTAGCTTGTAGATCATTGTAAAATATGAACCGTTTTATTGATTTACAAAAGAGTGAGTTAAGCCGAAACGATAGGTTTCTTTCTATTTAGTCAATAAATTATTCGGTAACATTTTTTCCAATTCGAACTCTCAATAACTCTTTAAAGAAATAAACAACAAAGTTAATAGTATAAATACAGTTTATTGCAAAAAATATATATTAGAGACATTTTATTATGTAGTCAAAGGTTGATTCAAACTTAATGGCGGTTATGAAGTACGCTGTCACATGAATTTGATACTGCACAGCAGCTCGCCCCCTGTTCCGCTTGCAATCCGCCATCAGTTTTAGTACCAACGGCTAAACTGCACTGAAATATATATATTTGAAGGCATGGCCAGATCCAAAAGAATAAAATAAAATAAGTTGAAGCGTCCATAAACTGCAGTCGAAAATTTTTATGAATATAGTGTTGTTAAAAATCGTCCGTCTCATAGCCAATTATTTAATATGAAGCAATCAAATTATGCTGTGAATTTCCCAACAATGGTTGGGGTGACTGTCCTAAAAGTAAGGGTGATTGTCCTAACAACGGTTGCGATGATTGACCCCAAAGTACGGATGTCTGTCCTAATAGTGGTTGGGATAATTGGCTCGAAAGTATCTGGGGTGATTGTCCCCACAAGGACGGGGTCGTTTGGCCCCAAACGGAGTTTTGTGATGATATTTGAGACATGGGGTTGGCGGATAAAGATAAATAGGATGATTGACCCAACAAGTTATTGTGTGTTTGACCCAACAAATCATGTTGTGTTTGGCACAACAAACTATTGGGTGTTTGGCACAACAAATTATTGTGTGTTTCTCCCAACAAAGTCTGAGGTGAGAGTCCTAAAGCTGGAAGGGATGATTGGCCCCACAGAGGTTGGGGTGATTGTCCCCAAATAGAGTTCTGTGACTGGCCCAACAGAGGATTGTGTGTTTGATCCAATTGTGACAGCGGGGTAACAGTTAAATATGGGAGGGATGATTGGCCCCACAAGGATTGGGGTGATTGTCCCCAAACAGGATTCGGTGTTTGTCCCAACAAAGGATTGTGTGTTTGATCCAATAGAGACTGCTGGCTAAGGCCTAAAGCTGGAAGGGATGATTGGCCCCACAGGGATTGGGGTGATTGTCCCCAAATAGAGTACTGTGGTTGACCCAACAAAGGATTGTGTGTTTGATCCAATAGAGACTGCTGGCTTAGGCCTAAAGCAGGAAGGGATGATTGGCCCCACAGAGATTGGGGTGATTGTCCCCAAATAGAGTTCTGTGATTGGCCCAACATAGGATTGTGTGTTTGATCCAATTGAGACATTGGGGTGACGGTTAAAGATGGAAGGGATGATTGACCCCACAGGGATTGGGGTGATTGTCCCCAAACAGAGTACTGTGATTGTCCCAACAAAGGATTGTGTGTTTGATCCAATAGAGACTGCTGGCTTAGGCCTAAAGTTGGAAGGGATGATTGACCCCACAGAGATTGGGGTGATTGTCCCCAAACGGAGTTTTGTGATTGGCCCAACAGAGGATTGTGTGTTTGATCCAATTGAGACAGTGGGCTGATGGTTAAAAATGGAAGGGATGATTGGCCCCACAGGGGCTGCGGAGATTGTTCCCAAATAGAGTTCTGTGATTGACCCAACCAAGGATTGTGTGTTTGATCCAATTGAGACTGCAGGCTTAGGCCTAAAGATGGAAGGGATGACTGGCCCCACAGGGATTGGGGTGATTGTCCCCAAATAGAATTCTGTGATTGGCCCAACAGAGGATTTTGGTTTTGGTTCAATGGAGACAAGGAGCTAAGACTTAAAGATGGTAGGGATGATTGGCCCCACAGGGACTGAGGTGATTGGCCCCACAGGGACTGAGGTGATAGGCCCCACAGGGACTGGGGTGATTGTCCCCAAATGGAATTTTGTGATTGGCTCAACAGAGTCTGGGGTGAAACGTTTAAAGATAACAGAGGTGATTGGCCCCACAAATGAGACTGTAAGTTATTTAAGGTAACATCGTTCTGGTTGTTTGTCTGCCAAGGCTGGTTGTTTTGTAATGAAGGTTGGTTGTTATTAAGCAGTGAATTTGCGCAATAAACTGTCGGCGTCACAGATCCTTGTCCACCGAGGCCCCCGAGACGATGCACTGAGATTATGTTGATGGTTATGAATGTGGCTGTAGGCATAACGTCGGTGTCACACACTGTTGCTCTGGCGCCGACTGGATGGCAGTTCGGGATATCCTGAAATTTGATAATTTAAATTACTTCATATATCTGATGGTCACAAGCCCTATTATTGAGTATGAGGTCCTGTGTTAGATTTCCGGGTCAGAGAGTGTTATTGGGTTTTTCCAACTGGAATTACTCAGCAGCTCGGCGTTTAAAGTTGTGCGCGGTTGGTGTGGAAAGAATGATGTAACCAAATACTTGTAATTAAATTTTATCGATGGGAATGGGTGTCTGTGGTGTTTCTTGCACGTTCTTCTCCATAGAGACCTACTGACGCTTGCGAATGTGCAACTAGCTTCATTTATCTGTCTGACAATTCAAAAGTAGGTAGCTCTATATGGTTTAATTGAAATAAAATCATTTGAATTTGAATAGGCTCGCCCCCTATAACTGCCAACCCTTTGCGCATAAAGGCGTCATGTTATGTATGTTAACATATCAGAATGAAATAGAAGTTATTTGAACCAGTAAGGACGCGGTCCCGTTGAGAGCTATTAACTAGTACGACTAGTTCAACTACTATATACAAGGTTAAACAGAAATGGCAAAATTATAGTTCACTAGTTTGGAAGTACAATCAACTAGCTGATTGCTCTCCATGGGATCGCACCCTAAGCGTCAAACTTTATGTCGGGCTAGTTTCAGCCAGCGTGCAGCAGCTTTTCCCGCGTGAATGACGAAAGTTATACCAATTGAACGTGCTCTTATTTCCAAAATTCTTCAAAATTGGTTCAGCGTTGTAGACATGGAAACGGTCCAAATAAACAGTCTGATTTAGTTACATTCAATTTTCCTTGACACCGACGCAAGAAGAGAACCATGGATTCAGTACTATACTGGACCAGGGACCAGAGTGATTTGTCATCGAGTATACTGCATGTAGTAAACGAGATAGGACGATGCGAAAAACGTAAGCGAGTGAAAGAGGCAATACAATGCTAACTTCTTCAAAAATAGCAACCGCGCAGGGTCTTGCAACAACTTCTGATTCACAAAGATCCAATGGTGGATGGATGGCAATGCATAATAATACTCACGGGAATAATGATTTTCCAATCGGCTATCCCTGGCTGTAGGACAGTCTTTGCCAGCGGGATCCCGACCCCGACAACTGCACCTGCTCACAAAATATTCAGTCAAATCTTGGATGTTTGTTGGTCTGCCGCGTTGGTTTAGTAGCCGCAGGCGCTATTGCTGAGTTTGAATCCCGGGTCAAATTAAAAAAATGTCGGTAAAAGTTTTAATGGTTAATTCCCTCTGGCATTTGTAACAGCTCGTAGTCTGGGCTTTGGGACAATCCTACCGCACTATTCCCAAACCACTGCAACTCCTGAAAGCCAGAACCAACAGTGGCGACCACCAGAAAAGCGCCGAGGCAATGAAGCTCGACGAAGTCCCGGAGAATAAATTTAACTGGCTTGGATCCCGCAACGAAATTAATCAGAAAAGAATATTGTAGGAGGAGGAAAATAAAAACATAATTTCCACTTCACTTCATATCAAGCAGGAGACAGAACAAACAAGGTCAATAGGCACAAATGGTCGTTTACAACTGGGATAAGCCCAGTTGCCTAACACCACGGATAAAAATTAGCATTAATATTAATGGGTCCTAACATTGTGAGCTGTTATATTTGATTCCAATAATAGGTATGGCAATAACGCTTGAACGCACGGAAATTTGTTCTAGTTTCCACAAGGTCCGTATAATAAATAACTCCGGATGCAGCCTGTACATTATCCAACATAATATTGCGTCCATTCTGCATTAGAATACACTCTCATAAGTTATGATGTGCAGATTGTACATGTTCGCAGTCAGTTTTATATTTTTTTTCTAGATGTTGAATTTTTAATTGACTCGAAGTGATACAACATGGATTATTCATAATTTCTGACATATTATTGAACTTTTTATAATTTTATCTTTTTATTTAATTTTTAATTGACTTGTATTTTTTTTTCGGATTACCATTATATATTTGTTAGTCTATTATAATCACTACCTAATGAATTTTTGAATTGACTGAATCTATTTACTAATTAATCTTTATCTCTGACATTTTAATTTTACTGTTAAATTATTACAAATAAAAAAATATAACAATAACTTTCAATAACAATAGTTATTGAAAGTTATTGTTATATTTTTTTTTTCGATTGTGATGTATTAGTGGTGTTTTAAATTTTTTGCTAATTACAAATTTCGACGCAATGTATATATTGTTACGACATAAATTACTTATGACTTATGATGTACAACATTAACATAAAGGCGAGGCAACAAGCTTGATGAAAAATAATTTACTTTTAAAGTACGTTTACGTTTAGTCTGGGCGTTGCCGTTGTGCCCGTTTTGATGGCAATACGCTCGTCCACTATTACATACGACGTAAACATAATTGGCGAAGTGTGGGTAACCCCTCTCTAACCCTTCGTGGGATACAAGCGTGATGTTATCCTGGATTTTGTTTGCAAAACGCAGTGGGCAACTCCCACTGCGGAATAAGGGGACCAAGAATGCCATACACGGAGTCGTCTGACACCCATGTGCTGATTTGGTCCGTGGGGAGGTCACGGCGTACAGTGTGTTCTGGTGCGCTGGTGATGGGGGATACTCCCCTGAGGCGGGTTCGGTGACGGACAGCCGCGGCGTGTTCATGATGAGTCTTAAAGCGTGCCCCAGTCCCCGCCATAAGCGGCATAGGAGGACACCGTGGAGTTTTAATGGGTTGGAGTCCCACATAACTGCACTATGCATGAGCTTCCAGTGCGAGATTGCTCCAAGCAAAAATAAAAAGAAACAAGGTAATACGCTGTGTTATTACACCATATGATAGTATCGCAAATATAAGAAATAAATTCTGGAAAGTATTGACAAATTTACGGCAAACTTATGGGAAGACTTTATTTTTAACAAAATACATATTTTTTTAACTGACTTCCCAAAAATGAGGAGGTTCTCATATGTATACATATAGCGATTTTGGTTTTTTCATCAACAAAGCAATCATTTCCACTTTAGAAAGTACCATTTGGTAAAGTGGATCTGATGAAGAAGACCAAAGATGGCCACTGGGACTCTTTAATGATAAGTGTGTCACGGGTATAAGATATCTCGAATAGTTAACCGACTATGATGAAGCGGATACTTATAAATAAATGGTACTGTTTAGAATGGTACCATCGAACTGATCTGACGATGAATCCGGCGGGGAGACACTGTAACTCCGAAATCAAACAATGTACATAGTCGTGTTTGGGTTTATTGGAATCGTCATGAGATGTACTTTGGCTATAAATGATTTTCATGGATTTGAGGTACCATAGACGTAAAAAAAAAAAAAAAAACTGACTTCCAAAACACAAATTACAAAGCGAAAAATTACTTTCTTTTCCGAAGTGGGTGTCGAAAATCGAAAAGCTATAGGGACCAAAGACATAGACTATAAAAACAAAAGATGCTCATTGCTCACCCGTCTCTATCGACCCGCATTGGTCGCCGAGCGGGAGCCCAGCCGCCGCCCATGCACAGCCAAGCACCAGGAGACTAGTAACAGCTACCATGTCGACCAAGGATATGTAGCACACATTTCTGACTAACTCTAGTATTTATATGGCACAAAGTTTGAAAAAAAAAAGATTTTTAATTGCAGTGAAAATTCAATAATTAAATTACATGGACTGTAATGAGAGGGCAGAACGAATAGCCGATAATTCGCTGTTCATTAACGCTTTTTAAGTGTCATTAGTTCTTCAATTAGAAGTGTATTGAATCGGTACTTTATATACACTTACCTTTCTACAGGCTCGACGCGATTTACTAAGCGAAATTGCAAGTACTATCACATTATAGACGCAATGCGATGCCATTCGCCAGATTAGCACTTGATATTTTCTTAGAAAAAACGTACGCGATTTCGGCTATCGACGCAATTTAAACTGCGTCGCGTCATCAGCCGGCGAGCAAGGCCTCTGTGATAGGCTTGAGTCACGCATTTTATCACGGTTTTTGCTCGCAAACTGTGATAAAATTTGTGACTCAAGCCTGTCACAGTAGGCCGTGCTCGTGCCGTGCTGAGTTGTACCAATGTTATGTCGTAGGTTTGAATACAGGCATACAATTTGTAAAAAATATGTTTTTGCTGCTTTGAGGAGAAATACATCCTAAGGAAACCGGCATGCCGTAGGAACTAAGAAAGAACATAAATCGAACACATATTAGCATCCGCAACGCCATTTTTTTCCCGAAGTTGGAAAGGAGTTCAAAGAACCACCCTTTTCCACTAAAGATACGCTATTTATTGAGGCGATTCGAGATGTGAATTGCCAGCAATCACTTATTCATAAAACAGATTTACTTTCGTAAGTTAATGCAAGGTTTAGTTCAAACCAGAGTTGCCAACCTGGCAACTATGTGCTAGTTGCCTGACATTTTGCTGAACTGGATC
Organism: Orthosia gracilis; assembly: GCA_947562075.1. Taxonomy (NCBI): domain Eukaryota; kingdom Metazoa; phylum Arthropoda; class Insecta; order Lepidoptera; family Noctuidae; genus Orthosia; species Orthosia gracilis. The sequence goes on from OX387266.1 coordinate 55,959,024, forward strand.
TATTTAGTGCAGCCGTGAGACACACTTTGTCCCATATTTCTGTTTTATTTAAAAATGTTTTGCTACTTTTTATTTTTGTTTCGTTGTTGCAATAAATTGTTACGTGCTCCTGCAGCCTTATTGCGTAAGGGAATTCGCCAAGGCAAAGGCCAACGAGTATTGTACCAGGCGGACGTGATCGCTTGAGGCAGGTATCTGAAGTTTGTAAGGCTCCTGCTCAAAGCGTGTTGACGCCCTGTACCTTTAGGTGATTCATCAAGAATTCTGAAGCCTGGGCGGTTGATTGATGTTTGCTAGATGTTGGTAGGTGAAAGATTGATGTCCAGGAAATAAAAGATTTAATTCTTCATGACTACTTGCGATGTTTTGCAGGATCTTCGTTACACAATGTTGCGCAGATTTGACTACAAAATGATAGATAATGACTACAAAATGCTTAGTGCGCCTGCACGCTATAGAGATACACTATTTCTATAGCCACATCTATATCTTCCAGGCGCGTAACTGCCTGGAAGTGTCAGACTGAATAAAATGTACTAATTTTTAACATTAAAAGTTGTTTTGTACTCAGACTATCTGAGGGATCTCCACCCACCAAGCATCATCCGGTAGCAATCCCGACAGGCTACCCTGTAGTAGTATTTTGGTGGACGTAGCTTCAACCCTCGAAGTAGAATTCACCCTGGAGTGGTCGGAGCTACGGGAAAACCATGGAACCTCACAGCCTGTTACAAAAGTTATCTCCCCAACCACTAGAGCTAGGCTCCTTACAGAAGTTTGGCTGGGGAGGAAAAGATATGGGCTATCGAATGGTGGTACCCTCATGGGTGTACCACCAGCCCTTCTGGTGTTTTAAGTGCCGGGAAGCGGCTGAAGTAGGAAAGAAATTTGTGTTGTTCCACAGTTTTGTGATTGTGTTCGCTCAAGTGAAGGCCACTATTGGCCGTGTATAATGTCAGGGTCCAGGCGCCTGCTTGCGGCTCCAAAACAGGGATTGAAGGTAATGCTTCAGAAAGCATATCAATAGGCCTTCAGGCACCAAATGTGTCTGAAAGCAGTGAGTTCGCTGACAGGCGCATAGAAATCTCCATACTGGTTCATACAAACACATCACCTCAACTAAGTGGTGTTTATATACTAAGACTATATGATTCTTATCTAATTACAGGGCCTAGGTACAAGTCTAGGTTACCTAGAAGTACTAAATCGTGAATGAAAAGTTTTCGAACCACTTACTTGAGGAAAATGTGTGTATATTCACCGTACCAAGGTGAGATATTATTATCCCTAGCTATGTACTGTTATTATGTGCTATTTTTCAGTCATAGACTTAGAGTTTATAGGCTAGAACACGTAGATTGTGTTTCCTAAGAAACTAAATAATGTGTGCTACTTTTCCGAATGCACGGTAGAATCAATTTTTATAACTTGTTAATTTTAATTGTTAACGTTCGAAAGTGCCGCTTAATGGCCTAGTCAAAATAAATACATTTGACTTTGACTATCTTATTCCTTATATATTGTGTTCTGTTTCCGTGAATGTATCCGTGGCATCAATAGTGGGCCTATATATCAGAATATCAGCAGAATATAGGTTGTTATGTACCTGTCAAAGACCGCCCATTGTACGCTTGTTTTTTATGTTTGTCCTGTAGGTATGATTTTGTGCTGTACAATAAAGTATATAATAAATAAAGTAACTCTTATTATGTTGCTTGATAATCTTCGGCGATATAGTGGAACTATTAACGTATTGATCAAGTTCTACAGCAGGAATGTCATTCGCTTGGCCATCAGAAGCTTCAGGGCTTTGATTGCCGACAATAAAATAAAACTTCTAACCTAAAACGTAAAAAATACTAATACATTAAAGTAATGTTCAAAAATTTTTTTTTTAATTTTCCTCTCATAAGTCAAGTAAGAATCAACTCGTTACAACTAAAAAAATATCTAAATGTAGAACATATCACCGATGGAAAATATTTTATTATATAAAAGTCTGCCTCTCAATAAGATATGTTTTCATTCCAGTTAACCTTGCTCCTCATTTTTTTAGTTCGTCTTTCAATTCCTTAAAGATTCCAGGGACAATTCATATTATCAATAACCATGGTAGACCGGTTTAAACCCAAAAAATAAAAAATAAACGTGATGTAAACAAAGTAATAATGATTTGACAGCAGCCTTTGCGCCGCTAGCGACATCAGCACACAGCTTTGCGTTCACAACCCCATTCTTTAATGGTCAGCTTCAGTAGTACACTTCAATGCTCGTTAGTATGTATAATACTGTGTGTTACACAAACGACCTCAACCAATTGTTTTTTTTTTGTCTTTTGACCGGGGACGGGGTTTTTGGAACGTTTTATTTTAGTGTAAGGTTGACGTTATGGCACAGATATAATCTATGGACCGTCATGGCACCAAGTTTTCTTCAGTTCACAAAAAGTTTACTTTTAAATAATAGGTACCTATATAGTTTTTTTGTTTCCTAGATATAAAAAAAACACAATCGAATTTAAAATTTTTGAACATTGAATTTCAATTTATGATCTGTGTAAAAAGTTTCAACTTGTCTAATTATTGTCCAAACAGTGTTACTAAACAAAAAATGCTTTTTTTTACAAAGGCGGTAGTATTTTCTCTGTCAGTGGCGTCTGAGGCGTTTTGCAGTACAAGGTTATCTGTATCACTATGTAGGAGCCCTTGCTTCCGGTCCGATGTACTGAGACGCCTGCTGGCTCGGTGAACCTGAGTTCTGGTATTTGTTCGTCGTCGCAAGCCATCACGTCTACGCCACCAGGCTCAGCAGTTTCACCATGGCATACCGGAAGCGGCTGAAATAAAAATAAGCTTGTAAGTTTACTCAAAAATAATAAAACGAATGGGTAACATATTAAAATAGGTAAAAAAAATAATATTCTCGGTATGACAATACATAGAATATAATATAATACAAATAAAATATTGTACACAAAAAAAAAGTTAGATATCCCTTTTACAAGAAATCTTATTAATACATATAGGTACCGATTTAAGAGCAGTGGTGGCCCAGTGGTAACGGCCGCGACTTACTAGTTTTAGGTCGTGGGTTCGAACCCAGGCAGGCGCCTTACTTTGTGTAAATTATTTCATCACCACTGCACTCAAAACGGTGAAGGAAAACATCGTGAAAACCGGCATGTCTTAGAATCAAAAATATGAAGACACGTAAGAAAGAAAAAAGAAAGAAAGAAAGAAAAAAAAATACATTTATTTAGCACAGACTAAATGACACAACATATTATTATACATCAGATAAAATACAAACAAATAAAAAAGTGTTAAAAGTCTGACGTAAGAAGTTAGCAGGAAAGTGTGCCTGACGGCTGCGTCAAAAAGGCCCATTTCAGCAAGAAATGCCAGATAACTGGTGATGTGACATACACTAACATACACTGGGCCCGCGTAGTGGATTACGGGCCATTCTCTCTCACAAAGAGGAGGCCTGCACGTACAACGGACCAAATGCGAGTCTTAGTGCGGAAACGGGGTCCATCTATCCTATCCTATCCTAGGTACCGAGATTCCTTCGTGACTTCGCGGCTTCTGATTGTTATAGATTTACAAATAATCATTTGATGATCTTTGACAATCTTTGCGGATAGTCGGAAGACAGAAAATTAAACACCAATCCTTGGCAAGGGGTATCGTTCGAGTTATCCAGTTAATGGGTTGTGAAGATCTGATAGGCAGTCGTTCCATGAAAAATGCTAGTAATTAGATGCATTCTGTTACAGTGGTAGCCGACCCCAACATAGTTGTTAAAAGACTCAGCAGATCCACATGTGTTGACTTTCTCTACCTCAAGCTCGACATGTCTTATTTATGTGATAACTAGCTGACCCCCGGGGCTTCGTTCCCGTCTATTGGCTACCTACCTACCATACCTACTCTACCCACCTACCCTACCTACCCAACCCTCCTACTTTACCCTACCTAATCATGTAGTACATATTTTTTATGTATTATCAATAGTTTTCTCAGTGCACGCCAAATAATGAATTTTATATGCAACATTTTGCTACTTTGGGTTACATTATTGAAATTTTCATAAGAATCTCAAATTTTTATGGTCATAGTGGCTTCCACATAAAAGTTAGATATATGCTGTCAAGGACTTTTATTTAGAACTGTTTAAGACAAACAATCCTACGGTACATTATATTTGTGTATCTTCTACGGTTTAGGCAGCGCACGCGAAGATAGCTCTCAGAGGGCAGAATTTTTCCAGACTTACTTTATATTTATCGTTTTATTTATGACAAATTACAAAAAGTCATTATAAATTGTAGCCTATGTGTTATTCTGATGTATAACCTATATTACTGTGTAAGTTTCATCCAAATCCGTTAAGTAGTTTTTGCTTGAAAGAGTAACAAACATACATCCATCCTCACAAACTTTCGCATTTTTAATATTATAAGTAGGATTAAGTAGGATGTGGTGAATGTGGTGAAGCAGTCTACTGCCCCGGTCACCATGAACAACTTGCAACAGAAGCTCTGGTCTGATAGCACGGCACGCCAGCATTAGTGACATCATACGTTGGGCTCTTGTGTCCTACGGGGTGCCAGCTGTTTCAGAACCCAATGGCTCGGCAAGCGATGATAGGAAGAGACCAGACAGGATGACTATAATGCTTTGGAAGGTGGATAGGCCTTTGGTGTGGGATGCAACATGGCCTGAGACCCTAGCGTCATCCCATCTTCTTAGCACGGCGGGCTGTGCTGGGACGGCTTCTGCTGGTGCAAAAAACCTCAAACGTCGCAAATATAACCTTACTGGAAGTTATATGTTTGAGCCGTTTGGGGTTGAAACATTAGGTCCATGGGGTCCGAGTGCGCATCGAGTTTTTCGAGAAATTAGCACAATGCTCGTCGACTCTTCACGTGACCAGAGGGCTGGCCTTTTCTTCGGCCAGAGAATCAGCATTGCCATCCAACGTGGCAATTCTGCCAGCGTTCTGGGCACGTTTCTCATTGAAATCGATGTCGACGAATTTTTTGATGTGTGGTGTGATGTCGCGTACGTCAGGTTTAGCAGATAGATTAAGTTAAGGTAGATAAACTATGTTCATAGTTTTATTACAATACATATCACGCACGTACTATGTATATATACCGCTAATAAAGGAAGTCTTTAGTCTTGACTCTTCAGTCTCCAGTATACTCATGGAGAAGTACACATCACGGTGTTTATTTAACCCCTCCTTCCCTCCACATCACAGATGCACATTGAGTCTTTTTCCCTCTCTCCTTTTTAAATAGTTCTTTTTTAGAATGTTTTATTGTACATATTTGTTTTTATATTATAATGTGACAACGGTAGTGAGTGGAGTATTGCACAGCGAAAACGACAGCCATATTGGGTAAGTGAATACGGCAACGCAAAGAGTTTGACCGCTATCCAATCGACCAATCACACAGACGGAAATCCACATCTCGTCATTAATCTCGCATGTGATTGGTCGATTGGATAGCGGTCAAAATCTTTGCGATGCCGGATTCATTTACGCAATACTGCTGCGGGAATCTCACAGGCATGATTAAATATGAATCGATCACCAATACGTACAGTTTCCCAGTCAGCTTGTCCTTGTGGCAGAATAACTGGTCGGATGTGACCTTTGTAACCTGCAGTAAAACCTGTACAAGAAAAAAGTTGTTAATTAGCATTGATTTTTACGATATTTCATACCTACCTAGAAGGACGGTGAGAAAGGAAAAATAATTGTGACACGCACGAGATAAGCAAAAACACAAAAATAACAGAAAATGAAACCCGTGCGAGACCAGAAAGGCTACCTATAAAATATCATGTCCTGAATTACTGATTAATTATTGCCAAACGAAAACTATTGAAACTAGACACTGGCCACTAGGGTCCTCAAAGTTCATTATTTCTGCCGAAAGATGTCCACTGCTGGACATAGGCATCCCTCAAATGTCGCCACATTGACTCGTCCCGTGCGTCTTGCAACTGCATCTTGATAAGTTATAGTTTTAAAATAACGGCGGCTTACGTATTTTTTTTACTTATGTGGACAAGTTAGGTTTACATGGTTCCCACCTCGACAAAAGACTCGTCTGCCTTAAATAGAAACGCTGTGAGGCTCCGGGCTGACGGCCGGACATTTAAGAGGCCCTTGTCCTTTTTGACCGCCTTTACAAAAAGGAGGAGTGTATGTATTTTTTTTAATTATCGCGCGCGGACATATCGCCGATTTCTCCGTCAATTGTGGACCGATTTTAACTATTTGTTTTCTGTTTGGAAGGGTGTGATCCCGAATTGGTCCGAATTTAAATTTGGTGAAGATCTGATGAAGAATTTCGAAGATATTCAATGGAACCCTTTAATAAATTACGGCAAATCGTTCGGGATTGCTTCAATCGCATCATTTCAGCCGAAAGACGTCCACTGCTGGACATAGGCCTCCCCCAAGCGGCACCAGATTGATAGATCAATTGTGTGTCTTGCATCCACTGGATTCCCGCAACCTTGACCAGGTCGTCGGTCCACCTAGAGGATGGCCTTCCAACGCTGCATCTTCCCGTACGCGGTAGCCAATCCAGAACTTTTCGGCCCCATTGGCCATCCGTTCTGCGAGCAATGTGCGATTGCCACTTAAGTTAAACTATTCTTCGGGCTGCGTCGGTAACCCTGGCAGGTACGATTATGGTAAATTAATATCTGACTAACCCTTTCGGATCTTCATGCAGGCTTGTTGTAAAAATCTCCGCTCCGCATTTATTGTAACACAAACGCTTGCAAGGATCACTAAGGTAGTTAGAGAAACCATGTTGACTAGAGACTGAAGCCAAAATGCAGCCAATAAGAAATATTCATAAATTTTAGTTAAGTAGGTATTTAAATGGCCAATTATTGCTAGCCATTGTGATTTGAAATCGGTATCAATTTATCGGCTAGTAAACGATTTCATGGATATGATATTATTCAGTAATTAGGGCAAAATATATTAAATATGTAGTTTTACATAATTAAATTGCATTTTAGTTACAGTTAGGTTACTCGTGTACGGTCTCGTCAGCGCGGCGGCGGCGGCGGTGGGACGAGCAAGCGATTAGCTATTAACTATTTCTCTCTGAAGACACGTACAAAATATATTGATCCCGTGTCAATAAGATAGATATATAGTTGATTGCTGGCTGTTCACACAGGCGGGTTCCGCCGCCGGTTGTTGCTGAGAACGTACGCATCTCGACGCGCGCCCCGCCTGCTCCGCACCTCCGCTCTCCGGTGTCGTCACGATCTACCCGACGCGTCAGCCGTTACTTACACGCACACCGCTGGGGACATCAGAGCAGCCCTAGGCACCTCCAAGTCCGGACCGGTCCTTTTTAGGATAAGGAACGACATCTTGTTTCTTTTAATGGTTGATGTCAAGATTCTTGGCCCCTTCGTGGTAACAACCACGACTTACTGGTCCTTTGCGGAAACCTGAAGGTGTTGACAGAAACCAAGCGGTTACAGACCCAATGCACCCGCTAAGCTCCTTCGGAGTACTGCAGTCAGTTGGAGTCGGGAGCAAGGGACCTGGCCTTGGTGTCTTACCTAGTCAACCCTTGTATCTGCTTACAGCAGTCACCTGGCGCCATCCTGGCACGGTAGAGTACCGTCTACCCCTACGTGTAACGTGCCAGACTATAGGTACACATTCGACGGGTACCCAACATCTGTGGGCTATCCAGTCCTCTAGGGTAATCCTTTGTTTCAACCACTATTTTACCCCCTTAGGGGTAGAATTTCCAAAAACTAATAAATACATGAATTCTTTACATCACCCAAGATCGTAAATTTAAAATTTCACGTGTCCAACTTACAAACTGTAGAAATTACATACAAACTTTCAACCCCCTTTTTACTCCCTTAGGGGTGGATTTTCCAAATCCAATAAATACATGAATTCTTTTTATCAACCAAGAGCGTAAATATAAAATTTCACGTGTCAACTTACAAACTGTAGAAATTACATACAAACTTTCAAACCCTTTTTTACCCTCTTAGAGGTGGATTTTCCAAATACCAATAAATACAAAAATTCTTTTTATATTATTAATAAAGAGCGTAAACTTACAATATCAGATGTTTTACCTTCCAAACCAAAAAAGATTTAACTCTTTAGGGGTAGAATTTCCAAAAACTTATAAATACTTACATGAATTCTTATTATCACCCAAGATCGTAAAACTAAATTTTCACGTGTCCAACTTACTAACTGTAGAAATTACACACAAACTTTCAACTTTGGCAGGGAGCTTCTTCAAGTGACGTAAGTGCGCACAAAGAAAGGATTTTTGGGAATTCCATCCCTAAGAGGGTTAAAGGGGGTTGAAAGTTTGTATGAAAAATCTAAATCCTTCGGCCGAAATTCTTGTTACTTGTACAAATAGTATTCCAAGTAAATGATAAAGGTTTTCATTGTAAGTTTTTCGAAACTACCCTCAAAAGATAATTTAGGGGATGTTATTTTTTTTTGAATAATCTATTTCTTGGTTTAATAAACATGAAACTTGACATGAATACCAAACTCAATAAACAAAAAGGTTATCACTATTATTTATTAGTATTTTTAAACAACCCCCAAAAGACAATTTAGGGGGTGTTAAAGTGTTTTTGAAGAATCTAACGTCGTAAATCAGTGCAAGTTAAGAGAGGTATCTTTCGATAATTCTGAAAGTCAAACGTGGTCTTTTCCGTAGTTGGGAGTTAGTTGGGTTTAGTTTTTAACTTTTCTCTTCATCTTGTCACACGAACATGACATGCATATCAATCTGTTAGCCTTCTCCTGATTAAGGAGGGGTCAGCTTGCAGACTAACCGGATGCAGTTGAATCTTGAATATACACACTCACACTCACTCATTCACTCACACACTCTTGTTACACAGAGCGAGAGCCTATCTGTCCTCCGCAATTCGCAACCCATAGCCAGTTTTTTTGGGTTACATCGTGTGCATTTATTTGTATACTAGCTGTTGCCCGCGATTTCGTCCGCGTAAAACTAAAAAAATATATTTTTTATTGTCTTTTTATATTTTACCAATATAGTGTTCTTTAGCGCGGAATCCTTATTACTTTACTAAAATAAAAGTAGCCTAAATTACTCCTTATAACATCGGCTATCTGCCATAGAAAGTCCAGTCAAAATTGACCCAAGCGTTTCGGAGATTACACGAAACGAACAGACAGACAATTAATTTTTTATATACCGTTGATATGCATTTGCAAATTTTATTTATATGTATAGATAATTCAGTATTGTGACTCATGTGTCTCATTGTTGAATCAGATACACATGGTATTTTTAATTGAAAAATGATTGTCCATTTGAAATGGTCGACAAAGGCAGATTGCACACTGATTGTGCTAAATATCTAGGACTAACCAACACATAAAGAATTTTTCAATGCCAACCAGTAGTGCCTGCGATTAGCGAGTTCAAACAAACAAAAAACAAAACTAAAAACAGAATAAATACTAACAACAGAATAAAATAAGTATTTAATTTCTTTAATTCTGTTTTTAGTATTTTTTGTTGTAGCGGCAACATCATCTGTGAAAATTTCAACTGTCTAGTTATCACGGTTCATGAGATACAGCCTGGTGACCGACAGACAGACAGTGGAGTCTTAGTAATAGGGTCCCGTTTTTATTATTTGGGTACGGAACCCTAAAAAGGAATAACATGCCTCTAACATAAAGTTTAATTGAACTTATAATTCCAAATCAAACCGTAGTTATCGGAGTTCAAAGAGACCCGTTTAAAGAAACAGTAATTTGACATGTAAGGACCTAATAAATAGGTACTGTAAGTGTGAATACAGGCTTACTGTAGCATCGTCTGCCGTGGTTTTAGTGTTCACAGAAAACTCTTAACGATTCATTATGAAGTCACTGTCGGGACTGGTTTGTCTGTTGGCGTGTAAGTGAGGAATACCTACTTAACGGTTAAAATAACCATAGATATAGTATGTACTAGCAAAAAAATTCTAAATCTATGAAAATAACTGTGCACCCGGAGCTGTCAATGTCACTCTGCCATTGGTGAAAATGGCGCGCGGTTAACGCGGGTCGCTTGACGTTCGATGTGCACAAATATTTTGACCGTATAGTGTACGAGGTTAAATTAGATAGACTGGTACTCGTAAAACTTCACAATGCAGGGCCTAATTAGTGAGATGCATTCCGCAGAAGTGCTGGGCATAAGAATAGATTAAAAAAAATATCATAAAAAAAAACAATTCAAAACGAAATGAAGAAAAAGAAAGAAGAAACGAAAAAAGAAGAGAATCAAATCTTTTTTTTTTTGTTTAATATTTTTTTCAACTTGTTAATTTATTTATTTAGATAGTGTATAAGATATATTAATTAACTTTAACTGCGTACATAAATTACTTACTAACTTAGCCTAAAAATAAACAAATCTAAAATATGGCGTCGACAACCTCTCCACATCGCATGTAAACTCGCATCGATTACCATGTTTAATTTAATTTACTCATAGTTAATTAAAAGGAAACCACACCAATAACATTAACTAACATGTAATTAGAACATATTAATATGTTGTATGGCAATGCTTATCGTAATATCGTCAGACCAAGGTAGAAGCCAGCCCTTGAGTCACGCGAAGTATATACTAAAAACTGAGTTGGTTTGGTCCCGTATACTTGTTGATCCTTTTTATCCGACTGCCGAAGGAGGGTAATGTGTTTCTAGAAACAGTATAGATCGGAATACAAAAATTTATGTACAGATTGTATATTTTATTGCTGACTGTTTATTTTATTTAAAATTTGTGCAAATAGATATTACTCAAGAAGCTATGGACTAATTGCGTAACTTCAATGAATGGCGCATGCGTACTTTGCAAGCATTAATTGCTACATATTTTATGTTTAAAAATCCGTCTACTTGACAGCGTATAACATGCAATGAATACTGGAGTTGCCAATATGAAAGGGAGCGCACGGACTTCGTGCTATCAAAACAGTTACTCAATTCAAGTCTTACTAATAAGTTCTGAATGTCAATCGTGATTTTTGTCTTAGTTTTGATTTAATTACTTTATATTACAGCTTCTTATTTCACTTTTTTCAAAACTTTTCTTTAACCTACCTTGTTCAAAATGGCGGACTTCCAAAGATGGCGGACCGAATATTTTTTATGCACCCTCATGAAATCTGTATCAAGTGAAAGAATTTTTGAAAGGAATACGATAAACATGTTTTAAAAAAATATTAAAACAATGCACCCTCTACTTTGTTAACAGTGCTTATCTGCGCAGTCAACCTAGCTTCGCCGATGGTGGTGAGGACCATAAATGGCCGAAGGTTGATCATCAGTAGAAGCCAACTGAACGTTTTGAACCCTAAAGCGAACCGCGTCCGAAGACTGGTCAACTTCAAGTATATGCAGGCGTTTAAGTAGCGTTCAATAAAGCATTACAATGAACTTCAATTTAAAATTTTATTTTGTTTTTGTTAATAATAACAGCTCCACGGGTTGCGAGATTAACTTGAAGATCGACCCATACGACCGATGCGCAACGATTACCAAGGTCGATCCGTAGATGGGTGACCATTCATTATCATTTACTTACCGAGAATTCTCCGTGCCTCGAAATCCACTTTCACCCCTTGAGTGTCCGAAACGGGGATCCACGCGATACAAAATGGCTTTTAAATTGTTTTGGTAATAGGGATGTTTCCTGGGTAGAGGTAATAATAATTTTATTTAGTCCGTCAGTGAGATGAACAAATATAATTAGACCCGTAATTTTTATTTTATCAAAAAAATAAAAACCGACAAAGATAAAGCGCATCAAAGTTCAGGAGTGGAGGCTTATGACGTCACTTTGTCAGTGTAAAGTTTAGCACACCGTGACGTCACACTATATTTCCACGCACTATATCGTCGTAATTTTTTGTTTACGCGGCAAAAGAAAAAATACATGTCCAATATTTTTAGATTATTTAACTCACGAACCAAATTGATATTTTTTGTGAACTTATTATGATAATCAAGCGATAAAACCTTTAGTTCCTGTTTCCACTTGTTGTAGATCCACAGATATAAATCTAACATAAATCTTTCCCAGTCGTTACGTGTATTCAGATGCCGGCAAATCTGACACCAGCCTTGTCAGTGGGTATCGACACAGATAATAGTATCGTGTTACCCAGTTACTGGTTTCTGGAGGTTAGACAGGGAGTCATTCCAAGTAATATACTTGCCTCTAATGCATCCGGTTAGATTGAAAATCAATTCCAATATAATTGGGAAAATACTGGGCAGATTGAAGACTAGTTGTATGTATAGAGTTACGCGGAACAGGGTGTAAAATCCCACTACCACCATTGAAGTGGGCGGATTTTCCGACCGACCAAGCAGGTGTTATATTTGGCCCGGGCAACTGCCCAATGTTTGTTGTCGAAAACGCAGCTCGCTATGCAAAATTTTGTGTTACGTCAGGTCGTATGTGGCAGCATAGATGCCACTACATCAGAGGCGTAGCTACCGCGGTATCAGCCGTATTAATGATACTGAATCCCCGAGCCAGAGGGGCCCCGACATTAAAATGTTATCCAAAACCTCCAATTTCAATAAATAAGAGGGCTGTAATGGATGAATTAGGATCATGAAAACTGTTTGTTACGATGACAGTTTAATCCATGCGTGTGGCTAAAACTTTCTAGCTTCCTTTGCTCGCTCTAAAATGTATGCCTGATATAAACACACATGGTCCCTAATTAAAAAATCCTGGGTTGGATAGCTTTCATTGTGTTTTTTTTTATGTTGTAAAAATAACTTTTCTTTCGAGTTTTGCTGTATTCCGTTAAGGGCCCGAAACAAATTTTGATACAGGGCCACTAGCTACGCCACTGCACTGTAAATGCAATTTTCATGTAAGTACATACAATATGTACCTATTTGGGCGCACGGTTGGCGCAGTGGTTGAACAATTGACTGCTGCGCTGCGTGTCGCGAGTTCGATTCCCGCACGGAACAAATATTTGTATAACCTACAGATAGTTGTTCCAGCTCTGGGTGTTGTGTATGTGAGTTTACACAGGAAGAAATTCCTAGCGTGGGGCAAAGTTTAAAAAAAAATTTGCAACTCTAAAATCTTGTCGGAATAACGATTAACGACCTCGATTCGGACTTCGCCCAAATCCAGAAGAACACAAGCCCAGGAAAATACTTTTCCCTGCGAATCGAACTCAGGACCTCATGTTTGACAATAGCACTTGCTACTAGACCAACGAGCAAATCATTAAAACGTTCCTCGAAATTTTATCGTTATATTTTAGAGTTTTATATAACGATGTATACAATTACGGTAACAATCAATTTGTTTGATACTAACTGCGCAGTCGAGGAGGCGGCTTCCAAAGGCTTAGGCTAAAACTAACTCAATGGATAACAAAAACATTTTGTTAAGAATATGCTCTGTAAGTATTTTTTTGCTTTATTTATTTCTCGATGGATAAAAAGCTGCATCATAGAACAATTAAACATATTGTATAAAATTATACTTCAAACCTCTTCTACAGAATCGGGTGCTTGTTCCAACCAAGGTGGTCTTGGTCGGGGCACCAACAAAAAAAGACCGAGTAGAACTGAAGACGGTGGTTGGCCAATTAAATTGAGTTAACTTTCAAACAATCTTGGTTGGGCGGTTTGTAAATGCGACCAATTTGGATGGCGTTTGGTCTACACACAATTTTTTGGTAGGTGCCCCGACCAATGTCACCTTGGTTGGAATAACCACCCGATTATGTAAAAGGGGTATTATTGTATACCAAATTAGTTATACAAAGTTAAATTAAAATATTAATTCTTCGGGTTGTCTGAGGTGCTTATTAGATCTTGCGAATTTAATTCTTACTAGCAACAAAACAAAATGTTGCCATCCAAGCAAACATTCGGACAAATAAGGTGGCCGGAAAAAGTCCGGACGGGACAACAAATCACCTGATCTGACAAATCCGGACGGATGGTAACCCTAATAGCGACTCCATAGTCGCGTCGTCATTGACAAAGTTATCTTAGCCCTATACAATTCAATGACTAATCAAAATGAAATAATTTGATTCACAGATACTAGTAACCTTACATATAACAAGAGCTAGCAACGATGTCTCGTCATTTCAACTGGTAATGTACTGAATTTTAATTTGACAGTAAAAAATCCCACCTGACCGAATCCAGCTAAGGCCAAGCCAGGCTAATCTCAATGGCGATTTGTGTGTGTGCACAAACACAGGTGCATGATATTCTATCAACAAAACCGTCGCGAAAGCTATTTAGATAATGTCGAAAATGTATGAAACTGTCAAGCGTTATCGAAATGTCACATGATCAATCCTTTGGCATTTCGACAATCGCCACCACTGAAATCGAATGTCCCTTATCTAGAGTCTCAGGTCTGTTATTCTCACATTCCGATGGGGCGGCAATCCGACACAATCGGGGAGTGATCAGATGCAGAACCAACAACTTCATGTGCTTCCGGAGGCTTGGGGGCGTAGAAGCGCCAAATTCCGGCTGCTAACAGGCCTCCTTCACTCGACCGTACTTACAGCGATGCAGTGTACACTTTCGCGCGGTACCTGGCACCGCTCCGCCCACAGATAGGTATAATCTTGTCAGATGCTCCGCCAGTCGGTTGTCACCGCTCGCGTGCGAGTGGAGTGCGTGGTTGGTGGGCGCCGGTCTTATTCGAGCAGCCTCGCAAGAAATGAGCCGTCAATGATCAACCTAACCGTCACGGAAATTGAGCTCAAAATTGTATATCTGTTACGTAATAACTTCTCTAATCTGTGCTGCTATTGAGAAATTCTTAATGGAAAATCCCAATAACAATTTACTCAACGTAGGAATCTAACCCGACCCCACGCTGTGGGTCTCGTTACTGCAAGATAAAGCCCAATAAAGCTGAACTTTGTCTTAATCCTGATGTACTTTTTTATGAGGTTGATCTTCTTTTGTTTTCAGCTCGCCCGGTTGTCGTTCCCTACAGTGGAAACGGTAAGAACTTTTTATTTTTATGGAAACTTAAGAAACTATGTACGGTTACCGCGGTTTTTTGATTATCAGTGACCTTTAAAACTACGATGAAACGAATGAATTGAACGGGTTTTTGATGGATCAAGAACTTAACAAAGCTTACTTATGCTCCATTGAATGAATACTTATACATTCATTCGTTTCTCTTCGCACTGGAACGCCTTGCAGCGACCTTTTTTTTTTTTTGATCTCGCTGGGAAAAAATGCATTACGCATACCCACCCATTGGGGGAATGGGGGGGGTATGTGGGACTCCCCGGAATGAATCCGGTATACCCACTAAAATAACCCAGCGGCACTCCCGCATCGTCTTGAATTGGAGGAGGACTGGGAAACTGGCAGAGCCTTTACGTCCAGTCCTCCGCCGACGACCGCCCGCCTTTACAGCGGGGCCTTCACGCCCCTCCCTCAGTGGAGGGGCCCGGGAACGACCGCGAGTGCTCGGCCGTTCCCGCCCGACGAGGGTGGTGACTTGTGCAATGCGAGCGAAGGCGCCCCCGCGCCTGTCGCCCGCTAGTCACCACCAGGAGGTGGGAGGAGACGATCGTACAACCGCCTTCTCCCACCCCTTCTTCGCCTGCGGTGCGGCGGCGCGAGAGGATCGTCCTCCCGCGCCCGCTCCGCCGCCTCCTTTTGCGACATCACGACCTCGCAAAAGGAGGCAACCGCCGCCCAGGCCTCCTCACTCCCCAGCATGGAGTAGACCACGCCGGGAAGCGAGAGGTCCTGTCCGATCACATCGATCAGGGCACGGCGCAGCTCAGCCCAAGCTGGGCACACCTCGAGGGTGTGCTGTGCCGTGTCCTCTGCCGCGCCGCAGTGGTGGCACGCCGGGGTTTCCTACCTCCGGATCCGGTGCAGGTGCGTTCCGAAACAACCATGTCCGGACAACACCTGCACCAAACAGAACGAGAGGAAACCATGTGGCCGCTCGAGCCAGCCCTGCAGGACTGGCCCGAGCGCGTCCAGCGTCCGGCGTCCAAACGCGGCGGTGGCGAGATCCTCCGCCCAATGGAGGACGATGGCGTCCCTCGCCTCCAGCCGCACGGCCTCCCGCTCTTCCATGGCGGGGCGCTCACCCAGCGCCCTACGCCGCGCCGTCCACTCGTATACTCTGGCGAGCACCCATGCCTCCAACTCCCAGGGAGGGGTGCCGGCCAGAGCGCACGCCGCCGAAAAGCCCACTGAGCGGTAGGCCCTCGCCACCCGCTGTGCAATGGCCCTTTGTGGCCTGCGGATGGCGGTTGCATTCTCCCTCCTCTGGAGGGAGTCCGCTTAGATGGGCGCCCCATACAGGGCCATGCTGCGCAGGATGCCGGCATACAGTCGCCGGCACCGTCCGCTCGGCCTCCCGAGGTTGGGGAGGAGCCATGAGAGGGCGTCTGCGGCTTTCAGCAGGCGCGTCGACAACCCGCTAAAGTGCGGGCCGAAGCGCCACCTGCTGTCCAGCACTAGGCCCAGATATTTCATCTGGGCCTTCACCGCTATTCGGACGCCCTCCACGACTATGTGGGCATCTGGAGGGCAGCGCTGCCGAGGCCCGTGGAAGAACACGGCCTCGGTCTTGTTCAGCGCCACCCTCAATCCCAGGCGGCGGATCCTCTCTGCGACCAAGGATCCGCCAGCCGAGGCCAAACAGGCCGCCTCCCCAAAGCTGCTCCCCCGGGCAGTGAGGAGAGTGTCATCTGCGTAACAGATGACACTCGTGCCCTGGAGGAGGGCTCCTCGCAGGAGCCAGTCAAAACCGATGTTCCACAGGGGAGGGCCTAGAACCGACCCCTGCGGAACACCGGACTCCGCGCCATAACGTCTGATCCTGGCCGTCTTGTCCACGAGAAGGACCTCTCGGTCCTCCAAGTAGCTGGCCAGGATCACCCGCAGCCTTGCAGCGACCTAACTTAACATAGTAGTGTATCAGAGCTAACCTAACTTTGTAGTGAATCAGAGCTAACCTTTAAGCCTCTTAGAGCTAACCTAACCTTATCTTAGCCTATCAGAGCTCACCTAAACTTGTAGTGTTCCCTTGGGATGATAAAATTCTTTTTGCGAGGCCGAACCCGCGGCCAGAAACTAGCCAAATGTTTTTATAAAATCTGTTTTTTTCAGAAACCGTACAACATGCCTAACTCAAAAGAGATCGACCCTCGACACAGCTACGCAGACGAGAAATTTGAGAAGCTACAGGATTACTACAACTACATGAATGGGCGTATGAAGGAACCACATAACCCTGTAAGTATTGACTTACGTTTTATTAACCTGCTTTGGTACTATCAATCTGCCTAGCCTTTTCCCAACTATGGTTAGTTTGGCTGCCAGTATAACCGTATGTGCCGACAGCGACTGCCTAACTGATCTCCACAAACCAGTAACTAAGTATCACAATACTCCTCGGCAAGACTGGTGTCAGATATGCTTGCGTCAGACTACCGTATTGACTGTCTAAGACTTCAAATAACAGCCGGGATAAGTGCTTAAGTGCTATCTCGCTATGTAAATTGTAAATATGGTCACCCATCAACGGGCCGACCGATCAAGCGTAACTTAACCTCGTAGATGGACCCGTGCGGCTGTTATCGTTAGGCGCGAACTCTTAGTATGTCAATACAAATTACTTATTTTTTTACGGAAGGTATCCCTCCGCGTTACTGATTAAACGTCTCATACATACATAATATCACGCCTGTATTTTCCGAAGGTTGGGCAGAGGTACACGTATAGAAAATTCACCTTTCGCCAGCTATGTTTAAGTCTCATGTCGTGGTGGGTACACACGTATGTACAGTCAAGGGTCGAAAGTACAGTCATACTCTCCCAGAACTCAAATGGCTTTTTTATAGAAGAAGTTAAATTATCCAGAAATGATGTAATATGTTGTATAGAAATTAAAGTATAGATTACTAGCTTTTACCCGCGGCTTCGCTCGCAGTGAAGCCGTTAAAATATATTTTTTTTTAATAAATAGTTTCCTATGTTACTTCTAATACCTCCAAGAATATATGTACAAAGTTTCATACATTTATACATCTATACATATCTATACAAATAAATAAAATTGCAATGTCTGTTTGTAATATTGAAATAACCGTTTTTTACTACATGTATATGAATATATATACGGTACATACACCAAAATAACATTTTTTTAAATTTTTGTCTGACTATCTGTCTGTTTGTTCTGGCTGATCTCTGAAATGGCTGGCCTGATTTTGACGGTATTTTATTGGCAGGTAGCTGATGTAATAAGGAGTAACTTAGGCTACGTTTATTTTAGAAAAATTATTTTATTTTAGAAATTTGTTAGGCGGAACGAAGTAGTTAGGGTCAGCTAGTTTATAATATTAGTATGATAGTGAAAAGTTGAAATTCTTCTGCCTAAAAAAAATTGCCGCCGCTGTTTTGGTAGATTGTGACTCCAATTTTGACCCTAAACTGTACATGCTCGATAAAAATAAAGAACGAACGTGTGTACTATGCGATTCTCAAGACAAATGCTCGAAGCCAAACAAAACGTTCGATGAGAACAAGATTTAAACGTCCTTAATTCTTGCTCGATGTTCGAAGCAAACATTTTTATGTGTAGCCGCGACATCGAGCATGTTAGTCGTGATTGATATTCTTATGAAGAGGGTGTGGTGCTCAGCTAAAAGTCTTTCGATAATTTTCTCGGACTTTTATGGAACAATTTATAAATATGTTTCGGAAGGAAGAGTGATTGTGGAAAACTGAAATTGAAATTGTATTTACTACGTTAAAAGAAAAGTAAGGGTAAAAGAAACGCTTGCGCAACGCAGTTGTGGCATACAATGCGTTAATCCGCAACGCACAAATAGGGCAGCCTAATAGGGGGCCAGTCTATTATCTGAGCACGAATCTAGACTCTGGGCTGATACTGAAAAATTGGATGGAAAAACCAAAGAGATGGCAGATAGTCCCACATATTATTGATTCCAAGTCTCCTTACAGTTTACGCCATGACCTTTGTGGATTTAACCCTACAAACAAGGCAAACCAACCAAGACAACAAAAATATAAAAATTTCAATGACAACACAAAAAAAAAAAAACAATATTTTTCTCGCTTTTTAAACTACATATTTTATCTAACACGTTATTATAACACAATATATTGCGAAATACCCCGATCCAAAGAGTATAATGTGCATTACTTTTGAATGGCTGAAACGATTTTCATCAAACATAACTAAGAATACTCTCGACAGATTCATCTTTCAAACAAAACTAAATCAAAATCGGTTCGTCCCTTTAGGAGATGTGATGCCACAGACATATAGACAAATTAACACTTCAAACTTATAACAGTCCTTTTTTTCCGTCGGTGGTTAAAAACTAAGAAACCTAGTAATTTCAGAACGAAAGGAAAGAAATACTGGAGGTTGGCTCCAAGAAGCTGTTCAGCTTTATTGACACTCACATCAAGGATATGAAGAGACTTCTATTCGCCACCGACATGGCTCTCATGTCAATGGTCCTGCTGAAACTTAACAAGAAAATGGACACTTCTGAAGCAAAGATCAAGTCTACACAGGCGAAGATACCCTTCGGCTTATATACCAGTCCCGGTAATCATATTAATTTGTCTATTTTGCAGCAGAGGATCTCGACAGTGTCATTTTATGTGAACGATGGCGATGGTCGCAATGCCAAAATAAAAGGCATTTATCACATGACATTTCGAAAGCGCTTAGCAACTCATGCATTTGAAATTTTACCAATCTTTTATCTTCATCTGAAAATCGCAGACTCAGAAGCCAAATGGGTCGCTGCAGGCAGAACTTAATAGATGAGGGTACTCCAACGACCCACAGTGCGATTGCGGAGCTAGGTCCCAAACAATGCCCCACCTCCTATCTTGCTCTCTGTGCAGCAAAAGACCCTGAAAGACCATTGAGAGGCAATTGAAAGCGCTTTTGATGTGGCTGGATTCTGGTCAGAACCTATATAGTTTTGGAATCGTCGATACGACGAAAATGAATTGGTAAACTAACTTAATTATTTTCAGAATTCAAGTGCTTGGATACATCGTACTACATAGTGTCCGCTCACAACCAGGAGGATGCTCAAATGATTCTATCCAGCGAGAGAAAACCGCATTGCTATACTTTTAGAGGTAAGATCCAGCTCCCCACTTGCCCAGCTCCCAGCCCCGGCCCTCAGTAAGCACGATAAACCGTTAGTCCTACGCCTGTTTATCGCCGACCGCTAGGCTTATTACGTATGAAACAGCAATCAGCAATAATTGTGCAGCGAACGCGCAGTCGTCGCGCGGTCGATCTCTTATTATGTCATAAACATCAGGATTACGTAACCAATTATTTGATCATCGCTTTTCGCCAAATGCAATTGTTTGGAAAAAAAACTCCAAAAAATCTAAAACTTCTGTACTAGCAATTTCGGAGCGGTAAGCAATCGACCAACAACAAGAGAAAAACTAATAACAATTTGACAACCAAATTTGTCCATAATCGCGATCACCCTGCGTTCAAATGAACATTTTAGCTAACTAATTGTTCCATAGAGGCAGCACTGTCGAAAAATTGCTATGGTGTGACTATCGCTGATTTAGGATTCGCCATTAAAGAGCTATTATTGCTATCGTTTTGCTCTTGCAAGATACGAAATAAGCAGGCGTGTCGGCTACCAACCCGTAGGTCCACAATTATGACTTACTTACGAGTGAGGGAGCGGAGAATGCACACACTTGTGCACTGGGTATACTACACGGTAAAAATAACTGTGCACATCGTGCGACCTAATTCCCACATACCCACGCGGTTCCCCGCGTTCGCCTGGGACGCCAATAGCGAGATTCGAACGTCAGAGTGACATTGACAGCTTCAAGTGCACAGTTATTTTGACCGTGTAGTAATTTTGTTGCCAGTGATGACATATGGCTCTGGGACGTGGTCACTCACAATGGGCCTCATCAGAAAGCTTACAGTCATCAAAAAGGGCAATGGAGAGGGCTATACTCGGAGTTTCCTTGCGCGATCGAATCAGAAATGTAGAGATCCGCAAGGGAACCAGGCTTCCCGACATAGCCCGAAGAATTGCCTAAAAACTCCAGAAAACTTCTGGAGTAGCGACCGCGAACTGGAAGACGTTGCGTTGGATGGCCTCCTGGTGAAGGTTATGGGTATCCACTGGATGCGGGACGCACGGGACCGGTCAATGTGGCGCCGCTTGGAGGAGGCCTCTATGTCCAGCAGTGGACATCTTTCGGCTTATATTATGATAATGAGTAATTTTGTTTTCACCCGCAACGTTGCTTAGTCTTAGTAGTCTCCGCTGAGATTGACCGCCACCCACGAATTTCAGTACGATTCTTACCTTTCTATAATTACTCATTTCCTCTGTGTCCAGGTGCCTTTGCCTTCATCGGTTTCTATCACCGCCACTCGGAGACGACGTACGTTGGTCCGCATGCGGAGCAGTTCCAAGCTAAAGACCCGAGCCAGGGCCTCTACTGCCATTCCGACGACAATTGGAGCGATGCGCAATGTATTTACAAGTAAGTTCCAGGTACGCTTATACGGGCAACTAAAAGTGGCAATTTCTATACAATCTTTGTATTACCATACATTGTTAAGTGTTGCCCGGGCATCATAAGTGACGAAAATTGCCAAACATTGCGCAATTAATTGCCCGTGTAAGTACACCTTCTGCCGTCCTATAGCTAGAAAGACGGTATCTGATAATTGGCCGTTCAAAATACTATAAAGTTGTTAAGAGGTGTGGAGGTCGTAACTGATAAAATAAAACACGGCAGTGGGCTGAAATTACTGTATTTAGAAAAATTCTTACAATTATATTTTGGAGACAAACTTCTGCGTATTTCAGTATAAAAATATTTTGAACGAGTTTTGGCTTTGTTGTAGGTATCAAATGATTATTTATTATAATTAAATCACAACAGTAATGCTGACAGTGTCGAAATAAATTTGTTTGAGTCAGAATAATGAACCTATTTTTTTTAATTTTAAGGCTTCCTCACGTATCTCCCGAGTACACATCCGCAAACCCTTCTTATCTTTGATTTCATCGATGACTGTAACGTCGCGCGCCAATTCTGCGTTGCTGGGTATCGTCTGCGCCAACAGCACCTCTCTCTCCTCATTTATATCAAGTGCATTCTCGTGTACCAACACATAGTTTTCGTTGAGCTTCTTAACAACAGTACGAACGTTAAATTCTTTGACAACGCAATCACATGTAACATTTTTGAGTGACGCCACATCACTGACGTTGTCCACAGCCAGCACAGGCACTGAGTTCGAACCTGGACCGTCTACTGTGACAGGGATACTTTGTAGCATTCTGAATTTTACAAGTGTGCTATCCTTTCCGTCTGCACAGGCACATTTGACGTTACGTGGATCTTCAGAAAAGCCAAGCGTTAGACACATGGCGGGTCCATCCCGGCTTTGAGACACTAAGTTTGAATACACCATAATGACTGTATAGTTTCCATAGAGATCGTTAATATTAGCTCCTTGAACGACACTTAGGAACGCTGACAGGATTATTACTTTCCACATTTTGAACACTGAATTAAACGTATTAGCCAGTGGAACAAGCGATGTAGCCGCGTGTTGATTTTGCACTAAGAGTTATCACTATCAGGGCGCGAGGGGCTCCTCTCAATGTTGACCCTTGACTTCTTTGATATCTATTAATTTTTATTAAAAAACATCAGGGGTTAACTAGATTCCGTGTAATTTATCGACAATTATAGTGTAAACACTGTCTTATAAGTAAGATTCGGTTCCTGAAGTACAATTTCCACCAAACGGCACGCATCGCATCGGACCGGAAAGCATACGTACGGATACGGCGACAACCTCGCGGCTTGGTAACTGTTGTAGATAATTACATATAGTTTCTTTGTAAGCCCTTTGTAAGGAAGCGGGCTTCGCGTGGATTATGTTACGTAAAAAAGAACAAGATGGTTGACATTTAACTTTTTACCAAAATAAATAAAATCTCCCACATATTGGTCCTGTCACGGTCGCCAATATGTGGGAGATTGCACTTGCGCAAATCACCATTGATTCGTTTGTATTACAGCAGGAATAAATCCACAGAATCTTTGGTTCTTCATTTATTTTGGTAAAAAGTCAAATGTCAACCATCTTGTTCTTTTTTACATAACACAATCCACGCGAAGCCCGCTGTCTTCCCAAAGTTACCATCACTCTCTCTTTCCTAAATACAATGTTTCCAAAATTATAATTAGTTTGGGCTTACAAAGAAACTATACGTAATTATCTACAACAATTACCAAGCCGCGATCGGTTGTCGCCGTATCCGTACGTATCCTTTCCGGTCCGATGTGATGCATGCCGTTTGGTGGAAATTGTACTAGTGCCACCACTAAACGACCCTCTCACTTTTCTAGGATAGAATCTAAGTACCTGGCATTCAGTAATAGGGCAGCTTACTATCAAAGATTCGGAAGCAAATTCATACTATCCATTCAATTTCGGTGCTCTGGGCCTTTGCTCACCTTGCCCCCTCTATAATCGGGGTCTGTAACCTCATTCCCTTGGTATTTCTTCCAGAATCAACCCTCGCGAGGAGTTCCCGGAATCCGTGGAGTATGAGCCCAAAGTGTCGTACTTCTGTGGGCCATACCGCTATTTTATCCCTGCCACCACGGACGTTCGCTGCATCTTTTCTATCTTCGCCATGAACTTCGTCTTCAGATTCGGTTACGACGGCGTGACATATAAGAGTTCGGATTTGTCTTTTGTGAGTACCTTTGTTTTACTTTACAATGGAGCTCCTGGCTAAGTGAAAGATAGTATCAGTATTTTATATGAATACAAACCTTATTAATTAGGTCGTAATATACATTTTCGTGTAAATGAATGTGGTCATGTCTTTTAAGCAAACAAAAACTTGATGGGAATTTAGAATAGGAGGCTGATGATCATTTCCTATATTTTACTATTGATAGGCTTCTGTTAACCACTATCTCTGATGGTAAGCGATGGTGTGGTCGACGGTGAAGCACGCTTGCCGAAGTAACCTATTCACTCTTGACTTAAAGACTCACAGGTTGTAACTATCAGGAAACACAGACTGGCAAGGAATGCCACTAAATAGCTATAATTATGCGCTACAAAAGTATTCCCAAAACGTTTAACATGCGTTTTACGAATATCTATGGGTGGGATGTCCGCCTTGTATTGATGACGCTTTGCCGTACGTTGTAGACCAATGATGAAAAGGGCTAGGCAGAACTAAATTGTGCAATGCCTTGTTTTAGATGTACCAGAACGGGCAAGTGTTCTACACAGACGAACCATGGGCGGGTATGTCCTGTTGGAACTGGGCCTGCAAGTGGCGCCACAACCAGAACCAACGCTCCAACGAGTTTATAGTCAACTAACTGTACTTACAATACACTCATGAGCTTATAGTTGTCGTAGTTTCATTCGGGAAATAAAGTCGCAAAGTTTTACCTCTTATTTCAACGTTTAATTTCATATCAACTGTATTATGAGACTAGAACAAAAGTGTCACACGCCGACTTGATCTGAACACGCAAGCTTCTGGTCTTTTGGGCTAACATCAAACCCGTTAGGCTGTCCGCTCATCAGGAACCCAAACAATTCGGTATAATTGTTAATTGAGTATTTGCATCAATTATTTCCTGGAGGCAGCCTAGAGTTTGGAAGGAGGCGGTGTTACACTCCTGTGGGCTGTGCCTCAGTGAGCACATTATGCATTAATCCTACGCCTTGTGTCTCTCCAATCGTGTCGGATTGCCGTTCCATATTGGGTTATAAAAGTAGGTAAGGAAAGAACGATTGCACATACATATTTTTACGAGCCGGGGTTCAGGGATAAATTGTTTAAACAGCCGACTTCAATAAATCACACTTTATTACAAAAAACCGGCCAAGTGCGAGTCGGACTCGCGCACGATGTTTTTTGTATGGGAGCCCCACTTAAATATTTATTATATTCTGTTTTTATTATTTGTTGTTATAGCGGAAACAGAAATACATCATCTGTGAAAATTTCAACCGTCTAGATATCACGGTTCATGAGATACAGCCTGGTGACAGACAGACAGACGGTCAGCGGAGTCTTAGTAAAAGGGGCCCCGTTTTTACCCTTTGGGTACAGAACCCTAAAACCATTCTATTACTTCGCACTATTTTCCTTTTCCAATCGCACTGTATCGCTTCTCAATTGAGACTGCCCCACAAGCCCGACCGCTCCTTATATAGCTTGAAAGATGTTTCTAGAACGTTCCATACTGTTCTAGAAAATTCGAGAAAATTCCAGGACTATCGACATTCGAACTCATTGTTCCCGAAGCGACTAGAAACTTCCAGAATATTCGGCTCAAACATTCTGGAAAATTCCATTCGACACAAGATTAGTTTCGCTATTCGATACTAGATGGCGCTACTAGTTACTACTAGTTCTTCCTCTCGTCACTAGATGACGTTGCCCTAACTTGTAACAATATGTATGTTTAACACACATTTATGTACACTAGGAATAATATTTCCCACAACTATGGCTAGATTCCATTGAGTTTGGTCGCAAAGGACTATCTATCTATATACCTAGCTTTCTACTTACCTTTTCTACTTCTATGTGTCTCGTGCCTTTGCCTTCATCGGTTTCTACCACCGTCACTCAAAGACGACGAACGTTGGTCCGCGGAGCAGTTCCAAGCTAAAGACCCGAGCCAGGGCCTCTACTGCCATTCCGAAGACAACTGGAGCGATGAGCAATGTATTTACAATTAAGTTCCTTAAGGTGGATGGCGCTTATACGGGCGACTAAAAGTAGCAATTCCTTTACCTACATTCTTTGTAATGCCATACATTTGCAGGTGTTGCCGGCTGCCGTATTGAGTAAGTGCGCAAAGACTTCAAACTCTATCCAACCGACCAAATCGACCAATCCGATGACGTGTGATTGGCCGATTTGGTCGGCTGGATAGAGTTTAAACTCTTTGCGCACTTACGCAATACGGCTGCGGGACGTCATATTAGACCAAAATTGCCAATCATTGCGCAATTAATTGCCCATATAAGTGCTCCTTCTGCCATCCTATAGCTAGAGAGACGGTATCTGACAATTGGCCGTTGAAAATACTATAAAGTTGTTATGAGGTGTGCAGATCGTAACTGAAAAAATAAAACACGGCAGTGGGCTGAAAACTACAGGATTTTGAAAAAAAAAATACAATTACATTTTGGAGACAAGACTTCCTTGTATTTCAGTATAAAAATATTGAGCCAGTTCTGATTTCGTTGTAGATATCAAATGATTATCTTTAATATATATAATTATATAATATAATCTATACTTTATATATAATATTATAAAGCTGAAGAGTTTGTTTGTTTGAACGCGCTAATCTCAGGAACTACTGGTTGGAATTGATAAATTCTTTTTGTGTTGGATAGTCCATTTATCGGGGAAGGTTATAGGCTATATAACATCACGCTACGACCAAAAGGAGCGGAGCATAAATGAAAAATGTTGCAAAAACGGGTAAAATGATTCCTTTTTTATTCCGCTTACGTTGCGTGCGCTGCGTAAACGTTTTAAGTTACGCAAATATCATGTATGATGGATTTGTTCCTCTTTAAAAGTTCTAAAAATAAGTCAGCGACAGCATATGTCTATCTTTTTAAATTGACTCACTATAACCTTTATTTATGGTATCTATACTATCCATCTATACTAATATTATAAAGCTGAAGAGTTTGTAGGGTAGGTAGGTTAGGTAGGGTAGGTAGCCAGTTGACGGGAGCGAAGCCGCGGGGCTCTGCTAGTTTATTATTAAATCACAACAGCCTAATGGTGTGGAAATATGTTTGACTCAGAATTATGCACTTATTTTTTTTAATTTTAAGGTTTCTTCCTCAAGTATTTCCCGAGTACACACCCGCAATCCCTTCTTATCTTTGATTTCATCGATGAATGTAACGTCGCGCGCCAATTCCGCGTTGCTGGGTAACGTCCGCGCCAACAGCACCTCTCTCTCCTCATTCATTTCAGGAGTATTCTCGTGTACCAACACATAGTTTTCGTTGATCTTCTTAACTACAGTACGAACGTCAAATTCTTTGACAACGCAATCACATGTGACATTTTTGAGTGACGCCACATCACTGACGTTGTCCACAGCCAGTACAGGCAATGAGTTCGAACCTGGACCGGTTAAAGTAATAGGAATACGTTGTAACATTGTGAATTTTACAAGTGTACTATCTTTTCCGTCAGCACAGGAACATTTGGCGTTACGAGGATCTTCAGAAATACCAAGCGTTAGACACATGGCGGGTCCATTCCGGCCTTCAGACATTAAGTTTGAATACACCATAATGACTGTATAGTTACCATAGAGGTCGTTAATATTAGCTCCTTGAACGACACTTAGGAACGCTGACAGAATTATTAGTTTCCACATTATGAACACTGAATTAAACGTACTAACTAGACAGTGAAACAAGCGATATAGCTGCCTGTCAATTTTGCACTAAGAGATAAGGGCCTCTCAATGTTGACCCTTGACTTCTCTGATATCTATTCATTTTTATCAAAAAATGTCAGGGGTTAACTAAATTTTGTTTGATTTATCGTCAATTTATAGTGTAGATACTTTAACACTTGTAAGATTCGGTTCATTAGGAGTTCACTAGGAGGGTCTCACTCCGCAGTTTAGGTACGATCGGCTGGCGCTCCTCCCGGGACGGAGTATCGCATTAGGTTGCCGCTTACCGCTCGGCTCGCACCTTAGCCACGTTATTAATTCTATGATTTTTGCAGCAAAGAGCGATGACTTCTAAACGATCTTCTAATGAATCCTTTATAAAATATTGTTGTGTTTACGGGTATTTAAATAAAGCAAATAACAATGAATCGATATTATCTTTTATTAAAGTTCCGAAAGGTTTTGAAAGGGAAGATATTTTGTTTTATTTAAATCATTACGTAAATACTCTGTAACTATCGGTAGTAGGTGCATAATGAGTACGAGATTTTTGTAAAAATTGAAGCATTTTGGGCTCTAAAAGAATGAATAGGTGTGTGAAATACTAATAATTAGGTACCTACCTACTTAGATATTTTAGATTTTCGTGTTGTTCACAAATATAATAAGCCAACTTTAAATAAACTAACAAAAATATGACTAAACAGTAATCAAAGAGGTAGGTGTCTAGGTAACCTAAATTTGTTTTCATTTCTTAAGTACCTAACAAAATGACGGTCTTTATATTCACTGTCCACCATATAATATATTATTAGAAGAAGATGGGTTTCCGCATAGCGATTACGCCGGAAACTATTTCCTATTTGAAATGCAATAATTATTCATAAAACGAACGACATATGGACCTACTTAGACCTGTAGCAAACCTAGACCTAACGGTATATTATTTGTAACACTTTTTGAGTAAATAAACATTTTCATTTTTCATTTTATTATTATTAGACAATTAATATGTTAAGGTAAGCGAACGCGGCAAGTCGACAACCCTTACGAGCCGAGTCAAACCGCGCCAGACAGCGACGGAGATACGCGTTAGAAGAGAACGGCAACGTTTAGGTGAATATCATGTTAGGCACTGAGCGCTTATGCGAGCTGAATTGCACTTTGTTACTTACTAGCAGGAGTCTCTATTTCAATGAATTGTTGCGCGAAGTGACTCTTCTGTACTGGTACTATTATTTATTCTGTGTCAATTGTGCCCACCGCTAAACGCGCCACTCGCTTTTTAACCGGATGTCCAGAAAGAAGGAGGTTCTATGTTCAAATTTGTTTGTTTTTTTTTTGTTTCTTTTCAAGATTTCTCCGTCAATTACCCAATTTTGAAAATTCTTTTTTTTCCAATAGATTATTTTCCCAAATTGGTCCCATATAAATTTGGTGAAGATCTGATGAAGAACTTCGGAGATATACAACAGAACTCTTCAACAAATGACAGATAAGACAGGCAAGCAGGTTAATTTAACCACTAGCTGTCCCACGCGGCTTCACTCCCGTCAACTGGTTACCTACCTACACATGTACCTTACCTACCATACCGTACCTACACTACATACATGATTGTTGCGTAACTTTAACCGCTTACGCAGCGCAGGCAACGGAAGCCCTCAAAAAGAATTAATTTTGCCCGTTTTTGCAACATTTTTCATTTATGCTCCGCTCCTATTGGTCGTAGCGTGATGTTATATAGCCTATAACCTACCTCGATAAATGGACTATCAAACAAAAAAAAAATTTAATGCCAACCAGTAGTTCCTGAGATTAGCGCTTTCAAACAAACAAACAAACAAGTTCTTCAGCTTTATAATATTAGAATAGATTGGTTCAGTTAACTACGGATCGAAAAACTAGGCCAAGATTTTTGCATTCATATTATTATGTAATTTCTTAGTTTATCTTGGACATCACTGACAACGGTTAAGGAAAATATCGTGATGAAACCTGCAACCTTAATTCTTAATTAATTCGGCAAGGCAAAGGGCGAATAGTATAAACAATCGACATAGACAGATACGACTGCTCAGTTATTACCAATAGAGTACATTACTTTGTTCCTAGAAGTGTTTTGAGGCGAGGGGTGCGCGCGTGCCCACTATTCGCTGTTTCTTCCTGTCGAACAAACGCTGGAGCCCGCGCACCTCTGCGTCGTATTTGTAATGATTTTAATGAACTTTTTACTAACTTGGACATATTTGCAATGTCCACTAATAAATTTCCCAACTGCCTTATTGAAGCATTAAAGAGCCATTAAATTGTTATTTAACATAATGTAAAATTAATTGTTTCTTTGTTGTGTATCGTTTGCTCAAAACTAACTTTCTACTTTGTATGATGTGGATAACGGTGTAAGTTGCGCATTTATATCATGTTCTTATAGTATTAGTCATAAGTTTTAAATGTGTAACTGTTTGTTATTCCTAAATAAATAAATAAATAGACGGAAAGCTACATCGCGTCTTTCATCTCGTAGATGATTAGTCAATTTTTCCTGACCTGCACCCTTTGTGTAAGTTCAAAGAGTAGGGTACGTATTATTTCCCTTGGATTCATATAGTCAAAAATTCCGTCTACTCGACAGCGTAAAACACGCAATGAATATTCTTGAGTTATCAAAATGAAAAGGAAGGAGTATGCTTTGTGCTGTTAAAATAGATACGCAATTAGAGTGCTGTTGAGTGGAGTTTGAAATCGCCAATCCGTCTTGAGCAAACGTGGTGAATGGTACGTGATGGAGACTTCTTCAGACATCGACATCTGTACCTATACTAGTCAATTTTGTATTCTTTCTGTCTGTCTGCCTCTTCTTTCTTTCTATTTTAGGGTTCCGTACCCGACCGGGTTAAAACGCGACCCCATTACAAGACTAGACTACACTGTCCGTCTGTCATCAGGCTGTATCTAATGAACCGTGATAGCTATACGGTTGAAATATTCACAGATGTAGTATTTCTGTTGCCGCTATAACATCAAATACTAAAAACAGAATAAAATAAATATTTAAGTGGGCTCCCATGTAACAAACGTGATTTTTTTGCCGTTTTATGCCGATGTTACGGAAATCTTCGTGAGCGAGTCCGACTCGTTTATTAATCGTGATTGGCTGTCGACTGAATTTGAATCTAGAATTAAATGGAATTAGAATAAATAAGTTTTATATAAGTTAAATCATGCCCTGGTAACTTAGAACATTTTCTTTTTATTGTGAAAAGTGCCATCTATTCGGCACACATGGAACTTTTGGTTGCGTGTGTTACCACTTTACATCTCAATCTATTATATATTAGTCTATGAGTTTAATGCTCGTGCCTTCTCTGTGTAAGAAGAAGCCCTAACCCTGCACTGGCACAGTATCTAACAGGCTAGTATTATTAACTGAATTTTATAAAATCTGTTAATAATAAAAAGCCTAAGTACATTTTTATCACGATAGAAAAGTGTGCGTTACGTTGTTTAGATATAGGGTTCAATATGTTATGGAATTTTTATATCTTCGCTACGATTCTGCGTCAATGTTCCTACCCTAGCTCACATATCGGTGTCGAGTGGCTTCGCCCGCGTGGAAGTCGAAAATTATCCCGAGGTAACATATTCCCGGCATAAAAAGTATCCTATGTGCTATTCCTGACTATAATCTATATCTGTGCCGAATTTCACCCTGATCCGTCCAGCCGTTTGAGCGGGAAGATGTAACAAATATACAAACACACACTCACAAAGTTACTAGCTATTATTATAAATATTACCATGTAATCGATCACAAGTCCAAATTCCGGGCTGCTACTGAGAAATTCCAGATATAAAACCCAAAAGCACTTTTCCCGACTCTGGCATCGAACCCAAGACGTCAAGCTTAGCAGCAGAGATTGGAACCACTAGAGCAAAGGCGCAGGCAGGATAAAAAACAGGTAAAATAAAAGAAGCGTTGCTTTGGCTCCCACCAGGTGGACCGATGAACTGCAGCTTGCGTAAGTGAATTCGACAAGGCAAAGGGTTTTGAACCCATCAATCGACCAATCACATGGACGAAAATCCACATCGCGTCTTTCGTCTTGTGATGTGATTGGTCAATTGATGGGGTCAAAACCTTTTTTTTTTTAACTTTGCCTCATACTAGGAATTTCTTCCTGTATCGTGGGTGCGTTTACAAACATTTGCCAGACAACAAACACCCAGATCCTGAGCAAATATCTATAGGCCATACAAATATTTATTCCGTGCGGGAATCGAACCCATGACACGCAGCGCTGCAGCCGGTTGCTCAACCAAATCACTACGCCAACCGTGTCGACCACACACGCCACAATTACGCTGCTGGTGAAGATTGCGGGCTTTCGCTGGATGCGAAGCGCCTGCGACCGGTCAATATTGCGACACCCACCTAAGTCCCTACGGCTTATGTTCAGCAGTGGACCTCTTCCAGCTGAAATGATGAAGCTGATGAGGAAAATAAAAGAACAATATTTAGAAAAAAAAGTTATTTATTTAACTAACAACGTAACAGATTAGTGTCCAACTGTAACAGCCTAATATACACGTATATACATAAACTAATGCATTGTTGCATCGCACCGACATGACACTTCGAAAACTTTTACTAAAACTGTACATTTATAAAAAATTATTCCTTAATTCTGGTACACTGGTTCGGTTTCTCTGGCTCTTCCATATACATTTCACCCTAAGAACAGAGCATACAAAGTTATTGCCAACTTTCACTAACACTGAGCGTTATTGGATTTTCGACTCTCGTCCTTGAGCTTAGGGTTGAAAATCCAACAGCACGCTTATAGTTAGACATCAGTATTATAGTTTTTATCACATAGTTTAAGTGAGAATTACATAAGAGCCAGTTTCAACATAAGCTGTTAAACATGAAATATCCCTTTTTTTCCTTAATGCTCACGCTTGACCACTATCTCACCTGATGATAAGCGATGATGTGGTCGACGGTGAAGCACACTCTTGACTTAAAGACACCTAGATTTTAGCTGTTGGGATTTTTAAGGGTGAAAACTGAATTTACACTCAAATATTTTTCTTTTTAGTTTTCACCCTATTTCGACATTTAATGTCTAACAGAATTAAGTAAAATTGGGTCTTAGAAAGGTTTACTAATATGTTTCCGTCGACATTGACCGGTTAATACACTCATTGACCGGTGAATGTCGTTTATTTTATTGACTTTGGCAAGGTAAAAATTTTACCATAATTACAAAAATTGATGACTGCAGTAAATATTGATTTGTAATTTTTTAAATGGCACCCATGATATTAAATTATCCCTAAATAACATATTCGAGATAATTTCAATCCATCGCCACCAACTCAAGTATCGACTTAAGCATTGTGCACTTAAAAGTTTATATTTAAGTGGCCATTTTAAATAAAAAGACCTTAAAAAAGTATAGCAACGAAATTTGAACTTTGTCGTTAGAATTTATTATTCCAAATATTGATAATTATCTCGAATTCTTTTTTCAAATATGAAATTGTTTGAAGTTATAACATATTATTGAAAGGGCCAGACAAGCGGAACTTATGGTCATTATTTTGTGAAATGAGTCAAACTCAGGTCGAAAATAAGTTACTGTCGCTTCGTTCTACGGTTATAACAACTGCCTTTCCTACTTAACTGTGCACCTGGTGCTGTGACGTCATTCGTACGTGCAACTTTCGCTACCGAATAAACAAGAAGAACGCGGGGCGCCGCGCGGGTAAGCGGGAGAAAGGTCGCATTCCAGCGAGGTGCACAGTTAAGTAGCACAGGTTTATGCATGCTCGAAGTATCTTTAAGTTCCGAGATGATCCGGAAAATAGAAGTTACCGACATACCTTGACAATTAGCAAGCTCAATTGACAGTGAATTGGCCAAGTTTGACGAAGGACCGATATGCGATCTGAGTCCTAGAGTGGAGACTGCATATTGGCAAGCTTGCTTCACCGACATAGCTCGCAAGATTAGCAAGCTGAATCGGCAATGGATTGGCCACACAGACATACATTTAAATAGATAACGCAAGTCCCACCATCTGTATGAAAACCAAGCGTGCCACTTTTTAACAAACAGTGTAAAAACAAATTTACTTACCAATGAAAGAACACATTACCAACGCCTCGGCCAACTTTTTCTATACATTCTTTACAGCTCAATATGGCATAAAAAGGCATTTTTTTTAGTTTTTTTTGGATTTACAGTGCCGATAATACTAAATGAAAAGCTCAGATTACAATCATTTGTCGTAACTTTAGACCGTTTTTTGGCACGCGAAGTACATACAGTCGCATCATCTAGTTAGATTTATGTCTGTGATTGGCCATGTTTGACGTAGGATCCTTAATCAGTTAAAAAGACGAGTCCCACAGTGGAAACTGCGTATTGGCAGGCGATGCGTTCATCCCAACTTGGTGGGCTTACGACCGTGAAAGGTTGGCTGGAACAGATTGGACCTGGTGATGTGGCGCTTAACTTGGGAGAGGAACAAAACACGAAAAGCGACTCTAACCTATTTTACCTTGTGCGTTAGTTTTGTATTGATTAAGTTTGCTTATCTGGCCCCATATTTAGGCCTGAAACGCACTGGTAGGCGGCTTGCTTAACGCCTAGAGCCTTTTAAATCACCTGCAGGCCTAGACAAAAAACTTTTCTGACATTTCTAACGCAAGACGCTAACGTCAAAATGTATGGCAATGACATTACCTGCGGAAACTACACGTAATGTCACGCGCCATTGTGATCGAAGTGTTTTGACTCGAACACGTAAGCGACGCGTATAACTCGAAGCTTAAGACTGTATTGCCGCGAATTTGCATCGTCGCCGCTCATGTTCAGTCCGTAACGTGTGCGAAAAAACCTACGGAAGTATTTTGTCCAGCCACGCAGGCGAGAAGGGAATGGGAACCGACGTGCGACGTTTTTCATCATTCGTAACCGGATTCATGGTGCACTAAGCGATTTGTGATTACAATAAGCGCGCAGTACCAGTGCTTTTTCGGCCATATGCAATATTTTGTTAAATATTAGGTGCTAGATAATGCATAGTGAACAAATTATTACTTTAAAAGCATCATATTATATACATATAATTATTCTAAATACACTCTAATTGCATTATTAAATGTTTTGTCTGACTAAATTAATTAAAAACTACAATATCAGTACTGTGTCTATATGGATTTGATTTTTAATTCTACATAGTTAAATAATAAATAAATAATATTGACATAAAACATACATACATTGTTAATTCATAAAGACAGTTTGCCATAGCAAAAGTATTTGTGAAAACATGTTAGTTCTATTAAATATAAATAAAATAAATTGTATTATAAAAATAAACAACAATATAAACATATAAACATATGTTCGGAAGACAATGGACTAAAAATAAAAATGATTAGGATTTATATTGCACTGTATGGAGCAGTAACCGCTTAACTTTTTATTTCAACCGAGTTCCAAAAAAGGAGGAGGTTCTAATGTTCGACTGTAACTTTTTACCCGACTGCCGAAGGAGGGTAATGTGTTTATCAGTCTATGTATGTATGTATGTTTGTTCCTATGTGGGTTTTAGAGACCAAACGCGTTGGCTGATTTCGATGATTCTTACATCAATCGATTTGTCTTAAACCTGCGAGTGTAACTGGCTACATTAAAATTGGAAAATAGAAAAATGGCGCATGGATTTTGGGGGACCAAATTTTTTTTTCTTTCAAACCCTTCGTGTGGAGTATCAAAATAAAGGATTTTAAGATGTGATTACAAACATATATAACACTTATATGTTTAAATTTACCTAATTCTAAAAAGAAAATACAAAAAATTGTAAATAAAAATAAATACATCTGGTTTTGGTCAGCTAGCTTGCGCATATGTATCTTCCGACTGCACAGCTTGATTTTCTTCTTGTATACGTCTTATTATTAGTTCCCTTTTTAAGCAGTCGGGTTTTTTGTTATTTTTAAATAATTTTTATTTTAATAAACTTTTCAGTCATGGGTCGTAATCTTAATCGTTAAAAAGACAAAAAAAACAGCCAAGTGCGTGTAGAGCCACGCGCATTTATAGGGTTCCGTAGTTGCACAATAATGCGGACTAAGAAGAAGGCTTTTTGTTGTTACATAAACATTGAATTGTTACATAAACATTGAAACGGTTTCAGCGGCTCACAACGTCTAAAAAAGGGCCCACATAGGACGATGGTAACTGAAGAAGGAGTTACAAAATCCAACTTCACTAGTGAAGTTAAAAAAATATTATGTACTAGCTGACCCGGCGAAAGTCATTCCGCCTAACAAATTTCTAAAATAAAAGAATTTTTCTAAAATAAACGTAGCCTAAGATACTCCTTATTATATCAGCTACCTGCCAATAAAAGTCCCGTCAAAATCGGTCCAGCCGTTTCAGAGATTAGCCGGAACAAACAGACAGACAAGACAGACAAAAATTTAAAAAAAAAATATTTTGGTGTATGTACCGTATATATATTCATATACATGTAGTAAAAAACGGTTATTTCAATATTACAAACAGACACTCCAATTTCATTTATATGTATGTATAGATGTATAGATTTGAGTACCACCGTGTGTAGAGGCAAGCGTTTGTAAATAACGATTGGTAACCAGCGTCACGTAATAATTTGAATACTGCAGTATTTCCGTCACGAAGATAGTCTTCGTTAAAATCTCCAAATATTTACAAAACGAAAACAAATATTTACCTACTCAACTACGAAAAAGTAAAATCGCTGACAAAGGTGGAAGAAAACATCGTAAGGAAACCTGCAGCCTGCGTAAGTGAATTCGGCAAAGCAAAGGGTTTGACCGCCATCAATCGACCAATCACATACGACGGAAATCTACATCGCGTCTTTCACCTCGCATGTGATTGATCGATTGATGGTGGGCCTTATAATTAACTAGAGACCCCGACTTCGCCCGTTAAAATTTATATACAGAAACCTTCCTAATTTCTCACTCTTTCTATTGGTGAAAACTGCATGAAAATCCGTTCAGTAGTTTTTGAGTTTATCGCGTACAAACGCGGCGGGGGACTTTATTTTATATGTTATTAGTTGGAAATTACCAACCCGCATTGAGCAAGCGTGGAGATTAATGCTGGTGCCTCCTCTGTTTGAGAAGAGGCATTTGTCCAGCAGTGGGACTGTTACAGGCTGGCCTTATTATATCAATATTACTAATAAACTATTAAAGTAATGAAAAGAATTATGTAAAAACTTATCTAATGGACTATTTTTCTTTGGCTTATTTGTGCTGTCTATTGTATTAAATCTAACGTCTTCTTAGGCTCACTTGCACGAAAAACTGAACTCAGAGTTAGTTGCTAACACAAGGTTAAATTGACAATATTGTATTGTATGAATAAAAAATATTGTTTATCTCAGACATCGCTGGCAACGGTGAAGGAAAACATCGTGAGGAAACCTGCAGCCTTATTTCGTAATGAATTCGGCAACGCAATGAGCAAAGATTATGAACAATCGACCAATCACATAGAAAGAAAGCCACATCGCTGAAGCTGTCACCTCCTTTTGCGAAGCAGTAATGCTAGAGAAGGAGGAGGCGGAACGCGTGAGGGAGACGCAACAGAGACGCCCTCACGCCCCTAGCCACCGCAGGAGACGCCCTGGGTGTCGGGAGTCGCAAGCTGATTCCCGGCCACCGGAGGCACGGGCTTGCAGACGGCGAGTAATGGGTAGCTCGCCGTCCGATAAGGACCAGGCCTGAGTCGATGGCTTTTAGTGTTCCACGCGCGCCTCAAAGAGATGTCAGCAAAAATTGACGGGGTCCGCTAGGGCCGATGCTTGTCTGGGTCGCAGATAAATTTGAAAAAGTGTTACCGCGGCTCTGGCACAAGCAACAGAAGGAACACGGATGGGTTTTAGTCAGTAAAAGTCTGACACTCGCTCCGCTTCACCCAGAGCGGGAGAAGCCATTGGATGATGGCAAAAAGGAGGGCTGGTCTTAGAGTTGGTTTATTATAAGTATTTGCTCCACTGGCGTAATTGCTGCAAAGCGTTCCAGTGCGAGGATAAACAAACAAATGCCTAGCTGTCAATTTAACCTCGTGTAAGCAACTAACTCTGAGTTAAGTTTTGTGTGCAAGTGGGCCTTATATGATTATTTTTTGTATCGCTCAAGTAATGAAAACAGCAGAATTAAATAATTAGAGGTTTTTTGAAACCGGAAAGTCTAAAATAATATAATCTCTCAATTAAAAAATAAAATTAAAGTACATGGCTATCCTCACATACGGGACCTGGGACCGTACTATAACGTATTAATACCACCATGATTCCGCTGTGACAAACGGATAGCGCTAATCGTATTGTATAGCTCCGTCTCTCTTTCACTGTGGAACCACGCTAGTTTTGACACGTCAGAGTAAAACCCCTGCAGCTTTATTGCGTAAGTGAATACGGCAACGCAAAGGGTTTGACCAAACACACAGACGGAAATCCACATCGCGTCATTCATCTCGCATGTTATTGGTCGATTGATAGCGGTCTTCGCCTTGCCGAAATCACTTGCGTAATTCGGCTGCTGGTCTTTGAAAATTCGGAGGTTCAAGCTTGAAGTTTTTCAGCGAGCAATATTCTTGAAGTCAGACTAATACGAGTACACCGCATTAGAAATACAGCGTTGCCCTCAAAACCACAAATTGTGACGTCACCTAAAAAATAGCCAAGCTTATATGGGACTGGGTCGCTACGTTTTCCGCGAACGACTCATGGGCTAAAACTGCCACAATGTGGCCGAAAAATGTACGGCGACATTGTGCCAGACCCAAGCAAAGATGGCGGGACGAACTTGACACCTTCAGAAAGGACTGGTCTACATTTGCCCGAAACCGGTGAGAAATGGGAAGAAGAAATGCCTCTCTGGCAATGAAGTGACAACTCAAGCTAAAACTTAAATAAAAAGCCGGCCAAGCGCGTGTCGGACTTCGCACATTTAGGGTTCCGTACCAAACCGCAAAATCAAGTTGGTTTTAATAGAAAATTTGGAAATTTCAAAGAAAAGATCAGATTTTTCAATGTGTTGGTATTCGTTTGTAAAAAATTAGTAACAATAAACATTACCACCAAATTTCAAGTTCCTAGATCAGTAGGTAATAAAAAAATATCTTCGGAACAAAATTTTGTTAAAAGAATCTTTGGTGGCTTCTCGTTACTTTGTTTTCTAGTATTTGTTAAAACAAAACATACAGTATTTATATACGAAGCGAGCTCTAAACAACGGTACCCTATTAGATTGGGTAGGTCAGTTTTTTTTCGCGACTCCTTTCAATGTATGGGAACTTCAAAACATTTAATTTTTTTTTACGATTTCTATGGCTTTGTTAGGTCATCAAGATGCTTATACTGTGAAAATTTTAAAATATAACACCAACCGTTTGGCTGTAATACCTGTGTGACAGACGACGGACAGACAGATGGACACGTGAGTGACTCGAATAGGGCTCCGTTTGGACACTTCGGGTACGGAACCCTAAAAACAATTTTAACTATAACAGATTGCCGTAACGCCCATAAGACCAACTATTTTAATAATTGCACATTGCATCGACATATTTTCGGTTTAAAAATATACACCTAATATCTATGACCTAAATTCCATTCAATACTGACTACATTATTCTTAAGATTAAATTTTGCTTAATTTATTTTAAAACCCATTATTTCTATGTCCTTTGAAGGCCATGCGAGGAGCCGAAGCCAACTCACAGAGGCCTTGTTAGGCATGTATCAGAAAATGTGACACCAACCGACGATTATCCCTGTATGTACTACGCAACTGCACCTAACGACAATCCCGGTTGGTGCAGGACTATTGCAAATTATGGAGAAAAAATGTATTGGGCTATGGATTTGGTAGGTTTAGTGGATCGATTGCCCAAAATTACTGTTGTAACTACACGGCTTTAAAACGGCAGGGGTGACTTGCACACTCAATTAATGGGCACCCATAAAGGGTCGCTAGCACTTTAGTGACGTAGCGCCAAGACTATTACCCATTATTATTATTAATAGTCTTATTATAATAATTTATTATTAGGCACAGAGCACCGAGATGACACGGCACCACAGCTAGATACGACATTATCAAAACTTTGCCTACAAACCCAGCGTGTATGTGAGTGTCAACGCTTACTCATAGAAATTAACAATAGGGAACCTTAATGCCAGTTTTCCTCACTAGGTGGCGCACTGTATCAAGGTGGAAAATAACACTTGCACTGCTTCTATTTCATCTCGCACCCTTAGAATGAATTGACCGTATTATTGTTATTCATCATTATTGTTTTCATCTCTCTGTTATTCAAAGTGCCATTAATTTCTGACATAGGTCTCGCCAAACTTCTAAGCCGTTCTGTAGTTGGCTACAATGGCTGCGCTGTAGTAAATCTCATACAAAACAGCACCGATCCGTGCCTTGCGCATCGGAAAGCCAACAACAGGACTGCGAAGAAGTTTGTTGAGAACTATACTGCTATAAACTGACCTTAAGGTTACACTAGTCCATCATACTTCCATACAAACGTAGTCTAGCGATTACTCCACTGTTTGACGATGTAAGTTCAAAATAAAAAATGGTATCAATTTGTCTCATCATTATCTAGCCCTGTATGGAAACAAAAAAGTAAACATATAAAATATTTGAAAATTATGAGCGTCGAAAGTTCCATATTTCAACACTAATTTTAACGCAACTTTGGGCGGAAATAAATACCATAAGCAGAAGAAAAAATGCAAAACGGGCTCCATACAGGGATAGATTAGTAATTCAACAATGCTAATAATTTTATTTTGGAAATATATATTTATCGTTTTTTCATGATATCTAGACTCCCAAAGGTCTGTTTATAAAATTTCGCGCGCTCGTTTTCGTCCTAAATCATCATCAATTTCGATACAAATTTGCAAAGTGCTAATTCGTACGCGAAATAGCTTCTTATTGCTCATAACAGCATCTTTATCCTTCGCACGAGTTGTCGGATTAGATAGCATGCATTTTAACCTCGCGCACAAAATAGTTCGTGCCGTCGACTAGGGGAACCTTAAAAAGCTTACTCTAAAAGCCTGTGGTAAAAAAGACCCCGAATTAAGATTAAGAAAATCTATACATCGATCACTTAAGTACAAGTAAATTACAGCCGAAACTATACTTTTTTTGAAGACTTTTTTGCTCGTTTCCCACAAATTGCAATTTTGAGTTAGTTTACTTTCATTCTGTAGGTGCGATCTGTGTTTCAAATACTCATGTGCATGTGTTTATACATCTATTTACAATAACACGGCTGAATCTAGGTAATGAAAAAAACCCAAACATTTTGCTGCGTTTTCATCAACTCGTTTAAAAAAAAAGCTCCTTATTTACGTGGTGCCATCTGCAGGCTCAGTTTTGCGTAAGATTCCCTATTCGCGCTTTGACAGCAGAAATTCGTGCTTGCATAAGCACGAATTTCACACATTGCGCGAGCATGAACACTATGAGCAAAATTCTCTAGTCTCTCTCGGCGTTCTAGATGCTCTATGTTATTAGATACCAAACTAATAGAAAATTGCGAGGTTTTTTAAATGAATTCCATTTTTTTGAGGCAATCTTCATATTTTTACGTCATTTTGACGATAACGTGATTTTCATAACCATCCAAATAGTTTACAGACATCGGGCAGCAGCTGTATATTTTTGCTCGTCAAAATATAGGGGGTATATTTGATTTATTTTTATTTTTGCAAATTTACTGTCACACCAAAACATATGGTAGAATGGTGCACTGGTACATCGTTTTATTTGCATTCGAAAAGATCGGTTCCTAACTTTTTTTTTTTTTTTTTTTTTTTTTTTATTGTAAATAGGCTCGCGCTTGACCACTATCTCACCTGATGGTAAGCGATGATGTGGTCGACGGTGAAGTATCGAAAGTAATCTTCCGATACAGTTCATAAACATGAACAGTTTACTTGAAGCCATTGACATAATTATGTACTATAAGGGTCAAAATTGCAGTCACACTCTACCAAAACAGAAAAGGCAATTTTATTGTAGGCAGCAGAATTTCAACTTTTCGCGGTTAGTAGGAATAATCTATACTTTAATTTCTATACAAAATATTAAATGAGTTGTGGATAATTTAACTTCTCCTACAAAGACTAGCCATTTGAGTTTTGGGAGAGTATGACTGCACTTTTGACCCTTGACTGTACATTGTGTCTATGATTGAGAATAAAATTTGGATGGTAATAAAAAATCTGGCAGTATATTTGTTTTATAAACTAGTTTTCAACTTGAAATATGTGAGTAGTAATTACTTTTGGCAGTTGTATGTAAAGTTAGAATCCCTTGACTCTAATTAATGATAACACTATTGACTTTCGCAAACAGCCTTTACGAAGTTTTGAAAATGTTGCCATTTGTAATAATAAACTACGGTAACCATGAGCAAACTGATATTTTTGTATGCTTACAATATTGCGATAACTTCATCCTTGATTAATTTATTTCTAAATAAAAATACCGTTAAATTTAATAGTAATTGATTATAATGCGGCTTGGCTCGCGTTTTTAATTATAATTTCATAATTATATTTATGCTATTTACTTACATTTTATCTTGCCTGAACTCCTACCATATTTTGTCTAAAGCATTTCATAACATTACGCCTTGTTCCCTGACGTGGGTAGTCAGAGGTGTACTATTCTTAGTACATCCACAATTCTCCATGACATACACAAAAAATACAAGTTCTGAAAATTTTCCTCATGGAAATAATCGACTATACACGACTCAGGGATCGAATCAATGCTCAGTAGTCGCGCTTGCAATCACTATACAAACGAGGTCTTATTATTTTTAAATTCTTAGGAATACCTTCTTGACTAAACAATTTTAAATGTTGAAAATAAAGAAAATTTTACTACATTCTAACATCTTAGGGTTAATATTTCAAAAGAAAATGGGCAAAACCGGTCCAAATATCCACAATTTACGGGAGCTTTGCCATTAAATATGGAGTAATCGAAACTCTTTAAGCGATCTAGCGCAGCATGTTTTAATAGTTTAATTAGACAATATAAATAATGTCTAGCGCTGCAGCGAACTTTAGTTCTAACTCACCAGCATCTGCACAAATGGTTTTCATGGATGTTCTTGTCTATCGGTAGAATGCATGTCAATGATTTGGACCAAACCTCATTCATTTTTGCACTATCTCTTTTCCTAAAGTACCCACCATTTGCAAATCTTTCAGATACATAATTATTAAGTTCTTAAAAGACGACAAACGAAGTTCCATAAAACATATTAAATTTTGCTATTCATTGCATTTTCCTTTAAGGAATGACATTTCAAAAATCCTTTTTAAGTGAACACTTTTGTTATTTTAAGAAACTTTATGAAAAATTTCATGGTTCTAAATACAGCCGTTTAGGCTGTTCGTTCTCTGTCAGTAAATTTATTTGAGAATTATTAAGTAGGTGTTCATGTTCTACAACAAATATCCTTACATTAAAAAGTCCGGACGGGAGGCCAAAAAGCCGGACAAATTCGAACAGTTGGCAACCCTACTTGTAAAAACTCTTAATTTGTAAACGCTTTTTAAATACTTGTCCTTATCATTTTCAAGGCAATGAAGAGAGATGGCAGTAGATGTTTTATGTCTAAAACTGTAGTTGTTTATATATTCATAATTACATTACTAAGGTAACGAATCAATATTAATTTAATCCGAACTAAGTTGCGTTGAGTTTCGAGATTGTTTGCAGAGTATTGCAAACTAATTCTCTAAGGCCCACTTACGGCAAAAACGCGAGGTTAGATTAAAATATGTCATACAAAATGGGCCCCTGTTAGCTACTAACTCGGAGTTAGAGAGATAACAAAGGGTGGCGCAAGCGAGGCTTAGGCCCGCTTGCACGAAAAGTTTAACTGGAGAGTTAGCTGCTGACACGAGGTTAAATTGATAATATTGTATGACAAACTGTCAATTTAACCTCATGTTAGCAACTAACTTTGAGTTAAATTTTTGGCATAAGTGGTCCTTAATGTTTTAGGGTCGACACAGAACTAACCACATTGGAACTGCGAGTTACAGCTGCTAAATTTTGTAGTTTAGATTCAGTTGACCTAACAGCATCGGAACTGCCAACCGACAACAGTCCGCTTGCAGCCAGCG
The DNA here is from genome assembly GCA_947562075.1 of Orthosia gracilis. Classification (NCBI taxonomy): domain Eukaryota; kingdom Metazoa; phylum Arthropoda; class Insecta; order Lepidoptera; family Noctuidae; genus Orthosia; species Orthosia gracilis. The sequence goes on from OX387266.1 coordinate 56,002,904, forward strand.
AGCATTCGGCATACATTACTAAAAGAACGTACCCATTTTTGACCCGTTCCGGAGGGGGGAAGGGGGCTTCAACATAGCAGTATTGGACACAGGGGCGGGGGTGGCTTAGATTTTCGTCCCGTAGTCAAATCCTCTAAGAAAATCTCGCGCTTTTTCTTCTTGATAATATTTTTTCAATTGTAATAATTATAGGGTATCCATGTACTCTTGGTGTCACGCAGCAAGCGCCGTTTTAATAAAGGCAAATATGAGGCATTTTTTTTTACTTCTTTTGCAAAAAAAAAAAATTAATACCATATTCACGTGAAAACTAGAGGGGCATGGGGGGTCCTGGCGTATGCTACGGGTGGTCACCGAGGTGGGGCGGAGGGTAAAAAGTTTAAAAATTGGGTTACGTAGTATGGGTACGTTCCTTAACGACTACACATTGACTGCCGGCTAGCTTAAGGCGCAGATACCCCTGAGTAGCTGATTTTAAAATGAGAATCACGTCAAAACGGCTAGTTGTAATTTTTTTTAAAAACTACTTGAGTGAAACTTTCCTATAATTCATGCAATAGCCTATTTTGTAACATGAATAGTTTCCAAGTAAAAGCTCTGCAAAGACGAGTCAACGCGCGTTTTGGCCATAATAATCATTTGTGATTTTTCTAATACGGCGGCGGTATAAATTTTAAGAAAAAAAACGTTTAACATTACTATCAAAAGTGAAATCAAAGTATGTATGGGAGTACACTAGTGCTATTTTTGGTGTATATTTTAAAATAATAATTATAATTAATCATGCTAATTGTATTGCGCAATCGCCAATATTGCGGAACAATTTTGTAGATGTTTGGGACGCCTAAGGCGCAGTCCAGAGAGAAGGAGCTATTATTTATTTAGACTTGATGCAAAAAAAAAATGCAGTAAAAGGTACAAAGGCGGAAATAATGCCTTAGGCATTATTTCTGCTTGTTGACCAAGGGTTGAAAGGTTGCTATATCCTGTATAGCTCCGTCTCTGTCTCACAGTGGAACGAAGAGCACTATTTCTTTTCACAGTGAAATCAAGAAGACGTTGACACGTTATAGAGCAAGATCCCAAACACCTACGATTACTGATAGCTTTTTACACAAAATGTGTGGGATTGAGCAGAGTAAGTAAGTACATACTTTGAACATATGCATGTTTGCTAGTTTGGGCCGACGGCTAAAAAACAGTATAGCTACACTCACAACGTAATGTTCCAAATATGAATTCAAAAGTTTTCACTTTTGTTTTATTTCAACTACATGAGTGAATATAAAATAGTATATGCAACGGCATATAATTAGGTATTGAAACACTCGTGTGATACTATTATCACACTCGTGTAATAAACCCATACTCGTGTTAAAATAACATCAACTATATGACCGTTGCATAAACTACTATTTTATTGTTATAGATAGGCTCGCGCTTGACCACTACCTCAGCTGATGTTAAGCGATGATTTGGTCGACGGTGAAGCATGCTTGCCTAGAAATAGCTTATAGACTCTTGTCTTAAAAGCTAACAGGTGCTAAGGGTACGCAAAACCATAACTCACTTGTCTTAAAGTTTGAGCGCTGATTTTTATGTATGATGATAGAATAAATAATTTAATAATAGTAAACGACTAATTAGTAAATATAACAGTCTAAGAGCTGGTCGCCCCCTAACACTACTCAGTCCAACATTTTTTGTGTAAAAATCTATTAGTAACGTCTGGGGCATTTGGGATCTTGGCCTAATAAAGTACGGCCCCTGGACCCCTGCTCGCGGACTGCGCAGCGAGTGATGTCACCTCACACAAAGTAGTAGAAAGGGTACAAGTATCGCCACCACCCACCAGATTTAGGTTCCTCTTCCTCCGTCTTGCTACTGTCCGTATCCGTGGTCCCGGCATGTGCTTCTTGATCCTGGAATATAGCAAAACGAATATTAAAAGTTACTGAAAAAAAATTTCGCAAGAAAATGAACTTACAACAAAAACAAAACACTAAAAAGACAAATATATTTTACTAGCTTTTACCCGCGGCTTCGCTCGCAGTGGAACCTCCTATGTTACTTCTAATACCTCCAAGAATATATGTACAAAGTTTCATGATGATCGGTTCAGTAGTTTTTGCGTGAAAGCGTAACAAACAAACTTACATTCACATTTATAATATTAAGTATAGTATATAGTATTATATATTTTATTTCAACTAGGCCACCAAGCGGCACTTTTGAAGGTTACATTAAAATTTACAAGGAATAAAAATTGATTTAAAGTAACATTCGTTTCTGAAGTCGGTGTCTTTTGTTCATGTTTTTTATCGTTTTGCGACACCAACTTCCGTGTTTTCTTTTTGAAGTCGGTTCATTTTTTTTTCTTTTTAGTGTTGGTTCACCATAACTACAAATTGATCAAGTTCCATAGTAAGGTATAGTTCTCGCCAAACTTCTTGGCTGCCCTGAAGTTGGCTACAATGGCTGCGCAGTAGTACATCTCATACAAAAACCGCACCATTTCGTGCCTCGCGCATCCGGAAAGCCAACTTCAGGGCGACCCAAAAGTTTGACGAGAACTATACCCAAAGGAATGACAATATACCCATAACTCAATTTACACATTCATGTTGTTTGTCGCTTAAGAACTCGGTTGTATACTCCATATCTTGAAAACTGTCCAACCGATTTTGATGAAACTTGCACTATGACCTAAGTTGAGAGACTCTTAATCCAATAAAAAATGAATGATCAAAATCGGTTCAGCCAAAAGCGAGAAAATCGCGGACAAACATACAAGTCATTAGAACCTCCTTTTGAAGTCGTTTAAATATCCATACATGATCGTCGTGGTGGCCTATCCAGTTGCTAAAACTTCGCCGCTCGTATTGAGGTCGTTGATTCTAATCCGGATAAAACTATCTATGTTTATCTTGGATATCGCTGACAACGGTAAAGGAAACCTGCAGCCGTATTGCGTAAGTGGATACGGCAACGCAGAATTTGACCGCTATCCAATCGACCAAATCGACCAATCACATGCGAGATGAATGACGCGATGTGGATTTCCGTTTGTCCGTGATTGGTCGATTGGATAGCGATCAAACTCTTTGCTTTGCCGTATTCACTCACGCAATACGACAGCTGGACTTAATTAACTAGCTGCCCGCCCCGGCTTTGCACGGCTATGCAGTATTACATTATCTGTGGCACGGGTGTAAAGTTCTACCGAGATAAATAAAAGTAAAAAAAAATATTTAAAACAAGCTTTTAATGGAATCAAAAGTGAGAAATGTAATATCTTGTTAATATAGCTCCAATGAGCCCAAAAACGATGCTATATCTTCTAGTTGAGGAGTCACTATGGCCACCTTCAGGCTCCATCTGGAGACCAGCTTCATTATACCACATTATTTCAACGTTTCCAGAGTTACATAATTTTTAGTTTAATCGGATGTCAGGAAGGGCTTGAATAATCGATTACTACTTGCTGGACACACAAAGGTAGCTTTTTCGTATTCTTCTCAGCAAACCCTTTCATTTGATACCCATATCATGGCAATACACAAAAAATAACTAGTCCGCCATATTGGATTTAGAATGACGTCACTTAGGTAACGTTGTATTGTCATCCAAACTAAAAATGTATGCAAAATTTCATCTTAATCGGTGGAGTATAACTGCTTTAAAATTCAGTTGCAAGATTTGACCCGAAAACACTTACATACATACATAAACTAGCTGTCCCACGCGGCTTCGCTCCCGTCAACTGGCCACCTACCTACCCTACATACATGAATGTTGTGTAACTTTAACCGCTTACGCAGCGCACGCAACGCAAGCTCTCAAAAAGGAATATTTTTCCCATTTTTGCAACATTTTTCATTTGTGCTCCGCTCTTATTGGTCGTAGCGTGTTGTTATATAACCTATAACCTGCCTCGATAAATGGACTATCCAGCACAAAAAAAAAATCAATTCTAGCCAGTAGTTCCTGAGATTAGCGCGTTCAGACAAACAAATAAACTCTTCAGCTTTATAATATTAAGTATCGATTCCAAGTTAAATTAAAGCTTGTAATAAACTTTTTTTCATTGTCACATTAACAATAACAATAATTGTTACGCAGGGGTTTCCTTCTCACTCCCAAGTATATCATATACCTGTGCTAGGAGGCCCCAAAGCTTAAAAAAAGCTTCTAATAAAAAGTATTCTAGGTGCAAATCTAGGTTATGGCCTACCCTTGTTCGTTAATTCACATTGGCGTTCAGCTATTGAGGCCTGATTAATTAACAAACATCCAAACACAGATTTTCACACCTATCTGCCTGCCCCATAGGAAATACAAACGCGTCATTTAATATTAACATTTGGCTTTTTCTTAACTCCATCCTCCACAGGTTTTCCTCGCTAACCTTGGATGTAAACTGTGTGACCTTGACCTCAGACTGCTATGGCAAGGTCGCGAGTCGCGTTGTCGTTTCCATTTCCGGACCAGTTTGGGTTGGGTAATACAAGCTTGCCATATAATGTTGAAATAAACTTACATTTGGCTTTTCTTTGACTTCATTCTCCGCAGGTTTGTCCTCGGTGACCTTCGACGGCAGCTGTGTGACCTTGACCTCTGACTGCGGAGGAGGGCTCGTGATGACCTCCGTCTGCGTGCCTTGTTCGCGAGTAGCCTCCAGTTCCGGACCAGTTTGGGAAGACTGATGAGGAAATTAAAGGGTCATATTTTCTTTCATATGCTCGCGCTTGACCTCTATCTCACCGTAAAATGTAAGTTCAGTTAGCCTTTGTGGGTTTATTTTTTTTGTTAAAAAGTTTTATAATAACTTAACACTATTGGGTACACTGACAAGGCTTTACTAAGGTCGAAAAATGGAAACTATCTCACTGTCACAGACATAAATAAATACTCGTTGCGTTATGACATGCAAATGACAATCATAGCATACAATTTGTGAAAGATAAGGTTCAATATAGTGCTTGCTCACCTCCATGTCTTGTTCATTTACTGTCGAGATGACTTCTACATTGGGCTCTGCATCTTCCAAAAATGGTATGAACTCTGGTAAGTCCTGCAGAAAAAAAAATTTTTTGACCGACTTCAAAAATTAGACGATTTTTCTCACTCCATGGTTTATTTCGCATACCTGCATAACAGGCCATACCGTAAAAGAGGAGCTCATCATCAGCCTTTTAAATGTTCCCACTGCTGGGACACAGGCATCCACTCTGAGAGAGGCAATGGGCCATAATCCACCACGCGGTCACAGTGCGGGTTGCTGGATGTCACATGTCTTCGAATTTCTGGTTCTAGAACATGCCGGTTTCCTCACGATGTTTTGCTTCACCAAAGAGACCTCTATGTCTCGACAACCATGTTAAAACATTAAATCCATTTGTCGTTTATAGATTTTTGATAGCCATTCCAGGTAATTTAGAAGCCAGAAAATCTGGTTAAAAGGGTATCACAGGGTTGATAAAAATCAAGATTAAAAAAAAAACAATAAAATCGATTTAAACCGGATTGATTCGACTTAAATCGGATTTTTTAATTTAAGTCGGAATTACTTGATTTAAATGGGATTTCTTTGATTTTTCTTTAAAGTCTGGTATTTTTTTAATTTGGATGTCTAAATTAAAAAAACAATTATTAATAAAATTAACAAAAAACATTTTATTTTAATAAATTGTTATATTTTTTTTAAACAGAACATTTCCTCATGTATTTGGCATATATAACAAAAAATATTAAAATATCAATAATCAAAAAGTTCTTCTAAAATCAAATCACTTTTTAAAAAATACACTGTCATTTTAATGAACAAGGCAAATAATTAGTTTAGTTTTATCAAAAGGAAGACTAATTTGGCTGCCTTCTCGGTGCCTAATCTATTTCTTATTTTGCTGTGCACCAAATTGAATGCCGAAAATATTCTTTCGATCCCAGCGGAAGAAGCAACTGTACATAGTTGCTTGATTATATCCAATTCTTCTTCGGTTATACATTTTTTCATATTATGTATTGCTACCCAAAAAAAAGTATTGATTTAAATCATTATTTTTTATAAAAAAATCACTTCATTTAATCGCGATTTAAATCATTGATATAAATCAAGTGATTTAAATCATATCAACCCTGGGTTACCCAATTTCTGGGTTCTGGACACAGACATAAATCTAACTAGATGACACTTGTCCCTCCATCCGTATGAAAACCAATCGTGCCACTTTCACACACAACTTAAAAATAAATTTACTTACCAATGAAAGAAAACGTTTCCAATGCCTCGGTCAATTTTTTCAATACAGTCTTTACAGCTTAATATGGCACAGAAAGGCATTATTCTAGATTTCAGTGGATTTCCGGTGCCGATAATGCTAAATGAAAAGTTCAAATTACGATCATTCATCGTAATTTTACTCTGTTTTTTGACACACGAAGTACATACAATCGCGTCATCTAGTTAGAATTATATCTGTGGTTGTGGAGGTACGATAGGTAGTCGCTCCATGTAACAGTATTCATCTTCATCTGTTTAGAAGCCGATTCCAACATTGTTGATAAGCGGCTTTGTAGAATTTTATTGGTAGATTTTTTAATTTTTAGGATCACGCTTGACCACTATCTCACCTGATGGTAAGTGATGATGTGGTCGACGGTAAAGCACGCTTGCCTAGAAGTAACCTATTCACTCTTGACTTAAAGACCTCCAGGTTTTAGCTGTCGGGAAACACACTCTCCGGCAGGGAATTCCACTCCTAAGCTGTACGCATAATGAAAGTATTCCCAAAAGGTTTAGTGTGTATGGGTTGGATGTCCACCATGTTCCGATGAAGCATTTACCTGTTGATGTCTCGCCTGTCTCCAGGCACGGTATTCACAGGCTGCTCTACGCATCCGCTGTAGGTACGCCGGCGCGGCGCGGCCGGTTGCCCACGCGGCGACAGTGCTGGGCATCCCGCCGACGGCCGGCTCGTCGTAGTACGTTAACACGAATTCCATGCCTATCTGTGGACATAGACCAAAAATACTCTACTTAGTTACCACAAGCTGTCAAAGTGCCACCGAATTCACTCATTTGTTCACTCTTTTCTCCATTATTCCGTAGGAATTTTGTCCCACCCACCAAATCCCCACTTATTCCTTGCCTAAATCGGAGCTTGTAGATAAATAGTGTTGAGAGAAATTTGAAACCGGCGCCTTCTCCCCAACTGTCAAAATGACTTAAGTTTGTTATCTGTGACAGACGTCACTCGATCTCTCTGATACTTTTCTTACTGTGTGTACCGTGTATCTAATCATAAAAACTCTGCTAAATTTAAGTAATCCGTTTTAATTACAACAAGTAGCAACTCTTGCCGAGATCCGTCCATGAATGGGAGAGCATTTATAACATACCGAGATTCCTCCGTGCCTCGGAAAGCACGAAAAACCTTCGAAATTAATACACGAACTCAGACGCTATTTAATACACGAACCTGCGACATCGACTTCGAGGAGTCCACCGATCAAAGACTTTGCACCCGTTGGTCCTAGCTGTCCTAGAAGACCTTTGACAATCGGTACGAGTAGTCAGAACCCAGTTAATCTGACACTAGTCTTGCCAAAGAGTACCATGTTACCCAGTTACCGGGTTGTGGAGGTCAGATAGGCAGTCGCTTCATGTAAAAGAAAGGTGATCAGCTGAATCAGATTAGAATGGGAACCGACCCTAACATTGTTAGGCAAAAGTCTAGGCAGATTGATAGATTCCATGCTTAACCTCTGGACTGCCGGAACCAAAGATCCTCAAGTTAAACCTTCATGCCCGCTTGCTTTGGCGAGAGCTCGAGGAAATGCTGTACATTGATTTTTTAAACAAAATACTTCACGATTGTATTCAGTACTGAGAGCAATATATTGTACATCGTCCTAGAGCCGACAATAAAACATAAATAAATCCTCTGTTCAAAATATGAGCGTTCAAGGTTCAAAGGCTTGGGTCAGATTCCCCTCATTGAACCTACAGTTAGCCTACTGCTCAGGGGCACATGATACACCCAATACCCATATTGCCATCGACTCGAAAATAAGATGTATCTTTGGGAGTATGTGGAACGGGGTGTAAAATCCCAAAAATGTACATTGAAAAGGGAGGATCCTCCGATCAAACGCAGGTTGTCTGGTCCAGGCAACTGCCCGACGGTTGTTGTCGATTGTTATATGTGTTCGAATCGCGCCGAAAACTTTGCTTGCGCGATGCAGGATTTTGTGTGACGTCAGGTCATTAATTCGTTTATGGCGGCATAGATGTCGCCTATATAACAGTCTAGTAACAAATGATTCTTACCTTATCAGGTCCATCCAAGGTCTTCACAACCATATGACTCCAATACTCCGACACTCGGATCGCATGCTTCGTTTCGGGAACCTTCGGGTGTTCACACGATCGTGATACAATCACGTACACCTTATTATCGCTAGGTTCTGCATCTCTGTCTCTCTCGTATGCTTCCATAGCTTTCCGTTTCGCGTTGGAGTGCACACTCGGTCGTTCGGAGTAGATCGGCTCTTGTCGGATTTCGCAAGGGGGAGATCGGAATATACCTTCTTTGTGCGGTAGGCTATTCGTTACGAAGTCGAATTCTTTGTGTCGTCTTATATAAACGTAGTCTCGGTTGGCGAATAGTCTCTGTGAAAGCAAAAAAATTACATAAATAAAAGTTTTAAAGAATTGGTTAAAAAAATCTGAAACTAGTCTTGCCAAGGGGTATCGTGTCACCAAGCGGGTTGTGGCGCTCCACGACTGCTAGCGCCACCACGGCCGCATGCGCTTCCCACACTGTTCGTCTGCTAGACTACTATGAGATTAACTCACCGGCCACAGCACCTCCCAGTGCAGCACAGCCTGGTCAGCGAGACCGTTAGCGCGGCACTCCACGACAGCTAGCGCCGCCACGGCCGCGTCCCACACTGTCCGGTAAGCGCCGTCCACCTGGACGGCTGCGAAGTCTGAGGCTCGGACGTCTGGATACCTGCCATATACTGTGGAAGGAGAGATTAGTTAGTTTACACTCTCAGTGAAGGCTGGGTATTCAAAATGTAGAGACATAAATCTAACTAGATGACGCGATTGTATGTACTTCGCGTGCCAAAAAACGGAATGAAGTTACGATCAATGATCGTAATCTGAGCTTTTCATTTAGCATTATCGACACCGGAAATCCACCGAAATCTAGAAAAATGCCATTTTATGCAATATTAAGCTGTAAATAATGTATAGAAAAAGTTGGCCGAGGCATAGGAATTGTTTTCTTTCATTGGTAAGTAAGTTTTTAAATTGTTTGTGGAAAAGTGGCACGCTTGGTTTTCATACAGATGGAGGGATACGCACCAACTCTCTAATAAAAAGCATTTTTTTTCACGGAAACGTACTAGTGTACCACTGGGATAAAAGTATAGTCTGTCCTACCTAATTCAGGTCTATAGCCAACTCCGTTGAATCGTGATTTAAAACAAACATCCAATTCCTACATGAACCTATAGGCGATTAACACACGGCACCGCGCACCGTCGCGTCGCGGACGCGGAGGGGAGAGCACCGCTCGACCCGCGCGGTCGGGCGGTATACGTGTGTTAGGCATCAACGGATTTATTAGAGGCCAATGCGACATTGAGATCCGCGTGTGTTAGACGCCTTACAGTGTTTATTTCGGCATTGAAATAACAGAGACATTATACCATAGGAAAACCTACAGCTTGTAGCTCCCGAAGGATTAGATTGATGTTTAAATAATAACACATTTTGCCAACGTTTGGCGAAAATCTGGACTAAATTGTCGCAAATCACTAACGCATTGGTCAAGAGTCAAACAATGTTCATTCCTTATCTGTTATAGAATAGGCCTTAGCCCTGAAGTCGGTCTGATTATAATACCTACAATATTTGAGACTAATTAGTTTATCTATCAGCTAACAGAGATTCTCTTATTTTTTTATAGGCTCGCGTTTGGCCACTATCTCGCCTGATGTTAAGTGATGATGTGGTCGAAGGTGAAGCACGCTTGCCTAGAAGCAACCTATTCACTCTTGACTTGAAGACCTCTAGGTTGTAGCTATCAGGAAACAAAGACGCCGGCAGGGAATTCCACTCCTTAGCTGTACGCAAAATGAAAGTATTTGCAAAACGCTTTGTGCGTATGGGTACGTACGTACGTCTTGTAGTCCGATCCATCGCACACTCTCCGAAATGAAACCGATAGAAAACCGACAGGCTGGCAACTCGTCGTCGTCGTCTTCCTACTTCATGAAGCGGATACGCCTAAAACCCATTTGATGAGTAACACTGTACACCTTGGTAATACTTGGTTGCCCGATTTTGGTTCCCTGCCTACTTGTAACAACTGTCAGTAGAGATCTACAAAAGACAGCTGGGATTAACGGCTTATCACGGAGAGGTCTCGATATGAAATGGATAGCATAGGTACGGTTAGCAAAAGAATGAAGTTGTTCTCCTTCTGATGTGTGGCTCTGTAGAACAAAAATATTTCTCAGGGCCAGGTTTGACCCCGAAAGATTTGCACTGGTTCGCACACGCGCACCAAAATGCGAAGGCGCATTGCCTCTTTTTGCTGTCGCTCGTGCTCGCAGCGCTCTCCACACTCATAATGCTAGATGTGGCGTCAGAATCTGACCCCACACCCTCCTCCTTTATCAATCTAATTGGTACGTTTTGGTTTGTCTCAATATCCATTGGTTTGAATTGTATAAATTCGCCGGTAAAGCTCTCCACACACCACGGAACCCTCAGTTGGGGACGTCAATCATTCTACGAGAAAAGCCGGAACTACTCCTTCGGTATCGGGCCAGGCTAACAAGACTTTGACGAGCCCGCATGCGACGAAAAATCACGGCACTGTATATGACATGAGAGCCAAGACTATGCCGCAAACCATTCCGAAACCCCACGTCGCGCCCCTCACTAAACCGACCTTCGAGCCCGCTTATGGGATGCCTCAGCCTATTGATCGTTACTCCATGACCTCCTGTGTGAGAGGAAATCCGAACCAAAGTGGTGTGTTGTGTGCACACTGCTCCTCTAAACCACCAAGATTCCTTCATACCTCCGTACGGGTCCCCGCACACGGCACAAACATGCGGGAGGTCATTACTATCCACCATTTTCTGTTGTTCGATGATGGCTACCCAGGGACATGACCTCGCCACCCCTGGGTTTGTTGACATTAGCCAAGTGGATTTTGTTACGTCTAATTCGTATGGAATTAGACCAACAAAAGGGTGGCAATTTCAAGAAGGAACACCTCCAGAATTGTCATGAGGATCTACACGACCGTAGCACTCTCCCTCAAGACCACGACAACTAGTCGCCTCTGAGGGAGGAGGCAAGGTAAGCCTGTATCTACTCTACCAAGCAAGCAAAGCGTTTAAAAAAAAACCGGCCAAGTGCGAGTCGGACTCGCGCACGAATAGTTCCGTACTATTATCACAAAAAACGGCAAAAAAACACGTTTGTTGTATGAGAGCCCCACTTAAATATTTATTTTATTATGTTTTTATAGCGGCAATAGAAATACATCATCTGTGAAATTTTCAACTGTATAGCTATCGCGGTTCATGAGATACAGCATGGTGACAGACGGACAGACAGACAGTCTTAGTAATAGGTTCTCGTTTTTACCCTTTGGGTACGGAACCCTAAAACGAGGGTTCCTTCCGTAGGCATGGCGACTGACTCAAGTGGACTGCATAATAAGGTGCTTCAAAAACATCTATTTGTATTTTTTTTCAAGTAACGTTCTAGTGATCAAATCCGAAGTAAATGATAATGGCTGTAGGTAATTGATAATGACGAAATTCGATGGCGGAAAATAACAAGACCTTGTGAGCCGTATATAGATTATAGGGTTGTCAGTTGTGTTGTTGTGTATGAAAAATATACAGAAAATAGTTCTTTACTGAAGTCTATCGTATTTAAAGTAACAAAGCCAATTTCTCAATATTTGTGCGTATAAACTTCATTTCTTGTTAGGTGCTTTCATTTATAATCTTCAGTAATGATACCTAAATATTTTGGTGAATGTAGCTGTTATTGACGCGGTCGGTCCGTGGATGGGTGACCATTTCAACATACCGAGATTCATCCGTGCATTGCATGTCCGTTCATTTTAAGACGTGAAAACCCTAACTATATAATCTATATCGCGGTGGTATTCGACGCGGTTACGTAAATGCTGCTGCAGTTTCGAGAGATTAATTATAATTATAATTATGCAACTATAATATTTATTATTTATTTATTTATTTAAACTTCATGTACAATGGTGATACATAGGCGGACTTAATGCAGCAAGGCATTCTCTACCAGTCAACCTTTGGGTTAAGAAGGACACAACAGTGGTAGGAGTACAAAATAAAAAAAGAAAAATTATTAAAATCTGATATTAATAAACTATCTAACTAATAAAATACATAAATATTTTCTAAAACAATAGACTAATAAATATTATAATAAATACCATATTATTATTTTAAATGAAACAGAAATTTAAATATTATAACTATGACGAAGACCGAGCTACGTAAGAGAGGACAAGTAATAGTTCCGGATTCTACGCTTAAATGAAAATTTAGTCTTAGCTTTTTTTATGTCAAGGGGAAGCACGTTCCAGAGTTTTATAGTAGATACAGTGTAAGACGGTGTAAGTGTAATATAACGTAGCAACTTAATTACTTACCTATATTCCTAAGAAAGAAAAGTATGTACAACACGGTCAAAAATAACTGAGCACACGAAATTTCAATGTCACTCTGGCGTTCGACTCTCGCTATTGGCTCACGAGGAAACGCCGGGCACCGCGCGGGTAGGCGGGAATGGGGTATTTTGACATTTCGTTCGGGTGCTAACATTTTTTGACATGACTTTTTTTTTTTTTGACTGAGTAGTATTTATTTATTTATTGTACACCACTTAAATAATTACAGCACAAAACATTATAAAGATCAGTGTACAATGGGCAGTCTTATCGCACAGGGCAATCTCTCACAGACAACTTTTGGATGGACAGAACGAGAGGAGATAGATATAGGGCTGTCAGTGTACAAAAACTATATTAAATAATATTACTTAGATATAACATAAAATACATACATACAAATAAAATAATGTACTAATTAATATCAAATATAGAACAGAGAAAGGAGAAGAATAGTTACATGAAAGGAAATGCTCCTTCACCATTTGATATAGTTACTCACATTTCGCCATTTATGTTTAAGCCTGATCACAGATTAGACAAGTTACTACGTAACAGATATTTCACTCTCCGAGATCAAGAATACAACTTTGATCTCAATATCCGTGACGGTTGGGTTGATTCTTGACGCATCGTTTCTTGCGAGGCTGTTCAAACTAAGACGCATGCGCCCACCAACCACGCACTACCCTCGAAAAAGAGAGGTCTTCGCCCGAGCGGTGACAACCGCCTGGGTGAGCGGTGCCGGGACCGCGCGAAAGTGCAGGCATTCATCGCTGTAAGTACGGTCGAGTGAAGCAGGTCTGGCCTCATGTTAAATCAATCTGCCTAGTCTTTTTCCCAACTATATTAGGATCAGCTGCCCATCTGACTTTCACAACCTGGGTAACAGGAGTACCCTTGCAAAGATTGATGTCACATTTTCTGGTTTCGACCAGCCGCTTAGTGAGCTTTTCAAAACACGGAGGAATCTCGCTGTGTAAAGATGGCCAAACCCATCCACGGACCGACCCCGGCAAGCGTTGCTTAACCTTAAGGCAATATATACGCCCCAATGTAAACGCGGTACTGGCCGAGCGCCCGCTCAATGCCAAAATATAAATATTGAACCTCCTTTTCAACAGTTTTGTTTGCATAATATTATTTGATTTACATAAGCTATGTCAGTTATGAAGAAATTCCAGCCATCAATTTTTCTGTGTAAAAATATTTTTAAACATACAAGTCATTTTGGAGGCGTACCCAAAAGTTGCGAAATATATCGTGTTGCTAAATATTTTTTAAAAGCTTTTTACAAAAAAAAATACTATCGACTTTCAATTAACTATATGTAAGCATGTTTAAAAATAACACTACTATGTATATTTCCGCAGTGTCCTAGTTTTACTTAAAATTGTTAATTTATTGCAATACCTACATTATTAAATATAAATAAGCACTTTTACGCCTGAAGCACAGGTTCTACCTAGTTCAGGCAAATTATACATCAGCACTTTTTAGAACATAAGCTAATTATTGTAAATTTTGTACTTTAAGAAATAAATAAACGATTTTATTATTATTATTATGCCATTTATTCAATTTTTTACACATCTACTATTTACATTTTTAAATATTTCTTTATAAAAACAAAAAAAAAAAAACATTTAAAAATATAAAAAATAATGGTGGTCCACCGGTGTCGGGAGCAGAGTCCAAGCTACCGGTGGTTAGGACTCCAGAGACAGGAACCTCCTCACAATGCGAGCCGTATCGAGGAGTACTGCCTTCTGTATCAGGCCCTTGATCCAACCGTGTAATGACAGCCTCGACAGATGGTCGTCGAGGCTCTTGGCCATCAGGCCGTTGGCCGTAACAACAATCGGCACAATGATCGCCGAGTCCACATTCCACATGTCGACAACCTCGTGTGCTAAGTCGAGATACTTGATTTGTTTCTCTTTCTCAGCTTTCACGAGGTTCTCGTCATGCGGGATGGTGACATCGATTATCATTGTGCGGCGCGCTAATCGGTCTATCACCACTATATCCGGCTTATTGGCGACAATAGTCCTATCAGTGATGATAGACCGATCCCAGTACAATGTGACATGGTCATTTTCGAGAACTGGGTCGGGCACATACTTGTAATATGGTACCTCAGAATCCACTAGATTGTACTTCAAAGCAAGTTGCTGGTGAATAATCCTGGCCACTTGGTTATGCCTGTGTAAGTACTCGCCGTTAGCCAGACGAGAACAACCAGAGACTATATGTCTGATGGATTCACCCGGACGGTGGCATGCCCGACACATGTCAACCGTCCCGTCCTTCATTATATGTCTCCGATAGTTATTCGTCAGGATAACTTCGTCCATGATTGCACAGACAAAACCTTCAGTTTCCCCGAAAAGGTCACCGAAACGTAGCCAGGACACAGACGCTTGAAAATCTACATCGGGCCCATGGAGAGCCCGATAGAAGCGCCCGTGTAGCTCCTTGCCTTGCCATACCTCTTTGCGTTCATCAGTAGTTAGTATTACAGGTTTGCGCCAGTTCTCTTTAGCCATAGACAACGGGGTGAATCCCTTGTCCACTGCGACCACATCCCGGTGCATACCCACTTCAGCTTTTAAAAAATATTCTCTGAGACTGCACACTTCGCGGTTGTGAAGAGTCTTGGCATTTAAGAAGCCTCGACCGCCACACTTCCGCGGAATGTACAGTCTCATCACCGATGATCGTGGGTGATGCATCCGGTTTGCGGTCAGCAGTGTCCGGACTCTTCTGTCGAGGGCGTCGAGCTCGGTCTGAGTCCATTTGAGTATGCCGAAAGAGTACATCAAAACCGGCATGACCCAACTGTTGAAGGCGCGCACCTTATTTCCGCCTGATAAAAGGCTATTTAATACCTTTTTCAGGCGGCCAAAGAAACGCTCCTTCAGCAGTTGCTTCATGTTAGTACTGTTGATGCCCAACGCTTCCGACATACCCAAATACTTGTAAGTTTCAGTTGAGGAGAGGTGTCTAAGGTGTATGGAATCAGAGAGTTGAATTCCCTCGGATTCCATAATCTCCCCTTGCTTTACATGCATGACTGCACATTTATCCACACCAAATTCCATCCTGATGGAGTTACTGAATGTTTCAGTTAACTTCAGTAGCTTCGTCAGTTGGAATTTGTTGGGAGTAAAGAGTTTCAGATCATCCATGTAAAGGAGGTGAGATATGACCTGACCACCTCTTCTCAACCGATAGCCTAAACCTGAATCCTCCAGCAGTGTACTTAAAGGATTCAGGGCTAAGCAGAACCAAAGTGGACTCAAACTGTCGCCCTGAAATATCCCCCGCTTAATCCATACAGGCTCATCATCCCCCTGAATCGGTCGACATCCCGGATATTATTATTATTATTATTAATTAAAAAACACTACAAAGTGAAAAATAACTTTCTTTTTCGAAGTCGGTGTCTTTGGGAGATACCTATTGTTTTCGTTATGGACACCGACTTCGAAAAAGAAAGTTATTTTTCACTTTGTAGTTTTTTAAATTGGAAGTCGGTAGTATTTTTTTTGTAAAAAAGCTTTTTTATTTTTCACTTTTTAGTTGTACCTATTAATCAACTTGCCTTTAGTGAGGTAATTATAATGCCAGAATAGATTACCCGAATGCCATGAAACATGAACATAACCGGTGATATGAAAGTGCACCAAGGTACTCTGTACACATCTGCGTACCCCTTTAGTGCGTACTGGCGTGATGTTATGATATGAAATGGTATAAACAATAAACAGACATGCGATTGCTGCAATCCCGATAGATTTGCCATTATTTATTGAAGAGTTCTGTTGTATATCTCCGAAGTTCTTCATCAGATCTTCATCAAATTAAAATGGGACCAATTTCGAAACATACACAAAACAAAAAAACTGTGTCTGTTTTTATTTAGCCACATACTCCTGTTTAAGCGTGATGACAACAGGCGGACAAGCTGATCTTCATTACTAGGTAGAAATCTGGCTGCAATTAATAAATTCAATTTCGCCGCGTTATTTATTTATTCGTTTATTCTCGCATTGGAATCATCAACAGCCTTTTAATGTTCCCACTGCTGGGACACAGGCCTGCTTTCTGTGAGAGGGGATGGGCCGTAATCCACCACGCCGGCCCAGTGCGGGTTGGTGGATGACACATGTCTTCGAATTTTTGGTTCTAGGACATGCCGGTTTCCTCACGATGTTTTCCTTCACCGTTTTGAGAGCAGTGGTAGTGAAATAATTTAATAAATTTAAGTAAAGTGCCTGCCTGGGTTCGAACTCAGGACCTACAACTTGTAAGTCGCGGCCGCTACCACTGGCCCTGGGGCACCACTGTTCTCTTGCTCCGCCTGGAACTGGAATGCATTGCATCCAATGCAAAAGCTGTGGACATTTTTCTTTTTTCATCATGTACATTATACTTATTAGAAAAATTTATCGTCATCCTGCAAATCATCACCCTCCACAATGTTTTCAAGTTAAATTCGTTCAGCCGTTTTTGCGTAATTGAAGCACAAACATACGAACTTTCGCATTTATAATATTAAAGTAGAATGTATAATGCTGAGGACTTTAATAAAAAAGAGATATCAAGCCGTTTTGGTACATTGAAGAAATAAAAGAAGTTTTTGTTTTTTAAGGTTCCGTACCCAAAGGGTAAAAACGGGACCCTATTATTAAGACTCCACTGTTCGTATGTCTATCACCAGGCTGTATCATGAACCGTGATAGCTAGACAGGTGAAATTTTCACAGATGATGTATTTCTGTTGCCGCTATAACAATAAATACTAAAAACAGATTAAAATAAATATTTAAGTGGGGCGTAGATACTCATACAACAAACGTAATTTTTTGCCGTTTTTTCGCGATAATGGTACGGAACCCTTCGTACGCGGGTCCGACTCGCACCTGGCCGGTTTTTTTTTAAATAGCACGTGGCGTGGCGGTTTCTGCCTACCGATGGGACAAGGCGTGAGTTTACCTCTGTTCAAAAATAAGTATAAAAACATGGATAACACTTGTTATTTTTGTACGTTCACTTCATAGTTATTCCATGTTTCGCGATATCAGAGATATTGAACGGTTAATGTCTGATAAGATAGTGTTTGTTTAACATAATACAACTATAAGTCCAAGCTTCCTCACGATGTTTACATTCACCGTTGTCAGTGTGTTCCAAGATAATTTTCGAAAATTGTACATATAAATTTGGAAAAGTCACATTAGTACCTACTTGGCCGGATTTGAATCCACGACCTCAAGTACGAGAGGCGAGGTCTTAAGACGGAACCACACTTACGTGGCGTGGCATGTCGTGGCGCCTTCCGACGCAGTTGATTGGCTACAAAACTCGTTGCGTTGTGACGTAGGCTGGAACAGAGTCGTTTGATTGGTGGATCCCGCGCCACGCTACGCCACGACACGTAAGTGTGATTCCGACTTTAACCACTGGCCCAGCAGGACACCATCGGAGATTCTCTATTATTATTTTTTTACAAATCACTGCTCCTTCACTGGTAATTTTTCAAGGCCCGTGAAACTATTTTAAAATTATGTACCTAATTTGACATTAATCTACTTTTATGTTGTCAGTCATATATGTACATTATTATGTGATAATTAGTATACTAGTGTAAACCACAAGGTTAAGATAACAAATTAAACATGTTAAAAATATTTTTTTAGAACAATTTTTATTTTTGGATCGCGGAAGTCTATGTATACAAAAATGCGGAACAAATAACATTATTTTGGAACGCACTCAAACTGGGGTTCGCGGCAGATCGACGACAACATGGCGAGACTCCTTGAATAATGATGCGAATTGATGCAGTATGAAGCACAACACCGAGAGAAATGGAAAGATGGCTTAACGTGATTGCCGAGGCACGGAGGAATATCGATGTGTAAAAATGTTCACCCATCCACGGACCTGCCACGGCAAGCGTTGCTTAACCTTGATAGATTAAAGTCTAAAAAAAAGCTTTTTTAAATTGCCACGCCACGCGTACGAAGTGGCGGGCAACAGCTAGTAAATAATAAAAGTACCTTTGTATGCATACAGCCCCATTCCAGGTTTGTACTCTTTCCGCCAAATGATGACGTCCTCCGCCTCCATGTAAGGCACCCAGCCATCAGATGGCTCCTCTGTTGTTTCCGATACTTTACATCTGCAACAGGTACAAACTTTTAGAACCAGCGTATTTTCTACTAGCAAATACTAACCTTAACGACTTTCGAACAAAGTCCGAAATCGTTATCATCATCAAATGCCAAAGCGGTTTCCACTAGCTAGGAAATATATATGTATTTAAATTTTATTTGACTCCTACATTTTGGTGTTGTTTCGATTTCATTTGACATAACCTGTATCTAAGTAGTAATTTAATTAAATCTGTATTTGAATATTTGACCCCCGACACAAAAACCACGGGGTGTTATAAGTTTGACGCGTCTGTGTGTTTGTGTCTGTCTGTGGCATCGTAGCTCCCGAACGGATGAACTGATTTTGGTGTTGTTTTTTTTTTTTGAAAAGTTACTTTGTCGAGAGTGTTCTTAGCTATGATTGATTAAAATCGGCTGAACTCTTCTAAAGTTTTTTTCGCAAGTTATCATGTCATAATTACGTATTTCGATAGATTGTTGATTGAAGCGTGTCTACTACTAGGAATATTATATCTAGTTTAAAAATCAAGAAATAAAAATTAAATTTAAAAAACCCCGACACAAAAACCTCTAAAAAGCAAAAAATAAGCCTCGTACTCACGTCGGGGAACCGCGAAGTAAATAAAACAAACTGCTGTAAACTTTGGCGGTTCCCCGACGCGAGTACGAGGCTTATTTTTTGCTTTTTAGAGGTTTTTGTGTTAGGGATTTTTTTAATTTTAATTTAATTTAATCAAATATGAATTAATTTTTATGTACAGCATGTAACTGAATAATGTGTAAGCTGAGGTTACCTCTCTCTCTCCTTGAGACGAAAACGAGCGAGATACTTGTCAAACGCGAGCCTATCGATAATAATAAAAAAATAAAAAAAAACAACGCTAGGGGTGCAGAATCATGTACTGAATCCATGGTTCAGCTTTTCGCGTCGGTTTCAAAGACACCCTGTATTACATTGCATTCAGCTTACGCTATATTCTTCTTGAACAGGTAATTAACAAAAACATACTAACGTGCAATAAGGGACTCCTGGCTGCTTCTTCTCGATGACCAGTCTCTTGCCGCATGCATGGCAAAATAGTGTGTTTCTCGATAGTGTTTCAACACCTTCCAATTCTGATAGTAGAGCCTGTCGACAATTTACATTAATTTATTTATGTTGTAATGACATAAAGGCTGATTTTTAGGGTTCTGTACCCAAAGGGTAGAAACGGGACCCTATTACTAAGACTCCACTGTCCGTCTGTCTGTCTGTCACCAGGCTATATCTCATGAACCGTGATAGCCAGACAGTTGAAATTTTCTCAGATGATGAATTTCTGTTGCCGCTATAACAACAAATACTAAAAACAGAATAAATATTTAAATGGTGAATAAATATTTACATTTTCAAAGCCAAATTGCATCTTCACAAAGTAGGATGAATAACAAAAGCAAAGGTAGGTAGGTAACAAAACAAAGTCATCAAGACTTTTTATAAATTAAAGAGATAAAAGAAGGAACAAAGAAAAACAAAAATAACTTCACAAAAGTATGTTGAACTCTCTTTGTCAGTAAACATGTGCTTTTATCAATTTATTTTTAAAACAACCTTGAAGTATCCTGTAAGTAAACATTGCAACTATTATTATTTTTTTTCTATACAAATCGAGACACCTGTGTTCTACCCATAGATAATTCTATTTTTAAATGCTGCAGTTAGTTAGAGGGAAATTGGAAGATGAAAATAAAAAGTTAATTTGTGTCTTGGCTATAACTTTCTTAACGAAGTAAATATGAAAGTCATTATTTACACAGCAATTATATGCATTATTCACTCCAGATTAATTAATAAAAAATTAATAGTTAGATTTTAATTAGCAATAAATTAAATTGTGACTGAAAAGTACCTGTAACTCATCGTCAGTAATGTTTACGTCACAGCTGACTGGTGTATTATTGTCTTCATCTTCTCCTCGAGCCTTATAAGCTGCAGTCGCCGATATGAGCAGAGTTCGTCTCGGCCGAAAAGTCTGTCTGAAGCATTGTATCACTTCCCGGACACTGCGATCCCGTTTACACCTCTTTACCACCGTACTCACTAAGCTGCTCCGTGTCCAAGCACTCCACACACGAAAATCCCTAAGAATAAACCTCCAAGCAGACATACTCCCAATTTTCTTTTTACAAACATTCGACAAGAACCCGTCGTACCATATCCATCTCTTGAATAGATATCGAGACGTTATTAAATAGCGAAACTGCACGTTATTGTTTAGAGCCTGCTGTGGTAAAACAATTTGTTTAAATTTACTACATAACATCTCTGTAGTGATTGCGACATTTATAACCTCAAATCTTAAATCAATCGTCTGAATGACATTGAGTAGTGATGTGAATGATGTGATGCACTTAGTTTACTTACTACTGCTTACTACTGGCAAATCTGGAAAAACATGTGGGCCTGGAATAAATGTTGGCGCTAAGTGAACCGAAAGAAATCAGTTCATCAAAGTAAAAACTAATTTAAATCTCAAAGAACTCTTATTATAATCGAGTTGGAATAATTGGTTTGCTGTACGTAGTGTTGGGAGTTTATCCGGATAAATTATTCTTTCGGAACGGCAGGCTTCGGCTTCGGGTCATTCCTGGTGGTGGGCATTAAATTTCCTCCAGTAACACGGTGGAAGGGTACCGTTGCTAAGCCACATCAGCCACCGCACTCAGGTACTGTGTGAGCCTGGTTGTCTCCAGATCACCGCTATGCGATCGGTAGACAAACGCATAGATAATCTTGTCCAGACCTGTGTCCACCAGGGCATATAGCGCTGAGTAATTTGAGAATTCAAGGTCACGGAGTCGCCGATAGCAAATGTCGTCACGTACATGCATACAACTGCGCGTGGCTTGAACTTGTGCTTTAGGATAAACCCTGGGTAAGATGGGTACGCCAAGTCTGACGGGCATCCGATCTGCGGCGCGTCTCCGTAAGAATCAAAAGTGCTGGTTTCTCAGTCTCATGGTGGTGATGGACTGCGACAGGGTTCGAGTGTAGACTTCGGATGTTGCTGTGGTGCACCCTATGTGACAGAGTGCTGCCTCTGTTCAGCTTTTTTTGTCCGTGGCATTATTGCTGTGAGTGAATGAAGGAGAGGAGAAGGAAGTGAGATGATGTTCCACGCTGGCAACCTACAGACACGCGCCGACAGGACGCCATCATTGGGTGACTGGACCCCGGAAATGTCCATCGATCGGGCACTCTCGTCTGGTCGCCAACCAGCCAATGGCGCATTCCGGGATTTTGGAGTTTTGGGTTTGGATAGGATTTTGAGTTGGGGTTGCAGTCTTTCGTGTTTGACTGGCACACTACTCAATCCAATCAAAAGTCCATCCAATCCTGGATGGACAACGTTGTTTTATTTGTCTTCTTCTTCTTTTCCTGTGAGGTGTGGCCACCTCTGGTGTCAGAGTTAATTAAGCCACCTCTGGGATACCCCACAGGTCTCTGACTTGGCTTTTTCAGACTAACATTAACTATATAAGTCCAGGTTTCCTCACGATGTTTTCCTTCACCATTGCCAGAGATGTCCAAGATAAACTTAGAAAGTATATATGAATTTGAAAAAGTCACATTGGTACTTACCTGGATTTGAACCCACGACCTCAAACATGACAGGCGAGGTCTTAGCAACTGGGCCACCACGACAGATGTATTATTGATTGGTTATTTGTAAAACAAAGGTACATACTTAAACACTAAACAAAAGTAAACTTTACAAAATTATACTAAACATAACTACTTACACTGTATACAAAAGAAAGGTACACCTAGGTGTCGAAGTACTCTTCCACATCGCTGTCATACGTGAACGTGCCCAGAAGACTGGCAGCATTGCCACGTTGAATGGCAATGCTGACATGCTAGGTCACGTACCGTGTCAGTCAGTCGGCGAGAGATCTCCTTAAAAGGAGACGTGCACTCGGGCCCCATGACCCAAGAGTTCGAGCAGGCAAGCCCATACGGCTCAAAACTGTAATTAACAATTAGGTTACAGTATTTGCGCCGCTTGAGGCCCTAACTAGCCGCAGCAGCAGCGCCAGCACAGCCAACCGAACTAGGAACATGAGATGGCGCAAGAGTGTTGAACTGTTGACACAGGTTTCGTCCCACACCAGAGGCCTACCCACCTTCCACGGCACCAATGTCATGCCATCTGGTCTCATCCCATCGTCACGTACCAAGCCACTTGGTTCTAATACAGGCTGGCGGTGATAAGGGCTCGAAGAATAATGTCATTGATGCTGGCGTGCCATGCTATGCGTCCTCCACTCTTGTAACAAGACAGGCCATGGTGCCCAAGGCTGCCGACAGCTTCACCACATTGGCACCGATGTGGAGCAACACAAGGTGCGCCTAAGCTTAGACAGGTTGCGAGCCGAAACGAAGTGTCATAATGCCTAAGGTGGATGACGGGAGTGCTTGAAGCCATAAACCCGACTCCCATTCCTCTACAGTCAGCAGACGCGAGACGATGTATTTATAAAGTAATTCTGTATAATACTGCAGAGCGGCACATCCCATCGTCTCTGGGAGGACAGGTTGTAGGCATTCAACGCATCGGTCAAACACGGTACCTCAAAATCAACCAGTGAGGCAGATATTTTCCTGGTTTCTGGACCGAGGAGAGGAAGATAAGATTTTCCTGGTTTCTTGGATTTAGCTTAATTAGTCTGTCAGTCAGTGGTTTGGGGAGGGGATTAATTTCGCATTTCGAAAGGTTAAGTTCTAGCCCAATAGAGCTAAATTTATCATTCGAAAAAGTTGAATCGTTCGAGACTGTATCTACATCACCTCCTAGGCTTCCATCATCCAAATACCATACATTGAATTTAGTTGCCGAATGATTGGGTTTATTGCCAAACTAAAAATGACAGGCTCAAGAGGGTCACCTCGTTGACAACCAACAGTTGATTCCAAAAGGTTTTCCTTGTATAGTAATTTAGAGGGGTGCCTAAAACATTGATAAAGAAAACTGTAAAGGACAATAGCAGAAGTTCATACATTGTTTTAGCTGAGATTAAATTCCTACGTCATTATATGAGAAATATCTGTTTTAACTCAGGGTCATGTTCTAAATTAGTTTGTGCAAGATTTTTTTTCAAGAATGCCTAGAATAATAGATATTCAGTCATCAAGTTTTGTGGGTTATGTCTGGGTAATTTTCAAAATAGAAAAAGTTATAAAAAATTCATTAATTATTTAATTTCGTGGAAGTAACTGGACAATATCGCATAAATAAATTCTTTATCTAGTACTAAAATATACTCTTTGCAAAGAGTATAATTATTTCTAATAAGCAACTTTGACGTCTATCGAAAGTTCGTTTTCACTACTAGTCTTTTTGCCTATCATTAATTGAAAGTAAGTAATTCACTTATTTCTACTACACCACAGTATTCTTATCTACTAGCAAGGAATACCTACACTTAGACATAAACTGTATTGTTAATTGATTTTCTACATTTTATTATAATACTAAATCCAATAGTGACATACGTAATACACTCAATACTTGTCACTTGGCAGAATAAGTGTGAAATGGCAACACTAAGCTAATGAAAGTTAATGAAATAATCAAATAACTTTCTTTTATATTGATTTTTTTTATCCGTGATGGACCAGTTAATGTTATACTTTGAAAAACTTGGATAAGTAATGGAACTTCAATCGTAAAAAATCACTTTCAGACGCTCAAATTAAAGTCAGCTAAGATTTCGTCATTGTTCTTTTGAGTATTTCTTTTTGTACTTCTGTCAACAAGGTACCCCTGTTTACGGAATTGAAGGCATTTTTTATGGACAACTCTTATAATTCTTGCTATTTTTAATTTAACATATTATATTTCACAAAGGAAATTCTTAAATTGATAGTTTTATTTAATTTCAAATTTATTGTCTTCTCTTTAGACTTTTAGAGCATTTAAATAAAATCCAATAAATAATAATAGCCAATCAACTGCGTCGGAAGTTTCCACGACACGCCACGCCACGTAAGTGTGGTTCCGTCTTAATTTGAAATATAGGGGTCTCGTCAATGCGCATGTTTGTGTTAGTGTGCCGTTTCGAGCGTTTGTAGGTAGTTGCCGTCAAAGACCTTATACTTCTTACTACTAGACTGTGCACTATGGCGCAAAAACCGGTCCGCGCGAGAGGTCTCCCGTTGGTAGTGTGTCTCTTTCTAATGAGGTGACCATGACCAAACAGAACACGGGACAAATTGATTGTAAAAACGATAGTTTAAGTATCCCGATATATTTATGCTACCTAACCACGCTACCTAAACCTACCTAATTTATTGAAAAAAAACAAAATTGTTGGTATATTTTTGGAATCTACATCACTTACCGTATGGTGTCGGGCGTAAAGAATTTCACCATCCTATGTTTTCCCGTGGGTGTCGTAAGAGGCGACTAAGGTACAAATATATCTATGGGTACAAATCAGAGAATGGGCAGCAGCGTTCTCTGTGCATTTGTAACAACAATACTGCGATCGCCAACCCGCCTGCAAAGCACTCCCCATGAATAGCACAAATAAAACATAGCCCCGAGTGTCCAGCAGCCTGCCTACCCTCGACAACGGTAGCGGTCGAGAATACGGTATGGCAAGGGCTGCTAAGAATCCCGGATGAGATCCGGCTAACCCAACAAATACCGACGACTGGACCTGGCAACGTACAACACGCGCACACTCCGGACCGACGAAAAGATCATCGAACTCGAAGAGGAATTGAGCAGTTTACGATCTCGATAATCCTTAAATCTCAAGTCTCGTTCTTCAAGACCCATGGTATAAATAGGAACAAAAAGCTCTCTGATCCTACTCTCAAACTCATGAAGGAGAGGCGTGAGATGATTCTGCAGTTTCCAGGTGATGCTTTGAAATACCGGCAGCTAAATATACCTCAAAGGAGGTCAATTCCACATTTTGTCCAGTTGCGTAGACAGCTGAGAAGCAAAACTAAGAACACCAATTTCGTTCCACTATGAATCAATTTGAAAATAATATTTATTAACAGCCGCTGAATATCAATCGAACAAAGCCCGCCAAAAACTCCGCAAACCATTATCTTACATTTAGTATTACCAGACCCAAACATTTAAAAGTACTACTCTTACTCAATATTAATGAATTATTTTTTAAATACAACGAATTGATTAATTATAGGAACTGTAAAAATATTTAAATACGTTTCAAAGTCTATGAATCATTCGTTTTGGTATAACGTAAAAAAGAAAAATATAACATTCTCGACCATTTCTACCAAACCCAATGATTAGCTGAGCTGGCAAGACGTCAGACAAGGACACACTACCAGCGGAAACCCTCTCGCTAGGACCGCTTTTGGTTAGCTACCGCTTCTAAGGAAATAGCTTAACTAGGTGTATGACAATAGATTTCATTTTAGCGAAACAAAAATTTTTGGTACACAGTCTAGTAGTAAGAAATACGTATAAGGTCTTTGGTTGCCGTACTGTTCGCCCATGTTTATACTATGCTCAAACGAAGTCTAGTCTGTTGTTTACAAATTTTAATTTACATGACTACTTGACTGGTTTTAAAATAGTCGACTAAAAATGTCTTGTGTTGAACTTTGATATGAGTTGCATGTGAAAAAATAATCGTAATCCAATCAAAAAGATTTTAATTTCATTAAATATTTATTTTTGTTGTTTCAATCGTTTTTCCTCATTATGAAGTAACAAAATAGGGTATTATATTTTATTTCTTTGATGACAGGATTAGAGGTGAGTTCAGGTGAGAGAAGAATGGTTAATTGTACCTAAGTTTGCCTTGCGATTACAAAAATAAACAATAAATCAATATATTTTTTTTGTGCTGGCAACAGAAAACAGCATTTTTCTTCTTTCATTTCATCGACGGACGACTGAGCGTTCGTTCGATCGTTTGTTCAACGTCATCTTTTATCCCTGTAATGTCTTATTTCTACGTCCCACATGCTTAGAGGTAACCGAATAAAGAAAAAATCCAAGAATCCCCGCACTAGAAGAAAGTACGAGCGACAGCAAACGTAAATGTGAACTCAAAAGTGCGTGAATAAAGTAACGAGGTTCTTGTCCGTCCGGTTTGATCTGGATTAGAGCAGTTTGGACCGCAAGTCGGGCTCCCTTCCCCTCGAATCCCTTTACTAAGAAGTTTAGTGGTGTGTTATTTTAGACATTATTTTAATTATATTTGTCTATTAGTGCGTTTTTGTGGTGTATTAGTTAAATAAAACCGATCCAAAATGTCTGAAGAATCGTCAGCGGATCGCAATGTCGAAATCTGGAAGATCAAGAAGCTGATCAAGAGCTTGGAGATGGCAAGAGGGTGAGTGTTCGAAAGTTTTTTTAGTGTTTCATTAAGTTTTGTTTGGGTTATGAAGTTCTCCGTGGCATGTTTTTGGCCACATGATTGGACGAAACTGCCAACAAGGCTGCGTCACTTTTCGCACATGCGCTTTTGTTGGGTGCGCGAGTCGTGGGCTTGCTGACACGCTAGCAAGTGGGTAGCAAAGATGCTAAATTCGACCTTATCTATGGGTTGTTAGTGACGCGGGGGTTGCATAGCGACTGTTGTCAGTTGTGGTTATTTTACGTTGCAACGTGCGCGGTCAAGACGCCGATGAACTTTTCCCTTGGTCAAAATCATCTATGAGTAACGATTTCACCATAGGCGCGTGTTATTTTTCCCGTAAGGTGTACAATGAAGCATCATTATCTCTGCAGGGTTTCAAAATGCTTAAGCAATTCGTGTTTCAATTTGGTTGTGGCCTTTGATTTGTCTATGGCCTCTGGTATTGTTAGAAAATTATCTGAACCCAGACTATTGGTATACTATTCAACACATCTAATCAACAAGCATGTGAATCATTACATTTCTGAAACTTGAGTAGTTATTTGTCACACAAAATCAAGGTAATATGATTGTATAAAGCCTGTATTGTTCCACTACAGTGAAAAATAAAATACATGTCTACCTTTTTCACATATCTGTCCTTTAAGGGTCAATTTGGTGTGACTCAAGCTTGTCTCAGTTTCCATAAGAAGGCAAGAAAAGAATGAAGGAGTTTATATGCACTAGGCATGACAAATACAAGAAATTTGATCTTAATTATACCTCAGTAAATAGTTTAATGTTTACATTATCAGTTCACAAATGGCTCCTTAATTGCAATGTACACATGTGTCATTATTCTTGGATTGCATTGTTTCTAGGAAATGATGAGTTCAGTTACTAAATACAATTAACATCACCAAATTGGTTGTTTTTCTTTCTTCACTCCATCACAGATAGTATAATACTAGCATACAGATGCATCATCTCTGTTGTGTTGTGGATATAGATGGTGATCTATCTATCGCTGTGAAACGGAACCGAACGTGATTGATGTATAATTCAGGAAAGTTTCTTTGTATGGGATGAGACACCACTGACTCCATTTAATGATAACTCCCTATAACAATAAAAATAAAAATGATCGGTCCGTACAGTTTTGTTATATCGAGTTTGCACTGCTGTATTTTGGCTGTTGGTTTGTTATGTTTTCACAACTAAACTGCTGAACTTGTTTTGGTATAGAGAGACCTTGTAGAAGAACAAGATAATTTTCATCCAGTGTGTATGTTTTTTGGTATAATTTTTCACTTTCCAATGGTTGAAGCCACTTGCTAAATCTATTACTAAATAACTTTGCAACACGTGAATACTAATTAAATCTTCATCATCATCAGCCTATTAATATTCCCACTGCTGGGAAACAGGCCTCCTTTCTGTGAGTGAGGGAATGGGCCGTAATCCACCACACCAGGCCCAGTCAAAATTGATCTTAATAAAAAAAGTTAATTCAAAAAATCAAAAAAACCCGACTGCTTAAAAGTGAACTAAAAAGACGTAAACAAGGAGAAAATCATGCTGTGCAGTCGGAGGACCTCTTAAAACCTTTTATTTTGATTCCCCACATGACAGGTTTGGAAGAAAAATAAATTTGGTCCCCCACAATATGGCGCCCAAAATCCGCCATTTTTCTGTTATCCAATTTTAATGCAGCCAGTGACACTCGCAGGGTTAAGACGAATCGATTGATGTAAGAATCATCAAAATTGGCCAACGCGTTTGGTCTCTAGAATGCCACATAGGAACAATCATACATACATAGACTGATAAACACATTACCCTCCTTCGGCAATGATGCACGGTAGAATCAAATTTTATAACTTGTTAATTTAAATTTTTAATGTTCGAAAGTGCCGCTTAATGGCCTAGTCGAAATAAAAACATTGGACTTTGAACACAAATAAACATCTATACTAATATTATAAAGAGGTAAAGTTTGTGAGGTTGAAGGGGGTAGTCTCAGGATCTACTGAAAGAATTTAGATGACATTTGGCATGGAGATAGTTGGAGACCCTGGGAAGGACATAGATAAAACATAGTTTACTCGGGTGAAGTCGTGGGCAGAAGCTAGTTCTGTATAATCTTACTAATGGTTTCATGGCAACATTTAGTTAGCCTTGATAAGAATAAGAATAAAGTTTACTAATAGTTACAAATGACCTTTCAAATATAACATTACCTATCTTATCTTAAACTATATTTTGAAATTCAGTCTGTATGGATGTGTGTGTGTACTATCAATATTGTCACTTTAAGGGTTTCTAACACACAAGCGGCTCAGAGGTCTCATACACTAAACTCAATTTGAAATAACAAGAGACATGTTTCCAAATCTTTTTACAGTCCGTTCAACTGATTTTGAGTTCTATCTCCTAAATATAAGGATGAGATAAAAAGCATAAACCTGTTACCAAAACCAGCTGTTTACTACAGCTATCATTTGTCGTATCACCTACGCAATAGAAGTCAAAATCCGTTGAACGGGCTGTAAAATGGGCTAATTTAAACGTCTAATGTTATCGCAAATGGAGTTTAGGTAGGTTATTTTTTCAAAATGCTTTAGCTGTAAAATTCGACTTTAACGGTAGACGTCAATACCGAGCGTTGAAAATTATCCCGAGGGAACATATTCCCGGGATAAAAAGTATCCTATGTGCTATTCCTGAATATAATCTATCTCTGAGCCAAATTTCATCCAGATCCGTCCAGCCGTTTGAGCGTGAAGAAGTAACAAAGATACAAACACACACGCACACACAAACTTTCGCCTTTATAATATTATAGTAATATATAAGTGTGATTACTTGATTGTTTTGAGGTTCCCTTAAAGAAAGCTGTATTATCGCTGCATGTCATAGGCTACATTTTATCTCTGAAAAAACATAACCATTTCCTTGTAGTCGGGTAAAAATACATGGTTCCCGTGGAATAGTTACAGAAGCGAACCCACGGGAAAAAGCTAGTTAGAAATAAATTATAAACAAAATAGAAAGGTAAATAAACGAAGTACGGTAGTCATCTGATTGGCAGGGGACGGATCACGGAAGCACGTGTACTCGTCACCGACAAAAGGGTGTGAGTCTGACGTACTCTGCGAACCGTACGAAGCCGAGTAACATTTTTCGAAAATAAAAATACATACAAGCCTAGCTGCCAGGTATATGGACCGAGGTTCCTAAAAAGCTGGCTGGAATACTTAAAACTGGATGCCGAAACCGTAAGACGAATATTAACGTAGTGCTTGAAACAGGTCTGTGTCTTGCCATTTCGTCGATAGGCCGCCAATTTGTTTGAGCTAGGTACATAAGGCACTGCAATCAAGGACGACATGAAGATCCAGCGTCTTAAGATTTGATGACACCCGCATTACCATATATACTTAAGAAGTCAGTTATGACTGATTTCTACCTAACTACTAGTGAAATCCGTATCAAAATCCTTGCGAGGTTTAGAAGAAGTACCTAAGCGACAAAGACAGACAGCGACTTTATTTCATACTATTTAGAGATGATTTAGGCACAGATAATATTCGAGCGTGGGAGACTTTCGCAGCCAGATATTCTTATATATCCCTCTACAAACGCGGAGTTGAGCTAAACTTGTGCTTCGAAACCCTACCTATGATAAAACGTAATATCACTCGTGTGTTCCCGAAAATGTTAGAAAAAGACGTTCCTAGTACACACACAGTTTGACAGCTATATTTAAACCCCAAGTAATTAATAGGGGGCCAACTTATTGGCATCACCGGACACCAATCCAGACTCTGCGTTACTAAAATATTGGCGTAGTAGGTAGTTGGCTGTTTAATGAGAAATCACGAAACTGATTTTGTCAGGTATCACTACAGATAATTTAAAATACAAAACATTCTGGGTAACATTGCTGACTTAACATACCGCAAAAATACCATGTTAATAGTATCCCTTTAGTTCAAAGAGTACCAACCAAACAAATACTTTTTAGCCAAACAATACGTCGTCAGGTAGACAGAGGCCCTAAGCTTTGTTATTGCGACCGTGTTCTATGCTTCCCGCATTCAGCTGGTTGCCAGGACCTTAATCAGGTCTTTAAGTCCATCTTTTAAGACGCTTTTGCACTTTAAGAAAAGTCAAACGACCTCCGCATGAATTCATGTCGATTTTACACAAGAACTATGTACACTGCCATGGTGTTGAAAAAGAAAAAGACAATGCGCTAAGCAAGATTCGAGCCTAGATCCGAAAAAACTCTTGTCGTGTACATTTTGAATGAATTGGTCGTGTCCTGGTCTCATTCATCCTATTATTTTTCGCTGAAATTATTCATCATCTTGTTCTTGCCCCCTGTGTCGTGGGGTCAAAAAAATCACGCCATTTACTTCCATACCGTCCTATCGTTCACTGCCCATACTTTCTTATCATTCCACAAAAAACATACACATCTTTTCATTAATTTATTATTCTTATCCTTATTTTCTTAAGAAATTGGTTAAAAATTCTTGTACATTTTTTTTATGGTAGCCAAACAATACATTTTGTAGCAGCGTCGAGTTTAGAGCTCATAAAATCTTAACGGCACGTCGCGTGTCGCCAATCTAATCGAATTTCAAGTGCAGCCTTGACCGTTCCAAGTTTTCCATCCAATTGAAGGTTATAAAGAAATGAAAGAGGATTGTGTATAAGTAAAATCTGCATTAGTGGCGCGACGCGATTTAAATTGCGTCGATAGGCGATATGAATAAATAAAATCGGGCTCATATTTTCAAGTGAAAATTGAATCGCATTGCGTCTAGACCGTACTTGCAATTTCGCTTAGTAAAAATCGCTTAAGGGTTTGATATTAATCTAATCGCGTCGAGCCACGAGAAAGGTCTCTGAGTTTCATTCAAACAAGGCAAATTGTTAGCACGCAACTGTATCGGGGTTCTAACCAGGTGGCAGTTTTTAGGGTTCCGTAGCCAAAGGGTAAAAACAGACCCTATTACTAAGACTCCCAGGTCCGTCTGTCTGTCCGTCTGTATCTCAGGCTGTATCTCATGAACCGTAATAGCTAGACAGTTGAATTTTTCATTGATGATGTATTTTTGTTGCCGCTATAACAACAAATACTAAACACAGAATAAAATGAATGTTTAAGTGGGGCCCTCATACAACAAACGTGATTCTTTTGCCGTTTTTTGCGATAATGGTACGGAACCCTTCGTGCGCGAGTCCGACTTGCAATTGGCCGGTTTTTAAGAACCGAGCACTTAATGTGCTACTGCTCATTAAAACATCAGATCATATATTTTCAAGCGCAAGCCTAGTCCATAATATTTAAGAAGTTGTCACGAACTAATTATTGCGGTGAAGATATTATCCAGTCAGAAAGTTGGTGTTGATGCTGAATGGCTGCCCAGGAGTTGCCCAAGACTTGTAAAGACTAAAACAATTTTGTCGAACAAGCCAGGAGAATAATGAGCTGGTGATTTGTGGTCCAAATGGTTCTTTAATTTGAAGCACAAATTACACCTTCCCTTTATGACAAAAAGTAATAACCTTTGCCCTACAGTGCGAGAGAATTCTATATTAGAATTTCTTGTGTCTGACAACACCGATAAACGGAAACCACTGAAAATAGCTTTAAATTGGTATTAACCCTAAGATGTTTATTTATATACTAGTATTCCTAAAACTTCGCAGAGATGTACGCAACTCACAAACGGGAACAAAGCCTGTTCCAGACAGTTTAAAAGATTATCACGAACAATACGGTTATGGTGCAACGTGGTTCTCGTCCAGATACGATACGTGTTTGCAGAGGAATCGCAGCCGTATTACGTATTCGCAAGAACAAATCTATGCCGATGTTAGCGCAATAATTGCTCTTCAATTGCCAATCCGAATTATGTTTCAGCGAAAGCACACCATACCAATTTTTCGACAATGCTGCATCTATGGTACAACTATTTAGTTAAATTAAATATGCATTTGATCGAAAAGTGATCGATATTATTTCGTACTAGCGGACGCCTCACGGTTTCACTTGCGTGGTTCCCGTTTCCGTGGGAATACAGCGATAAAAAGTAGTATGTTACCCGGGGATAGCGTAGCTTCCCAACGGTGAAAGAATTTTTAAAATCAGTTCAGTAGTTTTTAAGTTTATTCGTTACATACAAAAATACAAATCTTTCCTTTTTATAATATTAGTATATTATTATATAGATTACGTATGGTTTTTGACAGTAGCGCGACAGGCATCGGCGAGCAAATTTGAGTCCCAAATTGCTAAATATAGAAGTTTTTGAGTACTTGCCGTTTTTTTCACAATAAGTGCATTTGACAAGCAGCGAGCTATTAGCAAACGATTGTATATGTAATCCCGATTTGTATGACATAAAGCGTGTGATCGCGCGATGACTGCGCAATTATTGCTGATTGCTGTTGTTCATACGTAATAAGCCTGCCCCGTTTGTGGTCGAGCGTAATACGATCGATGTAAGGTCGGCCGCAATTTGGACGCGGTTGAAAACTAATTTGCGTAGTGTTGGCGCAAATATGCATGGAGGATCCTGATTATACAAGAGGGAGGGAGCTTTTTTACACTTCTACGTGTTAACCTCTACCCCATACCGTGGATTATTCGCTATAACTTATTACTTTATTAAATGTCTATCTCCAATTCTTGCTCCTTACGTATCTTATGATGAAGTTATGACAAAAGATGTTGGGTTTTTCCAGAAAGCGCCCTTTCTTAAGGGCCTACATACGCTTTGGTGCCGTAAAATGGTAACTTTCTAAAGCATACTCCTTAGTAACGGCTAGGTTAAAAGGTTTGAAAAAATATATATTTATTATTGTTTCATGTACATTATTTTTTAACAAATAGTTTTGCTTTATAAAAATAATTAGTAACACGATATTTTTCGCAACTTTTGGATACTCCTCCAAAACGACTTGGATGTTTAAAAACATTTTAACACAGAAAAAATGATGGCTGGAATTTCTTCATAACTGAAATAGTATTATAATATAATAAATAGCATATATAAATCAAATAATATTTTGCAAACAAAACTGTTCAAAAGAACGTTCAATATTGATATTTTGGCTCCGAGCGGGCGCACGGCCGGTACTGCGTTAACATTGGAATGTATATATTACCTTAAAGGTTCATAATAAATCCAACAAGAAAAGCAATATTATTAAGAGAAAATCTCAGACTGTACTACGATATCGCATGAAAAAAGACGAGAACCGTCTTTGAAAATTATCAGGAGAAAAGTTTTGATATTCTCGCCTCTGAAGGGCGAGAAACTAATCGTCTACTTGGGGTAGGTAGACGATGTGTTTCTGAATTATGTTGGGTGCTACCAGTCTGACGCAAACAAATACGAGTATTTTACAAGTAACGTACTGTACTACTTTACTATAAATGGCCATTTTATAACGTCTCTCGCTCTTAACCTTTTCACCGCCACGCCATATCGGTATTCCTATGCCCTGTACGCCAAGCCCGAAAATCTTAATTAAATACCTACAAAAAAATAGGGATTTCAACATTATATCGATACCCATTATTATTATTTTTTTTATCAATACTTGCCAGATAAATGGTCGATCATTAATATGTTAAAAAGAACATTCCAATATTAAATATTTTACAACGTTCCACTCAAGTAGTTGCGAAGTTGTTAATAACATAAAAACAATGATTAAGACACACAACAGTTAAAATGAAAATAACTCTAGGTACAGCACTATTCTCAGTACTGATGTACCTCACTGTCGGGAATAGCCGACATTGGCGCCGTCGACGAGTCTTTTATAAGACATCGTTGCATGTACATTAGAGTTGTACCATAGTGTCATACAGTTTATCGATGTTAGTATCTAATTAAATTCAAAGGCCACAGTAGTTTGTTTTTATTATTCTTGAAATTTACACTTATTGCAACAATTTGGGTTGTTAATGGATTGAATGCAAATAAAACTATTTATTTACCAATCATTTAGTTTAATTATTGAGTTATATTATTAATAATTACTTTGAGATCATATTACTTACATGTCACTTATGAATAATATTATCACGTGATATTATTACATAGCAACAATTTTTATAACAGGAACTTTCTAATATTCTCACTAATGTTTCAGTTTTTAATATAGTAAAACTACTTTTTTCTCAGTGCTTACAATCGTTTATATTTTGTTAGAACAATAAAAACTGTAATGACAAATATTACAATACCTTAAGTTACCTAAATTAATTTAAGAATATAATATACGTCAACATGATACTACATCACTAGCAGTCGGCTCTGCACGACATTGGCGTCATGGGACTTACTTTTTTAACCATAAATTATTTTACTTTTTATCATCAAATATTTAAATGAGGAATATGCATTTTTGTTTACTGTATGCAACTAAATAATGTTTAGACATTCAGCTTTCAAGGTGTATCAATAAAATACATAAAAGTAATGATTTAATAGGTTTATTTTGTATTTTTCTGCGACCTGTTTTTTGTCGAGTATAGCCGTCGTTGGCGCACAGGGCACGCTTGCTCATGTCGGCTATAGCCGACATTGGCGTTCAAAAGGTTAAAAGTCGTTTTGTACACTAATCCACAAGCGGAGATTTACATATGCAACAATTTCAGCATGAAAATGCATGTACTTTTCAGTAGCGTGCAGCGAAACGAAAAGAATACACAGTTTTGAAACGTGATCGATCACAAAATGGATCTCAAGACCTGACCAAAGTCTTCAATCAGTTAGTCGTCTATCAAAACTCATTCTGAACTTGTGATTGGTCGCTTCAAGCAACATACTGATATTCAACTGCAACAGTTCAGTTCGATGGAAGCCGTAAAACAACAAAGTCGGACAATGGCTACGCAGATCATGATTGGTCTACCAAAAATAATAACAACCAACCATCAGATCCCTTGACTACATTTAGGCCAAAGATTGAGTCGTGTCTTAACCCTGAGGGTAGTATTGAAAAGATTTTAATCCAGTTAGTTGCTTTTAGTCTGAGCCGCAGACTTACAAAGAACATTTAATCCCATTACTGTCTAGATGAGACAACGTTCGCGTACTTGTGTCCTATGTAAAGACAGTATACTGAAGCGAGCTTGTCTTGTACGGACATTTTTTTTTAAACCTTGCCCCATTCTAGAAATTTCTTCCTGTATCGTGGGTGCGTTCACAAACATTTAAACTCACATACACAAGACACCCAGATCCGGAACAACTATCTGTAGGCCATACAAATATTTGTTCCGTGCGGGAAACGAACCCGCGACACGCAGCGCAGCAGCCGATCGCTCAACCACTACGCCAACCGTGTCGTCAAATACATTAAACAGTAACCTACCTTCCTGAATTTTTGATGTATGGCGGTTCCCTGCGGTACATTAATATAACAAGATCTTTGAAAGTCGTTACGGATAATCAGAATGTCGAAAGTTTGGAAACAAGTTTTAAGGATACCGTGTTATCCCGTAAATGGGTTGTGGAAGTCTCATAGGCAATCGCTCCATGTAAAATTCTGGTATTCAGCAGCGTCTGGTTAGACTGGGATGAAACCCTAACACGGTTGAGAGGTAGAAGTGCGAGTCGGAATCGCGCACGAAGGGTTCCGTACCATTTTCGCAAAAAAACGGCAAGTAATTCACGTTTGTCGTATGGGGGCCCCACTTAAATATTTATTTCATTCTGTTTTTGGTATTTGTTGTGATAGCGGCAACATAAATACATCATATGTGAAAATTTCAACTGTCTAGCTATCACGGTTCATGAGATACAGCCTGGTGATAGATGGACAGGGGAGTATTAGTAATAAGGTCCCGTATTTCTCTTTGGGTACGGAACCCTAAAAAATAGGGGTGACGAGGTACCAAGAATACGTCTACTTATGGTAGTCTTGTTCGGTTCTAAAACAATCATTTCCGGCCTCCTAATTCAAGCTTGGTTATTAAGTCGGACTCAACTGCATCTGGTTAGACTAGAACATACTTGTGTAAATGCCAGGAAGATTGACTGGTTAGCACTCTGGGTGATAACTAAATGTATGCCCAAGACCGAACGCCCTGACAGGCGGTTTTCTTACCACCTAGATCGTAATCGCATCGTAACACGCTGCGCGGTAAGCTCGAACCGCGCAGAGCGGCTGGTTACTGGCATTTCAGAACGTTAGTGCTATTTTGCTATTCGCCAGGCGATTTTCTAGGCTCTAGGAAATAAGCAAGCTGCTTGTCAGTACGTTTTCAGCCTGAATAAAGGCGCATTATTGCATTTCCAACGCTCAACCCAGCCTCGAGAGTCGAAAATCCAACACTGCAATCATTTTCAGCGTTCATTTAAGAATTTGTATCTACTACGTGTCTTGTAATGACTTAATGATCTGTCATCCGCTGTCTACAGCGACCCGGAATGTACCATACATATAGATAACACCATTTACTTCCTGCATATTCACCTTGGATGCGTTGTAGTTATGGTCATGACATTGAACGGCGCTCGATGATAATGATATTACAGGCCAATTGTTTTATGTAACATGTACTTGTTAAATTCGGTCAAATGTGAGAGTTAAGGCGGAAACATACTTACGTGTCGTGGCGTGGCGCCTTATGACACATTTGATTGGCAAGACTCGTTGTGATATACGTAGGCTGGTTAAGTCGCGCATAGAGAGTTCTGGCTACTATTCTTTGACAGCATTTTACTTTTTGACACTCTTGATCTCCAATCTATAATATAAAAATGAATCGCAAAATGTGTTGGTAAGCGCATAACTCAACAACGCCTGGACCAATTTTTTTTTAAATGTTTGTTAAAGTCCAAGGATGGTTTTTACGACGAGAAAAAATCGAATAATTTCCGGGAAAACCCTAAAAACAGCCCTTTTCTTTTTCCCATACAAACGTTTTCTAATAAACTGACATTTTCATGTGATCTGACGTCTGTCTGTCTTTAGGGTAGGTAGGGTAGGGTAGGTAGGGTACGGTAGGTAGGGTAGGGTAGGTAGGGTACGGTAGGTAGGCTAGGGTAGGCAGGGTAGGTTAGGTAGGGTAGGTAGCCAGTTGACGGGAGCGAAGCCGCGGGGGTCAGCTAGTGGTCCATAAAACTTATCTATCTGTCATCATCAGCATTTCACCTGACAGACACCCACTGGCTCCACCAAAGGCCTCTCTCAAGCGTCGCCACATTGACTGATCGCGCTTGCATACAGCGGATTCCCGCAACCTAAACCAGGTCATTGGTCCCCATAGTGGGAGGCCTGCCAAAGCCCCTACCAACATATCTGGCTGTAGTCCTCTTATATTCGCGTCTCTAAATCATAATTATTTGTACTTACATGTTGTATCCCAATTAACTTGGGGTCGGCGCAACATTGTATACTTCTCTGTTAGTTGATGACAACTAGGGGCAAATTATGTGTTTACTAAACACTCTGCGAATACAAACGTAAGGACTGCAATTCCCAGCCGGAATCTGTATTTCCTGATAGCTATAAACTGGGGGTCCTCCAATCAAGAGTGATTACGAATTGATAACCTCCTTTTTCTTGAAGTCTGTAAACAGTAATAAAAACTCCCATCTGGATCAGGTAAAATAATAAACGTCATTATGAGTAGGCTCTTTGACTTATCATTGAATGATTGAAGCGTCATCAGAAATCTTCTGTATTATAATGGGGATAAGCATTCCACACCGCTGACACTGGCGGTTGAGGTTATCACAATATCAGGCCATGAATATTCGCTGATTATGCGGACCTCCCCCGCAAACAACAACATGTAATGTGGGGTAAAGATCAAACAAGCATGTTACGTCACTTTTAATTATTGTAGACTACCTTCTACCACCGTCTTTGTTTGCACAAAAGTTGAATATTATCCTAAGGGAACGTACTCCTGGGATAGAAGTGTGTAGGCATAAGAATGCCTTCACCTAGGTACAATTTATCACTTTACCAAAATTTATAAATGTTGGTTCGGTGGTTTAGGCGTGGAAGCGTTACAGGCAGACAGAACATGGATAAAATCGCGCCATTATGACCTTAAGGCGATATATATGCCCCAATGTAAACGCAGTACTGGCTGTGCGCCCGCTCGATGCAAAAATATCAATATTGAACCTCCTTTTGAACAGTTTTGTTTGCAAAATATTATTTGATTTACATATGCTATTTCAGTTATGAAGAAATTCCAGCCATCAATTTTTCTGTGTAAAAATATTTTTAAACATCCAAGTCGTTTTGGAGGAGTATCCAAAAGTTGTAAAAAAATATCGTATCGCTAATTATTTTTTTAAAGCAAAACTGTTTGCTATATGAAAAAAACTATGTTTAAAAAATAATGTACATGAAACAATATTATATAATATATTTTTTTCAAACCTTTTAACGAAGCCGTTACTAAGGAGTATG
Source organism: Orthosia gracilis (assembly GCA_947562075.1). NCBI lineage: Eukaryota > Metazoa > Arthropoda > Insecta > Lepidoptera > Noctuidae > Orthosia > Orthosia gracilis. The sequence goes on from OX387266.1 coordinate 56,042,687, forward strand.
CTTCAGAAAGTTACCGTTTTACGGCACTAAAGCGTATGTAGGCCCTTAAAGGATAGGCACGGCTCAATTTTAGCCATAATAAATCCACTGCTAGATACAGTACTCCCCAAGCGTCGCCGCGTCAACCGATCTAGTTCGAGAGAAGGCGATTGGCCTATTGCTTTTACCCGGACAGAAATCTAATATTACGAAGGCTGCTACTGCGATAAAAATATTCTAAAAGCCAAAACCAAAAACAGATTGATTGAGAGATCATTGAATCATCGGCAATGAGGCATTGGTCAAATCAAAGCTTGCACATCGTCGCCGAGTTGCCAGCTTGTCGGTTTTTTATCGGTTACATTTCGGGGAGTGTGCGATGGAATTGCATGATTTAATTCCGCCCAGCCCGTTCCATCATCGGACAACCAGACACACCGCGATGCGTCATCGGTATATGGTGGACATCCCACCCATACGCACAAAACGTTTTGAGAATACTTTTATTATACGTATTAGCTAAGAAGTGGAATTCCCTGCCGGAGCGTGTGTTTCCCGATAGCTACAATCTAGGGGTCTTTAAGTCAAGAGTGAATAGGTTACTTCTAGGCAAGCGTGCTTCACCGTCGACCACGTCATCGCTTACCATCAGGTGAGATAGTGATCAAGCGCGAACCTATTGCTAATAAAAAAAACAAAAATTTATCGAGATTTCTTCAGTTCGTAAGTGTGAGCTGAGCATGAGGTCTACATCTTTGCTGTCACACGTACACCTAGCTAGGACAACTACCGTCTTAGGTTGCAGGTTGGACAGACTAGCCAACATGTCACGTCGGACCGCTTCTGTAGGCCTGTCTACGATGCTCTTACACTACATAGACACATAGTAGAGAATGTTCGCGAAGCCCGTACGCAAGCCGACGGAAGCCCTGTTTATAACCCTCCAAGCTAAATAGGCTTTTGCATTACCCGTTTATCCAAAACGCAGAACAAAAAAGCACACCGCACCTCGTGTGCGAAACTCCTTAGCAACTCCGCTTCAAAGCGAAAAGCAAACATAACTTTTAGTTGCTATGTAATTATGTATGCTAGCTATGTTATTAATGGGCCCGGCGCATGGGAGGATATGTTAATTGTGTCTGTTATTCACGTTAGGAAAATTATGGAAGTTTTTCGTTTAGGTCACCTGTTTTCTTTAAAATATTTATGCTAATTTAGTAGGTCAGACCAAATGTTAATATTGAATCAAAAAAAAATCTAATTAGCTCTGATATCTAAATACAACACTCATATTCGAATATTAATGACAAGGATAGGATTTTCAAACAATCGATAGGTCGTCGACTGATTCTACCACGTCGGCCTATTGTTTGATTCAAATCTATGCTAATTTTTTAAGCATATTCGATGCAAATATGGCTGTCTCGTTAGCACGTTAAACCCACAGTATAATTATACAAACAGTATGAAAACTACGTACAAACGCTCGAAACGGCACACTCACACAAACATGCGCAACGACGAGACTCCTAAGCAGCGTTTGCGGTGCTGTCAGTAGTGCGAGCCGCTTAGGGGTCTCGTTGATGAGCATGTTTGTGTGAGTGTGTGTCTTTCCGTACTGTTCGTCCATATTTATACTGTGTCAAACCGGTGGACCTGGCCGCCATTCGTAGATATTTGACAGTTATATACATTCAGACGCCAGACAATCTGATATAGTAGTCACAATGGATCTTTGTGTCTCTGAAATAGGCTGCAAGAACCTGCGCAGTTGCTTTTTTTTGTGTCAATGTTGAAGTAGAAGATAGTATTGCATAACTGCCTCATTCCCTCGCTTACGTTTGTTGCATCGTCCTATCTCGCTTTCTCTATAGAAGTATCCTCACTGGGAGTATTCTTTCGTGAGCATATGTAAACAAGCAATCGTAGACGAGCAACAAATGCTTCCCAGCGAGCCCAGCATTCACTTTCGAGCAAAACTATGAACGTTTGAATCGAACTCCCTTGCGAGCTTGGAGCATTCGAATACGATCTCGTTAAATGTTATTCATTCTATAATACGATTGACCAAGCAGGTCACAAACACTTAATATCAAGGAACTGTTCCTTGCTTTACAAGTGGCCAGTAAAATTCCTACAAACATACTCATTCATTTCATTATCTGAGTACTCGCTTTCGAGCGTTTTATTTGCGTGAACATTCGAATGCGAGCCGTTTCCGCGAAAATCGTTGCGACGTCCACACCGGCCGAAGATCGCGCTTGCGTGTAAGCTTTGTAACGCTCGGCTCAACGTCCACACCACACGAATATTCGACGTCGAATGCTCATGCTCATTACACGTGAATGCTCTCAGTGAGGACGTTCCTTAAGCAGTATACTCGATGACAAACTGTTTCTTGCGCAAAGGTTCGCAGAGCCTACTTCAGAGACACAAAGATCCGCTGTGACTACAATACCAGTCTTGCCATGGATATCGTGGTGCTCACTTGCCCAGTTACTGGGTTGTGGAGGTCAGATAGGCAATCGCTGGAGCGATGTGGACAAGCAAAAATTCATTGTAATGTTTTGAATGATAAACAAGGGTAGGTTTGTCTCACGATCAATAGTTCGACGACTGATTCTACCCCGTCGGTCTATTGTTTGTCTCACCCCTTACTTGTAAAGTTTTAGGGTCAATCCCATGCAAATATCCGTCCCTCTTCTCTCTTCAAATTGACGAATTACAAGCACTTGGCTACTGTTGTTGACCGTAGTATTGATAAATGATATTTATTTATGTTTAAATTAACAATTTTACACGTCTAATAACAAAAAAATGTTAGATGAAGTTGGTGTTTCCTATCTGACTATTTCGAGAAGTAAAATAGAAACAAACTCAGTCTTTTTTAAAGAATATGTCTTGATAAAATCTTATGAGAGCACCTGGTAAAATAGTCCCAGAATATATACATCAAGAATTAAAAATTCGAAGATATGTGACAGGTGGTTCTTTCCTCGAAAGAACCACTAGATTTTAGTGGGCCTAGTCAGTGAATGCATCCACAATAATTTTGTAACTAAACTCAGAAGAAGTAACTTCTTAAGACAACATTGCGCCAGAATTCCCCGAAAGCAACGATTTTTGGTACTCAATTTGCGTTAGTAACGATTAATAGTAAGTAATTACGAGCCGAACCTAACTCTAAGGTGCATTTGTCCACCGCCGCCGTCACCGGGAAGTCAACGAGAACGAGTTTATTCTGCCCGAGATCACGGTGACGTACTGACGCGACAGCGATCGTTTGTCCACCGCAACGATCTCGTTGGTACACAAAGCAGTATTCTGCAGTATAGCTTGAAAACAAATACGGCGCGGTGCGACGACGTCAAGCCGGTGTGGTGGACAGGTTTTAACATATTTTATATTGCTGGTACATTGGCCCGTCATAATCCCGGGCCGAGTTCTAGCGGTCACGCCGATTTACTCGAATTGACGGCAGCCGGTATGACGGCGCTCGGGCGACGGCCTTGCGGGGTGGATAAGCATATAGTAAATGTATTACTACATCGGACCGTCATCACGTTCTCGTTGACGTCCCGGTGACGGCTGCGGCGGTGGACAAACGCACTAAGTACCAAAATTGAGTTCAGAAACAGTTGCGCAACTTTAGTTGTTTATCATGAATACAGAATATGTATACCTGTGCATATATGTATGTTGCTAGCAATAAGAAACAATGTTGCACAACTTTATTACCCAATAAAAGGGGCTATCCATTTAAACAAATAGATAGATCAAATTCTTCATTGTACACTACGAGGAAAAATGAACCTAAAAACATATCTCATCTCGTTCTTCATTACGGGAAAACCTGGCATTGGCCAAGTCACACTGATAAAGCATCGAACAATATAACTTAAAGAATTTAGTTCCGTTATCCATTCCTTCTCTTTTAATAATGACTAGCTGACCCGTTATCCATTCCTTCTCTTTTAATAAAGACTAGCTGACCCGTTATCCATTCCTTCTCTTTTAATAATGACTAGCTGACCCGTTATCCATTCCTTCTCTTTTAATAATGACTAGCTGACCCGTTATCCATTCCTTCTCTTTTAATAACATATGACTAGCTGACCCGTTATCCATTCCTTCTCTTTTAATAATGACTAGCTGACCCGTTATCCATTCCTTCTCTTTTAATAATGCCTAGCTGACCCGTTATCCATTCCTTCTCTTTTAATAATGACTAGCTGACCCGTTATCCATTCCTTCTCTTTTAATAATGACTAGCTGACCCGGCGAACTTCGTTCCGCCTAACAAATTTCTAAAATAAAAGATTTTTTCCAAAATAAACGTACGTACGTCAAAATCGGTCCAGCCATTTCAGAGATTAGCCGGAACAAACAGACAGACAGACAAAAAATTGTAAAAATTGTTATTTTGGTGTATGTACCGTATATATTATATTCGCAGAAAACTACTCCTTCCCGTTCGTCGATGTCGGATCGAAATTTAACTCAAATGCTACAGTATTCCTCGGACCCCTCCCTGAATCGAACATCATCTAATAATGAAGAATTCCCATCGCCCAAGGAAAATGTAACACAACGTAGCAAACGACCAAGAGACGAAGCTTCCTCACCCAATAACTTCACGGTTTTTAAAGATGAGATAAAAGACTTAATTAGCTCACTCGTCGGCGCCCAAAGTAAAGAGCTCGCATCCATATCCAACAAATTGCAGGAGTTAACCGAGACTAATGCTAAAATTGACGCGGCTGTCTCACTCTTAACTGCACAAAACGAGGAGTACCGGGGCAAAATTGCAACCCTGGAAAATCAGTCTAAAAAAGACCGGGAGTACATTAGTTTGTTGGAGGACAAAGTAGAAGGCCTCCAAAGGCAGTCGCGCAAGACCTGCGTAGAAATTAAAAATGTCCCTAAAAAACCCCAGGAAACCAGGGAGGATTTGATACAAATGGTTGTAAATCTCTCAAAAACCATTCATTTTGGTTTAAATGGATGCGATATAAACGACATTTTCCGCCTGAAACCTCGAGGAGAAGGTGAGAAGAAACCTACAATCGTGGTGGAATTAAGGTCAGCAATACTGAGATCCGACCTCCTGAAAAAAGTGAAAGACTTCAACCTTAAAAACAGGACTCGACTACAGGCTAAACATCTAGGCCTCACAAGCAACGAATACACTCCTGTTTTTATAACTGAACAACTTACTCCTAAGGGGGCTCGTCTGTATTTCTTGGCTCGAGACCTGAAAAAGGCTGAAAAATATAAGTACTGCTGGACCTCTTTGGGAAAGGTTTTGGTCCGGAAAGATGACACGTCCAAAATTATCCATATACAACACGAAGCACAGGTGCAACAACTAATGCAAGAACAATGACTAACTATGGTTATATATATCTCAAAATTGTTTCTTCTATATAAAACAGCTTACCTAAGCCCAACACCTAATTTATTAAATAATATGTTAAATGTCTATTATACAACAAAACATGCACAGAAACCCACATACAAACATACTATACATGACTACACACTTTTACACATCTATACACCTATACATGTATACACACAATGTTGCCTTTGTCGAGCTAGGTATGTGTTGCCTAGCTCGATGAAAGTAATATCAAACGTCTACAATATATTGGAACTCTCACAGAAATCTACTCTCAAACCCTTACATACCTACACACCTTTATACCACAATCACAACTTCCAACTTTACATCCCACATTTGCATCACTTGATCTCTGACAAAAGACATAAACACGCTCAGAATACAAACATATCGACATACTTACACGCAGTCTACAACCCCAGATACAATAGTTCTAAACCTGCATTAGTAGAAAACCTATATTACATAGATTCTAATTATAAAATTTGTTACCCCCTATTTTCCCCTAAGAATGTTGAATTCATCCGTATGTACTTGCACTTCCTAGAATCTGATTCGCTATTATTCATAACATCTAACTACCCTAGTTGCTATCCCGAGAGTACTAACTTGACATGTTTAAATGGATAATTTCGATACACTAAAGGAAATTGATCAGATTAAACCATCAGAATCGAAAAAGTGTAACATACAGGAACTGAAATTAAACACGGGTAACTCTCCACACAATTTAATTATTTTAACGCAAAACATTAGAAGTATATATAAAAATTTTGATGACCTGCAACTCACCCTATCACAACTAAAAGGGTATAATTTAGACGGTCATCAAAAATATTTTTAAGACTCTAAGCTTAGGCACCAAATAAAATAATTGGTTCCCAAAATGGATCAACGGTCACCAAATTCTATCCAACTCAAAGATTAATATACCGGGTGTATTCGTGTTTTTAACGAATTAGTCCAAGAGCGAGCGAAGCGAGCTCAGGAGCTTAGGGCACCCCGACACGGACAGGTTAGGTTCGAACGAGATGACGGGAGCTGAAGTGAGCGAGCAAAGCGAGCGAACTCGGCTCCCGTCATCTCGTTCGTGTTAGGTTACTTTAGACCCTGCGGACGGAAATAGGAGCCCCGCGCAGCGGGGCTCCGTCGACTTTAAAGGCGTCCATATATTTTTTTGGCAGTCAATAATACGAAAAAATGGATTTATTTCATAATATTTTAGGAAACGTTATTTGGTGACCATTTATCCATTTTGGTAACCGTTTAGAATTTTTTTGGTAGTAAAATAGGTACTTTTTTGGGCGGTGTTTAAACACAAGCCCAACTAAAATATGAAATAGATATTTTGATCCTCACAGAATGTTGGTTAAACCCTAAAAAAAACATACCACAATTAATTAACTACACATCTTTCCAAACAAAACACCATATTAACCAAAGTGACGGGGTAGTTGTATACATCACAAATAAATTGTCAGTAAAAATTAAAGAACTAAACCTAGTAAATGCCACCGGACTCGAGTTAAATATACCAAATTACTCTATTTTGGGTATTTATCGTTCCCCATCATTTCTACATGCAGGTAACTTCATTACTTCCCTTCACAATCATCTTGATAATATTACTCCTAGTAAAAACGTTCTAATCTTAGGGGACATTAATATTGACTTAATTATTTCACCTACTGAAACAAATACTGAAAGTAACAATAGACTAACCTACTTAAATATGCTTTCTACGCATGGACTTTTACCATCTCACAACCTACCCACGAGGGGGGATGGTTGCCTAGATCATGTCTTCCTGAGTCTTGATAAACAAAAAAATATAGCTTTTACAGCGGTCTTAAATACAACCGTAACAGACCACTGCCTCATTTTGTTATCACTCGAGAACAAATATTGCTATAATATACCCAAAAAGCACAAAACAGTAGTCAACTACGAAAATGCTCATAAGAGTCTAAAAAATATTGATACCTCCTTTTTTAACATCTTCAAAGACCCTGATACCTACGCCTTTGCGCTTATAGAAATGGTCAAGACAGCTTTGCTTTCAAACTCTAAAAGTGTAATTATCACGAACAGCAAAAGAACGATTAAACCCTGGATAACAACAGGTGCCTTACGGTGTATTAGACTAAGAAATTCAATCTACCTTAAACTTAAATCAAACCCACATAATCAGATTCTAGTGATTACATATAGACGATATCGGACTTTCTGTGGGAACCTTATAAAAAAACTCAAAAATAAATTCAACAAAGACAAAATCAAAGCATCTGTTAAAAATCCTCGGGCATTGTGGGCAACCATTAATAATATCACAAATTATAAGCCACCCAGGAGCTCAAATGGCGAACTACTTAAGATCAAATCATCTCCCCTGGACTCAGTCAACTATGTTAATAATTACTTTATTAACATTGGTCAAACTCTAGCTCAGAACATCTTAAATAGTTACGTACCCCCTACATCTTGTAACACAGATAACCCTAATCTGTCCTCCTTTGTTCTCCTAGACACCTCTCAGGAGGAAGTCGAAAATATACTGATGTCATTAGACTCTGGGAGTGCACCAGGATGGGACGGAATTCCTACCCTTTTCCTAAAACAGGCTAAGGAGATCTTAGTCCCGCTGATCTGTGACTTGGCCAACCTATGCTTTAAAACTGGTATCTTTCCCTACCTTCTTAAGCGCTCCGTTGTTACCCCTGTGTATAAGAGTGGAGATAAAGACGACGTTAACAACTATCGGCCAATTTCTGTGTTGACCTCCATTTCTAAAATCATTGAGAAGCTCTTGAACTCTAGAATAATTAACTACCTGACTAAGTATAACATCTTATCTTCCTCTCAATATGGTTTTAGAAGGGGAATGTCGGCCCAGGATGCTACGGAGGAACTTGCAACTGTGATAACCAAGGAAGTAGATAAGGGAAACAAATGCCTAGTGGCCTTTCTTGACCTCAAGAAAGCCTTTGATACCGTCTCTATTTCTAAACTTATACACAGGTTGGAGAACTTAGGATTTCGAGGCTCTGCTCTCTCTCTTCTCAGCAGTTACCTTCAAAATAGAAAACAGGGGGTAAAAATTGACAACCATGTTAGTGACGAGGAGAACGTGACGTATGGCGTCCCGCAGGGCAGTGTCCTCGGCCCTACGCTCTTTTTGATTTACATTAATGAACTCTGTAACCTTATTATCAACGGTGCGAGGATACTGTCCTACGCGGATGACACCGCTATTATCTTCTCTGCTAAGACCTGGGACAAAGTTAGGCTGGAGGCTGAGAGGGGACTGGCCAGAGTAAGTGATTGGCTAAGGGAGAATCTACTTACTCTAAATACCCTAAAAACCAACTACGTCTGCTTCGCTAAATACGCAAACTCTCAGCCTGCGCCTGATTTTAACATAAGAATACATTCTTGTCGTACCCCAACCCAATCTAACTGTAGTTGTCCTGTAATTCAGAAGGTAAATTCCGTCAAGTACCTAGGCATTGTAGTAGATCAAAGGTTAAGCTGGTACCCACACCTCGAACTAACTATAGGAAGGGTAAGAAAACTCATATGGGTTTTCAAATCTTTGAGGCATGTTATGAGTACGGAACTACTAAATAAAATCTATATCGCACTGGCCCAATCTGTAATCATATATTGTATCTCGGTATGGGGTGGAGCAGCTAAGTCGTATTTTATAGAACTTGAGAGGGCACAGAGATCCTTGATTAAGGTCATGTACTGTAAGCCCTACAGGTTCCCTACTGAAAATCTATACGTAATCTCTAAGCTGCTCACCGTCAGAAAACTTTATATATTACACATGGTACTAAGATATCACAAAATTCTACCCTTTAGCCATGCCAAACTTAAAAAAAGACGGTGTGATATAGTAGCCCCTACATACTCAGCACGCTCAACTTTTGCTAGTCGCCAAAATGTAACTCAAGCCCCACTCGTTTATAATAAAGTAAATCGTATACTTAACATTTACCCTAGGCAGCTGTATGAGTGTAAGAAGACATTGACGGAATGGCTCTTCACACTTAATTATGATGCCGTGGAAGACATTTTGGCTACACTGGGTTGAACGTCATGCATACACTCACTCACACACACACTCTCACACACACACACTCCAACACACACACAGTCCAACACACACACTCCAAAACTCATTCACACATACACACGCTCACTCACACTCACACCCACTCATACACACACACACACATACACACAAAATATACATTCACACACATAAACACACATTTATACAAAACACACTCTAACTTCACCATAAGCACGATCTTCATTTTTGTTTTTATTTTAATTTTTATATACTTTAATAAAAATGTGTATCATACCTATTTAGCACAACAAAACAATTGTAAATCAATCGAGGAAGAGCGAGGTTTATCCCATCACAGGTGTCTTCGGACTACTTTCTGGGAAGCCCCGGCAACTTAATTGTTACATATTTAAGTTAATAAACACATTTTTTTTTTTTTTTTTTTTTTATATACATGTCGTAAAAAACGGTTATTTCAATATTAAAAACAGACACTCCACTTTTATTTATATGTTTGTATAGATTAATAATATACAGACTAGTCGAAATCGGCTTTACTTGCCATATATAAAAATAAATAATAGAATCATGTTAGCCCTATCGTAGTCTAGTGCTGGACATGGACAACCTGAAAATTGCAACACAATACACCTGGTATCCTCCCTCCGCTTTCCGCAGTCTTTCTCAACCATATCGAAATTTTCTATAGAGGTATGCGGAACACGGTGTCAATTCCTACAACATCCATTAAAAAGGGAGGATCCTGCGACCAGAAGGTTGTTATTTCTGATGGGCAACTGCCCATCTCGGGCTGTTGTTTAGGTTCAAATCGGATTCAAGCGGAGAACTTTAATAGCGCCATGTAGGATATGTATTACATGTCTTTTTGTTGTTCATATTTGGCGGCATAGATACCGCTACATGTCCAACAGGTGTGAAAGAATTTAATAATAAATGTATGTCTCCTCTCTTTCCAGAAACGGGACCTCAATGATTTCCCTGATCATTCCGCCCAAGGATCAGATCTCGCGGGTGTCCAAGATGTTGGCGGACGAGTTCGGCACAGCGTCCAACATCAAGTCGCGAGTCAACCGACTGTCAGTGCTGGGGGCCATTACTTCTGTGCAGCATCGACTCAAGTTGTACACGAAAGGTAACTAAAGAAATAATATACATTAGCATAACATATAACCCGTCTTTCTTAGGGGTATTGTGTTACCCACTGAATTGGTCTTGGAGGTCACATAAACAGTCTCTCTGTAACATACGGGGCTCCAACAAACCTGGGCTTAAAGTTAGTTTATTATAAGTTTGTGCTCCATTGGTGTAATCACTACAAGGCGTTCCAGTGCGAGGATAAACGAATAAATAAATAGTTGAGAATAATGTTCCTGCTACTAGAACACAGGCGTCCTTTCTTTAGATGACATATTTGCCACGCCGACGCTATGGGGGTTGGTGGTTTAATTTTTTATAATACTACCCTCCCTGGAGATCGACACTAGGAAACGCAGAGCAGTTGCGTTTGTGAATAGAAAAAATACCATGCCACGGCACAATACTTTTCAGCCATTGCTCAGCTGGTAAATGTCATAGGCTTCCTCAAAATCCTTTCAAGAAACATTCTAATCTCGCCCGCATGCAGCAGGTTCTTGGTACCTATAGCCACAATAATTCTTCAGATTTAAGAATTCTTTTTTTATTAACTGGATTATAGAGTTGAGAGAGGTAATATAGACAGTTGCTCCATGTAACAAACTGACACAGGGTAACTGGAAGCCACCATGTGGTTGGTACAGGGGACTTAGTCAAAATATTTTCCGCACACGCAAATAAACGCAAATTCGCGGAAAATATGGTCTTGAGCTCCGTGTAATACGCTCCGCTTACGTGTTCGAGTCAAAATACTTCGATCACAATGGCGCGTGACATTACGAGTCCTTGTCGCAGGTAATGTCATTCATTGCCATACATTTTTACTGAAAAGTTTTTGTCTAGGCCTGCAGTTAAAGGTTACACAGAAGACAATTTTCGAATTCATTAACTCATCACCTCCATTTGTCTTTCCAGTACCACCAAACGGCCTGGTCATCTACTGCGGTACCATCGTCACGGAGGAAGGCAAGGAGAAGAAAGTGAACATCGACTTCGAGCCGTTCAAGCCGATCAACACGTCCCTGTACTTGTGCGACAACAAGTTCCATACCGAAGCCCTGACTGCGCTCCTGGCTGATGATAATAAGTTCGGATTTATCGTGATGGATGGTAACGGAGCCCTGTTCGGTACGCTGCAGGGTAATACGAGGGAGGTGTGTATTGGTTTAATAATACAGTAGCTTATTTTACTTGCAAGCTATGAACACTTTTTTGGCGGTTAAGTACTCTCTGAATGCAAGGATACTATTGTTCCGAGCTAGGGTTCAGGGATAAATTATTTAAACAGCAGACTTCAATTAATCACACTTTATTACAAATCACTTCTTAAACAATTCTATTACTTCGCACTATTTTCCTTTTCCGTTCGCTCTGTGTCGCTTCCAAATCGAAACTTGACTCACGACGAACCCGACTGCTCTTTATATAGCATGGAAGATGTTTCTGGAACGTTCCATTCTGTTCTAGATAATTCGAGAATCTTCCAGAACAATCGACATTCGAACTCACTGTTCCCGAAGCGACTAGAAACCTCGCTAAGATTAGTTCCGATAAGAGTTTATTCGATACTAGGTGGCGCCTCTAGTAACTACTTAGTTCTTCCTCTCGTCTCAGAAATTTCTAGTGGATAACCGAATAAAACTTTTCCCGAGTTGCATTGAACCGCGAGACCGTGGTGACCCGAAGCAAGGAAAGAAAATTTGGTTCAAATAAATTTCACTAGATGGCGCGATATGTGTCTATTTTTTGTTTATTCTTTTGTAAAATTACCATTTTCTACATTTGATCGTAACTGATTGAATTTTCTTGTTAAATCAACACTCCTAAGCACAAAATTATAGAATATTGGACTGTTAATTCACATTTCAAAGATTATTTGATATTCATTCCAATAGATGGCGTTGACAAATTTCTGAGGCATTCCGCTCGAATTTTCAAATTACGGTAATGAATCTGTAAAAACGTGCAAAAAAACCCTATAAAACAAATCGTTCACGAACCGAGTAAATCTTTTTATTTGCAAGTCACTGCTCACACTATCCATCGCTTGTGAGAGAACCGACTGCGTTCATCTTACTAAGTAAAATAATCGGTTTAGTCCGTCGAAAAACGCTAGTTATGTCGGCACGGATTCTTTGTATGGGATAAGGCATCTGTATGCTAGTATTATATTATCTGTGGCGAGACTAATGAGACAGTTACAAATTCAAATAACACAAGAAATAATCACTAAACATTCCATTCCAGGTTCTCCACAAGTTCACCGTCGATCTGCCCAAGAAGCACGGCCGTGGTGGTCAGTCCGCGCTGCGTTTCGCCCGTCTGCGTATGGAGAAGCGTCACAACTACGTGCGCAAGGTGGCCGAGGTGGCTACCCAGCTGTTCATCAGCGCCGACCGCCCCAATGTGGCCGGCTTGATCCTGGCGGGTTCGGCCGACTTCAAGACTGAGTTGTCGCAGTCTGATATGTTTGATCCGGTGAGTGCTTGTGGAACAACTTACTGACTTAAAGACCTATGTCATCTGGATGAGAAAGAGGCCGTCCACACCAGTCCACCGTCGCGATCGGTCTTGAACTGCACACTTCACCTCCACGTCTTTCCGATGCTCTTCGCTTCTGCCCACATGGTGAGACGCCAGGTTTGATGTGGTCGATCACGATTTCTTTTGCCTAAGGGATTCCAATCCAATGCTTGTTTGGATTATCGAACAGTTTCTTTTCTTTCTTCTACAATTTATCGCAGGATGCGGGACGCACGGGACCGGTCAAAGTGGCGACGCTTGGGGGAGGCCTATGTCCAGCAGTGGACGTCTATCGGCTGAAATGATGATGATGAGACAATTTATAAGCTACAGCCCAACAGGGTCAAATAAACAGTAATTTATTTAATGGAGTAAGCTGACAACGGCCTCCAAAAGTGCGTGGAAATAGCTTAATTGAAACAAACATACTTTGTGACTTGAGAGTAATAATGTTATTTATCCTCCTCAGCGTCTCCAAGCCAAGATCATCAAGCTGGTGGACGTATCGTACGGCGGAGAGAACGGCTTCAACCAGGCCATCGAGTTGGCCGCCGAATCGCTGCAGAACGTCAAGTTCATCCAGGAGAAGAAACTTATCGGCAGATACTTCGATGAGATCTCACAGGTAGATATTACTTCGTGTTGTGCACTTAACTCGCCATGGAAGCAGCCGTTCTCTACATTAAAATTCACTCCAGAGACAGTCTGCAAAGTTTAGGGCTTTGCATGAGAGGATGGCCTAGCTAGTGCAAAGTTCTATTGAACTTGGAGTATTCAAGTCAAGAGTGAATAGGTTATTTCTAGGCAAGCGTGCTTCACCGTCGACCACATCATCGCTTACCATCAGGTGAGATAGTGGTCAAGCGCAAACCTATAAACAATAAAAAAAGGAAGGTGTCATATTTGGCAGGAGCTAAACCACACAGCTACGAACTTACAATAGTCACAGTGGATCTTTGTGTCTCTGCAGTTGGCTGCAAGACCCTGCGCAGTAGCTATTTTTGTGTCAATGTTGAAGTATAAGATAGCATTGTATAACTGCCTATTTCACTCGCTTACATTTGTCGCATCGTCCTATCTCGCTTTCTCTGTGCAGTATACTCGATGACAAACTGTTTTTTGCGCAAAGGTTCGCAGAGCCTACTTCAGAGACACAGAGATCCGCTGTGACTACTGTAGCTTTATGTCATAACACATTGTTTTGCTAGTAGCATTTCACCTCTCACGCAAGATGCCTTCTACATAAAAATTTCCATTGGTTGGCAAATGTAATAACATTGTATAATCTCCCAGGTTTGCAATGTTATATTTAAAAATTTTTACTGATCCCGTTTCTCCCGTGCAAAGCCGGGGCAGGTCGCTAGTTAATTGTTATAAAATTGTAAATGATAGTTATCCACACTTATTATTCCTGTTCCAGGACACCGGCAAATACTGCTTCGGTGTGGATGACACGCTGCGCGCTCTAGAGCTCGGCGCCGTTGAGACACTGATCTGCTGGGAGAACCTCGACATTCAGAGGTCAGTTATAGAAAAATGTACAACAGGTTCTCAAATTATCTCAAAATTAATATGCATATTTGTCAAGCACGCGTAAACCGCGGTGATTCCATAAATGATTTGGCAACAACAAACCACAGAAGTTCACACAGCGCATTACAATTTGTCACATTCAATTCGAAATAATCTTCGTCGTGGAAACTGTTGGTCAGTTTGCATTATTTGTAGTTTTACTTACGTTAAGGCCAATATCTTGAATAATGACTGTGCAGTCAACTACCTAGTCAAATTTAATGAACTTCGTACTAATTCTTGAATATAACAGGCGTGTGTGACTAAAGAACACATTGAGAACGGAGTGTTCTAGATCCATATGTACAGAGACAAGCTCCTCGAACTCGTGTTCTAGAATTTCAAATCCAAATACATCTACCAACCCATAATAGGACCTCGTTTAAAGAGCAGTGGTGGCCCAGTGGTAACGGCCGCGACTTACAAGTTGCAGGTTGTAGGTTCGAACCCAGGCAGGCGCTTTACTTTGTGTAAAATTATTCATCACCACTGCTCTCAAAACGGTGAAGGAAAATTTCGTGAGGAAACCGGCATGTCTTAGAACCAAAAATTCGAAGACATGTGACATCCAGCAACATGTACTGGTCCTGCGTGGTGGATTACGGCCCATTCCCTCTCACAGAGAGAGGAGGCCTGCACAACGGACCAAATGCGAGTCTTATTGCGGAAAAGGGGTCCATCTACCCTATCCTAAGCCCGCAGGGTTGTTCACTCACAGAAAGGAGGTCTGTGTCCGAGCAGTGGCAACCCTTGGTTCCTTCAAGAAAAATTGTTGTAATGTTACTTTTACCGAATCGTGAAGGACCCCAAGAAGAACGATAATATTTTTACATATAACTTTCTCTAACACACCCGCAAAATTTTTCAGATACGTCTTGAAGCTCCACGCTACAAATCAGGAGACTATTCTCCACCTCACTCCGGAACAAGAGAAGGACAAGTCTCACTTTACTGATAAAGAGGTTATTATTTCTAAGTCACATTTCACTGACAAAGAGGTGATTATTATTTATTTGCTATTTCTTCTGCTTTTATTTTTTCATACATTTTTTTTTACGGTGAAATTGTATTTGCGAGTAAGTTTAGTGATTTTTTTGGTGTTTTTATGTCTTTCTGTTTTTTGTCGCACTTGGTGATGTCTTACAATTTTTTACTTCTTGCCATGTGCGCCGGGAGGCACTTTTACCTTCTCAATAAAATATACAAAAATCTTTAGCTTAGGTTGCATAATAAATAGCAAGCATTAAATTCTTATTTGTCTCAAACTTTTCTACGTATGCCTGAACACAAGTAAACCCATTCTATTAGATGTGCGATGCTGTATTTGTTACTGGCGGCGCCCTAATAACAGCCGCTTGAGTCCACTGTCCGTGGAAGGGTGACCATGCAACATAGGTGCAATTAGGTTAGTAAGTTAATCCGTTGGTCCCGGCTGTTGTAGAAGTCTGGCAGCTGTTACAGATACTTAGAAGCCTAAATATCGGTCAATTAGTGCAACCAAGGGCCCAAGGAGATAATCGTGGTACCCAGGGATTAGGTTTTTGAGGTCAGCTGAGCAGTCTTTTTATGTAAAATTCTGCTATCCCATTTAACCGTAGCCATAGTTGGTAAAATCCAGATAGATTGATTATTTTTCAAGTGCCTTATCTCAGGCCCACTTGAACGAAAAACTTAACTCGGAGTTAGTAGCTAACACGAGGTTAAATTGACCATATTGGTTGACAATCTCTCAATTTAATCTCGTGTTAGCAACTAATTCTCAGTTAAGTTTTTCGTGCAAGTGTGATATTTAGAGGCGTTCTTTGCTAGAACGAGATGTCGTCGCACCATCCGCTCTCATTCGCATCAACAACGCTTTTACGTGCGGACGGACTTCTCTCTCTATCAAATTACACTTCAGAGTGACAGAAAGGGATAGAGATACATAAAAATGCTATTATTTGCGAGCAAATGTGATTTCACCAATGCCACATGTATTTTTTTATATTTTGGTGAAAACCGCTTTGTTATCCATTGTGTATTTTAAGAGCTCACACACTCAGACGCACAAAGAGGTTTTTTTTTTTTCGGGGTTTTTTTGTTGGCAAATAAGAAGGTCGGATTAAATCGCAGGTACATTGCCATCTTAGAAATAAGTCTCTATAATTATAACAGCAAAAATAAATGTCTCAAGCTGGGCGAAGCCCTTCCCAAAATTATTCCAAGTACTGTTTTTTTTGCCAAATCAAACCCTCATTATTTGGCAATAAGCGAAATTATACAGTGCAGATAACTGTACTCTTGAGCTGTCCTGCAAATAATAGTGAATGGCACAAGCTATTCCTGAGCCATACATCTTCAAGCACCCATTGCGAGGCCCAGGCCATTATGCATGCAAATGAAGTGACCAGCCCAATCCTATTTTAGCCAGCCAGTCATTTGGCCTCCATATACTATATCCTCTAATAATGTTGGAGCACAGTGTGGTTGTCCATTTTACGCCCAGAATGCTACCATTCTCTATTAAACTTTTGCTACTCAGTAAGAACAGCCAAGAAGTATCCATGTACTAAATTTTTGGCAAATTTAAAGTAATTCAAGCAATTTTGAACCATTTGCACCTACCCTGTATTAAAATCCTGAATTATCTTGACAGAGAGACACTGCTTTACATCTTGTACAGTTTCAAACTTAATGGTGGCTTTGAAGTTCGCTGCTTGCTGCGCTTGTACCCTGCCTCACATCCACTGTCTCATATAAAATAGGGATGTTTTGTGGGCAGAAAAATGGTAATACTACTTAGTCCGTCAGTGAGATTATCAAATAATATTGGACCCGTTTTTTTTTCTTTATCAAATAAATAAAAAATGTCAAAGATAAAGCGTGTCTAAGTTCAGGAGTGGGGGCTTGTGACGTCACTTTGTCAGTATAAAGTGTAGCACACTGTGACGTCACACGATATTTCAACGCACTGCATCGTTGTATTTTTTTGTTTACGTGGAAAAAGAAAAAATACATGTCCAATATTTTTAGATTATCTAACTGACGGACTAAATAGATATTTTTTGTCATATACCCTATTGTCACTTGCGGAGCCGAGCTACCATTAAAGTTTGAATCACTATAACACAATCCTACATTGGAATAATTATAGTTCTAATTGTAATCCCAAGCCAAGCACAGCTTATCACAAGCAGGCTACACAATCACACACACTACCGCATCTAACACTTCCATTCACCCAACGCCTTCTCAAATCTTCAGAGCGGCGTAGAACTCGAGCTGGTGGAATGCCAGCCGCTGCTGGAGTGGCTCGCCAACAACTACAAGTCTTTCGGAGCCACCCTCGAGATCATCACGGATAAGAGTCAGGAGGGAAGCCAGTTTGTGCGAGGGTTCGGTGGCATTGGAGGTGAGTCTTGTGAAACTGTATTAAGTAATCATATTTTTGGAGGTGGGTAGAGTGCTGTAATGAAAGATTGTTTGAAGAAATGTTTGTTGTGACCCGCGTTAATTTCGGGAGTTATCCTAAGGCACAGATAATATAATACTAGCATATAAACATTATTATTATTTAAATTTAATTATTAATTAATATTATTATTTATAATTTAATGTATCATGTTTAACTATGGGCTGGAATTGTGTGAAATAAATAAATATAGATGTCTCATCCCTTACAAAGAAACCGTGCCGACGTACTGTACTGATTATACTGATTATTTTTTGTACATCGATCGCGTTCGGTTCCGTTCCACGGGCATAGATGGTGATCTATATATCGCCGTGCAACGGAACCGAAAGCGATCGATTTACAAAAAATAATTGCTATAATCAGATGAAAAACGCTAGTTACGGTTTCTTTGTATGGGATGAGGCATTTGTATTCTAGTATTATATTATCTGTGCCTGAGACAACATAATCCAGAAAAGAATATTTCGTAATAATCCCGGACATGTCTTTCATAGTTCATCCGACATTTGCTCTAAAAACGGTGAAGGAAAACATCGTGAGGAAACCGGCATGTCCGTCGAAATTTGAAGACATTATGACATCCACAACCCGCAATGTGCCCGCGTGGTGGATTAAGACCTATTCCCTCTCATTTAGAGGAGACCTGTGTCCCTGCAGTGGGTATATTAAAAAGGATGATTATTCCATTTGCAGAAAAAAAAGTGATCATTATCCGAATTACATACAAATTTAATACAATATTCTTACAATAATGAATTTAACCCCATATTGGGTTCTCTAACAGCAAATGTCTGTATCTTGCCGATTGTTTGCTACAACGCTCTACCCACCTAAATAAAAGCAGTAACCTTTATGAAAGATTAAACAAATGAATGATCTACCAAAAAAATACTAACACGCTTTGGGAATCGCAAAACAACTATTATCTGTATTTATATACGTATGTTTATTTTATATGAATATCTTGGCCTGCTGAAGATCTTTTCATGGAAGTATAATTTCAATGAAAAAATTATCTTAAGTGTATTTTTGACGAAAATGTTAAGATGAAGTTTGACGCTTTAATTATTATATCATATTAAATACGGTATCAGATGTGTAAAGTAATGTTACGGGATCTCATTGCTAAGAAAGAAAATTTGGTTCAAATAAATCTCACTAGATGGCGTTATATGCACCTATCTGTTATTGAATATGCGTAAAATTAAAATTTTCTGGCATTGAACATAAAAATTGTATGTTCTTGTTTAATCAACTCTTCTTAGTACAAAATTATGGAATATTGGGTTCTTAATTCTCAATTCAAAGATTATTTGAACGGAGCATTTTAAATTAATGCCAATAGATGGCGAATTTTTAAATTTCCGAGGCTTTCCACTTGATTGTTAAAATTTGCATTGTGCAAAAAAAACTGTAAAAACGTGCAAAAAAATACTATAAAATGAACCTTCACTGTATTTAAAGAAAAAAATATTCACGAACCTAGTAAACCCTTTTATTTGCAAGTCGCTGCTAACACCATCTATCTATCACCGTGAAACAGAACCGAACGCGTTCGATTTACAAAAAAAAAATATCAGATTAATCAGACGAAAAACGCTAGTTACGTCGGCACGGTTTCTTGGTATGGGATGAGACATCTGTATGCTAATATTATGTTATCTGTGGTAATGTCTAGAACCAGTACACTTATTTGATAAAATCTTTTACCATTTGAAAGGTACATTATTTCGGATGGTTATAAGCTACAAATTATTATATCCCAGCCTAAGCTGGGGCGGGCCACTATTAATATTATTACTGGGCCCCCGTGTTGGAGTACAGCCTGCTCTCTCTCACAGAAAGGTGGCCTATGTCCCAGCAGTGAGTACTTAAAGGGTAATTGGGCTATGATTAAAATCAATACGGTACCTTGTAAATATTTTGCTGGATAAGCTTTTGAGATGGGCATTCTGGCTAAGACCCAAACCTAAGAAAAATGGTTATAAGCTTAATTTTAGAGCACTCCTCCAGAAGCCGAGCCCAATCTCTTATGTAAAGGTCGTGGAACGAGGTGAAGCGCGGTCGTCATGGAGGACTGCTGTAGATGATCGGATTTTAAGTCAACTCTGTAGTTGTATCGGTACACGCTCTTTATGCACACAACTAAGGAGTGGTATTCCCTGCCGGAGTTTGTGTTGCCTGATAACTACAACCTAGGGGTCTTTAAGTCAAGAGTGAATAGGTAACTTCTAGGCAAGCGTGCTTCACCGTCGACCACATAATCGCTTACCATCAGGTGAGATTGTGGTCAAGCGCGAGCTTACAAATAATAAAATAAAAATTACAGCGTCAAACTCCATACAACCTGCTTTTTCAACTAATGCCTAATACAAAATTACTAACAATGATTATTTCTTCTTCCTACCCGCCGCTCGGAACGCCGTGGGAACCCGTACACGTAACTATACCCTTCTAACAGGCATCCTTCGTTACAAAGTGGATTTTCAATCTCTGCAACTCGACGAACCGCTAGACGACGTAGACTTAGACGATTATTAAAAAATATACGTTTCACTTATATGAGAAAAAAACATAAAAAACACCATTTCGACTCTTAGCTTTAGGATTTAATGCTTGCATTATGATTGTGTCTTGAGTCGTATTGGTTTTGACGCTGCGTTTTTTGAGAATATTTTTTTATTCGACTATTCAGCCTTTGAATGAACATAATAGGCGGTACTAACTGGGTACACATTGATATTCCACCGATAGACAGATACATTTATGAAAACTTTTTATTCAAATCCTGGTGAGTTAGAACTAAAGTTCGCTGCAGCGCTAAAGCATTTTTTATGTTGTCTAATCAAACTATTAAATTATGCAGCGCTAGATCGCTTAAAGAGTTTAGTTTATTCGCGATCAAAACGTCGTAAGCGCCATGAAATTCATAACGTTTACGCGTTACGTTCAACAGAGTGTAAAGTAAGCTGTACGGATTGCAGTACAGTTCAGTCGGACAGTGTTCGGATCGCCAAATCTATTGCGTAGTACTATGGTAACACGATAACCCTTGGCGAGACTGGACGGTGTCCATAAGCTCTTAGAGCAAGATTGTTTTGAGTGTGCGTAAGGGACAGATGTATATGGCTTGTATACATCCGGGTATCATATAGGGTACGGGGGCAGGTCTCATATTGTTTGGCTTCTAACTACCGTAACGACTACCAAAGACTAATTACAGCTAGGACCAACAGTTCAACGTGCTTTCCGAAGCGCGACTAATAAACTAAAATTATATCACCACTTTAGGCGTAGTTAGATTTGTGTCTAGTCCTGTTCATAAGGATCAGTCAAACTGTAGCACTCCGCATCCACATACCTCGACTAGTTGACATAATTAATTTGAACATTAATCGTCAGAGGCTAAATAGTCGAAAGCCACAGAGCATGGAGACGTCTCGAGGTCACTATTTGAGACAGCATGTATAAAACTTTCCATACAAACCAACCGTCTCAGTGTGTATAACCGTTTACGCAGAGAAATTGACGGCCCATGACTATTGGGCTTTGTATGTCTTTGACAGACAAAGCCCAATAAAATCGGACCAATATCGGGCTCCAAGGACACTGACGCACCGTGAAATACTCGTCGCTTACGCGTTCGAGTCAAACCTCGGTGGTGCGTACGAGTAAGGTCCACCTGCACGAAAAACTAAACTCAGAGTTTGTTGGTAATACAAGGTTAAATTGACAGTTTGTCACAAAATATTGTCAATTTAACCTCGTGTTGGAAAATAACTCGAGAGTTTAGTTTTTCGTGCTAGTTTGCCTAAGCAGCGCGTGTTATACGGTTCTTAGGACCTCGTATCTTATTCTGCACTTAACTTCCGGTGCAGCGATTCCATAATCTATGGTTACGGGACTGATTTGAGTAGTCTGCTGATTCTAAGATATCATAGACTTAACATTGTTAGTTTCATACTTATTTGTTTTTTGTTATTGCATGTCTTGTTGTGTTTTGATAGAAGTGTGAAATTAATAATGTTATTAAGATTGAAACCGTCTCAAGCCAACAAAAGTCTAACTAGCAGTATAATAGCTAAGGACAAACTTTTTGTGCTAGTGCATCAATAATTCAAGATCGTCATTCGAGTAGGCGACTTACCTCAAAAACGCAGCGATCAAACGCCCAGTGCGTCCTAATTTTTTTCTAGTTAATATTCCCCCTCTAGTTCTAGTTGAACCTATTTTCATTATTTAGTAACTGTTTGCTTTAAAACACCACGCGTTTTTATACATTTTCCCTCTTCAAATTAATTAGTAGTTTGTTCAGTTGTTTGTTTGTTTTTTGATGTTGAACATCGGGATTATTACGAAGTTTTACGAATGAAAAAAAAAGAAAGTAAAGTGAAAATAAAGATAAAAAAAAAATATAAAAAAGAAATACAATTTTGTAAAAAAAAAACAATTGAGTGAAAAGAAACGCACATGTTTTTGAAGATATTTATGTTAATAATGGAATCTCATAATTATTGTTAGTCAGATAAACTAAAATCTTCTTACTATTTAATATAAAGTAAGATACTAAATACTGCTGGTCATGATCACATATTATAATTACATATTTGTCACCTATCGGACACAGAAACAGTTCCGCTAGGAATTTCTACTACTTAGAAAAATTCAATAAGTAATAACACCAACCGAGTATTGAACCCAGGATCATGCGCTAAGAAGTCGCGCTTACGGCCACTGATCCAATGAAATGCCGGAAAGAACTGGTAATTGACAAAATCATTATTTGCCTAATGTTTATCATTCAGCTTCAAAAAAAATAGTATGACGAAAAAACGTATAAAATGACTGGCCTTATAAAATCTGCTGAAATATTACATTAAATAAATAATATTTACAACATTTAGATATAATTTGAACATGTTAGTCGAATCATAAGCAATGAGTTACAAGACAAGAAAATAATATAGCATGCAGGAATAAGCATTTTTCTGTATCTCTATGCATTTCTGTAATTAAGAACTGTAATTTGCTAGAGCGAGCAAATATCTTAGGTCATTCGCGAAGAAAATCTTTTTACATGCGCATGATTGGACTTCTTGAATAAGCGATGTGGTATGTAAAGATTGTAAAATGTGCCAATGGGAAAAAACCAGAGTTTATTCAATACGGCCTTCTTACTCTGAAATGCGTTCGCAAATTAATTTCCAAAAAAATGTAAAAAATATGTGCATTTGGATAAATAATTTAAACACTTATACTTAAGGTTTAGTTTTGGGATGCGAAAATAACAAATTCTATGATTTTGATATTACTAGTCATTAGAAAATCAACTTAAAAGCAGTTGTATAAAGTTGATTTTTGTTAAAGTGGAAACAAGTACGATAGTCCTTAAAAAAATTACTTCTGAGTGTCAGAAAAGGAGAGATATATAGAAAAAAAATGCTATTATATTCTGATAAATATTATTTACCCTTTTAAAAAACTGCGTAATAATCCCGATTTGATAGAAAACTTTTGAAATGTAATCTGCATAATCAATATTATGATGAACAGTATATATCAGCGATAATATACATCTAAATAAATGAAATATATAAATAAATAACAGTCGGTACACGTTTTGTGGTCGTTTTCTAGTTAGATTTTGAAAAAAAATATACCATGCAATAAAGCAAACGAACGAGGAGTCTGTGTTTCCCGATAGCTACAACCTAGGGGTCTTTAAATCAAAGAGTGAATAGGTTACTTCATGGCAAGCGTGCTCCATCGTCGTCCACATCATGGCTTGGAAGTGACATAGTGGTAAAACACGAGCCTAATAAAGCTTAACATAAGTTAATCCCTGTCAATATTTGCGTATCTAATTCAAAAATTGTCGAAAATACCCATTTATTCACGACAATCATCTTTCATCTTGTCTAACCGAATGCAATTAAATACAAGTAATTTGAAACAACTGCCTGTCTGATCTCCAAATCTCTGTTACTGGGTACAACAACACAATTTAGGCTGGTTGACATTTGACCAGATAAAATCGGATCTATTTCTATCTGACCTCCAAATCCTAGTTACTGGGTACAACGACATAGTTTAGGCTGGTTGTCATTGTGACCAGATAAAATCGGACCAATTTCTATCTGACCTCCAAATCCCAGTTACTGGGTACAACGACACAGTTTAGGCTAGTTGTCATTGTGACCAGACAAAATCGGACCAACTTCTATCTGACCTCCAAATCCCAGTTACTGGGTACAACGACACGGTCTAGGCTGGTTGTCATTGTGACCAGATAAAATCGGACCAATTTCTATCTGACCTCCAAATCCCAGTTACTGGGTACAACGATACAGTTTAAGCAGGTTGTCATTTTGACCAGATAATAAAAAACTTTTCTACAAAAATTACAACCGACTTCCAAACAAAAACACTACAAAGTAAAAAATAACTTCAATTTCGGAAGTCGGTGTTTCTGTTTTCGTTTCTTCGTTTTTTGACACCGACTTCCAAAATTGAAGTTATTTTTTACTTTGTAGTGTTTTTGTTTGGAAGTCGGTTGTAATTTTTGTAGAAAAGTTTTTTATTTTCCACTTTTTAGTTGTGGTACATAATAGACCAGTTCTATAGGCTAGGTACCTACGCGTATAGTTCCCAAAGTGAAGCTAGAATAGATTAACCTAAGACATGAAACTTATACAAAATCGGTGCAATGAAAGTATACCAGGGTGAACTGTTCACACCTGCGTACCCCTTTAGAGCGTATCAGTGTGATGTTATGTTATGAAATGGTGTAAACAATAAACAGACATGCGATTAGATCTATCCCGAGTGATTTGCCGTCATTTATTGAAGAGTTCTGATGTATTTCTCCGAAGTTCTTCATCAGATCTTGATGAAAATTAAATGGGACCACACGACAAGCACCTGCTTCCAATTAAAAAAAGAATCATCAAAATCGGTTCACCCAATGAAAAGTTCTGAGGTAACAAACATAAAAAAAAAAAAAAATACAGTCGAATTGAGAACCTCCTCCTTTTTGCGAAGTCGGTTAAAAACGGTCCTATTTTTATCTGACCTTCAAATCCCAGTAACTGGGTGCTACAACACAGTTTAGGCTGGTTGTCATTGTGACCACATAAACTCGGGCCTATTTCTATCTGACCTTCACAAACCAGTTACTGGGTCTTATCAGAAGGTTTCGCGTTTTGGAGGAAGTGCTAATGTTACCAAAATAATCACAAAATGTGTACACGACCATTAAATTATTTAATATTTGTTGTCCAGAAATATTCGCTAAGTATTTACTGCGTAGATTTTTTAATACATAACATATTTATATTTATCACGACTAATAATAAAACATTTGTGTGTATTTCGTTTTCACATTTTCTTCTTATTTCTCATCGTACGCCTACCTATAAGTGTTGTACAGATTTTTATATATACTTTTAGTGTAGAAATCTTATACGATGCATGGAAAGCAGTATGTGTGGAATGGGCGGGGTCTATGCAAACTGAAGATCTTTTATGAAATCATAAATTGAGTGAATAAATCTGCCAGTACTTGGTTTAACAGTAAAATTTTGTAAAGAGAACGAACGAGTTTTGATCAAGAATGCTCGAAGATGCGTAAATGAAATCTAATAGCACTATGAATGGACGACACGGTTGTCGCAGTGGTTGGGCGATCGGCTGTCGCTCTGCGTGTGGGTTTGATTCCCGCACGGAACAAATATATGTATGGCCTACAGAAAGTATAACGTTTTAAAAAAATCGTTATCTTGAAAACTGTTCTGATGGAGTCATCACATGAAAAAAAAAAATTGCAACAGCGATCGTTACGACAGATGGCTTCATTTAAAGTGTCAAGTTGATTAAACATTACCCTCCCTTCTAGCTCCGTCGGATAAAAAAGGGAAATTTTACGTTCACCCCGCCCACATTCCTATGCTTGCTAAACAATATACCAAACACGCTTAACTTGAAACGAATCTAAACTAAATTTGATTGATATTCATATACACTTAGAAAGATAATGTTTTGATGTTTTTAGTTACTGTTTTATTAAAGCACCTTTGTTATTGTTATTTGGCGATCGCATTTAAAAGGGCAAGGCAACCCAGCAATGGCGTGGCGGTGGTGGTGGCGGTGTCCATCTTAAGGTCCAGTTTTTTTATCAGTAGTTGACTCAACCAATGGTTTACATATGCTAACCAAAAGTTTAAAAACTCGGTAAAATGCGTATTTTCAACAATTAGCCTCACAAATAGTCAAATAAGTTGGATTTAATTATTTGAACTCTTGTTATAAGATAACATGCGTTTTATTATTGAAATTTGAAACCAATAGTTACCACAATTAACCATTGGTTAAGTTAGCTAGGGATCAAAAACTGGGCCTTAGTCGATGAATCTAATTTAAATATTATTGTAAGGCCCGCTTGCGCCACTCTGGGTTATCTTACTAACTGCGAGTTAGTAGTTAACCCTGTGTTATTTATGACATTTGTCTATGACATGATTATGTTAAATTTACCTCGTGTTGGCAACTAACTCTGGGTTAACTTTTTCACGAAAATTGGCTTAGGGCCGAGTTTCTCACCTATAAATTATCGCAGAATTAATGTGGCAAATTGTCAACCACGCGTTATCTGCTGTGATTGGCCATTGAAAATTTATTCAACCAATCAGAGCAGCTAATATTATATTTCTTTGATGATTATGTGAGAAACTGCTCATACAGATCTTTCATAGTTATTTTACCTTTGATAGCGACCTTATGGCTATGAGAATAAAGATTACATTCTTGCGAAATCCGTGGTAAAAACTGTGAACGAACTGTACGTTCATAAAAAATAAAAGGCTGCGTTAAAGATGCGATTGTGTAAATCCACGTAAAGTTACTGGTAACTAGTTTTGTGTATTAAAGTACAAATCAATCAGTTCAGTCTTGCAACTAACATATAGTAGTCACATCGGATCTTTGTGTCTCTGAAGTTGGCTCTACGAACCATTGCGCAAGAAACAGTTTGTCATCGAGTATACTGCATACAGTAAGCGAGATAGGACGATGCGACAAACGTATGCGAGCGATAGAGACAGTTATACAATGCTATCTTCTACTTCAACATTGACACAAAATAGCTACAGCGCAGGGTCTTGCTAACCAACTTCAGAGGTACAAAGAACTGTTGTGAGTATACTAAGCGACAAATAATTGTAATGCCTAAGGCCGAAAGTGCACTGACATGCGCTTAGAAACACCTGGTAAGTAACGAACAATGCAAAATGTTCGTTACCAGCCGCACTATGCTCTTGGCATTTTTATGAAGTTCCATCATCACTTACCATCAGGTGAAAAAGTGATCAAACGTGAGCCTAACAAAAATAAATGCTGACTCAAGCGAGGAAAAGTGTGTCGCTTAGTGTAAGTTAAAACAAACATTATCCTAGTTAAAATACGGTCTATTATCTATTGCACATTTTATTGCTAAAACTGTAGTCATTTTAAAATAAACCTACTGTTCCTTTTCTTATATTTGACTTTAATATAAGCAATAATATCCTTCTGTTGTTATACTGGCTCAAATCTTTATCATTGTCAAAGGATGCAATCATAAACATTTAACCACATTCTTAATCTTCATCGCTAAAATATTTCATTAACTTGCAACACCAACATTCTGATGGAGTTGTCACATGAAAAAAATAATTTCTGATTATTATCAACAGATGGCTCTTTCAAAATGTTTCTTATAAGGTTACACAAAAATAGGCTATAACACTTTTGTACCGAAGGCTGTAAAAAATATGTAATATTTTGTATTATAGAGTTATTAGGTTTAAAATGTATCAATGCAAATCTGGAAGGAATTAGTTTAGTGTTACATAAAGTTTGTCACTCAAAATCAAAATAGACAAGGTGTGGATTTGCAAACTCGCCATGCTTGGGGCGATTATTAAAAGACAAGAAATGATTTAGGCATGCATTCTGGAGAGAACAGTACCTTTTTTTCTGTTTATATTTTTTTTTTTTTTTCATAAAGATCTTTGCCCCACACTAGGAATTTCTTGCTGTATCGTGGGTGCGTTTACAAACATATAAACTCACATACACAACACCCAGAGCCGCAACAACTATCTTTAGGTCACACAAATATTTCGTGCAGGAATCGAAACCGCGACACGCAGCGCAGCAGTCAATCGCTCAACCACTGCGCACAGGTGGTATAAGTTGTTGATCGAACCCAAGAAGGCACATAACTTTTTTTAGTTTCTTCCATCAACACTACTCTCAAAACGGTGAAGGAAGAGATGAGGAAACCGGCATGTCCTAGAAGCCAAAATAACAAAGCCATGTGCCATCTATCAAACTGCTGTGAACGGTCTACGGTCCACTTTCTCACGCTAAGAGAAAGCCTGTACTGTGTCCCAGCAGTGGGAACAATTATTGATTTATTTGTTTATCCTAGCAATGAAACGCCTTACACCAATGGAGCTCAAACTTGTACTAACTATAAAT
The DNA here is from genome assembly GCA_947562075.1 of Orthosia gracilis. Lineage (NCBI taxonomy): Eukaryota > Metazoa > Arthropoda > Insecta > Lepidoptera > Noctuidae > Orthosia > Orthosia gracilis. Next base: position 56,071,370 of record OX387266.1, read on the forward strand.
CCAGGTTTCCTTACGATGTTTTCCTTCACCGTTGTCAGTAATGTCCAAAATAAACTTAAGTACATGTAAATTGAAAAAGTCACATTGGTACTTGCCCGGATTTGAACCGATGACCACAAGCACGAGAGGCGAGGTCTTAGCAATTGGGCCACCAGACGATATAATCTAATTATAGTATTACTAGCTTTTACCCGCGGCTTAGCTCGCAGTGAAGCTATTAAAAAAAAAATGTATCCTATGTTACTTCTAATACCTCCAAGAATATATGTACAAAGTTTCATGATAATCGGTTCAGTAGTTTTTGAGTGAAACCGTAACAAACAAACTTACATTCACATTTATAATATTAGTATGGATTAGGTATATGTACTAAGATTTGGTTGAGTCAAGAAAGATTATATATTTTTGTGGCGAGGTTGCAAATCCATATCTAGTTTAAAAAAAAAATAAACAATGTAAACAAATATTAAAGGTATGTCAAATAGGAAATTTTAACGATTATTGCAAACCTCGCAGGGTGAATGATCTCAAAATATCGTTGTAATTTTCAGAAATAAAGAAATGTAACGTATAAAAGAAGAAAAATGTTATAGAAGAAACTCATTGCAATTTAGGTGATTTTGGAAAACAATTTTATAACTATAAGGTTTAGTTTCGGCTACAACTTCTATATTTTAATGACATTTTAAACAGTCATTCCGAATTCAACTTAATTCTGGTTGTAGTAAAGTTGAAATTAAGGGCGTGAGTTAGCAAATTAGCAATATTGTTGAGAAACTAAAAGAAGTAGGAATAGTAATTTTTCCTTGAAAAACCCTGATATATCCTTGTTGGTTCGCGAAGTAACGGTCCGCTTTTAAATTGTTTTCTCGATTCTGAATTCGAATCTTAAAACGTGCGATACTTAACAACGCTGGCAACTAGTGTTAAGTACTTTTTAAATATCGAATAGACTTGTTTCTTAGTATGGTTTTAATGCCCAACTGTTGGAGCAGGCTTCCAGGCTGACCCAAACCAGCTGAATATAAGCATTTTACATGAAGGAGCAGCCTATCTGAATTCCACATCCCAGAGACTGGGCACCACGATACAGCTTAGTCTGGTTGTCATCTGTGACCAAAAAAAAACGGGCCGTTACGTACTGCGAAATCGAACTCAAAAGAGCCTTAACTTGAAAGCCGACCTAGATTTAAAATTAAGCCAATAAACCCATATAACATAGTTTGTATCAATGAATAAGACGCTTACATAGGATTATAAAGAAGCTAACTAAATACATAAACATATGCACTAAAATATTATAATAATAAATTAACCAGTGATTATGTGTAAAGGAATCTTACAAAATGGGTAGTTTACTGAATTCGTTTTTGTGCGTCAGGTTGATTAATAAAATATATTGGACACGTATTTTTCTTTTGTCACGTAAACATAAAGTGACGACGATATAATGCGTTGAAATATCGTGTGACGTCACGCCGCTAGTACACTTTATACTGCCTTAGTGACGTCACAAGCCCCCACTCCTGAACTTTGATGCGCTTTAACTTTGTAATTTTTTTTTTGATTTGGTAAAGCAAGAAATATGTGTCCAATATTATTAGACAATCTCACTGAAGGAAACATCCCTTTTAGTGTAAGTTTGCGTCATGTAAGTTTGTCGCTCTGGGGCCTTAGGCGGGTCACTTACTTGTTGATCAAAAACTACGTCTAAGCAATGCTTTAGGCATGGCTATTCTTCAGGATTTGATTCTGATACAAGATTATGTCAAACTCATTTCGTGCCTTTTTGCTGCTAAAAAAAACAAAATAAAACTTTATCAATTCTTGTCATAAACGAGACAATTTTTACTATGTTTACCTTTGTACAGTAACATGGCCGAAATATCCTGGCAAGTATGAGTAGTGAAAATCGGATTCCATTACTAAATAGAGTTTATTAGAATTAGGGTCTTAGTGCATCGTCAATACGACACATTTTATATTGTCCCCATAAAACAAAGAATTTAATAAATATTTATACATTTATTAGCTGTTCGAATATTTCTGGACAAGTTTTTACGACAGTCGTATATATTCATCATAACAAAAATATATAGAGAAGCATATTGTATGAACATTTTAAAGAGAAGGTAATTTTTTAAAGGAGCTTCGAGTATTTTATAGCATCCGGGGAAATAATTTTATAAATCTACTTAATAGGAGGACCAAACTAAAGGAAGAAAGCAAAGAATAACAATTAGTAGTCGATTTAAGAAAAGGTCAACGAAATTGCTAAATTAAATAATTCATTTTTTTTTTATAAAATTAAGTGATAAAAATGATTTCAATTATTATAGTGCAATAAGAAACGAAAGATTTGTAACAAATTGTTTTATCTTAGTTAAGGGTGTGTTAAAATTTAAGGTAACAAGTTGGATTGTATGCTTTTCTTATATATAAAAGAGTTTGCAATGGTATTTGTTCGTTATTATTGTGACTACCGACTAAAAAAAATTTCCAGCTTTGTCTATGCGATGCTTCCTCATATTGCAGCTGTCGTTAGGCGGTGATCCCTTTTTTTGTATACGGGGAGATACCTTCAAAAGGCGCCTGGACTTTAGAGATAAAGACTGGTCTTTATCCCTTGATCTCCCTGGGGATTGTAGGATTTTAACCTCGCTAAAACCACCCCGGTGATCATCATCAGCAGTAGCAGTAGACCCCAGTCCTAGTTAGGACACATCCCTGGTGAGACATCCTGTAAGATCGTCTCCCCTGAGCTTTCGCTGTGCATGGCAGCGCGTGATCACTGTGTCACCGTGTTTCCTGGATTCACATGGTGCCTGGACGAAGTTGTGGATTCGCTAGACCACTTGCCCGCGGACTATGATCATCCAACTTGACTAGCGTTAGTCCGTCTTATGTCTGTTGGATGTGTGACCATCACAGACAGATAGATTATAGTAGATACAGTTTAATTGTTTCTTCAGGACTCGATGAGATTCATTGACAAATGATAAATGATTTTATTTCTGTAAGTTAGTTTGTACAAACACTTGCATGTCGATCATATTTTTTAAAACTAGATGACGTCGGCGTTTCCTATCTTACTACTCTGAGAAGAAAGGCCGAAACAAACCCAGAGGTCACAGTCTCTGTTAAGACCATGTGAAGTTAGGTCATGTGAAGACCATGTAGACTGAAGTCTGAAATGGTCTTTTGAGGAAAGAACCAGCCAGATTTAGTGAAACTGTCCAGTCAGTGCACGCATTTATCAATAACCGTGCAGCTCAACTCAGAATTTAAGGAGCCCAACGATTCGACGAATAATACCAAAGAAAGGACATTCGGGTAGGCCGCATAAACTACTCAAACTGCCAGACCATGATTAAAACTAACTTAGATGAATTAAAATTAAAAACAAATAAAAAAGTATGATCCACATAGTCTTCACATTCACAAAAATTAAAATAAAATAGTATAATACTTTAAAAAGTAAATATTCTTGGCATTGCAAGAAAACCAAAAAAAAAACTAAATTCGTGGTGCAAAATATATAAAAAATCAAAATTATTTGACTCGGCGCATTTCTGGCACTCGTCACTGTTGATATCGGCTTCAGGAGTTGCACTTCTGGAAATAGTAGTGAGGACCACAACCCGCGAGAAAGTGTATCTACTAAATTCCCCACTTGACTATCAGGTCGTAATCGGTGTTCCTGAAAGCTCCAACCTGGGGGTCTTAAAGTCTTCAGTGAATAGGTTACTTCTAGGCAAGCGTGCTTCGCCATCGACCACATCATCGCTTACCATCAGGTGAAACCAACGACGATATAACCACTTGACGGCGCATACAGTGCCCCGACGCTCGAAAACTATTAGTATTTTGTCGCCTATGTAAAGGCTTCGGTACTAGTAACCATTTTAGTTGTGTCCAGTTATTAGACCTGTATGCACGCTAAATAAATACAAATTGTTTTATCTTTTAATTGCAATTATAACGCATAAAAATGCCCCATGCGCCGTAAAGGAGTATGGGAAACATGCCAAGACATCTAGTTACAAAAAGGATGGCATAACTTTTCATCGGCAAGTAAACAGTACGAAAATTATTTTTAATTTAATCAGATTATGAGACACCGCAGGGATCTAGTTAAAATGGTGGATGGGGTAAACGAGCACAATTTTGAGTCCCGCGTTGATGTCTTTTGGAAAAGTCTCGCTCTTTCACTAGACAATTCTAATGCTTCTATCCCTTTCTCTCCCTTTGTATTTTTATCGTAAATATCTGTGCTGTTACTTTTAATAGCTGAAGTCGATATCGATAATAATAAAATTAAACTTAATAAAAAATGTATGAAAAAATATCTATCTACTTTTAACCGACTTAAAAAAGGAGGGTGTTCTCAGTTCGTCGAATTTTCTTATGTATTATGTTCCCGGATTACTCGTAGACGGCTTGACCGATTTGGAAAAATACTTTTTGTTTCTCTATGTCCCCGACAAACATATTTATATTTGTAATTGATTGATTTTTATTAAATAATATTTATATGATTTTAATTGAGTATTTTTAATAATGTTAAAATCCATTTTATCGATATCGACAATTTTCCCTTAATCGAGTTGATCAACCCTAACGATAGCCATACCTACGCAACTTACTTTGAACTGACCAATTGCAGCCGCGCGTTCTTCCTCGTCTCCCGGCCCGCGGTAGTGAGTCGTGTGCTTCGAAGAAATCGGCCTATAAGCTCTCTAGTGGTTATATTCTCTTTGGGTGAAACAGTGGTCAAACGCGAGCCCATCAATAATAAAATGGTGGACAGCCTGCTAGTTAGTCAACTCCCAAAATATATTTTCGTTTTAAGTATTTCCTAAATTTTCTTTTTAATTTAAGTCGTAAGGAAGAAATAATTATGTAAGTTGGTTTGAAAAGTTTTGTTTTCACTTTCATCCATTTTCGAATTGATTGTTCATAGTATGCATTGACTTGAATTTTATTGTGATTCTTTCATTGCCTACAAACACAGGAACGTAAGTCTTTAGAAGCGCAGATCAGAAGATTACATTGAATTGAATAACAAACTTTGAGTACATAGATGTAACGCCTAAAATTGAATAAATAACGAGGCAGACATCAAAAGACTCCTGGAGCCGCCTGTCAACGCCATCATGATCCCGCTGACAGAAAGGGATAGTGCTATTCTTCTGTATAGCTCCGTCTCCCTCACAGTGGAACCATGATAGTTTTGACACTTCAAAGCAAGGTTGTCACTGTCAAGGTTGTTCATTTGTATTTTTTCCTACTCCTCCGTTATTCTTTTCTGATTAATTTCGTTACGGGATCCAAGACAGTTATATTCATTCGCCGGGACTTCATCGAGCTTCATTGTCTCGGCGCTTTTCTGGTGGTCGCCACTGTTGATTCTAGCTTTCAGGAGTTGCAGTGGTTTGGGAATAGTGCGGCGGGATTGTTGTCAAGGTTGTTTAGTCATTGATTTTGTGCCTTATAATATTGAAATCAAAGTTTATTTTTCAATGTTGTAAGATTATCTTCTCTGTGCTCTTTATAAGGAGTTAAATGACCAAACATTTTAATAAATGACATTTATTTAGTAAAACATTTTTACTAACATCTTTTTCTTTTACTGACATGCTAACTAACACTGGAAACGAGGTAATTTCAACATTTTGTAGTGTGCGTGTGTTATTTTTATATTTATTTACGTTTTCTTGCATGGATGGTGGTATATTTTTAAAACAAAAACTGCACGGTTTTAATATATTATGATAAGGATTTTCAAAATTCTGCATGTGACTGTGATCTGTGTGGAAAAATGCAAGAATTTATTACCTAGATCTAAACTTTAATCCAATTGCGATAACATTAGACGTTTAAATTAGCCCATTTTACAGCCCGTTCAACCGATTTTCTCTCTTCTTCTATTGCGTTGGTGATACGACAAATGGTAGCTGTAGTAAACAGTTGGTTTTGGTAACAGGTTTATACTTTTTATGTCATCCTTACGGTTACGGGGTAGAACTCAAAATCGGTTGAACGGACTGTAAAAAGATTTAGAAACATATCTAATGTTATTTCAAATGGAGTTTACGTCACGGAAGCTTTTTGTACACATGTATGAAAAAATACCTTATAGTGAGTTAAGCTTAATACTTAGCTCTTAGTCTGCAACCGGCTTTAGCTGCATCTAAAAAGCAGCAGCCTTATTGCGAGATAAAAGATGTGATGTGGATTTCCGTCTATGTGATTGGTCGATTTTTTATACCGTTTGCCTTGCCGAATTCAATACGCAATAAGACTGCTTATTTTGAAATTGAATAACTTTAAAGGCTCACTTCCGACCAGAGACACTGACGCGTTGACACTGAAATTCGCGGCGAGAAGGTCTAAAGCGACGTGTATAATACGTATCTTTTACACTTTCCGAGTCCAAACAATTCGACCGCGTTAGCGATGGTTAGGACTTTTTTGCCGCAAATGATGTGTCGCAGTAGACTTTTAGTTCGAACGGACGTGAGCCTTAAAGTATTCAAAATCAACTAGCAAGGTTTGATTTGACCACAGAACCCAAAAAAATTATCGACTTTTCTTCAACAACTTTTAATATCTCTTATTATTGTCCACAGGCCTCCTCCGTTACAAGGTGGACTTCCAATCAATGCAGCTCGACGACGAAGAGATCGACAATCTGTACGACATCGACGACTATTAAGCGCGCGTCTCCGTCGCATTGTCGCAACTGTGTGCCGTGTCGCACGGCTGCGTTCGATGTGTGCCTTTACTTATATAATATTAGGTCAATTTAAATTATGTTCGTGAACTTTTACAGGCTTGATGGGTGATTTCTTATGATAATTAATAAAAATAAAATCAATTTCAAGTAAGTTCGACACTACTATGGCAGAGTTTCTGGAACGAAAATTATCTCAAGCGACAATTTTCAAACGCTCTCTAGATGCTTTGATTGATTGAAGATTATTTCAACATCCAAAAGCGTGGCTTACCTTGTGTTTAATTTGTGACGCACCGAAGACTTCTTTCCAGAGACCGTGTTTCATCGGTACAGTGAAGTCTGAAGTTTCGCTGATCAATTTAATTTGACCTTTTATTATGATGGTATACTGTCATATTTTAATGCTCACCTTTTGAAATATACTCACGCCGTTCTGTCAAGGGGTTAGGCAAACATTACAATGCTCCGCGGTTCGATTGTTACTAAGTAACATATTTAAAGCACAGATAATATAATACTAGCATCCTAACTAAGATTGTTTTAATTTTTTTATGAATTTATTTACTGAAATTGCCATTGAGGCACTTATTCTTGAAGACCAGGCAGGTACTGATCTTAAGTGCCATGAAATTTTAGTGTTGGCACCACAGAGCTAGGATTCTCCTCAGCGACAGCTGTTAAAGGTTAAGTCAATATTTCCCATTCAAACTAGGTTTGTCAATTTTTACTCCATTTTTACCTCAAAGGGCTAAACTCTTCTCTGTGTAAAATCGGTCACCCGTCCACGAATCGATCTTCAAGGTTAAGCAACGGTTGCTGAGGTGGTCAGCAACCGTTGCTTAACCTTGAAGATCGACCCGTGCAGCTTTTATTATTTAGCCACGAGCTCCTGTAAATATTAATGACAGTGTACCACCAATTTACTAAAAGACTGACAGTTTGCAATAAAAGTATATTAACGTTGTCCGTTGCTGAATGAGTTGTTAAAAGAACTGTTGGTCTGAAGGCGTTGAACCAGTGGTTTAGCCGTAGTAAATGTAATACCAACCTTTGGCAGTCCCACTGGTGGGCAAAGGCGTCTTCTCATACAGAGAAGGCGCGGTAAGGCTCGAAAACCGGAAAAAAATTGAACCGCCTAAGTACATAGGGAACTTTTTCTTCCAGTTTTGTTCAATATTTTAGGCAACAAAAGTTCGTAAATAGGTTCTGTGCAATTAACTAGTTATGAACGGTTTTTGCCGCCTACCATCAATACCGTGCTGAAATACAAAAACGATTCAATTTTTAGACGTGCGCCGCCTAAATGGGTTAATTGGGGTTTTCAATAACGCTCTTAAAGTTTGGACTCGTTAACGATAAAACCGATAACATTGAATAACTTGGTTATTTTTAAATCGGTTCCAAGCCTTGCGCACGAGCATTGATATGACCCACACTTGCTCAAGGTGAGTTGTTGGATTATAGCTAGGCCGAGATTAATTAACACTAGCTTTTGCTCGCGGCTTCGCTCTTGTGACTGGCCACAAGAATCGTGCATTTTTGTTACGTAAAAGTAGCTCTCAGCGTAACTTTTTATTATTGAATGTTTTTTTTTTTGTAATTGAATCAGTTCTTCCTTTTAATAACATAATTATAAACAATTTTATCTTTTTATATTATTACTTTAGATTACTTAGTTAGTTTTTGGCCGAGGCGATGATTTTATTTTTATGTTTTAAAATTACCGTGTAAGGATTTAATAGCTGAAATACAATAATATAAAAATTTTATGCGAGGGTAGGCGGAGGTATTATATATAGTACACCCAGAATTATTTGTTCTAAATATAGGTACAGTATAAGATACAACAAACTATCGTATTAATGTCACCAATATGAGAAGGAAGGTTCGTACTTAAAAATACCCATGAACAACATAACCTCACCTTTTGTTGAAGTCGAGTAAATTTTTTATTATGTCTAGAGACGCGGGCGTCAACGTAGATTTACTCCCGGTTTCTCAAAACTCGATTATCTGGCACATTAACATCTTCGACGAATAATCGCCGGTTATCTGCTGTGATTGGCTGTTGATAAATGCATTCTACCAATCACAGCAGATAACGCGTGTCACATTAATTTTGCTATAATTTAGCGTTGAGAAACCCGGCCTTAGTCAATACCGACTAACCGAATGACTTCTGTACAAACGGCTGCTAAGTTTGTTTTAAAAATAAATAAATATACTATTAAATCCAAGGAACGAAGCTGCTTATAGGCAAATACTCTGCCTAAATTGTCTGCATTGATAAATCTGCCTAGTCGTTTTCTCACTAATGTTGGGGTCGGCTCCCAATCCTGGATGCAGTGGAATCCTAGTATTGAACACGGAGGGACTGCCTGTTTGCATATATAATTTATCACAAGAATTACCATCATTCTGGCTTAAATAAAGACTGATTTGTTACCGTCACAAGAAAACCACTGGTTACACCCAAAGTATTGCTATAAGACACGGCACACATTCTCGACTGTTAAGATCGCATTTGGAACTTCTATACGCACTTAGTCGCAAAATATCGTCAAACAGTCCATTGCAATAATTAGAACATGACAGTATTTTTGTTGGCGATCGCGCGACTAAATCGCAAACGCGTGCGACTAACCGCAAAATCGTGCGACTAAATCGCAAGCTCCAAATGCGATCGGTATTTTAAAAACCAACCAAGACATCTGTATTTTTTTGTTCTCATTAAAAATACGTGATTATTTTAATTACTATAAAAGAATATGATTTCCTATGTATTAGCTAATAACACCTGCACAGGTTTTTAAACTATTTTATTTGTTATATTGTATGATAATAAACTTGCGGTTGGTGGATCACGATATTTCTTTATTTTTTACCCTTACCTCTCAAAAAACCTTCTGTAAGACAAGCATCAACCAACAGCGAGACGCAAACGGAACGGCAACACAGCGCTTGAGCCCAACTCGGATGGTAGACAGCCTAATTTTTTATTTAACTTGCAATGTATGTAAGTGTGTTCAAATCTTGCAACTGAATTTTAAAGCAGTTATCCTCCAGCGATTATGATGAAATATTGCACACAGGTTTAGTTTGGATGACAATGCATGGTTAGCTAAGTGACCTCATTCTAAATCCAATATGGCTGACGGCCCAAGATGGCGGACTATTTATTTTTTGTGCACTGCCATGTTATGTAGGTACCCATAAATAGTATATTATGCAACTAGTGAATAAAGGACGGTTTTAAAGCGAGGGCCATAGATGAATCACGAACAAGTGAAGGATTCTAAAAACTGAATCACGAGCATAGCGAGTGATTCAAGTGTTAGAATCCTGAGCGATGCGAGTGATACATGGCCCTCGATATAAATCCGTTTTATTCAAGAGTTGCATACTATATTTTATACCATGACTACGAGAAAAAGAAGGATCTAAGCCAAAAGCATAAGGAATAATAATAAATAAATAAATGGTTTATTACCTTCAAAATTTATAGAAAATGAGAAACCTCAGGACTTCACATTTTTTGAAAATTGAAGCTGAGCTAGGTAACAACACCTGTGTTTCAGGGGCCACCTCCGTTACGTTACATAATTATAATTACTTAAACTCCAATGCAATTAATATTAGAATTACAATCCAAATAAGTTTTCACTAAACATCCTAGACCAAAATCAAAATCATTAACAAATTCCTAAATATAAACAAACTCAAAATTAAATCGACGAAGGAGTTTGAAATTCGAATATTCTTTGTTTGCACAAGAAGTTTGTATCGAGTATTTTATGCGCAAGTAGGTTGTATAGCATTGAGATGGAGGTCAAATATATATTGGTGTGTTCTAAATTCAAACACCAAAACAGTGATTAAAAGTGCTTTTTATTCACTGTTTTCAGTGAATAAAATAAGCTTTTTAGAGGGGGAATGGTATAAAAAGTATTTGCTGAGAAGAATACGAAAAAAGCTTGTTTAAAAAAAGATTTTTAATGCATAATTGTAACCAGAGCGACTGCCCGAGTTACCGCATAGCGCGGTACGTAGGTACCTCAAATTCTGGCCAGCGAGCTGTCTAGTTAATTCGTTCGGGTTGTAAAGAACGACCATCTCACGAAGGCGGATGAATTGTTACAAAATGTCTCTTATTTCGACGTCATGATAGTCTCGTAACCCGCCTTAGTGAGAGGTGGTAGAACCCCTCGTACATGTCACCATTCGTACATTAACTGCCATTGTTCAGTAAACACACGGCATAAATAACAGATTTTAATAATTGATAGTTAACTAGCTTCGCTCGCGTGAAAGTCGAAAATTAACCCGAGGGAACATATTCCCGGCATAAAAAGTATCCTATGGGCCATTCCAGACTAAAATCTAAGACTGCCAAATTTCATCCAGATCCGTCCAGCCGTTCGAGCGAAATAACAAACTTTCGCCTTTATAATATTAGTGTGATATGTCACAAATCTTAATATTTGATTTTTATAAATCCAGTCAATTATACCATAAATACGCATCTAGTAAATAAATAAAAATTCACAACGTTTCTTGCGATCGATGGCTATAGGTATAGGTTAAGACATTGTGTTAAACGCCATCTATTGCGAAGAGCTCAAAACTAAACGAAAAATCGATCGCCTACTTTTAACTATTCTATCATACAATAGATTCCAATTGAAGTTCAAAAAACGTAGTTTAAAAATGTAAATAGATAAATTACCGTTAAATAAGTGAGTCTTAATTTTTAATAATCTTATTTCAGCCAAAATCTGCCGTTCAACATGTTTTAATGATTGATACTTTCACAATGGTTACCTATGCTGCCATCTATGATGTTTTTAGGACTAATTATAACTTGTACCGGTTGAGAGTGCATGCTTGCGCAATGGTTCGCAGAGCCATCTTCAGAGACACAAAAAATCCCTGTGACTACTGTGCATATTATAACATACAAGTGTTCACTTATCTTTCTTGTTCAAACAACCTGATTTACGAGTATAAATGGATAAATTAACATTAAAGAAGGAAGTTTGAAGTTTTACTAATCGTATTCCAGTCAAATTTTTAAGTTTTTAAAATTTTAAGTAATTGTTACCTTCACATTTGTTACCTATACTGCCATCTATGATCTTTTATAAGACTTTAGCAGCCCGTAAGCGCACAAGCCCTAATTGCGTAACTTTTATGGTAGTTCAAAGCACGTACTATTATATATTAGAAAATAATAATGGTAGAGAATGCACTTTGGCATTAAGTCCACCTATGTACCACTAATGTACATGAAGCTTAAATAAATAAAATAAATAATGTCATTCATGGCTTTATAAAAAAATCGCTATAAACGACAATATAAAACACGCAATGAGGGTATTCTGAAATCATGTACACTAGGTGGCATCACTGAGACGTGAGGTCCAAGCTGCTGTCAAATGTTTTTTGACATTAGTCAAATTGACGTCAAGCAAGTTGATGTCATAAGTTAAATTTTCCAAGTAAAAGACCTCTCACCAATGTGGCGCCAACTAGTGGCGTGAATTTTCTTAAAAACCCTCATTAATACTTTTGAAGTCACAAAATGAAAAAGTTTGCGGTCGATTCCATGAATGTATGTGAGACGCAATTAGGCAGCAGGACATAATTATAGATAATAGTGACCTTTCTCACTAACACTAAGGTCAATTTTAACTTTCAATATAAACTGAATTAAAAGCAATCAAATTCAGAAATATTTCGAGTAATAGGCGTGCTGCACCATCTAGCCGATCCTTCAGTCAGTTACGCTTCTTGTAGACATTGTACAGAGAGTTGCTTTAGTAAAAACATAGATGTCACTATTAGACGTTCCATTGACTTGAGATAGATAGCGCTACGAATCCTTTATTGCAACAAAAATTAAACGATCGCTACTTATTTGTCGAACTGATGACAGCCAGATTTGCTAATTATAAAGCAATATTCCAATCTGTTTGTATAGGCTATTATATTTATATATCACATGTGGAGGTGAGACTTTTGCCCGGTTGATGGCAAAAATAAAGCTTTCTTCCAGACTTCGACTGCAACTAAGAAATACCCAATGAAGCAGATGTCTAACTGCTACAATAACTGCACAACCTAAAAAGTGCTAAAAACCCAGAGCCAGCAGGACCCAACGTATAGGACTGTTGTTTCTATGATCTGTGGTACAGGAGTAGCGCTTTCCAGGCAGACAGTCAAATCTACGAAGTCTTTGGTAATCAATGAGTTTTACGATGACACAGCAGATTGAAAGATACAAAGAAAGATATAAAAACGGACAAAACCTTACCGCACGTGTAAGTTGGCCGCAACGTGATCTTGCTGAGGTAAAAACAATCGTATGATAACGGCTTAAAGAGCAGTTTGAATATTGTAGTTATCAGCAAATGCACTCTAAAACCGTTTTGTCAAATCATCATAGATGGACATTATTGTAGGATCGACTTGCTTTATTCTGCCGAGGATATGCCTGCTGTCCACATATTTCCGGGTGCCACGGAAAGTCGGTTACGTACGATTTATATTATCTAATGATCCGGATCCCCCTGAAACGGAGATTTGTGATCAAGTTCGTATAAATCTTATCCGATTTTTCTCCGTCCCTGCCGTGTTCAGTCAGGTACGGGAACCCGGCAATGTGTGGACAGTGGTTTATACAGCTACTTGTAGAATCTTTAGTCAGTCACAGATAATATATATAGACTATAGTAAATCTCATACAAAAACAGAAGCGCGCCGTGCCTTGCGCATCGGCAAGCCTATGTTCAGCAAGACCAAGAAGACTGGGGAATATGTTCAGCCCGGCCAAGAAAATTTGGGAGAATGTTCAGCCCGGCCAAGAAGATTTGGGAGAATGTTCAGCCCGACCAAGAAGATTGGGGAGAATATTCAGCCTGGCCAAGAAGATTGGGGACAATGTTTAGCCCGGCCAAGAAGATTGGGGAGAATATTCAGCCCGACCAAGAAGATTGGGGAGCATGTTTAGCCCGTCCGAGAAGATTGGGAAGATTTTTCAACCCAGCTCAGAAGATTGGGGAGAATGTTCAGCCCGGCCAAGAAGATTTGGGAGAATGTTCAGCCCGGCCAAGAAGATTGGGGACAATGTTCAGCCCGGCCAAGAAGAATGGGGAGATTGTTCAGCCCGGCCAAGAAGATTGGGGAGATTGTTCAGCCCGGCCAAGAACATTGGGGAGAATGTTCAGCCCGGCCAAAAACACTGGGGAGTACTGTACATAAAAACAACTTGAGGAGGAAGTCCAGGCCGAGAGATTGCAAATGAAAAAATACTAAATCATTGCTCTAACCGAGACTGGAACCCACGACCGGCAGTACGTTGAGTACTTAGTGCTTGCGACAGTCAACAGTTAGTAAATAGATTTAAATACGTACTAGTAAATCTCTACAAGGAAAATAATGCCTACAAAAATATATCGACCAACTACAGTACCGTTCTCTAGCGAGAGTGTCACTATATGGAATTTAGCCGACTTTGAGTTTTTAATAAGTCCGTAATCAGAAAAAAATCTATCGATCTGTCTAAGCAGTATTTTTTTACTATCATTAGATGCCGGATAAAAAAATAACGCCCTCAATTGCTATGTTTACAAACCTATTTTTGATAAGATTACCTAACCACCTAATTGATTACTAGCTTAAAAAGGTGCCTATTCGAAAGAGCGCAATTAGATTTATTTTTTGACACCGGAGGGTAGCATATTGTACAAAATGTTTTGGGGACACTTTTATTATGCGTACAGCTAAGGAGTGGAATTCCGGCGTTTGTGTTTCCCGATAGCTACAATCTAGGAGTCTTTAAGTCAAGAGTGAATAGGTCACTTCTAGGCAAGCGTGCTTCACCGTCGAACATATCATCGCTTACCATCAGGTGAGTTAGTGGTCAAGCGCGAGACTATTGAAAAAAAAAATTGATGATAAACAGCATCGATTTTTATTACTTCGCGTTTCTTTTTTGTATTTCACATTTATCTCAAAATTTGATTTCGTGGGATATTGACCCTCTTGCTATAGGCTGGTCGTACGAGCGTCTACATCTAACTAAAAACTTCCATTGGCCTCTAACAAACGGAAAAATACTCAAAAGGCGGCGCAAAAACTATAGTGACGCAATATCGAGAACTAGGCTCGTTTCGAAAGTTAACTCGACGTTTATTTTTAACTGACTGCTGAATTCTACTCGGATTAGATGCTATTCATGCATTTAGAAAAACAAAAATCAAAAAAGAAACATACCTAACGTACCTATTTGTCGATTTATTAAAACTTTAAAGCAAGTCAAAGAACACTATCTTTCATCTATCCCGTGATCTTATATAGTATACGTATTTATTTATTTTATGGTAGTTATGTATTTTATAATTAATTATCTTTTGGCACTTTTTGTTACTTTTTTTTTATATACTTTGTTTATATTAGTTAAGTTTTACGCTATATTACTTTTCCTATTACTTCTACACACTGTGTCTATGTCTCTTATCCAATTCTCCTATCGCAGGTCTGCTGGAAGAGATTTCTTTAGAAATAAGCAGCACCTTTGTGCTCTTCTATCTTTATATGTATTTTCTCTTTTAAGTGTTTTGTGTGTACATAAATAAATAAATAATAATAAATAACTTTAGCAAGTTACTAATAAACTTAATTTTTTATTATTGTTTGTTCCGTCCCCACGGACAAACCGTGAAAACGGTTTTTTTGTTCTTAAGTTAAGATTTTATGAACTTGAAATTTAATAAATAAATAAATAATAATAAGTAAATAAATACAAGAAAAAACAAGCATTTTGAACTGAGAAGTACAATAAGTAATATCACTGGTCAATACAAATCCAATTAGCCCAAACACGATGGTGCTATTTGGTCTGGTAGACGATTAGCTATGGCCACTTTCCGGCTACATCATGAGATCAACTCTGCACTACCATACTATTTCAATGATTCCAAAGTACGCCAAGTATCAGCCGGAAGTGCTTGAAATAGTAGTTTATGCGATGGTCATATAATAGGGGTTATTAAAACACGAGCGTGGGTTTATCACATGAGGCGAAGCCGAATGTGATAATAATAACACGCGAGTGTTTTAATACCTATTTATATGCCGTTGCATATACTATTTTATCTTCACTCATACGGTTAAAATAAAACAAAAGTGGAAACGGAAAAAATATGCGGTATGGCGGGCAATTTAGATTCTCATTCCGCATGACTGCGCATCGCGCGTTTCCATAGACTATGACACTACTTTTCTACATTAAGTCAATGAGTCCTGCGCCAATAAATTAAAAAGTTAAAGTGTGCTATAAAAAATAAAAAGTTATTTTATGATGCAGTTGTTTGAAAATCGAATGAAAATGTTGCACTGTAATGTTTATTTCTTACATTTTACCTATTCAAAAATATAAAGAACGTGTTTATACAATATTTTTTGAATTCATATTTGGAACATTACGGTGTGAGTGTAGATAAAATATATTACTTGTTGCCATACACATTCGAAAGCAAGTTAATAAACAGCTTGTAAAAATTGCACTGTGTAAATACGAAAGTAATGCCTTAGGCAATTTCTGCCAGTCGGCCTTAGGGGGATGCAAAAGTTAATCATGGCTGGCGCAACATAATAAAAAGAAAAACCGATAAAATTACTATGCAATATGACTCATGAAGATTTGACAACAGGCACTGTCCATTTAAATGACGTTATGATAAAACTTAAAACTCTTTAATTCAGCACCCTACTTACGTAACTTTTTTGATAGGTTTAAGCACGTGCGGACGCGCATTAATATCATCTCAAACGCGGCGTGAAACACGCAATTAATTGTCAAAATAATGAGTTTGCGATCGTTTCCATGAATGCAACGCGATTAGGTTGCAGCTTTACCTATACAGTATTTCATTATCTGTGCCTATACTAAGGGCAAAGCACTGCATTTATCAATTTATTTCAGAACAAGTCAAGTGGCAATTTACTGAACAAAAATCCAGCATTCGACCATAAATTATGACACCGAGGATCTAATCTCAGGACCGTACGTTTACCAGTCGACCTTGCAACCATGAATGCTATACACTTTGTTTTACAAAACGTTGTTAGGTACTTATTGTTCTCGGAGAAGAAGGCGTCGTTGAGGCAACCGCCTCGATGCCTAAAACGTCGAAGCCCCGCCTGCTTCATAGACAGGGGGGACACTGGGGTCGCGGGCGCTCAGACTGGGGCTCTGACCGCCAACCAAGTGACTGCAGGTAAGACGGTGGCACAGTGATCACGTGCTGCCGTGCACAGCGAGGCTCAGGGGAGACGCGGAGACGCTTCTCACTCTCCCCAGGGACGTGCCCTAACAGGCGTTGCACGGAGGGGTTCCGGAGTCTTTTAAGAGGTAACGGGGCCCCTTCCAAGTGCTGATGGTGATCACCGGGGTGGTTTTACTGAGGTAAAAATTCCAAACCGCCTGGTCTTTCCCCAATAGTCCAGGCGCCTTTTGAAGGTTACCCCGTAAACAAAAAAAAAAAGGTACTTATTGTTGTTCAAGTTACACATTTTATGCTTTACACTTCGTTTTGTAGTTTCTCGTGTTGTTAAAGTGTTATTCGATGTCAGCTATGGCGTTGTTCGAAATGACAAGAATGACAATATAATAATGAAATTATTTGTTAATTTGACATTTCGAAAACGCTTGACAATCCTGTATAATTGTCATTTTTCCAATAGCTTCCGCGAGGCTTTCGTTGTAAGAATGACACTTTTCTAGAACCTCTTGACGGATACTATCTTCTTTTTTTACAAAATTCTTAGACACTGACTGAAGTACGTCATCCATTTTGAATTGCACAGTAAATCAAACAAAAACTGCTGACCATGACGAGCAAAATAAATACTAAGTACTTGCTATACTTTCAAAAACGTAATATTGCGTCAACCAAAGTTTTTTTTCTATTAAAATAATCTTTTTACGTTTTTGGCTGAATGATTTCCATGATTTGTCATAGAAAAAAAGGTCAACGAAGTTGTCGTTTCGGTAAAGTTGGTGTCTCGCAATCAGCAATGAATTGAACGCAAATCTTTAGGCAATATTTTAGAAATGTGTGTAATCATCACTCATCTTATTTTTTGAAATAGCCATTGCCATCCCAAGGATGGGCAAAGGCCTCCACAAATCATTCCAGGTAGTCTTTTCCGCCACGCAGTCTCGAAATAGCCTTCATGATACGAACCAGGCTAAAATGGGAGATGGCGGACCACGTCAGAAGCATGCACAGCACAATATACCGCTGAGTCTATAGGCAATGTATTCCGGAATATGGAAGGTGGTGTCGTGGAAAGCCCAGAAAATGGCGTGAAGGTCCAAATCCCCTCATATCTACACACATTTCAAAAATCTATAAAGAAAAAGTTAGAAAAGTATTTCCGGACCGGACACGCCACAAAAAAGGTTTCAGAATCACATCAGTAATTCAGTTTTTAAGTACTTTTACGCACTGTGAAAATGTGTGTGTAATGTGTAATATCTTATTTTTCTCATCATCCTTTGGACTTTTATAAGGAAAGTCCCAAGCTACGTACCTATATTAAGAACAAAACTGAACTAAAATCTTGTAAGATCAAAGTCCGGACAGATCTTAACAAAGTTAGACCACATGAAAAGGTTTAGTAAAGAAGGTTCAAGCCGAATAAAAAAAATTGTTCTCTATGGCAACAGCCAATAGGTACCTAGCTCCTGATAGGTATATAAGTAGGTATAGGCATCATCATCATATCAGCCAGAAGACTTCCACTGCTGGACATAGGCCTCCCCCAAGCATCGCCACATTCACCAGTCCCGTGCGTCTCGCAACCAGCAGATCCCCGCAACTTTCACCAGGTCATCGGTCCACCTGGTGGCAGGCCTTCCAACGCAATGTCTTACGGCTCGCGGTTGCCACTCCAGAACCTTTCTGCCCCATCGGCCATCCGTTCTGCGAGCAATGTGCCCTGCCCACAGCCACTTAAGTTTGGCAATTCTTCGGGCTATGTCGGTAACCCTGGTTCTCTTACGGAGCTCTACATTTTTGATTCGATCACGCAAAGAAACGCCGAGCATAGCCCGCTCCATTGCCCTTTGAGGGACTGTAAGCTTTCTGATGAGGCCCATTGTTAGCGACCACGTCTCAGAGCCATATGTCATCACTGGCAACAAACACTGGTCATAGACTTTCGTCTTGAGACACTGTGGTAAGTTGGACGAGAAGATACCGTGCAACTTACCGAACGCTGCCCAGCCGAGTCGGAGTCGACGGTTGACCTCTTTCTCGAAGTTGGCCCTTCGTAACTGGATCGGTAGACATAGTCGCTAACAACTTCGAGTTTAGAGTCTCCGACCTTGATAGGAGTGGGTGTTACATGGTTATTCACCCTGACCTTGGTACATATTCATTTTAAGACCCACTCTTTCGGAAGCTCTGCTGAGGTCATCGAGCGTTGTACTGAGGCTCTCCATGGTCTCAGCCATGATCACTATGTCGTCGGCAAACCGAAGGTGAGTGATGTACTCGTCATTAACGTTGATGCCTAGCCCCCTCCAGTCCATTACCTTGAATACATCCTCCAGCGCAGCAGTGAACAGTTACGGCGAAATGACGTCTCCCTGTCTCACGCCGCGCTGGAGAAGGATTGGTTTCGAGGTCTGATTCTGAAGACGGACTGACATGGTGGCGTTTTTGTACAAACATTTCAACACCTCAGTGTACAGGTGTCGATCTGGCACCGTTGGAGAGACTGCAGTACAGCCCAAATCTCGATCGAATGGAAGGCTTTCTCGTAGTCCACAAACGCCAAACAGAGAGGCAGGTTTAACTCTTCGGTCTTCTTTATAACCTGCCGCAGCGTATGTATGTGGTCTACGGTGCTAAAGCCTTTTCGGAATCCGGCTTGTTCGGGAGGCTAGAAATCACCAAACCTGCGCGCGAGACGATTCGTGATGACTCTTAAAAACATCTTGTAGGCATGGCTAAGAAGTGAGATGGGCCTATAGTTCTTCAGCCGGGCATTGTCGCCCTTCTTGAAGAAGAGTACCACCATACCCTTGCACCATACCTGTGGCATTTTGTCCTCGAGTACGACGGAATCAAACAGCTTTTGAAGGGCCTTAAGCTCAAATTTTTAAACTCTATGGTTAATCAGCGGAGTAACTGTCTAGCACACAATTAAGTGCAATGACTTTGCTTTTGGCAGTTCAACAATAATATTATGAGTTCACCTGCTCTTCAATGCGTTACGCAATTATCCAACTGGTATTGACCAATGGGATAATTGCGTAACACATAAAGGTTGACGTTTTTTTGTTAGCTTGAATTTTGTCCTACTCCTTGTCAAAGGCCACCCCACATGCCTTCCAATTCTCTCGGTGTTGTGCTTCATCTCGCCAATTCGCGAGAAAATCATCCAAGACATCCCGTCAACTTTTTATTGGTCTTCGAATCCAGTCTTGTGATAGTTGTAATATACGGGCCCAAAATTTAGACGGCATCTCACTGACATGGCCTGTCCAGTACCAATTCACTTAGGACGGAACTCTGAACTCAGAGTTAGTTGCTAACATGAGGTTAAATTGACAAAAGTAATTGTATGAAAAACTACGTTTTTCGTGCCGGAGGGACTTAACATGCTGGATTCTGGATCAAAGTTCACCTTCTACGCTTAACTTGTATCATAACAGACGAAAACAAAACGAGTTTTTTATCAATAAGTGTTTTTATTCACGTTTTTTGGTGCTCGGTAGGTATTTTGTACAGTTGTCTGATGTAAGCGAGCCAAAATTAGAAAGCCAGCATTATCTGATGCTATTTTTAGCTCGGCCACCATTAATATAAGCGATTTTTTAATAAACTTGCTGTGACCAAACTGGTTTCTTCATATTTTTGGACTTGAAATTATAATTTGTGTTGCTGGCAGTTTTTTATGAGACATTGATAATTTTTGAAAATTGATTTTGTTATAGTCGATGTCACTTCATATACTGACATGTAAGAAAAGAAAATTGAATACAAAAGATTTCTAAGACAATTTCAGTGTTTTTATCTGAAACAACTGGTCCTTCGAGCCGGATCAAAAACAGTGCACGACTAAATGGATCTACCGCGAAGAAGTGAAAGATTAATAAAGAAAAATAAACCTGTTCCCGAACTTAAACAAGTAAGCCCAAATCCTACCATGACCCCGTCATCGCTAAAGTCCGCACGATCGAATAATTCTAGTGCATCACAGCGGCGCATTCTTGAAGCTCGCGCCGCAAAAGAATTAGCGGAAATTGATCTGCGGAAGCTAGAGGTAGAGCGAACCCTCGTCGAGGCCAGACTCGCCGAGGAGACGGCCCTGTTGGAAGAGGAT
The DNA here is from genome assembly GCA_947562075.1 of Orthosia gracilis. Classification (NCBI taxonomy): domain Eukaryota; kingdom Metazoa; phylum Arthropoda; class Insecta; order Lepidoptera; family Noctuidae; genus Orthosia; species Orthosia gracilis. The sequence continues at coordinate 56,092,509 of OX387266.1, forward strand.
GCGGCGAGCCGCGTCTCCGCTGTATCAGAGGCTGTGAAATCGGTTCAGGTTCAGAAGTGGGTGGATGAGAATTGCAACGCTGAATGTGAGGTAAAGGCAGATAATAAACAGGAGCGAGGTCACCAAGACTACCGCACCGCTGTTAACGACTACCGCAGCGGTCACGACAACGACATCGCAAACCTTACGCGTGCTATCACAGAAGCGGTAAATAAGACGACGACTACTAATTACACTCCCACCACCGATAAATTACTAGGCCGTATGTCGGCAAAGGATCTACCAACCTTCACGGGCGACCCGATTGAATGGCTGAGGTTCAAGAAAATATACCAATCTACGACTAGAATCGGCCAATATTCAGATGAGGAAAACGTAGCACGATTACAACGTTGTCTCCATGGTCCAGCCTGGGAAGCGGTAGCCGCCAGACTCATCACCGTCACCTCTGCCGACGAGATTATCAAGACCTTGGAAATGCGATTTGGTAGACCTGACCTCGTGCTACACCGACTTATAAGCGAGGTCAGGAAGATACCCAAGCTGACCGGGGTACGCACGGACCTAGTATCACTAGCAACGAAAGTGGACAATTGCGTCGCGGCTATAGAATCCATGGATCATATCGGATACCTATACAGTCCAGACCTGATGACAATGATTATCGACAAATTGACGGAGCCAATATTCTTCCGCTGGTTAGATTACAGCAAGGGTCTCACCACTCGTGAACCACAGCTGCCAGCATTGGCCAAGTACCTGATGGAAGAAGCTCATGAAATCTGCTTAAGAGGAGCCTTGGAGTCAGCACAGACTAAGACCACCGGCACCAAGCGTTCAATATTATTGACAAATGTGGGGGAGGAAGAAAGCCACCCCGAACCTGACAAGGAATCAACAAACGTTGTGGTGCCTAAGACAACATGCAAAACACCCACAGAGAAGGAATGCGCGTTTTGCTCAGATAAGGGCCATGGGATTACAATTTGCCCCAAGTTCGCAGATGAAGATATCAATCAACGATGGGATTGGACATGTAAGCGCCGATTATGCTTTAGATGTCTCAAGTCCACTCACCGCCGCGAACGATGCAAATCCAAGGTCAGATGTAAAACGTGCAACAAAGGTCACCACTCGCTTCTACACAGACTTGACTGGGACAAGCCCGAGACTACAGCAAATACATGGTCTGTAAAAAATAAGGTCTTTCTGAAGGTGCTGCCGGTTGAGATTGAAGGTCCATCAGGAAGTGTTACGACCTATGCACTACTTGACGAAGGATCGACAGTAAGTCTGATCGAAAGCGATATCGCCGAAAAGATCGGAGCTTCTGGTCCTGAAAAAGAATTGAAGATTCATGGTGTAGTAGGCCTAACAAGCAGCGCATCAAGTCAGATGGTAACGTTGACGATACGAACTCCCTGGGGTCTTCACCAGCTAGATCGAGTACGAACGGTTAAAGCGCTAAATCTGCCCTACCATACAATCCCTAAAGAACAGATCGAGAGCTTGGACCACCTGAAAGACCTTCCCCTCTATGCATTTGAAGGTCAACCAGCTATGCTGATCGGCCAGGACCAATGGCCCCTAATCGTGAGCAGAGAACTAAGGGAAGGCGGTAAAGGTGAACCTGTCGCGTCGTTGACAAAACTTGGATGGGTGCTCCATGGTGTTTGTTCTTCCATAGCATCCAATATTATGCCTGAGTTTGCGCTACATGGACGCCTAGACGAAGACGATCGGTTGGACGAACTAGTGAGAAACTACTTTCACTTGGACAGCCTTGGTGTCAAGTGCCTTGACAGGCCCAGATTATCCCCAGATGAGAAGAGAGCCATTCACATCCTAGACACGAAGTCCCGAAAGATAGGGAAGAGATGGGAAACCGGTTTGTTATGGCGGAGCGACGACGTACAGCTGCCTGATAACCGCCGAAATGCTGAACATCGACTACGAAGCACGGAGAGAATGATGGACGCTGATCCTATAGCCGCCGCTGATTACGAAAAGCAAGTGGTCAACTTCATTGAGAAAGGTTATGCAAAAGAAGCTCAAGAAAAACCTACTGGTCGTGTGTGGTATTTGCCGCATTTTGGTGTCCGCAATCCAAACAAACCTGGCAAGCTACGACTTGTATTTGACGCCAAAGCTACAACTAACGGTATTTCTTTGAATACAGAGCTACTTACTGGACCTGACTTGTTGAACAACCTGCTAGGAGTATTGCTGAGATTCCGAGAACGAGCTGTCGCTGTAACAGCGGATATAAGAGAGATGTTCCTCCAGGTGAAGATAAACGCAGACGATCAGAACGCCCAGTGCTTCCTATGGCGAGGAATGGAGCGAAAGCAACCACCGCGCATTTACAAGATGACTTCGATGACTTTCGGAGCCACGTCATCGCCCTGTACCGCAACGTACATCATTCGCCGCAATGCTGATGAATACGCTTCTTCTCACCCAAGAGCCGTCGAAGCCATCAAGAAACGACATTATGTAGATGATTATCTTGACAGCCTTGATGATGAGGAGGAGATGAAGCGACTTGTGGAAGATATAGTGATGATACACAAGACGGGCGGTTTTGACATTCGAGGATGGGCATCAAACCGGCCAAATGTTCTACCCAAAGAAGCAAAAACAGAACCTGTCATGTTACTCGGACGAGACGATGAAGTCCAAAGAACCTTGGGCTTGAACTGGAGACCATCTTTAGACACCTTGGGTTTTGATCTCAGCATGAAGAAGATTGACAAGGACATTGCCAATGGTGTTAGAATCCCTGCATAAGCCTGCTCAGATGCGTCAACAAAGATTATTAATTGAAACTTGTCCATTGCAGAGAACCCGTAGTGTCGTGGCATTGAAAATAACCGACATTTCTTCATGTCTTGAAGCCATTTGATCCATACTTGAGCGAGATCGTCATTTATCTGTTCGTCCCACTTTGTCTTGGTCCGCCACAACTCCTGTAGCATTATTCTCCCTCTAATCAGGAAGGGACTCAATATTCCAAGCGGATCGAAGACTGACAATTTGGCTTCTTGCTTGTGCTAAATTATGTTGACTTTTGATTCTAAATTATTTTTAAGGTTGTATATATCATTGATTTTGTGTTTGAATTTTGCCATAGACTATAAAGTATGAAATGCCGCGTCGTCAGCGAGAAGGGGCGCCCGGCGCCCTTATCAACTAAATTCAAGACCGTGCAATGTAAGATGAGCTGAAATTTCGTTTTTTTTTATGTAGTAGCAATAGTCGGAATTGTTCCGGGCCGTTATTTTCCATGATTATACAAGTGAAAACTTTTAATTGGCCGTTTTTTGCATGTTGTTTCTGCGTATTTATTGTTAGCTGTAAGTTTTCCTATGATTAATAAAATAAAATGAGTAGCTTGTAAGCTATTAGTCCTGGCTGTAATTTGTAGAGACAGTGATCTTAAAATTTTCATAGCTTAAACATCTTGTTGACCCAAAGCCATACAAATACAAAAAATACAAAAAATATTTTTAAGTGGTTTTTAAGGGGGGCTCCCATACAGCTAATGAGGTGGCCCGTACAAAAAATGTTGTCGAGATCGTTGTTTAGAGCTTGTTGAGTAGATAAATACTGTATTTTCGAAAAAAAATTGGAAAACAGAGTAATGAGAAGCCACTAAAGTTAGCTTTCTTCAAAGTAAAGTTAGCATCTGTCATATAAATCTGTCCCTTACACACACTCAAAATAACCTTACTCTAAGAGCTTATGGTCACCCCCCAGACTTTTTTTTTTTTTTTTTTTTTTTTTTTGGGTGGGAAATCATCCAATGACTTCTCCCGCTCTGGGTGAAGCGGAAGGGCGTGTCAGACTTTTACTGACTAAAACCCACCCGTGTTCCTTCAGTTGCTTGTGCCTGGGCCGCGGTAACTCTCTTTCAAATTTATCCGCGACCCAGACAAGCATCGTCCCTAGCGGACCCCGTCAGTTTTGCTGACATCTCTTTGAGGCGCGCGTGGAACACTACGCGCCGTCGACTCGGGCCTGGTCCTTATCGGACGACGAGCTACCCATTACTCGCCGTCCGCAAGCCCGCGCCTACGGTGGCCGGGAATCGGCTTGCGACTCCCGACGCCCGGGGCGTCTCCTGCGGTGGCTAGGGGCGTGAGGGCGTCTCCGTTGCGCCTCCCTCACGCGTTCTGCCTCCTCCTTTGCGAGCATTACTGCTTCGCTGAAGGAGGTGACAGCTTCCCATGCCCTCTCGCTCCGTACCATGGCCTGAACCAAGGCCGGACGCGAGAGGTCGCCACCGCTGATCGCTTCCATGAGGACACGGCGGTGCTCCGCCCAAGCAAGGCAGACCTCCACCGTATGCTCTACCGTGTCCTCCGGGCGATCCACACAATGGTGACACCCGGGCGTTTCCTCCCGCCTTATCCTGTACAGGAACCTCCCGAAACAGCCGTGTCCGGTGAGGACCTGCGTCAGGCGGAAGGTGAGGACGCCGTGGCGCCTCTCAAGCCACTCCTCAAAGAGGGGCCTTATCGCCGCAATTGTGGCGTGCCCAGCACTGGGTTGCAACAGTCGCTCTCCCCATGTCGCCATGAGATCCTGCCGGAGTTCTGTCCGCCAAGCCGCGATTTGTCTTGGCAGTGGGGTTTCGCCCCGGCGTTTCGCCTCCCCTCGCCACTCCCAAATTTGTGCGAGGACTTTTGCTTCTAGATCCCATGGCGGCAATCCGGCAAGGAGGCTCGCCGCTTCACTGGAGACCGTGCGGTATCCCCGGACCAGCCGGATGGCCATGACCCTTTGGGACGCGTTCAGCCAGCGGGCTGGTCGCCGCCTCAGGGAACGCGCCCACACCGGTGCACCGTAAAGGGCCATGGACCGCACGACCCCCGCGTAGAGCCTCCGGCAGGAGGCGTTTGGACCCCCTAGATTGGGCAGGAGTCGCTTGAAGGCAGCCCCGGCCCGCTCCAGTCTGGGTGCCAAACGTCGGAAATGTTCCACGAAATTCCACCGGCTGTCGAGGACGAGTCCTAGGTACTTCATCGTCAACCCGACGCCGATGTGAACCCCTCCTACCGTTATTTGGGAACCCGGTGGTGGCGCGTTCCGAGGACCATGAAAACACATGGCCTCAGACTTGTGCAAGGCCACCTCGAGTCCCAATTGCCGGATCCTCTCGACGACTGTCGCAACCCCGCGTGTCGCTAATTCCACCGCCGCCTGGTGCGACCTCCCCTGCGCCAGGACTAGCGTGTCGTCAGCGTAGCAAATTACGCTGACGCCGTTAGGGAGGTCAGCGCGCAGCACCCAATCGTACCCGATGTCCCACAGATGCGGCCCCAAGACCGATCCCTGTGGGACACCGCACGACATCTCTCGCCGATTCCACTCTCCCTGGTGACCGGGGTAGATGACGGCCCTGTCCGTCAAATAGGCCTCGACCACGCGACAGAGGTAGGGCGGCATCCGGTGATACCGGAGTGCTTCCCTGATGCAACTCCAGGGCAGGGTGTTGAAGGCATTGGCGATGTCTAAAGACACCGCCAAGACGACCCCACCCCGGGCCACTGCATCCCCTGTCGTGAGGGCTCGCACGCGCATGATGGCGTCCACCGTAGAGCGCCCTCTGCGGAAGCCAAACTGGCTCTCCGCCAGATCCGGCCCCACCCGTACCAGCTGCCCAACGAGGCGGTCTGCAATAACTCTTTCAAAGAGTTTGCCCACCTCATCAAGCAGCACAATAGGCCGATAAGCGGACGGGGAGTCCGCTGGGCGCCCCGGCTTCTTAATGAGGACCAGTTTCCCCGTCTTCCAGCAAAGTGGGAACTGGCCCCTCTCCAAACATGCGCTAAGGAGCCCCCTTAGTCGAGGCCCGAGAGCCTCCAAGGCCAGGACCCAGGCTTTCCCAGGTAAGCCGTCGGGTCCTGGGGCGGTATTTTTGGCATTCAGCCTACGTACCGCCACTCTCAGTTCTACCTCGGTCACCTCCGGAGCATCGTTGTCGTCGGTGGTGTGGTCCACATCGGGCACCGCAAGAGGTGGAGCCATGGGCGGGGGAGTATGTTCCCCTTGCGAAGGGAACAGAGTGCTCACCACACCCTCCACGAGCTGAGGCCGGAGACTCTGCGTCAGCGGAGGCGCCCATGGGCGGAGTTTATCCCGCACCATTTTGTAGGGGCGCCCCCACGGATCCCTGTTCAGAGTCCCCAGCGACTCCTCGCGGGCCAAACCCTTGGCCCGCTTGATCTCCGCTCGGAGGGTGGTCCTCGCTGCTCTGTACCCCTCGTAAAGCTCCACCTCAATGGCTTCCGTATCCGGAGGACGGATGCGGAGCCTGCGGTGCCTGGTGTACCGGCGTCGCGCAGCAACGCACGCCTGGCGCAGAGCCGTAAGCTCCGGCGTCCACCAGTACACCTGGCGCCGGGCGCGTCCTGGCTGGACCCGGGGCATTGCCACGTCACATATCTCGGACATGGCCTCCCGGAACCACTCCGCCTCGTCGTTGATGTCAGCAGGCCTATCCGGTGATGACACCCAGGCCTGCACGATCGAGGCTTCCAGGAGAAGCTCCCGGTCCAGCTGTTTCAGCGCCCACCGCGGACCACTCGGGGTCTGTCGGACCGGCGCGCTCGAGGTCTGGGTGGAGACATCGAACCGGATATACCGGTGGTCGGAATAGGTCTCCACCTCCTCCATGACGCGCCAGTCAATGACACGCGGTGACAGAGCAGGGCTAGCAAACGAAATATCCACCACTGATTCGCCCTGCGTCCGCACACACGTGGAGACAGAACCCCGGTTGAGGACGACCAGGCCTGTCTCCAGAGCCCAGTCCTCCACCATCCTGCCCCGTGTGTCCGTATACCGGGAACCCCAAGCCACATTCTTGGCATTGAAGTCCCCGAGGACGAGCACAGGGAGGGAGCGGTATCCGACGACGACGGTTTTCAAATCCGCAAGGGAGTTGTGGAACTCGGCGAGAGTTCGGTTCGGGGAGAAGTATATCCCCACCACGACAATCTCCCCGAACCGTGCTGCCACGCAACCCTGCCCCCTCTTGACACCCTCGAGGGACGGGGTGCCGGCGGCGGCCGACGAAATTAGGGTCACTGAGCCGCTCAGGTCCTCCACCCAGTCGTCCCTGGGCGGGACAAAATACGGCTCAGCAACCACGGCGATGTTAATCGACCACTGCGCCATGCTCTGGAGCAATAGATCTTGAGCAGCGGCGCAGTGGTTGATGTTCGCCTGGAGGAGGCGTAATGGGGCCATTATTGGCACTCCATTTCAGCCTCCTCCCGAACCCCCTGTGTGGGTCCTGCCGCGGTGGTTTCGGCAGCGGCGACGGCTGTGTAGGCGGCAGCGGCGGTGGCAGTAACGGTGGCTGCGGCGATGACGGCGGTGGTGGCGGCTGTGGCGGTGACGGCGGTGGTGGCGGCTGTGGCGGTGACGGCGGTGGTGGTGTGCTTGCCCCTGCGGCTGGCCTTGGCGGGTGGAACGCAGGTCTTGCTCCCGGCCCGGTGATCGGCCGGTTTGCCAGCTGCCGCACAGACGACGCAGTGTGGCGTGGCATTGCACGTGCCGGCCTTGTGACCGGGCTGACCACAGCGGAAGCAATGGTCGCTGCGGTCCACCTCCGAGGTGCATTGAGCTCCCACGTGGTTGCCTACATGGCAGCGGAAGCACCTCAGAGGTCTGGGTTCCAGCAGTTTCACCTGCGCGGAAACCCAGCCCACCAAGAGCCTTCGGCCCTCCCCGGCTATTTTTTGGGCTGCCGAGACGGGACAGCTCACCGTAACGGCTCGCATCCCCGTGGTGTCAGGACGTATGATGCCTGCCCTGACTTGCTCGGCAGAGCAACCCCCAGTCTTGGCGACGGCGGCCACCACCTCAACCTCCGTCACAGAATCGTCCAGGCCTAGAATACGCATGTCAGCGCACTTGGTGGGCCTGGACACTCGGGCCTCGTCAGCATTTAGGGACACCCTGAGCCTTTCGGCCAGAGCGTCGGCGGTCGGGCCGCTGGCCGCTCCGGGGATTTCCAGCATCCGGGCTCCAGTCGCAGTGACCCTAACCCGTATGCCCTCGGTGATGCCGAGCTCCTCCAGTTTCACCGCCGCCCTCGCTTTGGCGAGCACATCGCGGTAGGACACGCCCTTCTTTTCCGCTTCCGGCTGAAGTGTTATCACTACAGCTGCGGACTTCGGGGCGCGGAGCCTAGCCGCGACGCTTCGCTCCTTGCGCCGCTTTCGCCTCTCCTTCCTTTTGGCCGCCCTAGCTGCCTTGCTCGCCTTCTTCTTCTGCCCGGCCACTTGCCATTCGGCGTTGACCGCAGGAGTTTCAGGAGGCGGAAGAGATTGGGGCGCCTGACCCGCTGCCCGTGCAGGGGCCCTCGCTGTCTTAGAAGCCGCTCCTCCCCCTTTGGGTGCCGAATTGCCCGGTTTCGCTGGGGCCGACCTCGCGGGTTCTGGCATGGCCTCGCGATTGGCTTGTCCCCATGAGCCCGGTTTGGCCACGGCAGCCGCGGCGGCAGCAAACGAGGCCGCTTTTCGCTGGCCTAGGGCCGCCTGGCTCGCAGCTAGCGGGGGACGCAGGACGATGGCCTCCAGAGCAGAAAACCGACTCTGGAAGGCAGCCAATTCCTGCCGCACCAGGTTCAGAACCCGGTCTTCTGCAGGAACGGGCTGAACTTGCCCATGCTGCGGCATCTCCCAGGGACCGGCTCCTCGGAGCCCGGCCAGGTCCGCTCGGAGCTTCTCGTTCTCCTTTTGGAGAAGCTCCATGTCGGCTTTCAAGCGGGCGACCTCCGCCCGCATTTCGGATATTCCATCCGACGGAGGCCCGACAAGATTTGCCTCCGCTGCCGCCATAATGGAGGCCGTGGCCGCGGATATGGCCTTGTCTTTAGATGACTTGTTCCTCTTCAAGGCCACATCTCGGATTGCGGCTCCCACGACCTCTGCGAACCTGACCGCTCGTTCCGAATCTAAATCCACCTCTGAATCCAGTTCACAGCCGGAAGACCCCGAGAGGACAGCCCTGCGGCTGGTTGATCCGGGGTGGCGCCCCTCTGCAGCAAGCCTCTCGGCTCGCTGGGCAGCCTCCTGGGCTGTAAGTCCCCTCCCCACTCCTCTATCTCGGCCACCACCCCGCCTACTGGTGGGGATCTTCCGGGCCGAGGCCAGCTCGTCATCGGAGGGTGACCCTAGGCCATCCCCCGGTTTGGGGCGCTTACGGAAGAACCTTATGTTCTTCGCAGCAGCCCCCACCTCTTCGCACCCCGAGCTCTGTGAGCCCTTTGCGCCAGATGCGGCGTCGGACTCCGACCCCGCATCACTCCTTACCTCTTCGTCGGTTTTGTTTTTATTTTTTAAATTTTCCATTTTGTTCCCACGAGTATATAATATTTTAAATTCTCAAAAATCTAGTGGTTCGCACTAGAGACTAATTCTAGCTACCCATTAGTCAAGCTATCAACCTCCCTCACGGTGCGCCGCCGCTTGGAGGTTTGGGGTGATTTTTTATAGAGGTTTTCTTCCTCGCGGCCCGGGCGGTTAAGCCAAGACCCTCGACCCCCGTCAACAGTCAGAGACATGACCGTGACTATTTTCGGGGCTACGAGTCTAGCGGTGGCAGAAAGAGGAGCAATACTTCCTCCTGCCTGCCCGGCGGCAGGGTTAGTGCACACCGAGCCCGCTCTTACTCCGCCGCTGTGCGTCTCTGCTTAGAGCGCAGAGGGACACACGTTGGAGCGTTAATCCGACCTCCAACCTCTCTGACAGGATATTGGCATACGGGCAACGACACCCCTCAGGCACATAGTACCTAATGGGGAGTCATTGCCCGTACCCCAGGGTGCACCGTCCCGGAGACTGACCTTCCCCCCGGACGCATCCAAAAGGGAACTCCAGCCCACGGGCACACGGGGAGGTTTCCTGTCCAAGCACCCCACCCCCCAGACCTAGGAACTTGTTATTTGGTGATAATAATTATTAAAAAAAAAAAACTTTGTTTCGGACAAGCAACATCCTTAAGGTTAAGGGTTAGTAAACGAGAAAACTTATACCTATGTTAGTACACCCTTATTTTCTAAAAAAAAAAATATCCGCAAAAAAAACTTATTTAGTAACTTATTTATTATTACGTAGTTATATTTTACAAAATAAATATCAATTTTCTTTGAAATTCCCTCATTTTCCTATTCCAACCAACTTGATTTTGGGTTTGGCACGAAACACTCAATATTCGAAGTCCAACACGCTCTTGACCGGTTTTTTTAATATTCGTAGGTCAATCTTCCTACCCTTTTTTAAACTTTATTGGGGTGCGGTTCCAGTCTAACCGGTTTCAGCTGAGTACTAGTGTTTTACATGGAGCAATTGTCTATCTGAACTCCACAACCCAGTAACTGAGTAACACGGTACCCCTCAGTAAGAATGGTGTCAAGATTCAGGTTTCTGACTTCATGTAACGACTGTCGAAGATTTTCAAATGACAGCCGGTACCAACGGCTCAAGACAGTCAAGACGCCGACAGTCGCCAACGACCTTGAGGGAACAAAACACTGACTCGTTTCACACCCGTGCGAACCATAATTCAGTAGTTTTTTGTAATTTACTTATTATTGTTAGACTTTAAAAAAACGGCTCTGATTCAAATGTAGATACCTAATTAAATTCTCTTTGAGATGGTGACAATTTCATTAAAATACGCCCGGCGGTTTTGATGCGATTGTCATGTTTTTGTCCGTGTTAGACATAACTTTACAAATTAATTACACTATGTTATACGAATAAAACTCAAAATTTTCTTAGATCAAATTATTTAGGAAATGGTCTTATGCACCATATATTTTTTTCAAAAGATTACGATTAGCTGTTTAGATGTGATTCTTATTTTAAAATCTGCTACTGAGGTATCGATATCTGCGCCTCGTTCTTGCCGGAGCACCGAGCAATCTCGCTATGTAAAGGTGGTTACCCATCCACGGACCGACCTCGGTAAACGTTGCTTAACCTTGAAAAGCGACCCGTGTGTCCCCGTGTGTTTTTATACAGCCACGAGCTCCTCTTTTAAATGTTCGTAGGTATGTAAATAAAGAATAACATTCAGCGTTGGCAGTAAACAGTCTGATAATACTTACACGCGTTGCATCACAATCAGTTACGGCATAAAAAAGAGAGCATCCGATAATATTCTAGGCCATAGACACGTGCAGATTTCGACCTTCTCACTTCCCTCCCAGATTGGTCCACAGTCCACAGACAATGCTGTGTTCTATTTTTTAAATAATAGATAAAGGAAACATATTAATAAAAGATATAATAATAGGCGATAGCAACAGCGTAAAAACAATGTTCAAAATCAACACCAAGCAAAGAACAAGGGGCAGTCCACCAGCCTCTAGGTGGACCACTGTCGAAAGAGGAGCGAAATTTGCCACCATCGAAAACCCAGGATAGACCATCCTGCCGCAGACGCACAATGAGACCCGAGGCCAAGTAAATTGGGAATGGTGTAGGAAAATAAAAAAGGGCATGAAGAAAAAAATATATCTGAATGAAAAATATTTTTATCTATGGCACGCAATCACGCAAGCCATAGTGTCAGTGACGCCATTTTTTGTTTTTAGAATTTCTGCGATAGCAAATACTGTCTATCTGTTTAGAAAAACATAAAAAATGGCTCGTGCTTATTTTGTTGTCGCTGTTTTGTCTGACCTTTCTGACGTGTGTGTGGTTTGATGCCATTTTTTTTTCTAATTTCAGGAATGAAATAGGCAAGAGGATTGTGTGATTCCCCTCAAAAAGCTTCCCCGTGGTAAGTCAGCTAACTACTGAATTTGACACACTTAAATAAAAGACTTCTACTGTAACATAAATCAAAATAAGTAGGCAATGATCTCAGAAAAGATGGTAGCACAGTGATAACGTGCTGCCGTGCATAGCGAGGCTCAGAGAAGACTCCTTTACAGTCTCCCCAGGGATGTTCCTTAACAGGCATTGCACAGAGGGACGCCGAGGTGGTCTTATAAGAGATAACTCTTCTATATGCTGATGATAATCACCAGGGTAGTTTTAGTGTGGTAAAATCCCACACTATAGTATTTTCCTCAAAAGTCCAGGCGCCTTTTGAAGGTTTCTCCCGAAAATTTTTATTCAAGGATTTTGAAAAAAATGGGACAATTTATTTATAAAAAACCGTCAGCTAGACAACGTAAATATCGCAATTAATTTTGTTGAATTGTCAAAAGGAATTGCCATTGTTTGTGTATTACACAATTAGGTACCCCGCTGGCTACCTCGATAGATTCAATAGGACGTCTTTTAGGGAAGTGGTCGAATTTTTAAGGATAAATTTAGTAATCTTCTGCGGATCCAACAGGTTCTGGAGTGGCGACAGCATACCTGAAGACACAGAGTTGAAAGGCCTCACACAAGGTGGATCGCTGATCGCTGAAAACCACGGTAATCCACTGGATGCGAGACGCATCAGACCAGCCTTATAGCCATTGATGTTTTTCAGCTGAAATGATGGAAAGGAATAGTCTTTATTTACACAGAAAGTAGGTACAAGTTACAACTGGTTCCTAATGATGATCGTATGTTTCGGTTTTACAAGGATTACACAAATTAAATATTTTGCATTGTATATTACAAATATACAATCAAATTCGTTTATTTTTTGTGATTACAATAAGTTCATAATCACGGTTTTCCTGTTTTCGTTTCTTCATATTTGACACCGACTTTCGAAATTGAAGTTATTTTTCACTTTGTAGTGTTTTTGTTTGGAAGTCGGTTGTAATTTTGTAAAAAAGTATTTTTTTTATATTTCACTTTTTAATTGTGGTACATAATGGACCAGTTCTATAGGCTAGGTACCTACGCGTATAGTCCCAAAAGTGGATCCAGAATAGATTAACCCAATTTTATAAAAATTAAACAAAACCAGTGCAATGAGAATATACCGGGGTGAACCGTTCACACCTGAGTAACCCTTAAGAGCGTACCAGTGTGATGTTATGTTATGAAATGGTGTAAACAATAAACAGACATGCGACTACATCTATCCCGAGTGATTTGCCGTCATTTATTGAAGAGTTCTGATGTATTTCTCCGAAGCTCTTCATCAGGACAAGATGAAAATTAAATGGGACGAAATGACAAGCGCCAGCTTTCAAATAAAAATCATCAAAATCGGTTCACCCAAAAAAACGTTCTGAGCTAACAACAATAAAAAAATAAAAAAAACGAATAGATAACCTCCTCCCTTTTCCGAAGTCTGTTAAAAAAACTAATTTGCTCAGTATAAATTTATATTCTGCCTTCCATTATATCTATAATATTATGGAAAGCAGAATATAAAATAAGTAAGTAAGTATGTTCAATTGTTTATACAAGATGATAGCCAATCGGCTTATAGGAATACAACATTTTTTTATACAAGTATTTCACTAAAACTATTTATTTTCAACAAGACTTTTATCGCTGACAAATATTCATATTATGCCAAATTTTTTTACGTATTTATGTATTGCTTGCCATTTAATCTTGCCCAATATTTCACCTTTTAGTAAGTATTGTAAATTGAAAGTTATTCCATGTTCCGTATTTTTGACATTCAAACTTCAAAAGGAATAATTTTTTGCCGAAATCTTTAAGTAAGTATCTATGATTAATTTGTAGATAAGTTAAATAAGTAATAAAGATTTTTTAACTAAATATTTCTAAGATTTTTCTGTCAGATTATAAAATCCAACAATAGCGTACCTACGTTTGCTTTCAAAAAAACATTATTTAAAAACTAATTTCTAGGAAGAAAGGTCGATGGTAAAAATAATGATAGTTTAAAACAATTCTTCTGCCACGTCCGCAGGGTCCCCTTTCACATAAGTATGCTAATTTATTTGGGTTCGGTGAAACATGTTTTTTTCTGCTATGCATCTCTTTTTGCCGTCATCTTGACATTGTGCGAAAATGACGTTTCCAGAAAATTACGTCGCGCGAAAATTACATTTTTCGAAAGTGACCTTCAGCGTTCAAGACCTACTCAACAGTCACCTTCTTTATATTGATATCATCTTAATCTTATCTAATATAAGAAGGAGAAAATTGTATATAAATAAATATATAAAATCTCTATCATGAAAATTATTTCGCTGATGGACAGCTATCGCAGAATTTTACATGATTTTTATCCTGGAAAATAACAGTTCCTTTGGGTTAGGCAGCGAGCGAAACCGCGGGATAAAGCTAGTCGACTATATAAAAAATTCAACTCTAATTTTTTGCACAAAACTAGTTTTGTGCTAGTAACCAATAAACGATTATACGTCATTCAAACACGTTTTCGAATAAAACCTTTTTTTAAGGTTCGTTAAACCTTAATAAAAAGGTTTTATTCGAAAACGTGTTTGAATGCCGTATATTCGTTTATTGAATTCTAGCACAAAACTAGTTTACTGACGTCAATTCTGGACTTTGCACTACTTTGCAGCCTTTGCCGAAAAGGCTGAATTTAGGCCTCTAAGTTCTCGGAATGTGATTTGGAATGTGATATAAAGTTTTTTTATGTTTATTGGGGTTGCTAACAAACGCGTTTGATAGTATCTAATTTGACTGGTGTCTCTGATCATTAATTTAAAACCTCACAATAATTTACTTGTTTTTATTTAAAAATTGCCTTCTGTTCGTCATTACTTGCCTGCAAAACATTATGTTAGATTAAGTTGTCGCACACAAATCAACATGTAAACGGATCACCTCCGTATCAACTCGAGCCGTTCGGTAATCTTTGTATGAAAAGTTCTCTAGTGCAACGCACCCTAATCAGCATCGTAACGGAGATCGCCTCGTCTCGGGACTTCTAAAATATTCGGAAATATTCAATTCAATAGCCGAAAAATTGGGCATTTTCATAAAAAAATTAAAACTCGAAAATCTCGAAAACGGTTAAGTTTAGGATGGGGGGTTCCATAGTGAAATCATTCAGAAATGATGTGTACTACACGCCCTTAACGGATCTAGGTCGACTTTTCCTGTAACCCTGTAGAATAAATTAGTTAAGCATTCTTAACTTTATTTCCTCTTAAAAAATGGAGTCAGTGTTTGTTGTTTATTTCTGTCCTCAGTGTGTGTTGTGAAGTTAGGGCTTGTAGAGTTAGAAGCTTGACTTACATGAGATCTGGTTTTTTTTTTTCATTTGTTGTAGGCTCGCGCTTGACTACTATCTCACCTGATGGTAAGCGATCATGTGGTCGACGGTGGAGCACGCTTGCCTAGAAGTAACCTATTCACTCTTGACTCTTCAATTTTTGGCAGTGCAAGCCATAATGGTCTCGTCTTGGCAAAATTTTACAGAAAATGTTTTTGGTGGAATTTCACTTCTTTTTGTAAGTTGATGGTAAGTTGCTAATGACAATATTATTTTATTTTGTTCATCTTTTCCATCTCCTTATTTAAAGGGTCAGGGGAGTGATTTACTAAAAATCCTGATATATGTATTTTATTATTTACAACAAGGAGTCCCTATATGAACTTTCAGACCTCTAGCATCAAAACTTGCGGAAGTCTCACACAAACAACCATCCCCTAGTTAAGGGGTTGGGCGGTTAAATGTAGTTTTAGATCTTTTTTGTTGTGTCTGTACTAATACTAGCTTACATACCAAATTTCAGCTTTCTAGGAAGTAACCTTTTTTAGATATCAATAAAATCTTAAAGTATGAGAGCTATGCAATTGAAACTTTATATATTTAATAAGTCCACTATTGACATCATATCCCGAGAATTTAGTCTATCTGGTATAATCCTAAACCAAGTTATGAGGGTTCAAAACAAATTACGAAGCGCTATGAGAAAAGGTAGGTTTTGCCCTTGCGCTTCGCTTGACTCGTCTTGGCGGGTGCACTACCGTGCCCCCAGATCGATCCAACAAAATCTACAGCAGTGCATTTTACAGATCAAGATAGCTACAATCTAGGGTTATTTAAGTCAAGAGTGAATAGGTTACTTCTAGGCAAGCGTGCTCCATCGTCGACCACATCATCGCTTACCATCAGGTGAGATAGTGGTCAAACGCGAGCCTATAGATTATAAAAAAAAGAAAAAAAAAAAGATCAACTTTATTGTATTGGTTTTTATTCGGCAATGGCGCAGGTAGTTGCAAGAGCGAGTTCATACACAACTGTATTAAAATACTGATCCGTTTTGTTCGAAAATTGGTGGTACACTAACTAAGTATGGTGTGAAAATTAGACGGATCCGTTAAAACAGTACTGTAAATGCGGTGTGAACATCACCTCCAGTAGCGACTGGTCCGTTAAAAACGATCCTGGAAATACGGATATTCTGTGTGAAAGTACCCTTAGGGCACATCCCTGTTCTCACACCACAAGAACTAGAAAAAAACGTACGCGCAAAATCTTTCACAACAAAAAGCCGATAAGAAACGGCCCAGAGTCAAAGAATGCGTCACTGTTCTACACGTGGCAGAGACCCCAATTCGTCCGGTCACCTCATTAGAACGAGACGCGATAACTTTCTGGGTCTGGAGCAACATCAGAAATGCCTTCTCGACCCCTGACCACCACGTGCAGTAAAAGCGACGACAATCTCAGGCGATACGCCCCAAATTCAATGAACAGCGATAAGGATATTTTGGCATTTATCAATGTTGTTGAGAGCGAGTATTTTGTTAAAGAAAAACAATGGTGATTTTTTTTGGGATTAGCCCACCACTTTATTCCCAGCCACTGCAACTCCTGGAAGCCAGAATTAACCCTGGCGACCGCCAGAAAACCGCTAAGTAAACGAAGATCCAACGAGTCCCGGCGAAACGAATCGACTGGCTTGGATCCCGAAACTAAATCAATTAGAGAATGTACTATTCTTGAGCTTTAGAAAAAGCAAAACCCCCACACATCTCCTCACTCAGCGGGCTGTATGGTTACATTCTGTCACGATAACCGGGTATCTACGAGTATAGTAATATTATAAAATGTGAATGTAAGTTTGTTTGTTACGGTTTCACGCAAAAACTACTGAACCGATCATCATGAAACTTTGTACATATATTCTTGGAGGTATTAGAAGTAACATAGGATTTTTTTTTTTTTTATGGCTTCACTGCGAGCGAATCCGTTGGTATAAGCTAGTATCTCTATAACCGGGTGCGATAAAAATTGTCAAAAGCCAAAAATGTTTCAGATTGATCCCGTTTTTTCAGTTCCCACAACAACCCCATATATTTTCACAATCGTCATGTCACCTGCTTGGTATGGAGGGAAGTGATTTTTTTTTCCTACTTCCCTGTTATTATTTTCTGATTAATTCGTTGAGGGATCCAAGACAGTTAAATTCATTCTGCGGGACTCCGTCGTGGTCGCCACTGTTGATTCTGGCTTTCAGGAGCTGCAGTGGTGTGGGAATAGTGCGATGGGATGGCCACAAAAGAAAAAATCGTCATGTCACTTTGTTTATTCACCATAGCCTGATTAGACGGAATGAATTTTTCCAAAGTCGCTAAGTGGCAGTCAACTTTTTTCCACGAGTAGACATATTACCACCGGTTTAAGGTCAAACATTTGTTCTAGATTGAACCCTAATCACTGAGGAATACTGGACTACTAGCCGTGACTTTGAAATATTAAATCAGGCCAGTGTTAGATGAGAGATAGTGCCTAAGTACCTACACTTCAGCCTGATATTGACCTCTAGTCTTTTGGCCCACAGTTCTCCTGTCAATATCTCTTAATGGCACAAAACAAAAAAAATACATACCTCTGTATCCTTTTTTATCTGTTCTATCTAAAAAAATTCTCAAAAAAAAACACTATAAAAATACCTTATCGCATTCCAAGAAATTGGGGCACGTTTAAATATACGAAATTTATGAACTTTTTTCTCGAAAAGATCAGAGGTTTCGTCACATGACGTTGCCATTTTAAGACCTACTATTTTATCTTCATGCTTCTCTAATGCGGTCATAGACACGTGTAAGAAGTTTTTGTATAGAAACAGCCAGCGTCTTTTAATTTGGCGACTTGAACATTGGGCGAAAATTTTTAATCAATAGAGATGCTCTTTTAGAATTAAATTTAAATACTCATTTCTAATTGTTATTTCATTAATACAAAAAAATAACACTATACAACTTATCACTTACAACTCTAGTTACCTTTAGCCAATTTTTATTGTAAACCATACCATCTTTTTTTTTGTTTTACTTGACTGTGCAAATAAACAATTTTATTGATTTACTTATCATCATGAATATACAAATATATCTAAGAAAGTTAGACAGAAGCGTAACTGTAGTCACATTTAGCCAATTTTGTTTGTTTGGCAAGTCTATTGCCACCAACTGGATCCTTAGAAACAGGTGAAAACCTCTATAAAAATAAAACGTGAACCGAACTCAGGCAGGACTCATTCTCAGCCCTCGCTTTCGATCACTAGACCAATAATGCAGTTTAAAACTCAATAAAGCAATAATAATAATACATTTCATTTTTTCTATAATTTATTTATTCGGGAAAGCAGCCTGTTTCACAAATTACAATAATAAAATGAAATTTGAACAATAGAGCGTGACAAATGTACCTACAACCAATGACAATTTGCACAGAATATAAAACCATTTTAGAAAACTGCGACGTGCGCTTTTAGCATCATAATTAATTTAAATTTGAATTATTAAATCTTTCAGGTAAAACTGAATAGTCATGCATGAATCAAATATATGATAAAAATAAATCAAATTAAATTATTATTATATCTTTTTTTTTAAATTTCTCGGGGCCCTAGGATCCCGGATCTTTGAAAGGCGTAGGTACCAGGGGTTGAAACCAACTGGTAGAGGCCTTGTTAGACATGAAGCTCGAAATGTGACACCAACCGACAACTATCCCTGTATACACTCCGCAAGCGCTCCCAAGGATAATCCCCGGCTAGTGCGGGACTATTGCAAAATATGGAGACAAAACTTATTGGGCTATGGGTTTGGGAGGTTTCATGGATTAATTACCTAAAACTATAGGTCTGTATTAGCCCCTACCTGCCCACTGTTGATCTACACGGTTATAAAATGGCAGGTGATGACTTGCTCAACCAATTAATGGGCCCCCCAAATGATATTCTTCTAGTAAACAGATACGTTACACACTCACAAAACAACAGAAAAAAGTGTTCCGCGTAGCAGCGGCAGCACACATACACACTTTTCATTCATCTGACATTTCACTACAAGTCGAAAGGGATGGCTTGATAAAACCAACAAGCAAAAAAGAGACGGCTAGTGTTTTTCACTTGCGTGTGAATATAAACAAACATTATTCTGACCATAAATGTTTTTTTTTCTTTTTCTAACCTCCAAATATCAGAATATTAGGACGTATTCGAGTCTTCACAATGCGCGCGCTCATAACATATCTGTTTACTAGAATATCATTGGGCTATGGGCTATTTCAGGGGGCTAAAATAGTCGCTGGCATTTTAATGACGTAGCGCCAAGGAGGCAACATATACGGAGGTGCTTGATGAGTGGAGAGGTATGCCACGGCTACCAGGTCAATCCGGGAAGTACGGTCAAGATCCCGACCAGCATCTTACTGGGTTAACTTCCTTTCTCCGAGCACGTTTGCTCTTGTGATCCTCCACTCAAGGCAAGAGAGAGAGAGTTCTCAGTTATCAGGAAATTTGACAACAAACGACGATTATCCCTGTACGCACTACGCAACTATTATAATTAACAAATATCCAGGAATTACAATCAAAATAATGTAATTTACTTTTTTTTTTTTTTTTTTATTGATTATAGGCTTGCGCTTGACCACTATCTCACCTGATGGTAAGCGATGATGTGGTCGACGATGAAGCACGCTTGCCTAGAAGAAACCTATTCACTCTTGACTTGAAGACTCCCAGGTTGTAGCTATCAGGAAATACAGACTCCGGCAGGGAATTCCACTCCTTTGCTGTACGCATAATGAAAGTATTCCCAAAACGTTTGGTGCGTATGGGTGGGATGTCCACCATGTACCGATGACGCATCGCCGTACGTCTTGTAGTCCTATGATGGAACGGGCTAGGAGGAATTAGTTCATGCAATTCCAACGCACACTCCCCGAAATGTAACCGATAAAAAACCGACAGGCTGGCAACTCGGCGCCGATGTTCGAGGTTCTGGAGCCTAGATTCGACCAGTACTTCATTGCCGATGAGCCTCTTGGCCCGTCTTTCGATCGACTCAAGTGCATCCAGCTGGTACCTGGCAGATCCGTCCCAGAGATGAGAGCAGTACTCCATGCATGATCGAACTTGCGCTTGATACAAGTTTAGCAACTGTTCTGGCGTGAAGTACCGTCTCACCTTCGCGAGGATCCCCAATTTTTTGGCAGCCAGCTGAGCTTTTGCCTCAATGAACGGACCAAAATTGAGCGTCGATGTCAACGTAATGCCAAGAACCTCAAGATGGTCAGTAATCGGCACGGTCACACCTCGGAAAGAAGGAGCCGGGTGGAATTGGCTCCTTTTAGCGGAAAAAAGACACGCCTGGGTCTTGGCAGCATTGAATCTGACCAGATTGGCATCGCCCCATTCGGAGACTGCCTTCAAGGACAGATTCAAGCGCCCAACCATGGCCTCCCGAAGAGACCGGATCTGAGGTCCAGTAGCGCGCGCGTTGGACACGTATCTCTCAGCAACAGTGCTATCGTCCGCGTACCCAAAGGTGCCGGGTTTTAGCAAGTCATTTATGTGCAGCAAGAACAATGTTGCTGAGAGTACGGACCCCTGAGGGACCCCGGCATTAATACCCAGTAGGTACTAGCTTTTAGCCGCGGCTTCGCTCGCAGTGAAGCCATTATATATTTTTTTTTTTTTTAATAAGAAGTATCCTATGTTACTTCTAATACCTCCAAGAATATATGTACAAAGTTTCATGATGTTCGGTTCAGTAGTTTTTGCGTGAAAGCGTAACAAACTTACATTCACATTTATAATATTAGTATGATGATTTGATAGATTAGATGAGATTATTATTATTATCCATATAAGAATCAAGAGGATAAACAAACAAAAAAAACATCCTGTTAATGTCCCAACGCCCACTGCAAAGCAGAGCTCCACTCATTTAGAGAAGGCACCAGCATTAACAATTGCTCAATGCGGATTTTTGTTTCGTACTTATTTTAACTATAAATCAATGTTTTTGAAAATATTACAATATCCTTTTTTACATTTTTTTTACCAATTGCTCAGATAATATACCAATAGACAAGATTTATTGAAAAAACCGACCGAATGCGAGTCGGACTCGCGTACGAACCGTTCCGTACCATTATCGCAATAAACCACGAAAAAAAACACGTTTGTTGTATGGGAGTCCCACTTAAATATTTATTTTATTCTGTTTTTAGTATTTGTTGTTATAGCGACAACAGAAATACATCATCTGTGACAATATCAACTGTCTAGCTATCACGGATTATGAGTTACATTGATTTTATTATTATATTATATCGTTACATACATTACATTACATTTACATTTACTCTCTGCCTGGTGACAGGCAGAGAGACGGACAGTGGAGTCTTGGTAATAGGGTCCCGTTGTTACCCTTTAGGTACGGAACCCTAAAAATTAAAGATGAGGGAATGATACTTCTTTTTATTTTTAACTAGCTGTGCCCGTGGCTTCGCTCCCGTCAACTGCCTATCTACCCTACCTACCCTGCCTACCCTATCTACCCTGCCTACCCTACCTACCCTACCCTACCTACCCTGCCTACCCTACATATCCTACCCTACCCTATTTACCCTACCCTATCTACCATACCCTAACTACCCTACATACCCTACTCTGCCTATCCTACCTACCCTACCTATCCTACCTATCCTACCTATCCTACCTACCCTACCTACCCTACCCTACCTACCCTACCCTACCTACCCTACCCTATCTACCCTACCCTGTAAAAAAAAAGAAGAAAAGGATAAAAAGTATCCTATGTCCGTCTCCTGGTTCTAAGCTACCCTCCCACCAATTTTCAGCCAAATCGGTTCAGCCGTTCTTGAGTTATAAATGGTGTAACTAACACGACTTTCTTTTATATATATAGATTTTTATGCGACATTGTTTGTTAACTTTCTATTTAAAAATTCTATTTACTTATAGGTTGAATGATATAAGTGAAATTATAAATTTCGCTTTTTTTCCTAAGTGTGAAAAATGCTTCCGGTTAGCAATTAGCACTGACTTAATTATTGAGCTAGATAATACGGAACTTAGAATTTATTATGTTACTAGCTGTCCCACGCGGCTTCGCTTCCGTCAACTGGCTACCTACCTACCCATTTACCCTACCTACCTTACTGTACCTAAACTACATACATGATTGTTGCGAAACGCAACGGAAGCTCTCAAAAAGGAATAATTTTGCCCGTTTTTGCAACATTTTTCATTTATGCTCCGCTCCTATTGGTCGTAGCGTGATGTTATATAGCCTATAACCTTCCTCGATAAATGGACTATCCCACACAAAAAGAATTTTTCAATTCCAACCATAGTGCTTGAGATTAGCGCGTTCAAACAAACAAACTCTTCAGCTTGATAATATTAGTAAGTATAGATTTTATCGAAATCAAAACTGATCTCGTTTTTAGTGCACTGTGCTAAAATTTACAAGTTTTGATTGTTCATAATGTGTATACTTGAATTTATAATTCGTGATAATTTCAATCCATCGCCAACAAAACGCAAGTACTAATTGACTTTAGGATTGTGTTTTTTAAGTGACCATTTGATCATCCCCCTTTAGAGGTTGATTTTTCAAAAAAGTCATGCCTTTGGACTAGACTAGAATTTAAGATTATTAATAAGAAGATTAAAAAAACAGCCCTGCTTAAATGTCCCAACAAACCCAAAAAATGTTTTTTTTTCACCACAGAACTGTTTTTCTTGTTCTGTGGTGCGACACAAAAAAAAAAACAAAAATTCTTACGTTATTTTAATCTAAATCTTACACTATAAAAAATATATTAAAATGGCAACCTGCCGTAACGTGTCAAGTCAAGGCAAAATAACAAATATGTCTCGGAGTCTCGAGAGCATCCCAACTGGGTAAAATGGCCCTTATTTCAGAGTATTAGAAGTTAGATTCGCTAGGCAAAGGGCGCTGTCCGTAAATAGTTTTGCTATAACGCGTGTTGGACTTGTGGCCATGAAATACGCGGAGTTATAAAAGGGCGGACTGTTTTCAAGGCGATATGAAAGCGATTTTTGACGGATAGAAAATTATCTTGTCGATATTTGAGTTCAGAATTCGAGATAATTATCTAATTTTGAAACAACAAATCTATGTCATACAATTCAAAGATTAAATTGCATTGCAAACTATATTTTTGTATGGACTTTTTTATAAAAAAGAAACTTTATTTCACACAAAAAGCTTCGGTGGTTGCATTCACAAAACTATTGCATTAGCAATACAAAATTTATGAGCTTGCTTCGTTGTTCAACATACATCAAAACAAATTTAGTCTTCAGTCAAGTCGTTCGTTGCAATAGTTGGCGCGTTGTCGACGCAAACATTGGTCAAACAATCATAATATTTGGTAATTGACTCATATTTACTATTTAATTAAATAAAAAAGAGTAACGCTTAGAAAAACACTTAATAATATAAACTTACCGAAAAAAAGATATTCCTTCCAAAATCAAGGTGTTACGGTGGTTATTTGCACAATTTTTTTAATGTCTTATTTGTTTCCATATTTTTTTGGCCCGTTTTTGAAGCGCTGACCGGCAATCTAGTGTATTATTGATAGAAATTCGACAGTCTAACGCAAAGTTGATTGAATGCATTCAACTTGTTTCACAAATCAAACATTTTGTTGATCATCCTGCCTGTGGTATAATTTCGTGACCTACAATCAATCAATAACATCAATTTCATTATTTATCTATGTTATTAAAGTGCAACAAAATCCTTAGTGACAAACTTTGTGAATTGCGAATTTCGACTAAAAAACGTGTCAATCTCTGATGCCAATTTTTGACAGGTTGAAAACCAAGGCTGGAATAGAGTTTGACACCCTTACATTTTGGTATTTATTTCCTGGCCAACCAACAATTGGTTTTAATATAATTTCGACCATCAGTACCACCATAGAAGTCACTTGAAATAAGATTACGGAACTAAAATTATATTGAATAAGTACTCTTCTAGTGTTTTCTTCCGCAAGGTTTTTTGATTCTGAAGTACCCGCTAACTTCCTGGCCCCAAAATTACGGAAATTGACGAGCGCCTCCGAACAAACCCGATCGATGTTTACAGCACTAATCTTTACAAAGCATACATGGAAAAAATCTATTTTTAATATCGTAAGCCTTGCTTGTTTTAATTATTCTAACATATTGTCATTTACTTTGTGCTGGTTTTTGAATTGAGTATTTAGTGTTAATAAGAGTTTTAATATCACTGAACTTGAAATTCTTAACTCGGATATTGGAGCCTTGTGATATTTTTTTAATTTACTATCTATGTCCCGCGGAGGAGCTCGTGGCTAAATAATAACCGCCGCACGGGTCGATCTTCAAGATTAAGCAACGCTTGACGAGGTCAGTCCGTGGATGGGTGACCATTTCAACATACCGAGTTTCCTCCGTGCCTCGGAAAGCACGTTAAGCCGTTGGTCCCGGCTGTCATTCGAAGATCTTTGACAGTCGTTACGGGTAGTCAGAAGCTTTAGATCTGAAAACAGTCTTGCCAAGGGGTACCGTGTTCCCCAGTTACTGGGTTGTGGAGGTTAGATAGGCAGTCGCTCCACGGAAAACACTAGTGCTCAGCTGAATCTGGTAAGACTGGACCAAAAGTACTTCCAAATTAGTTGGGAAAAGGCTAGGTAGATTTTTTATCTAAGTATGTCCCGCGGTTTCTGGCACTTCGTTTTCGCCTAGCGTTCTTTCTTTTTGCTCGGCTCCTAAGGGTCGTAGCGTAATGTTAAATATCCTATACCTTCTTCGAGAATAGGAATGTTTCCTGTGTAGAAAAATAATAATTCTATTTAGTCCATCAGTGAGATTATCAAATAATATTGGACACGTATTTTTTGCTTTATCAAATAAATAAAAATTTACAAAGATAAAGCGCATCAAATTTATGGAGCGGGGGCTTGTGACGTCACTTTGTCAGTATAATGTGTACCACTCTGTGACGTCACACGATATTTCAACGCACTGTATCATCGTAATTTTTTGTTTGCGTACCAAAAGAAAAATACTTGTCCAATATTTTTAGGTTATCTAACTGACAGACTAAATAGATATTTTTTGTAAACTAACCTATTGGATTATTTTATGTGAAATAGCACATTTTGATACAAGGTGGCGAATAGAGATTTACGGCAGAAGAATACTCACTCAAGCACGCCTTAACGAACGAATGCTTTCGATGACATTTGGAACACAGAGACTCTTGACAAGTGACATTCTCTCAACGAAAGACTGCCGATAGCGATTAGAAAAAAACCGGCCAAGTGCGAGTCGGACTCGTGCACGAAGGGTTCCGTAAAAAATCACGTTTGTTGTTTGGGAGCCCCACTTAAATATTAGTTTTATTTGTTGTAATAGCGGCAACAGAAATCATCTGTGAAAATTTCAACTGTCTAGCATTATGGTTCATGAGATACAGCCTGGTGACAGATAGACGGACCGCGGAGTCTTAGTAATAGGGTCCCGTTTTACCCTTTGGGTACGGAAGCCTAATATAAAATTAAATTAAAAAAATAAAAACCCCGACACTTTATTATTTCATGTTACATAATTTATCTAGTAGTAAACACGCTACAATCGACAAACTATTGAACACGTAATTATGACACGATATAATGCGAAAACACTCCAATTCAAACAGTAAAACGTCCATATCTTTTGAACGGCTGAAACGATTCTCATCAAACATAGCTAAGAACACTCGATAAAGTCACCTTTCAAACATAAACAAAACGAAATCAAAATAGCTTCATCCGTTTAGGAGCTATGATGCCACAGATGAAATGAAATACACAAACACACAGGTACACACGTCAAACTTATAGCACACCTCTTTTTCCGTCTTTGCTATACCAAAAATCGCTCAACGCCAACACGGCTAAAGAAGTTTTCAATTGAATAACTTTTAGTCTTTTACCGCGAAAAAGAATCCGCTACTCCATTACATTTTTCCGATTTTAAATTTAAATGAGTGAGAACACCAATGATTCAATACGGAACCCTAGAAAAAATTGCAAAAAAAATACAATACCTACCAACTAAAAAGTTTTTTCTTTAATTCTCATTAGATCCAAAACTTAAACTTTTGAAGTCACCGTGACTCGACATTTTACAGACACGAGGACTTCATTGAAATATTTATGTAGGCTGAAAAAAAGTATTCTACAGTCCGTTTTCCTTATAGCGAGAACACAAAAAACATTGATTTATTTGAGGCAAATTTATAGAAATGACATTGAGCTTTTTGAAGTACCTATTCTACCTATCTACCTTTTTAATTTACTGATCAAGGCCTCGGGTAAAGATCTTCGCACTATTTCTAATCACCGTCATTCCTGAAAGCCAGAATCAACAGTAGCGACCACCAGAAAAGTGCCGAAACAATGAAGCCTTACTATTCCCGCAGAAAAGATTCAACTGTCTTGGAACCCGCAACGAAATTAATCGGAAAAGAACAGCGGAGGAGTAAGAATTACAAAACTTAAACCCGACTACAAAAAATCCAAGTCGAAAATATTGGTGGATAAAATAAAAAAAATCGACTTGCCTTCAAGCAGGAGACAGAACAGAGCGAGGTCAAGGGGCATAATACAACGTTACTGTAGTTTAAGGGCCTACATACGCTTTAGTGCTGTAAAATGGTAACTTTCTAAAGCATACTCCTTAGTCACGGCTAGGTTGAAAGGTGTGAAAAAAAAATGTTATTGTTTCATGTTCATTATTTTTTAAACATGTTTTTTTTTGTATAATAAATAGTTTCGCATTAAAAAAATAATTAGCAACACGATATTTTTCGCAACTTTTGGTTACTCCTCCAAAACGACTTGGATGTATCATATTTTTACACAAAAAAATTGATGGCTCTGTATTTTTTCCATAACTGACATAGCATATGTAAATCAAATAATATTTTGGAAACAAAACTGTTCAAAAGGAGGTTCAATATTGATATTTTGGCATCGAGCGGGCGCACGGCCAGTACTGCGTTTACATTGGGGCGTATATATCGCCTTAAAGCACCTAAGGCCTAGGCAGTTGTTGTGGTCAAAAACTACAGTTGGTCAGAATTAATAATGGCTTTGACTTGATTCAAGGTCCCGACTCCCGGTTTGAGCCCAGACAAGCATACGGTTTAGGGCCCCTGAAAAACAAGACGATGATATAACAACCATGTCTAACCAACTTCTTAAAGAATGTGGCAAATCCGCAGGGCTTTTTCTAAGGAAACTATTGCAAAACGCATTGTTGTGTCGTCGGGTCTGTCTGCGAGAGTCTTTACTGAATGCAATTTATTTACTAACTAGCTCCTGCTAGCGGCTTCGCCCGCGTTAAAATTGTTTTCTTAAATCAAAATCTTTTTTTTTATTTCACATAGGCCTGCATGGGCACTTATAAAACGTCGACAAAAGGAGCACGGTTCGGGTTGGTCGTTTCCACAGACATAAATCTAACTAGATGACGTGATTGTATGTACTTCGCGTGCCAAAAAACGGACTAAAGTTACGACTAATGATCGTAATCTGAGCTTTTCATTTAGCATTATCGGCACCGGATATCCAGCGAAATCTAGAATAATGCCATTTTATGCCATATTGAGCTGTAAAGAATGTATAAAAAAGTACATACATATTCGCGAGCTGGCTGACCAAAACTAGATGTATCCTCCGACTGCACAGCATGATTTTCTTCTTTTTTATGTCTTTTTAGTTCGCTTCTTAGGCAGTCGGGTTTTTTTATTTTGTTGATTAACTTTTTTTATTTAAAGCTTTTTAATTCATATTTTTTTAGAATTATATAAAACCCTTTATGATACCCAACACGATGGGTTCGGAAGTAAAAAAAATAATTGGGCAGCCACAATATGGCGCCCAAAAGCCGCCATTTTTCTGTTTTTCCATTTTAATGCAGTCAGTAACACTCGCAGGGTTAAGACGAATCGATTGACGTAATAATCATCAACTCTAGAAAGCCACATAGGAACAAACATACATAGCTATATAGACTGATAAACACATTACCCTCCTTCGGTAGTCGGGTATAAAAAAAGTATGACAAGACTAAATTTAACATGTGGCACAAATGTTGTTGTCAGTGCTGTAACTATTCTTAGCAAAGGGCTATAAAGATGATTGAAGACCATTATAAAAAAGTCCAATTAAAGGAAAAAAAATAATGAGGAAAACATGAGTTTGAGAATAGTTAGAGACATCCAAATATTTGTGCCGTTCAAAATTTTTATCTTCCTTGATTTTATAATATGCTTTTTTATAAAGACACGTTTGATATAGTTTTTGAACTTTCCATTGGTCAGTTCTATAACTGACTTTGGCAACTTGTTATAATAGCGTATATCTACTGTATAAAAGAAAAGACTTGCTAGTTTTCGTTTATCTGAATTCGGGTATTACAATTTCGTGCTTGCTGCGTGTATTTAATTATGGAAGTCGCTTCTTGTTTTGAAAAGCCCTCGATTTTTGCGGACATACAAAATACATTCCAAAATATAAAATGAAGGTAGAGTCAGTATATCGATCTTTTTAAGTTTTTCTCTGAGGGACTCGCGAGGACCCATTTTATAGAACGCGCGGATCGCCCTCTTTTTAACCGACTTCGCAAAAAGAAGGAGGTTTTCAATTCGACTGTATTTTTTTTTTTTTTTATGTTTGTTACCTCAGAACTTTTTGATGGGCGAACCGATTTTGATGATTCTTTTTTAATTTGAAAGCGGGTGCTTGTCATGTGGTCCCATTTAATTTTCATCAAGATCTGATGAAGAACTTCGGAGAAATACATCAGAACTCTTCAATAAATGACGGCAAATCACTCTGGATAGATCCAATCGCATGTCTGTTTATTGTTTACACCATTTCATAACATAACATCACACTGGTACGTTCTTAAGGGGTACGCAGGTGTGAACAGTTCACCCTGGTATACTGAGAGTTGTTGCACTGGTTTCGTTTAAGTTTCATGTTATTGGGTTAATCTATTCTAGCTTCACTTTGGGCACTATACGCGTAGGTACCTAGCCTATAGAACTGGTACATTATGTACCACAACTAAAAAGTGAAAAATAAAAAACTTTTTTACAAAAATTACAACCGACTTCCAAACAAAAACACTACAAAGTGAAAAATAACTTCAATTTCGGAAGTCGGTGTCAAAAAATGAAGAAACGTAAACATGAACACCGACTTCCGAAATTGAAGTTATTTTTCACTTTGTAGTGTTTTTGTTTGGAAGTCGGTTGTAATTTTTGTAAAAAAGTTTTTTTGTAAGATGAAAATTGAGTCAACGTTTGCTGCTGATCCCCACAGCAGAATACCATAAGACATAATACTGTGTAAATAAATCATTCATGGATAAATCTTTTACTGTCCATGCTGCTCGTCTATGGAATGCATTGCCTGACCCAATAAAACGTGCTCAGTCGTTGCCTGTATTTAAAAAACTCATCAAAGAACATTACTTATCGCTGTGATTGTGCTCTTGGTTTTTAGACATAATGTGCTATGAATGTCGTACATCATTTATTTTCATTGCTTATATATTAATTATGTATGTATTTATGTATCCATTATTTAGCATATATATGTAATTGTGTTTCTAGTAAGTATTATTGTATATAGTATTGTTAGTATTATTCTACATTGTGTTCATTGTTAGTATTGTCGCACCACTGACAACCCCATGTCATGTCCAGGTAATCTCTGTCCATTCCAAGTTGCCTGGAAGAGATCGCGGAATGCGATAAGGCCGCCCATTGTATGTTTTAGTATTAAGTTTCTTTTTTTCTTGTATATTATCGTGTACAATAAAGTGTATATAAATAAATAATAAGCATAGTATACTAACCTAGCTGTGGCTACATCGGTTAACTGCCTTATTTCCTTGCTGCATATGCAGCTGAACTTAACCTACCCAAAAGAGTTCTAATGTACGCGTCCCACTGCAATTTTGAATCGATAGTAAGCCCTAAGAATACAGTTTCCGTTATAACTTCAAGATTTTTGCCGCCAAGATTTAAATTTAGGTCACGTTGTGGTACATTTGATAAAGAGAACTTTAGACATTTTGTTTTTTTTTTGTATTCAGTAAAAGATTGTTAGCTGCGAACCAATTTTATCCCAAGGGAGCAATATACCGGTATGAAAAGTAGAATTAAATAGAATATACTTTATTGTACACCATAAAAGTTATACAAATTTACAAGTAAAACTTAGTAGCCTATGTGCTATTCCAGAATATAATCTGTCTCTGTGCAAAATACATCCAGATCCGTTCAGCTGTTCTGACGTGATTGGGCAAACATACTTCTACACTTCCACTCACACATCCATCCAAACTTTCACATTTATAAATAATATAAGTAAGATTTACTGTGTCCTATATTAAGCTGGCAACAACCCTGAGAAAAGACAGTGGAGGCCCGGTAATGATATACCGTGGTGGAGGCCAAAGACTTAACGAGTTCGCGTCGAACATATTTAAAAACATAATCATCTAATATAAAAAAATGTCTATAAAACTTGTACGTCATGCCGCTATCGATTCGATTTTTTTTCTTGATCCACGCAGACGCGAAGATATAAAAAATTTTACAGCCACCTCTCCCCATTTTGCCTCCCTATCTCAAAATCCGGTGCCAAGGAATAGGATATTAAACATCTAAAGCGAGTTTCGTATGTTTATGTTCATATGACATTTTGGAACTGAACGGTAGAAGTATTTTGATTTGAGAAAAGATACTTTTTGGTACCGTTTTGAAGTTTATATTTTTTTTGGCAAAGGTAATGCTTGCGTAATGCCTCTAGTGACACAAGTTGAAAAGAAGATTGATGATGACCCAATAGGAATCATCCCAATCTGAAGAAATTTGAAAGAAATACATAATAATCATTTTGCTAATTACTTTTGAAAAAAATATTTTCTGCATCACGAATACTGCTAACGGCCAAATTGACCGTCAGTTGCTGGTTAAAACCTTTTTGCTTCGAAAAAAAATCTTTAATCTCCAATATTAAAAAAATACAGTTTCAAATTTCTAAGTAACATTTATAGCTACGCTGCCGTTATACAATTCCCTTCGGACCGCCATTGCTCGTTCCACGATTTGAATCCATGACCTTTCGATTGCCCGTTAAGAGACCTAACCTTTGGGCTATAGCTGTTTATCTATGGTTGCTTGAAAAAGACGACTTGAAAGTTTGTTTGTCCACAATTTGCTTTCTACTTAGTGTTTGAAAAGGTCGCATTCCATGTTCGCATTTTAAGTAAAGTATTTAAGGACTTAGTTGGCACCTTGTCACGTCTTAAAAGATAGCTATCAGCTTTGACTTTTCTTTTAATTAACCCTAAAAATGTTGAATTTGCTTTTTTTCGCAGTAGTATTTCTAGCCAAATCGACTACTCTGCAATGAACGTCGACTTCATATTACCATAATATAAAATGTCATCGTCGAAGCGGAATAGCTATAGGCTATAAAATAAAATAAAATATAAAAAAGTTGGGTCAGGCTGTAAAACGGAGCCTGAGATCCAAGGAGGGAATAAAAAAAGAAAAAAATAAAAAAGCCGTAAAAAGGCATTGGCGGGGTAATAGACCGCGCGGGGGTGAGGCGCGCGGGGGGAGACTGTTCCTCGAAGTTACGCCGCCATTTCGAAAAATCGATCACGCGGCGCGTGTGTGGACCGTTTTGAATTTTCGAATACAAAACTTTCTCGTCATTGCTAATTTTAACCCTATGTTTACAAGTATAAAGTTTATTTTCGATTGTTGTTATTGATGGTGTGCATGTGTTCGTACCACACACGGACGGGCAAGATACCAAAATATTAATGGTGGACGTCCCGCCAAAATAGATTTTTTTGAGTGTGTTGGATATTGTACATTAGTACGCGAGGGCCAAAACAGCTACACATTTTTCACAGTCTACCCGTCTGGTTTGTTTGCAAAGGGCGAAGATTTTGACGCTCTGTATTTTTTTACTTTTTTTTTGTTCTTATCTGTAGCAGAAGTTTACTTATCTTGAAGCCTTGTCTGGTTGCTATGACCAACATGAAAACATATGTTATTTAATTATTTCCTTAAATTATTTGTAATAAGTAGACATTTCTTTCATATTCTTTATTGTACACAAAATAAACATTACAAATACAAAAGGAAAACTTATGTACAAGGGCGAGCTTAATCCAAAATTGGTTTCTCTGACAGCAAACCTCAGTGCTAAAGAGATATTTACAAAATTAAGACAGGC
This sequence comes from Orthosia gracilis, assembly GCA_947562075.1. Taxonomy (NCBI): domain Eukaryota; kingdom Metazoa; phylum Arthropoda; class Insecta; order Lepidoptera; family Noctuidae; genus Orthosia; species Orthosia gracilis. The sequence continues at coordinate 56,125,026 of OX387266.1, forward strand.
AATAATTGTTTCTTTTCTGCATTCTGTTTGGGCCTGCTATACAAATAAGCATGTTCAAAATTCTCACAAAAATTAAAGAAAAAATTATCACAACTACCGCAACGCGATGCGAAAAATGAAAAGTTGAAAATCAATCGAATAATTTGGAAAGCTTTCACCAAAGGTTATCTGGTTAACGAATTCACTGCGCCGCGTTATGGTATGGTTAATAATAAATAACCAAAAAGTTAAAAGTTACAATTAAAAGCAGGGCACCGCGGTTGTTGAACCGCGGTTAGGGCTGCTACCGCTTAGCTTACTGTCTAGAAAATATTAGAAAAAAGAATTTGTGTATTAAAATGTAGACCTTTAATTTATGAATGAAAATTTGAATAAATACCTAGATAAACATTTCCTTGATGCAAGAAGCATAGAATCCACGGAGCACACACGCACAGGTCCGGTCGATGTGGTGACGCTTGGTCGAGGGCGTTACGCCTAAGCACTGAAGGTCTTTCGACTGAAATGATGTTAATGATGAGTGAAGGAATTCCAACCTTCTAGCATTAGCTTTTTTGCAAATGAAGTGTTCCATATTTTATTTTAAAGGAACGGTGTAATTACAAACATCATTAGGTTTAAGATGTCAACATCATGAATATATTACTACTATTACTATTTTTTTTTTGCTTAAAATACTTTGCCCCACACTAGGATTTTCTTCCTGTATCGTGGGTGCGTTTACAAACATTAAAACTCACACACACAACACCCAGAGCCGGAACAATTATCTGAAGGTCATACAAATATTTGTTCCGTGCGGGGATCGAATCCGTGACACACAGCACAGCAGTCAATCGCTCAACCACTGCGCCAACCGTGCGACCAATATTCATCTTCTATAGCTTCTATAGTAGTCCACTACAGGCTTCTAAAATCACAAGCTGCACACGGCGTACGGCGATGCGCTATCGGTACTGTACCTTGTACATGGTGGACATCCCACCCAAACGCACTAAACGTTTTTGAAATACTTTCATTATGCGTACAGCTAAGGAGTGGAATTCCCTACCGGAGTCTGTGTTTCCCGACAGCTACAACCTCGGGGTCTTTAAGTCAAGAGTGAATACTGAATAGGTTAATTCTAGGCGAGCGTGCGTGTCGACCACATCATCGCTTTCCATCAGGTAATATAGTGGTCAAGCGCGAGCCACCTGTAATAAAAAAGGCCAACCAGCACCCTAATTTCATACACACTTTCCATCCCAAACCAAAGCCATTTGAAGGTAATTCCTTATTCATTGCTTCATATGTTTGAAAAACTCGTCAGTCCGCAAGGAATGCCGAGGAATTATCACAATAAACGGCATTTCTGTTGATTTTGTGCTTAGCAATAATCCTTCAGGTTCTTCAATACAAAGCGCGTGTCTCTATTGACCACCTAGCCTGGTGCCTTTTATTGACGTTTCTTGTTTGAAGTTTTCTTTTAATATTGTCCCACGGCCGTCTTTAACTTCGCGTGACAGCCCTGTCCCTTAAAACATCTGTGACTCAAATCGTTAACCCTATTCGCTGGGCTGTTGACCTAACTAAACTTTGATCAGTTTACTTCAAAGTTTAGAACTTTAAATTTAAAATATAACGGTATTTTTTTCGAGGAAATTATAATTTATCGTTTTTTGAGCCATTAAATACCCTCAAGCAAGGATGTGTCTTCTCATATTTTTTTATCACTTTTCGATATTGCTTGTCAATCCAATAAAATTTTGCCCTTTTGACAATTGCTATCGCTACGCTTTCGATGATAGAATGTCACTTTGTCTATATCCAATTCGCGTTAAGAAAATTGTGAGTCATCGTTGTCAGCCGGCCTCTAGACCAATCGGGTCGTAGCTTTCTAATTTGTTGCCACCCGATTGGTCGAGGTGCCGGCTGACAACGATGAATTACTATTTTCTTAACGCGAATGGACTATATGTGCTCTGGTATTGCAGACGTTCATAGGTAGCGGTGTCCACTTACAATCTTAGGGTCTATTCATTCAATCATAGAAAGCGTCATGATGGCATGACAGCAAAAATGTCACTTGACCAGTCCCTTACATTTTTATATTCGCCATCGCTGTTACAATGAATCTTTCTAGCAGCTATACTTCATAAAAGATAGCTTGATCTCTGTGACAGCTGTCAGTAACAATACACAATAGCGCTTGACAGGCTAACAATAACGTATACGTCAGTTTGACATATGTCGCAGAGATCAAGCTACCTTTTATGAAGTATAGTCTCTAGTTAGAGCCTCTGGTGGGCCGTCTGCTCGTTTGCCACTCTATGACAAAAAAGAAACAGAAATGTGACAAGTCGTTTTAAGCACTTCTATAAAACTTTCACTCAAATTCTACCTGAATAAAGTAGGACATGGTATTAACTATTTTTGTTTTTATTTCTAAAATAAAAATTCTGTAGACATTTGTCAGATGACACATCTATTGTATGATGGACTGGCAATGACAGAAGTGACTTGACATTCCACAAAAAGCTCACTTATAATAACGGGTAAATCCTTTTTAAGGGTTCCGTACCAAAATGGTAAAAACGGGACCCTATTACTAAGACTCCACGGTCTGTCACCAGGCTGTATCTCATGCACCGTGATAGCTAGACAGTTGAAATTTTCACAGATGATATATTTCTGTTGTCGCTATAACAACAAATACTCAACTCAACTAATACTAGGCTCCCATACAACAAACGTGATTTTTTTGACGTTTTTTGCGATAACGGTACGGAACCCTTCGGCTCCTAAAACACAGCCCTTCAGGAGGCAGCAGTTCGCCCTTGTATCTCTGTGTAAATGTACAAAATAAACCATTTACTTATTATTGTTTTATTTGTTTGTTTATTTATTAATTAGTGAGACAGCATTCATCAAAATTGTAAAATCATTACAAACAAACAGAGAGACAAAGTTAATTCCACATCTATATTCAAAGTCAAGATAGCCGTAAATATTTTGTAATTGTGTCAAACGACTATGTTGTAGACTGTACTCGAAAAAAAAACAATAGAAAACGCAATTTGAATTAATTTCGCGTTCCCTACGTGATGTGGTTACTAAGCGACAAATTAAACATGATTAAATCGCTCAGTGGATTACCAGCAACAAGCCTCTTACTAGTAAACAACTTACTTTATACAATCTCTTAAACGCAGTATTCCACTGGACCAGATTAAATTAGCGACTTGGCAATGGTCACAGTATACCTCTCCAGCCTAAATTTTTCCCACCTAAGTTAAGGATTAACAGCCTGCCAGCACTAAGTCCACGCGAAGCGAGGCCTGCGGGGTTATCAGCTCACGGAACATAGTGCCAAGTTGGTGCCAAGCCTCTCCTCCAAGAGTTCCCTGAATTTCAGATACTCGATGACGAACGAATGTCTTTAATTGATTTGGTGAAGTAGATAACCCGGGGTACCACAGGGTGGCGTTTTCTTCCCCATCTCTTCTTCTTCCCATCCTTGATGATAGCTACAATCAAGGGGTCTTTAAGTCAAGAGTGAATAGGTTACTTCAAGGCAAGCGTGCTCCACCGTCGACCACATTATCGCTTACCATCAGGTGAGATAGTGGTCAAGCGCGAGCCTATAACAAATAAAATAAATAATAAATGCCAGCTATCTCGACCTTACTCAAGAACAACTCGATAAACTTGAGCGACTTCAAAATGTTTGTGTAAGGTTCATATTTGGTTTGCGCAAATATGACCATGTTTCCGAATTCCGTGTAAAGCTCAAGTGGTTGCCAATTCGCGTTCGCCGGAATGCTCATATTCTTTCTCTTTTGTACAATGTGCTCTTTACTCCTTTCACCCCTCTTTACCTCAAGGACCGTTTTCAGTTTGTCTGCGATTCCCACATGAAAACTCTTAGGTCATCAGAAAACTTACGACTTAAAATGCCTATGCATTCCACTACATTCTTGGATAAATCATTTACAGTCCAGGCTGCTCGTTTGTGGAATGCATTGCCTGACCCAATAAAACGTGCTCAATCGTTGCCTGTCTTTAACAAATTTATAAGGGAACATTACCTGTCTCTGTGATCCTGTCCTTGTTTAAGCTGTATTGTTTTCTTGTTTGTTTATTTAGATGTATGTATTTATGTATCTTTAGTACATAATTGTACTTAGTACCTAATACTTGTATGATTTGAAATTGGCACCAAGTGCAGCCCCATGTCGTGTCCAGGCTATCTCTATCCATCAAGGTTGCCTGGAAGAGATCGCAGAGCGCGTTATGGCCGCCTGCTGTATGATTGTTTTAATTTTAATGTTTCTTTTTGTATTGTCTTATCTTGGTGTACAATAAAGTATATATAAATAACTAACCATCCCAAGATGATGGTGGAATCACACCAACAATGGACTTCATTAAAATGCAAAGTAAGTGACTGACGAACCCTTGAGTACAACCTTGAACCTCACACCGTACCACACGGCTCAAGCAGCGGTATGGTTGTGGATTTGATTGAACGCAAGATAACTCCCTTGCGTTCCAGTCTAACCGGCACTGGATACAACAGAACACCAGTGTTATACATGGAGGATTTGGCCAACAGACCTCTACAAGCCGCTCTAGACTGCCTGTCTGACCTCCACAAGCCGCTCTAGACTACCTGTCTGAGCTCCACAAGCCGCTCTAGACTGCCTGTCTGACCTCCACAAGCCGCTCTAGACTGCCTGTCTGATCTCAACGACCCAGTCACTGGATAAACGGATACCCATTGTCAATGCCTGTGACAGAATTTCAGTCTTTTGACTACCTATAACGACTGTCAAAGATCTTCAAATGACAGCAGGGAGCGACAGCTCAATGACCTTGCCGAGGCTCGAAGATGTCTCGTTAAGTTCTGAACATATAGTCACACAAACGCGGACCGATCTCGGATAAAGTTACATAACCTTAAAGACCGTCTTGTGCGGCTTTTATAATTTATAGTTCTCGCCAAACTACTTGGCCGCCCTGAATTTGGCTTTCCGGATGCGAAACGGAGCTGCTTTTATATGAGATTTACTTCTGCGCAGCCAGTGTAGCCAACTTCAGGGCGGCCAAGAAGTTTGGCGAGAACTATAGACACGAGCTCCTGGATGAATCAATCAATCTGCCTAGCCTTTTCCCAACTATATTGGGGTCGGCTTCCAGTCTTACCGGATTCAGCTGAGCACTAGTGTTTTACGTGGAGCGACTGCCTTATCTGACCTCCACAACCCAGTAACTGGGTAACACGGAACCCTTGGCAAGACTGGTGTCAGATCTCAAGCTTCTGACTACCCGTAACGACTGTCAAAGATCTTCAAATGACAGCCGGGACCAACGGCTTAACGAGCTTTCCGATTCCGAGGCACGGAGGAAACTCGGTATGTTGAAATGGTCACCCATCCACGGATCAACCTCGTCAAGCGTTGCTTAACCTTGAAATTCGACCCGTGCAGCTGTTATTAATTAGCCACGAGCTCCTCCTGGATGAATGTTTGTATATATTGTGTATTGTGCACAATCTCTGATGGAGAACGTTTGACATTTCATATTATCTGTAGCAAGGGTCAGGTTTCATGACCTGACTCTTATCTAGCCTGTCTGGAGTCTATCTAGACTTAGTTCTGATATGAATGACTAATTAGGAATTGATAATAATATATTATTAGTCGATAACACCTCAAGTCTATGCGTCGCCTTTTCCGCATTTGAAGACTTAGCTCTTCAACCAGTGCGTGAAAGATGATATTATAAAACATGTATCTACAAAGGGGATGACTACTGAGTATTTTTAACCGACTTCGCAAAAAGGAGGAGGTTACCAATTCGACTGTATTTTTTTTGATGATTCTTTTTTTTATTTGAAAGCCGGTGCTTGTCATGTGGTCCCATTTAATTTTCATCAAGATCTGATGAAGAACTTCGGAGAAATACATCAGAACTTCAATTAATGACGGTAAAACACTCGGGATAGATGCAATCGCATGTCTGTTTATTGTTTACATCATTTCTTAACATAACATCACACTGGTACGCTCTAAAGGTACCCCGCAGGTGTGAACAGTTCACCCTGGTATACTCTCATTGCACCGGTTTTGTTTAAGGTTCATGTTATTGGGTTCATATATTCTGGCTTCACTTTGGGCACTATACGCGTAGTTACCACACTAAAAAGTGAAAAATAAAAAACTTTATTACAGAAATTACAACCGAATTCCAAACAAAAACACTACAAAGTGAAAAATAATTTTAGTAATTTTTGTAAAAAAGTTTATTTTTCTTAAATTTGCCCCCACTTTGATTTTTATCTGTATCGTTTACAAACATATAAACTCACGTATACAAACAGCCATATAAACAGCAACTATCTGTAGGCCATACAGATATTAGTTCCGTGCGGGAAACGACCCGCGACATGCAGCGCAGAAGTCGACCGCTTAACCATTGCGCCAACCGTATCACAAACTGCTCAAAGAGAAATAAGACAGAAGAATTCTGCTGCATCGGACCCAAATAAATAGATAAATACAAGAGAAGCTTGATGTCTTAATCCAACCCGTTATAGCAGGGGTCACCAAATGGCAGACCGCGTTATTTTGTGTGGACGTCCACTCCTGGACATAGACCTCCCCCAGGCGTAGCCACATTGACCGATACCGTGCATTTTGTGTAGTAATCTATACTAATATTATAAAACTGAAGAGTTTGTTTGTTTGATTGACGCGCTAATCTCAGAAACTACTGGTTGGATTTGAAAAATTCTTTTTGAGTTGCATAGTCCATTTATCGAGGAAGGTTATAGGCTATATAACATCACGCTACGACCAATAAGAGCGGAGCATAAATGAAAAATGTTGCTAAAACGGGAAAAAATATTCCTTTTTGAGAGCTTCCGTTGCGTGCGCTGCGTAAGCGGTTAAAGTTACGCAACATTCATGTATGTAGGGTAGGTAGGATAGGTTAGGTAGGTACCAGTTGACGGGAGCGAAGCCGCGTGTGACAACTAGTTTATTATAATTTATCCCGTGCTCTGTCTTAACTGCCGTTGATTCGTCAACAAACAAATCATAATCTTCATTGATAAACTACATAGTTTATTATTTAAATTTTAACAAAGTATGTAAGGGGACAGGTGGCTTTAAACCTTACGGACCGCGACGTACGGTCATATTGTTCTTAAATACGGCTGCCAAATGAAAATAATTGGTGACCACAGCGAAATAGCATACGGTGCCAAAACGTGGACATACAATCCAGTTGATCCACAAATTAACAAACGTTCATTCATTGCGTCATGTAGCGAGCTAGATGCTCGGAGTTATTTTGAAGGAGTACATCCGCAAGAATTATTATCCAGGATCGAACTCAAGTTACCAGATTATCTTGCAGAGTAATTAAATTGAAGTGTGTCCTACCCTCAGTTTCCCAGCTCAAAGTTATCGCAGAATTAATGTGACAAATTGTCAAGCACGCTTTATTTGCTCTGATTGGCTGTTGAAAATAACGCGTGTTTGGCAATTTGTCACATTAATTCTGCGATAATTTTGAGCTGGGAAACCGAGAGCTAGCCTTGTCTACCGCAGGATTGAAACAAGAACTATTCTTTACACTTATGTTCTGAATTATAATTTGTAAGATAAGAACGACTTCTCGTTCTTCCACTAGCTAATCTAATTAATTCGGTTTTAATAATTAATAATTTATTTATTTATTCAGACAACAAAAGGTCCACTCACAAAACAAAAATATAAAACACTTAAAGGGTGTTAGTAACAATATAAAAACTTATAACCTATGTTAGTGCTTACATACTAAGATGTTAGTGACAATTTATATTATGACCTACGTTAGTACTTATATACTAGGATGTTAGTAACAATGTGGCTTATGATCTATGTTAGTACTTATACTCAACGACAGACAGTGTTGTTTTGATGAGATGTCCCATTATAGGACTCTCATCAGGCCTGTCAGCTATCACCCTCAGGAGGCTGTTGCCACTGCCACGCAATCTGGCGAGCAGAGACGCACTTTTCTTCCGTACGACAGCTGAGAAGCTGTCGACCCGGGCTTTTGCGAACATCTCTGACGCACTGCAGTAACGTGGCAGCCGCATCAGCGCCCTGAAGGCGTTATTATATTGGATGCGCAGCGCACTGACGGCACGTTTGGTACAGCTGATCCATAGGGCGCTCGAGTACAGCGATGTGCAGTATGCTTTAAAAAGTGTATGTTTGACTGCTGCTGTACATCCAGCGAACCTACGGGCCAACATGTTCGCCCGTACCGCCAATGCTCTGCGTTCCCGTTCAATATCATTATCGTCTTTAAGGTCGTCCGCAATTAAATGTCCCAAGTATTTAAACTGATGTACCCGACGAATCGGGACATCGTAAATTTTTATTGGTGGCACATTCACTGGGAATTTCCTGCCAACAGCCTTAAAGACCATGAGTTCGGACTTCTTCACATTATATAGCAGACCATGGCCGGCTGCATAATCCTCACATATTTTTACAAGTTTTCTAAGAGCACTGACCGAGGGAGCCAACAGCACCATATCATCCGCGTAGCTGATGTTGTTAAAACACAACCCGTCAACAAAACAGCCCACATGCGCACTGCTGAGTCCCTCGATCAATGCATTCAGATACAAGTTAAAAAGATTTGGGGAGGTTAAGCCCCCCTGCCTCACGCCGCACTCCAACCTGTACGGTAAAGAACAGTTATTCCCCCACTTTACTACGTTAGTTTGGTTGCCGTACCAGTACCTAAAAACGTTCAGCAGCTCATTGGGTATCCCTGTTGCCTTTAATTTATCCCAAAGAATGTCGTATGAGACCAAGTCGAAGGCTTTAGAGAGATCTAGAAACGCCGCATAAACTGGTGTACTCCTGTCAGCGTAGTACCTGACAGTGTGCTTAAGGCACGCGATTGCACTTTCGGTGGATAAGCCAGGTCGGAAACCAAACTGCGCATCGTGTAAAGATATACATTTTTCTAGCTGTACATTAAGCACACTATCAAGCACCTTAGCGACAATCGTTGCCAGAGAAATAGGCCTATAGTTCGACCGGTCTGATGAGTCTCCTGTTTTGTTTTTAATTACTGGCACGACCACCGTCCTCATCATACTGTCAGGCAAGTGAGAGTGTGCGATACAGAGATTAAACAGTAATGCCAAAACTCTAGGCAAGTGGCAACCCGCATGCTGCAAGTGCTCGATACTGAGTCCGTCGTGACCTGGGGATTTCCCTCTTTTCATATTTTTAAGAGCTATCTTAACTTCTTTAGCTGTGATAAGAGTGGAAATGGGTCCTGTTTGGGCCTCAGCATCAAACACCCGCTGCGCAGGTCCTAACGGTGATCGAACCATGAAGTGGTCCTTGAACACCTCGGCTATGAGTTGTGGTTCAGTAACCCCATCAACGCTCACGGGGAGGCCCTGGGTCGCGCTCATCTTATTGGTACATTTCCAGAAACTACGAAAATCTGAATTTGCGTGATGTGAGGCTAAGATGTCCATTTTAATTGCCTCTTGGTGATTTTGACACCACTTCAGCTTCCCTTTAAAGACTTTCCGCGTTTCTATCATATTCTCGTAAAAAGTACCTGACGACGGTCGGCCGTGCCAGTCCCATAGAATGAACTTAGCCCGCGCCTCCCCGTGCGCGTCACGGACGTGCCTGTTCCACCCTGCTACACATTTGCGATACCCAGGCTTTTGCCGATGTGTGGAACCAGCTGCCAACCCTAAGCAGTGCACTATGTCACTGTACAACTCATCAATCACTACCCTATGGCTGGTGTCAGTGCAAAACTGCCCACTACAAGATTCCAGTTGCACAGGAAAATCTATCTCGCGTAGGTAATCACCACACAAATTTGAAAATTGTTCTATTTGCGCGGACGATCTTTCCCCCCACTTGACATCGTTGGATATTTGCGCACACTGTTTGCCAAGTTTAAGCTTAATTAAGTCAAAATTACACTTGATTAAAAGTGGAAAATGGTCGGACCAATATATGTCATAATTAACGTGTACACTAGTAATTAGCGGTAAGGCTGCTTTTGTAACTGTACAATGGTCCAGCCATCTTCGACTTCCGTTTGCCTCACTTATAAATGTATAGCTGTCCGAACTCATTTTATTTACATCTACACATAGCCATTCCTGCTCACAACAAAAGCTCTGTAACTCCGTAAAAAACAATGTACCTGGGTGTGAATTAAAATCCCCCAGGACAAACACTGATTCAACGCCACTCTCCTCTATAATTGCACTTATAGTTCCTAAACAGTCCGAAAATTCGGTTAAATTGTTTGCATTGTCTACAGGTAGGTACACACTAAATATCAACACGTGACGGTCACTTAACGATATTTTTATTGCCGCGATACGTGGATTATCGCACGGAATTACGCACACACAACTGAACATACTTTTTCTCCACAATAACGCAACACCACCGTACGGCCGACCCACAAGCATTCCCGCCGACGTGTCTACTGCGGACGTGCCAGTGCTGCCAAACTCCTCATCCACTTGTGACAAGCAAGACAGGTCATGTGGCAGCAGCCACGTCTCCTGGAGAGCGAGTATGTCCACTCCCTTGCATAAAGATCTAACTCCCTCCATTGACCTTTTAAGTGACTTGCAATTAAACGAGGCAAGGACGGCGTTATGCATAACAGCGTCATTTGACATTGGCATTAGATTGAGTTTTTATTAACTGCCTCAACCCGTACTGGAGCGTCCATGTTATTCTTAACATGGACAAAACGACGGTAAATAACACCTTCTGGCCAAAAGCGGTCATCTAAGAACATCTTCAGCTTATGTTTTGGCACAAACAGTTTGTACGCGTTATGTTTCTCATTCTTAATCTTTAGTTTTATAACCGTAACATTTTCCTGTGATTTTCTGCATATGTAATCAGTTATATGTTGATCACTGGTGTCTTTATGGATGTTGGTTATAAAAAGTGGGATTTTACTTCCCGTAGCCGCTTTAAAGTTTATTTCCAGACTATCAGAACCACGCCCCATCCTACCTACAGGTTTATTTTGCCTCTTTATTGCCTTTTTATTTACAACTGTAGTCCATTTCTCAACTTGCATACCCTGATTTTCTATTGGTTTGGTTTTGGTTTTGAAAACGGTAAAAATTTAGAAATCTGCGGTCGGCGGAAGGGGTTGGGAGGGGGGTGGGGGGAGGGGGGGAGTACCCCTTCTCCCCTGGTACCACTCCCATTACAAGGTAATGCACCGTTCTTGAGAAAAACCAATTATTGTAACCTAACCTCAAACCATTTTATATTCGCCTAAAAAGCATAGTCGACGTAGCCCCGCTACGCGGGGCTCCTATTTCTGTCTGCAGGGTTTACAGTAACCTAACACGAAGGGGATGTCGGGGTCTTAGTTCGCTCGCTCCGCTCGCTCACTAGACCCCGCCATCCCATTCGAACCTAACCTGTCCGAGTCGGAGTGCCCCAAGTCCAGAGCTCGCTTCGCTCGCTCTTGCATCCTAATTCTCATGGTTGCCATAGTAACATTGCCTTTTGTACACACATCAGTCGATTACGTAGAAAATCGGTGTCCAGTGTACAAGCGGAGGTCAATCGTGAAGGCAAACAATTCGAGTCCAGAGGATAAGCCAAAGTCGTCGAATAAAGCCACAAGAAAAACACTACGAAACACAGGAAACACATTCACGCAACTCGAGGAGAAACGGAATGAACAACAAACGAATGACAGTGACACTTAGCATACTTTTTTTTTACGTTCCTTTTTGCTTATTTTTCACGTCATTTTGCACCATAGACAATATCAGCAACAGGTTTGGTTGTCAATCGCCCATTTTAACGTTCCGTTTTCGCTTTTTATCCGATTTGAGGATAGAAACATTTTTCATTAATATTTTGAAAAATATGCATTATCTTGTATTAAGAGTAGTAGCGTTATAATCGGGAACCCAAGCCCTACTAGCTTTAACCCCTTTTACCACCCAACTATGACCGTACGATTGCAGATCCAACCCATGAAAACCATTTAGAAAACTGCCCGGTTACGAACTACATCCGTGATTTGAGTTCCGGGTTCTATTCGGATTTTAAATGTTCTGAATTATGACGGATAGAGTTCGGATGAGTTTGGATGTAGTGCGTAAGCTTTCTTACAAAAAGTACTTCGGAACCTATATTTCTCGAATTCGGCAAGGATGCAGTGCGTAAGCGCTCTGAGGCTCTGAATTCTAATCAGCGAAATCGATTATCAAAAGTTTTGAATTGACAACGTGATATTTCGGGAGTGGTTGTCTTGTCAATCATTTATGACTTTTACCACAGATAATATAATACAAATAATATCGCTAATCATAGAATGCCACTTTTTCTACGCCCTGTGAAGCTCTAGACAAGTGAAATTCTTACAACGAAAGCCTCCGTTAGCGATTGAAAAAACCTCGAAAGTTTATGGTAATGTCAAGTGCTTTAGACGTCACGTGATCAATCCCTTAGGCGTCGTACTAATTGGCTAACGATCGTACGAGTAAACGATGCGATTTCGTCGCGCGATGAAAAGTTGTTCCTGTGCTCGCGCGATGAGTGCAACCTTTATTTAGGACACTCTAAAGAAATGTGTGTGTTTAATTAGAATAACATTGATTTGCCTACTTTGTGTATTACAAAATGTATCTGTGGCCGGTGGGCCGTACAGAGGTGAGTCAGCTAACTTACGCCCTAATGGATCTATGTTTGCTGTGTTCTGTTTATTCGCAATATGTGAGACTATACATACAGATTACGTGCTTCATTTGTTGTTTGCTTACAGTATATCTCAGTGAGGAATTATTATTATAATGAATATTTTTCACTTATTTTTAAGGGGACGGGGAGCCATCGCTTTGTCGGTAGGCCACCGCTTGTAACCTTTTTTATTAGGGTCATACAATATATCGCCCGTGTTTCATCATCATCATCATCATCATCATTTCAGCCGAAAGACGTCCACTGCTGGACATAGGCCTCCCCCAGGCGTCGCCACATTGACCGATCCCGTGCGTCTCGCATCCAGCGCCTTCCCGCAACCTTAACCAGGTCATCGGTCCACCTAGTGGGAGGCCTTCCAACGTATTGTCTTCCGGTTCGCGGTCGCCATTCCAAAACTTTTCGGCCCCATCGGCCATCCGTTCTGCGAGCAATGTGCCCTGCCCACTGCCACTTAAGTTTCGCAATTCTCCGGGCTATGTCGGTAACTTTAGTTCTCCTGCGGATATCATCATTTCTGACGTGATCACGCAAGGAAATTCCGAGCATAGCCCTCTCCATTGCCCTTTGGGTGACTTTAAGCTTTCTGATAAGGCCCATTGTGAGCGACCATGTCTCGGTCCCATAGGTGATCACTAGCAACACACACTGGTCAAAGACTTTTGTCTTGAGACACTGCGGTAAATTGGACGAGAAGATACCACGCAACTTCCCGAACGCCGCCCAGCCGAGTCGGATTCGACGGTTGACCTCTTTCTCGAAGTTGGACCTACCCAACTGGATCGTTTGTCCCAGGTAGACATAATCGTCTACAACGCCCGTGTTTAAATCAAATCAAATTATTTATTTTTGCAGATTACACTGTTACAATGGTGTTATTAAATATAAATGTTTCAAGTGATTCGACCTTAAGGCATGCAAAATGTGGCATGCACAATCATGTTTTATTAAAATCAAGATTGACATTGAAACATATAAAATTAGATAAATATATTTTAAGATATTAAATTAATGTAATGTCCTCCTTAAAATTGTTTTAGTATAGATTATTCAGTAAAAATTTATTTCATTCATTCAATAATAACAATAGTCGAATCTCATCGTGCGAACTGTCGTGGTGGCCCAGTGGCTAAGACCTCGCCTCTCGTGCTTGAGGTCGTGAGTTCAAATCCGGGCAAGTACCAATGTGACTTTTTCAAATTCATATGTACTTTCTAAGTTTATCTTGGACATCACAGGCAACGGTGAAGGAAAACATCGTGAGGAAACCTGGACTTATATACTCAATGTAAGTCTGAAATAGCCAAGTCAGAGGCCTGTGGGGTTCCCAGAGGCGGCTAATTAACTCTGACACCAGAGGTGGTCACATCCTCACACGAAAAGAAGAAGAAGATCGTGCGGAAAAACCGCATCGTTTGCTCGTACTGTCATTATAGCCAGTTTGGACGACGCCTTAAATTTTGGCATTTCGAACTTCACCATGACAGATTGACACTTGTCTATGCCCTCTGGGCCATCACAAACACTTTCAATCTACGGGCTATCGACAAAATTACGCAAGAAGCCAGAGTCCTTTGTTAAATTAGTAGGTCACTCTACCCGCAACGTTGATTTGTACTCGTATTTCTTAGAACTCCACGATCGACTGCGGACGCAGATATATTCTGCTTCTACGCTATAACTGGACATTATTTCAGGAAATTGCGGAGTTTAGTTCTAGGACAGATTATACAATAAAAAAAATATATTATTATATTTAATGTATATAATATTCAAGAAACAAGTCAAAGATCATTACCTCTCCACCATATTGTAATTATTATATATTATTATGTATGTATTTTTATCTTCTATTTGTTTAGTTAAGTTGTATATAGTTGTTAGTCTATTTTAAGTTTCCTTATTTCCTTCTACAAACTGTGTCTTCGTATATCATCCAACTTTCCTGTCGCAGTTCTGCTGGAAGAAATTTCTTTTGAAATAAGCGGCCCAGACCGTTTCGCAGAGAGAAGACCTATTTACCTAGTTATACTTGCAGCACCGTCACGTCTGCATTCTGCATAGCTGACGGAACTGACGTAAGGTTCGTCGCACTTGCAATTTCACACTTTTGCAATTATTTTATTATTACTCAATTAGATAATACAAAAAGCTGTACAAGTGCAAACACTTGTATTGGATTGGTTGTGATTAGGAATGTGGTGACACCATTTCATCCAGTGGGTTTGGGTGATTTAGGAAAATATTTAGACCTTGTATAATGCTTAAGCACCTTGGGTCATCCGAGTGATGGTGGGTATACGACGAGCAACAGCATTCCCAAGGAGGGTTGATGAAAATAGAATAGAATACTCTTCATTATGTACACCATACAAGTTACAGAAATTATAGAAGAAGTAAACATTACACTGGGTGACACAATGGGCGGCCTTATCGCTAAAAGCGATTTTTATATATAGGTATTTGCTAAACCCTTTAGAAAATGGTAAGGGCCGATTTCACCAATGAAACTAATCGCGATTTGTTCAACTAAACTTAGTTTATGCAAATACAGCGTTCTGCTTGGTAGTTTCTCAGCGGTCTAAACCAATCAAACAATGTTCGCAGTTATTTAACCGAAGATAAAATTGAACTACATTAAACTACTAACAAACGGAACTGTGATTGGGTATGAACAGAAGCAATAAAACTGTCACAAAATTTTACTAGGTAAGTAATCCAGAAATCTTCAAACATTTGAACTCAAATGTACAATGTGTATATAACAGACACAAATCAATACAAACTGCTCAGATTATTACGGTTTTCAAGCTTTAAAAACTCGCTTCATTTAAACAAACCTAAGTTGTCAGCGAAAGGTGGGAAATTTCCAAGTAATCCAACAGTATCATGCCGCTGGATTGTGTTACGCATACACTAGTACACTCTTTGATTGTGTGCGTGAACGACTAGTGCAGGTAAAAAATAGTTTTCTTATGCACATTTTATGTTAGAAACTTACTAAGCAATAAGTAGGTATTGATGGAAGTGTATCGAAATGGTTTTATTTTTATTTTGGGTTGACAAAAGAGTTATGAATGAATAAGTTGTTTCGCAAAAGTTTGCAAAGGTATGAAAGTGCAAGTGCGACGAAAGAAAAAAAAGAATAAGGAAATAGAACCACCTTACGTCAGTTCCATCAGCTATGCAGAATGCACACGTGACGGTGCTGCAAGTGACGTAAATTAAATAAAAACTGCTTGGTTTTGAATGCGTTCTATTTGTGACGAGTTTTGATCTGATGTTTTGAATATCGATGCATATTTTTTTCTGTTTGAATAGTGTTAGTTATGTTCTTCATCTTTATGTGACGATTCTACTCAAATTTCGTCTGATCAGAATGTAGCCACCTGGATAGTTCTGTAGTTGGCTTCGTTCATGTCATGGAAGGTGCAGTTGGTTGTGCATGAATGGAGTGTGGAATGACAGGAAAGGAGATGGTGCATATCCTGTGAAGGAGCTGCATACGGGCATCGTTGTTCGGATGTGTTAAGAGACCCTAATTTACCAGATTGTCTCTGCAGCGACCAGCGACCAACTTGAGCCCGCGATCGGTTCTGAGATTTCCAGATTGGCCACTGCAGTTTTTTATGTTGAACAAAAATGTTCTGTGTTAACAAGCAGTTTCCAAAATATGCGTTTAAATACAATGTGTAGCTGTCTAACTAAGATAGATTATATCAACGGATCAGCTGTTCTTTATTCTAAACCGACTTCAAAAAAACCGGCCAAGAGCGAAACGGAATCGCGCACGAAGGGTTCCGTACTATCATCGCAAAAAACAGCAAAAACATCAAGTTTGTTGTATGGGAGTCCTCTTAAATATTTATTTTATTCTGTTTTTAGTATCTGTTGTTATAGAGGCAACAGAAATGAATAATATGTGAAAATTTCAACTGTGTAGCTATCACGGTTCATGAGATACAGCCTGGTGACAGACGGACAGACAGGCAGACAGACGGACCGCGGCGTCGCGCGGATTAATAGGGTTCCGTTTTTACCCTTTGGGTACGGAACCCTAAAAATTGAGTTTTACAAAAATATGCAACAATTTTTTAGCATTAAACTATTGGTTAACTACGGATCAAAAAAATGAACCTAAATGAAGTGAGCGGAATGGGTGATGTTTGCCAACATGGCGTAATTCATCAAATCCCTCTAAACTCCATTTGAAATAACATTAGACATGTTTCCAAATCTTTTTACATTCCGTTCAACCGATTTTGTGTTCTATCCCGTAAACATAAGGATGACATAAAAAGCATAAACCTGTTACCAAAACAAAACTGTTTACTACAGCTACCATTTGTCGTATCATCAACGCAATAGAAGTCAAAATCGGTTGAACGGGCTGTAAAATGGGCTAATTTAAACGTCTAATGTTATCGCAAATGGAGTATAGACGTCTAGAGAAAGTAACATTCTGACCCTGTAAAGTTTGTCACAAAATGCGACATGTATGGGATTAATATAAGTTTAAGTAATATCGAAACGGAGACAAGAGGAACCACACTTACGTGGCGTGGCGTGTCGTGGCGCCATCTGACGCAGTTGATTGGCTACAAAACTCGTTGCGTTATGACGTAGGCTGGAACAGAGTCGTTTGATTGGTGGATCCCGCGCCACGCCACGACACGCCACGCAAATGTGGTTACGCCTTTACATTTTCAAGTTTCGACAACAGTTAACGCCGACACAATGTCACTTTTTCTAGTCTGGAGCCTCTTAACCCTTTTAAACGGAGGTGTAGTCCTCGCCAAACTTCTGGGCCGCCCTGAAGTTGGTATACCGAATGCGCGAGGCACG
Source organism: Orthosia gracilis (assembly GCA_947562075.1). Taxonomy (NCBI): domain Eukaryota; kingdom Metazoa; phylum Arthropoda; class Insecta; order Lepidoptera; family Noctuidae; genus Orthosia; species Orthosia gracilis. The sequence continues at coordinate 56,142,650 of OX387266.1, forward strand.
AAACGGTGCTGATTTTGTATGAGATTTACTACTGCACAGCCATTGTAGCCAACTTCAGGGCGGCCAAGAAGTTTGGCGAGAACTATAGTAGCAGGTCTCCGCCTTTTGAATCCCGTTTGCTGTACCTAAAAGAGGACTTTTGAAGATCGGCGCCTTACTAGCTGGGGGCGTCCCTCGCTACGTTTTCTGATACGCAGTGTCCACTCTAGGAGTCGCCTGCTCCAACATCCATCGGTCCGTCGTCAGACAAGGCCCACCGTCACTTCAGCTTGCTAAGTCAGCAAGATGTAACTCCAGTGGTATAGCAGTATATAAAGTATCAACGCTATCATAAAACTGCTAAGAAAAAGAGGTAGTTACTCCTCATCCTGTATAACTCTGTCTCTGTCTGTTTAGTGGAACCATGACAGTTTTGACGCGCCAGAGTAGGGCTTCAGTTCTTTGGCGAATAATTTAGCAAATCCCGGCAATTTTCCTTCAACGTGAACAATAAGAGGATATTCAATTTCAATGAATATGGATTTCATTATAAAACGACATTGTACGAACACAAATTATTTATTTTAGTCACCGATTCAATTGTCTTTATTTCAAGTAAAACAAAGTGTTTATATTGTTTCTCGACACCGAGTAGATAATGCAACAGAGACCCATGCCTTAACCAATTGTATGGCTCGCAATTTCGAAACATGAACACACAACCAGCACTACCACCACTTGGCAGTAGAAATGATAGGAATCGTGGCATTCGTGGTATAGTACTTTTCCAGATGTATCTTACTAATATTATAAACTAGCTGTCCCACGCGGCTTCGCTCCCGTCAACTGGCTACCTACCTACCCATTTACCCTACGTACCCTACACTACATACATGATTGTTGCGTAATTTTAACCGCTTACTCAGCGCACGCAACGGAAGCTCTCAAAAAGGAATAATTTTGCCCGCTTACTCAGCGCACGCAACGGAAGCTCTCAAAAAGGAATAATTTTGCCCGCTTTTGCAACATATTTCATGTATGCTCCGCTCCTATTGGTTGTAGCGTGATGTTATATATATAACCCTCCTCGATAAATGGACAATCCAACACAAAAATATTTTTTCAATTTCAACCAGTAGTTCCTGAGATTAGCGCGTTCAAACAAACAAACACACTCTTCAGCTTTTTAATATTATTATAGATGTGAAAGTTTTGTTGGATGTAAGTTTGATAAGCAAGGCTGGCTAAAGCAAGTCCTTTATTAAAAGTTCAAAGTAACTAAGCCAGTAAAGGCTTTTCTTTATTTTTCTGTAATCCCGAGAGATCAAGACGTATTGGATACGCTTAACAAGGCGTATGTGTGAAAGAGCTGTTGATGAGAATTGGCATTTACCATCTATTTATTGGCACAGCGACGGCATCAGACGAAGCCACAATCGTATGAATTCTGAGGACCGATTTCACCAATTATATTAATCGCGATTAGTTTAACTAAACTCAGTTTACGCAAATACAGCGTTCTGTTTGGTAGTTTCTCAGCGGTTTCAACCAAATATCATTGGTGAAATCGGCCTGTAATAGGTACGCGTTTTCCTACTTAACGACGGTGGACGATAATCTCAATTTATATTTTGAAAGAAAGAAAGAAAAAACGTTTATTTGCGCCAGGCACGACGCATACCATAAAAAAAAAAAACAAGGAAAACTATTTTGAGTTCATTTACAGAATTTTGTGGCAAGTTTAAGGACCAGAGAAGGCCCCATTTTATTTGTTTATTTATTGGCTTATCTACAATTGTTACACTTTTTATTCTAAGAATACAAGCAATGTAAGCAAAGCATAGTATACAATATGATGCGATAGACACAGCATGTATAATAAAATTACAACAATAGTGGGTAGTTTTAGAAACACAGTACAAAGAAGACAAGGAACAAAAATGTTAGTTACTTTTGATGGACTTGGAGCTTGAATTTTTGAAGCGTTGTGGAATAAATATCTATTGATTCATCGCAATTATTAAGAAGCCTATTAAAACGTTATGCAAAAGGTAGGTAGGTACTTACATAAGCGGAATGCCGGAGAATAAGAGAGGAGAATTAATGAGGTATTCTCATTGTCATTGAGCACGCGCATCTTGGGTGTTACTGTTTGTTAAGGAAGAACTGCGTGGGTCTCAATCAAAGAATTTTTTCGTCATTACTGTTCCCAGAACGGTAGTAAAGGAAAATATCGTGAAGAAACAGACTCCTAGAACAAAGGAATCGAAGCCATTGATATCTGCTCGTGATGGATGGGTTATGACCCACTCTTTCTCAAAGAGAGAGGGCCTGTGTCTCAGCAATGGGAAGTTATGGGCTGATTATGATTTGTGTTACGCAACTGGGTGTAACTTTAACGTGTCATTCTGGAATCCTGAATGCTTAATTCTTAACGCAAAGAGTTACTACCTACTCCTAATTCACTGCTTCATAATCAATCAATCTGCCTAGCTTTTCCCAACTATATTGGGGTCGGCTGCCAGTCCTACCGGATTCAGCTGAGTACCAGTATTTTACATGGTGCGACTGCCTATCTGACCTCCACAACCCAGTAACTCAGATCTCTAGCTTCTGACTACCCGTTACGACTGTCAAAGATCTTCAAATGGACCAACGGCTTAACGTGCTTTCCGAGGCACGGAAGAAACTCGGTATGTTGAAATGGTCACCCATACACGGACCGATGTGACGTGTCCAATATTATTTTATATTTTAATCTAAATGACGGACTAAAATACTTATTTTTAGTAAACTACCCATTGATATTGTTACGCAACAAGTCTGCATACTCGCAAAGCCGAGTCATCAACTCGCTGACGTTTGGCCTCTGACTGATTTATCTACTCTACGGCTATTTTATTTCTCAGTAGTAGGTAGGTAGGTACATATATAACTATTTTCTGCGCATTTAGTCACAGTTTCTAATTAGGACACTGTGTTAAATTGTATGGCTACAGGAATTCTATGTGACGAAAAAACTGTTCGTATAAACATAATCAGACTAAGGCGATATATACGCCCCAATGTTAACGCAGTACTGGCCGTGCGCCCACTCGGAGCCAAAATATCAATATTGAACCTCGTTTTGTACAGTTTTGTTTGCAAAATATTATTTGATTTACATATGCTATTTCAGTAATGAAGAAATTCCAGCCATCAATTTATCTGTCGTTTTGGAGGAGTATCCAAAAGTTGCGAAAAATATCGTGTTGGTAATTATTTTTTTAAAGCAAAACTATTTGTAATACGAAAAAATCATGTTTAAAAAATAATGTTCTTGAAACAATAATAAATAGGTATATTTCTTTTTCGAACTTTTTAGTCTAGCCGTTACTAAGGAGTATGTTTTACAGTTAAAAAGTTACAGTTTTACGGCACTAAAGCGGTTATAGGACCTCAATGTTTCTACTGCTGGAAGGCCGGTCTCCTCTCTGTGAGACAGATAGTATTCTTTGGTAAGAGGGAGTGGGCTGTAAGCTGTATTCCACTACGCGGGTTGGTAGATGTCATGTCTTCGAATTTTAGGTCTAGAACATGCCGTAGGCCTATTACGTAAGAAACAGCAATCATCGCGCGTTCAAACGCTTCACACTAATATTATACAGGCATAAGTTTGTGAGTGTGTGTGTGTGCGTGTTTGTGTTTGTGTGTTTGTTACCTCTTCACGCTCAAACGGCTGGTCGGATCTGGATGAAATTTGCCACAAATACAGATTATAGTCTGGAAAAGCACATAGGATACTTTTGATCCCGGGAATATGTTCCCTTGATAATTTTCGATATTAACGCGGGCGAAGCCGCTGGCAGAAGCTAGTTATTTCTAAAACTTCTGTATTGAAGAGCAATTATTATGCAATAATCGCTAGCGTTTTTCTCACAGATATAAATCTAACTAGATGACGCGATTGTATGTACTTCGCGTGCCAAAAAACGGACTAAAGTTACGACCAATGGTCGTAATATGACCTTTCATTTAGCATTATCGGCACCGGAAATCCACCGAAATCTAGAAAAATGCCTTTTTATGCCATATTGAGTTGTAAAGAATGTATAGAAAAAGTTGGCCGAGGCATTGGAAATGTTTTCTTTCATTGGTAAGTAAATTTGTTTTTAACTTGTTTGTAAAAAAGTGGCACGCTTGGTTTTCATACAGATGGAGGGACTTGCGTTATCTAGTTAGATTTATGTCTGTGGTTTTTCTCTTGCAAGATAGGTACCTAATTGATCAAAAAAAGCAAAAGCCTGTCGGTTTCCTCGCTATGCTTTGCTTCAACCCTTTTAAAAATTGTTTATATAGGTGAATTTATAAATAACCATCATAAGTACTATTCCCAATATGTTTGATTAATTGACTCGAAGCAAGAGGTAGGTATTTATTTGGGTTCGGTACAACATGTCTTTTTTATACCAATATTATAAAGAGGAAAGATTTTTTTGTTTTTTTGTGTGTTTGTACCGAATAGGCTCCGAAACTACTGGACCGATTTTAAAAATTCTTTCACCTAAGGAAAGCTACATTATTCCCGAGTAACATAGGCTATGAATTATTTCGGAAAAATTAGAGATCCTTATGAAAATTGCTCTAATGTAACCCAAATGAACAAAATTTTGCCTATAAAATTCGCTATTTGGTAATGGGTAATGGCAAGGTTGGTGGGTAGGTAGGGTAGATAGGTAGGTAGATAGCCAGTTGACGGGAGTAAAGCCGCGGGGGTCAGCTAGTATTTCATATTTCTCTAATTGGTCGTCATCAGAATCCCAGTAGTCACTTGTCACTCTCTAAGGATTATCTTGCACATATTTATTAATAACCGCGTTCACCAGCAAATTAGACAAGAGTGGTGATTATTGGAAATGGCGATCTTAAGGCCATTCGTAGTGATTTGTGGCATTTCCACTGGACAATGCCATGCATGTCACTGGGATTGTCTATTGAAGGATTCCCCGCAATAGCATAAAAGAAATTGTCATCTACGGAATGATTATTTTGAAATAACTTTCTCAAAACGAAGCTGAAATTATAAAAAGCCCAAAAAAAAATACCTCCAATGATTTTGTGGTAGCCCGGCAATCGAACCCGGAACCACAAACGAAATGTTAAAAATAAACCTCATTTTCAACAAATATCCATTTGTAAATAAGTACTAATAGACTATTGAATATTCAACAATATTGTTCAATGCATACCTACGAAGCGAAATACTTACCTAACGAGGAATAAATACGCAGCTTCATAATAGTTTTGAAAGCATAATAGATATTGTATGTAGGTACTACGTCTACATACACGCAGTACAACTGCTGAAATCTATAAAAATCGGCTGAAGTACAAATTCCCTACGTAAGTACCCATCGGCCCATCATGACTGTTCAAAAATATAAAAATGAATTTTTAGATTATTGATTCCGTGAGCCGAGTCGTCGGCTATACAATTTTATATAAGTGTAATACAAAAACGCACACAGACACAATCTCCATACATACGACAACTACACATACGGGAAGTCACCCACACTAACACAGTTTTACATAGAAAAACAGCCGTTCTCCTCTCTAGCCTATCTATACGTAGGTACTATAGAAAAAAAACTTCAAAATAGTACGGCTTCACTCACTTTCACATTATATTACACCAATTTCAAACTATAATGTATGAACATCCCGCGCCATAAAGATTAGTTTTGTTTGTATCAAAATATATTCCGTCTCTTTTACTCAACCGAACGCTTTCGAGTTTTCCGTTCATGATCCAACTCAAAATACGCCAAAAATGACGTCGAGCCAATGTTGTTTCGAAAACACAGTGTCTCGCGTTTCTTTCTACGGATACCGCGCGCCCGCTCGCCGTTTATTATTTGGAATTTTCCAATCCAGTGATTACTACTCGTCGTAAGTTTTACAAACAAATTCGAGTCCGTTTCGTATTTTCGCGATTAGCGGCAATGTAGGAAAGTCGTAAGTGGCGACGATAATAAGGTCGGTTTTCGCGCGCACTTCTCGCCTAGCCGGCAGAATTGAAATGACTAGCTGGGAGCCCTTGGGCCGTGGAGACGAACATGCCGCTGAAATAGATCGTATTTTACTTAGAAAATTCTGACAGCTCGGAACCGTCACAAGAAAATAATGTCGTTTTTATTACATTTTTTGATAAATTATTATTCTAGTTTCGGTTCGGCGGCGTTCCAACGGCCTTATCGATTTTCCTATTTAGCGCGCTATCGTATTTTATACATTTTCGAAAGGTCCGCGGCGCGTCTATGCGCTTTCGAAAAATATTTTACAAGTATTTTCTCGGCGGCGAACGGACGTCGAGTGCGGTGCCGTAAATTGGTAATAATTCCGTTGATTACACAGTAATATAGTGGCCGAATATGGGTTAGTGGTGAGGAACACGGACACTGCGAGCGTTGACTTCTGTGATACGATCCTACGAAAAATGTTTGTGTTAGTGCAAGTTTTTAGTGCATAGTTGTTTGATAGTTTGTGTCTGGTGCATTCCGATTGTGAAAGTGCACGGCTAGTGTTATTGTGCGTTGGATGCTGCAGCTGTGGCCACGGATCTAGGCGCACCTTGCTCACCTGAGCGGCCACTCGTAAGTACAAGGAACCTTTCTATAATGACCTCGTAGGGCTAAGACTTCATTTAAAAGTTCACCAACGTAAGTATGATTAGTTGATACTGTTGCACCAAGGAGTTCCTGTGTATCTTTGTCTAACATAACCTTAGCACAGCACAGCTGTAAACAATACCATGAACAAATTGCTCTATTAGAAAAGTATATTTGAAAACGGAATTACAATTAAAGAAACTAGCCAGTCTAACAGTTAAATCAAAAAGTTTAACATCTAATCCATTAGAAAGTATACAAAAAAAAAAAAAACAGTCTGTTTTCAAAAGATAATTTTAAATTATGAATGCTAGAGGTTACAATAGTAGGTAGAAATGTCGACCTATAAAATGAATGGCAAAGTACAGTTTAGTGATAAAAATAACTTCTGCCACAAAGAGTTATAGAAAAACAAACACATTTTAATGTTAATTCTAACATTTTTGTTTTAAAATAATTTAAGATCTCTTGCTAGAAAGTTTCATGTCAGAGGAATATTAAAATAAATGTTAAGTTATCAATCTTCTTCTCACTTTTTGTGTGAGGATGTGGCCACCTCTGGTGTCAGAGTTAATTAAGCCACCTCTGGGAACTCCACAAGTTAAATTATCAATATAAAATATATTAAAATAAACTGAGATTTAACTGCTTCCTAGATGGTTAACTAATTTATCTAAAAAATATCCGACATATGATATCCTACAAAACTTTATCAAGTACTCAGGAATTTGACTTAAAATTCATAGCAGTTGAACTTAAAACAGAGACTTATTCTTTAAATAAAAGATAGCAGTAGATTACAGCAGACATTTCACTAAAATAAACATAATCTTACATAATTTCTTACCCCATTTCGTTACAAACTTATAAATAACATTTTTCATCAACTTTCTGAGGATTACATAAAAATGTAAACAATTTTAGTAAAGAGTTGACTTACAAGTAAGTAAATTCTATGACATTAGGATGCAAAAAAAATCTTGCATAAGTAACTACAAACTTGAATATTATGTTTGTAAAGGAGTTAAGTATAAATAAATGCTTACATTGTTAAATAATACTTTAGTTGATAGTAAGTAGGTGCCTACCTACTTATTTATTTTTCACAAATACGAAGTTAAGTATTTAATAAATTCGATAAATTAAAACTATTAGGAAACTTTTTGGTATTTAATGTGTTTTCAAGGGTTATACATGAAGACATTGTACCTATTTGAAAAAGTTAAAATGTTTGATCAAACAGCTGGTTTAAAGCATAGACTAGTTATTTATTTTAATCAAAAACAATACATGCAATAGTCTATGAAAGCTAATTACAACATTTAATAACACCTCTGTGGTACAAATCTTCATTTTCCGTACCAGGATTAAAAAATATTAAATGGGCTACAACATTAAGATTTCAAATACCTAATTATCCAGGACCCCTATATTCCCTAAAAAGATAGGCCTAGTGAACCTTTGAACTTTCACTAGTTATGACTTGTAAAAAAGAATCAACAAAATCGTTTCATAAACAACGCAGTTAACCACAAACACACTTTTTAAATATATATACGGTCGAATTGAGAATCCTCCTCCTTTTTTTGAAGTTAGTTAAAAAGGAGGCAAATCGATTGCTATCAACTGCGCTCAAATCCAGACTCCGAGCATCCTGGATACTAAATCCAGGTTGCATGCTGTTAGTTGTGTCCTCTAAGCAAATACAATTACCTAAACACGTATTATGAGTTTTTAAATTACATGATGGCATTTGCTCAAATGCTATTATTATTATTTTTTGCTATTGAACATGATAGGGTCCATAAAAAAATTTGGTTTAGATTCTTTTACTGATGAAAACATGGTCTAATAATGCAATTGCATGTCTGTTTATTGTTTACACCATTTCATAACATAACAGCATGCCGGTACGCTCTAAAGGGGTATGCAGTTCACCCTGATTCACTCTTATATTACCATTTGTGTTCAAGTTTCATGTTATTTAGGTAATCTATTCTGTTGTAACTGTAGTCATTATATATATGTATCACAACTAAAATGTGAAAAATATTAACGTTTTTACAAGAAAATTCAACTGACTTCCAAATAATAACACCACAAAGTGAAAAATAACTTCCAAAAAGTTATTTTTTTTTGTAAAATATTGTCTCTTCCTCATTTTGAGCACTGTCATAATAAGAGGGATGTAGATCCTAACCTACCTAGCCTAACATATATATTATATCTCCTCTCTCAGTGGTAGTCAAAATAGTGAGACAATTTTGGGCATAATAATGATTGAACCATTTTACCTACTGTAGAACAACTTCACCAAACATGGTATTAGGTATGACCTTGTTATGATAAAAAGATCTAGTTAGTCTTACACATGGTAGGTATTGCAGTATTACCTACCTTTAACTGTAGTCAGCTAGTATTACCTACTAAAATTAGCCCAAGTACTACGATTTTTTTTAACCTGAGCAGAACTTGTTAGCCTCTCCAGCGTTTGTGCTGCACTAGGCTAGCTATGAAAACTGCCCTCTCAAAAAATTCAGTCTGAAATATCTGTAAACCACTCCTTGACGTGCGTCAATCAAGCCAGACCCTTACAGTTTCGCACGATTATAAAGGCTTATTCATATTAGATAATTCCGGATGTGATTCGTGCCATTTATATGAAACAGTTGAAGCTACACCGTGTTCTGTTCTGTCCGAGTCTTGGTACCTTCTTCTTTTCAGCAATGGTTTAACTCTTTAACTAAATTAGTTGAGCGCAGTCGGTAAGTAACGTAAGCGACTCCAATCGCGACACTTCGGACACTCCAACAGCCCCCTAATTGCGAATTTTTTTATACCTAGTTTAAAGAATGCGCGCGCGGGTTTTTTTGCTGAATGTTCAAAATGGTGGCATGCGCGCGTGCTTTGATTTTCCAAAGTTATGCAGTTAGGGTACAGATGGGTCATCGTTTGAACAGGAGCACCGCATTCGAACTGTTCGTCGGTGGGGTCAATAATACCCCATTTTGGTCGCTACAAATTGAGCAGACACGAAGGCTAAGAGAACTATTCACGTTCTAATGTGAATCAACCTTTAGGTATAAGGATTAGACGAAGATAGTAACGCGAAGCTGCGTCCAGTCACAGTAACATCTTTCTCGCTAATTATTCCCAAACATTCTATCATCCGATTTTTAAATTATGAATTTTAAAGAACGTGTGAGGTGCTCTAAACCTTCATGCTAAATTGGAGTTTGACTGGAAGAGAGAATGATGATTTTTAAATTACTTAGGTATTGTTTCTGGCAAAAATCTGAAGCAAGTCTTGTCAATAACAGCACGTGTCTGTCCTTGACCTCGATTTTGTCTGATGTCAAGGATTTGTTGAGGTCTGTGGAGAAATGAGCTCATTCAGAAGACCGGTGTAGCAAACTTAGCAAACAACAAACTATGTGAGAGTAAAAAGGTTGCTTCTAGGCAAACGTGCTTCATCGTCGTTCACATCATCGCTTAGACGCTTATTGTGAGGTTAGATAGATGGTGTTCAAACCAGAGTCTATCAATAATATAAAAAAACTATCCTTGATTTTCGAATAAGGTATAAATTGTCATACTCTAGCCTGAACAAGTGTCAAACTTTGGCTTGATTTTGACACGTTCTAATTTCAAAATATTCAATTCAAAAATCGATCATTCAATATCTCCCGCGGATTCTAAATGAATATATCAAAATGGTGTATGGAATTCCTTGGTAACCGAAACAAAACACTACCGAGACTTACCTACCTGATATTATTGATACCTAACTGGTCCCTTTCCTCATACAATTCCACGAAATTCGTATAAAAACGCGACTTCGATCGACTATATTTAACGAGATTAATTTTATATAACAAGACGATTATTATAGAGTTTTTGTTGCGAATGATAATGTAGTAGATTGCAATTGTCAAACCAAGAAGATTCTGGACCAATCAGTCTGCCTAGCCTTTTCCCGACTACATTAGGGTCGGCTTCCAGTCATACCGGATTCAACCGAGTACCAGTATTTTACATGGAGCGACTGCCTATCTGACCTCCACAACCCAGTATCTGGGTAACATGATAACCCTTGGCCAGACTGGTGTCAGATTTTAGGCTTCTGACTATTCCTTACAACTGTCAAAGATCTATATCAAATAGATATCTATAAAAGAAAGCCGGGACCTACAGCATAAGACGACGACGGTCGCAAACGACCTTGAGGGAACAAAAGGTGTTGTACTCGTTTCACACCCGCGCGACCCAAAATTTAGAAGATTTTTGCCTTCCTTATTATACTATGACTTTAAAAAAAAGCCTCAGATCAAAATGAAAATAATTAAATAGTCTATGAGATGGTGTCGAATTCATTACAATACGCCCAACGGTTTTAGTGTCATTGTCATGTTTATGTCCGTTTTAGACATATTTTTACAATATGTTATATGAATAAAACTTATCTTAGATCAAATTATTAAGAAAGTCGTGTAATGTAACATATATTTTTCCAAAAAATTACGACTAGCCAAACGGCTACTTAGTCGTAATTCAAAAGCATGCATTAGAATCACGTCTAAACAGACGTGATTCTCATTTTAAAATCAGCTACTTCATCAGTCGTCAGCTTAAAGAGGACCAAGTATTCTTATTGTCTAAATATCACTGACGTACCGGAGTTGATCCGCGGGTCATAGTTTTCCCAACCCTGGTTCTAGATAGTAGATCTATAATATAGGATAGTCGACATCCTAGGTCAGACAGAACGTACAGAATTGACGGAAATGTGATCGAAGAAAAGTTCACACAAAAGTTATCGCTGATACAATGACATTCAGCCCTAGTGATAAAATTGACGCCCCTCCCAGTTCAAAATTAGAACACTACCACTCTCAAAAACCGCCATCGCATTCCCGAGAATTTGAAACTGTATAGCCAGCCAGCCAGTGTCGTGTCACAATCAAATAATTAAAACATCCGACCACTAATATGGAAGTCAAAAAACAGGGCCTTGCATGTAACCTGACCTTTACACTGTCTTGTGTAAACAAAACTGCATTCTGAGAACAATGTGGGTGAGACAGAGATAGCAAGATAGGAATTTCGTGTAGTTAGACAGAGATGACGGCATTAGAAATATGCATGGCTTTATTAAGTACTTGTCTTTTATGGTTCTTATTGAGAATTTAAGAAGGAATTGTTGTAATTTTATGTGCGAGCTTTCTGTTACTAAGCGCGGTTTTTGATTGAACCCAATCTCACTCCATCAGGGATTGATTTCTTTTAAACTCTGTCTACTTATTTCTTAGGGGTTTCAAATTAACATTTTGCTCCGAATTAAAAGTTATGAACGTGTCAAACTATAATGCCAACGCTCGTCTAGGTTTTCATGCAACATGCTGGGAGCAGCATGTGGAGTTTGTCAATTTCTGAACTTCAAATTCGTAACTCAAAAACCCCGGAGGTTTAATACAAAACAGTGAAACTACACAAACAGACATTTAATGCACTTTCGCATTACAATCACAATTTTGATTGTCATTGCAGCGTCAGCGGCTTCGCCCGCGTGGAAAGTTTTGATTTATCAAGGCTGACAACTACAGGCAGTACTATTTTATTAAGTACCTAGAATAAAATCTAGACAATTTAGAAAGAATCTAGAAGATTTTTTACTTAATTACAAAAATATCCCACCCATAAGCACTAAACGTTTTGGGAATACTTTCATTGTGCGTACAGCTAAGGAATAGAATTCCCTGCCGGAGTCTGTGCTTCCTGATAGCTTCAGGTCTTTAAGTCAAGAGTGAATAGGTTACATCTAGGCAAGCGTGCTTCACCGTCGACTACATCATCGCTAACCATCAGTTGACATAGTGGTCAAATGCGAGCATATATTTTTCTTGTTAAGTACTACCTCTTTTTCGCTAAGCGATTACATCGCCCAAAACGGAAAAACACATAGTTCATGATGTTTTTCATATCCTGATGGAGTGTGTCCGAATGAAAATACAAGAATAAGTCTTTGGGCGCTATACAATTTACGATATGGGCATTTGTTATAAAATCCTATCAATACATATAATAAATCTGTAGAAAATTCATTTTTGTACATCGAAAATAAAAATAGCCAGGGTGTTAAAGGATAACCAACAGAACCCATTCCCAGCATTTCTGGAATTTATGTCTGTTTATCTGTTTGTCTGTATATTTGTGCACGCATCACGTAAAATGTACGAAACCAATGTAGATTATCTTTCTACATAAAAATTGTGCGTAACTTGACGTATTACTTAATTTTGATTTCATCGCAATCTGTTCACTCTATCAATAGTTAGATGAATTTAAAGTGATCAAGAAGTAAAATTATCATTATACACATTTTCTTCTCCATCCCGTCCTGTATTCACACTAATATTATAAAAGCGATAGTTTGTGAGTGTGTTTGTTACTTCTTCACCCCGGAACGGCTGAACGGATCTGGATGAAATTGGCAAAGAGATAGATTATAGTCAGGAATAGCACATAGGATACTTTTTAACTCGGGAATATGTTCCCTAGGGATAATTTTTGACTTTCACGCGGATGAAGCGGCTGGTAGAAGTTAATATTATAATATAATTATACCAGTCTGTTATTGAAACCCTTTGCTAGGCAAATGTCCGCATACTATAAACACAGATATTATAATACTAGCATACAGATGCCTCAACCCATACAAAGAAACCGTGCCGATGTAACTACGGTTTTTCGTCTGATTATACTGATTATTATTTTTATAAGCACTTCGATCGCGTTCGGTTCCATTCCACGGCTATAGATGGTGTCAGCAGCGACATGCATGTAAAAGGGTTTTCTCGGTTCGTGACTATTTTTTTCTTTAAATACAATGATGATTTGTTTTATAATATTTTTGCACGTTTTTACAGTTTCATTGTACCAAAACGTGTTACAATACAAATTTAAAAAATCGAGTGGCATGCCTCAGAAATTAAAAACCGCGCTAATCTGTGACCGCGCCATCTATTGGAATCAATTTTAAATAATCCGTTCAAATAATCTTTGAAATTTGAATTGAGAGCCCAATATGCCATAATTGTGTACTTAAGAGAGTTGTTTAAACAAGAACATACAATGTATATGACCAATGCCAGAAAATGATAATTATACACACAATTCAATAACAAATCGATGCATATCGCGCCATCTAGTGACATTTATTTGAACCTAATTTTCCTCGTTAGCGCTGGGAACCCGTGCTATAGAGAAGGCACGCTTGCTCAATGCGGGTTAGCGATTTCGAACTTAAACTAACTGTAAGTCCAGGTTTCTTTGCGATGTTTCATTTCACCGCTGGCAGCGATGTCCAAGATAAACTTAGAAAGTACTTATGAATTGTAAATGTCTCATTGGTACTTATTATTTGAGTTGGGTTCGCTCTTGACTCTAGCTCAGAGATGACAGAGAAGCAGTCGACGATGGAGTGAGCTTACCCAGAAGAAGCCAGTTCACTCTAGCTTTGAAGAGATTCGGGTTGAATGCGTTCGGAAACAGTGCAGACCGTGAGTTCCACCGTTTTGCTGTGCGCATTATGAAGGATGTTTGGAAGCGCTTAGTGCGATTCTGCAGTTTGCAGTTGAAATGCAATAGTTCGTTTTCAATAATCACTTACCAACATCATGTAAAGTAAGTGATTTGCCAATGTCTATTATCTATGCATTTGCAATTAATCTTTGTGAGTAGTCTATAGTTAGTTGCAATATAAACTAATAAAATGTTAATTACATGATTAAGTGACTGTATAGTTGTTAGCTTCCAAGTGCCAAAATGTTAGGAATCGATCATGTAACATTTAGATAGCGCTTGACAATCCCGTTCCTTTTTGACATTTTTAAAAACGCTATCGCCACGCTTTCGCCACTTGTCAGGGCCTCTTGTAGCTCTAAAAATATATTATTCGATGTCAGCGATGAAAATGTTAGGAAATGATCAATTTGATCATGAGACATTTTCGTAAAGGCTTGGCTATCAACTGATCCTTGCTCATCACTATAGTTAAAAATAAACTAAACAAAAGTTTTAATGAAATCTTCTCATAAAACGGCAACTTTATCGCCTTCTTTTTACAATTATGAATGTAACGGGAAACTTTTGAGGAAAGAATTTGTTACAGTTGATTCCGAAACAACGTTTTCGAAAAAAGAAGAATGTTTTTTTTTATATTTCCGCGTTTATTTTAACTTTGGCTCCTGCTACTTGCTCCCATGGCCCTCGTAGATAAGGTGTATTTCTCAGGAGAAAACAATGACATAACATCACGCTTCACGCCACCTCTATCACGCCAGGGCCTGCCACCGCTTTAGTAACGGCTAGGTTAAAAGGTTTGAAAATTCGATTTCAATCAACTATCGATCACTCAAGATAGTACGGGTACGATACTATTTTTAAGTAACGACTAGCTGACCCGGCGAACTTCGTTCCGCCTAAGAAATTTCTAAAATAAACGTAGCCTAAGTTACTCCTTATTACATCAGCTACCTGCCAATAAAAGTCCGATCAAAATCGGTCCAGCCATTTCAGAGATTAGCCGGAACAAACAGACAGACAGACAGACAGACAAAAATTGTAAAAAAATGTTATTTTGGTGTATGTACCGTACATTATATTCATATACATGTAGTAAAAAACGATTATTTCAATATTAAAAACAGACACTCCAATTTTAATTATATGTATAGATGTATAGATAAAGTGACAAGCCCCCAAATGTCAGTTTAGTCTACGAAATTAAAAACAGAGTTCCTATACATTATTTTTGAAACTAGGTTTTTTCATGTAACTAATAGCTTTGCTTTAAAAAAATAATTAACAACACGATATTTTGTCGCAAGTTTTGGATACTCCTCCAATTTGGATGTTTAAAATATTTTTACACAGAAAAATTGATGGCTGGTCTGAAAAATTTCTTCATAACTGAAAGCATATGTAAATCAAATAATATTTTGCAAACAAAACTGTTCAAAAGGAGGTTCAATATTGATATTCTGACTCCGAGCGGACTAAAAAGGCGTAACAAGAAGAAAATCGTGCTGTGCAGTCGGAGGATACATAATTATGGTTATCATTCAGCTCGCGATTATGTATCCTCATCTGCGCAGCATGATTTTCTTCTTGTTGACGCCTTTTTAGTTCGCTTCTTAAGCAGTCGGGTTTTTTGATTTTTTAAGGCTATTTTCCTCATTGAGTACTCGCGTAAGCCTTTTTGTTATGTCTTATTATTTTTTATCTATCAAAAATCGAAAGTTGCCGTTCAGTCCAGACAAGTGGCCAGTACTAAATAATCTAATTGTACAGCAAAAACTTCTTTGAGCTGTGCCTAAGAAATGCACCAATTTTGACAATGTCACGGCTTTTATCGCTGTTTTGAAGGCATGTCGCTGTGTGTGTGTATCCTCATACATCATACTATGTACATTGCACACATAGACGATTGGTAGACAGATACAGTGTGTCTACTACGTTGCATTGATAAACGTATGGATATTGCAACTAGAAACGAGTAGAAATATACTCCATACATTCTTTCACACTAATATTATTAAGGCTAAAGTTTGTGATTGTATGTATGTGTGTTTCTTACGCTCAAACGGCTGGATGGATCTGGATGAAAGAACTATGGCAGGTGCCCATACATTGTTTTAGCTGAGATTAAATTCCTACGTCATTAAATGAAAAATATCTGGTTTAACTCAGGGTGATGTTCTGAATTAGTTTGTGCAAGAATTTTTGTTCGAGAATGTCGAGAATAATAGATATTCAGTCATAAACTTTTGTAGGTTATGTCTGGGTAACTTTTAATAATGTGTTTAATTGGTAATATTCAATTTCGTGGCAGTAAAAAAGATCAATATCGCATTAGTATTTCCCTTTCCTAGTTATTCCAGCATGAAATGTATAATATAATCTTTGGAAAGAGTATATTTATTTCAACTAAGCGAATTTGACGTGTATCAAAAGGTCGTCGTCAACTACCAAGCTATATTTTTTTAGACTTGGATACTAGTCTTTTTGCCAATCATTAATTGAAAGTAATTCATTTATTTCTACTACATTACAATATTCTTACCTACCTGCAAGGAACATCTACACTTGACATAAACTGTATTGTTAACTCATTTACTGCAATAAATACAATAATGATATTATTACTTAATATAGTTACTACTTGTCACTTAGCATGTAAAATATATAATGGCAACACCAAGCTAAAGAAATTAACTAAAAATCTAATAACTTTTTATTTATTATGATTTTTTTTATCCGTTTTGACTAGCCCAATTATGCTTTAAAAAACGTAGACCATTAATAGAATTTCTTTCGTATATAACTCACTTTCAGACGCTCAAATTTAAGTCAGCTAAGATTTCGCCGTTGTTCTTTGGCTCGGAGATAGATTTTAATCAGGAGGAGCACATATACATTTACACCCTGGGTATATGTTCCCTCGGCATAATTTTCGACATTCGCGCGGACTAAGCCGCTGGTAGAAGCTAGTATGAAACATTTATGTATTTTATTAGTTAGATAGTTTATTAATATCAGATTTTAATAATTTTTCTTTTTTATTTTGTACTCCTACCACTGTTGTGTCCTTTTTAACCCAAAGGTTGACTGGTAGAGAATGGCTTGCTGCATTAAGTCCGCCTATGTATCACCATACTACATGAAGTTTAAATAAATAAATAATAAATCGACGACGTCTCCCCTTTTATTCATGACTAGCTGTTGTCCGCGGCCCTGCCTGCGTTTTATTAGAACTTCTACGGAATATCGTTATAGATTAATTTGATGTATAAGCTAAGTTATAGTAAAGTTTCATCAAAGTCTGTTTAGTAGTTTCTGCTTCCAAATATAATGATTCAAAAATAATTTGGTTACAAATCACACCGTTTTTTATATGTTTTAGGCCAGCACTTTAATCGCAATTTCAAATATTGTGAGCGGTGTTCCAAGGTTTATTTCAAGGTTTGCACCTAGCATAGACTTTCTCGGCTTTGGACACAAATCCTAATTATTATAATACTAGCTGTCCCACGCGGCTTCGCTCCCGTCAACTGGCTTTCTACCTACCCATTTACCCTACCTAGCGTACCCTACCTATACTACATACATGGTTTTTGCGAAACTTTGACCGCTAAAGCAGCGCACGCAACGGAAGCTCTCAAAAAGGAATAATATTGCTCGTTTTTGCAACATTTTTCACTTGTGCTCCGCTCTTATTTGTCGTAGCGTGATGTTATATAGCCTATAACCTTCCTCGATAAATGGACTATCCAACGCAAAAATAATTTTTCATTTCGAACCAGTAGTTATTGAGATTAGCGCTTTCAAACAAACAAACTCTTTAGATTTATAATATTAGTATAAATAGAACTTAGGTATCTAACCTATGTTCTATTTTATAATAATTATTCGCTAGTATAAAGATATGGTTCACGAGGGAGAATTGAAGGAGAAAACGCTTTGCTTTTTGCGTCAGCTCCATGAAATATGGGAAAAGGCCTGGATGACAAAGATAATGGCATGACTAAGGGCGAAAATATACATGCCAGTAACTTGCATAGTCGTCCGCAAGTAGCTTGCATGGATTCTCCATTTGGAGTTAAGCTTTTGTACATGACTTTTGTTATCGTTTTGTTTAAATGTATTGTCTTGGTGTACAATAAAGAATTAAGAATAGTAACTTCTGATTGGAGAATGCTTGTAACATTCACCATGGCAAGCTACTAGCCAACTTTTATACGAGTAAGCTTGTCTATTTTCTCCCAAGTCTGATAATCCTGCGTCTTCAAATCTTATGTTAACTACTGTGCAGTGATTGGTTAATTAGAATAGAGTTATTCATAGTTATTTTTTGAATTTCTTGTTATGAGAAGTGTTAGCCCAGTGGTATGAGCAGTGGTAGCCCAGTGGTAACGGCCCTGACTTACGTGTCGTAGGTCATGGATTCGAACCCAAGCAGGCGCTTTACGTTGTGTAAATTATTTCATCACCACTGCTCTTAAAACAGTGAAGGAAAATATCGTGAGGAAAACATGAGAAAATTCGAAGACATGTGACATCCACCAACCCGCACTGGGCCCGCGCGGTGGATTAAGGCTTATCCACTCTCTCACAGAGAGGAGGCCTGTGTTCCAGCAATGGGGACATTAAACGCCTGATGATGATGGGTACAAATCCACGCTTCAGGCTGCTACGGATTCCAGATAGAAAAACCTAATACCAATTTTTCTTTCAACTTTAAAAAAAGGTTAAAAACACTATCCACATTGAAAGTCAACATTTTAACGTTTCCATTTTCAGTGTTGCCAATCTAAAAACAACACGGTCCGAGTTATATTTCGAGACAGCGACGCCAAACAATGTGGACGGATGTTTTTCAAATAATATGAAGCGAATGATAACTGTAGCGTTTATTGGATACAAAATACAGGACGAATCAAACAACTGCATATTTTTTATTTGATTCGGATTCGGGGGTAAATTCATTTCTAAATTCGTTACCAATTAAGGCTCTTGTGGTAAAGATAGATAGAATGAAAGATAGATAAATATAGGGATGTTCCGACTAGTCGGCGACTAGCCGGTAAAGCCGACTATCCTGCCACTTTCGTAGTCGGCGACTATTCGGCAAAGAGCGCCGACGATCCGGCTTCTGTAGTATTTGCTGCTTTTCCCTGTCCACCACGAGAAATTATCAATGATTGACGGATTGCCAAAACAGATGCTTTAGATGTGTGACTCTATCAACGAAAGAGTCGCCATAGCTATTCAAAAATAGTCAAAAATGTATGTGGAATGCCAAGCGCGAACCGAAAGGTCACGTGGTCAATTCCGAACTGTTTAGCATTTCGACCCTCGGCTGATCAAATGATCCTGCCCGACCTGGAAATCGAAGCCTCTGGGAGTTGTAGCGTTTGCGACCCCTAAGTCATGGCAGTCTCTGTCCCTGTCTGATAAGGTAGATTGAAATTTAATATCAAATTCCGACAGTGAACTTTTAAAGGATAAATCCTCGTATCCACTACGCAACGTTTTTCTCGCAACACGTGACGTACAACATGTTCGGCGGCGTTGCCAGCTGGCGCACAACATGCGACGAGATACGTTACAAAACAAAAGATTTTGGTTACTGAGTAACATGTTGTGTATCATGTTGCGTGTCAAATGTTGCCTAGTTGATACGAGGCTTTAAATAATGGACTTGGTATATACAGAACCAGTAAACATTTGTGAATTACATCGTGGGAACATGTATTTCTTTTGTCATTCTACGTACAACGATATATTGTTTGTGATGATTAACTATCTGTGTTTGACGGCACGTGGCATTGTTTAAACATCTCTTGAACTATCTATACTCCATTTGAAATATCATTAAAAAATTCTACAATCCTTTTTTACAGTCCGCTCAACCGATTTTGAGTTCTATCCCGTAAATATAAGGATAGCATGAAAAGCATAAACCTGTTACCAAAACTAACTGTTTATTGCTGCTGCCATTTGTCATATCACCAACGCAAAAGAAGTCAAAATCGGTTGAATGGTCTGTAAAACGGATTTTTTTAAATGTCTAATATTATCTCATATGGAGTAGTACAGTTTCACAGAGAAACTGCTTCTAAAAGTGCATTACTGCATTAAATGTGTATATTTGATTATTTTATACATCTCATTCTTTCAAATGACGTTGAATTCACTTAACAAAGCATTATGTCTGGGGTTTAACTAACATTAATTATAATGTAAAATTGATTGCAGCTAGATATTGGCAAACCTGCATCAATCTATTCTAATCAATGTTTCAAGTATCATTCAAGAAACTTAAGATGTATAAATTAGGCTGCTGATTTAAGCGGTGGGATCTCTAACTAATTGGTCCCATTTGGGCGCCAAAATGAATCCTTAATTCGGAAATCCCAATTTAACAGATTTGCCAGTAAACTTCGATGATTCTTTGGTCAAAATAGCGGGTACTTGGACAGTACCCGCCGGTTTCGTGCCCAGCTACGTGACACCAGTCAGCGAAACACGACGCCGACTCTTCGTGTGCATTAGTTTAGATAATTATGTTATATATATTTATAGTATTTTTAAAGTTTTTTATGTAATTTATATAGTATTGTATACATTGATATGAGCCTTGATGCCTGAAATAAATGGATAAATAAATAAAAAGTACCTTAAAAGCTGAACTGAGTCATATTTCAAACATTTATATGATTATATTTATTTCGTTGAAATAAATTTTAGTATGCGTTCATGAATATTTATAAGCAAGAGAAAAGGGCAAAAGCCCTAATCTTATGCATCTCGGTCGGTGTCGTCGAATATTGTGGATTTAATAAGATATTTAATTATGGTTATACGGCTTTTTAATAGCATTGTTTACCATTAATGTACACACAAATAATAAGAAAGAAGAAAGAAAGAAAGAAAAAACGTTTATTTGCGCCAAGCACGACGCATACCATAAAAAAAAAACAAGGAAAACTTAAAATACGAATACAGAGTATGCGTCACAACCACGCAAAACGGTCATCGTAATAAGAAGAACAGAAAATAGACTACAAAGGTATGGTTATTTTAACGAAATCTGCCAGCGTACCTGCGAGAGGGTAGTTGGAAAAAAATATATGTACCTATACGAGCACTGCTTCCTTCACTTGACTTCCAGTCAACGTTTAACACTAAATGTAGGACATTTTCGGAAAATCTAAAATTTTATATATAATATAGCCTTAGGTAATAGCCCTAGGTAATCTAGGTACAATCACATGTTAGACACCGTGTGTAGAGGGGAAATAAAAAGAGAAACATATTAATCAATTCACTATTCCATACATTTTTTTTTTGTGCCCAGAAAAACAACGACGGTAACTCAATTTTTTTTTGCCATTTCCACGGCAACGTCTGTGGCAGCAGAGTTGGAGCATGGTTTGCGACTTGGCCCCACAACCACACAATTTCAAATCCTTGAACCGCCTCGGAACCCAAATCGGAAGGTGTAACTCCAAAGTCCAACCTTGCTAAGTGGGGCTACACCGACTGAACAGCAGCAAAATTATTAATAAACAAAATAATAAATACCGATAGTCGTGTCGGCCAATGGCTTAATAGCCACGAGCCTCGACCAACATCTTAGGAGGCTCTGGTTAGGCGGCTGGGTCAAGGGCCTGATCCAGAAAGCAGTATTGCTGGACACGGCTCGTATTGCTAGGAGGTTCCTCTCTCTGGAGCCCTGACCGCCGATACCGGTGGGCCTCTATTTTTTATATTTTTAAATGTTTTTTGCTTTTGTATGTTTTATAAAAAATATTTAAAAATGTATTTAATAAGAAACTAGTTAAATAAAAGACAAAATAATAATATTTTTTTTTTTTTTATCTCCACAAATTACATCCTTATCTTAACTAGTTTTTTTTTTACGAAAATTGTAATTTGTGGGAGATCAGGAGTCTAAATTAAGCCTGTGTAATGTGTAATCAGGCCTGTGTTTCAGAACTCCAGGTCCCACATTACATCTTAGAAATAGAGATTGTCAACACAGAACTACAATCTTATATATAATTAGAATATTAATTTCATGCTAATTATCACTTCCACTGAAATTAATCAATTACAAATGTAAGCCAAATCGAATGACCAATAAGAACTGATCAAAATTGACGCTTGCACTAATTATGATGACCGCCATCTTGGACCCCTGTAGAGAACCAATCTAACGGATTATTGTCTCACCAGTGAATCCATCTGTTCTTTTTTTTTATAATTGAGGTTAAATTCAAACTCAGATATAGCGAAATGTACGTCTGGCTAACCATCTATTTTTCTGCCCCACTCTAGGAATTTCTCCTGTATTGTGGGTGCATTTGCTGACGAGCGCGCTCTGCACTCTTAACCTCATAGCTGGTGACTTCGACATATTCAGTTGCTCTTTGAGTGAATTCGAAAGAATAGCGACCTATAGAATTTCGTATGTGCTGTGTAACTATTTAATTTGTAAGGGTACTACATAATCGCATTGGGTCTAGTCTGTAAGGATATTATATGTTTGGAGTGAATAAATTAATAAATAAATACTTTAATAGACAACATCCAAGCCTGCCATAGTTATACCAAGGCATAATCTGTAGGCTATACAAATTTTATTACGTGTTGTAAGTCGAACCCGCGACACCTAATGGTGTACCACACATGCCGGCTTATGCCGCCGGCTTTACCGGCGGCCTGCAGATGCGGTTGCAATTTTCGCGCGTGCCGCAGGTAAAAGATGCATGTGCCGCCGGCCATGCCGCCTGCCTGGCCGCCGGTTTGGCCGCCGTCCGTGCCGCCGGGCATGTGTGGATGCGCCATAACGCAGCCGCCGAACGCTCAGCTTCTGCGCCGTCATATTGTAATCACTCAAAAGATAGCTTAAGGGCCTACATCCGCTTTAGTGCCGTAAAACGTAAACCTTCTAAAGCATACTCCTTAATAACGGCTAGGTTAAAAGGTTTGAAAAAAAATATATTTATTATTGTTTCATGTACCAAAACATCATGTACCTAAACCTTTCGTATAACAAATTGCTTTGCTTTTGAAAAATAATTAGCAACACGATATTTTTCGCATCTTTTGGATACTCCTCCAAAACGACTCGGATGTTTAAAAATATTTTTACACAGAAAAAAATATGGTTGGAATTTCTTCATAACTGAAATAGCATATGTAAATCAAATAATATTTTGCAAACAAAACTGTTCAAAAGGAGGTTCAATATTGATATTTTTCAATATTCTCCAAGCGGGCGCACGGCCAGTACTGCGTTAACATTAGGGCGTATATATCGCCTTAAGCTGTAAGAAACCTTTAGAGATTAAGTATAAAACTCGCACTAAGATATCTGTTTCTATCTTTTCTAGAAGAGGCCTTTCCCCAACAGACAAATAACATTAAACACGTAACCTCATTTAATTTCGTCGAAAAAAGAACGAATCTGTACATTACCATATTAAGTTGAATTACATATGAAGTTATTTTTATATACTCAATTTAGTTTAACGGCACATGTTTTACGGGTTATTTTTAGACGCGCGTGGTTTCAAACGTGACCGTTTTGAGTTGTAGGTAATTTTTTTACCTACACTGGCTACACTTATTAGTTGGTCGTCCAAGGTTACGCGCCCACTTCAATTCTTTTGTTCATAGTGACAGAATTATTATGCAATTTTTGTGGGTAATGTATGCAGATGTTTTTTTTTTCGTTTACTGTACTTGGTGTATTCCGGTTCCTGTTTAGAGCAAGTCGACGCTTTAAAAAATGGAGCAATTCGTAAACTACTTGTCTGAATACTATCAGGAAAAATAGACTCCGGCAGAGAAAACCACTCTTTTGCTTTACGCATAATGAAAGTATTTCCAAAACGTTTGGTGCGTATGGGTGGGATGTCAACCATGTACCGATGACGCATCGCCGTACGTCTTGTATTCCGATGATGGAACGGTCTACGTGACATTAGTTCATGCAATTCCAACGCACAATCCGAAATGAATTCGATAATAAACCGACAGGATGGCAACTCGGCGCTGATGTACAAGGCTCTGGAGCCTAGACTCGACCAGTACGTCATTGCCGATGAGCCTCTTGACCCATTTTTCAATCGAAAAGCATTATCGCTATCGCTACGCTTACGATGATAGAATGTTACTTGCCTAAACTCCATTTGAAATAACATTAGAAATTTTTACAACCCTTTTTACAGTCCGTTCAACCGATTTTGAGTTCTATCCCGTAAGTATAAGGATGGCATAAAAAGCATAAAACTGTTACCAAAACTAACTGTTTACTACAGCTGCCATTTGTCATATCCCTAACGGGCTGTAAAATGGGATTATTTAAATATCTAGTGTTATCTCAAATGGAGTATGGAGCTGTTGGGTTGGGAATTGTCAACGCACCTATGATGTCTCTGGTATTGCAGCTGTTGCAGATTTCATTATTTACTAGCTCCTGCCCGCGGCTCGTCCCTCGTGCGTAGTATTTAATTATCCCATCCCAAATCCCCAAGGGAACTTATTAACGAGATGAACATTCTCGTATGTCCTTATCCAGGTCATAGTCTATCCGTGCAGTGGTGGCCCAGTGGTAACGGTCGCGACTTACGTGTCCGTAGATCGTGAGTTTGAACCCAGGCAGGCGCTTTACTTTGTGTAAATTATTTCAACAACACTGCTCTTAAAAACGGTGAAGGAAAACATCGTGAAGAAACCGGCATGTCCTAGAACCAAAAATTTGAAGACATGTGACATCCACCAACCCGCACAGGGCCCTCGTGGTGGATTAAGGCCCATTATCTCTCTCATAGAGAGGATGCCTGTGTCCCAGCAGTGGGAACATTATAAGGCTGATGATGAGTCTATCCGTGTGCCTCGTTTATTCCGTTTAGCGGTTTAGACACAGACATAAATCTAAATAGATAACGCAAGTCCCTCCATCTGAATTTAAACAAAGCGTGCCACTCTTTCACAAACAATTTAAAAAGCTAATTTACTTACCAATGAAAGAAAACATTTCCAATGCCTCGGCCGACATTTCTATGCATTCTTTACAGCTCAATATGGCATAAAAAGGCATTTTTTCTAGACTTCAGTGGGCCGATAATGCTAAATGAAAAGCTCAGATTACGATCATTGATCGTAACTTTAGTCCGTTTTTTGGCACGCGAAGTACATACAATCGCGTCATCTAGTTGGATTTATATATCTAGAAAAATGCCTTTTTATGCCATATTGAGCTGTAAAGAATGTATAGAAATGTCGGAAATGTTTTTAAATTGTTTGTGAAAAAGTGGCACGCTTGGTTTTCATCTGGTTTTCATGCAGACTTGCGTTATCTATGTATTTAGATTTATGTCTGTGATCTGAATCGTCGGACCGCGGTAATCGGTGCTCCTAGAGGGAGGCCTTCCAACGCTGCGTCTGCCGGTTCGCCACTTACCATCAGATGATTATAAAAACTTTTGAACACAATTTTGCTTACATCCGTCTAGTACCTCTACTTTCAACTCCAAAACTTTTAGTTTTTTTGCCCTAGACTGGGTAAAACCAGCGATTACATTCTAAACGTGTACAGAATTCATAATAGTGGGCTGCGACGGAATAGATTGGTGAAAGTTCTTCTAAAATAAATAAAATAAAACAAAATGGCCGTTTTGTAACAGACAGACTGCGCTTTTACGTGTTGAAGGAATGACTGTTTATTTCTATTCGTACTTAGCGCTTCGCTAAATTTATTTCATCAGTATTTCCAGCGATTAAGATACCTCTTTATAATAAAACTAGCTGCCCCACGCGGCTTCGCTCCCGTCAAATGGCTACCTACCTACACCTTTACCCTACCTAGCCTACCCTACCTACACTACATACATGATTTTTGCGAAACATTAACCGCTTTCGCAGCGCACGTAACGGAAGCTCTCAAAAAGGAATGATTTTGCCCGTTTATGCAACATTTTTCATTTGTCCTCCGCTCCTATTGGTTTTAGCGTGATGTTATATAGTCTATAACCTTCCTCGATGAATGGACTATCCAACACAAAAATAATTTTTCAATTCCAACCAAAAGTTCCTGAGATTAACGCGTTCAAACAAACAAACTCTTCAGCTTTATAATATTCGTATAGATTAGCTTCTGCCAGCGGCTTCACCCGCGAGATAGTTCAAAATTTTCCCAAGAAAACATACTTCCTGAATAAAAAGTACCTTATGTCTTTCTCCGAGGCCCAATCTAACTGTATACCAAAAAACATCCAAATTGGTGCCGCGGTTTAGGCGTGAAAGTGAAACAAACAAACTCATGTTCGCATTTATAATTTTAGTTAGAACTAGAAGTAGTGGGTTCGCCAGTGGCAGAATTGATGTCTTCTGCATATTAAAAAGTAAACACAGTTCTTGCATACGATTAACGTTTTACTTACTTATCAAGATTTTTTATACCTGTTTGTTCAGAATATTGTTAAAAAAATCGCCTTGAACCGGTGCCTATAGAAATCGATGTCTTTATTTACAAAGCCGAATTTCTCAGAAACGTGAAATTCGATTTGTTATGTTTGTCATTTTGGTTACAAATGGCTGTTAAAGCCTACGAGGCATATAGTTCTCGACAAACTTCTTGGCCGCCGTGAAGTTGGCTTTCCGATGCTCAAGGCACGAATCGGTGCTGTTTGTGTATATTGTGTACTAGCTGACCCGGCGAACTTCGTTCCACCTAACAAATTTCTAAAATAAAAGAATTTTTCTAATATAAACGTAGCCAATGTTACTCCTTATTAAATCAGCTACCTGCCAAAAAAAGTCCCGTCAAAATCGGTCCAGCTATTTCAGAGATTAGCCGGAACTAACAGACAGACAAAAATTGTAAAAAATGTTATTTTGGTGTATGTACCGTATATATATTCATATAGATGTAGTAAAAAACGGTTATTTCAATATTAAAAACAGACAATCCAATTTTATTTATATGTAGATAACATTTTCTGCTGCGCAGCCATTGTAGCCAACGTCAGGGCGGCTAAGAAGTTTGGCGGGTACTATACCAGTTTGACAAGTAGGTATCTTACCAGGACAGTTATCTTCATTTGTAATACGTATAAAGTTATTATTGAGTACTATTCTCACAACCAATGAGTTCACGGTGTTTTGACATAAGCTTGGAATTATTGATGAGTTTTTTTTTTAATGATAATTGTTTAATTTATTTCAATTTATTGATTTAGATTTTTGTAAATTTATTAATTTAATATTTTTTAATGTAATTTATTAATTTTAATTTTTCATGTTTTTTAATTTTATAAATCTGTTTTTGATTAATTCTAATGTATTTTTTTATTGTTATTATTATTGTAAACTAACAAAAAATTGTATGTAAAATAACCATAAGGTGCATGTTGTGTTAACATGTAAGTAATTGTTGCACTTCTAAATGTATAATTATGCAAGTATAATTTTAAATGTTTGTGTAATCAATTGTTGGCTAACCTAAATAAATAAAAAAATCTGCCTAGCCTCTCCTAACTACGCGGAGGCCAGCTTTCAACCTTACCGTGTGTAGCAGGAGTGTCAGCTTATCCTGTCTTCACAGCCTGGTTAGTGTAGCGGGTATAATTATATCCCTTAGCAAATCTGGTTGTCAGACAAGTCAAACCAAGCTACCGAAAAACGTTAGCTCTAGTCATCATCATTTCCGTATTCGACTGCTGGACATAGGCCAACCCAAGTGTCACCACATTGACCGGGCCCGTGCGTCTCTCATCCAGCGGACTCCAATCAATCTAACTCTCATAGGATATTCTATGGAAACGACAGAACGCCTCGTGCTGCGTTTCAACCTATACTTCTTCATTGTCCATATTTTGTTTCATTTATCATTAATTTGTTCAATAATTCCTCTGTTGGGACCCAGGCCCCCTCCGTCTGTGAGGTAGTATGCCGTTAATCGTCTACCGGGTGCAATCTTACTTAGAAGTAAACTAGATGCTCAATTGCTCATACTTCGGGCTTTGAACACTGAACACTTGATTTATGTCGTTCTTTACTTTGAGACTTCCTCGACACGGTAAGCAACTTTAGCCCGGTCCCGGCTGTCGTTTGTAGACAGTCATATATCTTTTTTTTTTCTATGGGCTCGCCCTTGACCACTATATCTGATGGTAAGCGAAGATGTAGTCGACGGTGAAACACGCTTGCCTAGAAATAACCTATTCACTCTTGACTTAAAGACCCTTGGATTGTAGCTATCAGGAAAGGCAAACTCCGGCAGGAAATTCCACTCCTTAGATGTACGCATAATAAAAGTGTTCCCAAAACGTTTTGAACGTATGGGTGGATGGAATGTCCACTATGAACCAATGGCGCATCGCCGTTCGTCTTGTAGTCTTGCAGTAGTGTAAATTACGGTAAGCCAGAAACCAGAAAATCTGACTTTCAAACCATACAACGGTACTGGCATCCAGCTCGGTTTGAATGGAAAAAGACAAAATCAAAATAGATTATTTCAGATAAACCTTATAGGTACTTTTGAATAGCCAAACAAACAAAAAAAAGATGAATCTGGTCGATCACACTCGCAAGCCTCAGTAGGTTTCTATAGAGAAGAATGTGCAAGAAACTCCACGGACACTCTTTTCCATCAATCAAAATGTTGGTAACTTACATATTATATGAGAACGATTTAAAGACGTGCACGTAAAAGCGTCTATAGTAAAATAAACAACCTCAAAATACAGTAATTAATTAAAAACAGACCTAGACAATCAAGTTATGACTTATCCCATTTGATGGCGCCCGTTCACGGACATGACGCATGGATTGGCACCACTCACCTCAACCACCATGAAGGGAACCGAATGATACAACACATGTGCCACCATCATAGAGACATTTGAGTGAGAATGACACACTCAACTGCCAGGGCACACACAAGACAATGAAGGACATATGAAGCCGTCCCTAACATGGTTGAGAAAACGGCTAAACCGATTTATTAGGCTTAAAATATTTCCACTGTTGGGATACAGTCCTCCTTTCTGTGAGAGCTGGCCGTAACCCACTACACGGGCTCAGTACGGTTTATTGCACGCTTGTCTATAAGCAACCTAGATATTCGAAACCAATGATTGCTAATTGAACAAAAAAGTGTCCACCGATTCTGTATAGATTTTCAAGTATTTAGCAACAATCGAAGACCTTGGTTAGCCATGGACTTGTTTTCTAGTGCTACAATGGTTGCCACTCCCCCGTGATGCCTCATTGGGCTCCAACCAAGGTCAGTGATGTCATTTCGTGACCTCAATACTATTGTATTTTGGCAGAATTCGAAAATGTTCTACGCTTTTCTGTAATTGTAATTAGATCTGAGATTTGAGTACAGACTTTGATTAATAATATAATCACAAATAATATCTATCTTGCATATGTAGTTCCTATTCCTCAAAAAGAGTAGGATCATGTGGAGATGAGCTTGGCTGCAGCAATAGGTCATCTATACTCCAACCATTTTGAAGATGCAATATTTACTTATTCTTAGGGCTACCACCCGCATAACAAAAAAAAAAATAACGAATTCGTTATAGAATTTTGTATTTGTTTCAGATGATAAATAGTTTGGAAACATAAAATATCCAAGGTCATAGGATTTGAAGATTAGATTAGAGAGTAAACCTAAAATTTGACCCCTGATTTTAGCTGATTGAGCTGTCAGTGAAAAAAAAAAAAATTGTATCTTCGTCTTGGCAAGACTATAGTCATCTTTGTCGAATAAATATTTAGCGATCGGAACGGAACCAGGATGTACTAACAGTATTAACTTGATATACCGATAGGAAATTGTTCAGAATTATCTTGCGAAGAACGAGTGAAGGTAAAAGATTTTATTAGATCATTCTCAGTCACACATACTTAACATTCCTGAAATGCCGAAGACCCCGATATCGAGAGAAAGTCTATTGCCAACAACCGGGAATATATTAGACGTTTAAATTAGCCCATTTTACAGCCCGTTCAACCGCTTTTGAGTTCTATTGCGTTGGTAATACGAAAAATGGTAGCTGTAGCAAATAGTTGGTTTTGGTTACAGTTTTATGCTTTTTATGTCATCCTTGCGTTTACGGGATAGAACTCAAAATCGGTTAGAACGGACTGTAAAAAGATTTGGAAACGTGTCTAATGTTATTTCAAATGGAGTTTAGCTAAGACCAAAAAACGGAGGAGCTTGATGTTAAATAATAACAACCGTAAGGTTTGATCTTCAAGGTTAAGCAACGTGTGCCGAGGCCGGTCCGTGGATGGGTGACCATCCATTACATACCGATAGACTCCCCCTTGCCTCGTAAAGTTCTTTATTATAGACACAACGGATCTTTGTGTCTCTTAAGTTAGCTCTGCCAACCTTTCCGCAAGAAGTAATCGTGTCTCGGTCAAGGAGTAATCGTGTTAACCAGTACTGGGTTGTGGGGGACCGATAGGCACTCATCATCATCATCATCATTTCAGCCGAAAGACGTCCACTGCTGGACATAGGCCTCCCCCAGGCGTCGCCACATTGACCGATCCCGTGCGTCTCGCATCCAGCGCCTTCCCGCAACCTTAACCAGGTCATCGGTCCACCTAGTGGGAGGCCTTCCAACGTATCGTCTTCCGGTTCGCGGTCGCCATTCCAGAACTTTTCGGCCCCATCGGCCATCCGTTCTGCGAGCAATGTGCCCTGCCCACTGCCACTTAAGTTTACTTGATTAATAATATAATCACAAATAATATCTATCTTGCATATGTAGTTCCTATTCCTCAAAAAGAGTAGGATCATGTGGAGATGAGCTTGGCTGCAGCAATAGGTCATCTATACTCCAACCATTTTGAAGATGCAATATTTTCTTATTCTTAGGGCTACCCTCCGCATAACAAAAAAAAAAACAACGAATTCGTTATAGAATTTTGTATCTGTTTCAGATGATAGATAGTTTGGAAACATAAAATATCCAAGGTCATAGGATTTGAAGATTAGATTAGAGAGTAAACCTAAAATTTGACCCGTGATTTTAGCTGATTGAGCTGTCAGTGGTTTGTTATTAAATATTGTATCTTCGTCTTGGCAAGACTATAGTCATCTTTGTCGAATAAATATTTAGCGATCGGAACGGAACCAGGATGTACTAACAGTTTTAACTTGATAAACCGATAGGAAATTGTTCAGAATTATCTTGCGAAGAACGAGTGAAGGTAAAAGATTTTATTAGATCATTCTCAGTCACACATACTTAACATTCCTGAAATGCCGAAGACTCCGATATCGAGAGAAAGTCTATTGCCAACAACCGGGAATATATTCAGACTCGGAGCTCCTACCGATAAGTTACAGATGGATAAACCCCATGATACGCTTGCACTACTCGAGAATCATATCCAGCACCATTATGCTTCGCAGTATCTTTTGCGAATTTGTCATCTATCATTTCAAGTGTGTTCCTGTAATAGTTCTAAAGATGATACAGGCGGACGGACAGCGGAGGCTTAGTAATAGGGTTCCAGTGATCACCCTAAGGGCATGGAACCCTAAAAAGCAGATATTATCAAGTACTCTGACGATTATCATAGTCTTCCCGCTCTTGTCCCATGTTACTTGGGATCGGCGCAATACGTTAACTACTGTCGGCCGCCCTGTCAACTGTCACGTTGTCACTAACTCCCTTTTATTTTATACTACTTCTCAAACGATCCATTCTTGCTAGGCAAGGGCAAGACGTGGCTGGAGGTGGATCACGGTGTTGCCCAATTTGTCACAGGACATGGTAACATTAAAAGTAAATTATTTTCCTTCAAGCTTGTTGTCTCGTCTTTATGTCAATGTTCTACATCTGATTGCGAATATGTACAATCTGCACATCATTACTTATGGGAGTGTATTCTTTGGCAGAATGAACGCAATATTATGTTGGATAATGTACAGACTGCATCTAGAGTAATTTACTATACGGACCTTGTGGAAACTAGAACAAATTTGCGCTCATGCGTTTTTGCCATAGCTATTATTGGAATCAAATATAACAGCTCACAATGTTAGGACCCATTAATATTAATGATTATTTTTATGCGTGGAGCTAGACAACTGGGCTTATCCCAGTTGTAAACGACCATTTGTGCCTTTGGCCTTGTCTGTTCTGTCTCCTGCTTAGTATCGAGGGAAGTGGAATAGTACATTGTTCACCGAGAGGAGAAAGTGACCGATTACCGTCGAGGGTGTCGTTTGAAGCCCTCGCCTACGGCTCGGGCTTTAAAACACCCGAGATCGGGAATCGCACTTTCTCTCGAGTGATACATAGTGCTTTATACTACACCTACGAGGAAAATAAAAAACTAAATCTTTACTAATTGAAATTTATATTGAAATTGTTGCAGTTAGTGAAGCTTAATGTAACACTTTTTCCATTAATGTTTGTTTGAGATGTTTGCGACAATGTAGGAGGAATAACTGGCTGTGCTGTTGGCACTGCGCTCGTAGAAGGCTGTGGTGCCAAAGGGGCAAATGGCTGCTGAGGGGCATCTGGCATCGCCGCGCTCGTTGATGGTTGAGGAGATGAGTCTTGATGCACATTAATCGATCCCGATATTTGGTTATTTATTCGTGTTTTGTTTTCTACGGAATTCTCTATGTAGCTTTCTGCAACAGCGGACGATTTCCAACCACCGCACCGTGACGTTTTATTGTGGTTAAATCAGCACCAGTATCGGCAAGAATAGTCGCTGAAGTTCTGCGAAAGCAGTGGCCAGTGTATTCTAGTGGATTGAGTAAATTAAGGTAGGAAGCTATTTCTCTTGGCACAGTACTTATTTTGTTTTTCCCAATTACTTGTTTCGTACATTTTTTGTTTTTATATTGTAGTAAAAACCGATTGGTTTTGGGGTCACTGGGGCGAATTTCGTTATATTTCTTCACTATCTCATAAAATAAGCCCGATATAACAAATGATCGCTGAATTTTGGTTTTTGTTTTAGGAATATTGACGATTATTCCATTTTCGAGGATTTCGATATCGTCTGTTGTCATATCCACAAGTTCTTGCGAACGACAGGCCCCATTTACTCCTAAAATCAAAATAACCTGTAAACAAAAATATCAAACATGAAAACCTAGTAGATTTCTACTCATAAATAGGTACGTAATAAATCATAAACCAGTGCATTTTGTTCATAAACTTACATTCATCAACAAATATTTGTCATCTGGAGCATTCTGCAAAAAGGAATAAACATCCTTTGTAGTAAGCACTTTTGATTTCTTACTACGGAATCCCTCCGACTTTCTTTTCAGAAATGCTGTAAGTTTTTTGTATTCTTGAATATTTATGTCGTTTCTTGTCAATATAGTACTTTTCAACATTGAGTACATAGACCATAACGTACTTGGTTTGTATTTTTGCGCTTTTTCACTGAAATAAGCTAGCAAAACAGTTTCAGAAAAAGATGCCGCATTTTTTTCACTTTTCCATTGCAAAAAATCGTCATAAGTTTTATTATATTTTTTAATTGTTTTCTGTGGTAAAAGGTTATCAATCAGTATTTTTGCTGTTTCCTTCAACTGCGGCGGAGTTAAAAAATCTTCATCATCACTATCACTACTTATCATTTTGATAGTTTTATTTTACTTTTCTACGAAAACTGAATCCTCAAACAACACACAAATTGAAAATGGCGCCAATGGCGTCTGCAATTTTCACATGTTCTTTTTTCAAATTGTTTGACACCATCCAACACACAGCTAGTGGCCAGTGTCATTTTGCGAACTTGGAGATAAAAACTCACTGTAAAAACTTTTTGGCTTTTGATATTTAGGTTACCAGCGCATAGTCTTACCCAAAATTAAAAAAGAAAAACCACGTAAGAAATGGATTTTCATACACTTTTCTCTCCCGCTCAGATGCGTTTTCTCGCCGCATATTTGTTCGATACGCAATGACGTACTTTCTACCGTAAATTTGATAAAGTATCAAGGTACTTTCCGAGCAGGTGTAGTATAAATTATGTTTTTTCCTACTCCTCCGTTATTCTTTTCTGATTAATTTCGTTGCAGGATCCAAGACAATAAAATTCATCCGCCGGGACTTCGTCGAGCTTCATTGCCTTTACTGGTGGTCGCCACTGTTGATTCAGGCTTTCAGGAATTGCAGTGGTTTGGGAATAGTGCGGTGGGATTGTGCCAAATTTAATCCACCCATATTGTCTTTGGTTTTTCTCTCTCTCTTTACAACCAAATACTCCGACGATGTTTCGTTTAAATACTAATAAAGCGCTTTATTAAAATCCTATCTAAGTCACATAAATATTTCACAAGAGCTGAGGCTAGCTGTTATTAGACTTAGCATGCAACGTTACAGGGTTCTTAGTAAGTTCAATTTTGAAGTCAGTTCAAGTCTTTTTATTATGCATGGAGTACAAATACAAAGGGCTAAGGGTTACCAACGCGCAACACAGATACTAGATATTAGCTTTATGCCCATGGCCTATCAAGGAACGTGGATTTTTCGTGATAAAACGTCGCCTATGGCATTCAGCCATAGTGTTGTTTTCTCTCTCTTTTGTTAACTACGGCATAAACCCAGAAGCCGGACTTCGTCCGATAAATTCTTGAATTGAGACTAGAGATGCCGATGCATTCCACCAGCTTTTACGACAAATCTTTTACGGTTCAAGCAGTGCGGTTGTGGAATGCTTTGCCCGTGTCAATAAGGCGTGCTCAATCTCTGCCCATTTTTAAAACTATGGTAAAGAATCACTACCTCTCTCTTTAATAGTTGTTTTTCTGAATTTCTATGTTTTTGTTCCATACTTATTACTGTATATATTTGTCTATATAATATGTATAAATGTATATGTATTTATTTCTGTAACTTTCTGTAACTTTTATGGTGTACACAATAAAGATTATTCTATTCTATTCCATTCTTAAGAGAAAAACTCGATCAAAGTTCGACGTTAGGCAGACCCAGGACAGCACACAGTCTGTGTTTCATGGTAGTCAATGATAGCTTCACCGTTGATAGGGGACAATGGAAGACGAACACGTGTAGCTCCGACCCCAAGTGACTTGGGATGAGGGCGGGAAGGTGATCTAATAGGGACGAGCTTATTTCCTTTAACCATCCCCAAATTTCTGGCTTTACCTGATCAATTCTTGATAGGAACTTCAACGCTTAGAAGATACACATGCTAAACAACAGAGACGTTCGCCGCAGTATTGAAATCTCGATCAAGTCATTAGCAAACCAGTTGATGAAAATAACAACCAATCATTTAAGTCGCCACGAGGTTAAGCTACAGATCAGATTACAGTTGTTCGATTATTGGGGCTTCCCTCCTTTACATTCTGAATCACCTAGACTTTTATTAGTATATACTCCATTTGCGATAACATTAGACGTTTAAATTAGCCCATTTTACAGCCCGTTCAACCGATTTTGACTTCTATTGCGTTGGTAATACGAAAAATGGTAGCTGTAGCAAACAGTTGGTTTTGGTTACAGTTTTATGCTTTTTATGTCATCCTTGCGTTTACGGGATAGAACTCAAAATCGGTTGAACGGACTGTAAAAATATTTGGAAACGTGTCTAATGTTATTTCAAATGGAGTTTAGCTAAGACCAAAAAACGGAGGAGCTTGATGTTAAATAATAACAACCGTAAGGTTTGATCTTCAAGGTTAAGCAACGTATGCCGAGGCCGGTCCGTGGATGGGAGACCATCCATTACGTACCGATAGACTCCCCCTTGCCTCGTAAAGTTCTTTATAATAGACACAACGGATCTTTGTGTCTCTTAAGTTAGCTCTGCCAACCTTTGCGCAAGAAGTAATCGTGTCTCGGTCAAGGAGTAATCGTGTTAACCAGTACTGGGTTGTGGGGGACCGATAGGCACTCATCATCATCATCATCATCATTTCAGCCGAAAGACGTCCACTGCTGGACATAGGCCTCCCCCAGGCGGCGCCACATTGACCGATCCCGTGCGTCTCGCATCCAGCGCCTTCCCGCAACCTTAACCAGGTCATCGGTCCACCTAGTGGGAGGCCTTCCAACGTATCGTCTTCCGGTTCGCGGTCGCCATTCCAGAACTTTTCGGCCCCATCGGCCATCCGTTCTGCGAGCAATGTGCCCTGCCCACTGCCACTTAAGTTTAGCAATTCTCCGGGCTATGTCGGTAACTTTAGTTCTCCTGCGGATATCATCATTTCTGACGTGATCACGCAAGGAAATTCCGAGCATAGCCCTCTCCATTGCCCTTTGGGTGACTTTAAGCTTTCGGCACTCGGCACTCGCTTCAAGTGTAATACACACTCACACACCACACAACCTCACTATTCACACTCACACCTATACTCACGCTCTCACTCACACGTGACACACATAGTCACATACCACACGTTAATGCGCGATCTGGCTTTTTTTCTGCGCATAACGCTCATTCTTTTGCAGAGCTGTTTGTATAACTTTAAGGTTCCCCTAGTCGACGGCACTATTTTGTGCGCGAGGTTAAAATGCAAGCTTTCTCATCCGACAACACGTGGGAAAGAGATAGATGCTCTGATGAGCTGTAAGAAGCTAGTTCGCGTACGAATTAGCACTTTTGAAACGAAATAGCTGATGATTTAGGACGAAAACGAGCGCGCGAAATTTTATAAACAGATCTTTGGGAGTCTAGATATCTTGAAAAAACGACTATATGTATATTTTCAAAATAAAATTATTTGCATTGTTGAATTACTAATCTATCCCTGTATGGAGGCCGTTTTTCTATTTTCCTTCTTCTTATGGTATTTATTTCCGCCCAAAGATGCGTTTAAATTAGTGTTGAAATATGGAACTTTCGACGCTCATAACTTTCAAATATTTTTGTTTTTTACTTTTTTGTTTCCATACAGGGCTAGATAATGATGAGACAAATTGATACCATTTTTTATTTTGAACGTACATCGTCAAACAGTGAAGTAATCGCCAGACTACGTTTGTATGGAAGAATGATCTACTAGTGTAACCTTAAGTTACCCTTTTATTTTTAGTCTTGCGTGTTTACATTGTCTACATTTCAATTGCATAAAATAATGATAAGTAGAAGTGCGGAGTCTCCTAATACAAGCAATTCCTTGCTTAACCGTCTGCGGCTGACGCGGTAGTCCCACAGACACCGCGAAATACAAAATCACGTTTTATACCGGCATTTTTCAAATATGAGCGCTACCGCTGCGAGTACCTTACTGTAGAGTGCTCGCGCGTCGGTCAGTGCGCGGCGGGGGGTCGCAGCGAGCGCACGCGTGCCTAGCGGAGGGAAGGTGTCCACGAGACTACCACGTCAGCGTTAAGGTAAGTGTCCACGAGATTACCACCTCAGTCAAATGGTTACATCTTCATAGTGTCTCCTAAACAACCACGTCAGTCAATAAGTTTAAATGATTTATTATTTCATGTATTTTCCAATTTTAATAAACTATTATATCTATACTTATACTACTTACAATTAGGATAGATTTGTACTTTTGTTTGTAATCAATTAACTTGAATAGTAAGCCGATTTTATTTAATTTTTTCCCTAATAAAATTGTAAAAAATTGTAAAGCCGTATTGTTGATTTCTTCTTCTCACCATATTCAAGAAATAGATGAAGATACAGGAAAACCAGTTATGATTGCAGACTACAACCATACAAAGGGTGGGGTGGACGAGGTGGATAAAAAGTGTTCGATATATTGCTGCAGTCGTAAAACTCGTCGTTGGCCTATGGCAATCTTTCAAAGGATTCTGGACATGGCAGGCATAAATAGCTTTGTATTGTATCAAAGTTGTGAAGACAGTGATGGCAAAATGAGGAGAGGAACTTTTTTATTGAATATGGCCAGAGACTTAGTGCGGATCATATGAAAAACCGAGTGTACAATGAAAGATTGCCAAGGGAGCTGCGAATGACTATAACTAGAGTTTTAGGCAAGGATACCCCCCCTCCACCTCCAGTAGTTCGATCTGTTCCACTAAGTGGCAAAAAATTATGTTACATTTGTCCAACTAAAATAAAAAGACAAACTAAATATCGTTGCTGTGATTGTTCGAAGCCAATTTGCCTTCAGTGCTCTAAGCCACTGTGTGATAATTGTCAAACAAAGCTGTGATTTTGAAACTCTCTAGTTTTTAAGTTAACCAACGAATGTATCTCATTTTTCCTAGACGGATTAATGTTATTGTGAACTTTTAAAAATGTATAATGTCAAACTTGAAAAAGTTGATTTTGTTATTTTTTTACGTCATAAATGTTTAAGAAGAAATTTATAGACTGATTTGTGTTAAGTAAATAAACCTTGTTTAATTTTGAAAATACGTATTGTTTTTCTTTATTTCAAGTAAATATAACATATAAAATAGGTAAAAAATCTAATAAATATGAATAAATTAGTTGTATACTTTGATTCTACAAAAATATTTGCTGTTGAATTGGTGTCTGGTATACTACCACCTCAGTTGAATTGTAAAAATTTAACCACGTCAGTTGCAGAGGGTTAAAAGGCCAATAATATGTATCGAAATGACCTTTGTAATATTTTTTGTTAGTAAAAAGCTGTGCAGATTGATTGGGGTAGTACGCCAATACGCCAAATACCCATACATTCTAAAATAAAGTTCCAAATCGTAAGGAGCAAAGAACTTAGTGGACTTTGGACAGCACGGAACGACCTTTGGGCCGTGATTGAGCAATTTTGAAACGCGAAACGAACGTTAGAAATCTTTCTCATTGACTTTTTTTTATCTAAACAACTGTATAACTATCTTAAGAAAGATAGGAACAGCATGACAA
The DNA here is from genome assembly GCA_947562075.1 of Orthosia gracilis. NCBI lineage: Eukaryota > Metazoa > Arthropoda > Insecta > Lepidoptera > Noctuidae > Orthosia > Orthosia gracilis. The sequence continues at coordinate 56,181,700 of OX387266.1, forward strand.
CGCACAATTTAAAAGTACCTAACATTGATGAATTTCGGTATCGAATTCGCCTGAATTTAGATTCCGGACTTCGGAAATCGAAAATTCAATACCATGAGGGGACCGAGTTTCGTGTTTTCAAGAAAAATAAGAATTAAGACGGACAAAGTTTTCTTTTACTGGAATTTGTATTATAACCCTGGGTTACGGTAAATTTTCATCTCGTGAAGCCTATTTTAACGCAGTGAGAATCTTAAAACTTTCGAGATTAAAAAAAAAAACAACAAACCGAAAAGTAACTTTCTTTTCCGAAGTTGGTGTCTTTGTTTTTTTCGTTTTTAGCACCAATTTCGGGAAAGGAAGTTATTTTTCGCTTTGTTGTGTTTTGTTTTGGAAGTCGGTTTGAATTTTTTTTGTTAAAAAGTTTTCATTTTCTCTTTTTAGTTTTGGTATCATGAATATACGCATTATTAAGGGTAACTCAAAATCTACTCGACAGATTTTGATCAAATTTAAATGGGACCATATAAAAAGCACTATCTTTCAAATAAAAAGAACACCATCCGCCTGCCCTTATCCCAAGTTACTTGGGTTCGGCGCAACACGTTTTTATTTCCATACTGCCGTCCCCCGTCACGCCAGCACTGACTCCCTTTTCTTCCAAATAAAAAAAGAATAATCGAGGAGCTCGTGGCTAAATAATAACAGCTGCACTGGTCGATCATCAAGGTTAAGCAATGCTTGACGAGGTCGGTCCGGATGGGTGACCATTTTCAACATACTGAGTTTCCTCCGTGCCTCGGAAAGCACGTTAAGCCGTTGGTCCCGGCTGTCATTTGAATATCTTTGATAGTCGTTACGGGTAGTCAGAAGTTTGAGATCTGACACCAGTCTTGCCAAGGGGTACCGTGTTACCCAGTTACTGGGTTGTGGAGTACAGATAGGCAGTCGCTCCATGTAAAACACTGGTACTCAGCTGAATTCGGTAAGACGAAGCTGACCCCAATAAAGTTGGGAAAAGGCTAGGCAGATTGAAAAAAAGAATAATCTAAATCGGTTCACAGAGTAAAAAGTTCTGAGGGAACACAAATAAAAGAAAATACAGTCCAATGAAAATAATAATAAATAAATAAATAATAATAATAACTTTATTTCCAAAAATACAATTTTTACATTTTAAAATTCAATTTATAAGTAAAAGAAAAAAACATAATCATTATAAAAATTGCATGCATTACAGATTCTTGAACTCTGGCACCCAAGCTAAGATTTAACTTGTGATATGAGTGCCAGGGCTCTCTCGATTAATAGAAAAACAAAAAAAAAATGTTACCAAAAATAATGTACTTAGTATGGATGCGGATGTGTGAAAGTGTTTGTGTGAATGTATATGTGTTGTGTGTATGAATGGTGTATGGTTGTATTGTATAAAAATTAGAAAAGCTTGCCTAACAACTTCTCAATCACCCTGGAAAGTAAGAGTCGTGAGCCACTGACTCACCTCTTATTTGAAGTCTGTTAAAAATGAAGAATACTACAAGTAAGTATCCAGCTCAAGCTCTATACAAGTGATATTTTATGAACGAAAGCGTATCGACAGCCATTTCTGAAATGTCTATAATGTTTGGGCTTGCCAAGCGCTATGGAAATGTCACATGATATTTTTTAGGGTTCCGTACCTCGAAAGGAAAAACGGAACCCTTCGTTGTCTGTCCGTCCGTCCGTCTGTCTGTCTGTCAAGACCCTTTTTCTCAGGAACGCGTGGAGGTATCAAGCTGAAATTTATATCAAATACTCAGGTCTGCACTCCCTTAAAGCTGTGAAATATCAAACGTCTAAGCCAACGCAATCAAAAGATACAGCCGTTTATGGCGCAAATTTTCGACACTCCCAAGGGAATCAAAACCTACAGGGTACTTCCCGTGAAATCAGAATCTTGAAATTTGGTACTAAGCAACGTCTTATAGCACAGATAAAGGAAAAATTGCAAAAACCGTAAATTTTTAGTTACCTCATATAATAAAAATATTTTTAATAATTTTAAACTTACTTTCCTCATGAACGCGTAGAGGTATTCAATTGAAATTCATATCAAATACTCAGGTCTATAATACCATTAAGCTGAGGTTTGTACGGAACCCTCGGTGCGCGATTCCGACTCGCACTTGGCCGGTTTTTTTACATATTTTCATTTCGTGAATCGCCATCGTGACGCTTTCGTTGAAAAACGTTTACTTTTCAAGAGCCACAGCTTACTTTCCAAAAGATGAATTAGACTAGATATAGACTGTTATAACATTAAAACACAATATCTTGCCCGGTCTTCTCCACGTAGGTATTTTCCGAACGGATGGTAGAATCACTTAATCCTGATCCAGCACTAGGTTGTCCCCGCAGCGGCGCCCTGAGTAGAGGTTCGACCCCACAGACATAAATCTAACTAGATGTGGCGATTGTATGTACTTCGCGTGCCAAAACACGGACTAAAGTTACGATCTATGATCGTAATCTGAGCTTTTCATTTGGTATTATCGGCACCGGAAATCCACCGAAATCTAGATAAATGCCTTTTTATGCCATATTGAGCTGTATAGATAGTATAGAAAAAGTTGGCCGAGGCATTGGAAATGTTTTCTTTGATTGGTAAGTAAATTTGTTTTTAAATTGTTAGTGAAAAAGTGGCACGCTTGGTTTTCATACAGATGGAGGGACTTGCGTTATCTATTTAGATTTATGTCTGTGTTCGACCAACATACGGGGTAGCCCTCAGAGTGGTTGCTTAGGTTTAGCTTTTTGTGCCTGGCTGGAAGCCATAGTTTAGTCTCCACAGGATCGCCCAGTTAAGCAGTAGCCAATCACGCTCATTGAACTGCGAAACGCGACTAATAAAAAAATAACTAAAAAACATTTATGGACCAAACACAGAGCAAAAACGAGCCATTACTGTTGTCAATTTCTAGTAAACGATCTTACTTCCAAGTTGTCCATGATTGATTTACGATTTTGTTTGTTTACCGTACTTTTCTCAGAAACAGCGGTTCGATTCGTACCCAGTAAGAATTCTTAGTAGAATTAGGAATAGTTTACTAGATTTAAACAAAGGTATAATATAATAATTAAGTAGGAATAAAACCAATAAAGTTAAATGACTGATGGAAGATACTGAATTGAGAATTTGAAGCTGGGTCAAAATCTTAAGGCTATATATACGCCCCAATGTTAACGCAGTACTGGCCGTGCGCCCGCGCGGAGCCAAAATATCAATATTGAAACTACTTTTGAACAGTTTTGTTTGCAAAATATTATTTGATTTACATATCAGTTATGAAGAAATTCCAACCATCAATTTTTCTGTGTAAAAGTATTTTTAAACATCCAAGTCGTTTTGAAGGAGTATCCAATAGTTGCGAAAAATATCGTGGTGCTAATTATTTTTTTAAGCAAGCTATTTGTTATACGAAAAAACCATGTTCAAAAAAATAATGTACATGAAACAATAATAAATATATATTTGCGTGTGAAAAGTGTTTTATCATCTGTAGTGGTGGCCCAGTGGCTAAGACCTCGCCTCTCGTGCTTGAGGTCGTGGGTTCGAATCCGAGCATGTACCAATGTGACTTTTTCAATTCATATGTACTTTCCAAGTTTATCTTGGACATTACTGACAACGGTGAAGGGAAACATCGTGAGGAAACCTGAATTTATAGTGCGTTTATTATAAGTTTGTACTTCATTGGTGTAATTGTTGCAAGGCGTTCCAGTGCGAGGGTAAACTAATAAATAAATCGTTCCAAGGGAACATTATACCGGGATAAAAAGATAGTCTATGTGCTATTCCAGACTATAATCTATCTCTTTGCCAAATTTCATTCAGATGCGTTCAGCCGTTCTAGCGTGATTGAGTAACAAACATACATCCATACACACATCTATTCAAACTTTCACATTTATAATACTTATAATAGTTAAGCCTGAAAGCCTGTGAAAAACTATGTCGTTAAAATTTGATCTGACACGTTCTTGACTCCAAATTCTCTTTTCGGTAACGGCCGTAAGTTAAATATCGCTGTTTCTATTAGATACATCAGAATTCAGCTTTCTTTGACGAATTTTATTGACAGATTTTATTCATGATCGCAGTCGGGATGCCATAATGATTGCGGCTTCACCACGTGACAATTCAATCCCGTAATTTTTTGACAATTCGACAATTATGATTGCTAATAGAATGTCACTTTATGAAGAGGCTCTTCTCTCGTATCGAAAGACAGCCCTCCATATCTCTGGGGGGGGGGGGGGCAAACCAGTATTTGTGAGTTTTTTAACGATTTATTTCAAATGTTGAAGAGGGAGCGACACTATCAAGTTTCTGCCCGGTTTAGAAAAACCTTAGATCCGCAGCGACACAAATCTTACCTTTAAGTTCTAAAGACCTGGTCAATTTCAATTTATTCATCAAAAAAATTTTGAGTACATAAATATCCTTAATACTGCCACATAAATAAAGCAGGTGAATGAGGCTGCATAGAGGGTAGAGCAAGCCCTAGTCCCGCGCTAGGAACTAACCTGTGTTACGGGCACTTTGCAACTAATCCACCATCACACTTACAAACATCGAAGTAGCATAGAGGAATTAAGACTCGCTGATATTCCAACTTAGGCAAGCCTGTATATAGGGAATCAGCATACTAATATTAAGAAGGTCACTGGAAGGGGACTGAAACTGGTCGCCAGGATACGACGGACGAGCATTTAAGTATACTCCACTCGTGGAGTCTGCTTTAATACATAAAAATAAACCCCAATTAACACCTTACGGCTTGCTAAAAAGGCCATGACTTGGCAGTATGCTTCGTACCGTTGTCCGCTGTTTGCGTAGACCACAAAAAAAAACAAGAAAGTGAGGATGACGCAGCGTTTTGGACATCCGCATCCATTATAGAGCAAGGAATTGCTGCGCTGGCAGACACGAGACTCCATTTCTAATATTATTTGAGCTCAAGGCATGTGTGCTGAGTTTCGGCTCCTAACGAATCATAGGCCATGGTCAGAATCGTCACGGTCCGTCAGTTTCTACGGTCTTCTTCGTGATGCTGGCACGACAGTCTTTCAAATTTGTTTGGCCCAAAAGTTAGCCACTACCACGGCATCGCCGGTGTCAGCGCACAGATCACCCAGGCTGCATGTCTGTGCCGTCCGTGACCTACCTGAAAGTACCTGAACCGCCTCAGAACCCAAGTGGGATGACACCAACTCCAAGCTCGTAAAATGGGGCTAATTTGACAGAACAGCAGGACCTGGGGTGCCGAGACGCAAACTCGCAGTTCCTATGGTGACACTCACAGACAAGCTTGGTTTGTATGGAATGTTTTGACAATGCCGTCCCTAGCAGTGGCCAGAGAGGAGCCTCGGTGATCTGTGGCATCCATCATTAAAGCTCTGCGTTCGAATTTCGACACGCTTTTAAGTTTTGTTGCTTAATATAAAAATTTCATAAGATCAAAGAGAGACATTGATCTCCGCGGCAAGCGTGAACTATTCTTGCGATTTCAGTCTATATTTCTAACGATTTTCTCTCCTTCATTTCTTTATCCGACTGACAATGAAGGGTTTTTCGCTCGTATCTTGTATGTTTGTAAATTTCTTTAGGTAAAGGTAGGTACCTCGTATCTGCTAAACGGCTGGATAGATTTCCACAGTTAAGGTATCGGACATTACAAAAACAATTATGGCGGATAATTTATGGTTCCCAATTTTTTTCTGTCGTATCAATCGGACGGGGTATCAAAATGTTTTAAGAGGTGGTTACAAAAATATATACCACTTACATGTTTAAAAGTAATTCGAAAAAAAAAAAAACTGTGGAGACGGACCTCGGCTTAGAGCGTCGCTGGGGACAGCAAGGGGCCAGGCTGAATCATGACTGTAGGTCGCCAGGGGACCAACCATTATATATCGAGACCATGTGCTTCAGAAAGCACGACCATCAGTTCATCCGTTATTTGTAGACCGTTCACAGTGGTTGTGGTTATTCAGGCAACCGATAGTCTGATAACCCGTCCTGCCAAAGGATATCATGATACCCAGTTAATGAATTGTGGAAATATGATAATGTCGATGTAAAATTCTGGTATTCAACTACTTGCGGAAAAGGCTAGGCAGGCAGGCAGGCAGTTTTGAGAGTGAAGTCAGCTATTTATGAAACGGATCAGGAACAGCACAATTGGATTTATAAAACGTAGGTCATGAATTCACGACTAACCATCCATCATAATCGTCTTCTACTTGCGGAAAAGGCTAGGCAGGCAGGCAGGCAGTTTTGAGAGTGAAGTCAGCTATTTATGAAACGGATCAGGAACAGCACAATTGGATTTATAAAACGTAGGTCATGAATTCACGACTAACCATCCATCATAATCGTCTTCAATCAAAATCATATATGTACAATTATTCATCAGTCTAACACCCTTGGAATTCACACAGCCAATCAGAGCTCTCTAATTCAACGTAGGTACATTCATTTGAATTCAAAATTAGAAAAAAGAAGATGATGTAAGTCTTTGCAGGCAAGTCTTTAAGTGATGTTTTTTTGTCTATGACACAACCAATTTATTTTGATGTTTGGTCAACGGTAAGAATTTGAAAATGGAATCTGTGAATCATTTTATGGATAGCACAGTTTTGATGGATGATTGTGTTTACGGAATGTTAAATTGTGTATTTGTATGTGTGTGTTATGTCGTTGTGTTTGTGGTGATTGAATAATATGTTACGCGTTGTCATTTGTTTTTCTGCGACACGCTGAGTTTTGACGTCTTTTAGATTACTTACTTATGCATTATCGCGTGGCTTCGCTAGAGGAACGCCTAGCCTACTACATATTCTTGGAGTTATCGATTCGCACTCCAATAAATTAATCTCGTGCGAATCGCTTACAGAAAAAATAATACAATTAAAAAATGTCGATTCACACTTTTCGTGCGAGTTCAATTCGTGCGAATCATCCAATAACCCGAGGAATCGTGCATTTTCTGTGCGACCCTTACATAGATACTCCTTTTGCTACACTTAAGTTCATACCTTTGGTCATACACGCACACCGGTTGTGAGTACTACGCCCCTGACCATTCTGAAGTACATCATAAACAAGTTAGCTTAGTGGTAGTTTCTAAACGTTCTCAAAAATTTGTACTAAAACTAAATAAGTGCCGCATGGTGACAATAAAGGCAAATATAGAAAAAAAAAAACTATTTAAGATATCGTTTACATTAATTCGATCGACTAGGTAAAAAAACTCGCACTGGAAATACTGGTGACGCTTTAGACAAAGTGTCATGTAAAAATTCGAAATATCAAAATGTAAGGGATTGATGACACACGTGAAATTTTGGGAGAGCATGGCAATACCATACATTTTGAAGTCGACGAGATTGGATTCTTTGATTGAATGTATTTTTGTCTAGTCAAGATATAAATCTTCTAGATGACGCGATTGTATGTACTTCGCGTGTCAAAAATCGGAGTACAGTTACGATCAATGATCGTACTTTGAACTTTTCGTTTAGAATTATCGGCACCGGAAATCCACCGAAAAATGGCTAATTAAGCCGTTTACAGCTCAATATGGCTTAATTAGCCAACTTTTTCTATACAGACTTTAGACTGTATAGAAAAAGTTGGCCGAGGCATTAGAAATGTTTGCTTTCATTGGTAAGTAAATTTTTTTTAAATTGTTTGTGCAAAAGTGGCACGCTTGGTTTTCATACAGATGGAGAGACTTGAATTATCTAGTTAGATTTATGTCTGTGGGTAAAGTTATTAGAGAATTAAAGTTAAACAACGGTGGACAATCGGTCTCCTTGGTCTCCTATTAGTAGCAATTCCCTAGTAGTTGAAGTGAAGGGCATTCGCTCCAACCTCTAACCAAAGTGCCAATCATCAATAATTTTGAGAATATGACGTTCTGCTCATATGTCGTTTTGCGAATAGGATATTTTGATACGGAGTAATTTTTTAGAGTGCCGAACCCAAATGGTAAAACCGGGACCCTATAACTAAGACGCTACTGTCCGTCCGTCTGCCTCTCACCAGGCTGTTTCTCATGAACCGTGATAGCTAGAAAATTGTAATTCACAGATGATTATTTCACAGATTATGTTACCGCTATAAAAACAAATACTAAAAATTAAATTAAAAAAAAAACTCCGAACAAAAACCTCTAAAAAGTATAAAATAAGTCTCGTACTCGCGTCGGGGAACCGCCAACGTTTACAGCAGTTTATTTTATTTACTTACTCTCGACAAAGTCACCTTTCAAACAAAAAATAGACCAAAAACAATATCGGTTCATCCGTTCGGGAGCTACGATACACACAGACACGTCAAATTTATAAATAACAAACGTGATTTTTTTGCCGTTATTTTGCGATAATGGTACGGAACCCTTCGTGCGCGAGTCTGACTCGCGCTTGGCCGGTTCTATCATTTTCCAATCGCTATGGTAACGCTTCGTTGAAAGAATGTCACTTTCAAACCTTGTGAGCCTCAGTTAAGTATCTGATGGACGACAAACCGAACCCAGCATGTGGGATACAAGCTTGAGAGACCGAATTCTCAACTGCTATAATAGTCACGGCGGATCTTTGTGTCTCTGAAGTTGGCGCTGCCAACTATTGCGCAAGAAACAGTTTGTCATCGAGTATACTGCATACAGTAAGCGAGATAGGACGATGCAAGAAACGTAAGCGAGTGGATGAGACAGTTATACGATGCTATCTTCACCTTCAACATTGACACAAAAAAAGCTACAGCGCAGGGTCTTGCAACCAACTTCAGAGACACAGAGATCCGTTGTGAGTGATATAAAATCAAATGGGGTATCCATTTGATTTTTGGTCGTGAATTGAAATTCATACTTTTGAAAACAAGCATACTGTCCATGGACAAATGGAAGATAACTGATGATAAACAAATATGAATAAAAAAAGCTAACTTTGCCCTTTCCCTTATCAATCTGGCCACAAAATTATTTCATCAACTCATTCCCTAGTTATCAAGCAAAAGTTGCTACTCATACGACCTACAGACGGATGTGACGCCACCGCGACATTCATTCAAATTATTTAATCAACTGTTATTTCAAAATTCGAAAGAATGCGTCGGCCATGTTGTTCTTACGGCGAAGTGTCATTTTCGTTTACTCGGCTCGAAAGTGCGAAAAGTGTAATTTGTGTAAAAGGCGTGAATTTATGTATGTACGAGGGGCGTTCAATGTATTCTCGGTATCGGCGTAGAAAAAAAGTTAATATCAATTTTTATTTTTCAATATAATCTCCCATTACCTCAATGCATTTATTACATCTCGAAATTAATTTAACAATACCCTGTAAAAAGTAACTTTCGTGCTTCTCTAAAAATGCGCTTTTATGGCCGCCTTAAGCTCTTCATCGTTGAAAAATCACTTTCCCCGAAGGTCTTTTTTCAAATTAGGGAACAATTAATAAACCACGTTTCATCTCTAATATAAATTCGATCGAAAATATTTGATGGAACTTCACCACAGAGCTCTAATAGTACATTACTACAGAATCCAGTAATTAAGCCTTCCTGGTCGGGTATGAGTTAACCGGACCGAACCGCAGGTGAGGATGGTTTTCGTACTGGTTGAGGCTTGTATTATACAAGCGAGGTCTGGTACTATGTTTTTTTTTCTAAGCAGATCAAAAGAAGATGACCTACTGTCCAGTAAGTAAATTAGATACATACTTACTTTCTGGACAGTAAGAGATTCCAAATTTAAAATCTCGCTTCTTACTGGACAGTTGTGAATAAGTCTCCGGTAGAGTTCATTTTCTGGATACCTTTTAGAGATGTCACTCTCACACACTCGATTCGCACTTGTTTTTGAGGCGCCCCGTGAGCATTCGCGGAACCCATCTTGCGCTGCCTTTTAAATGGTTAAGGAAGAATAGTGTGTAAGGTACCAGCAGAGAGCTAGGTCATCTCTGCTATAATTTTCATATTCATTCGGTCATCCTCCAGTATAAGCTTCTCAACTTTTATCACGTTTTCTTCCGTAGAGGCCATCGACCATACAGGTAGAGGCAGTAATCGGGCCGCCCGTTCAATACTCTTTCTACCCGTTTTAAATACACCTGATCACCTATAGACCGTAGAGAGCGAAGGTGTAGAATCTTGGTAAACAGCCACCATATCTTCGTGATTTTGTTTTTAGGGTTCCGTACCCAAAAGGTAAAAACGGGACCCTATTACTAAGACTCCGCGGTCCGTCTGTCTATCTGTCTGTCTGTCACCAGGCTGTATCTCAAGAACCGTGATAGCTAGACAGTTGAAATTTTCACAGATGACGTATTTCGCTGATTCACAGATGATGTATAAACAACAAATAGGTACTAAAAACAGAATAAAATAAATATTTAAGCGGAGATCCCATATAACAAACGTGTTTTTTTTGCCGTTTTATGCTATAATGGTACGGAACCCTTCGTGCGCGAGTCCGACTCACACTTAGCCGGTTTCAACGCTTGGTATGTATGTATCCATGAATCTATGTAACGGAATCTTTGAACGTGATTTAGTCACACTATTCCTAATTTAAATTCATTGAAAATATTTTTTTTACTTTTTAGTTTGATTTTCTAATAAAGCGTGTTTTAAAAACAATTTTTTAACGGTCTGTTTTCGGGGGAAACCTCAAAAGGTGCCTGTACTTTTGGGGAAAAGACCAGAAGGTGGTGGATTTTGCCTCACTAAAACCACCCCGGTGATCACCATCAGCACGTAGAACCCGTACACGCAAGCCCCTCGCGTAACCTCTCACCAAAAGACCACCACGAAATCCCCTCTGTGCAACCTCTATTAGGGCACATCCCTGGGAAGACTGACAAAACGCCTCCCCAGAGACTCTCTGTGCACTGCAACACGTGATCACTGTGCCACCGTCTTTCCTGTAGTCACTTGGTAAGAGGTCAGAGTCCCCAGTTCAGACTGGGGTCTGCCCGCGACCACAGACTTCCGCCTGCCTATGTTGCAAATATCCCACACTACCTGTACTTTTCCCCAGAAGTCCAGGCGCCTTTTGGAGGTTTCCCCTACAAAACAAAAAAATAAAAACAAAAAAGTGCGTTAAAATAAGTACCCACTATAGCACTAAACTAAGTGAGATGTAGCTTTCCAGTGCCTTTCTAGCTTTTCAGTGTTAGAATTTCCTTAACTTTAAAAATAATCAATTTTACCGTTTTTTTTTTTAGAGAGAAACTTGTTAAAGAACACAAAATCATTATTCATATTTTAAATTTCACATTAGCGGCTACCTTAAGCGGAATTTTTCACATTTTTGCCCTCACATTAAGAATTTCTTCTGTTTCGCGGGTATTCTCAAATTTAATATGTTGCACAAAATACAATGGCCTGCAACGGAATCTATTGGCCATACAAATATGTCTCCCTTAAAGGATTGCAACCTAAAACGTAAGCATAGACACTCCGCTAACCAAGCCTGTAAAAAAAACAAAATATCTAGAACAAATTAAATAAAAATGTTGCCAGCGGAATAAACCTAGGTAACCGTTGTCTTTTCACAATATTACTTTAAAACTTCTAAGATCTTGTCAACAACTTTCATTTAGGTGCTCGAACTCGATGTCTAGCAGGACGTATCATAAGCGGAGCGGGCGATGTTGTTTAGATTATACTAGCGACCTGCTCCAGCTTCGCCCGTGACACATCGCCCGACACGAAATTCTTTCTCTTTTTACCCGACTATTGTATGTTTGTTTGTTTGTATGTTATATTCTTTATTACCTGTTATCTTTCAAACCGCTAGATGGATTTATATAATTGGGACATCGTTTGACCGCCCAAGTGTTCTTAGATTTATTTAAATAAAAAACAAACATGGCGGTTTTTGGGCGCCATAATGTGCGAGGATCTAGGGGGTCAGCCAGTTCGCGAATATGTATCCTCCGACTGCACAGCATGGTATTTTTCTTGTTTATAGCTTTTTAGTTCGCTTCTTAAGCAGTCGGGTTTTTTATTTTTTTATCTCACTCTTTCGCCTGGGATGAACTTGAAGCCTATCGACGGGATTGGTCCACAATAGCCCTAAACCGAGAGGATTGGAAAGAAGAAGGGGAGGCCTTTGCCCTGCAGTGGGACAGGATAGGCTAAAAATAAATATATAATATATCTCACTCTTTCTATTGGTTTAAACCGCATGAAAAACTATTCAGTAGTTTTTGAGTTTATCGCGTATAAATGCGGCGGGGTACTTTGTTTTGTTATATGTAGTGATATTAGTAAGTTTAAGTCGCAACATTTTTATATCCTTGGCTCACGTTAATTGGGGTCGGCGCAATACGTTTTCTTCTTCCTTGTTACCCCGTCTTTTCTAACCGGCACTCTTTATCCCTGCATCCCCTAAACGGTCAAAGAAGACATAAACTTACGCCATTTTCCCATGGGGGTATGCAGAAACTAAAGAACGCCTACTGCTACGACTTACATACTCCTTTTGCTTGGCAAACATCGTTTGAAAACTTAGAATCACGTCAGCCAATTTGCACTGGACCAGCGTGGCAGATTATGGCTCAGCCCCCTCTTACAGAGACTGAGGCCTGATTCCGCAGACTTTATATGCTGATTTGGTATATATGTCACCGGATTATTGCAAAAACCGTTAGTTTATAATAAATCGCGTGAGATTATAAACTGTTTTTCTCAAATAAATAAAAAAACAGTTTTCAAAAAAAATACTACCGACTTTCTAATAAAAGAACTACAAATTGATAAATAACTTTCTTTTTGGAAGGCCGTGTCTTTGGTAGGTACCAATTTGCGGTATGGACACCAACTTCCATAAAGAAAGATATTTTTCACTTTGTTTTTTTTTTGTTAGAAAGGCGGTAGTAATATATAAGTTTTTTTTTTCTTTTTTTGCATGTTGTTTAGTAAGTATAATTCCAGAATAGATTACCTGAAAATCATGGAAACTTGAACATAATCGGTGAAATAAGAGTGAACCAAGGTGAAAGATATACATCTGCGTATCCCTTTAGAGCGTACTGGCGTGATGTTATGTTATGAAATGGTATAATCAATAAACAGACATGCTATTGCAGTAATCCCGAGGGATTTGCCGTTATTTATTGAAGAGTACTGTTGTATATCTTCGAAGTTCTTCATCAGATCTTCATCATATTAAAATGGGACAAATTTCGCAACATACTCTTTCAAACAAAAAAACATTTTTTTTGAATCGGTCCACAATTGACGGAGATATCGGTGAACAAACACAAAAAGAAAACAAACATGAAGTCGAACATAGAACCTCCTCCTTTTTGGAAAGTCGGCTAAAAAGGTACGGATACATTGGAGACTATCGAATTTGGATGGGCTTTTATTGTATTTGAAATAATTGGTTCTTGTAAGATTTATTACAATCTTACGGTGTATGTAATAATTCGGTGACAGATATACCACTTTTGTTGCGCGCCCCGCTGCCTCCTATGAGCATTACCGCTCCCTTACAAACTTTTCCATTGCAGCGTAACTTTGAAAGTCGGGAGTCCCGTTACCGTGACTTGCGGAACGTTGTTGTAGCGTTTTAAAATTAATAATTATATACGTTAATAGTATTTTAGATGAGTTTTAAGCTCGTTTAGGGTTTTTCATAGTTGGTGTTAGGTAGGAGTGAGGAGATGGTCACGCTATTCAATTTCCTGCTATCAACACCGTATTGGACGAAACCGTCCTTCTTAGTGTCCATAACAACAGTATTAGCCCAGGGCACGGGCACCCAACGCGAATAAATTGCACTAGATGGCGTGATAAGCTTCGATTTGTTATCGAGTTTTGTGAAATATTAAGATTTTCTAGATACGATCGTAAAAATGTATGTTCTTGTTTAATTAACTGTCCTTACCACAAAATTAAGGAATATTGGGGTCTCAATTCACATTTCAAAGATTATTCGAATAGATCATTTATAATTGATTCCAATAGATGGCGCGGTTTTATATTTCTGAGGCATTCAATCGATTTTTTCATTTATTTTGTAACACATTTTGATACTGTGAAACTGTGAAAACCTGCAAAAAATACTGTTATACAATAAAAAAAAAACGAATCGAGTAAACCATTTTAGTTGCAAGTCACTAACACCATCTATATCCGTGGAACGGAACCGAACACGATCGATGTTCTTAGAAAAATAATCAGTTTAATCAGACGAAAAACGCTAGTTATGTGATGTGGCATCTGTATGCTAGTATTATATTATCTGTGCCCAGGGTGAACGAGAAGGTCGGATAACTCCTTCCTCTAGCATCTTATCTATTTCTTCAATAAATATCTTCAATTAAACTGAAGAAAGTGGATAAAACTTTTAAATCGGGAACAGATAAGAGTTTTATTTTATTTGCTAGCAGTTGCATTTTTCATAGTGTACGCTTGAATACCTATATGAATGTTTAGACACCTAGTATAAAGGTAAGCTTGGTTTACAAGACTATGCGTGTGAGGATTTATTATTGGAATTTAATTAATAAAATATATTTATGAATATTATTATTATAATGATGATTTTAAAGTTAATGTTCAAAACAAGTACAACACGTAGGGTTAGAGAGAACAAACTGGTTCAACCACAGACAACAAATTATTATGGTAAGAGAACATCTATAATCAAAATAGACTTATTAAGAGAAAATGTAAAAATTAGTAAAGGAACAATTAAGACAAAATTAAAAAAAACATTATACAGGATAGCAAAAAAAACTAAATATGTATGTAAGAATTAACCATAACAGTATAACATATAAGTAGTAGGTTTGTAAGTAAGGTGGTGCATTGTGATGTAAAAGAGCGCCTCTCGCCATCGAACGTAAAAGTTTGGCGAGTTTAGAATTAAGTAACACCTCATCATCTACCTAGCCTTTTTCCAATTATTGTTGGGGTCGGCTTCCAGTCTTACCGGTTTCAGCTGAGTACCAGATTTTTACATGGAGCGACTGCCTATCTGACCTCCACAACCCAGTAACTGGGTAACACGATACCCCTTGGCTAGACTGGTGTCAAATATCAGGCTTCTGACTTTCCGTAACGACTGTCAAAGATCTTCAAATGACAGCCGGGACCAACGGCTTAACGTGCTTTCCAAGGCACGGAGGAAACTCGGTATGTTGAAAATGGTCACCCATCCACGGACCGACCTCGTCAAGCCTTGCTTAACCTTGAAGATCGACCCGTGCGGCTGTAATTATTTAGCCACGAGCTCCTCGTAACACCTCTGTATTAAAATATCTTTTTTTTTTTTTTAATTTTTGTCCAGCTATTAGGTAGCGGTCCAGTTGTTAGCGTATTTTAGTTTTTTTTTGTTTTCCCTCGTTTCAGACATCGTATGTTTTCTTTCTTATTTGTGATAAAGATAATTTATTTGCCATAACATGTGTTTACATACCTTATGCATGCAAGATGTTTACTTAATTTGTGGCACATACATTAATTTTGCCCATCGAAGCGTACAAATATAAATTTTATAAAATTGTTTATAGTAATAAGATCGATTTAAAGGACATTTTAAAAATAAATTTTAAACAAAAAACAATAAATTGATAGTAAGTTAATGTTAGAAAAACCGAAAAAAAAAACAACCAAAAAATTCATAAAAAATCAAGTTATGTTGAACAGAAAGATCAGATGTGTTGTAGGCATAGAAATATAAAATACAGGTTGTAGGTATTCACAACCGGCACGCAGCGTATCAAGTGACCGATCCCTTAATTTTTGACATTTCGAACACCGCCATCGCTGATAGATTAACACTTTGTCTTAAGGCTCTGAAGGTGAATGCCCTTCACTTCTAATACTGGAGCATTCCGTTTAACACAGCATTTCTCAAATTATGGCTCGCGACCCACTGGTGGGTCGTACTCGTTAGCGAATATTGGGTGGGCCTTAAAAGAATACACACTGACATTAAAAGTAACTAAAATCGAAGTTGATGCTGAAGCTATAATAATTCAATTGGAAACCAAACCGATCCTTCTCATAAAAAAATGCATTCCTAAAAAATCCTATAAATATAATTTTTTGATTGAAACTCAATGTTTTTTTTTCCTGTTAGATCAGACCTCCATTAGATATGCCCTTTTTTATGAAAACCTAAAGTGAGTTTTGAATTTAGAAGTTATGTTCGACGGGTCGCGGTCCAGTCAACTTTGGGAACCACTGGTCTAACAGGAGGCCGACTTTCAGGCCTTTGTTTATCACTAATGAATGTACCACTATGGGACAAAAATTTCAATTAACGAAAACGATTGTCAACAAGTTCAAACAATATGGGATTGACATGCGCTACCGAGGGGACCGGTAGCCAAGCACTGGATGTCACTTAGGACCTAGCTTCACGCTCCATCTTATTTTCATAAATTCTTGTTTGTACAAGCAAACATGTGCGTTAAGACGGCAAAACGGTATACCGCACAAATGGCTTGCACAAAGCGCTAGTTTTTATAAATTGACTAGCTGTCCCGCGGCTTCGCTCCCGTCAACTGCTACCTACCTACCCTACCCTACCTGACCTACATACATGAATATTGCGTAATTTTAATAGCTGATGCAGCGCACGCAACGGAAGGTCTCAATAAGGAATGATTTTGCACGTTTTTGCAACATTTTTCTTTTATGCTCCGCTCCTATTGGTCTACGACCAATAGGAGCGGAGCATAAAAGAAAAATTATAAAATGTTATATATCCTTCCTCGATAAATGGACTATCCAACACAAAAAGAATTTTTCAATACCAACCAGTAGTTCCTCAGATTAGCACGTTCAAACAAACAAACTCTTCAGCTTTATAATATTAGTATAGATTTGCATAGTTAAGCATGTACGTGAAGACGGTACAATAAAATATACGCAAAAACTTGCACCATTCAATTTTCAACCATCCAATTTGTGCACAAGCTGTTTCTTTGCGCATGCAAAATTGATCGTGTTGACAAACCCTTAGAAATCTTCCTGCATCTGTAGCCAAGTTGACAATCTACAATCGACAACGCTAGTAGAAAACGAATCAAAAGAAAAACACATCTGAACGTAAAGTCACGTGGTCAGACCATACAAATTGAAGGCGTTAACGATTATAGAAAGAGATTTGATACGAAACGTTTGGCTAGGGGGGCTGATGACTCGACAGGGTTCTAGTAATTTCGTAAGCGATTTTTACTAAGCGAAATTGCAAGTACATTCACAATGCACATGGACGCGGAGCAATGCAATTCGACCGATTTGTATTTGAGATTTTCATATGAAATAGTTACTATTTAAATTGCGCCCCGCCATCTATAAGGTCCCCCTTAGTCTGGTCTTCTGGAGCCTAAGATGTATGAAATTAAACAACGATCCAAAAAGGCCATATGTCGCAAAATTTGCCATATGCAACCATGCACTCAGGTATTATCTATGGTGTTGGATTCCACCTAACACAACGCCATTTCTAACTAGGTTCGAGACTTCACAAGCAGTCGACTGCAACCGCTTTTTGTCTCACCATTGAATTGTAGATGCAACGTCGAGTGGATCGGACAAAAACGAGCGAGCGAGCGAGGTAGCTTGTAGTGGGTAGGGGAGACAGTAATACAACTTTGAACCGTCTTTGGGAATAGTTCCGACTGACTTAGTTCCAAGCAGTAATCTATCTAAACAAAAAACAAAGAGTTAATGTGTTTACAAGAGGTAATCTCTAGAAGACACACCTGCTGTGCCAACGGAAGGGTCTCAATAAGGAACAATTTTTTGCAACATTTTTCATTTACGCTGCGCTCCTATTGGTCGTAGCGTGATGTAAAATCCTATGGGACAGACAGACAGACACGTGTGTGACAGCAATAGTGCGCCGTTTGGACTCATCGGCTATGGAACCCTAAAAAACAAAAAAAGTTCTATAAAAAAGCCAGTGTGAGCGAAGCCACGTATAAAAGCTAGTTGGTAATGAGGCTAGAATTTCCTCGTTCATTTCTCTAACTAGCCTAGACGCGCCACTTCAAACATGTGACCAACTTAAGAGGTGGTACTACTTGAAGTTTCTCTCTACTGTGGCACACGACTAGCGGTTTCTAAACCAGCTTAGGGAACGCGCAAGGAAAGTCACGGGATACAACTTAGTATCTAATACTTGTTCTACCCATAAATATTACTTACTCACCAACATTTTTAATTGGATAAGTTCTGGTATGGGTTATTTTGTACAGAGTTGAAGCAAATAGTTAACTTTTCAATCACTCGGCTTATATTTTGCCCAAGTATGTGTGCGACTTCAATTCCAACTGGTCTCAGCTGAATACCAATATATTTAAATATATGTCACTAGATTTTTTTATTTTACGATAGCCTCGCGATACGCATCTATTTGTTATAGAATTGTGTGTAAAATTAACATTTTCTTGAATTGATCATAAAAATTGTATGTTCTTTTTTAATCAACTCTCCTAAGCACAAAATTAAGGAATATTGGGCTCTTAATTCACAATTCAAAGATTATTCGATCTAAGCATTTAAAATGTATTCCAATAGATGGCGCTGGTTTTAAATTTCTGAGGCAAGCCACTCGTTTTTTAGGGTACCGTACCTCAAAAGGTGAAAAAAGGAACCCTTATTAGATCACTTTCTTGTCCGTCTGTCTGTCCGTCCGTCCGTATGTCACCACCGATTTTCTCAGGAACGGGTGGACCTAGTAAGTTGAAATTTATACCAGATACTGAGGTCTATAGTCCCTACTACGTGAATAAAAATCAAGGTCCCGAGTCAACACGATAAAAAGATACAGGCAAATTTCGATTTTCGTGAAAACTTGTAAGTACCATTATTAGTGTTCAAGATTAAAATTGGAAAATAGAAAAATGGGGATTTTGGGCGCCATATTGTGGGGGGCAATTATTTTTATTCTTCCGAATCCATCGTGTGGGGTATTACAGTTAAGGATTTTAAGAGGAGATGCCAAAAAATATAACACTTATATATTTAAATGTACTTAAATTGAAAAGAAAAATGTTAACTTAAAAGTTATAAATAAAAAAAGTTAATTAAAACAATCTAAAAACCCCAATTGCTTAAGAAGTTCCCTTCTTAAGCAGTCGGGTTTTAGATTTTCTTCTTGTTTACGTCTTTTTAGTTCGCTAAAAAGACGTAATCAAGAAGAAAATCGTGTTGTGCAGTCGGAGGATACATCTGATTTTGGTTAGCCAGCTCGCGAATATGTATCCTCCAACTGCACAACATGATTTTCTTTTTGTTTACGTCTTTTTTGTTCGCTTCTTAAGCAGTCGAGTTTTAAATTTTTTAAATTAACTTTTTTGTCACGATCTTAGAATACCGGTGATGGGCGGATAAAAGAAGAAAGGAGGTAAAAGCAAGTAATATAATGAATACGTCAAAACTTTCCTGGTATTTGAGTTGAGCTCGGCAGAAGCCGGATAAGTGTCTTTGTGAGGAGTCGTGAAACTAATACATTGTCAACGATACCTTTGCTTTCGAAAATTGATTTTTAATTGCTCCACGGCTAAATGCCTTGGAATATATTTTTATTGAAGGTTAACTGTTGCTTTTCTTAATCTTAAATAATAATAACAATAAATCGTTAAATAACAAGGTGCACGATGCTCTCTATGATACCAAAGACAGAAGCAGATGGCGCAAATTGGTGCTGGAGAAGTTGTTTCCACAATGAACGGGGAATCACGACTGTTCTGTAATGAGGAACACGGTGCCAAGAGGATTACTAAGCCTTCTTGTGGAAAAATACGCATGGACGCTTTTAAATTATCTAGAATACTTAACCGGTTTCAGCCTGTTTACATCCCAAAACATGCACCTGAGTTCAACTTTATACTACAATCTCATACTAAATATAGTACATTACTGCAGCGGCCTGCAAAAGAGGCATTGATGGACGAACGTGTAAAGTCCATCAATGCCTAGTTGTGGCCAAGGCTTGTATAGTACTTTTCTCAAATAATGCGCGAAAATTAAAACTAATTAGTACTTAGAACTCATTTTGTCAAACACAATTACTTTTTAAAATCAATGACGAACAACGAACAACGGAACAACAATAATTTTTCCCGCGTTAATGTGTTCATTTGTTTTTTTTTTCAATAAACAGCTTTCTATTTGCAAGCCAGTTCGAAATTTAAATAAAACCTTTGATAAGTTACCTCCTTAGTTGCCATGTTTCGGCGTAAAAGATCGTTCCATTTTTTAATTACACGACAAATATGAGTTTTCTATGTAATTTATTTGGCCGCTAAACACGACAGAATATGGATTTTCATACAACTTTTGCCGGCCGCTGTTCGCATGTATTTGGCCAGTACTGCAATTTCGATTTATCTCGAAGAAGGTTGTCAAAATAATGCTCAAATTTCCAAGCATGTTTGTGGAAAGTATATATTTCTACCACATTATCGTTAGTTGGCATACAATAGCCGTGCGTTTTGCATGAATACACAAGCATTTTTATACGATATGATTGATGTTTTATGAAATTTTTACTTTTACGCATTCCAATAGATTTGCTATTGTCTATTTGGTATTAATTTCTTGGAAGTACTCGAATGTGGAGTTCGTGGGTACGTTCTCAGCCGCACGGGATCTTCAAGGTACAAGGCTTGCGCAGTTTTGTACGTGGATGGGTGACCATTCGTTCCATTCCGAGAGTATCCTGTGTCTCGAAAAGCACGTTAAGGGGAAATGCGATCGCAGACATCCGACTGAATTGCCTAAGTAAAAAGTCATTATTCGAGGTTTGGCTCTCGCCTATTTCCTCCTACAATATTGGAACAATTCAAAGAAATTCTATAAACTGAAAAATAGAGATATATGCTATACCCCTATGTTCCTTTTTGATGATACATTATCTCTAGAAGCACTAGAACCCTCAAAACATGCTCAAAATTGCGCTGTCAACAGAGATCTATTAGTGTACAAATTTGACAATTGTAAATGAAAAAAGTGGACATAGCTGCAACGGTGTAGGAAAACATCGTGAGGAAACCTGGACTAAGGACGGCTACATCCGATCCGTGTCCATGATTTGAGAGCCGAGTTCTATCCGAATTGAAATTGTTCTGTATAATGACGGATAGAGTTCGAATTAGTTTGGATGTAGTACGTAACGTTCCTACAAAAAGTACTACGGCTACTTCGGATCCGAAATTTCTCGGACACGGATCGGATGTAACTTGTGTTTGTACCTAATAGGACAAGTTAAAAGACATCTTCTCTCACTTTCCAGAGCCAACTTATTCTCTTTTGAGTTGTCTGTCCGGGCAATTGGGCTTGCTTGAGGTCTCTTTCTATATTAGACCACCAGGTCAATGGCGGGTGCCCCTATCTCTACCCTGTCCCTATCTTTTACGGTTCAAGCGGTGCGGTTGTGGAATGCTTTGCCCGTGTCAATAAGGCGTGCTCAATCTCTGTTTTTCCTGTCATTTTTAAAATACATCCAAAGGTTGTCTTGAAAAGATCGTTTTTAGCGATAAGGCCGCCCATTGTGTCACCCAGTGTAATGTTTCTTCTTCTATACTTTCTGTAACTTTTATGGTGTACATAATAAAGAGTATTCTCTCTTTTGTTCTGGAAGGCGCAAAGAAAGTTGTAATACATGGGTCCTTACCGCGTCTCTCGACGTGCCCATACCAACGAAGGCGGTTTTCGGTCATTTTATCGGTGACAGGTGCGACTTTGAAACTTCCTCATATGTATTAATTTCGCACTCTGTCAAGCCGAGTCACACCTCCCGCCCATCTAAGCATCTTCATTCCGTTGGTATGAACCTTTTTTTGTTCATGAGTCTTTTTTGTTGGAGCTCGTGGCTAAATAATAACAGCCGCACGGGTCGGTCTTCAAGGTTAAGCAACGCTTGACGAGGTCGGTCCGTGGATGGGTGACCATTTCAACATACCGAGTTTCCTCCGTGCCTCGGAAAGCACGTTAAGCCGTTGGTCCCGGCTGTCATTTGAACATCTTTGACAGTCGTTACGGGTAGTCAGAAGCTTGAGATCTGACACCAGTCTTGCCAAGGGGTACCGTGTTACTCAGTTACTGGGTTGTGGAGGTCAGATAGGCAGTCGCTCCATGTAAAACACTAGTGCTCAGCTGAATCCGGTAAGAATGGAAGCCGACCCCAATATAGTTGGGAAAGGCTAGGCAGATTGATTGAGTCTTTTTTGTTGTCCAGCATTCGGAACCATACAATAACGCTGGACACAGTTAAAAAGCAAATATTTTCAAAATACCTTGTCTCTTGATATCATAATGTGTTAACAATAATTTAATTGACCGATAACAGCACATAACCTACCCCACTGTTCTTCAAAATTAAACAAAAATGAGATAAAATTATCAATAACTTCTTTACGGTCAAAATGATAGGACATTTAAGTCAAAAAGTTTGTTGTTGAGCAAATGTGTTTGATAGCATACGTTTTATTTTTATTTTTTTTATATGTATGTATGATAAATTGTGAATGACTAAGTTTTTTTTTCATAAGCACTAAATCCGATCCGTGTCCGTGAAAGTAGCCGTAGTACTTCTTGTACATTCGAACTCTATCCGTCATTGTTCAGAACATTTTGAACTCGGAATTCAAATCACGGACATGGAATACGGACACGGTCGTGTAGTGAGTAACCGCCCCAGATAATCGCATCTACCGAACGCTACCATGATCCTTACGTATTCCTTTTGCTTATTTTGCGATCATACATCTAGTGTAGGGATGTTACGGAAGTGATGATATCGGAACCCAAGTCGGCATCGGAGGTTTTAAATTTGTTTTTTTTTGGAATTGGAACCGATATCGGAATCAGAGGTGGAGGCTGAGGAAATATGTGTTAAGAGACAGCGGTTTTAATGAAAAATACATACATTGTCAATCAGCCTTTTTTAATTTGCGTTCAAAAACATTACACCTAACTAGGCGTTGAAAAAACAACAAAGGAAAGTTATATTGCACTTTACAGTGTTGTTTTTGAAGTCGGTTATTTAGTTTTGGTTCACCATCACTACAAATTGAGCAAATACATATAAATATACATACGTATAACGCATCCCTGCGGATGTCGTCACGTGGTAACCATTTGTTGTATACCAAAACCTTCTCCAATCGGTTCAGATTAACGCGAGAAAATCGCGAACAAAACATCCGTAAATACAAACATACGGATCAAACTGAGAACCTTCTTTTTTTTGAAGTCGGTTTAAAAGTGTACCCCTGTGGAAGTAAGAACGAAGCGTTATCAATATCAGCGCAAAAAAAAGACGCAGTCTTGTTTTTGATATCTGAAATGTGACTTAGACCTTGAAAAGCTACGTGACTTCTCATTTCATTCATATCAAATTATCAACACGTTTTATATTTATTTTTGTGATGTAACAAAACAAAATCGTGTTCAACGACAATTCTCGATTCTTAAATCACTGCTGCCTGGGACATAGACCTCCTATCTGTGAGAGGGAGCGGGCTGTAATCCAGCACGCGGGACAGTGCGGATTCGTTGATGACACATGTCTTGCGATCTAGGATATGCCGGTTTGCAAGATGTTTAGGAAGGACATTCAGGGCACTTGCAATGTAGGCGCTTGGTGCGGGACTGCTGCGGTGCCGTAGCGGTGCGTTTGTCGTACTGCGCACGACCGGTCATTTTAAATACAATTTATACACCAAGTACGCGGTGCGGCGCCGATTGCGCGCACGCACGACAACAGGACGACTAAGTGTGTGCATAAATTGTATTGATAAAATCAACCGGCCGCACCGCTGCGGCACATCAGCAGTCCCGCACCAAACGTCTAAATTGATAGAGCTCTTAAACATGGCTGGCGAAACTGGGTATACGTTTGGTATACCTATGCGCTTACCCTTCAGGGTGTATAGTTCTCGCCAAACTTATTGGCCGCCCTGAAGTTGGCTACAATGGCTGCGCAGTAGTATATCTCATACAAAAACAGCACCGTTTCGTGCGTCGCGCATCCGGAAACCCAACTTCAGGGCGGCCCAGAAGTTTGGCGAGAACCATACAGGCGTGATGATATGTATGTTATGAAAGATAACGAGACTAACTTATATTGTTATTCAGTCCGAAACTGCGTCGTTTCCCAATTTTTTTCATCTCCTCCAATGTTCAAATCTGACGTCTGTTGTCAGAAAAAAACAAAATATTTTTGTGTAAGATTCGATTGCGTTATCTTCCTGTATTTAAGATGTTAGCAGTCTTATAACATGTAATCAGTATTTTCTGGTTAACGATTATGTTATTGACGTAGGTAATCTATACCTTAATATTATAAATGTGAATGTAAGTTTGTTTGATAGGCTTTCACGCAAAAACTACTGAACCGATCATCATGAAACTTTGTACATATATTCTTGGAGGTATTAGAAGTAACATAGGATATTTTTATTAAAAAAAAAATGGCTTCACTGCGAGCGAAGCCGCGGGTAAAAGCTAGTCATTATACAGGGTGTCCAGTAAATAGCACGACATACTGCAGGGGGTGATAGCTAGGGTCACTACCTATCAATACAACACAATATATGTTCAGCAAAATCTTACGGATTTACAGTTTTACAAAATTGAAAAATCTCTACCTTGAAACAGATTTTTAAGCATCTCGTAATGAAAAAATCCTTTTGTAGTACTTTTTTTTACATCAAATTATTCGTGAATAGTTACTTTACTCATTGATAAGTCTTTTTTCTATCAAAGACAAGAATGTTTTCAAGAAATACTACTTTTTGTTTAAATTTGCACAGAACTATTTTTTTTGTAAAACTGTAAATCCGTAAGATTTTGCTGAACATATATTGTGTTGTATTGATAGGTAGTGACCCAAGCTATCACCCCCTGCAGTATGTCGTGCTATTAACTGGACATCCTGTATAAACGAATAGACAGTAGACATTTGACTAGAAATAGAAACACAGATGAAGTACCCTTTCTTCCAATCTTTAGTGAAAAGTTGATTTTTCATACTCCTCCGTAGTTCTTTTCTGATTAATTTTGGTACGGGTACCCAAGATCGTAGAATCATTTCGCCGAGACTCGTTGAGCATCATTATCTCGGCGCTTACATGGTGGACTGGTAGCCACTGTTAGATTGTGGCTTTCAGGAGCTGCAGTGGTTCGGTATATGTGGTGGGTTAGTTCCAAATACATGCCGTTTTTCTGTATACCTGTTAGCTAAAACTTTATTATTATCTCTCTTTGCTCCATATCACTTTCGCTTTTACTTTTTTTTTGGTTTGGTTAATCTGCCAGTGACTTCTCCCGCGCTAGGTGAAGCGGGAGAAGTCATTGGAACCCGTGTTCCTTCAGCTGCTTGAGCCAGGGCCGCGGTAACACTTTTTTATTATTTATCCGCGACCGCGACCCAGACAGGCATTGGCCCTAGGCCCTGGTCCTCATTGGACGGCTTAAGAGAAAGAAAGAAAGAGAAAATATTTATTTGTGACCCGCACAGGAGACACGAGATAAGCAAAACACAAATAATAATAATAATAAAAAAAAATAAAAAAGAACCCGGTGCGAGACCAAAAAGCAACACATTACTTATACCACGAAGAAACCCATTACTCGCCGTCCGCAAGCCCGCACCTACGGTGGCCGGGAATCGACTTGTGACTCCCGACCGACGCCCAGGGCACCTCTTGCGGTGGCTCCAACCCAACTTTAAATTCATAGTTTAGAAATCGGGGTATTGTCTTAACTCACAGTATTTCATACTAGACAAAAACGCCAGTATCTTTGCGACATTCTTTCAAAAACCGGGTCAAAATCCCACCCAGTTTTTCTAGCCAGTAGTACTTATAAGTTGAATAAGGCTAACAACGACATACTTTCCGCATTGAACCGCGTTTTTTCTCTGCATTCACTACATTTTCTCAAAAGTGTCGTAAGCGCAATCGTAGAACTAGTCTAGTCTAATTTTCTTACCAGTTGACGATTGGCGCACTTTCATTATATCTTTGAAATGACGTAAAAAACATCTAACTTCGATGTGGAAAGTACAGTTTTGCTTGGGAATGAATATTACATATGTTTCATAGGAAAATAGGCCTTATTGTGTTTTAAACCGACTACGGTCCAAAAATTGTGGACCGGTTTTGAAAATTCTCTTTTTTAATGGTTTGTTCCCATTTAAATTTGGTGAAAATCTAATGAAGAACTTCGGAGATATACAACAGCTATTCAATAAGTTGGGATTGTTTCAATCGCATGTCTGTTTATTGTTTACACCATTTTATAATATAACATGACGTCAGTACGCTTTAAAGGGGTACGCAGTGTAACGGCTAGGTCCGCGCAGGGTAGGCTGAGCAGGCCGCTAAGGGATAAGTAGGTAGTTAGGTAGATGGTAAGTGACTTTACAACTAAAAAGTTTAAAATATAAAATCTTTTTACAAAAAAATACTAGAATAGATTACGAGAATAACATGAAACTTGAATATAACCGATGGAATGAGACTGTACCAGGGAGAACTGTACACTTCTGCTGTAGTGTTGTGAGAGTCTTAATTGAAAAAAATCTTTTTACAAAAAAATACTACTGACTTCCAAATAAAAAAAAACTACAAAGTGAAAAATAACTTTATTGTTGGAAGTCGTTGTCTTTCATAGGTACCAATTTCTTGCGATATGGACACCGACTCCAAAAATAAAGTTATTTTTCACTTTGTAGTTTTTTTTTATTTGGAAGTCAGTAGTATTTTTTTGTAAAAAGATTCTTTTCAATTAAGACTCTCACAACACTACAGCAGAAGTGTACAGTTCTCCCTGGTACAGTCTCATTCCATCGGTTATATTCAAGTTTCATGTTATTCTCGTAATCTATTCTGGTATCACATAGGGCATTATGGGGACCTTACTACAGAACTTGCCCATTGTGTACCGTAACTAAAAAGCTTTTTAGGTCGTCTGTGTAAGGCTTTGAATTTTACAAGACAGTTGAAGCCACAGACATAAATCTAACTAGATGACGCGATTGTATGTACTTCGCGTGCCAAAAACCGGACTAAAGTTACGACCAATGATCGTAATCTGAGATTTTCATTTAGCATTATGGGCACCGGAAATCTACCGAATTGTAGAGAAATGATTTTTATGTCATATTGAACTAACTGTAAAGAATGTATAGAAAAAGTTGGCCGAGGCTTTGGAAATGTTTTCTTTCATTGGTAAGTAAATTTGTTTTTAAATTGTAAGTGAAAAAGTGGCACGCTTGGTTTTCATACAGACCGAGGGACTTGCGTTATCTGTTTAGATTTATGTCTGTGGTTGAATCGTTTCTCCGGGACTCGAACGGATCATTGCCCCAGCGTTTTTCTGGTGGTCGCCACTGTCTATCGATTCTGCCTTTAAGGAGTTGTATTGTTGCTAACGAACTTATGGAAGACATTGATTGAGCTATTATATTCGCAGCTCGTCTGTTTCTTCTTCGTTTTTTTATTATGTACAGGCTCGCGATTGACCACAATCTCAACTGATGGTAAGCGATGATGTGGTCGACGGTGAAGCACGCTTGCCTAGAAGTTACCTATTCACTCTTGACTTAAAGACCCCTAGGTTGTATCTATCAGGAAACAGATTCCGGCAAGACATTTCACTCCTTAGCTGTAAGCACAATGAATTTATTCCCAAAACGGTTAGTGCGTATGTGTGGGATGTCCACCGTGTACCGATGGCGCATCCGTACGTCTTGCAGTCCCATGATGGAACGGGCTAATAGGAATTAAGGGCCTACATTCGCTTTAGTTCCGTAAAACGGTAACTTTCTAAAGCATGCTCCTTAGTAATGACTAGATTAAATGGTTTGAAAAAAATATATATTTATTATTGTTTCATGTAAATTATTTAAAAAAAATGTTTTTTTCGTATAACAAATAATTCTGCTTTTAAAAAAAAAATAGCAACACAATATTTTTCGCAACTTTTGGATACTCCTCCAAAACGACTTAGATGTTTATAAATATTTTTACACAGAAAAATTGATAGCTGGAATTTCTTCATAACTGAAATAGCATATGTAAATCGAGTAGTATTTTGCAAACAAAACCGCTCAAAAGGAGGTTCAATATTGATATTTTGACACCGAGCGGGCGCACGGCCAGTACTGCGTTAACATTGGGGCGTATATATCGCCTTAAATATCGTTATCTGTAATAGCGGTCATCTTAGAGTGATCATACTGCTCATTCGTCCTTGCCATCCAACTTTTCTTTAGTAAATAGCCATCGCCTCCAGTTAATCCTTAAATGAATATTGTTTATGGTACATTTGATTTGAAAGTAGTATTGGCCGTCTTTCGCCACTCATTGTGCGCAGTAGCTCGGAAATTATGATGCAATTGGACTGATATTTACATCACTTTGGAAATTAGTTTGATTCTTAGAAGTTTTGCCAGCAAAAATACGTTTTAACCGTTTTTCTATGGTTAACGTTGCAGACTTGTAAAAAAATAGATCATTTATGCCTAGCTCGCATCAAGGGCAGAACAACAAAATGCTTGTGCTAGAATCCTTTACATAGTTCTTTTACTTTTTTCCACGATTGTTACATCTTACTAATATTATAAATGTGATGGTTTTAATGGATGTATGTGTTTGTAACTCAATCACGACAGAACGGATCTGGATACAATCTGGCACTGAGATAGATTATAGTCAGGAATAGCACATAGTCTACTTTTCATCCCGGTTTAATGTTCCCTAGGGATAAAAAAACACTTTTCACGCGGGCGAAGCCGCTGGCAGAAGCTGAGGAAGAGGGATGATTTTCTTTTTAACGACTCCAAAAAAAGTAGGTAAGTTATCAATTCGATGCGTATGTATATAATACTAGCTGACCCCCGGAGCTTCGCTCCCGTCAATTGGCTACCTACCTACCTACCATATCTACACTACCTACCTACCCTACCCTACCTACCCTACTCTACCTACAGTACCCTATCTACCCCACCCTACCTTATTATGTAGTACATATTTTTTATTTATCATCAATACTTTTCTCAGCGTACGCCAAAAAATGAATTTTATATGCAACATTGTGCTACTTTGGGTTACATTAATGCAATTTTCATAAGAATCTCTATTTTTTATGGTCATAGTGGCTTCCACATAAAAGGTAGATATATGCCGTCAAGGGCTTTTATTTAGAACTATTTAAGACAAACAATCCTACGGTACATTATATTTGAGTATCTCCAACGGTTTAGGCAGCGCACGCGAAGATAGTTCTCAGAGGGCAGAATTTTTTACGGACTTACTTTGATATTTATCGTTTTATTATGACCAAATTACAAAAAAAAACATTATATGGGGTCTCTTGGTCAATCAAAGTGATTGGCTACTGCTTAACCGGGCGATCCTGTGGAGACTAAACTATAGTCTCCAGCCAGGCACAAAAGCTGAACCTAAGCGACCACGCTGAGGGCTACCCCGTGCGGTCGAATCTCGGCTCAGGGCGTCGCTAGGTGGACAACAAGGGCTGGCTCTTTATAAAGTGATGCTAACATCCGTTTGGAAAATACCTACGTGGAGAAGAACGGACAAGAAACTCCAATTTATTAACTAACTAGATTTTAACTACGGCTCAGCATTGCGCAGGCTGACTTGCCATATCTTGACGGGGACGTCGCGGCGGGCCTCGGCAGCGAGGACGGAACGAAGGGGTCGCCTGGGACATACTGGCATATACTGATTACCATTTTATTTATTTATTTATAAATCTTATGCACAAGTACAAAGGCGGACTTAATGCCTTAGACATTTTCTACCAGTCGACCTTAGGGTGGTGCAGAGATAAAATATGGCAGGTGCAACTTGATGAAAAAACAAATAGAGTAAAGAAATATTAATACAACAATTTAATATCTATAAATATATACTTAGATACAGACATACATAAAAAATTATGTTATTGAGAAATCGAATCCAACAAACTAACTCTGTGATGATTCTGCAAACTTCTTGCGAATGTGTTCGCGTGCCTTCAATTTGAAAGACAACCGACTGGTTGCCATCCTGATGTTCTGAGGGAGCGCATTCCAAAGGGAAATCGCCTGGACAAAGAAGGGCATTTTCTAAGACAGGTAACCAATAAGGTCAGTACCTGCCCTTCTATGCCCAAATTCCCTTCAAAAACACCAAAAAGCCCCAGAACATTCTTTTCTCGATAATAATATCAATTCAACACCAAAAATATTTTGTCAAATAGTCGAAAACTAGTTGCGTTATCTATCATAGTTCGCTCTTATCTCTCATTAGGTACTTCTTATCGGAATATTTTTAAAACTGTTTTCGAAAACTATTTGATAACTTATCGGTGGCCTACGTAATCGTTTTTAGGGTTCCGTGGCCAGAGGGCATCAAATGATGCCCTTTTTCCGTTACCAAGCTTGCGATGTACCGATGTAAAAATATTTATTTCAATGAATCCATTTAAAGGTATTTTGAATAGCCACGGAAAAATGGAGCTAGTTGCATTTACACAAGCGTTGTGTTGTTAGGTCTTTATGGAGGAGAACAAACTCCACGGAATATCTTTGCAATCAGTAAAATTTAACGTTTTATTGCTCACCAGCTGGCGCCACTGTTACTAAAGTCCATAAATAATAAAGGTAATATATAACATAGCTTTTAAACGTTGTT
The DNA here is from genome assembly GCA_947562075.1 of Orthosia gracilis. NCBI lineage: Eukaryota > Metazoa > Arthropoda > Insecta > Lepidoptera > Noctuidae > Orthosia > Orthosia gracilis. Next base: position 56,212,408 of record OX387266.1, read on the forward strand.
ATAACGCACACGGATACAAAGTTTGAATTAAAATTCATTTCTAATGCCGTAAAAGTGCGATTAAATGTAAAATCTAGCAGGTATGCCGCAGTTTTGCGCAAACATTTTTTTTTTCCAAAAAATCAAATCTATAATAAAAAAAAAACTCGCTCTAGAAGCCAAAAAAATATGAAATTTGACATTTTGTATACCTCACTCTAAACCAGCGCCCCTAGCGGAAAATTCAAACGCCGTATCTCCCGTTTCTGTAAAAGGGTCATTTAAAACCATCCCCGAGAGTGCGAAAAAACTTGTTTTCTGTATATTTTGTTGAGTTATGCATACCAAAGTGTGTGGTTTTGTTGATTTTTTTTTCGCGATGTCTGAATTGACTGTTTATTTTTATTTTATTTACACGTGTATTTGTCATAGGCCGTTCGGGCCCTATCTTTTCTTTTTTTATCGTTTTTTTTATCTATTCTTTTTTTATCGTAATCAGTCAAATCGGTTATCACTGGACAAGTTTTGCTATGGCTTATTTCTTGCAGAAATAGCTTAGTAGTAACGGCCGTGAATTAGAGGTTGGAACACGGGCAGATTCATTACTTTCTGAATTTTATTTCGACGCCACTGCTCACCCTACGGTGAAGGAGAACATCGTGAAGTGACTCGAACTTAGAACCAGAAATTCCAAGACAAGTGTCATCTAAAAAACTGGACTGTGTCTGTGTAATGGATTACGCCTCAGTCCCTCCACCAGATGAGGCCTGTGTCCCAGCAGTGGGCATATTAAATGTTGATAATATATTTGACTTATTTTATAGATATCATGAAAACTCATAATAAAATGCTACGAGTACAATCTCAAAATGCAGCATGCAGTTTTCGTTTGCCTGCTCAATTATCTAGTACGGAACTATCAGCGCGCGAGTCTGGCTCGCACTTAACCAGTTTTTTCGAAACTATACCGATAACAGGGTTCAGAGGGTCGAACCCTTATCGTGTAAATAAAATAAAGTTATTTGTAGTGTCGTTACTACAGGAAAAATAACAAAATTCGTCATGTTTAGGTAAATAAATACCTAAAAGTAGACGGCCGAATAAAATCAAACGCGAGTAAGAAGACTTTCTGTAAAAGGAGCTTGTGGTCAAGTAATAAAAGTCGTTCTGGTCGGTCTTCAAGGTTCAGCAACGCTTGCCGAGGTCAGACCTAGGATGGGTGACCATCCATCACATACCGAGATTCTTCCATGCCTCGGAAAGTACGCTCAACCATTGGTCCCCGCTATCATTTTTGATCTTCGACAGTCGTTACTGGTAGTCAGGAGCTTGAAAGTCTGACCCCAGTCTGGCTAGGGTACCTTGTTACCCAGTTATTCGTTTGTGGATGCAGCCACTCCATGTAAAATGCAATGCAAAAACTGGTATTCTGCTGCATCAAATTTTGTTTCGTCTCAAATTTTGTTCTGACCAAAATATGGCCTGGATTGGATAGCTTTGTCGTTGGCCTCGTTCAAATCGTGGAAGGTACAGGTGGTTGTGGCAGGTAAGGAGATGGTGCATATCCTGTGAAGGGTCATTTTCCACATTGGTACCGTATTTGGGATGGGTTAAGGATACCCCATTTTGCGAGGTTGTCTCGGCAGCAATCAACCAATGGGTTCAGAAGGACCGTTCTGGAAGTTGGCCGTGTCCAGGTGGAAGATACTCTGCCGAAGTGATGAATTTTGGAGGAGTGGGATGTCTCTTCTACTGAGACTGGAAGCCGAACTCAACAAATGTAGTTGGGAAAAGGCTATGCAGATTAATTTGATTTTACGTATTTATATATTTCATGAATTCAGCACCTAAATATTAAGTATCTATTTCATTTACCCACGTCCGTCCGAGTGTCACTAGCGGGGTGCTAACTGAAAATCAGCGCTGGGTGTCTGAAGCCCAACACAAATGCTGAGTTGGTAACCCTTTCAATGTGGGCACATCCTGCGCAATTCTTTAACCTTGATTTTACTTTTTTTTCTATTCTCTGTTACTTTGTGATTGTTGCTCTTGCGTTGTGTCACTGTCATGTATAAATGTTTTCTGTTCTATTCTATTCTTATTGCTTCGGAAGTCGTAATATTTGAGACTAATTAAAATAAACAAATTGTGTAAAATAAAAAATGATTACGTAAGTGTGACGCAGTACCCAGTAGGATGACTCAATAACTTGTTCCTACTAGAACGTAGCGGGATTTTATCAAATTTGAACCCTCCGTGTATGAACGTAGTTACTTTTGATAGGCCCTGTACATACATGAATGATCTACGTACTTTTCTAGAAGCCAGCGTCATAGATAGACAATTATTTTTTTAATCGGAGCGCGCGAGCGTAACTACTTAGACCCGCTTGCGCCAACTTTTTTTAAAATATTTTTCTCCTCAATGGATGTCCTCCGGGGGCGGACGGATCTGTCAGACTCGTACTGACTAAAAACCACGACGGTGTTCCATTTCACACCTACGCCGGGGATTGCGGGAATATACGATACTTCGGCAGCCCCCGACTAGTCCACATTTGCGGGCCTCGACCTCGGGTTGGGGGAGGAGTGAGGTGTTGGACTCCCTCCGCACTGTCTAAGAAGGCCGTGCGTGGGACACTACGCGCCACCACCTCGGGTCCTGATGTGTGGGGGGCGACGTCTCCGAGTCCGTCGCCGTTGGGCCCATTTAGGAGGGCTGGAAGAGCGCGTTGTCCGCCCTCTACCGACGCCCGGCTCGTCTGCTGTGGATCGGGTGAGCGGATGAAATGCCAACCTGTGTTGTCTTACTAAATCCGAGTTTGTAACTAATTCGTGCCCATTATGTAACATAATGCCAATTTAACCTCGTGGAACTAACGCCAGAATAGACCCGAAAATCATGAAACTTTAACATAACCGGTGAAATGAGAGATCTGCGTACCCCTTAAGAGCGTACTGGCGTGATGTTATGTTATAAAATTGTATAGTTAATAAACAGATATGCGATTGCAGCAATCCCAAGAGATTTGCCGTTATTTATTGAAAAGTTTTGTCGTAAATCTTCGAAGTTCTTCATCAGGTCTTCACCAAATTAAAATGGGACCAATTTCGAAACATACTCTTTCAAACAAAAAAAGAATTTTCAAAATCGGTCCACAATTGACGGAGATGAAAAAATTGAGGTGAAAAAAAAAACAAATATGAAGTCGAACATAGAACCTCCTCCTTTTTGGTAAGTCAGTTAAAATAAAGTTGAAAATCTGTGGAATTTACATTCGTGCTAACGAAAGTCACAAAACATTTGACAATCTGTGTACCTGATCTCTCTCGAGAAGAACTTCTTGATGAGTTTTTTAAATGTGGTAAAATACTTGTAATACCAAACTGTAACTGTACCTCTGCAGGGTTAAGTCACATAGAAGGCACGAGCATGATCACCACGCTTGCTCAAGGTGGGCTGGCGTTTCCAGATTTATATAATTTGAACTTCAAGTTTCCTCACGATGTTTGCCTTCACCGTTGTCAGCGATATCCAAGATAAACATAGATAACCCTCTTTTTAGGGTTCCGTACCCGAAGGGTCCAAACGGCGCTTTACGCTGTCACTCACGTGTAAAAATTTTTGGAAAACGAAGGAATGAGAAGCCACCAAAGTCAGCCTTTTTACAAAATTTTGTTCCGAAGTTTTTTTTACTTCCCATTGAAGGTGATAATGTTTATTATTACGTATATTTTACTAATACATACCAAGAGATTGATAAAAAAATAAAATCTTTGAAATTTCATCATTTTTCTATTATAACCAGCTTGTTTTTTATGGTTTGGTACGGAACCCTGAAAATGTGAGAATTTCAACACTCACTTCGCCACTTTTTTATGTCTTTTAAAAATAGATAGTATGAATTGGAAAAAGTCACATTGGTACTTACTTTGTTTAAAATAAGTGAAGCGAAGCATAAATGCAAAAGAATTATCTAATTTTCGTCTTGATAATTTGACATTGCGTAGTATCAAAAATACTGATGATTTTGTGCTAAACAAGTAAAAACCCAAATGTGTGAAATAATAAAATTAGAACTGGCGTTAATTTTCAAGGTTGCCTTTTAAAGCTTGTCCAAAGGTAATATTTACTTGAAATAGTCAAAATCTTGTTAAGTTAATAATACACAAATATGTTGATTTTAATGTTTTTTAGGGGCCCAATGAGGCGGCCTTGTTAATTTTACTAGCCTGTTTTGAATTTGATATTTTTGTCGTTACGATATGACTATTTTCTTCTGTGGCTTCGCTCTCGTCAATTTTCATTGACAAAAAGCCTAATGCACTTCTTCTTTTTTTCGTGTCGATCGAAATTTCTTTAGATATTTTGGGCCCTGGCCGCCTAGTTTCAATCGGAGTGTCATTTTCCTTCATTAGGTTCTAATGAAGTAAAGTTATTTTTCCTTATCTTTCTGAATTTGTGGCGCATTGGCACTTGACACTCAGTGGTTCTGTACCTTTCTATCTGTGAATGCATTTTCGTAATAGGGCCAGTATTTCCAGAGATTATCTTTTACAAACGTAGGTACGTATACACAAATACTGCTGGGTGTATCTCTGGTATTTGGTAGGTGTTACCCTGATTACGAATTATCTTTCAGTGAGTACTTGCCATCCCAAAGGCTTAATGCTTAAGTATAACGTATCTTGCAAGAACAAAACCATAGCGATTTTTCACGCAATAATTGCTCTTCAAAACAGAAGTTTTTTTTTTTAAATAATGCTATGACAAACAGCGAGCGATTAGCAAACGATTGTGTAAGACCTACCATACCTACTTTGTAGGTAATTTTGACTTTTATGAAATGAAGCGTTTGATCGCGTGATGATTGCTGATTGCTGTTTTTTACGTAATAAGCCTGCAAAAATTAACAGTTCCTTTAGCGACGTCGAAGAATAATCTAGTATCAATTAATATGATTAAAACTTTCCACATAGTATTTCAACCGACATCAACATCGAATTTTATGTTTTTTTTTAACCGCTGACCATGGAAAAATACAGAATCATGTCATATGTTTAGCTGTTTACTGACGACTCCGGAACCGGTCTGGTTGGTTGACGTGACAACTAACAGTCACTTATATGGTCCAACTACATGGTTGATTTTAACTGTGGTTACAAATAAACTTATCTAAAACTTCCAGACCTAGATAAATTTATTATATAAAAAAAACCTTCCTCGTTTATCGCTCTATCTATTTGAGAATAACGCTTCAAAATCTGTTGCGTGGTTTAGGAGGAGTTAACGGATATGCAGACAGACGCGGAAAGCGACTTTGTTTTACTATGTAGTGATGACTCGATAAATTCCTACGTGATGTTGTCCATTGGACAAAAGACTGTCTGCAATGCCACGTTGTATCACAATTCTTATCCTCTGACCATGATCAAGCCAGCCCTTGGGTCACGCGAAGTATCAACTAGGTGTTTGGAAAGTTATCAAATTGCCAGGGTGTTAAAAGGATAACCTACAGAATTTTTAGAACAATTGTCTCATTGTCCGTTTGTCTGTCACGCATCATGTAAAATGTACGAAACCAATGTGTGAGATAACTTTTATATATAAAAATTGTGCGTAACCACTGAGCGGTGACGGGCGATTTTTTAAAAAACGAATCTCGGTGACGGGTCGGCCGGCTGACGACACGCGACGTCACCGCGCTTGATTAAAACGCTGATAACTCGAAAGTTTTGTATGGGAGCCATACATGAAACTTATTTTGTTAGAATCGTTACAAAATAAGATATCAGATTTCAAATGAATTATTCCGGTTTAGACTTGTAATATATTGGTACAAAAATTGTAAAGTCAGCGTACGCGAAATTTTCCCGGATTATTTTACAAAAGTAACTTGAAGTATTACGTGGTATTACTTAGTTTTTGTTTCATCGCGATCGGTTCACTCTATCAAAAGTTAGATGTATTTAAAGTGATCAAAAAATAAAATATCAACACGCAATACAGATACTCGGACACCTGAATTCCATATTCGATAGATGGCGCTGTGCATTTGATGTCATTTTCTAAATGGCGGTGTTAAGATTCTCCGCGAAAGATAGACACTAGAATAAACATTGGTAGGTTGTTTAAAAAAAGTAGTTGTTTGCTTAATAAATAACTAATGTTTTCCTTTCTATTGTTACAGGTAAACCCTTACCACCGAAGGACTACATTCCAAACGAACTTAAAAAAGATGTACCTTACTCTGAAATTATAGAACTAAGAACTAACTTATAAGAAAAAGAACTCTCGACCAAATTTTTCTACCAAACCTTAGAATTCTCACTGATGACCTGCCTTCCCTATACCAAAGTGTTTAAACGTATTTATTTTGAAGTCTTTTCGACGTACCTATGAAGATGATGCCCCAGCAGTATTGTTTGAGGTGGAAACATCATCATACCAATGTGCAGAATATGTTCGCTCAGCTGCTGGAAAAAGGTTGGTACTAAAATATTTTCTTAGTACACACACTAAATGTCAAACGGCGCCACTCCCGCCTACCCGCGCTGCGCCCCGCGTTCTCCTCGTACGCCAATGGGGACTAAGGTTTTATTGCTCACCAGTTGGCGCCACTGTTGATTGAGGTCCATATAATATAAATATAGCAGGAGCTGTGGATGGTAGAATCACTTGCCTGGCTCGAGGCTACAAATTAGTCTACGAGTACACAGGATCGCCCGGTTATGGGCCTACATACGCTTTTGTGACGTTAAATGGTAACTTTCTAAAGCATACTCCTTAGTAACGGCTAGGTTAAAAGGCTTGAAAAAAATATATATTTATTATTCTTTCATGTACATTATTTTTTAAACATGTTTTTTTCGTAAAACAAATAGTTTTGCTTCAAAAAAATAATTAGCAACACGATATTTTTCGCAACTTTTGGATACTACTCCAAAACTACTTGGAGGTTTAAAAATATTTTTGCACACATAAAAATGGCTGGAATTTCTTCATAACTGACATAGCATGTAAATCAAATAATATTTTGCAAACAAAACTGTTCAAAAGGAGGTTCAATATTGATATTTTGGCATCGAGCGGGCGCACGGCCAGTACTGCGTTTACATTGGGGCGTACATATCGCCTTAATCACGATCCAGCTCTTATTGACCCCCCAGCGACGCCCTGAGCCGAGGTCTAACCCCATAGAGGGTAGCCCTCAGCATGGTCGCTTAGGTTAATCTTTTTGTGCCTGGCTGGAGGCTATACCGACCCGAGGCTATATAGACCGGTTAAAGCAGATAGTAAATCGCATGATTTCGACTGTGAGACGCCACATATATGAAAAAAAACTTTGTTATAACGCGCAAGGAAGCAAAGTTTGAATTAAAACTCATTTCTAATGCCGTAAAAGTGCCATTAAATATAAAATCGAGTATGCCGCTGTTTTGAGTATGCCGTTTTTCGAAGAGGATAATATTTGCCGATACGCCAAGCTCTATTAAAACAGTGTTTGTTAAAACCCTTACCTATCTTAATCTGCCTAATTTGGAAAATGTTCACAACATTTTTTTTTTTATATGAACTCGCGCTAAAAATCAAAGAACTATAAAATTTGTCATTTTAAAGACCTCAGTCTACTCCAGCAAATGCGGTAGCGCGAGAGTCGAACGTCAGAGTGACATTGACAGCTCTGAAAATGGCGGCTTTTAGGCGCCATATTGTGGTGGCCCAATTTTTTTTTCTTCCAAACCCATCGTGTGCGGTATCAAAATAAAGGGTTTTAAGAGGAGATTACAAAAATATGTAACACTTACATGTTTAAATGAACCTAATTTGAAAAAAAAATGATAACTAAAAAGTTATAAATAAAAAAGTCAATTAAAATCATGCTGTGCAGTCGGAGGATACATATTCGCGATCTGGCTGACCAAAACCAAAAATTTGGTCCCACACAATATGGCGCAAGGAATGCGCCATTTTTCTATTATCCAATTTTAATGCAACCAGTGACACTCGCAGGGTTAAGACGAATCGATTGACGTAAGAATCATCAAAATCGGCCAACGCGTTTGGTCTCTAGTCTTTTTAGTTCACTTTTTAAGCAGTCGGGTTTTTAGATTTTTGAATTAACTTTTTTATTACTTTGATTTTTTTTTCCAATCTTTAGGAATCCAATCAAAAACACGATCTATGCAAAAATAAACTCAATCAGGTGTTCCCATTGACTTTGTTATTCGTTGTATGTAAGTATTTCGGTTTTAGTTAATGTAATCACAAAGGGGCGTAAACACAAAACACTTTCATACATAAAATTATACTTAACTTTTTATTTAGTAGTTAAAATTTTGTTTAACATAACTATTTTTTATATAATGGACTAGACTACGTTATAACTTGTTGGCAATTTGAAACATAGAAAAAGTCTTACGGAAGCAGATTTGGCCGAAAACTCCCGAAGTTGTCGATCATCACCTGCGTCTGTTTCCGAACGCATACAACCCGAATCTCTTCAAAGCTAGAGTGAACAGGCTTCTTCTGGATAAGCTCACTCTATCGTCGACTTTGTCTCTGTCACCTCTGACCTAGACTAGAGTCAGGAGCAAATAAAACAAAAAAAAAGACGTCGACGGATGGACTTAGGCATGCCCGTGCGCATCGTGACCGCTTTGACCGCTATGCTTCTCACACTCATCCAGAGAACTTCTACGATCCGCACTAGTTTATCGGTCCACGTTATGGAAGACTTGCCGACCTGTAGGATAAAAGTGATATTGAAGGATGAACGCCAATGAGTAGTTATTTTTGTGATAGTATGTGGCTCGATAATTACAGCTGCACGGACGTCAAGCGCTGGATGAGGTCGGTCCTAGGATTGGTGACCTCCGCGCCTCGGACCCTCATGGGCCGATTTCACCAAGGAAACTAATCGCGATTAGTGCAACTAAACTCAGATTAAGCAAATACAGCGTTCTGATTGGTTGAGACCACTGAGAAACTAGCATTCGGAACGCTGTTTTTGCATAAACTGAGTTTAGTTTAACTGGTGAAATCGGCCCTAAGGGCCCGGCTGTTAGGCTCCAGCTAGACAGACGGACTGTATTTCAACTGCACTCCGACTGCAAATTAGCAGTTTGAATGCAGTTAGTACGACTGCGCAATAAAACTGCAAACCAACCTTGCAGTCCGATTGTAGTCCGTGTGCAGTTGGCGTGCAGTAGTCGTTGGTACTGCAAATTTGCAGTCGGAGTGCAGTTGAAATGCTGTCCGTTTTCAAGAGCCTTATTTGTAGATCTTTAACAGTCGTTACGGATAGTCAGAAGCCAGGATGAAATCAGATACCCAGTTACTGGGTTCATCATTATCAGCCTATAACAGTCCACTGCTGGACATAGGCCTCTCCAATTGCACGCCATTTGGTTCGATTTTTGGCAACTGTCAGCCAGCTGCTACCAGTCACCCTGCGAAGATCGTCACTCCACCGAGCCTGAGGGCGTTCTACCTTACGTTTACCAGTTCGCGGTCTCCACTCAAGAACACGTTTACGCCAACGGTCATCGGTTCTACGACTTATATGGCCGGCCCATTGCCACTTCAGCTTACTTATTCTGTGAGCTATGTCGACAACTTTGGTTCTCTGTCGGATCATCTCGTTTCGGATTCGATCCCTTAGAGAGACTCCGAGCATAGTCCTTTCCATAGCTCGCTGAGCAATTTTGAACTGATGGACCAACCGTATGTGTACGTCTCGGCACCGTAGGTCATAACAGGTAGGACGCACTGGTTGAAGACTTTAGTCTTCAGGCTTTGTGGGATACGCGACGAGAAGACTCGAAGAAGTTTTCCAAACGCCGCCCTACTGGATTATGGAAGTCAAATGGGCCGTCGCTGCACGTAAGATACTGGTACTTGTGCTGAATTTGATTGGCCTGGAACCCGGCCTTAACATTGTTGGGAAAATACTGGTAGATTGTTTACTCATTCTATTCCTCTATGAGTAAGTTAAATTGATGTAAAATTATGATGACTTGCAGCTTAAAAAATCCCGGAACACGATCAACTAATACCAAAACTGAATCCATTATAATTTAAAAATAAAACCAGTACCAGATATTTTACGAATGCCAAGTCACGAATTTTTCCAAAAATAATAAAAGAACCTTTTGAAAAAACCCCGACGTATGATAATTTATACAATTTGGGTTTTCAAAAATGTTCACCAAAATCCGGTTGAGACGAAAATAAATGAAACTGGTTTCTATTTTTAAATGTTATTAGATACGTGAGACTTACAATAGCTTCATTCGACTCTGATTTACCTTCAAATCCAATTTGAATAATATGAATTTTTAATTATGCTAAAAATACTTTTGTAGATTTTTGTAGTTGTGTGATTTCGAAATTTATTTATACTTATCGTCTGCGCAGCATTGGTAATTCTCAATATTGCGCAATTATACAATACATATTGTATTCCACACACCTACAATACATATTGTAAGTGTGTGGGCCGCCTTTCTTGAGAAATTATTGGTTCGCCATACCAATTTCCACCGCCTTGCCGCCCCCTTAAGGATGATTTCCGGGATAAAAGTTTATATGTCCTGCCCAGGGTATCAAACTATCTCCATACGTTAACAGAGACAGATATATAGTACCTATGGAGTATGGATTGAAAATAAGTACATATTTACAAACTTGTTTTACTGTCTGAAAAGGCGTGGTTTTGGTACGCGAAGATGAAATCTATAAAAGCCAATAAGTGTCTATGGGTCAATCAACATTGCTATAAACAAGACTACATCATTTATGTTTACGTCTTATAAAACATAGATCAAAAACCGGCCAAGTGCGAGTCGGACTCGCGCACGAAGGGTTCCGTAGCATTATCGCAAAAAACGGCAAAAAACACGTTTCTTGTATGCTTAAATATTTATTTTATTCTGTTTTTAGTATTTGTTGTAATAGCGGCAACAGAAATACATTATCTGTGAAAATTTCAAATGTCTAGCTATCACGGTTCTTGAGATACAGCCTGGTGACAGACGGACAGACAGACAGACGCAGACAGACAGACGGATCGCGGAGTCTTAGTAATAGGGTTCCGTTTTTACCCTTAGGGTCCGGAACCCTAAAAAAGCTACCTCTACATAATCTACACCGAAGTTTATGAAAACACGTAAATAAAAACCAAACTCGTTTCTTTAACAAAAAAAAAATCCTAATCAAAAGGCCATATGTAAAAAAAAAATACTAAAATATATTTCGTTTCCTCGCTAGCAACCCAGTAATTATGCAAGTATTTTTTCGTCTGGCAACATTAGCATATCTAATCCGTTTAAATATAGAATCAAATTGCTGTATGAAATGTGTGGCAGGTCTTTGTTTGTCATCAGTCTAGCCTTTTCTTAAGGCGTATATATTCCCCATTGCTACGCTGTACTGGCCGTACGCCCGCTCGGTGCCAGAATATCAATATTGGACCTCCTTTTGGACAGTTTTGTTTGTAAAATATTCGGCTTTACATTTCCTATGTAGGTCATGAAAAAATTTTAACCACCAATTTAGACAAATTGATGGTGAAACATCCAGTTTTGGAGAAATCTACAAAAGAAGCGAAAAACTATCGTGGTATTTAGTGTAAAGCAAAAGTATTAGTCAGACGAAAAAAACATGTTTCACAAAGAATGTATATGAATAAATAATTTATAATATAGTTTTTCAAACCTTTTACCTAACCGTTACTACAGCCCAGTTTCTAGGGTTCCGCACCCAAAGGGTAAAAACGGGACCCTATTGCTAAGACTCCGCGGTCCGTCTGTCACCAGGCTGTATCTCAAGAACCGTGATAGCTAGACAGTTGAAATTTTCACAAATTATGTATTTCTGTTGCCGCTATAACAACAAATACTAAAAACAGAATAAAATAAATATTAAGTAAATGAGGCTCCCATACAACAAACTTGTGTTTTTTTTTTGTTTTTTTTTTTTGCGATAATGGTACGAAACCCTTCGTGCACGAGTTCGACTTGCACTTAGCCGGTTTTTGACTCACCCAATGGTTCAGGGCCGATTTCACCAATGAAACTAATCGCGATTGGTTCAACTAAACTCAGTTTATGCAAATACAGCGTTCTGATTGGTAGTTTCTCAGCGGTGTCAACCAATCAGAACGCTGTATTTACTTAAACCGAGTTATTTGAACTAATCACGATTAGTTTCATTGGTGAAATCGGCCCTAAATATGCTAACCAAAGGTACTACTACATTTATAAGAAATGGTAAAATATGTTGGAGGGTTAATTATTTATCATCCTTTGTGCTATACCTGACTATAATCTATCTCTGTGCCAAATTTCATGCAGACCCGTTCAGCCTTTTGAGCGTGAAGATGTAGCAAACATACACACTCACAAAATTTCGCCTTTATAATATGTAATTATAATACAAATATATAAATAAAACATATTAAATGTAGGTAGAGCTATGTCGACCGACGTCCGCGATGCAATGAGCATTTGTCGAAACCATAGACAAACGGTAGACGCGCGGACCAAAGAGTAAAATATTAAATATGGAAGAAATCTATGGTCGGCTGTCAAAAGAATTATGTTATGAATGATTGTAAATAAATAAGTGTAAATAAACCAGTCGAAAATAATACATAGAACTTACGACTCTATATTCACGATGGCGACAAAAAAAGGCGTTAATATAAAGTTTAAGAAGTTTAAGGCTTAGCACACATTGCGGTTTTTAGCCTGCGGATAAAAACCGCAAATTTTGCGACATAAGGCGTTGTATGAAGTAACTAAAATTATTCTTTAAAAATATTTTTTTCAAACAAGATTTTTTCGAATTCTTCTCAGCAAACCCTTTCATTTGATACCCATATCATGGCAGTGTACAAAAAATAAATCTTGGGCCGTCCGCCATATTGGATTTAGAATGACGTCACTAAGCTAACCATGCATTGTCATCCAAACTAAACGTGTAAGCTAAATTTCATCTTAATCGGTGGAAGATAACTGCTTTAAAATTCAGTTGCAAGATTTGACCCGAACACACTTACATACATGCATACATTGCAAGTTAAATAAAAGCTTGTAAAAATGTGGCAGTGGTTAAAAATCCGCAACGCATCTGTTTTACCACAGAATCCACCGCACCGCGGATTAATTTCGCGAGAGTATTTTGAGCTCTATAAACAGATAGAAAGAAACAAAAATCGCGCGGTGTTTTATCCGCAGTGCGTGTTAGTTATGATTCAGTACGCGGAAAAAAAATCGCTCGAATTAGTTCCGCGCGGCTATTAACCGCGATGCGTGCTAAGCCTAAAACTGTGTATTTTCGACCTCGGGCAATAAATTCGCCAGTGAAGTAGGCATAGCTAGTCAAATACTTTTGTTTCTTAATTATCGTGACGAACCGCGTAACACGTTAAATTGTACTTCTTGTTGCCAAGCCATTATCATTTGAAGGTCTCAACGATTTGAATATTGTCTAAGCAGTTTTAATTATACCAACATAGCTGACCCCCGCGGCTTCGCTCCCTTCAACTGGCTATCTATCTACCTACCACTACCTACCTACCCTACCTACCCTACCTACCCTACCTACCCATTAACAAAATGATCCGCCATTTATTGAATTCATTTGTTACAAAAATATAATAAATGATGAACCGCTCGACCGATTTTGTGCGAACTTCACATAAACCATCTACTAAATAGTCCGAACAAAGCCTAAACATTTGGTTTGGATAGGTGAGCCCGTTCTTGAGTTATAAAATTACAACGAAAAGTGGCATTGAATTTTATATATATTGATAGATTAGTTCCTACCCGCAGCTTCGTCGTGTTTTAACATCCCAAGGGAACACACTACCTATATGCCATCTTAATCGTCTAGTTGTGAAAAGGCAACAAACAAAAAGAAGAAGAGAATAGGAAGAAGAGGAGGTGAAAGAGTGAATAGGTTTTTTCTAGGCAAGCGTGATTCACTGTCGACCACATCTTAGCTTACCATCAGGTGAGATAGTGGTCAATCGCGAGCCTACGTGTATAAAAAAGAAGCAAAAAGAGTTACTTTCGCATTTATAACACTAGCTGCCGTCCGCGGCTCCGCCTGCATTGTATTAAACTTCGCCCAATATCTTTATAAATTATAGCCTATGTGTTCTATTCTGAAAAACATCAGGGCGGCTAAAAAGTTTGGCGAGTTTTTCCAGTCAGTTCTCCAAAAAAATTTTTACTTGACAAGCAACGATTGGCAAAAACATGACTTGTCATTTCATCAATATACACCAACAAGCTTGTCAATTAACTCACTTAAGAAAATAATTAAGCGATAATTTTTTTTTACTAACTTGTTATTTAACAAAAAGTTTTTTTTTTGTCATTTTATCTCACGAAACGACGTTTGGAATAAAAAAGTTTTACATATTGACTTATTATTTGTACGATCAAACGCATGTACGTGTCATTCATTCCGTTCCTCTTGTAGTTTGTGACACTTCATGGTTAAAATAGGTGGAAACAGTTCTAAAACCGAATCGGGGCACCCCGACTTTATGGCTTCTAATCCTAGACTATATAAAAACCAGAGGCGTGAAGGTAGAGCAAGCCCCACCCGCTGTATCAAAGCTTAGGTACCGTGCGAGTCGAAGCAAGCCGAAGCCGCGGAGGTGAGCATGGCTGCCTATCCTTTGTTACGTAAGGACGAAGGGGTTGCACTGCCCGCAGCGCCGGAAACAATGCAGAGGCAACTTTAAAGTCGAATAAAATTATGCAAAACATTACCGTTGTGATGCTCACTTCGTGACTGGTTTAGAAAATTAATTTAAATATTAAATGAAAAATGTAGAAATTATTAAATATCATCTGAAACATTTGTAAAATAAAACATTTGGGGAATAAGTTGTTTGTGAAATAAATAGTATAAGAAACGTTGGTTGTAAACTAAAAATTTGTCAATGGTGTTTTGGTGAAACATTAGTGAACCATTTAATGTGGGTACATTCACGGGATTAAATGGTTAGGCAGTTTTCAAATTCATTCCTTTCCGGACGGTTATTTTCATTGGTAATTTAGGCAGTTAAAAATATCTAGTAGTATAAAAAAACAATATTTAAAAAAAAAGTGTTTTAAATAAAAGCCTTTGTATCACGTGCTAAATTTGTCAATCTATGACACTTGAAAGAGCTATAAAAAAAAAGATATATTGTAGTTTATGGTGGAATTAAATTTGAAATCTTAACTCGAGATTTTGAATCCGTTTTCTACTAATTAATTTGTAAAATAACTTATTCAAATTATGTGAAAAAACTTGGTAGTTAAGATATTAAATAACAAAATTTGGTTTTTCCCTAAGCTCTTAACTATTACATTAGGTATAAAAAAATCAGCAAAAAAAGGAGTTAAAAACTAGAGGGGCCACAACTTTTGGTATTTGATTTTTATGTTTAAAAAATGTTACTATGTTGGTAATATACACGCCTTAAGGGCCTACATCCGCTTTAGTGCCGTAAAACGGTAAGTTTCTAAAGCATACTCCTTAGTAACGGCTAGGTAAAAGGTTTGAAATATATATATATATATATATTTATTATTGTTTCATGTTCATTATTTTTAAACATTTTTTTTTCGTTGAACAAATAGTTTTGCTTTAAATAAATAATTAGCAACACAATATTTTTCGCATCTTTTGGATACTCCTCCAAAACGACTTGGACTTAGTTTAAAAATATTTTTACACAGAAAAACTGATGACTGGAATTTCTTCACAACTGACATAGCATATGTAAATCAAATAGTATTTTGCAAACAAAACTGTTCAAAAGGAGGTTCAATATTGATATTTTGGCATCGATCGCACTGCGATAAAATTGGGGCGTATATGTCGCCTTAAGGGGGTGAAAGTTTGTATGGTGAACCAATAATTTCTCAAATGTTAAACCAATAATGGCAGTAGTGGTAGTGACCGCCTTGATTATATCAGTAATCTGCTACATAGAATATTATTGTGCAATATATAAAGCTTATTTATTATAATCCAATAACTTGGTTATTTTTGAAAACTGGTTAACATTTAGATATACGGTGTGACTGGTTAGTTTGATAACTTAACCCTAATTTTAAGTCTGATAAATGGAAGATGGAGTGCACTACTATTGACATTATCATAATCCCTTGTTAAGAATTGATTTCTATTACAGTACTCTCCAATCTTCTTGGATGCTCTGAAGTCTGAAGTTGGCTTTCCGATGCGCCAAATATGAATATCCGGCCACTAAATATCCGGCCAAACCAAAGCGCAGCACATCTCTAAAATTAAATTCCATATTTAAAATAAAAACTGCATGACATTTGGGATTTCCGCGGCCGCGTTTTTGCAGCAATTTGAAAAGACAAAACTGTAACGAAATCTAACAAATAAAATAAGATGTTTCATCAAAGTCTAGCCAATTGAATAGCTAAAATTGGATCGTGGGGGTGTTACTACCAACTTGTTTTTGTTTTAAAAAGGGGGTTCTAGATAGATTTTTAAATATTTTGGGTCTCGTAACTAACTGATTTGGAGAATTGTACAAAAATCTAATACATTTGCTCAAAATTATTAAACTGTTCGGAAAACGTTAAAAACTTGTAACAGTTTGTTCAAAAGACTAGAAACTAGACTTTTTTCATATTGATGGGGCCAGGTGCCCACGTCACAAGCAGCTGCTGATGAGTTCTGGACAGATGGACATAGGGAATGTATTTTGAGGCATATAATGATGGACGGACAGTCACTTTTCCCTTTTTATGTTTAATTTTCTGAGAGTATTCTTCAGACCAGTCTTTATCATCTGTCTATGAGTAGGTACCAATGAAGAGAGACAGACATTTTAACAGAAAAGCAATTCCCGTAATTATAAGGAAAGCTCGCGTTATAATCTTAGTATCAATTTGTCAACTTTACCTACATTTTGAAAAGTTTTTGACATTGATCGTCGCCGAGATGAGATTGCGTCGTAAATTTGAACGTTTTTATGTACGAGACGGCGAAAGTCATGTATTTAAATTAAAAAACACAGAGTAGGTTTTTTTATTAATGATGTTGTATTTCAACTTTAGTTTAAAATAGATAAAACGTAGATGCAGAGTAAATAAAATCAATATGCTAAGACTTTGCCCAACTATTAGTATTTCACGTGAAGTGATTGCCTATCTGCGTGTTTATTCCGAGTTTTTTACCCGACCGCAAGGAAAAGGTATCTTGTATATTTGTAATATTCTTTATCACCTCATATCTTGCAAACCCCTAGATAGATATACATCGCTAGATACGTCTTGACCGCCCAAGTGTATTTTATATAGGTGACGAACATGACTGATTTTGGGCGCCATATTGTGGAGGTCTCAATTTTGTTTGTCTTCCATGTCCATCGAATAGGATATCAAAATGAAGGGATTTTAGAGCTGATTACAAAAATAAATACCACTTAAATGTTTAAGAGAAATTCGTAAAAAAAATCCAAAAAAAAGGTTTAAAATAAAAATAGTTAATAAAATCATTAATCTTAAGAAAAAAGAAAAAGATTTAAACAAGAAGAAAATCATGTTGTGCAGTCGGAGGTTACATTGGTTTTGTTCAGCCAGCTCGTAAATAATTATGTATCCTCCAACTGCACAGCATGATTTTCTCGAGCACCTTAAAAAAGGCTATTCACTTTAAAAAAACAAGCTATATATTTCCGTGGAATAAGCAAACTTCATCCATATGTCAATTTATTAAAATTATGTAGATTGAAATTATTATTGGTCTATTTTTATGAACAACATTTAAGATTCCATTTATTTTGCGACTAATAGGTTTTGATTCTAGAATATTAGATTAGACTAGAATTATTATTTTTAATTTATTTTTATAGGTGGTAACATACAGTTATGTTTTACAATAAACAGAAGATATCTGTGACTAAATTTTGAAAATGGAATGTGTATTTAATTTTCGTCTTTGTCTGCCGCCTCTTTGGTCAAAGTGTTCCTGGAAAAGCAAAACGTTATTCGGTGTTCCATCTGGAATTTCCCTGTGATTGTCTGGGTTTTGATCCCGGTTGGTGGCATGGGTTGTAAATGTGGCTGGCGAAACGTGGGTACGCTATAAGACCTCTGCTTAACTCTTCGGGGAATATAGCGTGATATTATGTAGGTATGCAGTTAATAAGGATGTTTCCTGAGTAGAAAAATGATAGTTCTATTAAGTCCGTCAGTGAGATTATCAAATAATATTGGACACGTATTTTTTTCTTTACCAAATCAATAAACATTTACAAAGATAAAGCGCATCAAAGTTCAAGAGAATGGCTTGTGACGTCACTATGTCAGTATCAAGTGTACCATCGGCGTGTCGTCACACGATATTTCAACGCACTGTATCGTCGTCAATTTTGGTTTACGTGTCAAAAGTAAAAATCGTGTCCGATATTTTTATTAATCTACCTGACGCACAAAAAACCATCCCTATTTCTAATTAAAATGTAAAGGTCAATTTAACATTTAGTTTCACCAATAATGTCGCGGTTATTTTTGGTTTAGCCAAGGTTAAATTGTAATTATTTGTTTTTCTTTTACCTCAACCAGAAAACCTTGTGTTACTTGACGCCGGCTGGGTGTTTTTTTACATTGCACGTCAAATTGTTGGTTTCGGCTGCCATTTGTAGATCTTTGGCAGCCGTTACGGGTAGTCAGTAACGTGAAAATCCGAGAACCAGTCTTGCTAAGGAGTACTGCTTTACCCAGTTATTGGGCTGTTAATATCAGATATGCAATCGCTCCAGGTAAGATAGGTAATCATCTGGTTAAACTGGAAGTTTAATCCAACATGGTTGGGAATATGCTCGACAGATTAACTTATCTGTTCGGCGCATACAAGCAAGACAGACAGCCTCGCACCGTCTGACTGTCTGGCAGCGTCATTACCAGCACTTCTTGTAGATACGTATAACTTTTTTTTTTGTTGATAGACTCGCGTTAGACCACTTTATCACAATGGTAAGCATTGACGTTGTCGACGGTGATGCACGCTTGCCTAGAAATTACCTATTCACTCTTGACTTAGGTTGTAGCTATCAGGAAATAAAGACTCAGGCAGGGCATTCCTCTACTTAGCTGTACGAATAATGAAAGTATTCCCAAAACATTTAGTGCTTAAGGCAGGATGTCTTGGATATCCACAATGTACCAAAAGCGCATCGCCGCGCGCCGTAGATAAAATATTCTGTCTTATCGAAAACCCACACAATTTTGTTGCCATCCAAATAGTAGGCAAGAACACAATAGCTAGAATATAAAAATCCAAATTTAGTCTCCTCCAAAAATAACCTTGCACGCCAAAAGACCGGTTTTCGATTTAAAAATAGAGACACCAAAAATAAAAACTATCCGGCCAGTTCTCAGAACTCGCATGCCGTTTCAACTTCGAAAAACTAGGTATTTTTTAAATTTCGAAATGTGGTTAATTCGTGGCTCTGATTGGTCGGTTTCTGACTGCAATCCTCCGCCTTCAACGCCCACATAGTGAAAGAAATATACAGAATTTATGTAATATACCAAAATTGACGCACACTGTCAAATTTTAAAAAGTTAGTTAATAGCTGTGTTACTTCATGCTGAGAGGAAAATCTGCTTATGTAGGTAGGTATAGTCTGATTATAATGTAATTTAGTTATTGTTATAAAGTTACACATAGAATATTTTTAATAATTAGACGTCGACTGCCTCGTTTGTCTATGTGGTCGCCAGCGCGACTGCTGATCGTGAAGTCCTGGGTTCGATTCCCTCGGGCTAGGTTTTAGTAGCCCAAAGTCTGGCCTTGTGCCTGGTTGGTGGCAATAGGTTGGCAATCTATGATGTAAGACTTACACACAACCTATGCCCTATGTTGGGGTCGGATTCTATTCGAACCGTTCGCAATTAAATACCTGTATTTTATCTGGAGCACGGGGTTCCAGCGCTAATAAAGAAAATTAGGTTCAAATAAATGTCATTAGATGGCGCGCTATGAATCGATTTGTTATTGAAATGTGTGTAAAATTAACATTTTCTAGAATTGATCATAAAAAGAAGTAAAAGTTACTGCGGCCCTGGCATAAGCAACTAAAAGGAACACGGGTTGGTTTTAGTCAGTAAAAGTCTGACATACCCTCCCGCTTCACCCGGAACGGGAGAAGCCATTGGATGATATCCCAAAACAAAAAAGAAATGTGCTACAGAATGAACTTTTCTGTTCCGAGATCCCACACAAATTATATCGTGTAAAGAAATGTTACACTGTACAATACTCTACTGTATCCGGCCTAACTTGTAATAAACTTGGTGTGTACAAACGCCTTGATCATTCCCTTAAATACTTTTAATCTTGATTGACAGTGTAATTATTCTAAATCCTCGTCCAAGGCTCAAAGGGCGGTGAACTTAACCTTGATTCCTTACAGAAACTGAGTGACGTCATGCTTGAATTAGAGAGGGGTTGGTAAAAGTACAGTGTATCACCGGTTTTATATAAGTATTGTTAAAGTTCCTGTTTGTGAGTAGCTGGGTCGGTCGACTCATTCCTGATGGCGCGTTGCAATATTAATTGCGTTTATAGGCGATATCGCGTACTTATTTTCTAAGAGACATCAAGTGCGTTTCGGTCGAATTGCATCGCATTGCGTCCATGTGAACATAATTGCAATTTCGCTTAGTAAAAATCGCGTATAGGTATGATAATAATCGAATTGCAACGCGCCATCAGGCGAGGCCTTACTTTTTCGTCGTTTAAATTAATTTTTTTAGTAATTAGATCTTTTTTTGCCAAAATTCATTAAATTATGTCATACCATACGGGATCGAAAGAAGCAGCCTTTGACAAATCATACACGAGGAGTTGTCCCAATGGTGACGCTTTATTTAAAAATAATACCTTTGTCAGTGTTGTACAGAAAAGCCGCAGCAAAACCGCGTTACTCAGTTGTATCGTATCGTCATAAGAACATGCCACATGTTTTAACAGTTTATGAGAAGTTCCTGATATTGCCATTCGCGATGTTAGAACTAAGCGACGATTTTGTGTAAATACGAGTGAGAGATGTGTTTTTACGAATGGATTGGTTTTACAAACATCTCAAACCATTTATTCCGATCTGTCCCCGTACCATGACGTGTCAAAACTATCATGCTTCGATTGTGGGACAGATGTATACAAGTCAGATACATCTGTTCCTTACGCACACTGAAAATAACCTTGCTCTAAGAGCTTATGGACACCTGGGATCGATGCCCGGGACACAATGCTTTACAGGAGCGTTTACGAGCACTAGTCGATGTAAAGAAATATTTGGCTATCCAAAACATCGCACAATTTGACACCCAAGCAATTTAGAATCCACGGCAAACACGTTAAAATAAACATTACATTATTAAAACTAGTTTCACCATCAAAATAGTTTACTTGGCAATTGTCAAATTAATTTTGCTGAAGTTTAAGTTTTAGAACCTGGCCTTCAGTCTGTTAGCGGTTACGCACTAGACGTCCGTGTCCGTGAATTCAGTTCCGAGTTCAAAATCTTCTGAATTATGACGGATGGAGTTCGGATGTAGTGCGTAAGCTTACCTACAAGAAGTACTACGGCTACTTCGGCACCAAAATTTCACGGACACGGATCGGATGTAGTTCGATTAACCTTTTCAGGACCACAAACACCATCAGATATCACGACTTACCATCTTCTTATGTTTCAGAACGATTCTGCGATGTGACGCTGTACTGCTCCCCCAGCTTCGCCACCCAGGTGGCCGGCAAAGACACCGTCGAGCCGCAGAACATACGGGGAGTCTCGTTAAGAGCTCACAGGTGAGATAACCAAACTATATTAATATTATCCATGCGCTATGAGTAGGTACATGGTGGACATCCATACTCAGTAAAGTGGAAATTTGTATTTTTCCTACTCCTCCATTTTTCTTTTCTGATTAATTTCGTTGCGGGATCCAAGACAGTTAAATTCATTCTCCGGGACTTCGTCGAGCTTCATTGTCTCGGCGCTTTTCTGGTGGTCGCCACTGTTGATTCTGGCTTTCAGGAGTTGCAGTGGTTTGGGAATAGTGAGGTGAGATGACTCACTAAACGTTTTGGGAAAACTTTCATTGTGCATACAGCTAAGGAGTGGAATTCCCTGCCATAGCCTGTGTTCCCCGATAGCTACAACATATGAGTCTTTAAGTCAATAGTGAATAGGTTACTTCTTGACAAGCGTGCTTCACCGTCGACCACATCATCGCTTACCATCAGGTGAGATAGTTGTCAGTATTGTCGTATGTCAATAATAACAATAGAACAAAACCGATTTGGATTGGTCATAACTTAGTTGCCTCGGCCTGATATTGCATTTTTATGTTGACATTGTTTGTAACTTCAGACGCTTTTACGTACACGTCTTTTTGCATCGTTCTCACATATATGTATTTTTTTCAACAGGAATGATGTAACCAAAAACTTGTAATTGAAACTGATGGAAAAGAGTATCCGTGGAGTTTCTTGCAAATTCTTCTCCATTGAGATCTACTGACGCTTGCGAATTTGCAACTAGAGTCATATTTTTTTTTGTTTGTCAATTCAAAAGTACCTCTAAGGTTTATTTGAAATAAACTATTTTGATTTGATTTTATTCACTCTTGACTTAAAGACCATTTAGTTCATAGCTATCATGAAATACAACTTCCAGCAAGGATTGCCACACATTAGCTGTAACCACAATGAAGGTATACCCAAAACGTTTTACACAGCTTTCAATATCACAGCCACATCAAAAGAGGATAATATTAATTATAAATTTGACGTGATATTAATACACACCGCAACTGGGTCAGCCTGCTATAGACTTACCGAAAATCAATACATGAGCGAATACCCCGCGAACTTATGTGTGAAATATAACGAGTGAAGTGCTTTATACTATATCATGCCTGTATCGGCAAAGGGGTAGGTAGAGACGTATCATCATCATCATAATTTCAGCCAAAAGACGTCCACTGCTGGACATAGGCCTCTCCTAAGCGTCGCCACACTGATGATGAGATGTATGCTACCGTCCTATACCTAGAGTATTATTATCTGACATAATCATATTTTGATTAATAGACGAAAAACAAAAAACCGAGAAATAATAATAAAAAAAATATTATTTTTACAAGCTTTGATTTAACTTGCAATTTATGTATGTATGTAAGTGTGTTCGGCAGGCTTATTACGTATCATTTGCAAGAGCAAAACGATAGCGATTTTTGCTCAATAACTGCTCTTACATACAGAAGTTTTAGAGTTGTTGGCGTTTTTTTTTTTTAAATAACTTCTTTTTACAAACAGCGAGCCATTAGCAAACGATTGTGTAGGACCTACCATACCTACACTGCAAGTAATGCAGACTTTTATGACATAAAGCGTTTGTTCGCCATCGTTTTGCTCTTGCAAAAAATACGTAATAAGCCTGCGGGTCAAATCTTGCAACTGCATTTTAAAGCAGTTATCCTCCACCGATTAAGATGAAATTTTGCATACACGTTTAGTTTGGATGACAATGCATAGTTAGCTAAGTGACGTCATTCTAAATCCAATATGGCGGACGGCCCAAGATGGCGAACTACTTTTTTTTTATTGTCAATAGGCTCGCGTTATTTTTTGTGCACTGCCATGATATGGGTATCAAATGGAAGGGTTTGCTGAAACGAATACACTGAAAGCTTGTTTCAAAAAAAGATTTTTTTAGTGAATAATGTTATTATTTACCAACTATCTTACTATCACAGTAAACTTGTAAAGGCGAAAATTTGGATGGATGTGTTTGGAATCGATAGATATTTTTTTTGATGATCACGGAGGTATTAAAAACTCAGTATTGGCCAAATGTCATATAGTGACACTCTTCTATCTTCGTCGTATTTATGATAAATACTTTTTGACCAGTATTCAGCCTAGCTACACTAAAGTATACACCCATACTGCTGTCTTATAGGATAGCAGTATGGGTATATACGTTTCGCCATGCAGTCTAATGCTATTAACCGGTCTTGAATCCTACTACTGGGCTGCTTTTGAGAATCACCCTCAGGGATAACTCGATAATCTACGGCTTCACACTATACACTCTACGGTTACGCCCTCCTTCAGTGGCGTTCTCCTGTCTATTAATAGAATATTGTGATTAATTACTGTTTGATCTTCCAAGCATTTTGGTGATACGTGTCAAATCTTTGGTGATAAGCCACTCGACCATCGCTTGCTTTTTAGAAATCGAATCAGAACTGAAAATATCCGCAAGAGAACCAAGCTTACCGACATGGTCCGAAGAATTGCCAAACATAAGTGGCAGTGGGCAGAGCACATTGCTCGCAGAACGGAAGGTCGTTGGGGCAGAAAAGTTCTGGAGTAGCGACTGCGAATCGGAAGACGTTGCGTTGGAAGGCCTCCTACTAGGTGGACCTGGTGAGGTTTGCGGGATCGGTCAATGTGGCGAAACCTAGAGGTGACCTATGTCCAGGAGTGAATTCGGCTGAAATGATGATGAAGTAACCAATAAACTAACCGAGAACAAACATTATTAAGCAATGGGTTTGGTAGTGTTATTAAAGATTAGGAAGTAGTAACCAGTATTTTAAAAAGGGTTCACAGATATAAGGCAGTGTTAGATGACTTATTTTAGGCACCGTTGACGAGCATATACGCGCTGCAAATGCAACTAGCGCAACTTTTTCAAGGCAAGAAGCGTGTATCAAAAGAGCTCTTGTGCTTAGATCTTAAGGTTCAAGCAAGTTCAGCATCTTAAGGATCGAGCTGATGGATCAGTCAACCCAATCATTGAATCCCACTTTGGAGGTTTGCGGAACGGGGTGTAAAGTCTCGCAACCTCTATTGGAAAGGGAAGGTCCTCCGACCAGACGGGTGTTCTCATTTATTATATACTTAATTGTACACCATAAGTTACATTTATAACGGAAACTTAAAACTAAAACACATACAATGGGCGGCCTTATAGCATGCCGCGATCTCTTCCGTGCAACCAGGTATGGACAGTAATTGCTGGACACGAACTGGGGCTGACATTGGTATGACAATACCAGTGTTAAAAAACTAATATGTTATAAAAGATGTACATATGCTATGTAACATACATATGCTATGTAATATATACATAAATAGATACATACTAAAATATAAAGGCAATAAAAAAAATGATGACAATCAATTCATAATCACAGCGACAGGTAATTCTCCCTCACGAGTCTTTTGAACACAGGCAATGCATTCCAGAGACGAGTGGCCTGGCATTGGAAGTCGTAAGTTAGGTGTTGTGTCTGGTCTGCGAAAATGCCCGGAGATTGTTGTCGTACTGTTGTATGTGTTCAAATCGCGCCGAAACATTGCTTGCGCGATGCAGGAACGGTCGCGTTAGGTCATTAGTTGGTAGGTGACATTTCCTTAAATCCCTATTAACACAATCTTCTTATCTCTTCAGGGTGGTGCTAGCAGCATGCTCCGAACTCCTAGGCGCGTTGCTGGGCGCGCACGAGTCGCAGGGCGAGCCGGTGCTGGTCATAGATGGCGCGGAACCAAGGCATCTGAGGGCCTTGCTCGACTACATGTACACTGGAGAGATGAATGTGCATCATGTGAGTATAATATGTTTAGCTGCCGGGCGAGCACGGCCTCTGTGAAAGGCTTGAGTCACGTCACGCGTGATAGAATCACGGCTGTTGCTCCCAAACTGTGATAAAAATGCGTGACTTAATCGTGTCACAGTATGCCGTGCTAGCCCCGCTGGTCTGTTCTATTAAATCTTTGCTTGAATTGAGCTTTTAATCCACTACTTATCAGCATTATTTGAGATTAACATTCTTATAAGTAGTTTGGCAATGAATGGAGTTCGAACGCACGTACTCAGTAGAATCTCTAAATAGTACAAAACAAAGTCACTACCGCGAGAGCTAAGTTGGGCACTAGATATTGCGAACATTGGACACCCTGAGTCAAACTGAGGTATTGGGTTTCAGACGTCAATGCCAAAAAAAGACAAAGAAAACCAAAGGAAGATATTGATTAGTTTATGTACTTTTAAAAAAAAGATTTTTTAACAAAAATAAAAATGGAACTCGATGTCGAAAAACTTTTAGGAACGAAAGCACAGAAATTGTTTTTTATTAAATAAAGATTTCTTTAACAAAAATATTATAATGTGTTTGGTTTTTTTTTCCAGTCCCAGTTAGCCAGTCTGCTAAAGACGGCCGAAGAGCTTCGGATTAAGGGCCTCACAGACATACGGTGGAACAATAAGGATGAACCTCCTGATTCTGAAGCAGGTATGTTTACATCCAGTATCCATTGCTTTAAAGTTGGTTTGGGCCTTGATCTACATTTAAACTGTACAATAGTCTGATTTTGGATTTTGCAGTGATTTTCTTGCTTACTGAAAGAGTACCATCTCTTTTGAATTAGTGGTCGCAACGCAAGCACAACCGCTAAGCGATAAAGGATCAAGGAGGCGAGCTATTGCCGTTAACTGGACACATAATCAAACTTTAGGCTGTTATAGTTGTTGGCACGTAACTTAGCAAGGTTTTGGCGTAATGGGGATAAGTTCGCGAACTGACTAACCACCATATAGAGCGAACGGAACGTGGACGCGCCGCGATTGGTCAGTCGATCCTTGTGTCAACTAACCAACAAATCGCGCGCTCGGAACGGTGCTAAACGTTCCCCGCGCCCCGCTTGGTAACCAAAGTGACCTAAAAAACGACTTGTGCGCATCTAACGACTCTTGCAAACTTACGTGCCGACAACTATACTGTGTATCTCCAGATAGTCCTTGTACTGCACAATTCCGCGTATCAATAGACCCTGCGCTCTGGGCTTTGATTACTGTTTTTCGTATGGTTTTGGTACGGTTTTGTGTCCGGTATATGACATATCTAAATTTTTTTTTTTTTAAATAACAAAAAACCCGAATGCTTAAAAAGCGAACCAAAAAGACAACCTGCGCGAGCTGGCTGACCAAAACCAGATGTATCCTCGACTGCACAACATGACTTTCTTCTTGCATCGTCCTCACGTATATGAATTTATTAATGTATGTACTTTAATATTGTAAAAGCTTATTTTTTTTAAAAAGAGTAAGTATGGAGTTTCTTGTGCGTTCTTCTCCATAACAATCTACTTTTCCGAATGCACGGTAAAATCAATTGTTATTACTTGTTAATTTTAATTGTTAACGTTCGAAAGTGTCGCTTAATGTCGAAGTAAAAACTAAAAACATTTGACTTTGATTTTGACTTAAGTGCGGAAAAAGGGGGTCCATCTATCTCATCATCCCTTTGGTATGTTTATGTAATGTTTAATTAACTTTTTATTTTTCATCTTCTCAGGGATAGTAACAACAGCCACAGCCACAGCGACACCGACCGACCCGAAGCCTTTAGAGAAGCACCCCGAACCGAAGCAGGCGCCGAGGCAGTCACCGAAACTGTCACCGAAGCACGCGGACGTTGAACCCGAGTCGAGGCCCGCGAAAAGAGATGACCACAGTGATGGAGAAGCGAAGCATGGCAGAGAAGAGAGGTTTAATGTTAATGGTATGGGACAATGTTAAATAGTTTCATTTTTTAACCGACTTCACAAAAAGGAGGAGGTTCTCAATTCAGTTGTTTATATTATACTAGCTGACCCAGCGAACTTCGTTCCGCCTAACAAATTTCTAAAATAAAAGAATTTTTCTAAAATAAACGTAGCCTAAGTTACTCCTTATTACATCAGCTACCTGCTAATAAAAGTCCCGTCAAAATCGGCCCAGCCATTAAAAAACGGTTACTTCAATATTACAAACAGACACTCCAATTTTATTTATATGTATAGATATATTTTTTATATTTGTTCGGGTCTAACTCCGTCAAATATAAACAGATTTGCAAAATTCTTTTTTTGTTTGAAAGAAGTTTATTCCGAAATGGTCACATTTAAATTTGGTAAGGATCTGATGAAAAACTTCGTAGATAAGTCAAAGTCAAATAAATATATTTATTCAACTAGGCCAAAAAGCGGACCACTTTTGAACGTCAAATAATTAAAATTAAAATTTACAAGTAATAAAAATTGATTCTACCGTGCACGATATACAACGAAACTCTTCAATAAATGACGGCAAATCTCTCGGGATTGCTGCAATCGTATGTCTGTTTATAGTTTACACCATTTCATAACATAACATCACGGTAGTATGTTCTAAACGGGTACGCAGATGTGTACAGTTCACCCTGGTACACTCTCATTCTACCGGTTATGTTCAAGTTACGTGTTATTTGGGTAATCTATTCTGGCATCACTGTGGCCATTATAGGTACCTAACTATAGAACTTGTCCATTATGTACCACTAAAAAGTGAAAAATAAAAAGCTTTTTAACAAGAAATTAAAACCGACTTCTAAAGCAAAACACTAGAAATCTGTTCCTGTTTTCGTTTCTTGACACCGACATCCGAAATTGAAGTTATTTTTCGATTTGTAGTGTTTTTATTTGGAACTAGCTGTCCCACGCGGCTTCGCTCCCGTTATCTGGCTACCTACCTACACATTTACCCTACCTACCCTACCGTACCTACACTACATACATGATTGTTGTGTAACTTTAACCGCTTACGCAGCGCACGCAACGGAAGCTCTCAAAAAGGAATAATTTTGCCCGTTTTTGCAACATTTCCATTTATGCTCCGCTCTTATTGATCGTAGCGTGATGTTATCTAGCCTATAACCTTACTCGATAAATGGACTTTCCAACACAAAAAGAATTTTTAATTCCAACCAGTAGTTCCTGAGATTAGCGCGTTCAAACAAACAAACAAACTCTTCAGCTTTATAATATTAGGTTGTATTTTTTTGTAAAAAGTTTTTATAATGTAGATCCGACATAGAACCAAAGTGCCAACTTAGTTCACAAAATAAACAAGTATCCGGTAATTAGTAGCTAATCCAATTTGAAGCACTATTGCATCCTTTTAAGCTGAAACATGGCGTACTTATGTAATTGTGGAAACATTAAAATAATATGGTTCTATGGAGATATTCTCATGATGGAACTAGAAGTTGCCCATAGTT
Organism: Orthosia gracilis; assembly: GCA_947562075.1. Taxonomy (NCBI): domain Eukaryota; kingdom Metazoa; phylum Arthropoda; class Insecta; order Lepidoptera; family Noctuidae; genus Orthosia; species Orthosia gracilis. The sequence goes on from OX387266.1 coordinate 56,241,540, forward strand.
CTTATCTTATCTTGTGGAGGGTCCGAGAAATACCTTGGACACTTCGACCCATTGGGATCTTTTGTGGTCCCCTAGATAACCTACTCCTCCCCAATGAACCCTCTCTTCATGAGTTTTACAACGTAACTAGGAGATATGAGCCTATAGACTTCTGGTCTTGGATATCCAACCCCTAGGAGACTCATTCGCTTACCAGCCAGTGCATCACATATGCACAGAAGGTGCGCCATGCGTTCCGTATGTTCCCCACACAACCTGCACATAGGTGTCGCGGTTAGACCCATCCTCATGAGCATGTTGTTGGTTCTAAAGTGGCCAGTAAAGGCCGAGGTAGCAAATTTGCCCCCTGCTCATATTCCGAATGCATTCCCGTGCTTGAACGTAGAGCCCAGGAATCTTTTGGCCATAGTAACTCTTCAACTAGACAAAATTACACCATCGTGTTTGAGCTTAAGGAGGTGTATCGACAAGTGGTATTACATTTGGTACTCTTTAGTCCATTAAAACCAAATAAAAAAAATATATTTTTACCTTGGATCGTCACCGCCACAGCCGCAGACATAAATCTAAATAGATAACGCAAGTCCCTCCATCCGGATAAAAACCAAGCGTGGCACTTTTTCACAAACAATTTAAAAACTTTGCTTACCAATGAAAGAAAACATTTCCAATACCTCGGCCAACATCTCTATTCATTCTTTACAGCTCAATATGGCATAAAAAGGCATTTTTCTAGACTTTAGTGGATATCCGGTGCCGATAATGCTTAATGAAAAGCTCAGATTACGATCATTGATCGTAACTTTACTCCGTTTTTGGCACGCGAAATACATACAATCGCGTCATCTAGTTAGATTTATGTCTGTGGCCACAGCACTGAGCACTGAGAACATATAATTAATACTATATTTTTTTATTATTCACAGGCGGCCCACCCCCTCTAATCAAGCTACCGATTAAAGAAAAATTTAGTCCTATCAAGAGAGAACATTCAGACTCGTAAGTATATTGCTGTATTTACTACAATTAAAACAAATATTTAAATGATCCTGTCTCTGAAGCTGGTTTTAGAAACCGCACAATCCTAATATCACTTCCTCTCTTTCTTGCTACTAATTCTACTTCCTAAAGTTTCAGTCAGATAACCAAAAATATAAAAATTATTGATCCTACTTTTACCAAAAAGTATATAGGTTTTTTATCCTGGTATAATGTTACTTCGACACGGTGTAATGTTGCACAACCACCTGCATCTTCCACGACTTGAACGAGGTCAAGGACAGAGCTATTTAGGTGGTCAAAATAATTTTTATCGCATCTATTCAAAAAGAGCTAGTTTATTCCTCGTAAACAGGGACCAAAATAGCTTATTAATACCTAGGGACTAAAAGTGATATGAATTTGGAATGTGGATATTACTAGTAAATTTTCCAATCAGCAAAGAGATAAATTACAAACCATGCGGGAACAATGTATTGAATAAGCGACTGGCTGAAAAATTACGCGTCAAATGAAAAAAAAAGGTTGATGAAAAATAAACAACACGCGAAATTAAATGCTTTCTGCCTTCGTTCGTAGTCGTTTCAAATTCAGATTTCAGAATTATAAAAAATGAGTGTGTCTTCCTCAAGTGAAAGTATTATAATCAAGTTTCTCAAAAACTACATCCTGAGACACCGTTTTCTGAGACTATTACTAATTCCCAAGATGTAAATAAATCTGCAATTGTAACGGATAGTACAATTGTTACGATGCACTAAGCCTAGCCTCTAATTATTTTGTTTTATGTCTTATGGTTCTTATTTTTATGTAAATAAATAAACATAACGTTCTTGTTCATAAGTTGCACTTACTTATTTTCTCATAGAGGGTGATAAAAAGTAGAATGTCCACCTCGGGAGCAACACTGTTTTAAGCTCGAGTGACGTACTTTGAATCCCTCGCTGCACTCAGGATTCTACTTTAGAACCCCTCGCTACGCTCAGGATTCTCCTCTAGAATCCTTCGCTCCGCTCTCTATTCAAAAAAACACTCTCGCCTTTAAAATAGTTGTTTGCTCCCTAGGTAAACAATCTACTATTAAGTACAATCGACAAGCATAGAACAAGTAAAATATAAAAATTTTAAAACCTACACATTTTTATTGCATGCTACATTATTTATCTAGTAGTAGACACGCTTCGATCGACAATCTATTGAACACGTTATTATGAATAAGAATAGAATAAGAATAAGAATAAGAAGTTTTTATTTGTATAGAATGTAGGTATTACAATAAGATGTTAACAAAAGTTCAAGAATCCTTGTACATCCTGCCTTTCGGCATGCAAACATTTATGGGTAGACACCGGTACATACATATGACATAGCAGGTTATCAGCGTAGAAAAAAACGAAAATATGTTCCTATATACTATCACAAGTCATCATTCAAAAAATCGGATATAGAATAGTAACATTTTTGCAACAATAAGTCAGTTAGTCGCTTTTTGAATATTCTAAATGGTTGTTCTTTTATAACTTCAGGTAACTTATTGTATATCTTTGGCGCCATACACATAACGCTTTTTTTTAACAGTGTGGTGTTATAGCTACCTGTGTGCAATAAATTTTGATACTGAGATCTCATACAATTTGTCCTCTTTCGTATCTCACGTAACGATGGAAACAGATGCGGGTTGCTTTTTACAAAAATGGCTATTTCTAGAATGTACAGACATGGGAAGGTTAGTAATTTATGTAATTTGAAAATAGGAACACAGCTGTCCGTAACATGTAAGTTAAAAATTGACCTAACACATCGTTTTTGGGCCTTGAAAATGTTTTCTCTTTCACTACTATTACCCCAGAATATGATGCCAAACCTCAACGTTGAAATAACGAGGCCATGGTAAGCAACAAGGACTGTATTGGTATTAACTTTTTTAGATAGGTTGTATAACATATAGGCGAAAGTACTTAACTTTTTACAAATATATTCAGCTTGAGATTTCCATGTTAATTGATTGTCAATTAATATTCCCAAAAATTTAGCTACCTTAACATTTTCAATCTTATGACCATTATAATTGACGTTTAAGTCTTTGGGATTAATTCGTTGGTAGAAATGCATGATATTAGTTTTTTGTATATTTATTTTTAAATTATTGTAATCAAGCCAGTTTACTATAGATTTAAGAGTGTTGTTAATATCATTTTCATAGTTTTCTTTAATTGTGCATTTAACTAGTGCTGTACTGTCATCAGCAAACAATATGATTGGATGGTCTATTTGAAGTGGAAGGTCGTTGATATAAATTAAGAATAAAGGCGGACCGAGAACGCTTCCTTGAGGGACGCCATATTTAATGTTTCTATAAGAAGATCTGAATTTTATTTCACGTTTTGTATTCAAACAAATATCAGAAATTTCAGTATACTGCATACGACCAGTAAGATAGGATTTAATTAAATTTAATGCATTTCCTCGAATTCCGTAAGCTTGAAGTTTGTTTATAAGTGTCTCATGATCTACGTAGTCAAAGGCCTTTGTCATATCCGTGAAAATGGCGCAAACTGGTGTTTTGTTATCTACGTTCACCATTATAGTTTTTAATAAATCGAATATAGCCATATTGATGTTTTTATCTTTACGGAAACCTTTTTGTTCGTCACAAAGTAGGTTAAATTTTGTCAAATAATTGTAAATTTGTTCATATATAATTTTTTCTATTACTTTAGAGAACACAGGAATAAGAGCAATGGGTCTGTAATTTGACATATTTTCTTTATTGTTTTTTTTATGAAGAGGTTTTACAATTACTGTTTTGAGACTCTTAGGAAATACCCCGGAAGATATACTTGCATTAATAATATGACTTAAAGGACCAGAAATCACATTAGAAACGAACTTTATGACTTTAGTGGAAATGCCGTCGTAACCAAAGCTCTTTTTATTTTTCAATGATCTTATTACCCTTGATACGTCTTGCGGTACAACTGGGGACATGAAAAACGAATTTGGATTATGATGTATGTCCTTTACACGATGAGATGCAGATTTCGGTGAATCCGAGACTTGATCGACGAAAAAATCATTAAATGATTCAGCTATATCTTTAGGGTTAGTTATTATGACACCATGATTATTTATCTTAGAGATGGGTTCATTAATATTATTATTGTTGTTTATTATATGCCAGGCTGTCTTTGATTTGTTTTCCGAGTTTAAAAGTAAGTGGTTGTTTTGAGCTTTTTGAGTTAATTTGACGATTTTTTTAAATTTTTTGGAATAATTACGAAATTTTTGTTTATTTTCCTCTGTGGGTTTTATTCGTTGCTGCCACAGTAGGAAGCGCTGTCTTTTACTGCATATACGAATACCCCGTGATATCCATTTAATTGATTTTCCAAATTTAACAGTTGTGTATTTTATGGGGAAGCACAGATTGTATAGTGAAAGAAACAAATCCAAGAACATATCATATGCTAAGTTTGGATCCTCGCTATTATATACCTCTGAAAAAGTTAATGATAGCAGATGGTTTTTAAATTTGAGTAGATTCTCACCCGAAATATCTCGTGTACTTTTACGCCAAGATTGTATCTGAAATGATTTATTAACTTTGATTTTGAGAATTTGCGCTGTGTGATCAGACAATGCTAAGTCTATTACTTCCCATTTACATTTTTGTCTGTAATTGTGAGCAAAATTATCTAAACAAGTGTTACTGTTAAGCCTGGTGGGAACATTTATTTCTAATTTTAGGTTATAGCTCAGGAGAAAACATTCGAGTTCCAATGTAAATCTATTTCTCAACATTGTATTTATGTTGAAATCACCACACAATACTATTTTAGAGCCATTTTTAGTACATATAATTTTTAAAATACTGTCTAAATTTTCATAAAATTTGCTTAGGTTACACATTTTAGGAGGTCTATATATACATAGAACGATGACATTTTGTTTAACAAGTTTTATGGCACAACATTCAATTATACCTGTTACAGAGTATCTCATTATGTCTGGTAGTTCCTTGTATTCAAGCCCTTGTTTTATCAATATGCACGCTCCTCCGCGCTTTATGTTATTTCTAGAGTAACATGCTGCTAATTTATAATTTGGAATGCGTAACAGTTTCTCTTGTCCAGACATTATAAAATGCTCTGTTATACATAAGACATCAATGTTCATTTGTTTGGATAGTAGTTCTTGAATGTGAACTGTTAATATATCTGATTTATTTAAAAGACCAGCTATGTTTTGGTGCATTATATAAAAGTGATCAGACACGAAAAAAATCAGAGTTTGTGTTTACAATGGGGTCATTATTAAGGTTAAATTCTGATTCGATATACATACAAGATTCTTCTCGGACAATGGTAGTTAGCATTAGTATATTACTCATTATAGTTCTCATACCATGATTATTAAGTCTTCCAGTAATTTTTGAGAACATAGTGGCATCATAGGATAAATTAAGATTAGAGTCTAGTAGCGTAGCATAGTTGTATGTATGAATGTCCAAATAAAGTAGATTACTAAACATCTCAATACGGGAATTAAACATTACGGAAGATGTAAAGAATTTAAATGTTGGTAAGCAAATAATTATATTTGTGTGTTGAATTTTTCTTAAAGATGATCTTATCTCTAAAATTAAGTTTAAATAGTTCATAGATTTTTGAAAATCCTCTTCTCCGATCATTATGACACAGAAGTCATTTTTTGTAAAATCCACTAATTTAGTATGTAAATCACTAAAAAGCTGCATAATTCCGCTGTTTGGAAATAGATAGTGACATATCTGTGAGTTGTTAAAAGTTTCTTCAGCAATAGGTAAGATCTTATTCGTTTTGTTAGCACTGACAATGCATAATCTATTTATTTTTAAGGATTGGCTGCTTTCAGTTGTGTCAGGTATCCAAACATCACTGTGAGGCGACGATGTGATTTGTTCTTTGTTTACTTCTTTTGGTGGGTGAATTTCTTTTAAGACTGACTTTGTTTTCTTTTTAGACTTGTTACGTGGGGTCGCGATTTTAAGACTTTTGCAAGGATTGTCAGTTTCCATAGTTAACTCTCTTGATGCTTTTTTTAGAATTTCATGTTTGGACATTATATCATTTAAAGCTTTTTTAAGTTCACTATTTTCGATAGATAAATTATTGATTTCATCATGTGCAGAGTTCAGTTGCAAAGTCAGTTGTTCAATTTGTTGTTTATATTCTTGGACTTGAGTGAAGTTTTCATCTACCGATGTGTTTGGTAAGCTACTAGTGGTGCCATCTAGGTTTGAATGGTTCATACTATTATCAGACGACATTGCTGTTTCAGATAGTGTGCGTGTTTTTCTAAACGTTATGTTTTCGAAGAAATTCATTGTATCTTCAAATTATTTACTTAAAAAAACTTTAGAAAAGACTTTGTCTTCACTGGGGTTTGAACTCCCGGTCGCTATGCGCATGGGTTGCCTACCAGTCTCTTGGCCGACTAGACCAGCTGATAACTATTTCGTTTGACCAAATTATACTTCGATTGGTTATATTTATAAATTTAGAATCGGGTATGTCGTTAAAATTCGAATATTTTTTTCCATTGACGGTTATCAATTTGTAAAATTTCGATACACTTTTTTATCACTTTTCGGTACTTTACACTGTTAATAGTCTGAGAAAACACTGTATTTGGAGATAAAATGTTAGTTATTTTGTTGTTTTGATGAAGTAATCACAGCAATGACAAAGTTGATGTCTTTGCCAAAAGTGTCAGCACTTGTTTACTTGAAATGCTTAAAACTTTTTAATATCCATATATTAGCACTGGATAACACTGTCACTTAGTTATTGAAGTTCACTTTAACTGTTGAACTGTTTAGATTACGTAATAACTATAAAGACTATTTTTAAAAACATAAATAATACGGAGCTGATGTTTACGCGGCAACTCTAATATGATACGATATCTTGCGAAAACACTCCGATTCAATCAGTAAAACGCCCATAACTTTAGAACGGCTGAACCGTTTTTCTTCAAACATAAATAGGAACACTCTCGATAAAGTCACCTTTCAAACAAAAAAATCAAATCGGTTCATCCGTTTAGGAGTTGTAATGCCACAGATAGATACACAAACACACAGGTACACGCTTCAAACTTATAACACCTCTGTTTTTCCGTCGGCGGTTTAAATGAATTTAATTTAACAGTCCATTTCAAGTATTTTGTTTTGTTTACAGAGACAGCCCCAGCCCAAAGCGACAGCGGCTAACGAGTGCAACAGAACACACGGACGATGAGACGCTGAATCCTATGCCTAGTATTATTAAATCGTAAGTTATTTGAGTTTTAACACTAAAATTTTTTTTTTTTTTTTAAACAATATTTTTTCGCATTCTTCTCAGCAAACCCTTTCATTTGATACCCATATTATGGCAGTGCACAAAAAATAACTAGGTCGCCATCTTGAGAATGATGTCACTTAGCTAACCATGCATTAAAAAATATCCAAACTAAACATGTATGCAAAATTTCATGTTAATCGGTGGAGGATAACGGGCTTTAAAATTCAGTTGCAAGATTTGATCCGAACACACTTACATACATACATTGCAAGTTAAATAAAAGCTTGTAAAATACACGCAAGTACATGTTATACACTTTGAAAGGTGAATAAGATATGGGCGATTCTCTGTAACCTCGTAATCGGCTGTCCCAACCGATTTTTTCGACAAGTAATTAAATTATTTAAAAAAAAATCACTTATAATGAAACTTTAACCCCGAAACCTTACGGGCCCTTTGCTTTTAGAACCATAAGTATTTTAATTTTTTTTCTAGACGTGATAGAAGCTCTAAAAATACAGTCCCCTGGCTGTCCCCATCACTGCATTTCCACCTAGAAATGAGATTTACGAAGAAGTTATTGAAACTACATACATTTGGCAGTTAATACCATAAAGAAAAATAATTAAATTATATTATTTTCGTAAAAAAAGCTCTCGTTACGAATTTTATTTATTTAGTGAACTCCTGTAAACTTTGTCCCCAAAATTTTCATACAGTCCCCTGCCAAAAATTTAAATCCATAATAAAAACAAACTATAACATTTACGAACATTTTTTTGAGTGAAACGAAACGCAATTGCTGTGAAGTTGGCAACCTTGCCGAATGCGGCGTTGAGACGCCATTTTGTTTAGTGTCAGAGCGTCATTTGTGAGGTGAACACGCGCTTGGACCGCTACCACACACAGTCCTCTGGTAAGTCATAATATGTATGTTGATTACTTTAATAATCTCTAAATAAAGTTTATTGTTATATTATTTATGTCTCAATTAGTCGGTAGATTCTTAAAAAACTATTTTACAACAATTTTGTAAATATTGTGAAATCTAACCAAAATACACAGTCCCCTGGCAACAGTCCTCTGCCTGAAATTGCAGCAGGGGACTGTTTTACACAACAGGGGACTGTGTATTTTGCGTATTGGTTATTGTTTTTATGTATTGTTTGTGTAAATTTATCCGCTAATCTGTTTTATTAATGTAAGAATCATCAAAGTATCATTGTTTGCTTAGCATTATTTTCCTTTATAAACTTAAATTATTGTACACAGGCTAATCGAACGCACGTGATATGGTTCCTAAAAAGAATAAGTTATCCCGAGAAGAATTACTACAGAAAAAGAGAGAAGCAGAGCGATTACGTTACCAAAGAAGAAAAATGACCCTCAAAAGAGAGAAGAAATAAGAGAAAAGGAGAAGTTGAAGTACCAAAAGAAAAAAGAAAAAGGTTTGCGGAAGTTAGTAAAGGATATGACACCTCGTGAGCACAGAGCTGCCTTAAACAAGTGGAAAGAATATTGTACCGTATACCGAGTCAAAAGACAAAGACTGAATGCAGCACTAACACTTGTACGAGAAAATACGCCGTTATCAGACCCAGAAGCAGATACTCCGCCTTCAAGACCCGCCAGTCCAGTTCCATCTCAAATATCTCCAGCTCCGAGCCCAGCAGTTTCCAGTGCTAGTCTACAGCAAAGAAAAAAAGAAGCCAAAAAGCGACGACAGAAGTTTAACAGGGAAAGAAATGAAAAGAACGCACGTTTAGAGAAAAAACTTGAGAAGTACAAAAAAAGGTTAGCGAGATTTGAAAGAAAAAACAAAAAGAACGTTGAAGATACGCCTAAGACAAAGATGTTAAAAATGTTAGACGAGCCTGATCAAAGAAAAGAAGTAGTCAAGAAAGCGTTGTTTGGCGACGTCATTCTAGTAATTATATTAATAATTGTATTTCAATGAATACTGAATAAAGCATTTAATTATTGATAGTATTAATAATATGACTATGTTGATCTCAGTGAGTACAAACTGTTTCTAGCACTTAAGGTTAATTTTTTATATGAATGTTTAAGGAAAATTGTTATTTCTGTTAATTTTTTACAAAGAAATTTTGTTTACTATTGATGCGAAAATATGCTATAAAAATAATAAATAATTGATTATTGTAAAATGACTTTTTTTAAAGTACAACAGTCCTCTGACTCACTTAACAGTCCCCTGTCATGACTTTTTGGAAAATCGCTAAAAACTCGGAAAATATGAATAAATTCAGTGGGCCTCCTTATCTAACTAAAATAATAGTCAATTTTCTTCGAAATAGATCACGGTTTTTTGGCAAATGTTAAAAATAATTGCCAGGACAGCATTTATATGGGACCTGTACGAGCTTACAGAGAAATGCCCATATAGTAGTTTATGCTATGGTCATATAATAGGGGTTATTAAAACACGAGCGTGATAATAATAACACGCGAGTGTTTTTATACCTAATTGTATGCCGTTGCATACACTATTTTATCTTCACTCATACGGTTGAAATAAAACAAAAAAGGGAAATGGAAAAAATATGTGGTATGGCGGGCAATTTAGATTCATTCCGCATGACAGCGCAGCGCGCGCTTCTATTGACTATGACACTACTTTTCTACATTTAGCCCATAATTGCTTGCTGCATTAAGTCCGCCTATGTATCACCAATGTACATGAAGTTTAAATAAATAAATAAATACGCGCCAATAAATTAAAAAGTAAAACTGTGCTATAAAAATTAAAAAGTTATTTTATAATGCAGTTGTTTGAAAATCGAAGGAAAATGTTGCACTGTAATGTTAATTTTTTTAATTTTACCTATCCAAGAATATAAAGTCCGTGTTTATAGAATATTTTTTTGAATTCATAATTGGAACATTACGTTGTGAGTGTAGATAAAATCTTTTAGGGTGCATTTAATGTTAATAAGTATTCAAATGGTGTGCCAAGTTCTTGTACTTTTTAGTACCTCATGCAAATAGCCTCTGGTCTTGCAACAGACCGAAAACGTAAACTCAACTCTTTTCTTCCTTTTCCAGAGAAAGCATTCAAGATTGGCAACATGGGAACTTAGTAAGTATTTTGTTTAAATATTTGTATCGATGAACGGAACGCTACTATTTGACGGGGACAATTAGTCCCAGTCAAATATTAGCGTTTCGTACCATCTCAAACCTACTTGAGAAAAAATTTCACGCTTTCAAAAATAATCTTTATTGATATGTGTTTTAATTTCAACTTTAACGGATATATGGACAAACTAAGACGGATACTTGACCAATGTTAACGGGGTATTAGGTCCAACCAAGTCGGCAAACGCTAATCGTATTCGATTTTAAATATTTAGTATTCGATTTTAGCAATCAGCTGTTTTTTTTTTGGCACAAGTCGATACATTGAAAGAAACATTCGATTTATTAAATTTTTAGTGAGTTGGTTTTTGCACAAATAGTGGCTTTGATTGATATCTAATGCCTGGAAATTGTTTGGGTGGTAATGAAAAATCAACATAGTGTATTTCAGTAAATATTCGTCCAAGCCTTCAAGTATCCGTCCAATATCCGGCCAACCTTCCCACTACCTCTAAACACAGCTGTACATTCTCTGCTCTTCTATTGTGAGTGTATGAGCCCCAGGATATCAGTGCCGAGTGCATAAGTGAATTCGTCAAGACAAAGAGTTTGACCCCATCAATCGACCAATAACATAGACGGAACCGGACACCTTTGCCTTGCCGAATTCACTTACGCAATTAGGCTGCATGTCTACTTTTAGGGTCTGATGATGAATGGGCTGATGCGTGGGTGCATATCTGGCCAATCTAAGCTAGACATTCAGTCAACCTAAGCCAGATATTCGCCTAAACTAAGAATGATTCTAGGCCAGATATACAGTTAAATTAAACATAGACAATTTTTACAAAATATCCGTCCAAGCCTTTAAATATCCGTCCAAATTTCGCTTAATATCCGGCCAATCTTCCCCACCACTACTAAACACAGCTGTACATTCCCTACTCTTCTATAGCCAGTGTATGAACCTCAGGACATCAGCGCCGAGCGCGTCGTCGGCTGGGGCATGCGGTCGGCTTCGCGGTCTACCTCCAGGGACGCGTCTGACGATGAGTGGGCTGATGCTCCCGCCGATATAGGCTCCTTCTTGCATACCAAGTTGAGGGTGGACGGGGATAACAGTGCGGGTGAGTTACTTTGTTACCAAGTGTTTTAAGCAGTACCGAGATTTTAGATCAATGGGAAGTTGGCGATGGATGATTATGGAACTTCCTTTTCTAAATGGACAAAAGTTAGATTCACATTATCATGTCGAGGATTGTCGGGGCGTGGAATACAGCAATCGAATGCATCCGTTCAAGTCTATCTCGTAAGGAGTTTTGTAGCCAATCAAATGCGTCAGACGATGCCAGGACACGACACATCACCGTAATGTCAACTAGGCTAAAGTCTCATCTTATTTTTTTTTTTTTAAGAAATTTTGCCCCACATTACGAATTTCTGCCTGTATCGGTGGTGCGTTTACGAACATTTAAACTCAGACACCCAGATCCGGAACTATCTGTAGGTCATACAAATATTTCTTCCGCGCGGGAATCGAACCCGCGACACGCAGCACAGCAGCTGATCGCTCAACCACTGCGCCAACCGTGTCGTCGTCTTAATTTTAAATAATTTCATTATGTTAAAGTCAAACAAGCAATCTTCCAACTACTAACTCAAAACTTAATTTGACTAGGGTAGGGTTTCTGAAAACGTCAACAATTCTGTCTGTTCTAAAGGCATTATCCACCATAGCACGGATACAGCACTTCGTGCATGGGTTCGGTACCTGTAAGAACCAAATATTTGCAATTAGTTGTTTATCAGTGTTCAAATAAGTCTTTTAGTTGACTACAAAACAGGACACATACCAGGTATAGATCACTGTACCGTCAAACAAGTCTCTTCATAGCTACCAGTCTATGGCGTACCATAGACTGGTAGCTATGAAGATACTTGTTTGACGGTCCTGTTTTATCATTTTGCAACGCCGACTTCCAAAGCCGACTTCTTTGGAAGTCGGCGTTTTTTTTTAAATATATTTTTTTAATTTTATCTTTGCAAACCGATACTGTTTCGTATACTAATTGTTAATGACCAAAACTTAACTATGTATGTGCAATCATTATCTAATCTTATACCCTGTTCTATATAGATGAGGAATCAAACGAAAGCGTCCCGACGCGACAGTCGGCTGCAGCATCGTCGTCGTCGTCAGCGGCGGCGTCATCTGTGTCCGCCGCAGAGCTGCGCGTCGAGCTCGCCAAGGCACAGCTGTCGCAGATCACTCTAAAACGTAAGTTTACAACATCTGCATGACCTTTAGCCACAGTAGTCCTTCATCGCGACAGGTCTTGAGCGTCATTGCGATTGTCGTCGCTTCTGCCAATACGTCATCTGGTTTGACGGGGACGGCCATGCTTCCTTTTTCCTTGAGGATTCCAATCCAAGGCCTGTTTAGGAATGTGATCGGAATCCCTCCCAAGCGTGTGACCAATCCATCTCCATATATGACGCTTGGCTTGGCTATGGCTCTCGTGGCATCTCTCCAACAGCTCTCGACGGCCACTGCTAGAGACGAAAAAAAAAAGATAATTTATATGTCGCAGCCATCTGGTTGAATTAGCCAGCTATATTTAATGCGTAGGCCGATAGTTAATTGAACTAAAATCATTCAACGTTTAACGATTTGGTGTATTGAAAGTCAGCCCTTTGAACAACACTTTGCGCTTAGTGATCATTACACGGTCATACTTAATATTATTAGCAATGGAAAGAAGAAAGAATATATTTATACAACACTAGCTTTGCCCCGCGGCTTTGCTCCCGTGGCGCACCCCACAGTACCCGTTATCGTCATAAAAATAGCCTATGTCAATCCGGAATAATGTAGCTTTCTATAGGTGAAAGAATTTCTTAAATCGGTTAAGTACTTTTTAAGTTAATCCATTACAAAAAAAAAACAATTAAATCTTTCCTCCTTATAATATTAGTGTAGATGACACACAAAACTCCAAAAATCGCAAGTTAAATTCCTGTTTTTATTTATGCTTGAGTCCGATTTACTAATAAAACGTATGTTTTTATGACTTACAGCTCCATCAGGGCCTAAGGGTGCTCAAGTGGACCCTCGGTTCACGGACGTGGTGAAGCTGAGCGACTACCTGCAGCACGGGAGACGGCCGCAGTTCTGGGAGGAGAACTACGTTCGAAGGGTAAATAATAATAAGTGTTCTTATTTAGACCCGGTCATGACGTCCCATTCCAACGGAGACAGGAGATATTATAAGCACACAAGTGTTAGCAAGACACAGGTACACAGGACCAACGGCTTAACACAAGGAAAAATCGCAATGCCTCTTTAGATACTCGCCGAGTACAGACGAACAGGCACGAAAACGAGTAAGTAAACACCCTATTCGGGAGTATTCGTTACTCGCCACGAATACTCGCGAATGTATTTTGACGCGAATCAAAGGATTGCGCGTGCGCAGTGTTTGCATATTCGTCATTGTTCAGTTGACTCGTGAACTTTGTAACGAGCGGTCGTTTCAAACGGTTTATTTTTATACGATGGATTTGGATGTATTGGACAAACGAAAATACTTTAAAGTTTATAGACGTTTACCAGGGACAACCACGTGATAAGGGTACTTAAACATCGGTTGTACAAAGATGAAAAAGCCATTAATGATGCTTTTATCCGTATAATAACATTTTCATCTTTTTTTGGGTTCCGTACCCGAAGGGTAAAAACGGGACCCTATTACTAAGACTCCACGATCCGTCTGTCTGTCTGTCTGTCCGTCTGTCACCAGGCTTTATCTCATGAACCGTGATAGCTAGACAGTTGAAATTTCACAGATGATGCATTTCTGTTGCCGCTATAACAAAAATTACTAATAACAGAATAAATAAATATTTAAGTGGGGCTCCCATACAACAAACATGATTTTTTTGCCGTTTTTGCGATAATGGTACAGAACCCTTCGCGCGCGAGTCCGACTCGCACTTGGCCAGTTTTTTTGGCTGTAAATAGACATAAACCCGTAGCAGCCAGTCGCACGTCATCCATGTGTGAAAGTTCTATGTTAACTGAATATAGACAAATACATAGACGGCAGTCGTATTGCGAAAGTGAACACGGCAACGCAAAGAGTTTTACCGCTATCCAATCGACCAATCACATGCGAGAGAATGACGCGATTTGGATTTCCGTCTGTGTGATTGGTCTTTAATTAAATAACCTCGAATTATGACTTTTTACTAAGGAAATTCAGTCTGCGCTCTCTGCCCAATCCAATATCCTCTTAAGAACTTATTATTTCAGGAGTCCTCTCCTCTTTTTCTTTCTTAGATAATGATTTCTTCTAATTTTTCCAGGTAATGGAAGCAGTACGCCTCAAAGAGTTGGAGATGAAGCAGGCGGCGGAAATCCTCGGCGTCAGCTATGGAACACTTTACGGACGATACCGAGACGTATACGGATGTATCAACAGGCCCTATCGGTGAGAATTACTAGACGCTTTTAATTCAAGTTATTTTGAACCATGTGTGGTGCTGCTATAGTATTGGTTTTGCTTGGCAGTAGTGGTCATTGACCACCTTAATTTTTTATGTCAAGCTATTTTGAACCTTGTGTGGTGTAACAATAGCTATTGGTTTAGCATGGCAATAGCTGTCATTGAACCCATCATCATTGACGTTCTTTTTTCAATATAAGGAAATTAGAGACAAATTTGTCTTTAATCGATTTTTTTATTTATGAAAACTCCCTCATATCTTATTCGATCGGGGGGTACCTTCAAGGAGGTGTAAAGGATCCTTCTGTTCTTTATTGCATCTTCGCAAGATGGTGCTGAGAGTATTTGTCGTTCTTTATTATATTTGTCTTTTTGTGTCCGGATGCCGACGAATACTTACCGGATACTTAAAATAGGCCGGATATTTAATATTTTTCCCCATGGTCGTGACAATCTAAGAAGTCGGTTTTGACAGCTATAAAAATACTTAATAATAATTAAACTTGATGCTTACGAATGTTACTCGTTATTATAGTGTACTAGCTGTTCCCCGCGGCTTCGCTCCCGTGGACCACCCCACAGGACTCGTTTTCGGGATTTTAAAAATAGCCTATGTCACTCAGGAATAATGTAGCTTTCTATTGGTGAAAGAATTTTTAAAATCGGTCCAGTGGTTTCGGAGCCGATTCGGTACAAACAAACAAGCAAAAAAATCTTTCCTCTTTATAATATTGTTATAGTGTATAGGTAACATAGTAATTAATTAAGATTATGAATTTGATTTCTCAATGTCTTACGTACAAAGTTATCGCGGCATGTAAAATGAGAAACGTCATCGGACTTCTTAGATTGTCACCATTATAGTCATCAAATTTAATTTTATCCACCTCGATTGCCTTTCAAATTCCAAACTATCTGTCATTATGATTTCAGAATATCAAACGGTAGCTCATCATCCCCCAATCCTCTGACCCCCAGGGCGGTGAGAGACTTCTGGCAAGCGAAGGGTCCCTCCGAGGTGCTGGACCGGCTGCAGAGAGGAGAGATGTCGCTGGATTCTGCTGCGTCGGCGCTGGGCGTCAGCATCAATAACCTGGCTGCGCATCTGGCTGACTTTGGGGTGCCGGAGAAAGGTACAGTCAAAGTCAAAATTCTTTATTTCAATTAGACCATTAAGCGGCACTTTTGAACGTCAAAAATTTAAATTATAATGTAATAATAATTGCTTTTACCGTCCATTCGGGAAATTAGCTTGTTATAGAGAATAATAGACAAAAAATTCTATTCATACTTTAAAAAAAAAAGTGTTTTACAACATACATTAATTCATATAAGTGAGAACGATGTTCCCAGACTAACACTAATATACTGCGTATAGGTATAAAGTATTACAAGCACTAACAGGTAAATTCGTTCATTTGATAAATAGGAACATGGTTCTCACATACTTTCAAACATTGCAAACATAGGTAAGTTACCTAATTCTACAACAATGGAACAGTGTGTGAGTCAATTTCTTAAATAATAATATTATATTATATTTATATTTTTAGCCTATCCTGTCCCACTGCAGGGCCTAGGGCAAAGGCTTAAATAATAAGAGAAGAAAAAAATTAAATACTATAATTATGAAAATATCTAAAACCTTTAAACGAGCAATTCTTTTATATATATATAATCTGAATCTCGGAAACGGCTCCAACAATTTTCATGAAGATTAGTATGCGGGGGGATTTCATTTTTAGAAAACGTCGTTTTCTTTATTTTCACCCGAACAGAGCTCGGTCACCCAGGTACTATAAATTAACCAGGTATGTCAGATACTCATAAGCACAACCTTTTTTTTTGGTGGGTAAATTCTCATAGATACCCTTCATCGAACGGAAGGTTATATCAGACTCAAACAGGCTAAAACCCCTATAGTTATTAACGCTACCATGGTTTGGGCATTTGGAGACAGGAAATAAAAAAAAAAAACGTACTGTGTCAAAAACCAGTCAGCCGAGCTTTTTTTTTATTTATTATAGGCTCGCGCTTGACCACTGTCTCACATTTTTGAACCAAACTTGGAGAAAGACCCTGTTTTAAAAAAAATCTCTTATATTTTTCTTACCTCTTAAAACAAAAGTGATTAAATAATAATTGTTGTTCAAAATTTCATCCAGATCCGTTCAGCCGTACTGGCATAAAGAAGTAACAAACATACACACTCACAAACTTTCGTCTTTATAATATTAGTGTAATAAAACTAGTATTAAGATTAAGCCAAATGCACTTCACTCACAAAGAATATTTACTTCCAGAATTCGAGCCGATCCCGATCGAGATGGACCCTTCTCTGAAGATGCGCTCGCGCACCTACAGCGCCGGCGCCGCTAAGACTGCGCGTAAGCAACCGCCGGTTACTACGACCACTACTGCTACTGCTAATACTAATGTAGATAAGGTATGTTTGTTTGTTCTCGTTGATAGGCTCTCGTTAGACCACTATCTCACCTGATGATAAGCGATGATGTGGTCGATGGTGGAGCACGCTTACCTAGAAGTTACCTTTAGTTAGTTACCTAAGTCAAGAGTGAATCTCTTGACTTAGGTTATGGGTGGTGTTCTGGATTGCTTTAGGTAGATGGCGCGCTGCAAATCTGTCTTTACTTTTTTGTATGAGGTCGATATTCTTCTCCCTAGAGTAAATAGTACTCTGTGCAGTGAACGCTAGAAAGAATGAAAGAAAAGAAAGAAAAAGTGTTTATTTACCATAAAAACGACATACAACATTTTTGTTTATTTTATTTTTTATTGTTTATTAAAGCTCGATCTAGGTAAGTAGGCTAGGTAGGTTAGTAAGATCGGTAGGTCTAGGTGGTAAGTAGGATAGGTACAGGTAGGTAGGTAAGCAGGGATAGGCAGTTAACGGGAGCGAAGCCGCGGGCACAGCTAGTCATGAATAAAAATGTACCGGGGGTGTTTTAAATTTTACTTGTTTAAATAGCTTGGAAGACATACTTGCTCGCTTTTGGTATGACTACATATAAGCCAGCTAAGGAGTGGAATTCCCTGCCCGAGTCTGTGTTTCCCGATAGCTACAATCTAGGGGTCTTTAAGTCAAGAGTGAAAAGGTTACTTTTAGACAAGCGTGCTTCACCGTCGACCACATCATCGCTTACCATCAGGTGAGATAGTGGTCAAGCGCAAGCCTATTGATAATAAAAAATAAAATTTTAGAAGACACAATGTTGGAAGGCCTCTATCAAGGTGGTCCGACGATCTAGTTAAGGTTGCGGGAATCCGACGGATGCGAGACGCACGGGAATAATCAGTGTGGCGACACTTGGGGGCGGCCTATGTCCAGCAGTGGACGTCTTAAGACTGAAATGATGAATGATTATGAAATTTTCAGCTAAGACTCAAAAGTTGTTGATTTAATTAGGCCATTAAGCGGCACTTTTGAACGTCAATCATTTAAAATTTATAACAATTGTTTCTACCGTCCATTCGGAAAAGTAGCTTGTTATGGAGAAGAACGGACAAGAAACGCCATACTTACCTACTCTTTAAAAAAAAAAGTGTTTTAAAAGTATTTGGTTACATGACATCATTCTTGTTGAAAAAATACATATTTGTGAGAACGATTTAAAAAGACGTGCACGTAAAAGCGTCTAGAGTAAAACAAACAATTAAAAATACAGTAAATAGGTAATTAAAAACAGGCCGAGACACAAGTTATGGCGCCCGTTCACGAACATGACACATGGATCACACCACTTAGCTTAACCATCATGAAGGGAACCGTACAACTCTCATATCATTATAATTTGATTATTTTGTTTTAGCCGCCAATAAAGAAGATTCTAATAGGAACCGTGACGGACGAGGAACCGATACCTGCCACCGTGATAGCCACCGCGCATGATAACAGCAAGCCTGTCGCCGCGCCACAGGCTAGTGAGTATCACATGACATAACATCACGCTCAAGTACACTGAAGGGTTGGGCAGGGGTGTAGCGTCTATACCGTCACGTACGAACTACAAAAATAGGTCTCTTCGCAGAAATTCAACATCGTGCAATCACAATTCTGCAAGTGATTTGAAAATATACAACAGTCCGACCACTATGGGCAGTTGCTCACCAGACTCAAGAACCGTCTGATTGGAGGCAATTTCCGTTTTAATGGAGGCTGCGGAACTTTTCGCCTTGGTCCGCGTTCCTCCATAGAGGCACTTATGAAATTTCGCCAACTCTATCAACCGGGTACTTTGTCATTAAGACTAACGTCTGAATTTAAATGAAAAATCTTTTATTTCAGACAAAGTCCATACGATTAGTAACAATTTACTTAAAAAACTAGTGTTAGTAGGTACAGATATAAAACTAAAACTAAAAAACATATAGCTTCATTTCAGCGTAGAGCTGCATCCATCTCTGCATCGTCGGAGAATCCCACCGATCTGTTGTATGTTTTCGCCACACTGAGAATAGTGTTGGTACCGCCGCGAACACGTGTCATCAGAGAGGCACATCTTTTTCTAATAATGGCGGCGAAACCATCAATTTAGGAATCGAACGCAGTACTTCGTTCTCAACAGTTTTTTTTTTTCAAAACCTTGTTCCAATAGGAATTTCTGCCTGTATCGTGGGTGCGTTTAAATGCTCTTTCTTGACCTCTAGTACATTAATCGTGTTGGTAACTTACCAGTCCGAAGAATACATAATGTCGCCCAGCACTGTATGACTCAATTTCACCCACAGCTGGAAAATGGCCAACGATCCGCGTGGCGTCCATCGACTCCCTACGCGGGGGCGAAGCGCCCACTGCAGCCAGCGGCGCTGCGCCGGCGTCGCCGTCCGCCCTCATGCGCACGCGGCCCGACCTCACGATCGTGGCGGCGCGGCGCCCCGACAAGCCCGACGACGACGCCACGTGATGTCCGCGTCGCCACTGAGGACAGGCGAGCCGTGTTCAAGTGTACAGTGAATATATAGTACTGCTACCCAATGTTCCCTATCGGTTTCCTAGCTTTTTGTAGAAAAATCTTGGTCTTTTACGCAACACGGAGAAACCTCGACGATGCTAGAGACGGTACGTCAAAACTTTCCATACAAACTGTAGCGCCATCTATGCCGCCACATATGATCTAATGTTCTGACATCATACAAAAATCCTGCATCGCGCAAGCAGAGTTTTCGGCGCGATTTGAACACCCCGACAACAACCGCTGAACTGATGTTCGGATCAGACACAACACCCGACTGGTCTGAGGATTCTTCCTTTTCAATGGAAGTTGCCTTATCTACCACGCGGACCCATTACGTGTTGGTCGATGATATATGTCTTCTGCTAGAAGTTGGCATGATGTAAACTTTATATACAAACCAAATGGAAACCTAATTGTTTTCTAAAATAAAAGTAGCATAAATTACTCATTATAACATCAGCTATCTGCTAGTGAAAGTCACATTAAAATTGGTTCAGCCATTTCGGAGATATGACGGAACTAACATATCGACAAAATTTTACAAAATTATTTTTTTGATTTTTGAACAGTATATACATTCATTTGCATTTTGAAAAAAGATGTTATTTTGACATTACAAACATTTTCATATCATTTATTTGTATTGTCTCTAATTGCATTGTCGCGTCGTTTCCGTGTTCTTTTAATAAATGATCAAGATTTTCGTCAAATGTTTGTTGAAAAACCACTACATTACGACTTGTTATGAACGTTTACTCGCTGCGAGTCAGCTAGTGCTAGTGCATTCATCATGTAGATTAAATTCCTAATTATCTAGAAACTATTTTATTTTTACTTTGACAGCTCCGTAATGTCAACATATGTTTGTCTTTTTCCTATATTCCATTGACTTATAGACCTGGAGTGAGTATTCCGTGTCTAAATTTAAGAAAAAAATCTGTGTTCTGTCAAATGTATGGTCAAAAAAGTGTGAGGGAGACAAAGCGAATGTGCGGCCTGTTATTGACTTTTGCTAGAATTGGTCACAGACTGTCAGTGTCGCCTTCTTCGGTACAACATAAATAAGAGATAAGTATTGACCGCACATTCGCTTTATCTCTTTCTGGCAATTTTGAGACGGTAATGCTTAGTCCAGGGGCCGTACTATAACATGTCAACGCCATCATGACTCCACTAAGAAATCATTAAAAGTGTAAATCTTTTTAAAACAAGCTTATGATGGACAGAAACGACGAAAAAATATCGCTTGTCAATACATATCCAATGAGACCAAACATGATGGTGCTATCTTCTCTGGTTGAGGAGTTGCTATGGCCACCTTCCGGCACCATCATGAGACCAGCTTCATAGTACTATATTATTTTAATGATATGCCACCACAGACATAAATCTAACTAGATAACGCAAATCCCTCCATCTGTATCAAAACCAAGCGTGCCACTTTTTCACACACAACTTTGATAGTACTATATGCAATGGTCATATAATAGTGGTTATTAAAACACGAGCGTGGGGTGTGATAATAATAACACGCGAGTGTTTTAATACCTAATTGTATGCTGTTGCCTACACTATTTTATCTTCACTCATATGGTTGAAATAAAACAAAAGTGGAAACGGAAAAGATATTTGGTAGGTATGGCGGGCAATTTAGATTCTCATCGCGCATGACTGCGCAGCGCGCTCCTTCATAGACAATGACACTTCTTTTCTACTTTAAGTCATTGAGCCCATAAGCGCCAACAAATTAAAAAGTAAAAGTGTGCTATAAAAATTAAAAAGTTATTTTATGATGTAGTTGTTTGAAAATCGAAGGAAAATGTTGCACTGTAATGGTTTTTTTTTAATTTTACCTATCAACGAATATAAAGTACGTGTTTATACAATATTTTTTGATTTCATAATTGGAACATTACGTTGTGAGTGTAGATAAAATAAATTTACTTACCAATGAAAGAAAACATTCCCAATGCCTCGGACAACTTTTTCTATATAGTCTTTACAGTTCAATATGGCATAATTAGGCATCAATATGGCATAATTAGGCATTTTTCTAGATTTTGGTGGGTCATTGATTTTACTCCAGTTTTTTTACACGCGAAGAACATACAATCGCGTCATCTAGTTAGATTTATATCTGTGGTTTCTATAGTTACATCAGTACACCAAGTTTTAGTTTAATCGGATGCTACGAAGTGCTTGAAAGTTCGATTACTAGTTGCCATACACACATACGAAACAAGATCAAGGCAAATATCCCACACGGAACAAATATTTGTATGACCTACAGATAGTTGTTGCGGCTCTGGGTGTTGTGTATGTGAGTTTATATGTTTGTAAACGCACCCACGATACAGGCAAAATTCCTAGCGTAGGGGCAAAGCAATTTTATAAAAAAAAATATTTTTATTAAAGAAAAAAGTTTCTTGTACAAAAATAAAGGTTTTTTATTAAAAAAAATATAAATGTAAAGCTTGTAAAAATGAATGATGTGATTCGTCCTGTATAAGCTATACAGGACGAATCACTTTCTATTTTCCGTCGTTCTCTCACTGTGGATCCATGATAGTTTTGAAACGTTGGAGTAAGGTCCCAGAGGCTCAGAAAGTGTCATTGCAAAGGCGATGGGTGAAATGCCAAAATGGTCACGTGATATTTCGATAGCGCTTGACATATATACATTTTTGACATTTTATCTAACCGCTAACGCGACGCTTTCCTTTGATTGTCAAGAGGCCCAGGTCTATAAAAGTCTATAATTTTCAAAAAACTTGTCGCTAAAACACGGGCCGAGTCGTTAATAATTAAAAAAGTTAAGCTATGACCAAACAATACTATATACTTAGAAAAAAAAACTTTTCAAACACTCTGAACTTAAAAATAATAAGTTTAAAAGAACGTCGGATTCACTAATCTCAGAACATATTATAAATAAAATGCTTAAATTAATAAATGAATAACGTCTGTTTTTATTTTAATATCCAAAAATATAAACAAGACTGAATAAGGCACGCTTGCACGAAATACTTAACTCAGAGTTAGTTGCTAACACAAGGTTAAATTGACAGCTTGTTAGCAACTAATTCCGAGTTAATTTCGTGCAAGTGGGCCTTAGTTGTGAGTTCGAATATGTTCCATGAGTTTTTGTTGACATATTTGGATATTAATATCGAAATTGGCTTTACTGTACGTATGTTAAAACATGTTGACAGTCTATAGTTCTTACTTAATTATTCGCAGTTTTTTTATGGAATATAAATAATACCAAACTATTACAATAAAGCCCAGTAGAAATCGACACGAAGGCTAAAATCGCAAAACATGATATAATACTGATTTATTGGTATGTTGTATGAACCATTTAGAGTAATGTCAGTCCAACCCTATAGGGTAAATCTTGAAATATATTGATACCATAATTTGGTTATGGTCCTTCGAATATTTTCAAGATTTCCGTGCGTAAATGGAAATTAAATATAAATATATAATTGGATTAACACTACCCTAACTGGCCCATACGACATACAAAAAATCCAGAACTACATCAAGATTTGCGATGTTAACGTCGATTTTTACTGGGCTAATAGTGGTACAAACTCCAAAGATTTAACGCTTCCAGTCCAAACAATTGCACCATTATTTTAAATGAAACTACTGCCTTTCTGACCCACACAACCCAGTAACTGGGTAACACGCCTTGGCAAGAGCGTCAAAAGTACCAAAATTCTATATGACCCCCTACAAAATCACAAACTTTACTGTTAATTCCACACATTTTGAACTATTTGACAATCGGTATCGCTGATTGAATTTCATTTTTTCTACAGCACAATTTATATTTTTGGTTGCCCTGCTTCCTGTCAAGAATTGAAGGAAATATATTTAATTTTTTTCAAACTATTTAGAAGAACTATAGTCAGTCACATCAATTGTAAGTTTACTTATGGTTATTTTTAATAGTATAGTGATGACTGAAGTTGTGGGCTGTTGTTTCCAAATCCTTTCACCGACAGACGCATAATCTTCTTAAGTTTCTAAACTAGAATAGTATTACACACGTATAACAATAGTTTAACCCAAATCTGTTTAGCAGTTTTCTAGATATAAGCTCATATACAAACCAAATTTAAAACAACAGCCTGTATAAACCGGAAGACAGATAAAAACAGGATACACATTTCCATAGATTAAATTAAAAAAAAACAAACGAGTATTATAAAAAATATAACTCAAATTGTAATTTAGAATATATTATTATTACTAATAGTTGTAATATATAATCATTTTTTATTAATATATTATTATAGATTTAGATAAATATATAGTAGAGAAGTATATTAGAATATACAATACATATTAAAATATATATTTTTTATCACTCGCTATTTCTAGAGGCCTTCTGTATGAAGACACTTGATAATTAAAACGTAAAATAGTGCATATACAAGATTTATTAAAACTAAAACAAGCGACTACTAATATTATAAAGCTGAAGAGTTTGTTTGTTTGAACGCGCTAATCTCAAGAACTACTGGTCGAAATTGAAAAATTCTTTTTGTATTGGATATTTCATTTATCGAGGAAGGTTATAGGCTATATAACATCACGCTACGACTAATAGGAGTGGAGCATAAATGAAAAATGTTGCAAAAACGGGCAAAATTATTCTTTTTTGAGAGTTTCGATTGCGTGCGCTGTATAGCGGTTAAAGTTACGCAACATTAAAATGTATGTATGGTAGGTAGGTAGCCAGTTGACGGGAGCGAAGCCGCGTGGAACGGCTAGCTTAGAATATGATATTAATAGGTTATTTGACAAAAATATCTATTTAGTCCGTCAGTTAGATAGCCTAAAAATATTGGACACGTATTTTTCTTTTTCCACGTAAACAAAAAATTACAACGATGCAGTGCGTTCAAATATCGTGTGACGTCACGGTCTGCTACACTTTATACTGACAAAGTGACGTCGCAAGCCTTGAACTTTGATGCGCTTTATCTTTGACATTTTTTATTTATTTGTTAAAGAAAAAAATACGTTTCCAATATTATTTGATAATCTCACTGATGGACTAAATAGAATGATCATTTTTCTACTTAGGAAACATCCCTATTGTGAGACTGTACGAAGATGATCACAAGTTTAATGTGACAAATTGTCAAACAAGCGTCAGCTTCTGTGGTTGATTGTTTTGTTAATAGTCAATCGCATCATTTGTTTTGCGTTTAATTTGTTAAGCTTCGATAATTCATTTTCAGGCACTGAGTGTGAATCACTAAAAGCCTTAATGCTTGCCTGGTCTAGGTTTGGGTTTTTGAATACCCGCAATACAAATGGACATGAATGATTAGAGCAGTGACGACTTACAAGTTGTAGTCGTAGGTTCGAACCCAGGAAGGCGCTATACTTTGTGTAAATTATTTCATCACCTTAAAACGGTGAAGGAAAACATCGTGAGGAAACCGGTACCGAAATTGGAACCAAAAATTCGAAGACATTTGTGACATCCAACAACCCGCACTGGGTCCGCGTGTTGGATTACGGCCCATTCCCTCCCACAGAGAGGCATTACTTAGCCATGGATTTTTGCTCGCGGCTTTCTAAAAAATGTTTATTACCCCAAAGAACATTATACCAGGATGAAAAGTATCCTCTGACCTAAACCCAGGTGCTGGTCTATCCATATACGAAGTTTCATCCTTATCCGATCGGCCGTTTAAGCTTGAAAGCGTAACAAACAAACACCTGCGTTTATAATATTAGTTAGGATTGGATCAGAATCAGCGAGTAAATTCAAGCTTGTTCTATTCTTAATATGTCCTGTAAAACAACAGTTATGGGCACCATTGTAAAATAAACTCCTCAACGTATTATCTCTATGATAATCTAATAATATATCAAATGTATCCTCAAATATATCAGAAGCTATGTTAATACTGGCGCTTCTAACGGTAGGAAGAAAAAACGGGTTTATGATTCATGTTCTAGCTTCCGCCCGCGGCTTCGCCCGTGTAAAAAGGACCCCTTTATGTCCTAATGTCCTTCCCAGGGTCTCAAACTATCTCCATACCAATTTTCATATAAATCTGTTCAGCCGTATGCTTGAAAAGGTAACAAACAAACAGAGTAAGGCCAACTTTCTCACCTCCAAATTATCGCAGAATTAATGTGACAAATTGTCAAGCACGCGTTATCTGCTGTGATTGTTTGAATGAATGAATAAATGAATTTTCAACAGCCAATCACAGCAGATAACGAACGCGTGCTTGACAATTTGTCACATTAATTCTGCGTTAATTTAGAGGTGAGAAACTCGGCCTTAGTAACAGAGTAGTTTCTCTTATATTGGTATGGATATGGATAATGAAACTGGTTTATATGTGTGAGTAATTTTACCCTTTGTAAGGTTTGCCAGTGAATTAACCCTGTAGAGAATAATTCAGATTAAAACATCACCTCTCTTTTGTTGTTTAGCACAGTCGGTTAAAAAGTTTCTGATTCGGCCTCCCCCCAGTCCTTCTAGAGAGTCTTGCACTTTTTACCAGATAAAAAATGGGGCAGGATTTGTATGAAATTATCTACTAGATAAGTTGACCAAAACTTATCATAAGGTGGAATGAAATCTGATTCTTCCTTTTTAGTTACTCCTAGAAGCGCTAGTATTAATCTTAAAAGCTGAAAAACTACAACAATTTTTGTATTTCCTCCCTAGAGCGAAAAATAAATATATAATACAAGAAAAAAATAATATATATTTGTATATGATAAAAATAACTAGCTGTCAAATCCATGAAAACCGTCGTTTAGTGTATATTTAAGTAATTATTGTATAAGTTGTAGATATTACGCGAATATACATTATATATAAATATAATATATTTATAAAACTACCTTGTTCCTCTGCAGTAGATATTATTAATTATTATTATGCTGATGTTTGTGTTAGAGGGTAGCAAAATATTTTAAATATAATTTCTTGCCGGAGTTTGTGCTTCCTGATATATCTATAACCTAGGGTACTGAAGTCAAGAGTGAATAGGTTAGTTCCATGCAAGCGTGCTCCATCGTCGGCCACACGATTACTTCAAATGGTTAATATTTTTACTTTGTTTTTGTATTTTTATTTTTACTTATCTGCAGGAGAAGAGGCCTTAAGATCTGTTTTAAGAAAATTTAAGGCTGATATTATTACAATTGTTTTCTTGAAATAATTTTTAAATAAATGGCCATTTTTGACAAATAAAACATGTGGCGCCAACATCAAATAAAATGGTATAAGGGCATATATTTAAATAGTAAAGATACGATCGCCCGAACATTTCTAAACCATACCAAAAACACGACATTTTTTTTTTATGGTTCGCACACGATGACACGGCCACTCACGAAGATAGTCGACCGCGAGACAAGTTCGCTTCGGTCTGGTTTGACCTATGTATATATTATGACCAAATTTTGGTGGTAGAAAAAACGAGCAGTTTGCCCTGACCTTACATTATATAAGCCAATAGGTAAAGGGCAAGAAAATTATTTAAAGTTATCAGGTACCCGCTAACATGAATTCTGTCATTTATAAAAGTTATTAAAATTAATTATTATTATTTGTAGGTTTAATATCGTTTCATGTCGTGTAATGAAATTCATTATTAACAGTTAGTTTGTATTATCCAAAAATATTTATTAATAACTTTTTTCTCGATGGTAATATTGATTTGATATTTTTGAATAATATAAATTAACTAAACTCATTTCCTTTGACTTACTAAATGTATACAGTGACAAATTTATCTATTCTTACACTATTTCTAGATGCAAAAAATAGCAATAATGAAAAAAAAATCTAATAAAAATTGCGCGCATCTTGAAGAATATCGGATATAAATGTCACTGTATTCAATATTACTTTTGTATGAAATGGTCAATTTTATGGTAGTTTTTGTTATGAAATTATAGAAACTTAACTATTTATTAAAGAGAAAGATCGAAATAACGAATTTAAATCATTTTTATATATTTGTCGATCGCTTAAAGATTGTAGAGACGAAAAAACATTTGCTAATCAGTACATTTATTGTATTCGTATTACTAGATTATATGTTCGGAACTACTGATTTACATTTTGCCATTTCAGAGCAGGTCTCATGGTAAAAAAATTATATTCGTTAGTACTTTTCCCCTCTGTATGATTGCTAATTGATTGATTGATTGATTGATTACTGTTGTTGTTTTGATGCATGGACTTGTACAACTGAAACATTATCTGGCAATGAGCTGTCAAACAAAAATGAACTCAATTTTAAAAGCCGTAAGAGTTTAATCATAGTTAAAATCCATTTGAAATAACATAAGACATGTTTCCAAATTTTTTTACAGTCCGTTCAACCGATTTTTAGTTCTATCCCGTAAACAAGAATGATATAAAAAGCATAAACCTGTTACCAAAACCAACTGTTTACTACAGCTACCATTTGTCGTATCACCAACGCAATAGAAGTCAAAATCGGTTCAACAGGCTGTAAAATCGGCTAATTTAAACGTCTAATGTTATCGCAAATGGAGTATAGACTCGCTAAAGCGGCGTGTGTCCCTTTCACACAATTGAAGTATGATTTGTTATTGGGTTTGGTTAGGTTGACTGACTCGAAACTACATTCAATCAATCAACCATTTTTTTAAAGAAGATGCGGATAGATTTAGAGAGAGATCTCTCAGCTCGCATTTTGATAATATTAAACCTTCCAGTTGTATAGCTTACTACTTATATGTTTTGACTTTAAATATTTCTATATTTTGCCTTGAAATTGACCATTACATACTCCAGTATGTCTGACCTCTGACTCTGACCCACCCTAATGAAATTGTATTATAATAGTTATGAAGAAAAGCGATCATTATTTTTTATATAATTTGTCCAAACGAATTGGATGTCTTGTACCAAATTGTCATTGTACTATTATTTATATTATTAAATATTAATAAGATTTTTTGTTATCAGACTCATAGGCTAGATCTAGTATTTATTAAGAAAAGTTTTTTTTTAATTATTATTATTATTTTTAGTAGTTTTTTTTTTCAGAAATTGTTAGTATTTTCTATGGATTAGTTAGAAAACTCATTATGTTTAGATTAATATTGTTATTGTAAGTGAATGTCACAATTGGTTCTGTGTGTATGTTACCGATTTTGGGTATTTGCTTGTTCATTTAAATACATATATTACACGGAGGGATGTTAAATGATTCTGAATTCAATTTCTAAATATTTAGAGTTTAATTTTCAATGCAAAGTAGTAGATTAGTAGGCTTGTCATTCTGGAATCGACTTAATGAGATGTTTAAGCGTTAATAATTATGTGAGTAGCAATAAAATTGTAATTTATTGTATGAATGTCATATTTGACGAAAGAATTGTATTTTTTTGGTATTGCTTATGCATATATTGTCTCGTCTCGAATTATACATACGTATTTAAATAAATTGAAAAATGTATACAAACTATAATGTATTAGGTTAATATTTAGAGTCAAACAAGCAAATACCTATTCCTAATCGGTGAAAAGGGCGAAAATCAGTTGCTAGTAAAATCGTTGTTTTTTTTTATCAAAACGTTATTTAGAAATTTTAAAATATTAATAACATCTTTTATGAATATTTTACTTGTTTTTGAATCACGAAAATATTGTTATTTCTTATAATTAGTTAACCATATTGGTAAATAAAAATAAAGTAGTTAGATCTGTTAATAATTTAATTAAACAAATTACTTATTAAATTGAAAATTGTGTCTTTGAGTAATAAAAATGTACTTCACTGCCGATATTGTGGGCCTATAATAAAATAGGTATTTTTAAAACAAAGAGGCTCGAATGATTAGAAAAAGATTTATTTACAACTAACCTTTGTTCATTTTTTTTATTATCAATCTCATTGACACAAAAATAAATTGTGTTAAGTTATTAGCAATGCAAAGACGCGCTGTTCCGTATGATTAGTAGTGTTGTTCATTTTTCTGATATTATTATGGCTTTTAAATCATAGTGTATTGTTGTATTTTCATTTGTCTCGAATTCTAAGTTGTTTATAGACCGCTGTTAAAACATTCCAATAAACGGGCTTGGGGAGCAATTCCCGTATTTCATAAATGTTTAGAATCTAATCGCAGTGTTCATCTTTCAAAAACACATCTTAATTGTCTGAATTTCATACATAATTGGATGGTATTACACTATCGTATGTTTATCTAGGATCATACATAGGATCCTGTCCAAATATCAAATTTCGTAGACTATTCATATGTTTATATTTACACTATTATATAAATATGACTCATAGATCTATGATCCTAGATATTTGATAGAGTAATACCCTCCTGTGGCCGAGTTTCTCACCTCTCAATTATCGCAGAATTAATGTGACAAATTTTCAAACACGCGTTACCTGCTGTGGTTGGCTGTTGAAAATTCATTCAAATAATCACAGCAGATAACGCGTGCTTCACAATTAGTTCTGCGATAATTTCTCTAAATTATCGCAGAAGACTTGATTGTCAAAGGTCGAGTTTCTCATAGAGATGAGAAACTCGGCCTGAGTGATAGCCGCTGATATATGATTGCGGCTTGAATTTCAATGGTTTTTAGGAACGAGAAATGGTACACAAATAGGGCCTTATTTTATACTAATTATACGAAACAGCGCGTCCAGTATTTTTTTTTTGTACTTCATCTTCTCTGTAGCCCAAAATGTTAAAGTATCTTACGCCCTGAATGCAATGGATTTAGTTAAAATTATGTATTTGTCTTAATGTATTCGTTTTGTTGTCGCGTCGCCGCCATCATAACAAAACATAACTGTTAGGAAATTTAATAAAAATAAAAAGTTAATCAATTTTTATTGTTTTATTTTAATTATAAGGTTCTCGCCAAACTTTTGTGCCGCGCTGAAATTGGATACAATGGCTACGCAGTAGTAAATCTTATACAAAAACAGCACCGTTTCGTGCCTCGCGCATCGGAAAGCCAACTTCAGCGTGGCACAGAAGTTTGGCGAGCACTATAGTAAAAAAAAGCACTATAATAAAAAGAACTGCTTTGAAAAGTGTCAACTTAAACGTCTGTAGTGCAACGTAATCTACGGGCTAGCATGTTGCAGGAAATTGCCAAGATCCTTATTTCCCTCATCATATCTTCGTCATCGACTAATCAACCCACATGTTGCGGCTAACAGACCTGCCAACCTTTTTTTTCTATTTTCTACACGACTGTCTTTCAAATGACGTTGGATTCACTTGAACAACTTATATAATGAGACCTACCTATCAAACATAATCCTAATCTATTTGATTAATAAGGTTATGATGACTAGATATTTCCATGCAGACCTGCAGTATTATTCATGGAAATTAAGTTTAATCAAAAACTAAATTACATGTAGATTTTCGCAGTGGGATCTTCTATCAGTGCATGAACAAAATATTTTAATATATAACCCTCTTACAAGAGTAACATCTCAAAATTTTAATGGCACGATGTCGAGAGTCTTGTTCCGTGCCTTCAGATCATGAATACATTCTTCTAGGCATTCTATTATCAGTCCATGACTGTTCGGTTTTTGACCAACCTTTTTTAAGAAAATATTTGCTGGCGGCTTATGAACCTAAGAATGTGTATGTAAAGTATTTGTGGGTGGAAATCGTTCGTTCCTACTATCTCCAAGAAGGCAATTGAACACCACCTACCTCGCCTCAACTCCCGGGTCAGCAGAAGACCTGCGGCGTGCACGGCACTTCACAGATAGGCAGTCTAGACGTACTCTGGGTTCAAAGGTCTTGAAGATCGCACACCACACGGTAGTGAGTCCACAAACACTACCTACAGATGCTAAAACGTTTAGCTTGAGACACGATCACAACAAGAGAGGAAGAAACGTTCATCCAGCTCAGGGCTCTAATTCGTACTGCACGCCACGGATATATAGAACCGTGACGTAGGACGAGGGCGAGTTTAGTGATGATTTACCAACTACCCTCAATTCGATAATAAGAATCGAACAATGACTAACAGCATAAGTCTCATTATATGTACAACAGACGTCTAAGAGCGCTGACCGGCGGACTCGGCGGCACAGAACACTCAGCAGAACCCATGGAAGTAGTAAGCTGTGCAACTAGATCATTCTCTGATAATTTCGTGTCAAACAAAAATGAACTCTAATTTTGAAAGCCATAAGAGTTTCTTTTATTTAAAAGAAAAACGTACCTACCGAGACAATCTAAAGAGTGTATCCCTTTCATTTGATGATTTGTTATTGGTTGGTTAGGCGACTGCCACTCGATACGACATTCAACCAATCAATTATTATTATTATATTAGAAAGGGACGCGTGCAGTTTTAAAGCCTCTCGGCTTGGGTTTTGGTTACAGTGGACCGTCCAGTTCAATTTCAATTTTCAATTTTATTCATGAACAATATACATTGTGTTTGAAATCTTAATCTAAATAAATAAATAAAATCACATTAATTAAAATTATAAAACTAACACATTCATAATACAATAATTTTCCTAATACAATTTAAACATTCAATACAGTTAAAAAAAATTCGATAACATTACAAGCTATTTATAATTATTATTGCCCAGTTTCACACCAACCAATATCAAATTTAAAACGTGTCATCGTCTATCGAATACAGACATTTGTCCAATAGGAACGCCTTGAGTGTTGAATTAAATGAGCTCTTGTAAATTATGGTTTTAATGTCCAATGGCAACCTGTTAAAGATCCGCACTGCTTGATATTGAGGACTATGTTGAACAATATTAAGCTGGGGTATTATTTTGTTTTTAAAATCTTTCCTGCGCGTACTTTCCCTCAACTGTCTCTCCTCATCCGTTTCGTAGGTATGCAGGAATTTCTTAAAATTAACCATCAGTACCAAAACATAGAGGCTGGGCACAGTAAGAATTTTTAGATTTTTAAAGTGTGGCCGACAACTCTCTACTTGTGATATCCGGACCATGGTTCGTATAGCTCTCTTTTGAAGTAGAAAAGCTCTCTGGCAGTTATATTTAAAACTATTCCCCCAGAACTGAATACTATATCTCAGCCTTGATTCTATTAGAGCATAATATACCATTTTAAGGTGTTTTATGTCTATTTCATCCCTAAGACTGCGTAAAACATAACACGCTGAGGAAATATACGAATCAATGGCTTGCAATTCCCTTTTCCAATTTAAAAATTTATCAATGTATACCCCTAGAAACTTTACCTCATTAACTATGTCAATTTTAAATTCATTAAGTGCGATCGTCATATTTTCTTTATTACGAGCTGTTGTACTAAATAATATGATTTTGGTTTTATCAGTGTTGATTATGAGCTTGTTACTTTCAAACCAAGAATTAAAAACTTTCAACACCGCATTAATCTTAGCGGAAAGCTCCTGTATGTCATTGGCTTCAACTATTGCGTTGGTGTCATCTGCAAAAACTGTCAGCTGTGTGTCAGGAAACATTGAATTAAAGTAATTAATTAAATCATTCGTAAATAATATAAACAAAATAGGTCCCAAAATCGATCCTTGGGGTACGCCCGCTAATATATCCCGCATAGAAGATTTATTGTTAGTTGTACAGCTTACTACTGCCAGAATCATGCCATCAGCGTAGCCAATGTTTTTAATCATAGTACCTGCAATAAACGTGGCTTCCTACTGAGCTCAAATAGTTTGATCAAATGTACCATAGAAACGAAAAAGCCAGATCATAGTACCATCTATTGAACAACCAATCATGGCTCTGTTGATTTCCTTGATCAGCTTATTCAAAAAGTGATGAAATAAGCAAGGCAAATTCAATTAACCCTGCCGTAAAAATGCAGTCGTCACTGTAAGCTTTCACCCATCTAACAGCATTATTTTGGTTTAATTGCCAATATTTAAGGAGATACACTAGCTCCCTTTTTAAAGATCCACCTATCACCGATAAAAATACCGAAAACCGCCTTCGTTGGTATGGGCATGTTTAAGAGACAAAGTGAGGACCATGTGGTTAAAATTGCTCTGTGCCTTCCTGAACAAAAGAGAAGTAGATGCCGCGGCCATTGACCTGGTGGTCCAATATAGAAAGAGACCTCAAGCAAGCCCAATTGCCCAAACAGACAACACACGACAGAACAACTAGGTGCAGGAAAGTGTGGAGACCCGACCCCTAATAATAGGACCAGGGAAGGAAGAAGAAGACTAGCTCCCTTGGTAAACTCGTTTATATCAGCAGCTTATCCCGAAGAATATAGGACACAAGATCGAAGGCGCTCAATATGTGTAGAAAGTGATGTGTGGTGATTTACGGTCGATATCAGACTGTCGAACTGTGTTCAGACTCAGAATAACCGTTTCTTCTTTGTGTCGCTGGCACCACAGTTGTTCTTTGTTTGTCCCAAAACTTAATCACTTCGACTGCGTCGTCAATGGCAGCGCATCGATAACCCTGGCTACATGTTTTGGGGACAGGACAGGAGGTGGAGCATCACAATAGACAACTACTATTCGGTCCACACCAACCGGACGCAACGGCTAAAAAGCAGACGCAGCTTCCAAGAATCGATATTTCCTTTGTCAGAACACCCGCTCGACCACATACCTTCCAATCCTTCTCATACAAAAATAATACAAAAACATGCTCAGAACTCCGGCCGAGTCCGGCCAGATGTATTCTCCACATTATATTCATGTTCAAAACTCAGACCATCGTTACCAGCAGTCTTATTGCGTATGTGAATTCGGCAAGGCAAAGGGCTTGACCGCCATCAAGCGACCAATCACTTAGACGGAAATCCACATCGCGTCTTTTATCTCGCATGTGTGCAGGGCAGTGTTCTGTCAAACCTTTTGGCTTGCCAAATTCACTTCCGCAATTAGGCCAGGACTTTCCAAGTTTCTTTATTTGCATGACGTCTCTCACATTAGCAATTCGATTCTATAGACATCTCACCGTGATGGCTCAGGTGAATTGAGCTGTCATTGCACCATGATTGGATGGTTTAAGGTTAAACTAGTCAATCATGCTTCCTTACAAACTTAAAAACAAACTTAAACTCAAAATAAAAAATGATATAAATTTGTCTCATCATTATCCAGCCCTGTATGGAAACAAAAAGTAAAAAAATAAAATATTTGTAAGTAATGAGTCTGTTTATAAGATTTCGCGCGCTCGTTTTCGTCTTAAATCATCATCCATTTCGATACAAATTTGCAAAAGTGCTAATTCGTACGAGAACTAGCTTCTTACTGCTCATCACAGCATCTATCTCATTCGCACGTGTTGTCGGATGATATAGCCTGCATTTTAACCTCGCGCACAAAATAGTTCGTGCCGTCGACTAGGGGAACCTTAATAGCTCACTTCATGCCTAAGTTTTCACGGTGATATTTTGCCAGGATAACTACTGTAGTTTTGTCGTTACTTTCGTGTACAATTCACCAGGTACGCGGTCTGGTTCCCTTAAGTTTTTAGTATTATAAGCAACAAATGCAAGCAAGCAGCTCAACAGTAAAATTATTGTAAAAATATGTTCTAATGTTTTTGTCTTCTGAAACATTATCTAGTTAGACGAATGGCAAGCCTCGGCCAAGTTACTTCGTTTTTAGAGTTCCGTACCCTAAGGGTAAAAACGGGGCCCTATTAGTAAGACTGCACGATCCGTCCATCTGTCATCAGGCTGTATCTCATGAACCGTGCTAGCTAGACAGTTGAAATTTTTACAGATGATGTATTTTTGGAAGCAGAAATCAAATAAAGTCAATTCTTTCTGCAAAGCCCAAAGTTAAAATCAAGGGAGAAAACATTGAAAGGGTAGAAACCGCTTGCAACCTAGGTCTAGTCACTGACCCAGAACTTCGTTTTGAGGCGCATGTCAATGGCGTTGTGAAAAACTGTTTTTATAGGCTAAAGGTTCTGTACCGGGTGAAAGACTTCCTTAGTGTTGCAATGAGGAAGAGATTGGTGGACAGCCTGGTACTGTCCAAACTGAATTATTGTGACACTGTATACGGACCGTGTCTCCTTTCTCGCACAGAGCGTCTAATACAGCGGGTACAAAATGCGTGAGCGCGTTACTGCTTCAGTATACCCCGGAGGCATCATGTAACACCGCATTTAAATGAGCATAATATGTTAAAAATGGCTGCACGACGGAAATTACATTTAGCCGTCTTAATGTTTGGCGTTATTCAAACACACAAACCGGAATACCTGTATAAAAAGCTTATATGGAGACACGAGCACTACAGCTACTCCGCCCGTTCCACGTCAAAACCACTCTCGTTGCCTCGTCGTGGGACTGCAGCCTTCAGAGGATGCTTTAAGTATGCCGCCACTCGCTGCTGGAATGATTTGCCGCCTCCCATAAGATCGCTGAAAACAAAACAAAGTTTTAAATTTCATTCAAAAAGAAATTTATTAGAAGAACAGAAGGTTGAACAACGTACATTTTATAAATAGAATCTTTTTAGGCTTTAAAATTACTCACTTAAGGTTCATAATCCATTGGCATCGTATCGAGACGGTTCGAGGCGGCGGCATGAGATCCTTCACTGGGCATCGCATTTTCTCTTCTTCCATTGTTGTGATTGCCGGGCATCGAGGGTCGAACCACGCGGAATACGCACACACACATGACGACACACTGCAAAGGACTCGGGCGCCGCTTGACGTCACAGCGCTCCGGCCGGCGCGCGTCTAAATAGCGCGCGCCCGGACGACGCGCAGCACGCTCCTTCGTGCACGACGTCACGAAGGCTCTCAAAATAAGGCTATACAATAAACAGCGCCAAACAAGTGTGGTGTGGAAGCGAGACAAAACATGGAGTGTTTAAGATACTCCCGCTTTTGGTTTTGGTCACATCATAATTTTGGGCGGTTTATTTTTATCATACTATATTTATATCTTACTGTATTTATTTTATGTTCTTTGTATCTATTTTTACATACACAACAAATTTGGTTTCCGTACGTCACTTCCTAGGCGACCACTGAAAATCAGCGCCGTGCTGTGGATCCCCCACGGCACAGTATGCTGAGTGGAAGCCTTTTTGCCACAATCACGACATGCATCTGCCTGGCATCTTTTTCACCATATTTCTTTTCTGTTTTTATTCAAAATGTAGGTAGTAAATGGTATTATTATTTTTTTTATTTCTCATCTTTACTAACTTACTTTAAGTACTACTAATACTACTGTTAAGGGTTCAGCATAAGCATATATTTATATTGTATGTCGTTTTGTGACATTTATATACTTTTTCTTTCTTTCTTTTTATTTCTGTTGCCGCTATAACAACAAATACTAAAAACAGAACAAAATAAATATTTAAGTGATTTTATTTGCCGTTTTTTGTGATAATGGTAAGGAACCCTTCGTGCGCGAGTCCGATTCGCAATTTTATCGCCGGTTTTATTTTTATTTGAACTATACGTCGCTTTAAGTTTGCAGAAATAGATAGACTTAAAAGAAGTGTGTGTTTTAAGAATATGCTTGTGTATTTGTTTGGTTATTTACTTCTAACTTCTGGACCAATGTGTATTAATGTGTATTAATGGATAAAGGAAAGGTATTGAAAAAATAAAATCCGAAAAGTACAGTAAATAAAAAAATATAATGACAAATTAGTTGACAAAATTTCAAATATTTACAAATACCAACCATTTTCACAGATATACCAATAAATTAGATTTAACTCAAATATCTTTCATAGTGTTGGATACAAGTTATGTACTGTTTACTGACAAAAATCAAATCCAACGTACCGTCAACCAGACAGGATAAAATCAACCTTACTGCTTCGATATAGGGACGCCCTTATCTTATCATCGACAGTTACACAAAAGTATGATTGTCAAAAACAGATATTTCTTTAAACATTTTTACGTCAAACTTATTAATGTTCACAAAATGACCCATTTTGAAAAAACTTCGATTCACAACAAAATTATTCGTCAACATAAATCGGAAATGCAAAGTATTATTTAGACAATAATAGCCCAAAAAAACGCCCGTAATAATATATTTTTCTAACATAAGCGAAAGAATTTGCCAGTATAATGGTTTAATAGGCGATCTTAATAAGACGAAAATCCATTGGCCCTGACGGACTGCAGAGTGCACCTGGTTATGCACACACACTTGTGCAATATCTTCTGCGTGGCCAAAATTCGGTAGCGAAGATAAAAAAAATACTCATTGAAGATTACTTGGAGAATCAAAGGATTTTTCTTCTTATTTGATCGCATAAATAATATACTTTGTTAAAGCAACCACTAAATCTAGTTAGGACAACATCACTTCTAGATATTTGTGACAAAATTCTAATACAACAGTGCACCATTTTAATATTAACAAGATTTAGCATCCTGAAGGTCTAGACAACCAGATAAGTCGCAGTGTGGTGTAAGTATACCCATATTGTGTCAGTAAGTCTTTGTATTTTCAGTAATCTTGTTAATATTAATAGTTGTCTAAGACGTACAACACGAATAACATTTATTATAATGGTCCAGTGCATAGTCTAAGAGATGAATACCGATGTGTAATATATATTTATATTGTAAAATATTTATAATAGAAATTGGGGACAGTTCCACCAGATCGGTGGGAAGGCGTAGTTTTACTCGTTTCAACAAAGTTGAAAGGTATTATTTTGAGAAAAGATAGAAACATGATAAGTTGTGATATTTTTACTGGATATTCTCAATTAAGAAAGAATACATAAATAAATATTACACATCTAATACCCAAACAAGTGCAAAAATATTTTTGTTCGTAATTTATTTACTTTACATTTTTCTTAAAAATTCAACACTTAAATTATGTACTTACAACCGTCTTTAGCTATTTATATATTTATTGATAAATAAAAATATATATAGACGACGTTTTTTTTTTTATTAAAAATATATTATATTTTTGAAGCACGATATACTTGACGATTGGGCTAGAAAAGCGAGTTCTTTTACATAATGTTAAATATTGCGATATAATTTTCATTAAAAGGCGTATACAGGGTGGACAGGACAAGTCATTTATACTCAACATTACAAGTTTATTTCAGAATATATTCACATTTAAAAAGCCATTTTAATGAATCTTTCATATAGTTATTACAAATAGCCTATCCATATTCAATTTCATTTAACCCAGGAAAGAATTTGAAAGAAGCATTGCCCTACGTAAATACGAGTATCCATATCAGGGTTCCATAGCTAAATGGCAAAAACGCAACCCTGATATTGAATAGTAAAAACGTATTTGTATATTTTGATAAAAATATATATATTCGTTGCAGTCTAATCGTAGCATAAGTCTGTTTCAATCACACATAGTCACAATAACTGCGTACGGTGACGTAGACGATTATCTTCCACGACAAAAACATTTTTTTTTCTTAAAAATGTTGTATTGGAAAACACGGTCGATAATTGCCTACGACACACCTAAAAGTATTACAATCTTAGCACTTTTCAACTTCAAATCAGTTTTAATAAGCATTTTCACTACATTTTATTATGAAAACGTCTTTTTTTATACAAACAGAATCTCGTAAGCGTTTTTTTATTCCGCATGCGTCTTTAAAAATCTTTTATGTAGTTTCAAAGTGCTGTATTCGTCAAATAAACTTTATTTTACTGTAAAACATTTGTTATATCAACTTAAAACAGATCTAACATACTTAATTAAAAGATTTGAGTACTTGAGAGCTTCTTTTGTTTGAAGAATTACCCATTTTTGTTATTAAAAGGACACAAGAGCTTAAAAGATCAACAACGTCCTAAGCGGTTAGCTTGTCAAGTACTCATAGAAACCCTGGACATTAAAATAAATAAATGATAGAAACATGGATGGAGCCAGATTGGGGTGACTTTCATCACCGTATTATGGGACGTTAGGGTCTTTGACCATGTTTAAATTGACCATAGGCATCTTCAAGTTCTGGAAAGCCAAATCGGACTGCTAAGAAAAATGCAACATTATTCTCTAGGAGCCTTATTGCTGTCATTCTCGTGTCTGTCCGTCGTCTGTCACACAATTTTGATCCGAAGAATTTTTTTAACTTCTCATTGACCTACGAACTTAAATTTGGTAATAATTTGTATTATTGCGTATACTTTACTAACAAATATCGTTTATATTGATAAATCAATTTTTTTCTTTAGTACGGAACTCTAAATGTGCGAAGTCCGACACGCACTTAGCCGGTTATTGTTTTATAATTTAGACTATAAGATCTGTAGTCATTAGCTCAAATCTTGAAGTCTGACAACCAGTTAACCCAACATGTATCGTGCTAACCCAGATATTGGGTTGTGGGTTTCATATAGGCAGTCTGTAAAATACAGTTACTCAGCTGGATCTGGTATGACTGGAAGTAGACAAGTTGGTAAAGGCTATGCAGATGTTTGAGGGATTCTTAATAAATCTTGGCATATTTATTTAATACTTCTAGATAGATATGGTCGATGTTAAGATGGCCGGTTTCCCCAATCTGGCTGCAACCCTGGATGGAATGGAGGCGTCGGCTTTGTATTAACATTTTTACTTATTATCCCACTACTTTCTTTATTTATAATATTTATATAGTAAAAGTTCTTCAGGCCATGGATTGGAGGTGTGTTTAAAATGATGTCTATTTAAATAAATAATTTGAAGTTTTTGAACAATGACGAAAAACGACGCAGATTTTTATTATATTCCCTGCCGTTATCGAGGTGTATATTTTCAATTTTCTTTTTATTCAAATGTAATATATCCTTCTTCCACCCTTATTTATAAAACTTTTTAACCATATGGCTGGTTTAAAATAATCTGATTCTTAATTCCAATATTCCAGAGAAAATTTGAATTCAGAATCTACTGTTCGATATTTGAACTAACCAGAAGGCTGCAAACTTTTTATTAACTGACTTCAAGAAGGAGGAGGTTGTCATTTCGTCTGAATGTTTTTTTTTTTATAAATAAGTCCTTTTATCGTATTTCTGATCCAATCCATGGCTATTAACAACGATTTAGTTTAGCGGCGACATGTAGGTGATGTCGTCCCAAGGATGGCGGTACAAGGGCTGTTTCATGCGCTTCTGGTCCAGGTAGTGGCCCACCAGACCGATGGTGCGGCCGAGGACGAAGAGCGCGTTGATGGAGCCCATCGAGATGTAGTTGTTGCCTTCCTCCCTGATGGCAAGAAAAATGTATCAGCATATTATAGTATCTATTAGGTACGAAAAATAATCAACAGGTACATAAACTAACATTACGAATGTATTATCTGAAGGTAGATGTGCATCTATAGTACACCCATATTACTGTAAAACCCGAAAAAGTGCCGAAAAAAGTTCGCGAGCGGACACAGTGAGTTTCGTGTGTCGGGAACAGAATCGAGTTGTGAGTGACAGTGGCAGCGGTACTGAGCGCAAAAAACGAACAAGAAAGATTGTAGGTGTGCATTCGCGCAGCGGAATGTTGTTGAATTTAAAGATATTAATTATGCAGATATTTAGTGTATGACGTCGTATAATTGTGTATGGTAAAAAAAAAATTGTGTACGCAGCCATTGTGGAGAAATTCACCAAAAACTGATTCCGCTGGGCGAACGTTGTCCTGGCGGAACTTATTTTAATCCATAGACTTTAGAAGAAAAGAGGTGTGTCCAAAAATTAGTGTGTATTTGTGTGTAATTGTGTATGTATGAATAAAATGAGTGCATGCATAAACTTCGGAGAAATTCAAGTTTCCGCTACGCG
Organism: Orthosia gracilis; assembly: GCA_947562075.1. Taxonomy (NCBI): domain Eukaryota; kingdom Metazoa; phylum Arthropoda; class Insecta; order Lepidoptera; family Noctuidae; genus Orthosia; species Orthosia gracilis. The sequence goes on from OX387266.1 coordinate 56,283,233, forward strand.
AACGTTTGGCCATTAGCTAGTTTTCATATAAAGCGCTTACATAGAGAGCTGTAGATTTTTACATACGTTGTTTTGAATTTGTTTATATTTGTTTAAAAAACAGATTTAGAAAAAATCGTAGGGCTTAAAAGATAAAAATATAAACGTAAAATACACTTAATAGGTCTTAGTTCTTAAAGTATGCACTTTGGGGTCTAGATTTTCACGTTTATACAAACCTTGTAAGTATCTGAAACATGTTGCCAAGTATCAATGATGTTCCGTTAGTAATTAAAGAGTTAAAGGACAATTTTACCATGAATAGATCACTGTTTACAAAACAGTCAAATATCACGACGTTCTAAAGGAATTGCATGGTAAAATGTATGCCAAAAATTAGTTTATTCATTCAACTATTCACATGCAAAATTTCATGTCATTAAATTTAGTAATTAAAGAAATCAATTAAAATACTGACGAAGCATCGAAAACCTACATAACCCGACCAAGTTCGGATAGCTACAAAAAAGCGTCCATGCAATATATTTAGGTAACATCCCAAAATTTACCGTATAATACCGGTATTGAATTGGTATAGGTGATAACACAATTGTTGTTTCGATATAATTTAAAGGTCATTAATTTTTGTACACCAAATTTTTGTTCAATTGTTCTGATTTTTCAGCTCCAGAATTGACTGGAATAATTCCGGAGTTCCGATAGGTATTCACATTTTTTAAAAGTTAATATTTTGATTTAATTATATTCTTGTGAACGCACGTAATTTAACGTCTGTGGAATATTCCACAAACTGCTAGTCGAACAGGACGCGCGCGGCTTCCCGCTTGAAACGGTACTTCCATCCTTGAAGAAAAGAGAGGGCAATAATATGTTTTCATTGGCCGCGGCCCGCGCGTATTCGTTTTTGCTGTTGAACTTGAACCTGATTTTGTTTTTTATCCCCAGTCACAAACAAATGTGCAGTCAAGGACAATGTGCGTATGCGCTGTTGTTTTGCTATGCATCGCCAATTCTCGATAATAATAATATTGACAAAGTGTGTTATTAATGTTATAGTGTAACAGTGAAGCTTAACATAATTATGTAGTAGGAATATTGAGTCAGTGATAGTGAGAAGCTGATCACAGATATAAGGTAAGATTTTATAATAAATTAATAACTATACACTTATTCATTTACGTAGTTTATGAGGCATATAAATTATAATAATTGTGTCACGTTAACATTGGACAGACACCATAAACCCAAGTTAATATCTACAGATTGATCTAATTCTATTTAGAATTTAAATTCATAATAATAAATTATACTAGACATATTATAATGGCTTTTTCACTGTTCGTGCTGTGCGTCTGTGGAACTCACTCATTCGTTACGCGATAGCCCTTCGTTGGTAGTTTTGGAACATTTTTTGTCAATATAAACTGTAGTTTAAGTATATATTTATAAGTATTTATCATTTGAGTATATATTATGTTTATGTATTTGTTATTTGTTTAGTTTCTATCTGTAGTTTATTTTATGTAGGTACCTATAATATTATAATTAGAGTAGTTTATCTTTTTTCCCCCCTTTCTTACTATGTACACTTGTTTTCTGTCCTGTTAAGAACTATCTCTCTTTCGCTCTAGGTTTGCTGTCAGAGAACTCATTAATGAGTTAAGCTCGCCTTTGTACATTATATTTTTTTATTGTAAAATTTATGTATTATTTTGGTGTGTACCTTAAAGTATAATAGTAATAGTAGTAATATATTATAATAAAATCGTATCCAAGTAGATGTTTTTCCTGGTTAAAGACAAACTACTGAATAGAAAATTACAGAATAACTACTGAATTAACTAAACGACCGACTAGATTGTAACGAAATGTTGAAAATAAATATTGTTATTGAATAATCACCTTATATTTATTACCAATATGCAAAATACATATACGTATAAGGCAGATGTTTATTATTGACTTTCTTTTTGTGGGGTTATGTGTAGAGATGGCAATAACGGCTGTTTTTCAATAATTAATTATGCATATGATTCTATATCACTAAGACATACTCCCCTTAAAAGGAAAGCAACTAATAAAGTATCACAATTTTTCATTATCTTTATGTAGTAATCCATGTACCTATGTAAATGTATACTTTTTATTAATGTTTCAGATTATAATGGCGTCTTAATCTCACTAGAAGCGAACACCTCAACGACCTAATTCTACAAACCAAACCAATTGATCCAACGCATCGCGCGGCGCTACCGACGCCGACGGGAGGAAAAATTTAAAATGGCCGGCAGAAAAAGTACTATACCGTTAAATAATATGAAAGTAGTAGTACGAATACATAAAGACACGTTTGTTAAATCTGTTCCTCCTGTTAGCCATGAAGTGTATGACAGTATACAAAAGCAGTTAGCTGAATTATTTAATTACCACATGAAGAAACCTGCCATACAATTGTCAATTAAACGCCATTATAATTATTTTTTTGACCACTGTGAAAACATAACCACCAGTAAACATTATTTTGATGATTCTGATGAAAACAATGTTGATATTACAGACGAATCTGATGAAGTTCAAGTAAAATTTCTAATGGATTATTATGAGTACAGAAATATAGAACCAACAAATCACAAGTTGTTAAAAAATAATTGGACGAATGAGCTACAAGACCACATATGGGCAAAAACGGATATTCAATGCACTTTTTCATTTAAAAGCAATTACGTTCCTTCAAATTTAAAGCTAAATAATATCAAATGTGATGGCAAATGTACCCAATGTGGAGCAAATATTTTAGTCACTATTGATCCAATAACTAGTAATTTCATAGATGTTACTTGTTTGCTAAGCCGATATAAAAAAGATTTTGTCCATGATTCGACTATAAAGAATAAACTTAATTCTGTAAGAAAACAAAAATTAGCAGTAATGTTAAAACATAATAAGGCATTAGCAGTTAGAGCCAAGATGGCAGACAAAATTATAGGCATAAATGATCCATGTGAACCTCCAACATTTCCGAAATTAAGTACTTTGAGGCGTATACGACACGAAGTTAAAAGGGCACTCCAATTCGATAAGAATACAATTCTCTCCATTTATGCTATGTCACAAAGTCCACCTTTTGATTCTTTTGTTCAAAAATTTAGTTTAGTCCCGTTTTTTTTATATTTTTGGACCCAAGAACAAGGTAAATATTATGATGAAGTATTAAAAAATACACACATCGTTTTATCCATCGATGCAACCGGTTCGATTTTTCAAGTAATTGCACCGCCAAATGTTAACGATAATTTAAGAACTAAAGAACCCAAACATACCTTTTTGTATGCCGTTGTGGCATACACTGCAAACACAAGTATACCTTTATGTTATATGGCGTCCCAGTCCCATACTACTGAAACCATAGCCACGTGGTTAAGCACATGGGCGCGTAACCGTAATACGCCGAATGAAATTATCAGTGATGATTCGTCTGCCCTATTAGGAGCAATATGTCGCAGTTTTTTAAACACCGACACAAACAAATATTTAGCGCAGTGCTTTTCGATATTAGAAGGTGAACATAATTCTATACCAGCATGTTACATTAGATTGGATAAGTCTCATTTTTTCAAAAAATTATACAAACAAAGCTGTTTCGATAAAGCGACAGAAAAATGTAAATACTTCTATATAAATTGTATAAAAAAAATTCACTTGCTTAAGTCCTATGACGAAGTCAAATCAGTAATCAAAGATATCGTTACTGTATCTTTACATGAATATGTAACCCTAGATTTAGATGGGCATTCATGCAAGAAATATGATCAAGCTGTAGCGTGTTTAGCGAATATAAGCGAGTATAAGGTTGACATCCAAGATTTAGATAACTGTAACGATGATGAGGCATTATGTTCTGTATTAGCCGATGAAAAGAATGACACCAACAATGCAGGTACAAACCCACTCATTCAATATTACGACAATATTCTAGAAACCGAAAAATTGTATTTAATGTTAATTGACCCGAACGAACATAAAAACGAATATTATCTACCAGAAATAAATGATACATTAAAAAGACTATTGAGAAAGTTGCCAATGTGGAGTGGCGTTATGGATAAGTATTTTCGTAATGTTAGAAATGTTGGGAGTAGCTCAAATGTTGAAAATCATTTCAAAGATATAAAGACCATATATTTCAATACAAAGCAGGAGCGAATACGTTTAGACGAATTTTTAATACAACATTACACTTACATTAATGGAATGATCAAATTAAATAAAGCTAAATATTCTGAAACTGCTACTAAGATAATTAAGAATAAGAATGAACATATGATTTTAAATCAAGTTAAACAGACGAAAATTATAGGTGATTTCGAGGAGCAATCTATTTTTCAAGACAATCCTGTTGAAATAGAAAACTGGAGAGGTCTAGTTATTCCCAACACAAAAACTATCTCGTCGAAGCCTCTTTACATCTTACAAAATGGTAACGTATCAATATCGAAAGACATCAAAAATGTAGTGACTAATACCTGTGCATTTGACGCAGTGGCTCAAGCTTTCGCAGTCGCATATACTGACCGTATCTCTTTCCGTAATTTTATAGATTCCTTGATTAGCAAAGATTCATTCACTCGTTTTTTTATCCTATTATCTAATACGAAAAAGAATTGCAAAACGTTATACGCAAAACGAGAAATTTTACTAAATCCATTGTTTAATGTTAATGACAATACACTTGATGCAAGACAGTGCCAAATTATAGATTGTGCATGCAATGTCACAAAAATAATTGAAGACATCTGTTTGCCATACTTTTCTGGAAACAGAAAGAAATGTTGTTCAAATAAAGAATGCCTTGTTTCCATAAATGACAGCAATTTTAAATGTAAATACCTACCTTTAAACATTGATATCATTAAGTGTAAAGGCATTGCCAAATTGCAAGAGTCTGTAGAATCTGGTATGAGGAGTGACAATCCTCCTATTTGTAATTTTTGTGGAATAGGCACTGTCGATTTTAAATATGATTTAAATGATTTAATTATCTTTGAACTACATAATTTGTACATAAATCTAGAGGACATACCTCGTAATATTGAAATAAATAATAAGCTATTTTTAATATTGGCTATTATTGAATATGTTCCACCTTTACAAATGCCAGGTATTGGTCATTACAAGGCGCATTGTTCGAGACCCCCGTACACTAATAAATCATTTCAGTGTTACGACGATTTATGTAGCAAAATTCAAAATAGTTCCAAAAACATAATGCCTCATGCAATAATTTATACAACTGAATAGTCTAGTTATGTGATCTGTGATTTTATTATTGAAACTAGAAAATATGAGGTACACTTAGAAATGTTGAGGTTATTTACTGTATTTGCTACTCATTTAAGAATATTTTCTTGAAAATACCTTTTTTATACCAATGTTTTAGTTTATAAGCACTTTCTTAATGTTGATCAAATCTAAACAACTGAATAGTCTAGTTATGTGATCTGTGATTGTTAATCTGTGATTTTTTTTTAAGCTAGTGTACATTATACTTAGAAATGTTGAGGTTATTTACTGTATTTGCTACTCATTTAAGAATATTTTCTTGAAAATACCTTTTTTATACCAATGTTTTAGTTTATAAGCACTTTCTTAATGTTGATCAAATCTAAACAACTGAATAGTCTAGTTATGTGATCTGTGATTGTTAATCTGTGATTTTTTTTTAAGCTAGTGTACATTATACTTAGAAATGTTGAGGTTATTTACTGTATTTGCTACTCATTTAAGAATATTTTCTTGAAAATACCTTTTTTATACCAATGTTTTAGTTTATAAGCACTTTCTTAATGTTGATCAAATCTAAACAACTGAATAGTCTAGTTATGTGATCTGTGATTGTTAATCTGTGATTTTTTTTTAAGCTAGTGTACATTATACTTAGAAATGTTGAGGTCTTTTTCTGTATTTGCTACTCATTTAATAATTGGTATTGAGTTGTAAATACCTTTTTTATTTTATAAGTACTTTTTAAATGTTGATTTATTTTTATATTAGGCAGACTCTCAAACCTAAACAACTGAATAGTCTAGTTATGTGATCTGAGATTGTTAATCTGTGATTTTATTATTGAAGCTCTAAATATTTTACTTACCCTTATATTCATAATCGTTTATTAAACCTATGTTAGTTAAAACACATTTAAGTTTATTGCTGTCGTTGCAAGCGTTTGTTAACGTTATTATAATTACTTATTTAAGTGTGTAATGAAACATAATTAAGTATGTACTTAATAAAAAAATTTTTTGTACACGGATATTTAAATAGAAAAGTACTTGTTAATTGAAGATTTGTTTTTATCGTAGATAGTTGGGTTATTATTAAAAAAATATTTTTAATTCAAGAAATGCAATTGTTTTATTTTTTCCTAACGCTTGTGTACGGAACTGTACCATATTAGTAAATACTATATTGGAAGGTTAAGAACGTCTCTTAGATATATGGCTGGGCCGCTTTTTTGTAGCTATCCAAACTTGGTCGGGTTATGTAGGTTTTCGATGCTTCGTCAGTATTTTAATTGATTTCTTTAATTACTAAATTTAATGACATGAAATTTTGCATGTGAATAGTTGAATGAATAAACTAATTTTTGGCATACATTTTACCATGCAATTCCTTTAGAACGTCGTGATATTTGACTGTTTTGTAAACAGTGATCTATTCATGGTAAAATTGTCCTTTAACTCTTTAATTACTAACGGAACATCATTGATACTTGGCAACATGTTTCAGATACTTACAAGGTTTGTATAAACGTGAAAATCTAGACCCCAAAGTGCATACTTTAAGAACTAAGACCTATTAAGTGTATTTTACGTTTATATTTTTATCTTTTAAGCCCTACGATTTTTTCTAAATCTGTTTTTTAAACAAATATAAACAAATTCAAAACAACGTATGTAAAAATCTACAGCTCTCTATGTAAGCGCTTTATATGAAAACTAGCTAATGGCCAAACGTTCGCGTAGCGGAAACTTGAATTTCTCCGAAGTTTATGCATGCACTCATTTTATTCATACATACACAATTACACACAAATACACACTAATTTTTGGACACACCTCTTTTCTTCTAAAGTCTATGGATTAAAATAAGTTCCGCCAGGACAACGTTCGCCCAGCGGAATCAGTTTTTGGTGAATTTCTCCACAATGGCTGCGTACACAATTTTTTTTTTACCATACACAATTATACGACGTCATACACTAAATATCTGCATAATTAATATCTTTAAATTCAACAACATTCCGCTGCGCGAATGCACACAGATTGTAGATCGTTTTGTCTTCCCATAAACACCCACCTGCAATAACTTCAGTTTATCCGTGACCAGTAAAGCTACTTTAGACACTGACAACATTAGACAGTGACCACCAAAGAATCAACACTTTTGAAAGTGTCAACTTTAGACACTGACAACATTAGACAGTGACCACCAAAGAATCAAGTCTTTTGAAAGTGTCAACTTTAGACACCGACAAAATTAGTAGTGACCACCAAACATCAACACTTTTGAAAGTGTCAACTTTAGACACTGACAATATTAGTCAGTGACCACCAAAGAATCAACACTATTAAAAGTGGCAACTTTAAACACTGACAAAATTAGACAGTGACCACCAAAGAATCAACTCTTTTGAAAGTGTCAACTTTAGACACTGACAACATTAGACAGTGACCACCAAAGAATCAACACTTTTAAAAGTGGCAACTTTAGACATTGACAACAGACAGGGACCACATAAGACAGCGGTCAAATACACTAATATGGCTTTTCCTTTCGTTCTTTTCCTTCTAATTACTCACTGTGTGAACAGCTGACAGTGATGGAAACTGACCACATTACCTACACAGTGACCACTATAAATAATGACCGCGGACGGTGATAACATTAGACAGTGAATACATTAGACAGCGTTCACATTAAACTGTGACCAAATATTCACAAGACGCACGGGATCAGTGGAGGTCAACAGAGGACGTATTTCTGCTGTAATGATGATGCTATACTCACTGCGTGAACAGCTGACAGTGGCGGAACATGTCGACCATGGCGGCGGCGACGATGCCGTCCACGTTGAGGATGAGGTTCGGCTTCTTGCGCGTGGTGATGGCTTCTACGTCGAGCGCGTAGCGGGTGACGGGCCAGGCGGGCCAGCGTGACGTCACATACGCCTTAAGCTCGCGCACTCGAGAGTCGGGGTTGTTGATTGATTTAACTCTGTGGGAAGAGAAAGGAGGTATTTAAAATCGATATGACTAGCGGACCCGACAGATGTTGTCCTGCCTGGGCCTGAACCCGATTGCAGCGCCACCTATCAGATCCAATACTGAATCTAAACCATCTAGGGACGCACTCAAAGTACTCAAACACTACAATTTTCATCAAAATTAGATCTGTCTTTTTAGAGTTATGCGTTTCGAAACACATTAAGGCATTCATTTATATGGACGACTAGCCCGATTCTCTATGCCCGCGACTTCTACCGTGTAAAAAGTATTTTATCATACTATCTCCATATTAAATTACATCTAAATCGGTTCAGCGGTTTAACGCGAAAAGGTTAAGAAACAAACAGTTACCATTAGTACAGATAATATAATACTAGCATACAGATGCCTTATTGCATACAAAGAAACTGTGCCGACGTAACTAGCGTTGTTTGTCTGATTAAATTGATAATTTTTCTAAGAACATCGATTGCGTTCGGTTCCGTTCCATGGGTATAGATGGTGTTAGCAGCGACTTGCAATAGGGTTTACTCGGTTTGTGAATACTTTTTTTTTAATATAGCGCCCATGTGTTTTATGGTATTTTTTGGATGTTTTTACAGTTTCATTGTACCAAATAGTGTTACAGAACAAACTAAAAGAAATCGAGTGGATGCCTCAGAAATTTAAAACCGCGCCATCTATTGGAATCAATGTTTAATAATCCATTCAAATAATCTTTGAAATGTGAATTAAGAGCCCAATATTCCTTAATTTTGTGCTTAGGCGAATAAACAAAACAAGAACATACATTTTTTACGATTGTCTCTAGAAAATTTTAATATTTCACAAAACTCAATAACAAATCGAAGCTTATCACGCCATCTAGTGCAAATGATTTGAACCAAATTTTCTTTCTGAGCGCTGGGAACCCGTGCTATTAGTATAGATGTATGATCGTTTATCAACCATTTTGCTAGCCAAAGAATATCTAAGCTACAAAAAATCATCATTGTCAACACATACCTGTGTCCGATACCCATGATAAGCTCTCCCTTGGCCCTCTTCTCATTGACGAACTCCTGAGGATGCTGTCCGCGGTCGTACGCCGCGCAGAAGTCAAGCGCGGCCCTGTCTAACGCTCCGCCGAAACGATCGCCCTGGGGAGAGACCACACAGTTAATAATATGATTTAATAATATAACGTTTGTAATCAGTAATGGCGTAGGCAGAAGTGCCTACTTTTAACCGACTGTCCAAAAAGGAGGAGTTTTCTCAATTCGACCGTATATATATATATATATATTTTTTTTTTTTTGTGTTTTCGCGGATAATTTCGTCTTTTATGAACCGATTTTGATGATTCTTTTTTTGTTGGAAAGGAGATATCCCAAGGGTGGTACCATTATAAGGAAACCAGTATCTGATAATGAAATCCTAGAGAAATCGATGGAACTCCTCAAATATTATAGGTATACATATAGCGATTTTGGTATTTTCATAAATAATGCAAGCATTTGCACTCAAAAAGTATTACATGGTGAAGTAAAACTGATGAAAAAGACCACAATGTCCACTGGAACTCCGAAATAAAACAATGTATCCTATTCATGTTGGGGCTTATTGGAATCTTCATGAGATGTACTTAGGCTATGAATGATTTTCATGTTAATTGGAGGTACCTACCAAAACCAAAAAGAAGAAAATAAAAAACTTTTTAACAAAAAATCAAGCGATTTCCAAAACAAAACACTACAAAGTGAAAAGTAACTCGGTGTCGAATAACGGAAAACAAAGGGCACAAAAGACACCGACTTCTGAAAAGAAAGTTACTTTTCGCTTTGTAGTGTTTTGTTTTGGAAGCCGGTTTGATTTTTTGTTAAAAAGTTTTTTGTTATTTCTTCTTATCGTATCGATGGACAATTTTTTTTCGGGCGGGTAGCTCTTAACCTCAATAAGAAGCAAATGTTGCATATTCATATTCTTTATTGTAGACAAAACAAACATGCACAAATTCAAAGAACAACTTATTTACAAAGGCAGCCCACCTTAACTAATAATTTCGACTCTTAAAGAAAGCGTTAATTAAACTCCTTAGTTAAGAATCAGACTGAACGTTGTGAAAACTATTTGCACAGGACCATCTTGTAAATTAATGTTAACTCCGTGAAATGGAAAATATGTTGTTGGTATGCCTTATTGAAATAAATAAATCTTGTTCCGACGACGTGCCATTTTTACCCGACTGCCGAAGGAGGGTAATGTTTTTATAAGTGTACGTATGTATGTTTGTTCCTATGTGGCGTTCTAGAGACCAAACGCGTTGGCTGATTTTGATGATTCTTACGTCAATCGAATCGTCTTAACCCTGCGAGTGTCACTGGCTACATTCAAATTGGAAAATATAAAATGGCGGATTTTGGGCGCCATATTGTGGGGCCCAATTTTTTTTCTTGGTTTGTCAAAGTAAAGGGTTTTAAGAGATGATTTGAAAAATATACAACACTTATATGTTTAAATATAGCTATTTCGAAAAAAAAAACACTAAAAAGTTAATTCAAAACATCGAAAAACCCGACTGCTTAAGAAGCGAACTAAAAAGACGTAAACAAGAAGAAAGTCATGCTGTGCAGTCGCAGGATAAATCTGGTTTTGGTCGCAGCATGATTTTCTTCTTGTTTACGTCTTTTTAGTTCGCTTCTTAAGCAACCGAGTGTTTTGATTTTTTTAATTAACTTTATTGATGTCGCCATTTGCTAGGGTGCGTCTAGGAACTAAGGGTGGCGGCACAGAAGCGTCAATGCCAAGTATATTGTGTATAACGTCTACGCCATGCACGATGACGTTAAGATTCTTAGAATGTGCAAGGTTTCATAGACCATCTAAATATTCATAATGCACAAGAAAAACTCACAATGGTCAACAGTCCGCTGACAACAGAAGATATGAGATCCTTCCCGGCTCTCGCGGTGACCATAGTGTTATGTGCGCCGGACACCGCGGGCCCGTGGTCTGCCGTCACTATGAGCACGAGTTCGAAGAACTTTGACGCCCATTCTGGTAGTTCGCGTTGGAACCTGGAAGAAGAAAACGATTTTTAATTGAAAAAACTGCGGAAAGGATGTTCGGGACTCGCAAAGGAAGTTTAAAACTGCAAAGACGTTGGCTTGCAACAGTCGCATGGATCTTGGGCCGAGCGACGGCCGATAGGGATGTTTCCAGGGTATAAAAATGATAATTACATAAAAATTGGCAAAGATAAAGCGCATCAAAGTTCAGGAGTGGGGGTATGTGACGTCACTTTGTCAATATAAACTGTAGCGCCAACTGTGACGTCACACGATATTTCAACGCACTGTATCTTCGTAATTAACATCCCTATTTACAAGAATCAGGTGCTAAATATACGCAAAAACACTTTTCTTAAAGTTTGAGCGCTGATTCTTATGTGCGATTTACAGACCATTAAAAATAATTCATAAATAAATAATATTGAATGTCTGACTAGTACATTCAATAGTCTAAGAGCTGATTAGTAATTCTTTGGGGAGGTAATGATGATGGTGCTTACCATAACAAGCTGATGGTGCCACCGACTCCGAGCTGTCTCTCCAGCACCTGACTGATGGGCACTCCACAGTAAGACAGTTCATTTCCTCTCTCGTCGCAGATTGTGCTGATGAAGGCAGCTGGTTTCCTGATGATGCCGAGTTTCTGAAAGTTTTAGAGGACGTTTAGAAAAATACTTATCTTGCAAAGATATTCCTAGACTAAACTTTAGGTTTTAAAAGGCTAGCACCCGGTTTTAAGGTTCCCCTAGTCAACGGCACGAACTATTTTGTGCGCGAGGTTAAAATGCATTCTATCTTATCCGACAACACGTGCGAAAGAGATAGACGCTGTGATGAGCAGTAAGAATCTAGTTCGCGTACGAATTAGCACTTTTGCAAATCTTTATCGAAATGGATGATGATGTAGAAACAGACCTTTGGGAGCCTAGATATCATGAAAAAACGACTAAATCTATATTTCCAAAATAAAATTATTTGCATTGTTGCATTACTAATATATCCCGGTATGGAGGCCGTTTTGCAATTTTCCTACTTCTTATGGTATTTATTTCCGGCCAAAAATACGTTAAAATTAGTGTTGGAATATGGAAGTTTCGACGCTCATGACTTTCAAATATTTTATTTTTTTGTTTCCATACAGGGCTAGATAATGATAAGACAAATTGATATCATTTTTTATTTTGAACGTGCATCGTCAAACAGTGGAGTAATCGACTGACTACGTTTATATGGAAGAATTCTTCGACTAGTGTAACCTTAAGACTAATAAACATAAAACATCTTAGGTCAACTGACTTGATTGGGTCACAGATAATATAATACTACCATACAGATGCCTCATTCCATACAAAGAAACCATGCCGACGTAACTAGCGTTTTTCGTCTGATTAAACTGATTATTTTCATCGATCGCTTTCGGTTCCGTTCCACGGCGATAGATGGTGTTAGTAGTGACTTGCAAGTAAAAAGAAATCGGTTCGTGTTTTTTTTTTATACGTTTACGATTTGTTGTATTGTATTTTTTTTTGCACGATTTTGCAGTTTCATTGCACCAAAATTTAGACAGTACAAATTTAAACAATCGAGTGGAATGCCTCAGAAATTTAAAACCGCACCATCTATTGGAACTAATTTTAAACGATCCGATCAAATAATCTTTGAAATGTGAATTAAGAGCCTAATATTTCATAATTTTGTGCTTAGGAGAGTTGATTAAACAAGATATAAAATGTTTACGACCAAATTTTAGAGAATGTTAATTTTACAAACAATTCTATAAAAAATCAATGTACATCGCGCCATCTAGTGATATTTATTTGAACCAAATTTTCTTCCTCAGCGTCGGCATACCGTGATTTGGGGAAACATTTGCATCAATGAATATCAATGTGGGTTCTAACCCGGCAAGTAACAATGTGACTTTTTCAATTCATATGTACTTGAAAAGTTTATCTTGGACATTGTTTTAAAAAAATATGACATGTTTCCTTGGGATTTGCTATCATTGCCGAAATTGGTTGCTGACATGAGAGTTGACAATAGATTACATACCAAAAAGTTTTTATCGAATATAAGTAAAATGATTGTGTGGTACTTACCCTCGCCCAATCGTAGTCCATGGGTACTTTGGGAGGTTCGACCTCCTCCTTCACGATGATCTTGCCTTCCTTCACCAGTTTAGAGTACACCTGGAACAAGAAAATCATAATAAGCTACATGAAGTCGACATTTCCTTTCAGAATATAAGAAATTTCGAAACAAAGACGAGTCTCTCGCATGTAGCTTTCGACGTTCGCTCGTGTTAAAATGACTTTTTATGCTCGACAGGAACGATTCTTTTTCCACTACCTGATAAGTTTACTTAATTTAATGTAAATAAGTTCCAACAACAATTTATTAAAAACGTTCAAACTAAAAACCACAGACTATATACACACAATCAACGCGCGCTTTTCAAAAGTCATTTCGTAACTGGTCTCCATACAAAAATCAATTCGTAACTGTTTTGAGTAAATTAGTTTTTTTTTAATATTAGATTTTATAATCTTGTGTCTAAATATTCATATTTTGAAACGAATTTCTTAGGCAGTGTCAGAGTCTATTTTAAAGTCTAGAATTGAATTAACCCCCTTGTAGCGACATCTATGCCGACACATACGAACTGACCTGACGTCACACAAATCCTGCATCGCGCTAGCAGAGTTTTCGTCGCGATTTGAACACATACTACAGTCCGACAAACAACCGTTGGGCAGTTGTCTGGACCAGACACTACACCCGTCAGCCGGGCGAGCACGGCCTCTGTGAAAGGCTTGGGTCACGCATTTTATCAGGGTTTTGCTCCCAAACTGTGATAAAAATGTATGACTCAAGCCTGTCACAGTAAGCCGTGCTCGCCCGCCTGGTCGGAGGATGCTCCCTTTTTAAAGGGACTTTACATCCTGTTCCACATAATTCCAAACGCTAAAATGGCCTCGTGAAAGGAGCCCTTTAGCCAAATTAGGATGCGTATTTTTATTTTATTTTATATTAACTATAACTCACCTTGTGAACAGAATCCCCGAGCGTGTCGAAGGAGTTGGGCACTTCAGCGCCGTACGCCTTGAGCGCCGCGTTCTTGGCCACCGCCTTCTCCATGGCCGAGCCCGCGAGAGAACCCGCGTGACCGAACTGTACTTCTGATGTGAACATGTCTGCGGCAGGGAGAATAAAAGAGAACAATAAATATAACATCAACGGGTGGGTAGGTATGTTAAAGTACAGTACGACCGATGAGTCGTGGCCCGTCTGAAGTTAGCGGCAATGGTTGCAAAGAACATACTTTACGAACCACTGGATGTTTCCTTCACGAGTGTACATGCGCGAATAATCTATACATATAAATAAAATTGGAGTGTCTGTTTGTAATATAGAAATAACCGTTTTTTACTACATGTATATGAATATATATATGGTACATACACCAAAATAACATGTTTTACAATTTTTGTCTGTCTGTCCGTCTGTTTGTTCCGGCTAATCTCTGAAATGGCTGTACCGATTTTGACGGGACTTTTATTGGCAGGTAGCTGATGTAGTAAGGAGTAACTTAGGCTACGTTTATTTTAGAAAAATTCTTTTATTTTAGAAATTTGTTAGGCGGAACGAAGTTCGCCGGGTCAGCTAGTAATAAATACATCTGCAGTACAAGATAACGAGGCAACGCCGAAACACGCCAGCTCGTTCTCTTGTCAGTTTATTTTGACCAGCAACTTATACTTTATAGTTTGCCCAGCAGTGGACTTACCAGAACAGGTTCCAATACACCACGCGACGATGGGCTTCTTGATCTTGCCGTCACGTATCGCTCTACACACGTGGTATTCTTCCACACCTCCAACTTCACCGAGTAGCACTAACATTTTAACGTTGGGGTCGGCTTCGTATCTGTGAAGAGATATTTTTTCTATATTATTATTTATTTCTCTAGACGTGTTGGATCATTCGGTTCCCTTCATGATGGTTGAGCTGAGAGGTGCCAATCCAAGCATCATGTTCGTGAACAGGCGGCATCAGTCGCAGAAGGAGGCTGCGGAGAGGGAGATTTCATCCGCTCACCCGATCCGCAGCAGACGCGCCGGGCGTCGGCGGAGGGCGGACTACGCCCTCTTCCAAACCCATAAATGGTTCCAGGGGCGACGGACCCGGGGACGTCCATCGCCCCCCACACATCAGGACCCGAGGTGGCGGCGCGTAGTGTTCCACGCGCGCCCTTCTTATACGTCGCGGAGAAGTATAACACCTCACTCCCCCCCAAGCCGAGATCTGTCAGTACGAGTCTGACAGACTCCTCCGGCCCCCCAGGGCTGAGGACATCTAATGAGGATTTTCCACCCCGGAACAGGATGTTAATGTTTTTCTAGTATTATATAACTGCACAGCACATGTGTGAATACTTTTAATACTTTATACCTCTATAGTATAGTGGTGTAGTGCTTTTCTAGGTGCATCGTCCTCACGTATATGAATTTATTAATGTATGTAGTTAAGTAAATATTGTAAAATATTTACTTGTATGGTTATGGAGTTTCTTGTGCGTTCTTCTCCATAACAAGCTACTTTTCCGAATGGACGGTAGAATCAATTGTTATTACTTGTAAATTTTAACTGATGACGTTCGAAAGTGGCCTAGTTGAAATAAATATATTTGACTTTGGACGAAGTTCAGCCACTACGATATGTCTGGCTGCTTCAGTTTCGAAATAGTTTTCTGTTTATGGTGTAAGAAAATCAAGATGGAAAGACTCACAATCAGTAAACTTCGTGTTTTGTGTTTTTTCTTCAAACTTTTATGTGTCTGGTAGAAATTAAAGAAATAAGCTACAACCTCGGAGTCTTTAAGTCAAGAGTGAATAAGATACTTCTAGGCAAGCGTGCTCCACCGTCGACCACATCATCGCTTACCATCAGGTGAGATAGTGGTAAACACGAGCCTAACCATAATAAAAAAAGAAAAATAAATTAATCTGCCCTATATTCAGTCCTACTATGTCAAGGTCAGCTTCAGGACGCAGCTAAGTACCAGTATTTTACATGGAACCTATCTGACCTCCACAACCCAGTAACTGGGTAACACGGTGGCAAGACTGGTGACCACAGACATAAATCTAACTAGATGACGCGATTCTATGTACTTCACGTGCCAAAAAACGGAATAAAATTACGATCAATGATCGTAATTTGAGCGTTACATTTAGCATTATCGGCACCGGAAATCCACCAAAATCTAGAAAAATGCGTTTTTATGCCATATTGAGCTGTAAAGAATGTATAGAAAAAGTTGGCCGAGGCATTGGAAATGTTTTCTTTCATTGGTAAGTAAATTTGTTTATAATTTATTTTTTATTGGCTCGCGCTTGACCACTATCTCAGCTGATGGTAAGCGATGATGTGGTCGACGGTGAAGCACGCTTGCCTAGAAGTAACCTATTCACTCTTGACTTAAAAACTAGACTTAGAGAATTGTTTGTGAAAAAGTGGCACACTTGGTTTTCATACAGATGGAGGGACTTGCGTTATTTAGATTACTATTTATTTATTACTAGTTCGATTTATGTCTGTGCTGATGACAATCAAACAGTAGGGCCAACGGCTTAATGTGATAACCGAAGCACGGAGGGACGTAATTAATTATCGTAGTATTAATAATTTGACCATTTGTTCGAATAACAACAATTGACGACAATTTACGGCTATTTTAAATCATTGCATAGCATATTTATTTGGTTGAATTAACTACTACTATTAATGTTATTATCCTATACATGATTTTTTGAATGATAGAAACGTAACATAATATAATGATGGAAAAATATATTTAAAGATAAAATAATGATAATGATTTATTATATTGTTTCAAATTTTATTATGTGCCTTGATAATGTAAGCAAAATAATCGATTTAATTTATTTGTAAAATATAGAATTAAGATTGTTGTTTTTGATGTTTAGTTTATGTAGGAAGGTTGTAGATCCACAAACCTGTACTATTTTTGTTTTCTTATTGTTTATTTGGTTGTATAATTGAGTAGTTATAAATATGTTTTACTTTTGCATGCTCTAAGGTAGAGTGTGTTGGAACTGTTTTTATAATGCTTACATCTTATTTTGTACCCACATTCATTGCAAAATAAATGATTTCTACGTTCAAAGATGCCACAACCTAGGGGATTGTAGCTATCGGAAAAACAAGACTCCGGCAGGGAATTCCACTCCTTAGCTGTACGCATAATAAAAGTGTCCCCAAAACGTTTTGTGCGTATGGGTGGGATGTCCACCATGTACCGATGGTGCATCGCCGTACGTCTGGTTGTCCGATGATGTTTATTACCTCAACAAGTGGTCAATGAAGGTAGTGCCGGGGTATTTGTCACCGCCGATGGCGACGCCCTCGCACACGCCGTCGGCGTCTTTAGAGATGATGTTGTTGAGTTCATTGCTCATGCCTCCTGAACGGGACACGTAGGCAACGCTGAAACAATGAAAAAATGTGTTAAGAAATAATACATAAAGAAATTGCTGAAGGAAAACCTGACCCTGGGATCGAACCCGCAGCCTAAGAATGGGAAAGGATAGATTACCGCACTTGTCCCCCTTTTCCGCACTTGGTCCGTTGTGCGTGCAGGAATGGGCTGTAATCCACCACGCGGACCCAGTGCGGGTTGGTGGATGTCACATGTCTTCGAATTTTTGTTTCTAGGACATGCCGGTTTCCTCACGATGTTTTCCTTCACCGTTTTAAGAGCAGTGGTGATGAAATAATAAACACAAAGTAAAGCGCCTGCCTTGGTTCGAACCCACGATCTACAGCTTGTAATTCGCGGCCGTTACCACTGGGCCACCACTGCTCTAACCCGTAGCTTTTTTTTGCGTAATGAATTCAGCAAGTCAAAGGGCAAAGAGTATGAAGAATCGACCAAACACATAGACGGAAATCCACATCCCGTCTTTCATCTCGCTCGATTGCAGTTTCCTTCCCCTCCCTTGGCCCTTTGCCTTGCCGAATTCAATACGCAATAAGGCTAGCGGAACAACTCAATCAATAGCTCTAGGTTAGACCAATGGGACCAAGAAAGTTATGACAGTGAGATCAAAACATACATTAACTTCTTGATATATTCAAGCAATTAATTTTAAAACAAGGCTTGTTATACAGTCTATAATGTTCCATACCTCTTTAGAGAGGAAGTGGGCTGTAGTCCACCTTGCGGGCACAGTTAATATTCATCTGCCTAGCCTTTTTTCCAACTATTGTTGGGGTCGGCTTCCAGTCTTACCGGATTCAGCTGAGTACCAGTTTTTACATAGAGCGACTGCCTATCTGACCTCCACAACCCAGTAACTGGGTAACACGATATCCCTTGGCAAGACTGTTGTCAGATATCAGGTTTCTGACTACCCGTAACGACTGTCAAAGATCTTCAAATGACAGCCGGGACCAACGGCTTAACATGCTTTCCGAGGCACGGAGAAATCTCGGTATGCAAGGCATACCGTATGTCGTACCATATGTCGAGGCAAGGAGGAAACTCGGTATGTTGAAATGGTCACCCATCCACGGACCGACCTCGTCAAGCGTTGCTTAACCTCGAAGACCGACCCGTGCGGCTGTTATTATTTAGCCACGAGCTCCTCGTGCACAGTTAAAATTGGTTAAAAAAATATGTTTATTATGTCTCAAACGGTTACATATACAAATGTGAATGTGACAGCCCCAGTAAGTAATCATTTATACTTGTGTTGGGGAAAACAGTTCATGTCATACGTGTTAGAATTACTCCATTTGATGAAATATGTGAATTCGAACCTACGATCTAAATTTTGTACTGCACGGCTATTTCCACTGGGCACAATGTCTCTCTTAACACAAGAATGGCATCTTTAATACAGGTTACTTTGTAAACTACCTTAGATTCTAGTTGCGATACTTTTTGTGAATTCGAAACCAAATTTACCGTCCCTGTGATCTTTTTGGAATTGATTTTATTGTGTGTTTAATAAAGCATAATTATTATACTAAAGTATTACTATAATCCTTTATTTAACTAATTTCTTATTTAATATATTTTTAAATATTTTTATAAAACATACAAAAACAAAAAACATTTAAAGATATAAAAAATTGTGACCCACCGGTATCGGGAACAGGGTCCAAGCTACCGGCGGTCAGGGCTCCAGAGAGAGGAATCCTAGCAATACGTGCCGTGTCCAGCAGTACTGCTTTCTGGATCAGGCCCTTGACCCAGCCGCCTAACGAGAGCCTCCTAAGGTGTTGCTCGAGGCTCGTGGCTATTAATCCATTGGCTGACACGACTATCGGTACAATGACCGCTGTGTCCACATTCCACATGTCGACAACCTCGCGAGCCAAGTCAAGATACTTGATTTGCTTATCTTTCTCAGCTTTCACGAGGTTCCCGTCATGAGGGACGGTAATGTCAACAATCATTGCACGCCCCTCGATTCGGTCCACCACCACAATATCAGGCTTATTGGCTACAATAGTCCTGTCAATTATTATTGATAAAATAAATACTCCTTACCTGCCGGGCCTGTACAGTTTGCTGTCAATAATATTGTCGATCATGCCGGCAGTGTTACCTATCTTGAAGCAGCCGGGCTTGATGCCTCCCACTGTGGCGGGACCGATCACGTTTACCTGTACGACGAAATTTAAGTTAAGATATATTTATTTATTTAAAACCGCATGCACAAAGGTACAATGGCGGACTTAATGCCTTAGGCATTCTCTACCAGTCAACCAAGGGTGGTGAAGAGATAACATGGCAGGTGCATTGTTTAAATTGTGACCAGCAAAAAAGTATAAAGAAAAAAAAAACGAATAATAATAATAAAATACGAATAAGCAACTAATAAGTTGCTTAAAATACACATACATATATATTTTGTATAATAAATACTTAAATATTTCTCTGGAAAATTGGATTGATTTAGTAAAATTTGGAGACTTAATATATTGATCACTCTTCTGCACTAATACTTATCCAATATTTTTTTAATAATCTAACAGACGGAATAAATTGAATTATGATTTATTCACCCAGAATACATCCCTATTTACATTTATTCCCACTTACTCAAGTATCTACTTTAAAATAATGTAGTTTATGTTGATTTTTAAGGGATTACTTTTAGTCAAATCATTATAAATTTGTGTGCTACTTACGCCGCGTGTGTCAGCCAGTTTGATGATCTTCCTGGTCATGTTCTCAGGGATACCCTCGGCGATGATGACCACTGTGTTGATCTGGGGATGCTGCATCGCCTGTAACACGAAAAATAACATTTCATCTTGTATGTCCTTTTGATGGCATAAAATTAATTAAGAAGCCAATTTTATACCTTTCCATACCGAATAAGTTTTTACATATAAATGATAGAATAATGGAATTAAAAAAATATTTTATTAAAAAATGAAAGCTTTTCCGTATTCCTATCAGAGCGACCCGTTTCATTTGATACCCATATCATGGAGATGCATAAAAAATACCTAGTCCGCCATCTAGGGCGGTCCACCATATTGGATTTAGAATGACGATCCTTAGCTAACCATGCTTTGTCATCCAAAATAAACGTGTATGAAAAATTTCAGTTCAATCGTTTAACGATAACTGTTTTAAAATTTATTTGTAATAGTGCTAACATACGGCCAGATTTGGTACGGCTGGAGCACGGATTTGTAGTTGGAATTAGTCCGGCCGTTCTAAATCCGAGCGTGTATAGATTGGTCCGCCGGACATTATTATTATTAACTAGCTGACCCGGCGAACTTCGTTCCGCCTAACAAATTTCTAAAATAAAAGATATTTCTAAAATAAACGTAGCCTAAGTTACTCCTTATTACATCAGCTACCTGCCAATAAAAGTCCCGTCAAAATCGGTCCAGCCATTTCAGAGATTAGCCGGAACAAACAGACAGACAAAAATGGTAAAAATGTTATTTTGGTGTATGTACCGTATATATATTCATATACATGTAGTAAAAAACGTTTATTTCAATTTTAAAAGCAGACACTCCAATTTTATTTATATGTATAGATTGAGTCCGTCTCGGTCCGCTTGTTTGCACATCGGATATGGTCTGCTCCGTACCAAATCCGGACGTGTGTAGGGTTATCCTCTGGTTGGGCCATACCAACTACGACCAGCGTTGAAAAAGTCCCCTATTTATGGGAGATCTACTGATTTTGGTTATTGTCTCCCACTATTTTTACATTCAACTTAGTCATAAATAAAAATGCAAAATAATGTTATAAATACAGCAACACTAGGATTTGTGGGCGGAGTTAGTCCGGCCGTACCAAATCCGGCCGTGTGTTAGCACTATAAGATTTGACCCGAACAAACATACATTGCAAGATTTGCAAGTTGAATAAAAGATTGTAAAAAATTCTCAGAGGTTCTGAATAAATCCTAAAGACATATTCGTTGGACTGTTGGCCGTGCCCGAAATAGTGCGAAGTACACATATGTATACTTTATACATATGTATTGATGAACTATTAGTAAATGATTTATATCTGACATACCTGTATGGTACTGTCATAAGCTGACCGCAGCGATGCGAAGTTGATGAGTACTGTAGCCTCTTGGTGTTTGCGCATTGAGACGTCCATGTCGGAGTACACTGAAATAAACAAAAACACGTTTTAACTCTTACTAATATATTATTGAGGCAGTGGGCAGGGCACATTGCTCGCAGAACGGATGGCCGATGGGGCCGAAAAGTTCTGGAATGGCGACCGCGAAACGGAAGACGATACGTTGGGAGGCCTCCCACTAGGTGGACCGATGATCTGGTTAAGGTTGCGGGAAGGCGCTGGATGCGAGACGCACGGGATCGGTCAATGTGGCGACGCCTGGGGGAGGCCTATGTCCAGCAGTGGACGTCTTTCGGCTGATATGATCATGATGATGATGAATATATTATAAATGCGAAAGTTTGGTTGTATGTTGTTTGTTACTAAATCACGACAGAACGGCTGAACGGATCTGGATGAAATTTGGCACAGGGATAGATTTTAGTAATGAACGGACCTGGATGAAATTTGGCACAGAGATTTTAGTAAGGAATAGCACATAAGGTACTTTTATCCCGGTATACTGTTCTCTTGGGATAATTTTCGGCATTCATGTAGACTAGCTTTTTCCAGCGGCTTCGCCCGAAACCGCTGGCAAAAGCTAGTCTACAAATAATTCCTAATTCTTTATTGCAATCGACCACAGAGCCTCTAGACGCCTACTAAATTATCAACCGATGTCTGTCACCACATCAGACTTATAGATCTGATGTAGTTCTTCACTCGACAATCACGAATTAGTTTCTGTGAGCCGTAAACAACGCCGAGTTAGACAAAACAATATTGCTAAAATAAATATTATAATGGCCCTTGTACAATATGTTGGCGTGTTAACAACAGCCAGACTTCAAGTTTCCCGAGAAATGAAATAATATCTCACCAGGTATGAAGACCTCCTTGTTCCCGAAGTAGTACTTCTGCTTGTGGTCGGCGGTGAAGGGGTACACGATGGCGACGACGGACGGCTCCGCGCGACGGCAGATGTAGTCGAAGTCCAGCATGCCCTGTGGGGGTACAGAAATGTTAGTAACTTCTGATAAAACATAAAAAAGGAGAGGAGTATTGTTGCTGGCCCAGCTTGCATCTTGGTGTCTCGAACGAACTCGCCTCAAGTGAGACTGACATCAAGATAACTTCTTAAGGTTGCCCTAATCGACGGCAAGAACTATTTTGTGCGCGAGATTAAAATGCATGCTATCTCATCCGATAACACGTGCGAAAGAGATAGATGCTGTGATGAGCAGTAAGAAGCTAGTTCGCCTACGAATTAGCACTTTGCAAATTTCCAGCGAAATAGATGATGATTTAGAACGAAAACGCGCGAAATTTTATAAATAGACCTTTGGGAGTCTAGATATCATGAGGAAGGTTCTAATGTATATTTTCAAAATAAAATTATTTGCATTGTTGAATTACTAATCTATCCCTGTATGGTGACTGTTTTGCAATTTTCCTATCTTCTTAGGGTATTTATTTCCGCCCAAAGATGCATTAAAATTAGTGTTGAAATATGGAACTTTCCGCTCATAACTCTCATTTTTTTTAAATTTTTTTGTTTCCATACAGGGCTAGATAATGATGAGACAAATTTATACCATTTTTTATTTTAAACGTGCATCTTCAAACAATGGAGTAATCACCATACTACGTTTGTATGGAAGAATGATCGACTAGGGCAACCTTAAAGCGAATATATGTGCATACATACTCGTAGAAATCTTCAAGAGAGTGACCGGTGAAGGCTTACCTGAATAGCTCTGTTCTGCATGCCCCAAACGATTCCCTTGGTCCTGTCACTGAAGAGGGACATGACCGTCGTTACGCTCTGTCCCAGGTCCTGTCTGGTGGGCGCCTCCGAGCAGATCAGGTCCAGGAGTTTGTGGGTCAGCTCTGGTAGGTCGATCTTGGGTTTGGGCTGTCAAAGAGAAATGTGTTTCGTCAGTTTAAATATTATTATTTGGTTATATATTATGTATACTGTGTGTAGGATCCTTTAATCTATACTAATATTAAAAAGCTGAAGAGTTTGTTTGTTTAAACGCGCTAATCTCAGGAATTACTGGTTGGAATTGAAAAATTATTTTTGTGTTGGATAGTCCATTTATCGAGGAAGGTTATAGGCTATATAACATCACGCTACGACCAATAGGAGCGGACCATAAATGAACAATGTTGCAAAAACCGGAAAAAAAGATTCCTTTTTGAGAGCTTCCGTTGCGTGCGCAGCGTAGTGTAGCTAGGGTATGGTAGGTAGGGTAGATGGGTAGGTACATAGGACAACTAGTTGTTTATATAAGAATTTGTTTTATTTTATACTTTTTACTGACAAAACTTGTACTTTGTAGCAAGTTTCCTACTAGATTCATGACGTAATTTACGATCAATTAAACAGATAATTAACTGAAAAGAAAAAACAAGTACTAGGAATAAAAAAGTATAGGACAAACAAAAATTATAGAAAAATCGACCAAAACTTGACGAATCCAACGACACCTCATATATCATAATCCGTCAAACCCGTTTGAGTTGTAGAGCGTCCAATAGAAATGGAC
This sequence comes from Orthosia gracilis, assembly GCA_947562075.1. Taxonomy (NCBI): domain Eukaryota; kingdom Metazoa; phylum Arthropoda; class Insecta; order Lepidoptera; family Noctuidae; genus Orthosia; species Orthosia gracilis. The sequence continues at coordinate 56,307,759 of OX387266.1, forward strand.
ATACATACATACACATATTAAATTAAATTTTATTAATTACCAAAATAATTTACTGATAAATTAAATTACGAATAAATGATTTATATACATATATATATACAGGGTTACAGGAAAAGTCGACCTAGATCCGTTAAGGGCGTGTAGTACACATCATTTCTGAATGATTTCACTATGGAACTCCCCATCCTAAACTTACCCGTTTTCGAGATTTTCGAGTTTTATTTTTTTTTATGAAAATGCCCAATTTTTCGGCTATTGAATTGAATATTCGATTATTAGATTATTATTAGATTTTCGAGTTTTAATTTTTTTTTTATGAAAATGCCCAATTTTTCGGCTATTGAATTGAATATTCGATTATTAGATTATTATTAGATTTTCGAGTTTTAATTTTTTTTATGAAAATGACCAATTTTTCGGCTATTGAATATTCAATTCAATAGCCGAAAAATTGGGCATTTTCATAAAAAAAAATAAAACTCGAAAATCTCGAAAACGGGTAAGTTTAGGATGGGGGGTTCCATAGTGAAATCATTCAGAAATGATGTGTACTACACGCCCTTAACGGATCTAGGTCGACTTTTCCTGTAACCCTGTATATATATATATATAATGACCAATATATTGTGACCAGCCAGGAAGGAACCCTGACACCTGAGATACAGGACATGTCCTATGACATGGACATGAACTTATGACACCCAAACTAGGGTTTGGGTGTCATAAGTTTCTAGCTTTTTGTATGTACTAATTAGCTTCTACCCGCGGCTTCGCTCGCAGGTTTTTTTTTTTTTAAATGTATCCTATGTTACTTCTAATACCTCCAAGAATATATGTACCTACAAAGTTTCATGATGATCGGTTCAGTAGTTTTTGCGTGAAAGCGTAACAAACAAACTTACATTCACATTTATAATATTAAAGTAGCATAGTATATAGTATAATATGATGTAGCCTAATTATTGTATTTCTTTTGTCAATTCTCTCAATGTGTATTAGGCTTTGAATGAATACATTATTATTATTATACGCTCCAAAAACTTTACCCTCCCCGCAGAAGGGTAAAAATAAGGAAAATTTGACATAGCCTTTTAATAATAGGGATTACTCACACAAGCAGCAGGCTTCGGCAGCTGTTTGGGCGCGTAGTCCAGCTGGTGTTCCTTGGGGATGGGCGTCTGGCCCAGCGCCAGCCCCACAATGGCCGTCATGTTGCTCTCCGGACCGAACACGTACAGGGGGATGCGGAGACGATGCCCTACTTCACGCATTTGTCTGTAACAAGAAAATATTTAATGTAGAATAGAATACTCTTTATTATGTACACCATATAAGTTACAGAAAGTATAGAAGAAGTAAACATTACACTGGGTGACACAATGGGCGGCCTTATCGCTAAAAGCGATCTTTTCAAGACAACCTTTGGATGGATTTTAAAAATGAAAGGAAAGACTGTACTGTAGGTATTCTTTGGTGTATTATTTATATATAAAATAAATACATATATACACATGTAGTTGGAAGAAGAAAATGGTGAGTCGTTTGTGTATCATCGTTATCAGCTGAAAGAGAACAACATTTGAACATAGGCGTCCCCCATGTGTCGGTTTGGCCAGCCCTATGCATTAATCAGCAACCTAATTGCGTAAGTGGTTTCGGTAAGGCGATGGATTTGAACCCATCAATCGACCAATAATGTGCGAGATGAAAGACGCGTTGTGAATTTCCTTGTGTGATGGGTCGATTGATGTGGACAAATCCTTCGCCTTGCCGTATTCACTTACACTGCAGGTCATCGGTCCACCTAGTGGGAGGCCTTCCAAGGCTGATAAATTTGAAAGTTACCGCGGCCCTGGCGCAAGCAACTGAAGGGACACGGGTGGGTTTTAGTCAGTAAAAGTCTGACACGTCCTCCCGCTTCAAAAGTCATTGGATGATTTGCCACTAAAAAAAAAGATCATTGGTCCACGTAGTGGGAGGCCTTCCCACACGTGTATCAAACGATTTTTTGCAAAACACTTACTTGAAAAAAATAATAAAAATTCATGAACATAATATTTGTTAAAAAATAATTGTGTAGATTTTTGTTCGTGGGCTTCGAGTCTCACGAACACCTATCGCACTATCCCAGCGGCCACCCCGATATTATTCACGACAAATTGAATAGATGTCGGGATTCCCGCTGGTATATCCGCACAAGTACGAAATACACTTTATATCGTGCTTAGAAGCGGTGGGATAGTGCGATAGGTGTTCGAGTGAGTGTGTTGAATTAGTAGTTTATACAACGGTCATATAATAGGGATTATTGAAACACGAGTGTGATAATAGTATCACACGAGTGTTTTATATGGATAAAAGTATGTGGTATGGCGGGAAATTTAGATTTTCACAATGCGTGACTGCGCAGCGCGTGCATCCATAGACAATGACACCGTTTTTCTGCATTAAGTCAAGGAGCCCATACGCGCCAATAAATTAATAAGTAAGTGTGTAAAGGTTGTCTTGAAAAGATCGCTTTTAGCGATAAGGCCGCCCATTGTATCACCCAGTGTAATGATTCTTCTTCTATACTTTCTGTAACTTATATGGTGTACATAATAAAGAGTATTCCATTCTATTCTAAAAAATATTTAAAAAATATTATTATGATGCAGTTCTTTGAAAATCGAAGGAAAGAGTTGCGCTGTAACGGCTTCTTTAAAATTATTCCTTTCCACGAAAAAAATGTATGTGTTTTTTTGAATTCATATTTATAACATTACGTGTAGAGTGCAGATAATAGTATATTATGCAACTAGTGAATAAAGGACGGTTTTAAAGCGAGGGCCATTGATGAATCACGAACAAGTGAAGGATTCTAACAACTGATTCATGATGATTGTGTTAGAATCCTGAACGACGCGAGTGATTCATGGCCCTCGATATAAATCCGTTTTATTCAAGAGTTGCATACTATATTTTATACCATGACTTCGAGAAAAAGAAGGATTTAAGACAAAAGCACAAGGAATAATAATAAATAAATAAATTTACAGAAAATGAGAAACCTTAGGGCTTCACATTTTTTGTAAATTGAAGCTGAGCCTTTGAGTTTCAGTTACCTAAACAGCACTTGTGTTTCAGGGGCCAGTGACCATCTCCGTTAAGTTACATAATTATAATTAATTAAACACCAATGCAATTAATATTAGAATTACAATGCAAATAAGTATTCACTAAACATCCTAGACCAAAATAAAATCATTATCAAAATCCTAAATATAAACAAACTCGAAATTAAATCGACGAAGGAGTTTGAAATTCGAATATTCTTTGTTTGCACAAGAAGTTTGCATCGAGTATTTTATGCGCAAGTAGGTTATATTGCATTGAGATGGAGGTCAAATATATATTGGTGTGTTCTAAATTCAAACACCAAAACAGTGATTAAAAGTGCTTTTTATTCACTGTTTTCAGTGAATAAAATAAGCTTTTTAGAGGGGGAATGGTATAATAGTATATTATGCAACTAGTGAATAAAGGACGGTTTTAAAGCGAGGGCCATAGATGAATCACGAACAAGTGAAGGTTTCTAACAACTGAATCACGACCGTAGGGAGTGATTCATGATGATTGAATCACGAGCATAGCGAGTGATTCAAGTGTTAGAATCCTGAGCGACGCGAGTGATTCATGGCCCTCGATATAAATCCGTTTTATTCAAGAGTTGCATACTATATTTTATACCATGACTTCGAGAAAAAGAAGGATTTAAGCCAATAGCACAAGGAATAATAATAAATAAATAAAAGGTTTATTACCTTAAAAATTTACAAAAAATGAGAAACTTCAGGGATTCACACTTTTTGTAAATTGAAGCTGAGCTAGGTAACAGCACCTGTGTTTCAGGGGCCAGTGACCACCTCCGTACATACGTTACATAGTTATAGTTAATGAAACACCAATGCAATTATTATTAATATCTTAATAACAATAAACGCAATTAATAGAATTACAATCCAAATAAGTATTCACTAAACATTTTAGATCAAAATCAAAAACATTATCTAAATCCTAAATATAAACAAACTCAAAATTAAATCGACGAAGGAGTTTGAAATTCGAATATTCTTTGCACAAGAAGTTTGTATCGAGTAGATAATTTATGCGCAAATAGGTTGTATTGCATTGAGATGGAGGTCGAATATATATTGGTGTGTTCTAAATTCAAACACCAAAACAGTGATTAAAAGTGCTTTTTATTCACTGTTTTCAGTGAATAAAATAACCTTTTTAGAGGAGGAATGGTATAAAATAATTTTTTACCAACCTAAGTCCTTCCTGGTAGTTGGGGCCTCCTCTCCTTACGAAGATGGTGATGTTGTACTGGATGAGAGCGTCTTTGTACGTCTCCATCGCGGTGATGATGCCGCGGAACGTGTCCGCTACGTTTGTGAAGTTGGCGATGCCTCCGCCGATGATAAGGACCTGCGGAATTAAAAAATAATTAAAAACAAGTATTTTGTAGACCTCTCTGTGTGTAAAAAAAACTTCAAAGACTTCATTAGCTTTGAATCGACCTATATGTCTGATCTTTGTTTCGCGAATGTCGATTTTTTTAAATTTATAGTTAGGCTCGCGCTTGACCTCTATCTCACCTGATGGTAAGCGATGATGTGATCGACGGTGAAGCACGCTTGCCTTGGTTTGATCAGGCAGTTATAGTTCTCGCCAATCTTCTTGGCTGCTCTGAAGTTGGCTACAATGGCTGCGCAGTAGAAGATGTCATACAAAAACAGCACCGATCCGTGCATTGCACATCGGAAACTCAAAAAAAAAACTTCTGGGCGGCCCAGAAGTTTGGCAACTGCTGTCTGTAGCGATGAATTGCTTTAAGGCCTTGGAATAAATATTGAGAAGCAACGACCATCGGAATGACGAGGAACGAGGTGAAGCGTGAAGCTCAAGACCGATCGTGATGGCTGAGGATTTCTGAATAGGATAGTTTCCTAGGTAGAAAAAATATTCCATCATCGGACTACAAGACGTACGGCGATGCGTCATCGGGACATGGTGGACATCCCACCCATACGCACCAAACGTTTTGGGAATACTCTTATACAGCAAAGGAGTGGAATTCCCTGCCGGAGTCTGTATTTCCTGATAGCTACAACCTGGGAGTATTCAAGTCAAGTGTGAATAGGTTTCTTCTAGGTAAGCGTGTTTCATCGTCGACCACATCATCGCTTACCATCAAGTGAGATAGTGGTCAAGCGCGAGCCGAACATCAAAAAAAATAGTAATAATAATTCTATTTAGTCCCTCAGTGAGATTATCAAATAATATTGGACCCGTATTTTTTGCTTTAACAAATAAATAAAAATTGACAAAGATATAGCGCATCAGTGGGGGTTGTGACGTCACTTTGTCAGCACACCGTGACGTCAACCGATATTTTTCAACTCACTATGTCATCGTAATATTTGTTTACATGGCATAAGAAAAATACGTATCCAATATGTTTAGGTATTCTAACTGACGGACTAAATAGATATTTTTTATCCTATTGGGTATTTCGAGGTAAGAACGTATCAAACCCCACTTTACAGGTTTTCAGGCTGAAGTACAGTTTGAATAAAAAAGTTAATTAAAAGAATCAAAAAACTCGACTGCTTAAAAAACGAACTAAAAAGACGTAAACAAGAAGAAGAGGATACATCTGGTTTTGGTCAGCCAGCTCGCGAATTAGGTACATTTAAGCATACAAGTGTTATTTATTCTTGAAATCCTCTTAAAAAGGCGCCAAAAATCCGCCATTTTTTTATTTTCCAATTTTAATGTAGCCAGTGACACTCGCAGGGTTAAGACGAATCGATTGACGTAAGAATCATCAAAATCGGACAACGCGTTTGGTCTCTAGAATGCCACATAGGATCAAACATACATACATACATAGACTGATAAACACATTACCCTCCTTCGGCAGTCGGGTAAAAATACACAACTTCAAATGCTTAATTTAGAAACCGGGGGTAAGTCGAGTCATTATTCCTACCTTGCCGTTGGGATGCTTCTCCCTACACATGAGGCTGAAGATGGTCTTGGCGTAGTCAGCAGTCTGCATCTCGGTGGGCGCGCCGGAGTACTCGCCGTAGTTGGCGAGCTCGGCAGCTCCACCTAACTCGCAGATGGTGTCTGTGTACACTACAGATGCTCCACCGCCTGCTACCATCGTCCAGATGCGACCGGACTTGTTTAGGATTGTTAGCTGTGGGAAAAAAATATTTAAGTTAAGGTGGCTATTTTGTACAGAATTCGGGCAATGATGTAACGCATTGAGCTTTAGAGGTTGTAACTGTCACAACCACAGATATTAATTGAAATAGATAACGCAAGTCCCTCCATCTGTATGAAAACCAAGCGTGCCACTTTTTCACAAACAATTTAAAAACAAATTTACTTACCAATGAAAGAAAACATTTCAAATGCCTCGGCCAACTTTTTCTATACATTCTTTACCGCTCAATATGGCATAAAAAGGCATTTTTCTAGATTTCGGTGGATTTCCAGTGCCGATACTGCTAAATGAAAAACTCAGATTACGATCATTTGTCGTAACTTTAGTCTGTTTTTTGGCACACGAAGTACATACAATCGCGTCATCTAGTTAGATTTATGTCTGTGGTCACGACCGAAACACGCACGATAATACTCGTAAACAGAATCTGGTACTGTAGTCCGAATAACCAGTTTGTCGCTAACCAACGCCTTTTATTGACGTCCCAGTATCTAGTAGGCAGTCACGATACTCGAAAAGGCGTAATTTTATCTTTACTGTTAGAATCACGTACTGTTAACAAACCCGGCAATTGAAGACTTGATTTTCCTTAGAGCAGATTCTCAAATTTTTCAATGCAAATGGTAGAGACGTCATACATTAAATAACTAGATAAATGAGATAATATAAAAATAAATCTACAAGAACTCATTTTAGATTAAGATCAAATCCTACGACATTGAATTGATCCGTAGTAGTAATACAAAAGGTATTAAAGTTTCCCTTGTTTTTTTTTTATGGTATGCGTCGTGCCTGGCGCAAATAAACGTTTTTTCTTTCTTTCTTCTTTCTTTAAAGGATTATTTTTCAGCGAAAAAAATTAAATTGCTTGATGATTTACGGAATTTTGCCGTTACTATTCACTATGAATTGGTGTTATCTGAAAACTGTTTTTAAAACAAGCACAATAAAATGTAGACACAAAAAACAGACGTACCTTCAAACTAGCACCACTCTTGGCATCCAGATCCGCAATATGCGCCTCTTCAGGATACGCGTCCCTGCCGAACGGAGGTGGGAACGTCACCTAGACACAACAAAAATATATATATATAGATCAATAATTAGGATAGATAAATGGTCTGATGAGTAACTGGTTAACACAGTACACTTTGGAAATAATGATGTCAGATCTCAAGATTCTGACATTAAAACCGACGTAACAACCGTAAAAGATCTTCAAATGACAGCCGGTACAAACCGCTTAACGTGCTTCTCGAGGAAACTCGCTATGTAAAGATGGTCACCCATCCACAGACTGATCTCGGCAAATGTTGCTTAACCTTGAAGATCGACCTGTGCGGCTGTTATTATTTAGCCACGAGCTCCTGGCGAGGTTGTGGACGACGAAGATGATAGAAAAAAGGCGAAGGATCCATCGTACCTCTCCCCAATTCTTTGCGCAGATGAAGTCGGCGGTCTGGTCGAGTTTGCCGGCGAGGTCCAGAAGGTAGATCCGCTCGTTGGTGACCACGATAGGGTTGATCTCCATGTAAGTGAAGTACAGGTCCACGTACACTCGGTACAAGGCTAGGATGAAGGTCGTTAACAATCTGGAGATCAGAGAAAATGGATTTAAATATGCAGCAACTTCACCTAAGTTTTCACGGTGACATTCTTACAGATTAGCACAAGAGTACTGCCAGAGTTTACCGGTACAAACATACGTACAGTTTTAGCTTTTTATAATATTAATTTCGCATTCCAGCGCGGAAACCGCTGTAATCGCATTTTAAAAGTTCGTGGACTGACAGTACAGCCACAGCAGTATAATTAGCTACTTTCTTTACGTCAAACACAACTAGCGCAGTGTAAAATTTATTTGCTTATTGTATAGAATTTTTATTCTTACAGCAATAAGGCTGAAATCACGTTTATTTACTGTCCAAAACAAGTGGTTTACGTGCTCTCAGTGTGTGTCATACCCACACATAAACAGATTTCATCCACAACGCTAGTACGGCTACAACCGGATTGGATGCTATGAAACGTCATACTACTGAGAAGTCAGTGTCACGCGAACGACGGTCAGGGTTCACGTCGGTTTGCGCGGGCAAATTATGAGCAACCAAAGCTCGCGGTAAGTGATGGTAACTATTGACTTCTTAGCCAAAATACTGGCAAATACTTGCATTAATGTATTTTATCTGATATTAGATGCTTCTTTTTACGCGAGTGTTGCATGTTTTCAACATGAAATATTTGGCGCAAAGTTGATGATGATCTCATTATGAAGCTTTTAGATGACACGTCTACGCCTGAATATACGGCTGTAGCCGTCTTCCGCCCCATGTACACGATTTGATTTGCCGTGATATTGTTAGTGCGGTTGTGACACTATTGTGATTTTGTATGAAAAATTCTACTGTCTATCCCTAATAAAGGACCGCGCCGGAAGGTGTTAAGATAATTAGTTACGAAATCCCGTGTAAATTGGGCATATTGCCAGTTGTAGTTCTTGGGCGCCCTGAAGTTGGCTACAATGGCTGTGCAGTAGTAAATCTGATACAAAAACAGCACCGCTTCTTGCCTTGCGCAGAGCCTGGCTGGAGGCTGTAGTTTAGTCTCCACAGGGAATATCGGTTAAGCAGAAGAAAATCTTAGTATTTAACTGCGAGACGCCACGTATAAAAAAAAAGTGCCTTGCGCATCGGAAAGCCAACTTCGGGGCGGCCCAGAACTGCGGGTGGCAATATGCCCAACACCATTGAGGGCGCATACAGTGCCCCGAGGCTCGAAAACTATTAGTATTTTGTCGCCTATGTAAAGGCTTCGGTACTAGTAACCATTTTAGTTGTGTCCAATTATTAGACCTGTATGCACGCTAAATAAATACAAATTGTTATATCTTTTTATTGCAATTATAACGCATCAAAATGCCTTCATGCGCGGTAAAGTGGTGTGGGAAACATTCCAAGAAATCTAGTTACAAAAAGGATGGCATAACTTTTCATCGGTGAGAAAACAGTACGAAAATTATTTTTGTTTTTATCAGATTATGAGATACCGCAGGGATCTAGTTAAAATGGTGGATGGGGTAAACGAGCACACTTTTAAGACCCGCGTTGATGTCTTTTGGAAAAGTCTCGCTCTTTCACTAGACAATTCTAATGCTTCTATCCCTTTCTCTCCCTTTGTATTTTTATCGTAAATATCTGTGCTGCTACTTTTAATAGCTGAAGTCGATATCGATAATAATAAAACTAAATTTAATAAAAAATGTATTAAAAAATATCTATCTACTTTTAGCCGGCTTAGAAAAAGGAGGAGGTTCTCAGTTCGTCGGATTTTTTCTTATGTATTATGTTCCCGGTTTACTCACACTTGACCGATTTGGAAAAATACTTTTTGTTTTTCTATGTCCCCGACATACACATTTATTTTTGTAATTGATTGATTATGATTAAATAATATTTATATGATTTTAATTGAGTATTTTTCATAATCTTAAAATCCATTTTATCGATATCGACTATTTTCCCTTAATCAAGTTGATCAACCCTAACGATAGCTATACCTACGCAACTCACTTTCACTCACTCACTCACTCACTCACAGCCGCGCGTTCTTCCTCGTCTCCCGGCCCGCGGTAGTTAGTCGTGTGCTTAGAAGAAATCGGCCTATAAGCTCTCTAGTGGTTATATTCTCTTTGATGCCCAAATTAAACGGGAATTCGTAACTAATTATCTTAACACCTTCCGGCGCGGTCCTTTATTAGGGATAGACAGTAGAATTTTTCATACAAAATCACAATAGTGTCACAACCGCACTAACAATATCACGGCAAATCAAATCGTGTACATGGGGCGGAAGACGGCTACAGCCGTATCAGTATGTAGTTTATCGGAACCATACTCTCCGTCGTCAATCACTAGTCCGTCGAGCACTATACCGCTGATCGGGCACAGGCTCCTGCTAAAACATTTTGCCCTATCCGAAGAGTGAACCCAGGATCCTTTCGCTGAGCAGTCTTGCTTAGTGTATTATGTACTTAAAAGGTATAGTTTACCTTTTCATCGAAGCTGATTTGATGTTTTTGAGCAGTACTCGTTCAATGTCTTCACCAGTTGGGAAAGTGTCAACAGGTACCTGAAAAACAAAAATAAAAGCGAAATTAACAAAAATTCTAATTTTTCAATCTTGGATCAGTGATTCGAAGTTTAGATTCTATTACTACAAAGATTTTTTTTGCCATATTTAGTCACTTAGGATGTATGCTTGTGTGTCTAAAATCAGTAATAAATATTCCCACCGCTGGGATACTGGCCTCTTTGAGAAAGAGTGGGCCCCGTGTGGGTTGTTAAAAGTCATATGTATTCGAATTTTTAGTTCTAAGACACCCGGTTTCTTCACGATTTATTCCTTCACCGTTTTGAGAGCAGTGGTGATGAAACCCACACAAAGTAATGTGCCAATCTGGGTTCGAACCAAAGACCTACGATTCGAAGTCGAGGCCGTAACTATTGGGACACCACTGCTCACTTATACAGAGTGCAACGGAAAGCTTAATCCAAGCAAGTTATGGGATATTCCTAAAAATATAGATTTGCCATACAAAGTTGTCATCACCTGGCAAAATTTGTATGGGAGATACATTTTTTTATGTATATTGAGTATGACTTGTTCAGAGAAATTTGTTCATATTTATGAACAGAAGCAGTTTTAAAAATATAACCCCATCCGTTACACCCTGAAAATTTGAAAATAGAATCTCAGTTTTTTTTTTTTTCAAAAGTCAAGCATCCCGCCTTGCGGCCTAGAAAAGGATGGGTGTCTCTGGTATGTTACCTCCAGGCGTAGCGCGAGCGCATCCACATCCCCCACATCCACGCCTCCCTGGTGATGGAACAGGATCGTGTCGGAGCGTCTGCCCGACATCATGTTCAGGTACATTTCTTCGCTCTGCGGACAAAAACGAAAGAAGATTCAGTATTCGTAGAACAAGTTGTAATGATTATTAAGAAAACATTATCATCAGGCTATAGCAGTCCACTGCTGGGCATAGGCCTCTCCAAACACACGCCATTTGTCTCGAAAAAAAAAACATGTTTGTTTTTATGACAAGCATTTTAAACTGGAATGTACTCGTCAATACACAGACAATGAGACCAAACATGATGGTGCTATCTTTTCTGATTGAGGAGTTACTATGGCCACCTTCCGGTTTCATCATAAAACCAGCTCCATAATATCATAATATTTCACTGTTTCCAAAGTTATAGCTCTCGCCAATCTTCTGGGCCGTCCTGAAGTTGGCTTTCAGCATGCGCGAGGCACGAAACGGTTCTGTTTTTGTATGAGATTTTCTACTGCGCAGCCATTGTAGCCAACTTCAGGGCGGCCAAGAAGTTTGGCGACAACTATAAATAAGTACGCCAAGTTTCAACGTAATCTGATGCCAACAAGTGCTTGAAAATTCGATTACTATACTCCATTTGAGACATTTTAGACATTTTAATAATCCCATTTTACAGCCCGTTCAAACGGTTTTGACTTCTATTGCGTTAGTGACATGACAAATGGCAGCTGTATTAAACAGTTAGTTTTGGTAACAGGTTTATGCTTTTTATGACATCCTTATATTTACGGGATAGAACTCAAAATCGGTTGAACGGGCTAAAAAGCGGCGGTAAAAAGGTGTTGTAAAAATTTCTAATGTTATTTCAAATCGAGTATAGTTGCCGAACACACATACGAATGCAAGGTAATATAAAACTTGAAAAAAAAGATTTGATAGATATACTGCTCAATGAAGATGAACTAATTAACGTCAGATTAGACTTGGAACATTGACTAAGTTGCAGAAGTATAGCTGCCAATGTTTGTTACGTACCTCCTACGGCGTGAAAATCAAGTTTACTTTTAAATCATATTTAATATCTCAAAGCACTGACATTCACTGACCCGTAACTCATATTAGCCATAACTAATATGAGATATCGCAAAATATTCGCAAAAATAACATAATTAATAAAAAAACCTGTGAAGTTTGACATATCGGTGACCTTATGCTACAACAGCGCCTCTAGCGGCGAATTCATACGCGGTAGCCACCTTTGTGTTCTTTTGAATAAACTATGACCCAAAAGTACTACCGACTATAAAAGAAATTAGGGTCGTGTTCCTGTCCAAATAGATGCAGTTGAATACTGGATATAAAATATTAGTTAGGTGACACGGTACCTCTTAGCAAGACTTGTGTCTAACTTTCAGTCTTCTAACTAGCCGGGACCAACATCTTAAAATGATTTCCAAGGCACGGAGGACTCTAGATAGTCACGCAAGAGTTGTTTTGCAAGAAGATCAACACGTGCATTTGTTATAACTTGGCCACCAACCCCTAGCTAATGAGGGTTTTCTTAAATGGCGTGCGCTAGGTAGCAGCACGGAAACGTCAGGGTCAGGCACCCGTCAAAGCGCTTTCGTTATCCGAAATAAGTTAAAGTGGCGTTAACGTTGTTACATTACTTCATCAGTTAAGTTCAAAAAGTGGAAGACCCCTTGCCAAAGTGGCGCCAACTAGTGGAGTAAATTTTCATGATTTTCATTGGTGTGGTTTACTTACAGCATCGTGCTTCACAAAGGGCTCCACGATGAAGTGCCGCAGCTTGCCGGACGCGGCACCCACTTGCTGCTCCTTGCCCATATGCTCGCTCAGCCACTTCCTGACGTCCGTGGCGGTCTTGTTGACTCCCACCAGGCCTAGCTTGCCGCGACGCTTGATCAGTTGGTCGGGTTTAACTACCAGTTGCTGTGAAGGAGACAAAAGAAAATTTTAATACATACAGAATTAAATAAAAACAAAAAAAAAACAGTTTATATTAAGGTTACACTAGTCGATAATTCTTCCATACAAACATAGTCTAGGGATTACTCCACTCTTTGCATATGTACCTACGTTCCAAATAAAAAAATATATCAATTTGTCTCATCATTACTTTTTTTATAACTGAACCGATATCAAAGATTTCACCGACCCCTATTTTTTAATCGAAATATAAGCATTTAAAATCATAATATTAATTTTAATCTGTGAATTATTGACCAATATCCAACAATTATAAATTAGGCTCGTTGACAAGAGATTAACATTGAAAAAGGTCCTCAAAAACCAAAACTGATGTAACATGTGATGATGATATGCCTGTATGAAAACAAAAAAGGAAAAAAAATATTAAATTATGAGCGTCGAAAGTTCCATATTTCAACAGTAATTTTAACGCATCTTTGGGTGGAAATAAATACCATAAGAAAAAAGAAAATTGCAAAACGGCCACCATACAGGGATAGATTAGTAGTTCAAGAATACAAATAATTTTATTTTGAAAATATACATTTAGTCGTTTTTTCATGATATCTAGACTCCCTAACGTCTGTTTATAAAATATCGCGCGCTCGTTTTCGTCCTAAATCATCATCCATTTTGATACAAACTTGCAAAAGTGCTAATTCGTACACGAGCTAGCTTCTTACTGCTCATTACAGCATTTATATCTTTCGCACGTATTGTCGGATTAGATAGCATGCATTTTAACCCCGCGCACAAAATAGTTCGTGCCGTCGACTAGGGGAACCTTAACGCACTTAGTTGTGTGTTTGTGTTAGAGGACAAGCATACTACAGGCTGCTACTGAGATTTTTTTGATAACCCAGCCTAGTAACACTATGTCAATCCAGGGGATCGAACCCATCATAAGCACACCCTCAGAAATCAAGCTTAAGGCCATTCCAACTACAGAATAAGGAAGCACATTAAAATTCGTAAATACGGGGATTCCGTTAGTTGCAAATAGATATAATTGCTCTTCATTAAAGTGACCACCAGATAACAAAAAAATAAAAGTCGTTAACACCTGTCTACCAATGTACTTCAATATTTCAAAACGATACGAAAAAATGAAAAGGCAGTGTCGCTAATACGGTCCAAACAAACGTATCGCGGTAAGGGGCGTCCTTGATCCTTTCACTTGGCATGAGTTACAAACCTTTTGGTCAAAACCATGTTCAGTCGTATTTATTTTGGTGGGTACTTACAAGTATAATGAAACTCATATATTAACTTATAACCTTCGTTTCACAATTATTTTCAGTAATCTATACTAATATTATAAAGCTGAAGAGTTTGTTTGTTTGTTTGTTTGTTTGAACGCGCTAATCTCTGGAACTACTGGTTGGAATTGAAAAATTCTTTTTGTGTTGGATAGCTCATTTATCGAGAAAGGTTATAGGCTATATAACATCACGCTACGACCAATAGGAGCGGAGCATAAATGAAAAATGTAGCAAAAACGGGAAAAAAAATATTCCTTTTGGAGAGTTTCCGTTGCGTGCGCTGCACAAACGGTTTAGATGGGAAGGTAGGTAGCTAGTTGACGGGAGCGAAGCCGCGTGGGACAGCTAGTAAGTTAATAAAAAGAAAAAGAAAGAATGAAAAATTGTTTATTTGCGCCATGCACGACGCATACCATAAAAATAACAAAAAAATCTTAAATACAATCACTACAAAGTATGCGTCACAACTACGCAAAACGGTCATCGCTCAGCATAATGCTGGGACTCGGGTGCGAGACAGAGCCACAGCGCTGGTTTTCAGCGATAGCCGGTGTCGACTGGGTGATTCCGAACCAATGAAACCTTAGTGGCAAATAACGGAGCAAACAGTTTTATTTATGAATAAAAAAACAAATAAATGAGTAAACAGTAATAGGTAATTGATCGTTTAAATAATTTATCGTTTTTTAATATCTCATAAACGACCGATAGACATGATTCAAACGGATACAATGTTTCAAAGCCTATATACCTTTCATTTGAGAACAAAATTATCAAATGTCTCCATAAACAAAAATCATGTTTCCAAGTTACGTAATTATACTTTTTGGTACAAGTCGGATCAATGACTTTTATTTGTTTGTTATCTGGCGGACACTTTAGTAAAAAAAAGGAGAATTACAATAAAAGCCTTTCAAGGCTATTATATATATTACTGAGGTTCCGTTTTTGAAATTAATTTCAATAAATGTAGGTCCATATGAGCTGTTCCCATTTTATAACTTAAACCATTTATTATTGATAGGTCCGCCTTTAAACACTAAATCACATGATGTAAAGCGTTGATTTGGCCATCGATGGAGCAAACACAGGGCAAGCCAAGAAGTATCCTATTCACTGTTGACATAAATACTAGTGATGTATCGAATAATCGTGTTCGCATTCCCGGGTATTCGCATATTTTTGCATATTCGCATTTGCATTCGCAATATTTCTGCGAATGTTTTGCGAATATATAAATCAGAAAAAAAAACAACTGGAAGATAATAGTAGGTTAATAAAATCAAAATCCATTCATTTCTTAGGTTTTTTAATGCAAAGGAAAATAACTTAGCCTGGTAAGCACATTATCAGTCTACACATTATAATTTGGTATTTTTTAAAAATTATTTTACTTTGGGCAATGAAGCTTAGTAATTAAATTTTTTATTAGAACTTATAAGACAAAAAGTATATGTATTTATTCTATTTATATAATGCAATGTAAAAAAACGCCGGCGAGACCTTAAATCATAAGGTGGACACAAATGCTCCATAAGTCTTACAAATTTCTCAGAACAAAATACAAACGGAACGCACCTCGAGACTGGCACCAAACCATAATTAACCATAAATAAAAAAAAAATCACCAAACTAAAAATTGGCGCCAAATTTGAACAAAAACTGAACATTCGTATTCGCATTCGCATGCGCGAATGTCAGTAGGTAGATATTTGCATTCGCAACCGAGAATGTTCAAAAATGGACATTCGTTACATCACTAATAAATACCCACGGATTACCAGGAACACAGAATCCCAGGCTAGGCTTAATAAAGCATTTAATTCTGGTTGGATACAGCTCAAAAAATACGCTGATGCAATAAAATAGAAAATAAAAATTGTACTGATTAGATAATGATAAATTCGTCATTTCATCAAATAAAACAGATATTTCACAATATTTTTGTATTACTAATTTTGATAAAGAAAATACAATAATATGATAAGAGAATTTATATAAAGAAATCAGGCATTATATTATTTGTGATTACATATCACTATCTGATATGAAAACAAACAGCATGGCTCTATCATAAAATTACGTCAGTGAATTGCTTATTTTTTGATAATGTTATGCAACTAGCCGACCCCCGCAGCTTTATTATATAATAGATATATATGATTATTATATATATTAGAATTAATACGACGACGATACGAATGTAACCAACTTTTTTTTCTACCGGCGCGGCGGCGATCTAATTAAATTTTAATACACAAAAGCTGTTATTCTGACGTAACTATGATAGTAAGATAATACTCTCGTGGATTTTTTTGTAGGTAATAATGATTACTTTAATCATGTAGTACATATTTTTTATGTATCATCAATAGTTTTCTCAGCGGACGCCAAATTATGTATTTTATAGGCAAAATTTTGCTACTTTGGTTTACATTATTGCAATTATCATAAGGGTCTCTAATTTTTTTGAAAATAAGTTATAGCTTATGTTACTCCAGCATAATGTAGCTTTCCAAAGGTGAACGAATTTTTAAAATCAGACCAGTAGTTTCGCAGCCTATTCGGTACAAACAAACAAAAAAAGTCTTTCCTCTTTATAATATTACTAGCTTTTAACCGCGGCTTCGCTCGCAGTGAAGCCATTAAAAATATATATATAAAAAGAATCCTATGTTACTTCTAATACCTCCAAGAATATTATGTACAAAGTTTCATGATGATCGGTTCGGTAGTTTTTGCGTGAAAGCGTAACAAAAAAAATTTCATTCACATTTATAATATTAAGTATCATTACTAGCGGACGTCTCGCGGTTTCACCCGCGTAGTTTCCGTTCCCCCCGTGGGAATACAGTGAAAAAAGTAGCCTATGTCACCCGGGGATAGTGTAGCTTCCCAACGGTGAAAGAATTTTTGAAATCATTCCAGTAGTTTTTAAGTTTATTCGTTACATAGAAAAATACAAACCTTTCCTTTTTATAATATTAGTATAGAAGTATATACTCCATTTGAAATAACATTAGACATTTAAATAATCCCATTTTACAGCCCGTTCAACCGATTTTGACTTATATTGCGTTAGAGATATGACAGCTGTATTAAACAGTTTTGGTAACAGGTTTATGCTTTTTATGCCATCCTTATATTTACAGGATAGAACTCAATATCGATTGAACGGACTGTAAAAAGAGTTTCTAAAAATGTCTAATGTTATTTTAAATGGAGTATAGATATTATGGCTACGAATGACAAAGATCTTCAAGTGACAGCCGGGACCAAAAGCTTAACGTGCTTGCCGAGGCACGGAGGGAACTCGCTATGTAAAGATCCACACAGACACCCATCCACGGACCGACCTCTGTTAGGATTGTTTAAGGCGGAGATACCTCTCAGTAGCTGATTTTAAATTGAGAATCACGTCTAAACGGGTAGTCGTAATTTTTTGGAAAAATATATGTTACATTAGACCGTTTTCTTAATAATTTTATCTACGAATGTTTTAAGTTTTATTCGTATGTTATAGTGTAATTAATTTGTAAAGTTATTATTTAGTTACACGGACACAAAAACGTCAACCGCACACAACTGCCGGGCATATTTTAATGTAATTTGCATCATCCCGAAGACAATGAAATTATCTACATTTAGATCTAAGGTTTTTTTATAGTCATTTATTAATAAGGAAAGTACAAAAAACTACCTAATTTTGGGTCGCGCGGGTGTGAAACACGCGTTTTATCCTTCAGGGTCGATGGCGACTGTCGTCGTCTTAACATTCGTGATCGACCTGTGCGGCGCCAATGATCTTGATTGAAATGAGATAAATGGGCAAATCTGACGAAGCAGTATGGCAGTTTACTGAAAATAAGTGTTTTGTCAGTCAGGTAGATCAGTAAAATATATTAAACACGCATTTTTTCTTTTGACACGTAAACGTAAAGTGACGACGAAAAATAACGCGTTGAAATATCGTGTGACGTCACGCCGTTAGTAGGTACACTTTATACTGCCTTAGTGACGTCACCAGTATTTTAAATCGACTGCCTATCTGACCTCCAAAACCCAGTAACTGGGTAACAAGATACCCCTTGACTAGATCTAAACACACTGAATAAATTCTTAGCATCGGTATATTTATAATAACCTATAAAATAAAATTCAACGAGTTCTTACCTCCTTGGCCAGCCATGGGTTCTTGCCAAGCTCGTCCTCCCAGACGGTGCCCTGTTCGAAGGTGGCGAAGCGGCATGGCACCAACGCTGTGCCGGGTGCTATGTGCCTGAAAACCGTTTAATATTATTAAAATATAAAAAAAAAAACACATTTTCCTCTATACAAGCTGTGTGCCTGATGGGACTTCTTATCGGCAACAATTCATTTTGAGAATGGGGATGTAAACGCAAAGCTCAGCGCAGATGTCGCTGGCGGCGCAATGGCTACTGTCAAATAGTTTTCGCCTTTACATCAGGTTTTTATGCAATATTTTTTGTTAAAACCGGTCTACTATCGTTATTTATAATATGTATTGTCCCTGGAAGTTTAAGGTATTGAAGGACGAACTAAGAAACGAGGAGCAAGGATTACTGAAAAAAGACGGATATTATTGAGAGGCAGACTTTTATATAATAACATATTCTTCATCGATGATATGCTTTAGATTTGGATATATTTTTATTTGTAAAGTGTTAGTTCTCAGTTGAGTCATGGTAGCAAAATTTACCAAAAAATTAGAGAACATTGATAAATGATTTTATTTCTGTAAGTAGGTTTGTACTCGTACAAACAGTTTTACTTGTCGATCATATTTTTTTAAACTAGATGAGGTCGGCGTTTCCTATCTGACTACTCTGAGAAGAAAGGCCGAAACAAACTCAGAGGTCACAGTTTCTTTTAAAGTCCAGACAAAATCTTGGTTAGATCATGTGAAGACCATGTAGAATGAAGTCTGAAATGGTATTTTGAGGCAAGAATCAGCAGATTGAGTGGACCTGTCCAGTCAGTGCACGCATTTGTCAATAACCGTGCAGCTCAACTCAGAATTTAAGGAGCTCAAGATGCGACGAACAATACTATTATTATATATTTAATATAATTATTATACACGATTCGACGAACAATACCATTATTATATATATTTAATATAATTATTATATATACAGGGTGTCCCAGAAATCGACTACAAGCCGTAAATGGGTGATAGACCAAGTTATAACAGTTCTCAGAAAAATACGAAAAAAAATCTATCTCATGTTTTTAAAAAATTATGTTCACTTTAAAAATTTACTAAAAAAATCAATCCCTGTAATGGTTCTTAAACTCCAATTGCTACAAATCCCATAATTTATCTATTTTTTTTATTATTTTGTAATCTTGAATAATGCTTGTGTAGATTTTTGCCTAAAATTCAAAGCCAACTCCTCCTACTTGGAAGAAAATTAAACTTTTTCAAAACCAAATTATTCAAATTTACTATTTCGCCCAACTTTAACTGACTGTACTGAAAAAAAAATGTACTACGCTAGTTTGGCAAGTAACATGAAAAGTCGGTTAAAATTAAGTTTATTTAAGATCATGTGCTCGTTGATGAAGCACGCTTGCCTAGAAGTAACCTTTTTACTATTGACTTAAAGAGATCCAGTGGCAGTTAGTTTCAAGCCACCGTAAGCCGTCTCGTATTGGCATCATCAGACAATACAAGACTTACGGCGATGCTCCATCGGTACATAGTGGACATGTAGGACTGAAGGGTGGAATTCTCTGCTGGATTCTGTGTTTCCTGATAGCTACAACCTGGGAGTCTTTAAACCAAAAGAGAGTAGGTTACTTCTAGTCAAGCGTGCTTCACCGTCCGCGTCGACTACATCATCGATTAATATCGTGCGAGATAGTGGTCAAACGTGAGCCTGTTAAAATTTTAAAGAACCGTTAAGTCTCACAAATGTTTGTGAGACTTAACTTTTATTATATTGATGGCTTGCTGTACGTTTTGGTGTAAATAGTATATTTTTATCATGTTATTAAACTCTCTAGGTACTGATTATAATCGTGTTTTTTTTTTTATTTATTTATTTATTTACCGATTTATGTACAAACATAACACTTAAAAGAGAAAAGAAGGATCAGATAAAAGAGCACAAAGGTACTGCTTATTTCAATAGAAATTTCTTCCAGCAGTCCTGCGAAAGGAAAGTTGGATAATTGACGAAGACACAGTGTGTAGAAAGAAATAAGGAAACTTAAAATAGACTATTATTACTTAACTAATTAAATACAGAGTACAAATTTACCTTAACTACATAAATAAAAGATAAAATACATATATATATAATATAGTAAAATGGTGGAAAGGTAATGTTCTTTGACCTGTTTCTTGAACAAAGGTACATTTTTAGAGTCACGAATTTTAGGCGGAAGTGAGTTCCACAGTCGTACTGCATGAACAGAGAAGGAGTGGGAATAGAAATTAGTATTGTGGGAGGGGAAGTTTAGATGATGCCTTAGGTGGGATCTACACTGGACATCGGCAGCGCGAGTGAAGGAAAAGCGGTCGCGCAAATATCCAGGGTACGTGGGGTTAAAAAGGATGTTTATTATGACGTCCTAAAAAAAAATGTCCCAACCCAACACTAGTACCTACTGATCCGTAGGTGCCAAATGTGGCGGTGCCAAATCTATACTAATATTATAAAGCTGAAGTTTGTTTGTTTCTTTGAAGGCGCTAATCTCAGGAACTACTGGTTGGAATTAAAAAAAACGTTTTGTGTTGGATAGTCCATTTATCGAGGATGGTTATAGGCTAGATAACATCTACGACCAATAGGATCGGAGCATAAATGAAAAATGTTGCAAAAGCGGATAAAATTAATCCTTTTTGAGAGCTTCCGTTGCGTGCGCTGCGTAAGCGGTTAAAGTTACGCAACAATCAGGTATGCAGTGTAGGTAGGGTAAATGGGTAGGTAGGTAGCCAGTTGACGGGAGCGAAGCCGCGTGGGACAGCTAGTTTTAAATTATAAATCATTCCACTTACGGCACCTGCGAAAAATATCGACGGGTGGCGAATGTGGAATACCTCAGGTGCCATTAACTCAGGTGACGTTAAAACGGATGCCCAATGTGGAATACGTTAGAATAATCGGTGCCCATTAGCGAAGACTCATTTATTCAATCAATCCACCTAACGTTTCCCAACCATGCTGGGGTTTGCTTCTAAACAGATGCAGCTGAGTATCAGTATTAGACGGCCTATTTGACCTCCACAACCCAGTAACTGGGTAACACGATACCCTTTGGCCAGACTGGTGTCCGATTTCAGGCTTCTGGTTACCCGTACTGACTGCCACAGAGCTTCAAATGACAGCTGGGACCAACGGCTTACCGTGCTTTCTGAGGCACGGAGGAAACTCGCTATTAAAAGATGGTCACCCATCCACGGACTGACCTCGGCAAGCGTTGCTTAATCTTGAAGATCGACCCATGTGGCTTTTATTATGTTCTATGTTAGGAGGTTTGGTTTCCGCACTTAGTCCTTCAGGTGGACCATTGTGCGTGGGCCATGGCGGCCGTTTGGTGGTTATTCCAAGCAGCCCAACTCCCTCCAGAAGTGGTGGTGGTGGACTCCTGATTTTCTCAGAACATCTGTGAAAGATCTGAGTGACCCGAGGTTTTGTGTTCTTATCTGGGTGACACCTGTGCATTCAAAGAGAACGTAGGCAACGGTTTCCTCAGCCTCCATGCATGCCCTGCACAGAGGACTGTCCGTTATGCCTATTGTATGGAAGTGTTTGTTAAGTGAGCAGTGTCCCGTGGTTGTCCCCGTCACCAGGCGCAGGCTCCATAGGTTCCATCAGTGAAATATCAATAAAAAAACTTACCTATTAATGAGGTCTTTGCCGGTCGCCTCGTATATAGCTTTGGACGACATGTTTGTGTGTCTGTGTGTTCAACTGTTACTGTATCGTTGCGGCCCACGTCATAGGGATGGTAATTTTTGCTGTGGACAAAAGAAAAAATAAGTTAAGAATATGATTTACAAAGTATATAAGATACTAGGCATCTATCGGTTTGTCTGTTTGTTCCGGCTAATCTCCGAAACGGCTGTCCCGATTTTAACGGGAATTTCGCTGCTGACGCTGAATTAAAAAAAATAGGGTTACGCAAATATTAAAACCCATTTCTTTTTTCATTTTACGAACGGCGCACTAAGTCGCGGGCAACAGCTAGTAAATAAAAAAACGTGTAATAATAGGTGTAGCTACAGGCAATAACATGGTCAAAGTCGTTCAATTTCCGGGAAATAGTGACAATAAATATCGCTTAAGAATATGGTCAAAGTAAAAATAGATTCAGCCTGTATATATATTTTTTATATTCATGATATAACATTTTACTACCAATAACTTGAGCTGATTACTGAGAGCAAAAGATATACCTTCTCAGAGTAGACGGTGGGAACAATTTTATCCATTTTTAGGGTTCCGTACCCGAAGGGTCCCAACGGAAGCCTATTGCTGTCACTCCCGTGTCCGTCTGTCTGTCCGTCGTCTGTCACACGGGTTTTCCAGCCAAACGGTTGGAGCTAGTCTTAAAATCACCTTGCTGACCCAAAAGCCATACAAATTGTCAAAAAATATTATTACATGTTTTTAAGGGGGGCGCGAAAAAAATATATTGGCCTAAAAAAATATATGACTCATGGAAAACAAAGGAATGAGAAGCCACCAAAGTCAGCATTTTTTACAAAATTTTGTTCCGAAGATTTTTCTAACTTATAGTTTATTTCAAATAAACCTTAAAGGTACTTTTGAATTGTCAAACAAAAAAAAAATATGACTCTAGTTGCAAATTCGCAAACGTCAGTAGATCTCAATGGAGAAGACCTATGAACTTCAAATTTGGTGATTATGTTTATTACTACGTGTAATTTACTAATAAATACCAAGATATTGATTAATCAGATTTTTTCTTTGAAATGGTTTTCTATTATAACCAACTTAATTTTGCAGTCTGGTACGGAACCCTAAACGTCCGAAGTCTGACACGCACTTGCCCGTTTTTACTTTTCTTTCCTGTTCCATTCCCAAGTTATCTAGGGTCGGGAATCCTAATGCATCTACGCCAGGATGGTTTAACCTGAGTTGACGATGGATGCGGGACACACACAAGACCGATCAGTGTAGCAACGCTTAGGACAGGCATATGTCCATCAGTGGACGTCTCTCAGCGGAAATGATGAAATAAAAGTAAAGCTTTTTTTATGTAAATGAAATAACTCTGTCTGTTACTCTACACTCCTTAATGGCTGAACGGATTTGGATGAAACTTGGCACACAGATAGACCGTGACATAGATTAGGGCATAAGATATAATTAACGCGGGAATATCCCTCTTGGGATAATTAACAGGCTTGCAAAAAAAAACAGTAAGTACCCTAATTCGAATGATGAATCTATACTAATATATATCATGTTTCTTACACAATTACGCTAGAACGGCTAAATGGATCTGGATGAAATTTGGCACAGAGATAGATTATAGTCGCAAATAGCACATATGCCTTTTATAACCGATTTATTTCTCAATTGCCACGCGAACGACGTCGCTAGTCTACAATAATTCGAAGGACTTTGCATGAAATTCCTAATCCTGAAAAATCGTCAGTTCGACGACGTAAAGAGCGCAATGAATTTCGTAATTTGTCAAAATGAAAAGCTTAATCATTTATTGTGTGTTACACGATAACTCCACTGTTTTCCTTGACATTTATTAATGTACAAATTGAATTAGAATTTCTAGAAGAATATTTTTGATATCGTGATTATTTCGGTTCAGGTTAAAGACTCAAGATAGCTAGCATATTGGATATTTTCTCGAAATCGTGGATAGTGAGAGCGAAAAGAAATCGGTCGTTTAAAAGACTGTGCCTTTTCAAGGTCTGCTTAAAGAAGGCTCTTAGTCTCATTAATCTTTACTTTTTAATTAATCAACAATTTAATAAATGAAGAGTCACATGACATACTAAATTTACAGTAAACAATAAAATTAAACAACACACCATAACTAGCCACTGAAAAAAAATAAAATTTTCCAAAGAGCAAAAACGTCAAATAATTCGAATTTAGAAGCTCGCTTCAACAATTCGTCGTCTGGTTCCCAAACGGCCTCTGATTGGTCGCACCGCGTGGTCCGATCGCCTGATCCGATCTTGCTTGCGTATACGTCATCAGTTAGAATCAGCTGAGGTAGAGGCATATACAAATACATTACAAGCTTTATTTTCCAGTATACACTGACCTCTTGTATTACTAAGATCTAATGAAAGGCGAGGTCAGTTGAGCCTGGATGGTGTGGTTGAAATTTTGTCGTGTGTACGTAATTGTGGGCTTGTGAGTGGCACGGTAGGTTTTATTTTGCCGGTTTACGGATGCCGCGTGGTTGAGTACATTGCTCTTTTATAAGGTGTTAAACTATTATAGACTACATATTAAAAGTTTCTTTATTGTGAGAAGTTGATCATTAATTTAGTAAGGAAGGGCCTTGCCTATTTGATTGACAAAGAATGCTCGAAAGGGCTTGATGGAGCGACACAATATAAATCGCGTAGACGATGTCGCTCGCGTATTCTCTAAGAAAAAAACCGGGCAAGTGCGAGT
This sequence comes from Orthosia gracilis, assembly GCA_947562075.1. Classification (NCBI taxonomy): domain Eukaryota; kingdom Metazoa; phylum Arthropoda; class Insecta; order Lepidoptera; family Noctuidae; genus Orthosia; species Orthosia gracilis. The sequence goes on from OX387266.1 coordinate 56,332,779, forward strand.
CGGACTCGCGCACGAATGATTCCGTAATATTATCGCAAAAAACAGCAACAAAATCACGTTTGTTGTACGGGAGCCCCACTTGAATATTTATTTTATTCTGTTAATAGTATTTGTTGTTGTAGTGGCAACAGAAACACATCATCTGTGAAAGGAGAATGACCAAAAGTGGTACCAAAAAGTCTCACGCATCAAGGCTAAAATTGTATAAGTAGTAATTAGTTTCATAATTTTTTATGACATTACTCGTTGGGGATTTGATTTTTGAATAGGGAATATTATTTTTGTGTTTAAAGTATGGATATTGTTTTACTCCCTATAAATGACGTTCCGTTTCAAATGATAATAATATGATTTGAACCTTGATTTTTGAAAGTGTCATGATCACTGTAAAAAATATACTTTGCCTTTTCTAAATTAATTTAAAAAAAAAAGAATAGAATAAAATCTTTTTTTTAAAAGATTATCATTATTTTGTCTATGGTTAATTGGCCTTTCACAGCCAGTCATAAAGATTTAGAATGCAATAGAATCGATTTTTGATGAATCTATTAGCCAGTAATTGTTTCTTTTGTGTAATAAATAATTATAACGTCAGTGTATAACGTATCTATATAAAATACGTCGTCGTGTTATAAGTTTGACGTGTGTACCTAAATATTTGTGCATGTCTGGCATCATAGCTCGTAAACGGATGAACCGATTTTGAAAAACTGTTTGAAAGGTGTCTTTATCGTGAGTGTTCTTAGCTATGTTTAATGAAAATCGGTTCAGCCATTATCAAGTTAAGGGCGTTTCAATGTTTGAATCGGGGTGTTTTCGTAAGATATCTTGTCACTAATCACTAATATTATAAATGCGAAAGTTTGTATGGATGGATGTATGTTTGTTACTCAATAACACCAAAACCGCTGAATGGATCTATATGAAATTTGGCACAGGGATAGATTATAGTCTGGAATAGCACATATGCTACTTTTTATCCCGGGATAATGTTCCCTTGGGATGAAAAAATACTTTTCACGCGGGCGAAGCCGCTGGCAGAAGCTAGTCGTGTCATTATTACTTGTTCAGCTATGCGTAGCATGAACATCATTTCAGCCAAAACAAGTCCATTGCTGGACTTAAGCCTCCTTAAGACTCAAGTATATTTCCGTGAAATGACTGTAAATAAAATATTATCAAGCGTTTCAGTCATGGTCTATTGTTAAGGGCCTACATCCGCTTTAGTGCCGTAAAACGGTAACTTTCTGAAGCATACTCCTTAGTAACGGCTAGGTTAAAAGGTTTGAAAAATATATATATTTATTATTGTTTCATGTACATTATTTCTTAAACATGGTTTTGTTGTATAACAAATAGTTTTGCTTTAAAAAAATAATTAGCAACACGATATTTTTCACAACTTTTGGATACTCCTCCAAAACGACCTGGTTGTTTTAAAATATATATACATATACATACATATACAGAAAAATTGATGGCTGGAATTTCTTCATAGCTGACATAGCATATGTAAATCAAATAATATTTTGCAAACAAATCTGTTCAATAGAAGGTTCAATATTGATATTTTGGCAAGGAGCGAGCGCACAGCCAGTACTGCGTCTACATTGGGGCGTATATCGCCTTAAGTCTGCTCAAGTTACACTGTTTGGCGATTTAGATTAACCATATTATTTAGGTAAGGCATGCTTTTCTTTTGATTAATTAAGAAATCCTCGTTATCATCCCACCCATAAGCACTAAACATTTTGGGAATACTTTCATTGTGCGTACAGCTAAGGAGTGGAATTCCCTGCCGGGGTCTGTGTTTCCCGATACCTACAACCTGGGAGTATAAAAGTCAAAGAGTGAATAGGTTACTTCTAGGCAAGCGGGTTTCACCGACGACCACATCATCGCTTACTATTAGGTGAGATAGTGGTCAAGCGCGAGCCTATCAGTAAAAAAAAATAACAACACGACAAAATATACTGAATATCTGATTTTTGAACAACTAGTTGCTTTTCGTTACTAACAATGTCTTTCCTTTTTTTAACCGAAAGCCCAAAAAGGAGGAGGTTATCAATTCGACTGTATTTCTTTTTATGGGGTGGACCGATTTTAATGATTCTTTTTTATTTGAAAGCTGGTGCTTGTCATGTGGTCAATTTAAATTTCATCTAGTTCTGATGAAGAACTTCGGAGATATACAGCAGAACTCTTCAATAAATGACGGCAAATCACTCGGGATAGCTACAATCGCATATCTGTTTATTGTTCACACCATTTCATAACATAACCTCACACTGGTACGCTCTAAACGGGTACGCAGGTGTGAACAGTTCACCCTGGTATTACCTACTCCACCGGTATTGTTAATTATTGTTAAAGTTTCATGTTATTGAATCTATTTTGGCTTCATTTCACACACACAACTAAAAGGTGAAAAATAAAAAACGTTTTTACAAAATCGGTGTTCCTGCTTTCGTTTCTTTGTTTTTGAGACCTATTTCCGAATTTGAATTTATTTTTCGCTTTGTAGTGTTCTTATTTTGAAGTCGGTTTTTTTTTGTAAAAACGTTTTTTGTCCAAACCACTGCAAAACTGAAAACACCATTTACGACTACATTATCTCTTACAATCGATTTAAAGATCAATATAAAAGTAAAAATATTTGTTGAACAACCTTCACGGCGGCGGCGTATCTTTACGTCACTGCCAAGAGTCCTTGATCTTGAACGAAGTTGCTCTACAGAATTGTTATGACTCAATGAACGATAAAAGAGAAGGATTTTTTTCTATACGCAAGGCTTTTAACGACTCGGAGTTTTGCAGTAAAAAGCTAAAGTAATTTATTTGCCAAAAACACACGACTTAATAGTACTTAGTTCCTAAACGTAAAATATTCGAATTTGAAATTAATTTAAAAAATCTAAAACCCAACTGCTCAAAAAGCAAACTAAAAAAACGTTAAGTAACAACGATATTCGCGATTTGGCTGACCAAAACCAGATGTATCCTCCGACTGCACAGCATGATTTTCTTCCTGTTTACGTCTTGTTAGTTCGCTTTTTCAGCAGTCGTAAAAAAATTTGGTCCCCCACAATATAGCGCCCAAAACCCGCCATTTTCCTATTATCCAATTTGAATGCAGCCAGTGACACTCGCAGGGTTAAGACGAATCGATTGACGTAAGAGTCTTCAAAATCGGCCAACGCGTTTGGTCTCTAGAACGCCACATAGGAACAAACATACATACATAAACTGATAAACACATTACCCTCCTTGGGCAGTCGGGTAAAAACCGGCCAAGTGCGATTCAGACTCGCACACCGAGGGTTCGTAAAACATGCGACATAAACGGCCGTATCATTTTGATTGGGTTGATTTAGAAGTATGATTTTAATCACGTGTATTTTTTTTAGTCATTAAATAATAAGAAAGTACAAAAAACTACTGAATTTTGGGTAGTGTGGGCGTGAAATGAGTCCGCGTTTTGTTGCCTCAAGGTCGTTGCGATTCGGACTCGCACACCGAGGATTCGTAAAATATGCGACATAAACGACCGTATCTTTTGATTGGGTTGATTTAGAAGTTTGATTTCATTCGCAGCTCCGAGAGATTGCAGACCTGAGTATATTAATTTCAACATGATACGATCCAGAAAAAAATCTTAACCGACCAGACCAGAAAAAAGACCGACAGACATAGAAGTGAAACTATATGGGTTCCTTTTGAGGAACGGAACCCTAAATATAAATGAGAAAAGTGTGTCAGAAAATATTTAATGTACTTTTAGTGCAAAGATAAGATAAGTGATATGTTATTAAATGTGATGGGGAAAAATACAACCTTGATATTTATCACATATTATTTATGCTCATAACTAAAATTAGTAACTATGACGCAAATAACCAAAAAAAAATCTACAATTGAAAATTCCAAAAAAACTGTAAGACAAAACAACTTGTAAACAACAACAACAAAAATGTTTATTATAAAAAAAAACCGGCCAAGTGCGAGACGGACTCGCGCACGAAGGGTTCCGTACCATTATCACAAAAAAAAATCACGTTTGTTGTATGGGAGCCCCACTTAAATATTTTTTTTTTTCTGTTTCTAGTATTTCTTGTTATAGCGGCAACAGCAATAATAAGTTGAGCAAAAATACTAGTTTTTTTTTTTTCGAAGATTTGTGACGTCCACCAACCCGCACTCGATCCGCGCAGTGGGAAAATTAAAATGCTGATTTTAATGATGTTTTTTATTTTAATCAACCTTTTTGAGCTGAAAGATAGATTGTCTAGTTGAGAAGTTGCTATGGCCACCTTCCGGCTCCAACGTACCATATAATTTTAGTGTTTCCAAAGTTACATAAATACGCTAAGTTTCAGCTTAATCGGATGGCAGGAAGTTATTTTTTTGTAAAAAGAAAACTTTTTTACAAAAAAATACAACCGACAAATAAAAACACTACAAAGTGAAAAATAACTTAAATTTCGGCATTCGGTGTTCCTGTTTTAATTCCTGTAATTTTTCACTTTGTAGTGTTTTTATTTGTAAGTCGGTTTATTATGTTGGAAAAAAAAGTGTTTTTATTTTTCACTTTTTAGTTGTGGTACTATCACTTGCAAAAGTCGATAAGAATTCTCAAAACGTATTAGTTTGACGTTTAGTTTGACTTACGACCTTCTATTTTCAAGTTTTCGCCAAGAAATGATTGAAATTCACAATTTCATCAACTTAGCATAAGTCAAGATGGCCCAGTGGTATAGAGCACACAGATTGAAGCGCAAATCAGTGTGCCGCAAGTTCAAATCCCACGCAATTGTTGACTTTTTGTGAGTTCTTACCCGATTGGAAGTTATGGATTAGCATTACTTATATTAAATTATTCTTTAACTTGTTCACACATTTCTTAGAGTTAGAAAGGTAGATCACAAAAAAACTAAATAAACAATTTGATTTCTGCGAGGTAGACATGAGTTTTGACTTGACCGAAATGAAATGTCGTTTGGTTGTAGTTGTTGGTTAGTGACGTGTGGTTAACAGTATTGTAATATTCGCAAAATGCAGGCTAATATTAGTATTGAAGTGAGGGCGACTATCATTGGGCTGCATAAAAGTGGTCTTAATAAAACACAAATATCTGAAGAAACTGGACTGAATGTGAGTATAATAGCTATTAATGAATTGTAACTTTATAAATTGGTTATTGGATTTATAAATGCATTTTTATTTTAAAATTATATTCAATAATTATGATTATTAACATTTTATTTAATGAAAATGAAGTCAAGTAGGTATAGCTGCCTAATATATATATTTCTTGTTTTAGAAAAATACTGTAAGTCTTTGGATAAAAAGATATGAGGAAGAAGGTAGCCTTGCTAGTCGAAAGAGAAGTGGGAGACCGAAGCTTATTAGCGAGGCGCAGCGACGACATATGGTGGACGTATACGAAACGAATGGTTTCGCACCAACAAGACATTTTGCGGAATTATATGACACCTCGATGGATACTGTTCGCCGTACACTTCACGCTGAAGGCGTGCATCACAGAAAACCTGCTAAAAAGCCGTAATATCCGTGATTATTCGTTAACAAACACTGTATTATATTGTGTTTACTTTCGTTTAAAACAGCTATATCTTTTAACTTGTGCCATGGCCTTATCTTAAGAATGCAATGAACTCGTTACAATTTTGTTGACAATAATCATGATTCTATTTTGTTTTTTATTCTTCTACCCGCACTGTTCTAACATAATAGTTCAATTTATTTTTCTCATCTAATTGACGATTATCTTGTGAGAACTAAAGTTCTTTTAACAGAAATTGAGGTTTAGTTTCAATCTTCTTTTCGTCAAGAAAATGAACAATTAAGCTATGACCTCAATACATTCATTATGACGTTATATAAAAATAAAATGTTTAAAAAGTCTAAATCTTATATCACTTTTCAATAAATAACTGGATATAAACAATTATATTTTATTTTATTAAAATTTTAATATCCTTTCATTGTTACGTTATTTATATTATGAATGGTCTAAGTGGGTATACATCCAACAAACAATCTTACACGTAACACAGATAACGGTTACAAGATAACTTTTTTGTCTAGGTAAGAATTCGACGTCACAATTCTAATAAATGTTTAATTTGTAAATATAAAGAATAAACATTTTTATTAAACACGTCTTTTTATTTCCACCTTACAACATCGAAAAGATGTAACAACTAAATAATTGCAAATTAATTGCAACTATTTAGTGCAAAAAATGCAATAGTATTTTTCATAGAATTATAAAAAACAACTACACTATAAAAAACAACAACTGTATATTAATATAGATTGGGAATTTTCAAAGTAAGATATAACCGCAACGGACCGACCATGATTTGAACTCGGGCTACGTTATTTGCGAATCCAACACTTAGTTCATACGGCTACCAGCACATGACATATTTGCGCGAATTTTATCAATGCAATGGTAAGAACAAGTCGCCTCTGTGACTGTGTGATGCGTATTCAATGGCACAGAAATATAATAATGATGTTTTTAAGCTCAGTGCGACGACAGTTCCTTAGTGTGTGTTATCTGTGGAATGTGGATACTCATACACGCGCACACATACGCACGGAAGTATCGTGCTCGCTCGGTTCGTAGCAATGTAATCTTTAGCGTTCTTATGGACTTTTGCGGCCTCACTGTACATAATGGACCAGTTCTATAGTTAGGTGCATGTAATGCCCAAAGTGATGCCAGAATAGATTAACCCAATAACATGAAACTTGAACAAAACCGGTGGAATGAGAGTATACCAGGGTGAACTGTTCACACCTGCGTACCCCTTAGGAGCGTACCAGTGTGATTTTATGTTATGAAATGGTGTAAACAATAAACAGACGATACGATTGCAGTATCCCGAGTGATTTGCCGTCATTTATTGAAGAGTTCTGTTATATATCGCCGAAATTCTTCATGAAATTTATATGGGACCACATGACAAGCACCAGCTTACAAATAAAAAAATAATCATCAAAATCGGTTCACCTCTTAAAAAGTATTGAGGTGACAAACATTTAAAAAAAATACGGTCAAATTACGGACAACCTCCTCCCTTTTGAAGCCGGTTAAAAATGGATTAATTGTTGCCGGACGCATACGAAAACAAGGTTATATAAAACTTATACAAAAAATCTCTACATTTTCTTCATAAAATCCTGAAATTACAGAAGCCTGGTAACAATAAAAGGTGCAAAATATTATTTATGTCCTTATTGGTCTAATAAAGATTACGGATTATCTTTTATTTATGACAAATTCTTGATATACATAATCGCGTGAGCATCGTACGATAGGTATGGTAAATTATTATGACGATTGACCTATAGACCTATATAGATTTGCAACACAATCTTTTATTATATTTTTCATTCCATGCGTGTAATTCCATTGGGCAGCATCTCACCTGATGTGGTAGACGATTGAGCACGCTCGCTTGCCCAGAAGTAACCTATTCACTCTTGACATAAAGGCCTTAAATTTTTTTTATAGTCATTTATTGCCCATTAAAATACTCATTGCTTAATTAACGACTTTACAAGACACACTACACAGTTGCTCATTTAATTACGTATTTTATTCATAATCAAAATAATAAATATAAATCATCTTCCTGCCCTTGTCCCATTTTACTTGGGGTTGGCGCAACACGCTTCGTCGTCAACGTGGAACGGAGCGGTGTCGCGGCGCGGTGTGTTAACGTGACGTTCTGATATAGGTTACGGTACGTCGTCGGATGCGGTACGTGGCGATGCGCTCGCTCAGTTGATGTTAAAATCAAATATATTTATTTCAACTACGCCATTAAGCGCCACTGTTGAACGTCAACAATTAAAATTTACAAGTAACAACAATTGGATCCACCGATGTTTAAATGTCTTAGCGATAAGTTGTGCAAAAAAGATGTCAGAAATGTTGTAACTGTCCAACAAAACGAAACGTTGTTTAGTTTTAGTCAGAAATGCTGAAAAAAGGACCTGGTTTTTCAGGACACGACATCGTGTTACGTTGCAGGGCATCGCGACGTGTTTTTTTACGACACGGTAACAAAGTTTACACGTCATGTCAACGTGCCACGCCGCGATGCCGCAACGTTCCACGTTGACGACGTATAGTGACGTGGTAATGGGGACAAGCCCTTTCTTCTCCCATACCGTCCTGTCAACCGTCACGAGACTGCCCATCCGACCTCCACAACCCAATGATGTTATATAGATACTGAGGCGCAGAAGTCGTTTTTTAGGTATCTTTGGTAGTGAAGCGGGGCGCGGGGAACGTTTAGGACTGATCCGAGCGCGCGATTGGTTGGTCAGTTGACACAAGGATCGACTGACCAATCGTGTCGCGTCCACGTTCCGTTCGCTCTATATGGTGGTTGGGCAGTTTGCGGAATATGCGCGAACTTACCCCCATTACGCCAAAACCTTGCCAACTAAAGGCGGAACTATACTTACGTGTCGTGCCGTGGCATGGCGCGGGTTCAAACAAACAAACGACTCTGTTCCAGCCTACCTACGTCATAACACAACGAGTTTTAGCCAATCAACTGCGTCCCAAGACGCTAAACCACGCCACGACACATAAGTTGGTTCCGCTTTTACGTGCCGGGCACTATAGATACGTTTTACCGACGTCTCCGCGGCAATATACACACAAGCTGACTAGCTTGAGTGAACTTAGTCCGTCCTGCGTCTAGCCGCGAGACGAACGTGCGTTTGAACTGTATGTTTATCTCTTTCTGACAACGGGGTCCTATTTATATCTCTGTGATCTTTTAACCTATTCAGTGATAGAAATAAAGTTCCAAGTTCTAAGTAGTAGTAAGGTCTTATGTGGGTAGCTAAAGTACAATATCGCCATGTTTTATTTTCTTTATAATGAGTATGACGTCTCTATTGGTAGAATCTCATTGCCACAATCCAGTAACTGTCGGCAAGACTTGTGTTAGGGATTTTTTTGTTGTTATTAATTTGTTTTATTTCAGACTTTTTAGTTAGTAATGAACGAGTTCTCCAAATAAGTTATGTGGTAAAAGATTATTTTGCTATCAAAGTTACTCTTTAAAATTTTGCCAAAACAGGTACACTCAAAGGTCAAAAGTGCAGTCATACTCTCCCAAAACTCAAAGGGCTAGATTTTGTAGGAGAAGTTAAATTATCCACAACTGATTTAATATTTTGTATAGTAATTAAAGTATAGATTATTCCTACTAACCGCGAAAAGTTGAAATTCTGCTGCCTACAAAAAAATGCCTTTTCTGTTTTGGTAGAGTGAGACTGCAATTTTGACCCTTATAGTACATGAAATTGTTACAATATACATATTTTTGGCATGACCTATTTAGTAGCTTTCATTTCATTATATCACCCCCTTTTTTAGAGTGTGGGCGCCATTTTTTTAAATATTATAGCCTATGTCACTCCCTCAATTCAGACGAATCCAACGACCTCTCATATGTCATAATCTTTCAAGCCGTTTGGGCTGTAGAGCGTGCCATAGAAATGGACATACATACAAACAATACATACGCTCGAAAAACATTACCCTACCGCAGTCGGGTAACTACTAAACTATAATATTTGTGACTAATAGTATAATTTGTTTCTATTTATATCGTTCAAGCACATAACATATTAAAGTGTCGTAATCGTTCATTCAATGTACCACTAAGGAAGAATTGAAGAAAATGTGATTCAAATAAATCTCACTAGATGGCGCGATATGCACCTGGGTTCCGTACCATTATCGCAAACAACGGCAAAAAAATCATGTTTGTTGTACGGGAGCCCCACTTAAATATTCTGTTTTTAGACATACATCAGCAACAGAAATACATTATCTGTGAAATTTCAACTGTCTAGCTATCACGATTCATGAGATAAAGCCTGGTGACAGACGGATCGCGAAGTCTTATTAATAGGGTCCCGTTTTTACCCTTTGGGTACGAATCCCTAAAAGTGATCTTGACAGACGAAAAGGGGAAAGCCCACTCTGGAAATACAGCAGGATAACCTCGAACCAACCAGAGATAATTATGCTGAATTGAAGACATGGCAATAAAGCTAATTTGAATGAAAAACAATTTAGCCTATGGGCAATGATATTCTAGTAAACAGATACGTTATACACTCACAAAACAACCGAAAAAAGTGTTCCGCACAGCAGCGGCAGCACACATACACTTTTCATTCATCTGACATTTCACTACAAATCGAAACAGAGACAGCTAGTGTTTGTCACTTGCGTGTATAAACAAACATTATTCTGACCACCAATGTTTTTTTCTTTTTCTAACCTATCAGAATATTAGGAAATTAAATAGTTAAATTAGTAAATTGAGGTGTATTGCGTACTTGCATATGGTATGAGATTATCCTTTCTGTTTTATGTAATTTGGTATCATAATTGGTACACTTTCTAAATACACACGATGGCATTTTTAAAAATTTTGTTTTTGTTTCATCAAAGCGTATCGCTCTTCGCCATGCGTGACATAGACTAAAGACTATACGTCCCAATTAGGACGTATTCGAGTCTTCACAATGTGCGCGCTCACAATATATCTGTTTATTAGAATATCATTGCCTATGGGACTATTATTCAAATGCTAAGCTCCATTCTAAATAATCTCGACGTCGCCAATAATCGTATTTGGGGGTCGACTCCCTAAGAACGAAGTCCGTAGTTCAGCAACCGTATTGCGTAAGTGCATACGGCAACGCAAAGAGTTTGACCGCTATCCAATCGACCAATCACACAGATGGAAATCTACATCGCGTCATTCATCTCGCATATGATTGGTCGATTTGGTTGATTGGATAGCGGTCAAACTCTTTGCGTTGCCGTATTCACTTACGCAATACGGCTGCCGGCCTTCGTAACGGGCGTTTCCTACTCCGTATCACTTATGATCAGATGATTGCTAAGAATGAATGACAACACGATTTAACAGTTGTACCTACTCCCGATGTGCTTTTCTTCCAGATAAATATTCAGAATATAATAGAAGTAAAATTTGTACAACTTACACAGTTACACATACATACAAACATAGTAGTCGTGAAATAACAGTCGAAAAACCCCGTCATTGTTACGCTTGAATGGAATTTCTTAAACAGTTACGTTTTTATGTTAATCGATGCAAAGAATGTTGATTTTAGGCACGTTGAACGTAAACGATTTGTCGCAGGTTCACGACCGGGCCAAACTACCTACCTACCTTTTGGGAATACTTTCATTGTACGTACAGGACGTACAGCTAATGAGTGGAATTCCCTGCCGGAGTTTGTATTTTCTAATAGCTCCAAAAACCAAAATCAAATCCAAACCATTTACATACTAGGTTTTCTTAATTTACTTTTTAAATGGTTAAATAAAATATTACACTATAACACTTTTCTTCACCACTGCCCTCGAATTTGATTTTGTGCATGCCGGCACTTTTAAATAGGTATTTTTCGAGTCGAACATAGCGGGACTAGAGCAACGCGGGACTAACCGAGAGAAGTTACTACGTTACAGATGTTTCACACTCCGAGATCAAGTACACAATTTTGAGCTCAATATCCGTGATTTTTGAATCCGTGATTGAATTGGTTGAATTCGTGACGGCTTCTTTCTTGCGAGGCTGCCGAACTAAGACCCCGCACCCACCAAACTCGCACTCCCCTTCGCATGCGCGAACTCTGCGCGCGACAGTGTTACCAACCTTTACCAAACAAATTCCATAAGATTTTTTCAGAATTTCCCCAAAAATCCCTAAATACAATTTTATATATACCCACATACATATTTAGTATCTAATTTTTTTCGTAGATTTTAAATTACATATTAATTTAGTAAAATATTTTATTAAATAAATTCAATCACCAATATTTTTTGTTAGCGTCTTTGGACATTATTCTTGAAATTATAGAAATCGTATCGAAGTCAGAACCAAACACAAGCAAGTCGCAAAAATTCACACATATGATTAAAGATACTCATAAACAAACAAGAATCTCTTGCTTGACTTGTCGTCAAAGACAAAAATTAATGAAGATGTGATTGAATGAGGTGAGGTGATTGAGTGACTCAGAGTTTTGGGAATAGGTAATTTTGATACGGTGTCCTTATAACACCCCTCTTTTGCCGTCAGGGTTAAGATATTGCTTATATTTTATGCTGTCACTTCACCGTTAAAAAGAATTGGTAACCGCACAATATAGCGCCCAAAATCCGTATATATATTCTGTTTCTGTAGGATCCACGGCCGCGAAGATGCGAGAAAACATCTTGACTAGACCTTTTGCTTTTTACAAATGCTCTATCTACTCTCAAGAACATGGCATTAAGGTTACACTAGTCGATCATTCTTCCATACAAACGTAGTCTGGCGATTACTCCACTGTTTGACGATGTACGTTCAAAATAAAAAAATATATCAATTTGTCTCATCATTCTATCTACCCTGTATGGAAATAAAAAATAAAGCGTGACATGAAAGTTATGGGTCGAAAGTTCCATATTTTAACACTAATTTTACCGCATCTTTGGGCGGAAATAAATACCTTATGAAGGAGGAAAATTGCAAATTGGCCTCCATAAAGGGATAGATTAGTAATACAACAATGCAAATAATTTTATTTTGAAAATATACATTTAGTCGTTTTTTCATGATATCTAGACTCCCAAATGTCTGTTTATAAAATTTCGCGCGCTCGTTTTCGTCCTAAATCATCATCCATTTCGATAAAAATTTGCAAAAGTGCTAATTCGTAGGCGAACTAGTTTCTTACTGCTCATCACAGCATCTATCTCTTTCGCACGTGTTGTCGGATAAGATAGCATGCATTTTAACCTCACGCACAAAATAGTTCGTGCCGTCAACTAGGAGAACCTTAAAGCTTATACTGCAAAGTGACTTCGATGCACAATTTACCGGGAAACACTCTGCAAGGATTGGATAAGCATCATCAACATTATGAATAATGCTATTCTCTCATCAATTTCACAGTAATGCGATGCGGTCACGAGCTATCTTTGTAACTAGTGGCTCGCCCCGGCTTTGCCTGGGTCATAATAATGAATAGTCTGTGTCTGTCGGTGTCTTTGGTACCGCTTGTTTTAATCAGTTTTCGACACCGACTTCCGAAACGAAAGTTATTTTGCACTTTTGAATGTTTTCCTTTTGAAGACGGTTTATTTTTTGTGAAGAAGTTTTTATTTCTCTCTTTTTAGATTAAGGTAAGGTACCTAAAGGATTTATAAAGTATCCATAATAAATTATTTTGCACACTAGAGCTGTTGTCGCTAAGGAGTTGTATGCTCCATATCTAGAAAACGGCTGGGCCGATTTTGATGAAACTTGCACTATTCCCTAAGTTGAGAGATACTCAACCTAACACGAAGAATGGTCACGATCCGATAAGTAGTTTCGGAGAAATGCGTGGGCAAACATACATACACTTAAGAAATTTAGCACACGTGTTTTAAAGCCCACATAGAGTGACATATGTGAATATTGTGCAATTCCAACAATATTACATACATACGTTTCGAATTGATTACCTCCTTTTTGTAGTCGATAAAAATCGCTTATCAGTGTGACATAAGAATTGCATCGCGCCACCAGGAAAGGGCCTAAGTCTACCTCAAAATTATACTCAAAAGTCTACGTTGTTTTTTTGTTCACGAAAAATCTATAGCGTATGACAAGCCTAATGGTGTATAATGAATTCAACTAACGAGTGTCGTGGAAGGCAACGTCAAACACGAGTCAAAGGTTACGAACGTACGCTACGGCTCTCCAGACTGAGTTAGTTACATGCTGACATTTAGGGATTCGGTAGTTATAAAACACACAACATATATCTAACAAATCCATTCTCCAAGAACTCGGCATTTTTCACCAAGACAACTCTGCAAGACTGTAAAGAAAGTATGAAGATTCGATTCCTATTGCCTGCTCTGACGAGCACGGTTATTGCCAGCGCCAGTTTACAAACCAAAACTTCTGCCAATCCGCCAGAGTCCCAGCAGTGGAAAAATTATAGGTTGATGATGCCATGCTTATGCTACGACCCTGTAATCCACGTGGTTTAAACCCTAATTCGCCACAATCATCCACAAAATTGATAAGAAAGCAAATTAGGCTGAGAATCAACACTTTTAAACATCACAAAAGACAGTCCCTCAAAACGCCCGCCACTTGATACTGGTAAGACAAGCCCGCCACACTATTCCAAACCACTGCAACTCCTGGAAGCCAGAATCAACAGTGACGACCACCAGAAATGCCGAGTCAACGAAGCTCGACCACTTTTTAACCCTCCTAACACCTGCCATCTGGACGTGAACTGCAGTGGCCTATTTGGAAAGCACTCAATTGATTGCGTACCCCAGGTAGATAGCAGCAAACACAATTTGGCAAAATGGAGTTTTACAGATCCATCTGATACTCAGTGTGAGTGCGGTGCCCATTTGCAGAATATGGCACACATGCTGAAGTGTCCCAAGTGCCTATACATCTGTATTTTGGAAGACCTTATATTTGCCACTGACGCCGCAATCGGTGTGGCCACCTACTGGGCTTAAAATAATTAGAGAAGAAGAATGAAGCTAAACGAGTCTCGCAGAAACGATATCTTGGATCTCACAACGAAATCAATCAGAAAAGAACAGCGGAGAAGTAAAAGCAAGGCAAATTCGCTACCAGGAACTAACCGAAAAAAATATAGAGCAGCCTTGACCTCGCAACTGAAAGGCACGCGTTAAAATTCATTACAAATATTGACACTGTATTACTATACGATCATTCCACTATGTACCTAGTCATTATTATAAAAGACAGAAATAGTTTAGATTGAATGCTAAAAAAAAGTTAATTCATAAAATCAAAAAACCCGACTGCTTAAAAAGCGAACTAAAAGTCGTAAACAAGAAAATCATGCTGTGCAGGCGAATATGTATCCATATTCGCGAGATGGCTGACTAAATACAGATGTATCCTCCGACTGCGCAGCATGGTTTTCTTCTTTTTTAAGTCTTTTTAGTTCGCTTCTTAAGTAGTCGGGTTTTTTGTTATTTTTAAATAATTTTTTTATTTACAACTTTTTTGTTATTTTTTTTTATCCTAGACATTGTCACATTGGACTAAAGCGAACGAAAATTGCGACAGAAATTATCATCTGTTCCAATCTTCACAACAATAAAACACAAAAGATTACAATCTTTAGCGAAAATATAAGTTTATTATATCATTTGAGCGATCGTATCGAGTAAAACAGTGGTTTAAAAGTGTTAGAAAAACTTGTTTATCATCCCTGAAAATTGCACGTTTTACTTTTGCTTAGCGATCTAGGAAATAGCACAGTCGCTTAGTTTTTAGTGTTCCGTACCCGAAGGGTCCAAACATAGCCCTATTGCTGTCACTCACATGTCCGTCTGTCTGTCGTCTGTCACACAGATTTTACAACCAAACGGTTGGAGCTACAGTCTTCAAATTATCACAGTATAGGCATTTTGTTGACGCAAAGCCACACAAATTGTCAAAAAATATTGTTTAAGGTTTTTAAGGGGGGCTCCCATACAGCGAAAGGGAAATCGAATAAAAACATTTTTACAAAAAAAAAATACTACCGACTTCCAAATAAGAAAACTATAAAGTGAAAAAAAATTATATATTTTATACGTAATAAAGAAGAAAATCATGCTGTGTAGTCGGAGGATACATATTTGCGAGCTGTTTGACCAAAATCAGATGTATCCTCCGACTGCACAGCATGATTTCCTTCTCGTTTACGTCATTTTAGTTCGCTGCTTAAGCAGTCGGGTTTTTTGATTTTTTCTTTTTAATTTATAACTTTTAAGCTAACATTTTTTTTTGAATTAGGTACACTTAAAAAAATAAGTGTTATATATTTTTGAATTCACCTCTGAAAACCCTTTAATTTGATACGCCCGCGATGGGCTAGGGAGAAAAAAAAAGTGGGCTAAGACAATATGGCGCCCAAAGACCGCCATTTTTCTATTTTCCAATGTTAAAGTAGCCAGTGAAACTCGCAAGGTTAAGACGAATCGAATGATGTAAGAATCACCAAAATCTGCCAACGTGTTTGGTCTCTAGAACGCCAGATAGGAACCAATATACATATACTGATTAACACATTATCCTCCTTCGGTAGTCGGGTAAAAAGAAAAGGCCACGGATCACAGACATGCCCAAGAGCAACCTTCCGTTAGTGAATTCCTAGCTATGAAAGGCTATTTAAAACAAGTTGATGACCTTCACAATTTAAATAGGTTCTTATGAAAGCACCAAGCGTGACGTTAAGTATAATTATTACTTTAATTACTTAGCTAAGTAATTTTATTGTAGACATAATACATAAGAAGTCATACCGGTAGCCCGGGGTCCCAGCACCAAGAAAGAAAATTTGGTTCTAATAAATCTCACTAGATGGCGCGATATGCACCGATTTGTTACTGAATTGTGTGTAAAAGTAACGTTTTCTGGCATTCAAAATTATGGAATATTGGGCTTTTAATTCACATTTCAAAGATTAAATTGATGCCAATAGATGGCGCGGTTCTAAATTTCTGAGGTATTCCACTCGATTGTTTAAATTTGTATTGTAACATTTTGGTGCAATTAAACTTTAAATACGTGCAAAAAATACTATCAAACAATCGTCACTGTATTTAAAGAAAAATATTGATGAACCGAGTAAACCCTTTTACTTGCAAGTCGCTGCTAACACCATCTATCTATCGCCTTGGAACGGAACCGAACGCGAGCGATGTACATAAAATAATCAGTTTAATCAGATGAAAAACGCTAGTTACGTCGGCACGGTTTCTTTGTACGGGATGAGGCATCTGTATGCTAGCATTATAATATCTGTGCCGGTAGATAGGAGCGACAAAAATAGTAGCAATAAACATACTCGTACATAGATATTGTGATAGATTAGATGCGAGGCATAAACAATACTTTTTTTTTCTAATGTCTTGGAATTGATCACTATTTTACTTGATGGTAACCGATGATGTGGTCGACGATGAAGCACGCTTGCCTAGAAGTAACCTATTCACTCTTGACTTAAAGACCCATAGGTTGAAGCTAGGACGTGTAAAAATGATTTTAATGAATAAATGTAAATGTAATGTATTATTCCAGTCTACGTCGGCTTCTCCACTGGTTCTTTAAATAGTTTAGTCGATAAATTAAAAACAAATAAAAAGAAACTAGAAACAAACGATAAAAATTTAAGAGTTGTCGAACTAGTTCTTGTAACAACCTTTGGCTTGTTTTTTAAGTTTTTGTTAGCAAGGGACAAGACACAGAGATGGATCATCAGACATCAAAGAGTGTTAGCAAAACTGAAAGGGTCCGCTATAGGGCCGATGCCTGTCTGGGTCGCGGATAAATTTGAAAGAGAGTTACCGTGGCCAAGCAACTGAAGGAACACGGGTGGGTTTTAGTCAGTAAAAGTCTGACACGGCCTCACGCTTCACCCAGAGCGGGAGAAGTCATTGGTAGACTTACAAATATATATATTTGTAAGTCTACCATTGATTTCTATATATATCTCATACAAACTTTCATTCTCAACAAGTACACGCAGACGCAAATCGATGCAATTCGACCGATTTGCATTTGATATTATTTTTTGTTATTTTTTTATAGATAGTATTTATTATAGAACATATTTAAGTATGTTTATTTGAACTTAGCTTTTGTAGTAATTTTTCGTTTATAATATTATTATTTCATTTTTTACGCACTGTATCTCTTCACCGCCCTGGTTGACTGGTAGAGAATGCCTCAGGCATTAAGTCCGCCTATGTACTTTTATGTTGCATGAACTTTTAATAAATAAATAAATATTTTCTTACAAAATACAGGAGTGATATCGCTAATCGATGCAATATAATATAAAGTAATATTAAATCACATAAGAAATTGCGTCGCGCCATCAGGTGCCTTAGGCAGCGATACTAAAGTTAGTCGGTGTAAATTTATATAATCAGGTGCAATAAACGACCTTAGCAAAATTAAAGCCAAGAGATTTGACTAATTCCTTGACCCCTGATATGCTAGACAAGCATTAAAACAAATAATATTATTAAAATGTAACAATAGACCAGTTCCAACTTAAATAAGGAGAACCACTTTTCAAACAACATTCGAAGTCGCACTAGTTATATTTTATACTAGCTGACCCCCGCGGCTTCGCTCCCGTCAACTGGCTACCTACCCTACCCTCCCTACACTACCTACCCTAAAGACAGACAGACGTCAGATCACATGAAAATGTCAGTTTAGTTAGAAAACGTTTGTATGGGAAAAAGAAAAGGCCTGTTTTTAGGGTTTACCCGCAAATAGTTCGATTCTTCTCGTAAAAACTATCCTTGGACTTTAACGAACATTTAAAAAAAAAGAATTGGTAAAATTGGTCCAGGCGTTGTTGAGTTATGCGCTTACCAACACATTTTGCGATTCATTTTTATATTATAGATTACCGTTTGACTAACAATATCTTGTCAATGACCTCGGACTACTTTTTCTATTTGTCCAAACTACAAAGCTTGTTGAAGACCATGAGTGGGGTATATTTTTTATACTACACCTGCTCGGAAAGTACCTTGATACTTTATCAAATTTACGGTAGAAAGTACGTCATTGCATATCGAACAAATATGCGGCGAGAAAACGCATCTGAGCGGGAGAGAAAAGTGTATGAAAATCCATTTCTTACGTGGTTTTTCTTTTTTAATTTTGGGTAAGACTATGCGCTGGTAACCTAAATATCAAAAGCCAAAAAGTTTTTACAGTGAGTTTTTATCTCCAAGTTCGCAAAATGACACTGGCCACTAGCTGTGTGTTGGATGGTGTCAAACAATTTGAAAAAAGAACATGTGAAAATTGCAGACGCCATTGGCGCCATTTTCAATTTGTGTGTTGTTTGAGGATTCAATTTTCGTAGAAAAGTAAAATAAAACTATCAAAATGATAAGTAGTGATAGTGATGATGAAGATTTTTTAACTCCGCCGCAGTTGAAGGAAACAGCAAAAATACTGATTGATAACCTTTTACCACAGAAATCAATTAAAAAATATAATAAAACTTATGACGATTTTTTGCAATGGAAAAGTGAAAAAAATGCGGCATCTTTTTCTGAAACTGTTTTGCTAGCTTATTTCAGTGAAGAAGCGCAAAAATACAAACCAAGTACGTTATGGTCTATGTACTCAATGTTGAAAAGTACTATATTGACAAGAAACGACATAAATATTCAAGAATACAAAAAACTTACAGCATTTCTGAAAAGAAAGTCGGAGGGATTCCGTAGTAAGAAATCAAAAGTGCTTACTACAAAGGATGTTTATTCCTTTTTGCAGAATGCTCCAGATGACAAATATTTGTTGATGAAGGTAAGTTTATGAACAAAATGCACTGGTTTATGATTTATTACGTACCTATTTAGAGTAGACATCTACTAGGTTTTCATGTTTGATATTTTTGTTTACAGGTTATTTTGATTTTAGGAGTAAATGGGGCCTGTCGTTCGCAAGAACTTGTGGATATGACAACAGACGATATCGAAATCCTCGAAAATGGAATAATCGTCAATATTCCTAAAACAAAAACCAAAATTCAGCGATCATTTGTTATATCGGACTTATTTTATGAGATAGTGAAGAAATATAACGAAATTCGCCCCAGTGACCCCAAAACCAATCGGTTTTTACTACAATATAAAAACAAAAAATGTACGAAACAAGTAATTGGGAAAAACAAAATAAGTACTGTGCCAAGAGAAATAGCTTCCTACCTTAATTTACTCAATCCACTAGAATACACTGGCCACTGCTTTCGCAGAACTTCAGCGACTATTCTTGCCGATACTGGTGCTGATTTAACCACAATAAAACGTCACGGTGGTTGGAAATCGTCCGCTGTTGCAGAAAGCTACATAGAGAATTCCGTAGAAAACAAAACACGAATAAATAACCAAATATCGGGATCGATTAATGTGCATCAAGACTCATCTCCTCAACCATCAACGAGCGCGGCGATGCCAGATGCTCCTCAGCAGCCAGTTGCCCCTTTGGCACCACAGCCTTCTACGAGCGCAGTGCCAACAGCACAGCCAGTTATTCCTCCTACATTGTCGCAAACATCTCAAACAAACATTAATGGAAAAAGTGTTACATTAAGCTTCACTAACTGCAACAATTTCAATATAAATTTCAATTAGTAAAGATTTAGTTTTTTATTTTCCTCGTAGGTGTAGTATAAAGCACTATGTATCACTCGAGAGAAAGTGCGATTCCCGATCTCGGGTGTTTTAAAGCCCTCGCCTACGGCTCGGGCTTCAAACGACACCCTCGACGGTAATCGGTCACTTTCTCCTCTCGGTGAACAATGTACTATTCTTTGTTAGTTATAATCACAGTCTGGCAGTTTGAGTAATTTATGCAGCCTACCCGAATATCCTTTGGTATTGTTCGTTGTCGAATCATTGAGCTCCTTAAATTCTTACCTGAGCTGCACGGTTACTGACAAATGCGTGCACTGACTAGACAGGTCCACTCAATCTGGCTGGTTCTTTCCTCTAAAGACCATTTCAGACACCAATCTACATGGTCTTCACATGATCTTACCAAGATTATGTCTGGACTTTAAAAGAGACTGTGACCTCTGGGTTTGTTTCGGCCTTTCTTCTCAGAGTAGTCAGATAAATCAGAGGAAACGCCGACCTCATCTCATCATCTTCCTGCCCTTGTCCCATGTTACTTGGGGTCGGCGCAACACGTTTTCTTCTTCCATACCGTCCTGTCCCCCGTCACTCTATCACTGACTCCCTTTTATTTCATATCACTCCTCACACAGTCCTTCCATATTTTCTTTGGTCGTCCCCTCCCTCTCCATCCATCCACATTTATATTCAAAACTCTTTTAGTAACATGCGTTTCATCCCTCCTTATTACGCCGACCTCATCTAGTTTAAAAAAATATGATCGTCATGTAAAAGCGTTTGTATAAACAAACTTCTATGTGGTGACACTTGGCTTCGATTGACTGCTTTATATTTCCTGGCGACATTGTCTTTTCACTTCCGTTTATTAGAGGAAGTTCTATCAAAATTTATACTAGGTTATCTAGGCTAAGGTCTTGTCTATATTTGACAGTTCATTAATTAAATATTTATTTATTAATTCATTCAGAGGTGGACTTAATGCCTTTAGACATTTTCTGTTACTTGACTTTACGGTGTTGCAAGAGCCTTCCACCGCTTTAGTGCCGTAAAACGGTAACTTTCTAAAGCATACTCCTTAGTAACGGCTAGGTAAAAAGGTTTCAAAAAAATATATATTTATTATTGTTTCATGTAAATTATTTTTTAAACATGGTTTTTTTCGTATAACAAACAGTTTGCCTTTAAAAAAAAATTAGCAACACGATATTTTTCGCAACTTTTGGATACTCCTCCAAAACTACATGGATTTTTAAAAATATTTTTACACCGAAAAATTGATGGCTGAAATTTCTTCATAACTGAAATAGCATATGTAAATCAAATAATATTTTGCAAACAAAACTGTTCAAAAGGAGGTTTATTATTGATATTTTGAGTACTGCGTTAACATTGGGGCGTATATATCGCCTTAACGTTTGGGCGTATATATCGCCTTAAGTACACCAATGTTATTTTGGGAAAAGCTATTTTCGCTTCCACTGTATTAGCTACAAAAATGATTAATGTATAAATTATATCTATACTCCATTTGTTTAGGTAGTTAACTAAATGTAAACAATCTTAACATGTCTTTTATCTAAAAAAATGTCTAAAAATTGAATCTAAAAATGTTTACAATTAGGTATTTACTTAAATCGATGTTAGGTAAGTAACTAAATTTAAATAATATTTGTTGGTCTTTTATACGACCAACCGATTTATTTTATATAAAAAGACATATCAAGATTGTTTACCTTTAGTTAACTACCTAAACAAATGGAGTATAGTACTTGTTTTTCATTGTTCAGTTTATTATTTTTTAGCTGTCGGCATTGTTTTTTATAATAATTTGTTAAATTTGAGATATTTAAATGTATTAATGAACGAGTTCTCCAAATAAGCTATGTGGTAACAAATTATTTATTTTGCTATCAAAGTTGCGCTTATCGTGAATTTGTGTCAAAATAGTTACATAAAAGTGTTACGAAATATATATTTTTGGAATGGTCTATTTAGTAGCTTTCACTTGATACCCATATTGTTACGAAAAAACAAAAAAAAAAGAAAGTTCTGATACCCACCCGCCTTTTTTAGGGGGTACCATATTTAAAAATATACACCTCATATGCCATAATCCGTCAAGCCGTTTGGTCTGTAGAGCGTGCCATAGAAATGGACATACCTACATATATACGCTCGAAAAACATTACCCTCCCGCAGTCGGGTAAAAAGCAATAAAATTTTGTCTAAGAGATAATTTTGTTTTTTTTTTTCTGTTTAAAGGAGGTGTCTTTGAAAGTAGGTCCTGATCCGTTTACGAAAATTCATTCACTGATACATAAAAAGAGTATCGTTGAGCTTATACCAGAATTATGCACGGTGCCTGTGTTGACAATAAAGCAAAACCGCGCAAAAAGCTTGTATTTTTAACACGCTTTTATTAGCGTGGTATGCACGTATCTATATCGGTGGTATGCACGGAATCTTTGAACGTGATTTTAACCCCCTTCAAAACGTCGGATTAATTTGATACTTTGCACACTTATCAAGGACCGATGACAATACAATAATTTAAATAGTTTATCCCATTAGGTATACTTACCAGCATCTTCAGGATTAGAGATTGAACTAAAAGGTAAAAAATAAATAAACGTTAAAAAAAAACAAAAAAAAAACACGCTTTAATAGAAAACCAAACTAAAAACTAGAAAATAATTTTCAATATTTTTTTATTAAAAAGCGTAGGGTGCTTGATGTCAATTGTATATAATATTTTATTGACAGATATTGGTAAAAGTAGAGTCATTTTGAAAATATCTTTAAAAACACCCCACGCTTTTTTACAATTTTTTTTTTGTTAATCACACTGTTCTTAATAAAAATTTACTGAAAATTATTTTCTATTTTTTAGTTTGGTTTTCTATTAAAGCGTGTTTTTTAGTTTATTAACCTATTATTTTTTATTACTTTGTTCCAACAGCCTTAAAACCAGCACCCTAATTGAGTATCTCTTTAACAGCACAAAACACACACCTTCGCTTTCATTTTGGCAACTCAAATATATTCATTGCGTGCTTTACGAGTACGTTGTCGAGTAGAGAGCTTTTTGAACATATGAAGCAATGAATGCAAGGGAAACAATCCGTACCCTAATCTTTGAACCCACACAATTAGGGTGCAGATCATCGTTCCACCTAAAGGGAGGCCTTCCAACGTTGGCGACACTTGGGCGAGGCCTATGCCCAGCTGTGGACGTTTTACGACTTAAATTATCAAAGTCCAAATTTATTTATTTCGATTAGGCTATTAAGCGGCACTTTCGAACGTTAACAATTAAAATTAACAAGTAATAAAAATTGATTCTACCGTGCATTCGGAAAAGTAGCTTGTTATGGAGAAGAAGGCACAAGAAACTCCATACTTACTATTTTTTTTTATTCATATACGTGAGGACGATGCACCTAGTACTACTATACTACATATAAGTATTATAAGCACTAACAGGTAAATTCCTGGTAATACCTTCACTTGCAAAATAGGAACATGGTTCTCACATACTTACAAATATTGCAAATATAGGTAAATTACCTAATTCAACAACAACGGAACGGTATGCGAGTCATATATTTTTTTAAACAAAAAGATTAATGATAAAGTATGATGATGTTTTTGTCCTTGACTTTAAGCATCGCGGATTATGTGAGTCAGTTACTTATCTATGATTAAAAAGATATTTAATTAATCTCCTGTAGCTACAATTACTGGTATTTAAAATTATGTAATGAACAAGTTTGCTCGTTACCATCGCACAGGTATTCATAAAACGTCGAAATAAATGAAGATTATATAATCCCAGGCGGAACCGAGTTCTTTCTATCTACACAAAAACTGTGTGATCACACTAATATTTTAAGGCGAAAGTTTTTGAGTGTGTATTGTGTATGTGTGTTTTGAGTTCTTCACGCTCAAACGGCTGGACGGATTTGGATGAAATTTGGCACAGAGATAGATTACAGTCTGGAATAGACTTTTTATCCCGGGCATATGTTTCCTTGGGATAATTTCGGGGCGGGGGACTCAGTAGCCGGGGCCTGGTCATCCACAGGCCTCGGTGAAGCGAACAGGAACCCGAGGAGGGGCCGCTCGTCAGGTCTTTTGCCAATTAAGCCGACGACGTAGCGGCCAACAAGTAGGTTGCGGTGCCGCTTGGTAACAGGCGACATCGCAACTGAGGCGGGCCGCGACGTCTTATGGAGCGTCTCAGGTCCCATACGATATCGCGGCTGAGGGTTGGAGGCCGCGGCGGGAGAGGAGTGCCGGTATTACGGTGCGCCGCTCTCCCTATTTTCCGCGGCGTGGAAGGGGTCGCCACCGTCTGATGGCGGACGCGGTGGTGCCGCAGAGGAGGTCACCTGATGGTAAGCGATGATCTGGTCGACGATACCAGCGGTTATGTTCAATATTTATGATATTCGGGTTATCTATTCTGGCGTTAAGGTTACTTACTAAACAACTTGCCTATTAGGTAGGTACTATAACTAAAAAGTGAAAAACAAATAACTTTTTTACAAAAAAATACTACCGACTTCCAAATAAGAAAACTACAAAGTGAAAAAATCTTTATTTTTGGAAGTCGGTGTCCATAGCGCAAAAAAATGGTACCTATGAAAGACATCGACTTCCAAAAATAAAGTTATTTTTCACTTTGTAGTTTTCTTATTTGGAAGTCGGTAGTATTTTAATGTAAAAAAGTTTTTCATTCTCGGTCTCGACTTGGCCTTAAGTACCTATCTATCCCTACTTATGATAAAGATACCAATCATTCATATTTATCACCTCAATATAAATAATAAACTGACTAGCTAATTCCATAATCTTATCAGCGACACCAATTAACAAAATTAAATCACAAACAAAGTCTCTGTTTTACTTAATACCCGATTAGAAACGATTATTACCATAAAAGATAATATATTATTGTGTACATGAAAGGTGCAATAGCATATTATTATTATATCTATTCTTTAAATTATACGTAAAAGATAATAAGTATTTTCCAGTTGTGAGCGTCACAAATATTTTTTTTTCTTTCGCGACTTTTTTCACGTGAAAAGTGTTTTTTCATCCCAAAGGAACATTATATCGGGATGAAAAGTAGCCTATGTACTACTCCAGATTATAATCTATCTCTGTACCAAATTTCATCAAGATCTGGTCTCAGCCGTTCTGGTTTGTTTGGATAACAAACATACATGAGATACAGTGAGATAGTAAGATTATGTCAAGTAATGCTGTGCAGTGAAGAACAGTGGGCTATTGTGTTACACATGATAATTGGTAATGTCGTATAGTAAGACAATTCAACACTATTCATTGCGATTGACGAGTACACGACTGTTTTTACCCGACTGCCGAAGGAGGGTAATGTGTTTATCAGTCTATGTACCTATGTAAGTATGTATGTATGTTTGTTCCTATGTGGCGTTCTAGAGACCAAACGCGTTGGCCGATTTTGATGATTCTTACGTTAATCGATTGGTCTTAACCCTGCGAGTGTCATTGGCTACATTAAAATTGGAAAATAGAAAAGGCGGCCTTTGGGCGCCATATTGTGGGGGCCCAAATTTTTGTTTTCTTCGTGTCGCCTTTTGTGTGATTAAAAAAATATATAACACTTATATGTTTAAATGTACCTAAAACAAAAAAACAAAAATCTAAAAAGTTGTAAATAAAAATATAAAAAACCTCGACTGCTTAAAAAGCGAACCAAAAAGACGTAAACAAGAAGAAAGTCACGCTGTGCAGTCGGAGGATACATCTTTTTATTATAGAATGTGTTTTACGAAATTGCGCGCACCCTCTGTCACAGAGAACAGGCATGAGTTGCGGCATTGGAAAGATTACAGCAGTCTACAGTTAGGTACCTGCAGATAACTAAGTTAAAGAAGTCATCTTAGCACGGCTTGCCTGTGCTTGGGCGGCTGCTGCTGGTGCAGAAAACATCAAACGGCGCGAATATTAATAGGTAACCTTATTGGAACTTATATGTTTGAGTCGTTTGGGGTTGAAACCGATAACCTTAAGCTATGCACCT
The DNA here is from genome assembly GCA_947562075.1 of Orthosia gracilis. Taxonomy (NCBI): domain Eukaryota; kingdom Metazoa; phylum Arthropoda; class Insecta; order Lepidoptera; family Noctuidae; genus Orthosia; species Orthosia gracilis. The sequence goes on from OX387266.1 coordinate 56,359,154, forward strand.
GCCATATTGTCTCTTCACCACCCTTGGTTGACTGGTAGAGAATGCCTAAGACATTAAGTCCGCCATAGTACATTTGTGCATGAAGTCTAAATAAATAAATAAATAAACCTTGGGGTCCGAGTGCCCAAAAAGTTTTTCGGGACATCAGGAAACATTAATCGACTCTCCGCGTTGGCCAGACCTTTTCTTTGGCCAAATAATCAGCATTGCCATTCAACGTGGCAATGCTGCCAGCGTTCTAGGCATTTTTCCTGTTGATAGCTATGTGGATTAATTTTATGATGCCCATTTATTTATAGCTTATATTTAGACCTTATATTCAACTCATTTTACTATCATAATTGCACCTACCACTATTTGTTTCTCCATCACCCAAAGGTTGACTGGTAGAAAATGCCTAAGGCATTAAGTCCGACTCTGTACGTTTATGTGCTTAAAGTATTAAATAAATAAATGAATTATTTCCCTCTACCCATATTAAACTCGCTTGTGCATCTATCATTATTTTTTTTAATATATTGAGATCATTATATCTTAGTCAATACCTTTTATCGTTGTAAATCACACTTATATTATAAAAGCGAATGTTAGGATGGATAGATGTTTGTTACTCAATTACGCTAGAACGGCTGAATGTATCTGGATGAAAATGGCATAAAGATAGATTAAAGTCTGGAATAGCACATTGGATTCTTTTATCTCGGGAATATGTTCCCTTGGAATAAGTTTCGATACTCACGCGGGCAAAGCCGCTGGCAGAAGCTAGTTAAATATACAAAAAAAAAAACAATACAATTCTGTCCTAAGAGAGAATAATTTCTATTATTTGCCATGCCTTAAAACCAAAACAAATAACCGGAAAAAAAATCAAGGACTATATAACTGCATAAAAATAAGTGAGATAAACTTTACAGATATTTCTATATCTGGGTCACTGCGCAGGCAACCCTATCGACAATTGACATGTAAAAAACCAAGCATTGTCAACTATATACAGAATGGTTCGTATATTATTAACACATCTATTCTATTCAACCATCCGTTTATGACGAGAAATTCAATAGAGACGTTAGAGTTAAGGCGATATATACGCCCCAAAACGCAGTACTGGCCTCCTTTTGAACAGTATTGCTTGCAAAATATTATTTGATTCACAAATGCTATGTCAGTTATGAAGAAGCCATCAATTTTTCTGTGTAAAAATATTCTTAAACATCAAAATCGTTTTCGAGGAGTATCCAAAAGTTGCGAAAAATATCGTGATGCTAATTGTTTTTTTAAAGCAAAACTATTTGTTATACGAAAAAACCATGTTTAAAAAATAATGTACATGAAACAATAATAAATATATATATATATTTTTAAACCTTTTAACCTAGCCGTTACTAAGGAGTATGCTTTAGAATGTTACCGTTTTACGGCACTAAAGCGGATGTAGGCCCTTAAGACGACGACTAACGCCAACGACCTTGAGGGAACAAAACGCGCACTCGTTTCACACCCGCGCGACACAAAATTTAGTAGTTTTCTGTACTTTCCTCTTTATTCCATAACTTTAAAAAAAAAGCCTCAGATCAAAATGTAGATAATTAAATTGTCTTTAAGATGGTGTCAATTTCATTAAAATACGCCCAGCGGTTTTGCTGCGATTGTGGTGTTTTGTCCGTTTTAGACATAACTTTGCAAATTAATTACACTATGTACTAGGAATAAAACTCAAAATTTTCTTAGATCAAATTATTAAGAAAATAGTCTTATTTAACATATATTTTTTCCAAAAAAATATGACTAGCATTTTAGACGTGATTCTCATTTTAAAATTAGCTACTCAGGGGTAACTGCGCCTTAAGAATAAGACTCATACGTAAAAAACATCACACAAATATTAAAAAGGCGAAATTTTGTGAGTTTGTTTGTGACTTCTTCATGCTCAAACGGCTGAACGGGTCTGGGTGAAATTTAGCACAGAGTAAAATTATAGTTAGGATTAGCACATTGGATACTTTTTTCCCGGGATTATATATAATTATATATTGTTCCCTTGGCATAATTTTCGACTTTCAAGCGGGCGATTCCGCTGGCACAAGCTAGTATAATAATATTACCAGCGTGTTACTACCCCAATGCAGGAAAAAGACCTCTTCTCTTACAGAGAAGGCACGAGCATTACGCTTGCTCATTGCGGGTAGACGATTTCAAACTACTAATGTCCTTATTCTTCCTGAATATTATAAAACCGAATGTTTGGATGGATGTATGTTTGTTACACAATCACGCCAGAATGGCTGAAAGTATCTGGATGAAAATGGCATAGAGATAGATACCCATTTATTTCTTCAACTGTTACAATGTTTCTTAATAATTATTACAACTTTCGTCCATATCGATGTCAATGGGAAACGTTCCCAGAACGCTGGCAGCATTGCCACGTTGGATGGCAATGCTGATTCTCTGGCCGAAGAAAACGCCAGGTCACGTGAAGAGACGACGAGCTTTGTGCTAATTTCTCGAAAAACTCAATGCGCACTCGGACCCCATGGACCTAATGTTTCAACCCCAAACGGCTCAAACATGTAACTTCCAATAAGATTGTTATATTTGCGCCGTTTGAGGTTTTCTGCACCGGCAGCAGCCGCCCCAGCACAGCCCGCCGTGCTAAGAAGATGGAATGGCGCAAGGGTGTCGACACATGTTAATGAGATAGATTATAGTCTGAAATAGGAGATATGTTACTTCGTTAACCCGATTAATTGAAAAAATGATCCCTTGGGATAAAAACAAAAAAGTTTTGAGGCGGGCGAAGCCGCTAGCAGAAGCTTGTATTAACTATAATTTCAGGTTTCCTCACGATGTTTTCCTTCACCGTTGTCAGTGATGTCCAAGATAAACTTAGAAAGAACACATGCATTGAAAAAGTCATATTGGTTAGGCCACTGGGCCAAAATATAAAATTGTCCGATATATTTAAATACCTTTTGGCAGCACAAAATTTCGACCTTAACATATATTCCATTGCTTCCTGGGTAGATCAGAATGGCAATACCACCGCTGACAATATAAGATGTAAAAAAACCAAGATCTTAATTGACATTCTCTCACCACAAACTATGTTTTCTGCAAAACGTGAATATGCGTTAAAAATACTAGTTTGACATGTTATAAATATTAAAGTTCCAATTAAGGTTGCCCTAGTCGATTATTCTTCCATACAAACGTAGTCTGGCGATTACTCCACTGTTCGACGGTGTACTTTCAAAATAAAAAAATGATATCAATTTGTCTCATCATTATCTAGCCCTGTATTGAAACAAAAAAGTAAAAAAAAAATATATTTGAAAGTTATGATTTTAGAAAGTTGCATATTCCAACAATAATTTTAAGGCATCTTTGGGCGCAAATAAATACCATAAGAAGAAAGAAAATTGTAAAACAGTCACCATACAGGGATAGATTAGTAGTTCAACAATGCAAATAATTTTATTATTAACCGACTTCCCAAAACGGAGGAGGTTCTCAATTAGATTGGTATTTATGTATGTACACCGATTACTCAAATTACTCAGATTTGAAAAATTCTATTTTGTTTGAAAGGGTATACTTCCCATTTGGTCCCATAGTCATCAAGTCAGGATCTGATGATGGGATCTTGGAGAAATCGAGGGAACGCATCAAATATTATATTAAATTTAAAATTTAATATTTATAAATTTAATATTATATTAAATTAATATTATATATAGCGATTTTGGTATTTTCATCTACAATGCAATCATTTGCACTCAGAAAGTATCATTTGTTGAAATGGAACTGATGAAGAAGACTACAGATGGCCAATGGAACTCCTTAATGCTAAGTATGTCCGGGTCTACGGTATCTCCAAAAGTTAAACGCTAAGTTATTTGCTTCATCATAGTCAGTGTCGAAACACGGAAAACAATAGGTACCAAAGACACCGACTTCAGAAAAGAAAGTATTTTTTCACTTAATAGTGTTTTTTACGTCGGTTTGTTTTTTTAGTTAAAAAGTTTTTCCATACAATGTTGTCTTCAACTGACCGTATGGGAGATAAAAGTTTTTCAAACTATAACTAAGTATCTTAGTTACTTAAACAATTTCAAAAATATTAAGTTAAATGAAAACACTTTTAACAAAAAAATACTACCGACTTCCAAATAAAAAAACTACAAAGTGAAAATAACTTTATTTCTGGAAGTCGGTGTCTTTCGTAGCTACCAATTTATTGCATTATGGACATCGACTTCCAAAAATAAAGTTATTTTTGACTTTGTAGTTTTTTGAGCACATACATTTAGTAGTTTTTTCATGATATCCATACTCCCAAATTTCTGTTTATAAAATTTCGCGGGCTCGTTTTCGTTCTAAATCATCATCCATTTCGCTACAAATTTGCAAAAATGTGTATTCGTACGTGAACTAGCTTCTCACTGCTCATCACTGCATCAATCTCTTTCGCACGTGTTGTCGGATGAGATAGCATGAAATTTAACTCCGCGCACAAAATAGTTGGTGCAGTCGACCAGGGCAACCTTAATGTGTCCTTTTGGAAATTTCCACAATCCCGCGAAAGGTAGGATCCGGGTGCTATGACATGCAAAGGTCTGAGTATTGAATTATTAAAACCAGGATAGTTGCCCCAGGGGTATAGTTACCCTAGGGGTATAGTTACCCAAAGGGTATAGTTGCCCTGTTTGTAATTACTCTAGCTTCGTGGATGAATCGCATGCTATTTTATTAATCTATCGAAATACTGTCCAACTATCCCTAAGTTAACCGTTTCACATGCCTCTATGCGATTGCAAGGGAAGGCAAAATGCGATCATTCTTTGCGGGATAGATGTCCTGTTTCTCGGCGGGGCATATCCTAAACGTAATTTAGGCAACTATACCCTAGGATAGATGGACTCTCATTTGGTCCGTTATGCGTGCAGGCCAGGAGACCTGAGACAGAGAAGACTCTGTGAGAGGGAATGGGCCGTAATCCACCACGCAGGCCCAGTGCGGATTGGTGGATGTCACATATCTTTGAATTTTTGTTTCTAGCATATCACGATTTCCTCACGATGTTTTCCTTTATAGTTTTTAGAGCAGTGGTGATAAAACAATTTACAGAAGGTAAAATGCCTGTCTAGGTTCGAAAACACGAGCTACGACACGTAAGTCGACGTCGTAACTACTGAGCCACCACTGCTCACACTGCTTGATTTATTTAATGAGATAACTAAACTAATATCCTACTAATATTATAACTGCGAAAGTTTGTGAGGATGGATGTATGTTTGTTACTCTTTCACGCAAAAACTACTAAACGGATTTGGATGAAACTTCACAGTACACAATTTATAATGATTTTTTTGTTATTTGGTCAAAATATAACGATAAATATCAAGTAAGTCGGAAAAAAAAAATGTCCTCTGAGAGCTATCTTTGCGTGCGCTGCCTAAACCGTTGGAGATACACAAATATAATGTACTGTAGGATTGTTTGCCTTAAATATTTCAAAATAATAGTCCTTGATAGCATTTATCTACCTTTTATGTGAAAGCCACTATGACCATAAAATTAGAAATTCTTAAGAAAATTGCATTAATGTAACCCAAAGTAGCAAAATGTTGCATATAAAATTCATTCTTTGGCGTGCGCTGAGACAACTATTGATGACACATAAAAAATATGTACTACATGATTAGGTAGGGTGGGGTAGATAGGGTTGGGTAGGTAGGGTAGGGTAGGGTAGATAGGGTATGGTAGGTAGAGTGGGGTAGGTAGCCAATTGACGGGAGCGAAGCCCCGGGGGTCAGCTAGTTATAAATATTTGTTCGAGGTAATATCTGGCAGTAGGCACTGATCTGATTATGATAACAAGACTATCAAACTTTTTATAAGCTTTGATAATGTGGTTTTTGCATGTTTGTCCTCCAACTACACTCAGCGTCACAAAAATCGTACCGGAAATTCTGTTGCCAAGCAAACTCACACTGTCGCATCCCATCAGTAGTGCTATCACTTGAGTGGCTTCATCTGCAATGGTCACCATTTTCAGGGTGGTTTTTACCCGACTGCCGAAGGAGGGTAATGTGTTTGTCAGTCTATGTATGTATGTTTGTTCCTATGTGGCGTTCTAGAGACCAAACGCGTTGGCCAATTTTGATGATTTTTACTTCAATCGATTCGTCTTAACCCTGCGAGTGACACTGGCTGCATTAAGATTGGATAATAGAAAAATGGCGGATTTTGGGCGTCATATTGTGGGCGACCAAATTTTTTTTTATCCAAAGTGCAGTCGGAGGATACATCTTGTTTTGGTCAGCCAGACCGTGAATATGTATTCTCCGACTGCTCAGCATGATGTTCATCTTGTTTACGTCTTTTTAGTTCGCTTTTTAAGCAGTCGGGTTTTTAGATTTCTTGAATATTTTTTTTTTCTTGTTGGAGTTTTTCACTTCAAGGTTTGGATGGCGAATAACCCTCATTTAACCTTGACCGGCCGTTTTATTTATATGCGTGTACGTATTATGCGGGTTTTAACGACAGTTATTTAACGGCCCGTCCTTAGAAGAGATATTTATGAAGTGTAAATGCTGTAAATTTTAAGTTCTTAAGCATATTTTCAGCAGGTACCAATATTAATTGGGTTTAATGCATGTGTTTATGGCTGGCTTTGTAATCGATTTTTCAAGCACTTCATGACATCCGATTAAGCTGAAACTTAAGAGTATTTATGTCACTTTGGAAACAATTTGTAAAATCATGATGGAGCCGGAAGGTGGCCATTGCAACTGCTCAACCAGACAAGATAGAACCATCGTGTTTGGACACATTGTAAGTGTCTGTGTACTGACAAGCGGTTTTCAACATATTTTTTGTCCAAAATTACGGTTATTTTAGCGTTGAAACAATAAGTATAAATAAGTATAAAGCTCTGGAACGCGCTACCCTTTAGCATTAAAAAGGCTGAAAGCAAAGTCTCTTTTAAAAGAAGAGTTCGTGACCTCTATTTGAGTCAGACTAAATAGCTCTCATCTAGAGTCAGAAGTTTAGTCATAATAATTAATAACAGGTTTATCGTTTTTTATTTTTTATTTTTATTGGTATTTATTAGTTTATTTTACTTGTAAATGTGTATTATTAATATTTATGTATTAATTTATTCGTATATGTGTATTACTAATATTTTTGTACCCATTCCACAAAGTTGTCCTTTTTAACCCAATGGTTGACTGGTAGAGAATGCCTTGTGGCATTAAGTCCGCCTATGTACCACTATTGTACATGAAGTTTAAATAAATAAATAAATAAATAAATAAGTCGTTAAATCATGTTCGAAATAAACAACACAGTATATAATATTCGGAAAAAGAAAATAATCGGTCTCTACTCAAAAGATAGGATCAAAATTCTCAAGGGTTCTAGGTATGCCTAATGATCATCGCTAGAGATTATTTTTTGTACGGGTACTTAAATAAATAATCCAAAACACACGTTAAATATTGACGTAAGAACTTGATTACGATAAGTAATTATAGAAGTTGGAGAAAATACCTAAGAGAAAAACCAAGTATTGCACACAACAACAAGAAATTAGACTAGGTAATTGAGCAGAAACAACCTGACCAAATGGAGTATATGAGCCGTCCAAAACACAGTGCCAGCGTGGAGCCCCTTCGCAGAATATGGCCTACCACCTTGTCTGGCCTTCATGCCCGACCTGCACCTTTCAGGATTTGAACGTGGCGAATGACTGAACATTCCAAGTAGATACTGATCAGACAAAATCTGAATTAGTTGGGACTATAATTTGAGGTAATCGACATGAAAGAAGAAGCAAAGCAAACAAGCCAAAAGCGAGAAAGGAGTGTTCAATAGTGAAAAGTATTTGCTTGTATAATATGTATTATGTCACGTGGAATTTAGATTCCAGGACGATAAAATGAAGTGTCTTACACTTAAAACAAAACTCTCATTAAAGGCAAAGGTGAAGAGAACTAATTAACAGCTAGTTTAGAAAGGAATATAATTAAGGGGAGGTTATTACACCGTGAAGGTAAAAAATCAGTCGAATCTAGACTTGTTCAAATTGAAGCTATAGAGTAATTTCCTAGCTCTTTTCAACAGGATGAGTGTCTATGCTACAGGAAAGAACACTAAGATATGGTTAATAAAGATCTATGGAAAGAAGAGCTGACCACAAATGTTAGAATGAGGGTAGATGATGCAGAGGACGATGACTTCTCTACAAGAGAGCCCTTTTATTTATATGGCATTACAGCACATTTTGATGTTTTGACAGGCTTTGGAACAGCAACATCAAAAGAACTTACACGCTATGCTTTCAAATACTGTTTTAAAAGACATCGAGAGTCACGAATACATTAATACAAGTAACACAAATATGGCCCAAAAGTTAATATAACAAAGACATAGTTAACTGTAACAGTCGCGACACTAAACATATCCATTGAAATAAGAAGATATATAGTTTAATAGGAGACCCACGTCTTTTGGGTATTGTCTCCTTTCTAAGCAGAAAAAAAAGAATTTTTCAAGATTCCAAGTGGAGATTTTTTTTCAAAAATCTTCTGCAGAGTCAAATTTTATGACCACAATTTATTTAGATTGAGTAGTATACAAAACACATTTATTAGTATTAAAAAAGCCGAGGTTGGCTACGTTATTCAATGGGCCATCTATTTGTTGTACGCACAGAGTGAACTTTGGACACTCTGGTCTAATATTTGATTCGTGACCACTTCGCAACGACACTGCTGCGACCGGTTCTCAAACTATTTGCTAAACGAATAGTTAGCAGCAAAGAACTTAGGTAATTTTCCCATTTTTAACTCAACTTAGCGAAAATACGTTTTCTCTTGAACATGCAAAGAAGTTATTTTTTTCCTTTTCTATTTGCGACGGCAATTTCGTAAGCATGACTTGCCTTGTTTAGAATTATTCATTTATTCCGCAAATTATGGTAAATCTTACAAAAATAAAAAAACTTTTTGCTGTAAACAAGTCGTAAATAAGGTGAATATAAGTGAATTGTTTTATTTTATTGGTACAATGTAAACTTTGATTTACTATAAACCACGCGTACAAAATACCAAGTTTTTTGTTCCGCATACACTTTCGCTCAACGCCGCCTTACGGCCAATTTACATATTTATATTCAATGTAAACTACAACTAACGCAAACAGAAATATATAATATAAAACACTCACTTCCAAATGTCGCTCTCGTGCGATTTTAAATCCAGATAGTATTCAACTTAAAATAATATTAATTATATCCACGCGCGATTAACACTCGCGATATATTTTATATTTTCGAATTTAGAACGACGCGTCCGCTCTGTGCGGCTTCAAGCGCTCGACTGATATTATGACGAAAGGCTATAAGTAAGTGGAGTGCGCTCGCGCATACATAATTAAGTGTGTTGCGTTCCGTTCCCTCGTGCGGCAACTATGACGGGTGCATGAACCGTTATCGCGAGGTTGGGACACAAATTATTGAGGTGATCTGTAATCATGCGGCTGATTATATTTCGGCAAAACAAACGTGACAGTGCATGTGATGTGATTACAGCTCGTAAAAAAAAGAAAGAGGAACTGATTTTATTTGCTATTCCTCCTAAAAAAACTACGTTAAGGATTCAAGAATGAATCAAGGTGAAAGTTACTACAAAGTACTAACCTCACTGTTCCGTACTATCAGATTATGTAAGCAGTCATCCGGGACCTAGCTCTGACATCACACGACCCAGGCGCAGGCCATGACATTGACATTGCTGAACGGCATAGCAACCCGTTTGCAACTTTAGCGTTAAGGTCAAGTTGAAACAAGTTCGGATATTAGGAGATAAATAGATGTTTTTTTTTTTTTTGAAAACATCATCTTTTTTCATTAGGGATCTTTCTGGTTGCAATTCGGTGACATAAATGATAAACAATATGGGGCTAAAGGCACACCCTTGTACACTCTACACCATATTGATTATTTAACTTATTGTGATCCGAAAGTCTTTCCAGATTCATTTTATCTATAAGCGGACTTATAAAAATAGCCAAGAAAATCGACACTAAGGATGTTCGGCGGACGTTCCCTCACTCGCTAACCTTTGCTTCTTGGCTTATATTTTAACCATGTGTCCTTATTTATAGGGTTATTCGCCTGATCCTTTTCCGTATCTATTTAAAGATTCATCTTTTTTTCATTCATCATAATTCAGTCTGTCTTCCCGCTTCTGTAATTATTTTTAATTATTTTTGCGTTAATTTGACAAAAGACCTAAATATTTACCGAATTGCTCAGAATCAATTATTCCTATATCCGCATTTACCTCATTATCAAGTGGAAAACGAGTTCCCTAATTGATATGGAGTCTGGTTTCCACCAGACACCAGTTTTTGTTATTGGTCGCCTAAACTCGTATTAACCTTCATACAATTTTGTACCCATTGATTTATACTCCACAAGTGGGGCTACTTGAATGAAGGTTCGGTGTAACCTAGGCAACTCTCGCTCCGCTATAATAAACAAAAACATCGTAGGAATATCGAACCAAAAATTCGAAGATATGTGAAGTCTATCAACCCATACTAAGGCAGTATTGCATCTAACAGAGAGGAGATCTGTGTCGGCAGACATTCTGAGTATGCAAGAGCTCTAGTTTGACTTTGAGCTGATTTGAGGAGTTCTCAAGTTTAACCAGACTTATCACGAACATATGTCTCAGTGCCCGCGATTTGTGTCAAATACTACGTGACTTGTGTCTTAATATCATCAATAGTATAGGGCATCCTTTTGTGTTGTTCAAGTTATTTATTCATGAATGCGCAAATATTAAATATGTTTAAAAGATTTATGTTTTAGATGCAGATGGCGTATGGCTAAAGACCTTGGGTGTAGATGCAGTAGCTTCAATTTGAGGAAGTGATGCACCAATATATTTGCAAATGTGGATTCATTTAAATAATGGGCAAAAACGTGTTGGAACTTGCAGTCATTTATGTCTTGGCTCCTTTGGGTCTTCTTTCCAATAACATTTAAGTTGGCGTCAATATGTCTGGGGCAAAGTTTTTAACATTCATTTGAATCTGAAATTAAAAAGACCAAGTCCTACTTGTCAAATTCGCTCAGTTCTTTTAAAAGAAATTTAACACTTTGGAATCTCTAGGGTTCAATTTAAATGAAGGAATGGAATCAGGCAAATTTATGCAAACATGCAGGAATTTCTTTGATGACGAGTGTTCATAAGACATGAAAAGCTGCGGTCTATTTACTGACGACGCTTATCACGGAACAAGTGGCCCCTCAGGACTAGTAACGAGAAGTGACGAGAAAGAAGAAAAAGATGGAATCAAGAGTGACTATGGGAAAATGCATAACAATAATGTGTTCTGCAGTTTAAGTTAACATTAGGCTTTTATTATGTACTGCACATTTAACATTCTGACGCTCTTGTGAAGTGCAAATTTTTGTATGTGCAACAAACCAGTCGTACTTTTTTTTAATGTTGATAGGCCTGCCATCTCACCTGATAGTAACCGACGATGTGGTTGATGATGGACCAAGCTTGCCCAGCCAAACAATAATAAAGTAGGTGCATTAAATTTGCAATTCCGTTAGTAGTATATCGTAATTGCCTGTAATTTAGGAATTAATTAGTATTGCTTTGTAACCCCTTATTGGTACGCATGAGTTGTTTTCACTAGTTACAAAACCATGTACGAATATTACAATATCGTGTTTAAATTGGGTCAATTTAAGTCTTGAAAATATGGATGGACGGAGAGGGAGAGGGGAAAGAAAGAAACAAAGAAAATATGGCCAGATAGTGTGAGTAGTTGATTTGAAAGAAAAGGGAGTCAGTAATAACATGCCGGAATGGAAGAAGAAACTGTGATGTGTAAAAAGGAAAACATCATTTGATGGACCATTTTTAGGGTTCCGTAGTCAACAAGGAACCCTTATAGTTTCGCCATGTCCGTCTGTCCACAGCTTAGCTCAGAGACTCTTAGTACTAGAAAGGTATAATTTTCATGGATATACATATTAATAACGCCGACAAAGTTGTAAAATAAAAACGCGATCTTTTTTTTTGCCTGTCTACCTGTACCTACACGTAAAGTGGGGACGTATTTTTCTCTCGTGTGTCTAGGTTTGGGGTATCGTTGGATAGGCCATTCAAAACTATGACAGGTCTGTGACAACCATTTTTCGATTCAGAGATCCGTTTGCTTAAATTAAGTTTTAGATTGCAATTTTTTGTTAGAGTCGTAAAGTGTATCTAGTTAAATGGTTGCTATCGGATATGTAAAAAAATTCACAGCCGTAGTAAAATAACAAAATGGAAAGGAAAAATATCACAGCTAAGTAGGCTTTACAATTTTACGAGTAATAGTCGACCAACTTATAAAATTTATTTGGAAAAGTATTTTTTCTTTTCGTTAGTACAATGTCGGTGGTTTCATTGTTTATGAACTTCAGTAGTTTTACTTTCACCTAATTATTTTGGTGAATTTAGCTGATTGTACGGAACCCTCGGTACTCGAGTGCGACTCGAATTTGACCAGTTTTAGGGTTCCGTATCTCGAAAGGAAAAAACGGAACCCTTATAGGATCACTTTGTCGTCCGTCTGCCTGTCTGTCAAGACCCTTTTTCTACCTACCCTACCTACCCTACCTACATACCTACCTTACCTACATACCTACCCTACATACATACCATTTTTTTATTTTATTTTTTTTGGTTGGGAAATCATCCAATGACTTCTCCCGCTCTGGGTGAAGCGGGAGGGCGTGTCAGACTTTTACTGACTAAAACCCACCCGAGTTCCTTCAGTTGCTTGTGCCAGGGCCGCGGTAACTCTCTTTCAAATTTATCCGCGACCCACCCTACCTACATACCTACCCTACCTACATACCTACCCTACCTACATACCTACCCTACCTACATACCTACCCTACCTACATACCTACCCTACCTACATACCTACCCTACCTATATACCTACGCCACCTACATACCTACCCTACCTATCTACAATTCTTTTTTCTTAATTTTTCTTTCATAAGAACCTTCTCCTATCAATAACAAACACAACAAAAAAAGAATTACTGAAATCGGTGCAGCCGTTACGCATGATGCCGTGACCAAGGGAAATAGGAATTTATTTTTATATATATAGATTGCACTTAGATAATCTTCGGTATCAAGATGACTCGTAGGTCAAAAGATACAAATACGCAGACGGAGGCCGTTGGTCATTTGAAACTAACTTTACAGATTAAAATAGATAAGAACGAGCAGAAACTAAAGTAATTGCAAAGTACGAGTAAGAAATCAATGGATATGTCTTTGATTAAAAAAATGCAATAATATGATCAAAATTGTTATAAATAACAAGCAAATAAATGAATAAATAATAGATAATTCTCAACAAATGTGATTAACAAAAAAAATAATATTTTATTATAAAAAAGCGTGGAGTGCTTGATGTTAATTGTTATAATATTTTATTGACAGATATTGGTAAAAGTAGACTAATTTTGAAAATATCTTAAAAAGCACCCCACGCTTTTTTATGATAAATTACATTTTTTTGTTAATCACACTATTCTTAAATTTGTTGATAGTTATTTTCTACTTTTTAGTTTGGTTTTCTATGCTGGAATATAGACCGAGTGACTGCATATAAGCACATAACAGAAAACGGAGAGGGGGGAAGGGGACTTTTTTTACTATTTTTTTTCGAAGTCACTTTATTACTATTCATACAAATATTTTTTTTTACAATATTCCGAAAAAAGTAGTTCTGGGTCTCAGGAGGATAAAGCGAAGTGTTTTTTAGTTTTTTTTTAAACTATTATTTATTTTTTACTTTTTAGTTCAATCGCTTATTCTGAAGATCCTGGCAACGATAAAGGGATAAACTATTTAAATTATTGCATTGTCATCGGTCCTTGATAAGTGTGCAAAGTTTCAAATTTTTTTTCAGGGTGCAGTTGTTGTTGCACAGAGAGCAAGACAAAATGTGATTGTTTGGGACGTGGCTCTGCAATCACTATGTGTGGTATAATTGCCCCTGGACACAAACTGCAGTGGCCAATCTGGAAATCCCTAAAACCGGTTACAGGCCCAGGTTAGCTGCAGAAACAACCTGGCCAAATGGTGCATCATGGACCCATCCAAAACCACCCGCAGTGCCAGTGTGAAGCACTTTTCAGGATTTGAATGTGGCGAATGAAAGAGCTCTCCAAGTAGCTACATACTAAAATCTAAATAGCTGAGAATATTGTTTGAGTTAATTGGCACGAAAAAACAAGTTCTGTATATTGCACCCATTCGAAGCCGGAGCGGGTCAGTCGCTATTGACGTAATGATTCTGTCAATTGTTTTGTTAACGCAAGCCACCAGATATTATGGAGTTACTTATTAACTTTAATTAGCACCTCATGGCCACAAAACAAGTTAAGTATCTAAAGGTGCGTGATTTTAACAAGCATCAATTGAACACGCAAAATAAATGGTCTTTTTGTTCCACGCGGATCAGAGAATCTTTAAAGTCGGTAAGTCGTGTTGGCCCAGTTGCTAAGAGCTCGCCTCTCGTGGCTTCAATTCTCTCAATTTATAAATTTATCTTGAAAAAACCATTGTGAGAAAATCTGGACTTGGATACAGGATCTTCCTAGTTATGGAGTCAGGGCTAAAACTTTTGTATTGACTGTACTTTCCTATCTTCCGCACACTATTTACCCGACTGCCGAAGGAGGGTAATGTGTTTATCAGTCTAAGTATGTATGTTTGTTCCTACGTGCCGTTTTAGAGACCAAACGCGTTGGTCGATTTTGATGATTCTTACGTCAATCGATTCGTCTTAATATCTGGTTTTGATCAGCCAGCTTGCGCGTATGTATCCTCCGACTGCACAGCATGATTTTCTTCTTGTTTACGTCTTTTTAGTTCGCTTTTTAAGCAGTCGGGTTTTTTGTTATTTTTAAATATATTTTTTTTATTTTATAATTAATGACTGTGTACCCTAGTTGACAATTATGTGTACTTTAATATGTGTCAAACTTGTATTTTCTGCTAATAAATATTATATTATTATTATTACTTAAAAGTTATATAAGTTTGAAATCGCCAACACGCCTTGAGGATGCGTGGCAATCAATGCTCATGCCTCCTCTGTATGAAAAAGGACTGGTATAGTTCAAAAACTCAACATGGATTTTTCTAACAGAGAATCATACATTTATTCGGGAATTCATAGTTATTACCCGTCCTTGTACTTTGTTTACTGGGGTTATACAATACGCTTTCTTCTTCCATTCCATCCTGCCTAATGTCACGCCATCACTGCCCCCTATTCATATTATTCTTCATACAATTTCTATTCTTTAGCTTCCTTCTTCATATATCCATATTTATATTCACAATGGAGATATATATCAAGATAATAATCGAGATAATGTGAATTGCACATTATCTTAGAGATCGCAGTTAAAATCGTCGCCATGTATTTACAAAAGGCTGACGTAAACGCAAAGCCAATATTGCCTTTACCCCATGACTGTTTTCTTGTAGGTTACATAAGTCACACTTTTGATCATCCTTCAGAGCACTGAGGCAGCCATTGCCAGACAAGGCACTTTCAAAACTCTCCACACACAACCAAGTGTGTCAGTGAGTGTCACGGGTCACCGTTTTCTCATCGAAATTGCCTGCAGACCAGAACCAGGGTTACCGACTTAATCCGAAGAATTTCGAAACTAAAGTGACGAAGGGCAGGAGAGCACATTGCTCGCAAAACTGATGGCCGACGGGGCCGAAGGGTTCTGGAGTGGCCAAAAAGTTGGAAGCCTCCCACAAGGGAGACCGATGACCTGGTAAAGTTTGTGGAAATCCACTGGATGTGAAAGGCGCGGAACCAGTCAATGTAACGACACTTAGGAGAGACCTATTTTTCAGCAGTGGACGTCTTTCGGCTGAAATGATGATATGGTTATTGACATTCGAAACTCCGTGCCACTTGCACGAGCGAAGTATATTGTTCATCCTCCAGCCGGGTATTATTACGCAGGTCATCGCTGAAAACTGAGGCTGAGACTCATTTGTGGGACAGCGCTGTGGCTCTGTCGCACAAATGAGTCTCAGCATTGTGCTAAGAGGTAGCCGTTTGGCGCAGATGTGATGCATATTTTCCCAATTTGATTACTTATTAATTTTGCTTTTTTTTTTTGTTTTGCTTGGTGTCTGACGCCCTGCAAATGTTGAGTTGGTAACCGTTTCGATGTGGGCATGTCAAAAGCAGCTCTACTTGAACCTTGTTTGTGCTTTTATTACTATTCTTCCCTGTTATTTTGTAATTGTTGCTGTTGTCTTGTGTCTGTGTCGAATAAATGTTTAATAGAAATTCTACAGTTATCATACTTGTTGTCAATTAATTATTTTTCTTTCTAGGCATGGATTAATTAGTCCGAGCTATTTTAATTCTCAATCAATAGATGTCAATCTCAACACAATGACAGATCTTTAAAATAGTCTATTAAAGCCGATACTAGTT
Source organism: Orthosia gracilis (assembly GCA_947562075.1). NCBI lineage: Eukaryota > Metazoa > Arthropoda > Insecta > Lepidoptera > Noctuidae > Orthosia > Orthosia gracilis. The sequence continues at coordinate 56,375,737 of OX387266.1, forward strand.
GACATAACAACCTTTACGACAATATAAGCGAGAGGCACAATCGAAGGCAGAATTAGATCAAGGGCGTATCGAGAGCCTAGGCTTTTGAATAGATCTATACTTTGTTGCCTTTGCCTCGGTCGAAAGCTTTTAGTTCTTTTTGATTCGTAGCCTAAGTGTTCTTATTTTCGTTTATTAGTTTTTGAGACCGACTTCTGAAATTGAAGCTATTATCACTTTTTAGTTGTGGTAGCTATCTAGTGGGCAATTTCTATAGTAATGCCCATAATGACTCAATGAAACTTATGACGTTCCGTTATTTACCTTCACGAAATGAAATGGTGTAAACAATAAACAGACAAGCACATGCAGCAGTCCCGAGAGATTTACCGTCACTTATTGAAGAGTTCTGTTGTATATCTCCGTAGTTCTTCTTCAGATCATGACCAAATTTATATGGGACCAACTCAGGCAAGTACTCTTTCCAGGCAAAGAGAATTTTCAAAAGTAATCAATTCAGAACAGAGAAATCGGGGAACAAAAAAAATGCCTTTTTTAAGATGGGTTTGCTCATGGCTCTAGTCTAGATCAGAGGTGACAGAGACAAAGTCGACGATGGAGTGAGCTTACCCAGAAGAAGCCTGTTCACTTTAACTATGAAGAGATTCGTTTTTAATGCGTTCGGAAACACAGACGCAGGTGAATGCCACCCTTTTGCTGTGCACACTAAGAAGGATGTTTGGAAGCGCTTGTTGCGAATTGGTGGACCTTTTTCAGAATCAGTTAAAATTATTTCATTGATGCAAAAGTAGCCTATCCGTTACTTCGGGATAGGCGACGAGAGCAAAAATGCGAGAAAAATCTAAATCCATTATAGTTGTAATATTGAAAACAGATAACTCAGAAGATCCATATATTAAAATAGATTATGTTTACGCTATACATTGACCTGATGAAGACCCCTATCTTGTTCTAACGTGTTATTATTCTCAAGCAAAGAGATTTAGAGGTCAAACTGCGACGCGGTTCCTAATTGGCTGTTACAGTTGCATAAGATATTAGTATAACGTAGGTAAGAACATTGATACACTCTGAGAACTAGATCAGTGAGGTACAACTGTTGTTACAGGCCCCGACATGTAACATACCAAGGTTTTGGCGTAGTGGTAAGTTGACCAACCACCCATATAGTGCAAACGGAACGTGGGAGCGACGCGTTTGGTCAGTCAATCCTTGTGTCAACTGACCAACCAATCGCGCGCTCGGAACGGTGCTAAACGTTCCCCGCGTCCCGCTCGGTAGCCAAAGAGACCTAAAAAACGACTTGTGCGCATCTAACGACTCTTGCCAACTTACATGCCAAAAAATTTACACGCTTCTGTGTACATTAACTATTGTCTAGAGACTGGTGCATGAGATAGGTTTCGATAAGAACCTGTAAAGACCGACAGGTAAAGACTAAAGCAGCGATGGATGGATGGATAGGAGATGGCAACTAAAAGTATATAAGGCGAAACCCATGTTGCAACGACCACAAAAAATTTAGATGAGGGCAAGAGAAAGATGGAGACCACCTGATTGGGGATGCATAAAAGAGCATTCGTGTTAACCGACCAAACAGCATGACTGAGTATTAACCCCCGACGAAAGAAGAAGGGTGTTTGACGTGTGCATCAGTATATCTGTCTGTGGCATCATAGCTCCTAAATAGATGTTTGGAAGGTGAAATTGTCGAGATTCTTCTTAGCTATGTTTGATGAAAATCGTTTCGGCGATTCAAAAGTTATGCGCATTTTATTAATCTTTGAGTGGAGGTTTTTTCGATTGATAATGATTTGATTGTCGATCGAACCGTGTCTACGACTAAGTATATCTAGACACGCGGCAGCCTATCAAGCCAAGTTCAAGCAAAAGAACTGGCGACGCAGCAGCCATGTGTTAGATTACATGAACCATTTGGAGCCATTTATTTATCACGCCAGAAAAAAACATTCGCGTGTTCCAAATACCAACGCGACAGAAGAACGCGATCAGATCGATACAGGCCCGAACACGTAAAAGTGAATGAAACCAAGAATGTGTACGTTAAATATTTGGCGTGGAACACCGCGTTAGGTACAAAGAACATCAACCTTGACACCGAGCAGCCGATAGAATAAACGTAAAATACATTAACGTGGAAAATATTTGTGAATGCTTATTAACCAACACGTGGCAATTACATGTTGTTCCTGAAAACATCTTCGATAAATGTGAAAGGTACGTTAAAACGAAGTTCGTGGCTAAATAAAACAGCCGCAAGGGTCGATCTTCAAGGTTAAGCAATGCTTGCCGAGGTCGGTCCGTGGATGGGTGACCATCTTTACAAAGCGAGTTGCCTCCGTGCCTCGACAAGCACGTTAAGCCGTTGGTCCCGACTGTCATTTGAAGATCTTTGACAGTCGTTACGGGTAGTTAGAAGCCTGAAATCTGACACCAATCTGGGCAAGAGGTATCGTGTTACCCAGTGACTGGGTTGTGGTGGTCAGATAGGCAGTCGCTCCATGTAAAATGTAAGTATTGATATTTATAGGCTAACCAGAAAAGGCTAGACAGATTGATTGTACGTTGGGATCATAAGCTCTTAGAGCAAGTTTGTTTTGAGAGTTCGTAAAGGACAGACGTATATGACTTGTACGTCTACGTGTCGAACCATGATAGTTTTGACATGTCATGGTACTGAGATGTTCTAACATTTAGTTATTTATTTAAACTTCATGAACAAAAGGTACAAATACGGACTTAATGCCTTAGGCATTCTCTACCAGTAAACCAAGGGTGGTGAAGAGATAACATGGCAGGTGCATTGTTTAATAATAATGATAAAACCAGTTATTATATAACATACTAAAATAGGTTTAAATACACGTACATATATATTGAAAAGAATAATATATTTTTACATAAATATATACATTTACTAGCTGACCCCCGGAGCTACGTTCCCGTCAATTGGCTACCTACCTACCTACCATACCTACTCTACCCACCTACCCTACTCACCTACCCTACCCTACCTACCCTACCCTACCTAATCATGTATATTTTTTATGTATCATCAATAGTTTTCTCAGCGCACGCCAAAGAACGAATTTTATATGCAACATTTTGTTACTTTGGGTTACATTATTGAAATTTTCATAAGAATTTCTGATTTTTTTGGTCATAGTGGCTGCCACATAAAATAAGATATATGTTGTCAAGGACTTTTATTTAGAACTACCTAAAACAAACAATCCCACGCTACATTATATTTGTGTATCTCCAACGGTTTAGGCAGCGCACGCGAAGATAGCTCTCAGAGGGCAATTTTATTTCCGACTTACTTGATATTTATCGTTATTTTATGACCAAATTACAAAAAAATCATTATAAATTGTAGCCTATGTGTTATTCTGATGTATAACCTATATTACTGTGAAGTTTCATCCAAATCCGTTTAGTAGTTTTTGCGTGAAAGAGTAACAAACATACATCCATCCTCACAAACTTTCGCATTTATAATATTAGTAGGATAGGATAAAGTAGCAGAAAAGAAAAAAATGAGATGACTCGGCTTATTTGTTTTGAAAGTAAATTTCCACCGCAATTTCCACAAAACATAAACTTAAAAATTCTACCAGCAATAACGATTGTCGAAAACTTCGAAATGTATGGGATTGACGAGCGCTTTAGAAATGTCAAGTGATCAGTCCCATGCATTTAAGGTTTGTGACTATCTATATTGTCCACTATGCGAGAAGCACACCGGTCGATGTTTCGCCGATTGAGGGATGCCATGTCAAGCAGTAAATGTCTTTCTGTTGAAATGACAAAGAGGAGTGTTACAAAATGCAGGTGATTTAGAAGATGTTCCATATAGGGTAGTTTTGAATCCTAAATAACCAGAAATCAAGAGTAAGTGCAAGGCGTCTGAACCACGGCATGAGATTTTCTTCTTTGATCGTTCGATACGAGAGAAGTTTGAATATTAAAGTTATGCTACTTCCCATCGGCAACCTCAGTATCTAGCTAACCCCTAGCGTTATGCAGAATCATCATCAGTAAATAGTCGAGATCACCGAATAGACGAGAAAGCTGACCGCGTTATTTTGCGACTATTAACTTTGCCTGACCCAAGAATCGAATCCAGGAGCACATGATTAGCGGAATTGCTTGGGACCAGAGCAAGGAATTAGCAGACAACATCTGCATTTGCTAGACATACAACTTATCACGTGCCAATCACCCAAGAAATCCATTCACAAAAATACGATCAATTAAAAATACAAGAAAAATCAGCTAGCAACATTCTATATCCCCACATCACCTCGGCTCGATCACGGGCTACTATCACGATAACCCTTGACACGTCTGCCCCAGGGTTAGCTCGGCAAAGTCGTGTGAAAGACATCGTGTCCGCTACGACACTAGGAAATGCGTGGACGATGGTAGAACTGATATCGAGACATATGAAGGTCGTTTGATAAATTCAGCCAGATGATAATGTCAGCTAAGATGAATTTTCGCGCCTGTCATCGTCTTAATATGGTTTAGATTTAAATTATAAGGAGTTTTAAAAGCAAGTATCAAAAGATTTATTATTTATGACATATGGCTATGACATTTTTAGGTGGTGTTCCGCAGGGGTCTTAAATAAGCCCAAGTATATTTATAACGATTGTTATTGCTATAAATAGAGTTGTAATGTGAAAGTAGGGAAGAGAAGTCGAGTTGAGATCTTAATTGATCAATGGCTCTCTTGATGAGATAGTGGTCAAGTGCGAGCCTATAACAAATAAAAAAAAAAACATGGTTTGAGATCTTACAACGGATAGGTCTAAGAGAAAAGGGAAAAAACCTGGAAGAAAGGTTGAAAAAAGGGGATCTTACTACTTGATTATGAACATCGCAATATTGGTAGTTGCTGTAGTTTTAAGAAATTTTCTTTTCTGTAATGTACTCCTTAGGCTTTGGTGCTCTGATATCGGCACAAGGATTAGTCAGAAGGACAGCTATTATTGATTATGTTCTACACAAAGTCCTAATTTTAAAGATTCTTTTAAATTACACTTTCATAAACCGTCTTAATCATTTCTGAATTATCAACCCATTCTATAAAATGTATGATTTATTGTTATGAGACTTACAGATTAATATTAGCAGGCATCTAGATAATGATACATTTGATTATTAATAATTATTTTTTGTCCGTCAGGTTGTACATAAAAAATACTGGACACATATTTTACGTTTTGTCATCATTCATAGTTCCATGTAGGCTATTTATGGTGTGGTCTATATGTGCCGAAGCCGCCAGCCCTAATATTACTGCGCACGCTATCGAGCGATGTAGATATATTGACTTTAATTTTTTCCCAATATAGCCAGAACGGCTATAATTATAACTTATAATTAAAAAATAGTAGTTTTAAATGCAATTTTTTGGTGATAATTTAATCGTTATATTAACAGAAAAATAAGAATCTTATTATGTATGTCTATCTTATCTAAATATAATCTAAAAAAACACATGATAATGCCACAGGTTTATTTTTAAGAAGCAATTAAACATTAGATTATAGGTATTTTTTTTAGTTCAATGATATAATTTGTTTTTACTTGTTTGTTCTAGAATAAATTAATTAGTTTCAAACATTTTAATCCTGATATCTAATACCTTTAAATGAGCAATTCTTGTATATACATTTATAATCAGAATCTCGGAAACGGCTCCAACGATTTTCATGAAATTTTGTATGCATGGCCTTACGGGGGTGATAAATTGATCTAGCTAAGTTTCATCTTTAGAAAACGTCGTTTTCTCTATTTATACCAGGTACTTATATTTTAAAGTATCATTATCATGAGCAATAATAGTTACAACAGCGAGTTTGTCAGTACCAGCGTGCATATATCACTATACTCCGTTTGAAATAACATTAGAAATGTTTACAACACCATTTTACAGTTCATTCAACCGATTTTGAGTTCTAGCCCGTAAATATAAGGATGGCATGAAAAGCATAAACCTGTTACCAAAAGTAACTGTTTAATACAGCTGCCATTTGTCATATCACCAACGTAATAGAAGTCAAAATTGGTTGAATGGACTGTAAAATGGTTTTATTTAAATGTCTAATGGAGTATAGATTTATGAACGTAAGCAAAAGGAGTATGTAAGGATCATAGCAGGTAGTGTTCTGTAGTTTCTGGAACTTGGAAAAAGGAGTGAGTTTATATATATATGTTCGTCAGTATATAATAATAAAAATTTCATTTGTTACATCAAACCAGGTAAAAGCTTAAAATAACTAGGTAAAAAAACATAATTATCTTAGGAGCATTTAATGCTAATTTTTTACCAATTGCCTGGTCCAGTAATATTAGAATTGAACCGTCAAATATTTTTATTAATTTTATTAAATATTTTGCACCGTGGGTGCGTTCACAAACATATAAACTCACATACACAACACCCAGAGCCGGAACAACTATCTGTAGGTCATACAAATATTTGTTACTTGAGGGAATCTAAACCGCAACATGCAGCGCAGCAGACAATCACTCAACCACTGCGCCAACCGTGCGCCAAATGACATAGTAATATTTGCCAAAGGTTTACCTTAGTTTTCTAGAGTTAGATAGAAGGCAGACAGATATATTCATCATGGAAGTTAATAAAATTACATATTACAACACTAATTGTAACCCAGCAATGATAATATTTTATTTACATTTCAATAGTCATTGACAACCTCATGGATGTTTTAAATTTGGAAATATTCTTTGCCATTACTGTCAATAAAAATAATATTTTCAAAAATTCTAATAGGTCAGCCTCTCAAAGACTGTTATTGAGCAACTTACAATCTCATGCTGATAAAATATTAAAAAAGAACTATAGAAGAAAACCATGTCATGCCGGAATTATAGTCGGAAATAGATAAAGAACAATTCCGTTCCACTACTTTGATGACAAAATAAATACAGATGCAAATTTAGATGGAAAACCTAACAACCTAATTCACGAAAGTATAACGGAAGTTCAACATCAGATTATTCGAATTCTTAACGACCTACTGTGTACTATCATCACGCCGCAATCAGTGATGAGTACAACCATCGTCTTACGATCGGATTAAGCGATCAATTCGTATAAATCAGCATTAAAATATAGATAACGCGATAAAATATAGCTTCAACAACTTTCATGTTCAAACAAACAAAATCAATGATGTAATACTTACAGATATAAGTCGGCGTGCGGCACACAGGTATAGGAACACAATTAATCACTGATAAGTAATCAAAAGATTAATAATTTAGCGATATAACGACCGACCAACTAGCCGATGTCACCACGATTGACGTTCCCAGCGCGGCCATTTCCCCGATTTCCCGATTAAGTTCAGAAACGTGTTTGCCTGTATTGATTTGATAAGGCTGACTTTTCCTCATTGTTTGTTATTTAACAAGTGATTATTGTTTTCTAATTAATACACGAAGTAACATTTCAAGGTTTTGATTGCCCTCAAAAAATAAAACGCCCTGCTTTATTTTTAAACATAAATCAATATTAGTTACACAGGTTAACAAGTTTCTGAACGAAGCAATTTCGTTAAAGAAATCCATTTGATTCTTCTTTTTTACGTTTAATTGTTAATTTACCAAATTAGGGAAAATTATCAATTTACCATGAAAATTGAAATTTACAAATGCTGCCACGGAGTGAAATATTAATTTCTTGAAACTCCTAGCAAAGTACTATGAACATGCTACTATTATAAGAATAATTTTATATAATTTGTGTAGTAAACGACGCAGGCAATGTAAAATCAAAACGTTACATTTTGTTTTTAATTAATGTCATATCATTCCATTTCCATATGTCAAATATTGCATTTCATTGTTTCGAATTTATGACCTTTCACAGTAAGTGCAAAAGAGATAGCAAAATTTTTATAGTAAACATACCAACTTTGCGTAAAAAGGCGTTTACGAAACATCATTAATTCTGCTTGTGTTTTTAGTTCTTTTCCAATAGAAATATTTTCTTGAAAATGAATAATTGTTCAAACTTTCAGCAATAATCCGAAGGGCTGGTTTGTGAGAAATTGAGGGATAGTTTTGTATGGCTTTAAAAACCCACTAATTTAAGATAACAAATCCATGTAAACTGATACAAAAACGATGGAAATGGATGCAACAAGTCATGTTGATGCCAATTTTAAGTATAAAGTTGATATAAATAATCTAATGGACGCCTGTAGAGTTTGTATGGCTCAGAGCTTGAACATGAGCTGTATATTCGACGCCGTAAAAGAGAATATTATAGAAGAGATACAGTTTTGCACTGGAGTAACAGTAAGTACCCAACATTCATATTTTTGCACTCTAACTAGGTGGTTCTGGATAGCCTTGCTCCGTTACTTATCTTGATTTGTAACGGAGCAAGATTTCTTCTCCGCCCCTAAGACTACCCACAGACCCTTCTTCTTTTCGATCTTGATTAGGCAGTGGTGCTAGTTTTTAGTTTAGTTTCGACGGTCTGTTTCTGCAACTCCACGACTAAGCGCGTATTTTGCGTACGGGTGGGATATAGTAACATTATTCGATCCACCCCAGCTCCTCGTGGAAGGCCAGCAGCGTCCTGGTGGTGCCGACTATCTCCTGCTGGGTACCTGGGTCGCCGAAGTATTTGGTCCTGTAGTCAGCGATTACAGGGCAGCTTAGGAGCAGGTGTGCTGCTGTCTCTTCTTCCACCATGCAAGCTCTGCAGAGTGGGCTGTCGTGATTCCTATGACAAAAAGGTGCTTATTAAAGGTCTCGTGTCCAGTAGTTATGGCTGTGACTGCACGCAACTGTGGCTTAATTAGTCATAGGACCTTTTTAGTGAACCGGCTGTCTATGAGGGGTAGTGCCTCCTTGGCCTGCCTACATTCGCTATGATCAGTCCATAGCTGGCTGTGTTGATCCCTGGTGCGTTTTCTTACCAGACAGCGTAGATACCCGAAAGGTAAAGGCACTATGGGCTCCGGGCCCACCGATGCCATACTTGAGCCCCTTCGGGCAGCTCATCCGCGGCGTCGTTCCCTCAGTGGTGCAACTAGTACATCCACCTTAAGCCAGGTTGGTTTAAATCGCATGTCGCCCCTATTACATAAATCGGTCAGCCTATTGCCTTTAATCAGGGACATATGCAGCTTTGGACTGGTAACAAAATAAAAACTTTTTCACATAAAAAACCCATAATAACTTAATTTACGTATTCATGCTGTTTGTTACTAAGGAGTTTGGTTGTATAATCCATATCTTGAAAACTACTGAACTGATTTTGAAGAAACTTGAACTGTTCCCTAAGTTGAGATATACTTAATCCAATAAAAAAGAATGATCACGATCCGATAAGTAGTTTCGGACAAATGCGTGGACAAACATACATACATACACATATGAAATTTGGCACACAATTCAGAAACCCAAACAGAATAACCGTAAGTGAATATTGCACTACTCCAACAATATTACATACATTTATGTGTCAAATTGATTACCTCCTTTTATTATAATCATTATATTTTTGAATTCGGTAAAAATTAAATAGCATCGCTGAACCAAAGAATATCCAGATCTTACGCAGATGTTCTGAGAAAACCAGGCACTAGAGTGCCTTTTCTTAACTTCTGGAGACAGGTGGGCTGGTTGGAATAACCACCAAACGGCGGCCATGGCTCACGCACAATAGTCTACGTAAAGGACTAAGTGTAGAAACCAAACCCCTTAACATAGAACCATAGAATCAAATCAATAGCTTCAAACTCTACAGTAGTCTTGGAAATTAACCAATGCGATAGTCAAAGTCAAATAAGTGTACAGTCAAAACTGTTTAAAAAATACATTGTATTAAGCAAACTTACTATAAACGGTTTTGAGTGTAGTTTTAATTACATTAAATATTTAACCAGTTCTTAAATCTATCTTTACAGATAAAACAAGAAACCGGTCTACCATCACAAATATGCGAACTATGTCTCAACAATCTCTCAGTTGCATATAAATTCAAAACTACATGCCTTGTAGCGGATGAGACATTCCGCAAGCTTGCTGTTACTCCTATCATTAAGGCTGAGGAACCGGAACTCATTGAATATGAGTATGAATCATTGGTTGATTGCAAAGATGAGAACGATGAGGAATTCGAAGATGTTAAAGAGGAGTTTATGGAGAGGGTGGTGGAGGAAAACGGAGAGAGAAAGGGTATATGTGTTAAAGTGAAAGACAGGTAAGGTGTAGTATTTTATTTCTATTTAAATGCTTTCTTCTTCTCAGTGTGTCGATGACAAACAGACTCTTTTTAGTTAAATGCCTTGCCTGGCCCAGAATATAGCCACGCAACACCCTCCGTTAAATCCCTTGCTTTTGAATGTTTATCTTTAAGGTTACACTAGTTGATCATTCTTCCATACAAACATAGTCTAGCGATACTCCACTGTTTGAAGATGTACGTGCAAAATAAAAAATGATATCAATTTTTCTCATTATTATCTAGCCCTGTATGGAAACAAAAACGGAAAAAAATTTTAAAGCAATGAGCATCGAAAGTTCCATATTTCAATACTAATTTTAACGCATCTTTTGGCAGAAATAAATACCATAAGACGAAGGAAATTGCAAATCGGCCTCCATACAGGGATAGATTAGTAATTCAACAATGCAAATAATTTTATATATATATATAATATACATTTAGTCGTTTTTTCATGATGTCTAGACTCCCAGAGGTATGTTTATAAAATTTCGCGCGCTCGTTTTCGTCCCAAATCGTCATAATGGATGATATGCTACAAATTTGAAAAAGTGCTAATTCGTACGCGAATTAGCTTCTTACTGCTCATCACAGCATCTATCTCTTTCGCACGCGTTGTCGGATTAGATAGCAACCATTTTAACCTCACGCACAAAATAGTTCGTGCCATCGACTCGGGGAACCTTAAGTCATATTCACAAATTTGTAATACCTTCAAAAGGTCATGAAGCTTTTTCTGGAAAAAAAAGTGAACTGTGGACTTTCAAACCAAAAATATCACTACAATGCATACATTTGAAATACACAGTATTGTGAACCTAAAGTAATTTCAATAAGACTCAGTTTTCAAGTAAGTATCTTGACAGCTGGTATGGCGACCACAAACCGGAAGACGCTGCGTAAGAAGGCCTCACACGAGATGGACCGATGAGCTGGTTAAGATTAGATGCGAAACGCACTGGATCGGTCAATGTGGGGATACTTTGGGAATGCCTATGTTCAGCAGTGGACATCTTTCGGCTGAAATAATGATGTTGATAACAACTGTATTCTCCAGCCCCCCTCCAAAAGGCCGTCCCAGAAAGTCAGCAGCCACAATCAAAGCACCCCGCAAACTGAAGAAGTTTAAATTCAAACGGCTTTGCTGTGAGCCTTGTGGCATGAAGTTTGACACCAAGGAGGAGAGTGATAATCATAAGAGAAAGGTGCATAAGGATAGCGAGACCTGGGTTTGTGAGGTTGGTATTCAAATATTTAGTGTTTAGATTGAATTAACCGTAGCTAGGAAGACTACTCAGCAGAGCCTGCGAAGGACGAGCAGCTCATCTGCTCCTAAAGGCAGTCCACGGCGGTCTTTTGCAGTAATGCAGACGCGATCTTATCTTATCTTGTGGAGAGGCCGAGAAATAACTCGGACACTTCGACCCATTGGGATCTAATGTGGTCCCATAGATAACTTACTCCTCACCAATCTCGTTGAACATTCTTTTCATGAGTTTTACAACGAGACTAGGAGATATGAGCCTATAGTCTTCTGGTTTTGGATATCCCACCCCTAAGAGACTCATTCGCTTACCAGCCAGTGCATCACATGTGCACAGAAGGTGCTCCATGCGTTCCGTATGTTCCCCACACAACCTGCACATGGGTGTCGCGGTTAGACCCATCTACATGCAGACGCGATACAGTCGCGATAGTATCGCAGGTCATATACCTGCCTGGCCGCGGCACCAAAACCTACTTTTTGGCCGCTACATCGTCGGCTTATTGTCAAAAGCCCTAACGAGCGGCCCCTCCTCTGGTTCCGCTTCGCTTCAACGTGGGTCACCAAGCCACGGCTACCGAGTGCGCCGCTCGACAAAACGGGAAATATTTTTTTTGGTCTTTCTTTCTGTCTGTTCCGGGTAGTCTCCAAAAAGACTGGACCGATTTTGACAGGACTTTCACTGTCATCTATCTGATGTTATAAGGAATAACTAGGCTACTTTTATGTTGGAAAAAGAATAAGGGTTAGCCGCTATGATGGCTCTTTCTCTGCTACTCTCCCTACGCGACAGCCCTTCTCTGGAGGTCTTCAAGAGGAGGATCAAAGAGCATTTCCTTGCGCAGTGACATAATAATATATGTATATAAAAATATGTACTTATGTAAGTATATTTAATTTAATTTGTCTTAAGTTATTTTAAAATTGTACACTGGATCCTGCCCTCTATAATGTCATCTTTCTCTGTCACCCTAGGGTTTGCTGTAAGAGAACTCAACATTGAGTTAAGCTCGCCTTTGAACATGTACTTTATTATCACACTGTATGTAATGTTGTTTTTGGTGTACAATAAAGAATTAAGAGGGTTCCGAGTGAAAAATAATACCCTTTCTTTAGTTTTCCTGGTTTCTTTCTGTAAACTATTATTTTCACCGTGGTCTTCTAACTTCAGATCTGCGGTAAAATGTTCGTCCATCGCGCTTCGCACTACACACATGTAAAATCACACCAGCCTCCCAAGTACGCGTGCGATCAGTGCGATTACAAAACCTGGCATAAATACGACCTGGTCAAGCATATACGGATACATACTGGTAAGTACCATTCGTAGTTTATACTTCATAAAAGATAGCTTTATCTTTGCGACATATGTCAAACTGACGTATACGTTATTGTTACGTTATTGTTAGCCTGTCAAGCGCTATTGTTACTGTATTTATACTGACAGCTGTCGCAAAGATCAAGCTATCTTTTATGAAGTATAGTGTGGATGGATGGAGAGAGAGGGTAAGGCCAAGGAACAGATGGATTGACTGTGTGGAGAGTGATATGAAAGAAAAAGGACGGTGGGAAATAGGACGGTATGGAAGACGAGAACGTGTTGCGCCGAAGCCAAGTAAGATGGGACAAGGGCAGGAATGTGATGATGAAGACAAAGCAAAACATACTGAGAATCCTCAGAAAGAATGTTAAGGTCTTGGTCCTCGCTTTCATTTGTAGCACTTTGACTGTTGTTACCAGTACCACAGATAATATAATGCTAGCATAAAGCTGCCTCATCCCATACAGAGAAACCGTGCCGACGTAACTAGCGTTTTTTGTCTGATTAAGCTAATTATTTTTCTAAGAACATCGATCGCGTTCGATTCCGTTCTACGGATATAAATGGTATTAGCAGCAACTTGCAAGTATAAGGGTTTACTCGGTTCGTGAATACTTTATTTTTATTAAATACAACGACGATTTGTTTTATAGTAGTTTTTTGCACGTTTTACAGTTTCATTGTACCAAAATGTATTACAAAACAAATTAAAAAAATCAAGTGGATGGCTCAGAAATTTAAAACCGCGCCATCTATTGGAATCCATTTTAAATGATCCATTCAAATAATCTTTGAAATGTGAATTAGGAGCCTAATATTCCTTAATTTTGTGCTTAGGATAGTTAATTAAACAAGAACATATTTTTTTTATTGTTGTCTCTAGAAAATCTTAATATTTCACAAAACTCAATAACAAATCGAAGCTTATCACGCCATCTAGTGCAATTTATTTGAAACAAATTTTCTTTCTTCGTGTTGGGTGCCTTATAATCTATACTAATATTATAAAGAGGAAAGATTGTTTTTTTTGTTTTTTTGTACCGAATAGGCTCCGAAACTACTGGACCGATTTAAAAAATTCTTTCACCAATAGAAAGCTACATTATTCCTGCATGACATAGGCTATTTTTTATCCTGAAAGCGGGTCCTGTGGGTTGATCCACGGGAGAGAAGCCGCGGGGAACAGCTAGTATATAATATAATAATAAAATAAAGAAGACAGATTTTTTGTTCGTTTGTTTGTACCGAATAGGCTCAGAAACTACTGGACCGATTTTAAAAATTCTTTCACCTATGTAAAGCTACATTATTCCGGAGTAACATAAGCTAAAATTTATTTTCAAACACATTACAAATTAATACATATAGTATATAATGAAAATTGCAATAATGTAACCCAAAGTAGCAAAATTTTGCCTATAAAATTCATTATTTGGCGTGCGCTGAGAAAAATTTTGATGATACATAAAAGTTTTGTACTGTAGTAGTAGGTAGGGTAAGTAGGGTATGTAGGGTAGGGTATGGTAGGTAGGTAAGGTAGGGTAGGAAGGTGGTAGGTTGATAGGTAGCCAGTTGGCGGGAGCGAAGGCCGCGGCGGTCAGCTAGTTGTATAATAAATGTCATGAACACAAAAAATAAATCCGGTTTTTAGAATAATATTTAAATCAGGCACACAATTCTCTATTCACCTTTTAAGGGACTAGTGTTTGGACAAGGTTCCTTTATACAAAATATTAAAATAAGTTAGTTTCTTACTTCTAGGTTTAAAAATGTACCAGTGCGAGTACTGCACGGCGTCCTACTACACATCCTCGAACCTGACGAGCCACATCCGACGTCTGCACATGAATGAGAAGCCTCACGACTGCAACATTTGTCAGAGAACGTTCTTTGATAGGACCAAGTTGAACAGACATCTGGATTCGCATCTTGAGATCAAAAGGTAAGGTACATAAAATTAAGAAGGGGTCACCTGGTCGAGGCACACAAGGGGTCTCACGAGACAAGTTAAAGTCACCCAAAGGGCAATGGAGAGGGCTATGCTTAGAGTTTTCGTGGGTGATCTAGACAGATATGAGTATATCTGCAGGATGACCAAAGTTGTAAAATCAATAGCCTGCAGCGGAAAATGGCCATACAAATCACACGAGGATACCGAACGGTTTCCTTTTAGGCGGCAACACCCCTGGCATGCTTCTGGCACGCTTTCCACTGCTGGTTGCTTCGGTGAGTACCTGAATAGGATTGGGCGAGAGGCCATGGCAAATTGCCACCATTGCGGAGGTGACCTGGATTCTGCACAGCACACGCTCGTGGAGTGCCCTGCGTGAGCCTCCGAGCGGCAGGTCTTGGTCGCCAGGATCGGGCGAGACCTGTCTGCCAGCAGTAGTGAGGGAGCCGAGCGGGATCGTGAGAAGGCTGATCCCGCTCGGTGTTATAGGCGTCGTGGAGGCAACCGCCTCTTCTGTATCACAAGCAGGTGGGACTCCGGGGTCATGGGCGGCCAGATTAGGAGCTCTGTTCGCCCAGCATGTGACTCCAGGTAAGACGGTGGCACAGTGGCCACTTGCTGCCGTGCGCAGCAAGGCTCAGGGGAGGCGGCTCGCAGTCTCCCAGGGATGTGCCCTAATAGGCGTTGCACAGTCGGGGTTCCAGGGTGGTCTTTAAGAGGTAACGGGTCCCCTTCCGTGTGCTGAAGGTGATGGTTTTAGTGAGTTAAAAATCCCACACTACCTGGTCTTTTCTCCCAAAAGACCAGACGCCTTTTCAAGATATCCCCAAGAAAAAAAAAAAGGAGTACCAAAGTTACCATTATAGTCCTCAGAATTGCCAAACTTAAGTGGCAGTGGGCAGGGCACATTGCTTGCAGAATGATTGTCGATCGGGCCGATAAGTTCTGGAGTGTTCGAATGCCTCCCACTAGGTGGAGGTACTGGTGAAGGTTGCGGCAATCCGCTGGATGTGAAACGTACGGGGTCGGTCAATGTGGCGACGCTTGGGGGAGGCCTATGTCCAGCAGTGGACGTCTTTTGAAATGATGACCCGGTGGGGACTGTGAAGACCCCGACTTACAAGTTGTATAGTCTGGGTAAAAACCTATGCAAGTGACTTGGTGTAATTTATTTCATTACCAATGCTCTCAAAATGGTGCAGAAAAACATCGTGAGGAAACCAACCTAGAACAAAAAAATCAAAGATATGTGACATCTACTAACCTACACTGGGCCCGCGTTGTGGATTACAGCCCACTCCCTCTCACAGAGACGAGCCTGTGTCTCAGCAGTGGGAACATGGAGCAGTGGATGAACAAGCAGTACTAGAAATGGAACACTTTTATTCTCTATAACGCAAGTCTTTTAAAATATTATAATAATACCAGACTGTAACTGCCCCACTGTAGGGTAAAGTCTTCTTATATAGAGAAGGCACAAGCCTTGATCACCACGCTTGCTCAAGGCGGGTTGGCGATTTCAGCCTAACATTAACTACAAGTACACTACCTTTTTGCGTAACGTATTCGGCAAGGCAAAGAGCAGAGTATGAAAAATCGACCAATCACATAGACGCGTCTTTCATCTCGCATGTGATTGTTCGATTGTTCATACTCTGTGCCCTTTGCCTTGGCGAATTCATTACGTAATAAGGCTGCAGGTTTCAGGTTTCCTCAAGATATTTTCCTTCAACGTTGTCAGCGATGTCCAAGATGAACTTAGGAAGTACATATGAATTTGAAAACGTCGCAATGGTACTTGCCCGGATTTGAACCCACGACCTCAAACTTGAGAGTCGAGGTCTTAGCCACTGCCACCACATAGAGCTAATGTACTTCTCAGTTTTAACTAAAATTGACAGATCGATAGTCATTCTGAAATCATCCTTATTTACGAACTCATAAAGTTGATAATTGTGTGTAGTAAAAACAATTTGAACAAATATTACATGGATATTTATCCAATTGAATATTATTAATACAGTTAAAATCAACCTTAAAAACATTAGTATAAAGTTCATAATAGGGTATAAATAAAAAAATAAATAAACAAGGATTGGAATTTTCACATCGCTGTTTTAACTAAAATAAATACGTAGGGTCTTTCTATAATCAACCTTATTTACAACAAAATGAAACTGATATTTGTCTACTTTTTTTCCAGGTTCGAATGCGACGTATGCCATGCCTGCTTCACACGCCGATGCTACTGGAAGAAGCACCTCCTACGTCAGCATGACATCGTCACCCCCCCTCAAAGACCTGGACGGCAGAAGAGCAACCTCGTGATAGGAGACTACCTGGATAGCAAGCAGGACACCATAGCAGATTACTATGCTAAAGAAGGAGCTGTGAAGAAATTATAGCAATTGTGATTTTTTTAACTGTTTCTCGTTGAAAATACAGAGTTATCCCACTTTGCCCCACCCATCTGCCCACAAGGTGGGCAAATAGACATGTTCGCAATTTTCACTTGAACATAGATTTTAGTGGGGCAAATTACCCTCTCGACGTCCACTTTGGCAAGGCAAAGTAGATTTCGAGAGGATAATTAGTACTTTGGTGGGAAGCAGGATATCATAGCAGAATACTGTACTAAAAAAGAAACTGCGAAGAAGTTATAGCAATTGTGATGATTTTCACTGTTTTCCTCAATCGGGGGCAAGACAGAGCAATCCCACTTTGACCCACCCATCTACTCTACCAGGTGGGAAAATAGGAATGTTCACAATTTTGACGTGTACTTTGCTCCACCAATAGAATTTGGTGGGGTAAATTACGCTCTTTTGACGCCCACTTTGCCCCACTAATTGATTTTGGTGATAAAGTACATAAGTGGCAAGAAGACGCCATAGCAGACTAGTATGCTAAAGAATAAACTGCAAAGAAGTTATAGCAATTGTGATGTTTTTCATCAATCGGAGGCAAGACAGAGCTATCCCACTTTGACCCACCCATCTACTCTACCAGGTGGGCAAAAATAGGAATGTTTACAATTTCGACGTGAACTTTGCTCCACTAATAGAATGATGATAGAGTACCTGGGTCGCAAACTGGAAGCCATTGCAGAATACTATGCTTTAGAAGGAGCTGTGAAGAAGTTATATCATTTGTGATATTTTTCACTGTTTCTCGCTAGAAATAAAAATTATATACTGGTATATACCATCCACGGACCGACCTTGGCAAGCGTTGCTTAACCTTGAAGATCGGCTTGTGCAGCTGTTATTATTTAGCTACGAGATTCGCTAAGAAATTACGTCATTATCATTTCAGCCGAAAAACGTCCTCAACAAAACATAGGCCTCCCTAAGCGTTGTTACATTGACCGGTCCCGCGGGTCCCGCATCCAGTGGGAGTGTGTAACGTTTGAAATAATAACAAAAGATCTAATGATCAAATGAACTTTTTTTTTTTAATATAACGACCAAATGATATAATGAATTATTGATATAATTTCATTTTACATAATTTTATATGGTATAATGAACATTTTATATAATGCACATTTGAAATATTCAGTTACTAAAATATTCAAAATCGAAAGTAAAGTTTAATATAATTTAGAAACGTCTACTTTGTTTTGTATATTTTTGTAAAAACTGATTAGCTTTTAAACGCCTGTCATTTTCGTGCTAGCAAAAATAAGCAACACATAGATATTGTTTATCATTAGTTTGCTTTTAAGCGGGTGGAAGGATATTTTTATTTTTCTTTTGTCGAATCTGTTCCAAAATTGAATCGGGGCACCACGACTTCACGTAGTCTTTTGACTGCTATCCCTGGAGTGTGCTAGCTTCATTGCCTCGGCGCTTTTCTGGTGGTCGCCACTGTTGATTCTGGCTTTCAGGAGTTGCAGTGGTTTGGGAATAGTGCGGTGGGATTGTTGTAAAACCCCCTGGGGGGTGACCATAACCTCTAAGAGTAAGGTTGTTTTGAGTGTGTGTAAGGTACAGATTTATATGACTTGTATACATCTGTCACTTACGTGATCTCAAAATAACCTTACTCTAAGAGCTTATGGTCACCCCCCTGGAGTGTATATAAAATCGGAGGCGCGAAGGGAGAGCAACCGCTGCTCGCTGTAACAAATCATAGGTGCCTATCCTTTGTTACGTAAGAGTGAAGGGGTTGCACTACCTGCAGCGGAGATGATGCAGAAGCAACTTCAGTGTTTTGAGGTTAGGTTACAATAATTTGTTTTTCTCAAGAACGGTGCGTTACTTTAGAAAATTAGTTAATATGAAAATTAGGTCAAATGAACGTTATATAAATAGAGCATTATACAAATTGAAAATACTATGAAATGAATGTTATTAGAGCAAATGAAGGTTATATGAAATATAACACTAGATCACATGAAATTAGTTTATTTGTTTTTATAGCTTAACTTAGCTAGATGTCGTGGTGACACAGTGGCTAAGACCTAGCCTCTCGTGCTAGAGGTCGTAGGTTCAAATCCGGGCAAATCCAATGTGTATTTTTCAATTCATATGTACTTTCTAAGTTAAACTTGGACATCGTTGACAATGGTGAAGGAAAACATCGTGAGGAAACCTGGACTTATAGTGAGTTTATAATAAGATTGTGCTCCATTGGTGTAATTGCTGCAAGGCGTTCCAGTGCGAGGATAAACTAATAAATAAATTAAAAGCATATGAAAATTGTATGAAGTGAACGTTATTTCAAGTGATATTATACTATCTGTTATTATACCATACATTACACACTCCATCCAGCCGATGCCCGCCACCCTAACTAGCAGCCCTATTGCTTAAGAGAATTGGGCAAGGCAAACGGTTATGACCACGTGGTCATTTGTGGTGTGCCGAATTCACTTATGCAATCAGGCTGCAGGTCATCGGTCCACCTGGTGGGCGAAAGTATATACAGCATGAGAAGTGAGGCCTCTAACCGCTCTTAAAAAAAAGGTTTGCGATGGTATGTGTTGTGTCCGACATTAAACTATTGCCCAATGTCGGATATATTGCCCTTGCACATCCACTGCTGAATTTGAGGCCTCTCTTATCATAAGCATAATCAGCCTATAATGTTTCCATCCCACTGTTGGGACACTGTCCTCTTCTCTGTGAGAGAGACAGAGGGATCCACCACGCGTGCCCAGTGCAGTTTGGTATATATCACATAACTTCAAACTCTTAAATTTATATAAAGCTCTTAATAGGGATAACGACTAAAAATATATATTTTTTAATCCGTCAGGTAGATTAGTGAAAAATATTGGACACATATTTTTTGTTTTGTCATTTTTTATTGATTTGATAAAGCAAAAAATAACTGTCCAATATTGTTGAATATCTAACTGACAGACTAAATAGAATTATCATTTTTCTACCTTCGAATCATCCCGAATGAAAAATAATAATAAAAAAAGCTCACACCGAGACGCGACGCGATGTAGTAAATAAAGTTTTATGTTGTATATCTGTTACGGCTAATACCCGAAGTGCGGCTACACCTAGTATTAGTGCGGCTACACCTAGTTTTAGCCGGTTAGAACTAGGTGTAGCCACTCGACGGAGCCCCGCTGCGCGTGGCTCCTATTTCCGTCCGCAGGGTCTAAAGTAACCTAACACGAACGAGATGACGGGAGCTGAAGTGAGCGAGCAAAGCGAGCGAACTCAGCTTCAGCAGTTCGAACCTAACCTGTCCGAGTTGGGGTGCCCTAGGCTCCGGCTAATACTAGGTGTAGCCGCACTTCGGGTATTAGCCGTAACATATCGATAACTTAAAAAATTGCATCACTGTTTGAGCCCTAAGTGATATTTATACTGTAAAATGAAAACGCAATAATATTACCTACGTACAAAATGTATTTGTGACTGTTTAGTTAATTATAATAAAATTATTTTAAACCGAAATTTATAAATTATATGTTATACCTGTATGTATGTCGTTTTAATCTACCTAAAGTCGTGACAATCTAAGAAGAAAATTTGACAGCAATAAAAATACTTAATAATAATTAAGATGATGGTGATTTAATGGGGATGGGGATTTAATTCTGATAAATTATAATTAGTCTTATAAAAAGATCATAGATGGCAGCATAGATAACAATTGTTAAAGAAAAAATCACTTAGGGCCAATTTCATCAATTAAACTTATTGTGATTAGTTCAACTAAACTCAGCTTATCCGAATACAGCGTTCTGATTGGTAGTCTCGGCGGTCTCAACACATCAGAACGCTGCATTTGCATAAACTGAGTTTAGTTGAACTAATCGCAATTAGTTTCATTGGTGAGATTGGCCCTTAAAAGTGTTAAACAGGCGATTCAGGCTGAAATAAGATTAGTAAAAATCAAAACATATTATCCATAAATCAGGTTTTTTAAACAAAAAAGATAATTGAAGACTTTGAATGTTGTAATAGTTAAAAGTAGCCATCTTCTATTCGTTTTGTTTTAAACTCTTTGCAATAGATGCACATATGCATGATGCAATACATACAGCATATCTTTCGTGGAATATAAATGCTACATAGAGAGGAATGGAAGGAACATTCAGGGTCTGGCCTTCGACCCCTTCACTGAACTATTATTCTTCACAGATACTAAGGAGAGGAGCATTAATTTTTTTCTTTTAAACCTGGATCCAAAAACAATGTTTACGGCAATCTTTTAATCATTCATGCTACGTTACCAATAATAGTCTGATAAATTATAATTTCACAAAATATATTCTATTACGTGATAAGCACTAACTAAATTCGTCACAATCTAAGAAACCCGTTGAAGTATTCATTTTACATGCCGCGATAACTTTCTACGTAAGAAATTGGAAGATGAAATTCATAATCCTAATTAATTACTATGTTACCCATACACTATAACAACGAGTAACATTCGCAAGCATCAAGTTTAACTATTATTAAGTATTATTATAGCTGTCAAAACGGACCTTTTATTTTTTCACAACTTTAGTGGTTTTTAATTTGCAGATTAATTTACTGGATCAACACAAACCTTACGACGACGTCCAGCATTAAGAGAGCTCGAACGAATGGCTCAGAAAGAGAAGTTGTTACTAATGCTGAATACCAACATGTTCTACACAGCCTGGCTATTGACGAACAGGCACAAAAAATGTACTGGAAAATGCTTGAGACTTCTTTCAAAGGGCAATTATTTAGTGCAGATTTTAATGGAATTAATAGAAACCCAATAATTTACCTAATAGCTCAACCAAGTGATATACTGCCGTTCGATCACCCAACGACTATGATTGTTTCAAAACAAGCCCTCTTGTTTGTGGCCATGGCTCAACCTGTGGTCCGAAGCAGGTTTCTAAATTGCAAAATCGTGATGTCAACGTGTTCTTTCGGGTTCAAAATGAAAGCGTTTTTTTTTTCTTTTTCTTTTTTATTGTAAATAGGCTCGCGCTTGACCACTATCTCACCTGATGGTAAGCGATGATGTGGTCGACGGAGAAGCACGCTTGCCTAGAAGTAACCTATTCACTCTTGACTTAAAGACCCCTAGATTGTAGCTATCGGGAAACACAGGCTCCGGCAGGGAATTCCACTCCTTAGCTGTACGCATAATAAAAGTGTCCCCAAAACGTTTTGTGCGTATGGGTGGGATGTCCACCATGTACCGATGACGCATCGCCGTGCGTCTGGTTGTCCGATGATGGAACGGGCTGGGCGGAATTAAATCATGCAATTCCATCGCACACTCCCCGAAATGTAACCGATAAAAAACCGTCAAGCTGGCAACTCGGCGACGATGTTCAAGGCTCTGGAGCTTTGATTTGACCAGTGCTTCATTGCCAATAAGTCTCTTGGCCCGCTTTTCGATCAACTCTAGTGCATCAAGCTGGAATTTGGCAGAACCGTCCCAGAGGAGAGAACAGTACTTACTCGCGTTGTCGGAATAGCCACCAACGACAAAATAAAAGAAAAATTTCAGGGAATTTCGGCTTGGATTCACGTACAAAAATTCTCACAGACTGTTAGCTCACATCGCTCACCGGTGTATCCAGGTGTGCATTTGCAAAGAGATTGTCCACTAACTTTAATCCTATGAACATAAAACGGACCTTCATATTCTCTAGCAATTTTGATTGAATCATTGGTCTCATAATCACGAGTAATTACGAGTAATTATGAGACCAATTGCAAATGCACACCTGGATACACCGGTGAGTGATGTGAGCTAGCAGTCTGTGAGAATTATTGTTTCCAGGGTAACTGTAGTATCACTGAAGAGGGGCTTCCCAAATGCAGGTAAAACATTATTGTACTCCTTCTTTTGTCTATTTTGTTAAATATTATCCTTCGATTATCTTCGGGAGCGCAAGTAGTTTGTCTTCGTGGCTGCTTTGAGCTCAACCCTTATTATATTCACTTGGGCGTGCGTCAGGGATCCGTGTTAAGAGCTCCTTTTTTTAATTAACTTGACAAACTGTTGGGGACTATAGTTTGGGTGGTGAAGTTATTAGTCCTGTTACCAACACAGATCACTAGGTGACCTTGGACCTCTATCTGATATTCAGAGAACATGTTCCTACCCTCGCAAAGGAGTCTGTAGGGCCCTTGGGATTTGTTTTGAGCAATGCTCGCAATTTTGCAATCCTAATGTCATTAGGCTATTGTTCACCACTTTGGTTCGAAACTGCGCTTTATCTGGCACCCATATACCACGACTCAGACACTGATGCTTGAAGAGGTACTGAAAACCGTCCTAATATTCTTATTCTAAAGGTTGTACCATTTAACCCGTAAGGCGCTTGGAATTTGTTTTGAGCAATGATGGCGACTGCCGCAATCCTAATGTCATTAGGCTATTGTACACCACTTTGGTTCGACATTTATGAAGCAGTGGAGTAATCGCCAGACTGCATCAGCCATTGTAGCCAACTTCAGGGCAGCCAAGAAGTTTGGCGAGAACTATACCGCTATCTCTGTTCTGGTTCTCTAATTTTTCATAATCATTTATTTGCTAATATGCAAGGCTCGGATACCGGTTAAATTTTCAAACCGTTATTATGTACTTGACGTAAAACCCTTTACATTAGGTTTCGTTCGCATATACCGGTTTTTTTAAACCGATATTTGGAAGAGTATTTATATAAAGGTTTTTTCGGATTAAACGGTTTAGAGCAATAAAAACCGGTTAATACGGACGCACAATAAAGAAACGACGCGCGCAGTTCAGTGCAACGCGTTTACCGACATGCCGTTCGCCGAATAAACCGGTTAATTTTGGTTAAAATAAAGTTCTTAAAACGTTCACGATCTTAAGAAAAGTTCGGAGGAAAACCGAAATAAACCGGTGTTAACCGGTATTTTTTAAACCGGTTCCGAGCCTTGAATAAGGGTAATATAAAGTTGTTAAAAATATAAAAAAATATAATTTTTTTTACGACTATTGCTAAGATAACAAATTAGAATGTCATTTAAATGTATGGACTGGCAATATTTTTGCTGTCCAACCTCATTTTACACAATTATATTAGAACGATTACACGTTTGGCACTATTAAGATTGTGTTATAATTATTATCTTTACGCCGCCATTAGTGGTAAATACCTACCTTCTGAAGGGTCAAAAAGTTATCTGAATTTTGAAATAAAATTTTTGGCGACCTCTTATCACGGAGTCTCTTATCTATTTGCTCTACCTACTATTTAAGACCGAACATCAACGGTGGACCGATACTGTTAGGTACATATTCTGTGGTCGACGCATCTTCTTCTGTTGAAACAACTTTATATTTCTGAACAAAAATGTGTCGAGGGCAGTGTGTCCTGTTGGTAGCACTGTTCGTCGGGCTGGCGCACTCCTGGGGTGAGCATACGAAAAGCTTGTATTATTGTCAATTTCAACTTTATATTGGGTGTATCTTCTGCTTGGTCTTCTGAATATCCTAAATGTCTAGAACCCAGGCTCGGACATGTTAGCTTTTTGCCACTACGACCATAAAAATTAGAGATTCTTATGATAATTACAATAATATAACCCAAAGTAGCAAAATGTTGCATATAAAATTCATTCTTTGGTGTGCGCTGAGAAAACTATTGATGATAGGTACATACAAAATATGTACTACATGATTAGGTAGGGTAGGGTAGGTAAGACTGGGTAGATACGGTTGGGTAAGTAGGGTAGGGTAGATTAGAGTAGGTAGGGTAGGGTAGGGTAGAGTAGGTAGGGTGGAGTAGATAGGGTAGGTGGGTACAGTAGGTATGGTAGGAAGGTAGCCAATCGACGGGAGCGAAGCCCCGGGTTCAGCTAGTTCATACATAAATCGAATTGAGAGAAATGGGGTGCAAACCGAGCGAAGCGAGCTGTTAAAACCAAACAAACATAATAATATTCTAAAGTAACGCGTGATATAACAGTTGCTATTGCTTGTTTCTTGTTCGTCGAAGCTAGAGTTCCAATATACCTTTTTGAAAATTAGTTATTCATTTGTTTCTTTGGGGTTTTGTGGCACGGCAATGCCCCCAACAAGTCGAGCAAACAAATACAGCCGTACTCGTACTATCTCGAAAGCATTCAGGAATTTTTTGACGTGTAACTTCGTTGTGTAAAAGTTAATTAAAAAAACAAAAAACCCGACTGCTTAAAAAGCGAATTCTGTTTTTTTTTAATTAACGTTTTTTATTTATAACTTTTTAGTTATTTCTTTTAGAATTAGGAACATTTAAATTAATAAGTACTGTATTTTGTTCCCTTTATTTTGTTACCCCACACGATGGGATTGGAAGAAAAAAAAATTGGTGCCCCAAAATATGGCGCTCCAAATACGCCATTTTTTATTTTCCCATTTTAATGTAGCCAGTGACACTCGCAGGGCTAAGACGAAACGATTGACGTCATCAAAATCTGCTAAGGCGTTTGGTCTCTAGAACGCCATATAGGAACAAACATACATACATAGACTGATAAACTCATACCTACATAGGCAGTCGGGTAATAAAGCTAGACGGCTGCGGCAAGGCTTCATTAGAAAAACATAATAATGTCGACCTAATATGTAAAACCAAGTCGGTAAATTAGTTTGTTTATTACTTAATTATTAAGGTACCTACTGAATAAATTAGCCGACTTGGTTTTTTATTCCATCTCATGACCTTTTTGCAGTGCCTAGAGGAACTGCTTTGCAAGACTTTTATTTTAACATGTTATGTTTTTGATGGAATTATATTTTTCTGGAGTAAAAGCCTTATTTATAACCAGAAACTCAACGAAAGGTCGTGTTTTTCTTAAAATATTAAGAAATAACGGAATCGTTGTTTTGTTTCGTTCGAATTTTGGTTTGTTGAGTGTTTTCGTACTCATAAGGCATACAATGTCGATTACGTACCTATACGGAATGATCACTATTAACAAATGCTAGTTACTTTTGAAATGTGCTTTATTGGTATGTAACAGTTTTAAATGGCAAATTTATACGATTTATCATAGATTTTATTAAAAAAGTGGCAATCAATATGACAATAATAGAAAAAAAACCGGCCAAGTGCGAGTCGGACTCAAGCACGAAGGGTTCCGTACCATTATCGCGAAAAACGGCAAAAAGATCACGTTTGTTGTATGGGAGCCCCATTTAATTAGTATTTTATTCTATTTTTAGTATTTTTTGTTAAAGCGGCAACAGAAATACATCATCTGTGAAAATTTCAACTGCCTAGCTATCACCGTTCATGAGATACAGCCTGGTGACAGACAAGACAGACAGACAGACGGACCGCGGAGTCTTAGTAATAGGGTCCCGTTTTTATCCTTTAGGTACGGAACCCTAAAAAAACAAACCTGAATAAACAAATGAATAATATTTTTTTTTAAAGGAATTATGCCTTAAACATAAGTTTATTTTGAATTTATAATTCCAAACCAAACCGAAGTTACTTTATTACAGTTCAAAGAGATCCGTTACATAGCTCGACAATTTCATAGATAAGGACCAAATATTAGGTCTCCCAGAGTCTCGATAAAACCCGACTGGCATGATAGGCATAATATTGAGTCTTTGCTATCATGTCATGCTAAAATGATTTTTTTTGTTACAGACGTCGCCGTAACAGCAGGAGATCGTATAGAAATCTACAGTGCTCATTTGAAAACAGACACCGTACTTTTTAACTCCCAAAATCTGACTGCACTAGTCTATGATGAAGTGCACAATATGCTGCTGTACGTAGACAAACAGAGCGACAACGACGCCATATGTGGTTACAATATAACTGCCGTGGAATATAAATGCTACATAGAGAGGAATGGCAGGAACATCCGGGGTCTGGCCTTCGACCCCGTCACAGAAGTACTGTTCTTCACAGATACTAAGGAAAGGAGCATTAATTCGTTTTCTTTTAAACCTGGATCCAAGAACAACGTTTACGGCAATCTATTAATAGATTTGGATGAGGGGATCCCCACTGACATAGCTGTAGACAGCTGTAGAGGGTACGTTACTAATGTCATCGTCTTCATCAGCATTTTTAACCGACTTACCAAAAAGGAGGAGGTTCTATGTTCGACTTCATGTATGTTTTTTTTTATGTTTTGTTCACCGATATCTCCGTAAATTGTGGACCGATTTTGAAAATTCTTTTTTTTTGTATGAAAGAGTATGTTTCGAAATTGGACCGATTTTAATTTGGTGAAGATTTGATGAAGAACTTCGAAGATATACAACAGAACTCTTCAATAAATAACGGGAAATCTCTCGGGATTGCTGCAATCGCATGTCTGTTTATTGTTTATACCATTTCGTAACAATAAATCACGCCAGTACGTTCTTGAGAGGTTTGCAGATCTCTCATTTCACCCTTTATGTTCAAGTTTCATGATATTCGGCTAATCTATTCTGGCGTTAAGGTAACTTACTAAACAACTTGCCTATTAGGTAGGTACAACTAAAAAGTGAAAAATAAAAACTATTTTCCAAAAAAATACTACCGACTATTTGTATTTGCATTTGTATTTATTTATTCCAAACAATTTTTCCAAATAAGAAAACTACAAAGTGAAAAATAACTTTATTTTTGGAAGTCGGTGTCCGTAACGCAATAAAATGGTACTTACGAAAGACTTATTTTTCACTTTGTAGTTTTCTTATTTGGAAGTCGGTAGTATTTTTTTGTAAAAATGTTTTTTATAATTTTCACACTGCTGGAACACAGGCCTACCTACTCTCTGTGAGAGGGAATGGGCCGTAATCCACCACACGGGCCCAGTGCATGTCTTCGAATTTTTGCTAATTGAACTTGCGTTACTAATGTAACAGTCTGCGAAGGGCAGTTACGAACTTCAGTTACGAACTTTAAATTTTATTTTAATTGTTGTGAATGTGAAGACTATGTGGATCATACTTTTTATTTTTGTTTTAATTTATCTAAGTTAGTTTTTAATCATGGTCTGGCAGTTTGATTAGTTTATGCGGCCTACCCGAATGTCCTTTCTTTGGTATAGTTCGTCGAATCGTTGAGCTCCTTGAATTCTGAGTTGAGCTGCACGGTTATTGACAAATGCGTGCACTGACTGGACAGGTCCACTCAATCTGGCTGGTTTTTTCCTCAAAAGACCATTTCAGACTTCAGTCTACATGGTCTTCACATGATCTAACCAAGATTTCGCTGGACTTTAAAAGAGACTGTGAACTCTGAGTTTGTTTCGGCCTTTCTTCTCAGAGTAGTCAGATAGGAAACACCGACCTCATCTAGTTTTAAAAAATATGATCGACATGTAAAAGTGTTTGTACAAACCAACTTATAGAAATAAAATCATTTATCATTTTCATCCGATCCGTGTCCGTGAAATTTTGGTTCCGAAGTAGCTGTAATACTTCGTTTCGTAAGCTTACGCACTACATCCGAACTGTACCCGTCATAATCTGTCATAATTCAGATTATTTTGAACTCGGAACTCATATCACGGACCCATCATAATATATAATGCCATACAATCTATTTTGTTTCGTGACAAGCACTAAATAGTGGTTTTCAATTTGCAGATACATATATTGGATAAACACAAACCTTACGACGTCCAGCATCGAGAGAGCTCGATTAAATGGCTCAGATAGAGAAGTTGTTATTAAAGCTAAAAACCAATTTGACTTACACGGCCTGGCTATTGACCAAAAGGCGCAAAAGATATACTTCAAAATGCCTGTGACTCGTTTTGATATTAATATTTACAGTGCAGACTTTAATGGCAAAAATATGGAAGCAATGATTGAACAATCTAATGATCCGGGTGATATACTACCGTTGGATCACCCAAATTCATTAATTGTTTCACAAAATACCCTCTTGTCGGTGGGCAGGTGCTCAACCTGTGGTCCAAGGGCTGTTTATAAATTTGCAAAGCCATTCGATACGTATGGATACCACGTGCTCTTTCGGGTTCATACTGAAAGCGTTGTCGGCATAGCCACCAATGACAAAATAAAAGAACAATTTCAGGGAATTTCGGATTGCGAACACGTACTTAATATTAATCATTATAAGACCAACAAAACATTCAAAATTGCTAGAGAATATGAAGGTCCGTTTTGTGTTCATGGCATTAGAATCAGTGGAGAATCTCTTTGCAAATGCACACCTGGGTACACCGGGGAGCGATGTGACGTATCTGTCTGTGAGAACAGCTATTGTTTCCAAGGTAACTGCAGTATCACTGAAGAGGGACTTCCCGAATGCAGGTAAAACATATTCAAGTTGTCCTATTGGCTAGCTTGTCTCTTTAAGTGGCCCTATTAAACATTTTCATTCTTTCAGATGTAATGCTGGATATTCCGGAGAACGATGTGAACTCAATTTGTGCCATCAATATTGTTTAAACAATGGAACGTGTTCCTTGAATGAGGAAGGAAAGGCAATCTGTGAATGCGTAGGAAAGTTCGAAGGTGAAAGATGCGACGTTGCAGTCGGTCTTAGCAACGGTGACTGTTCCCGAAATGAGAAGGAAGCAGATAAAAATATGATTGTCTCCTCTAACTCTATGTACAACTCAGCAGCAAGAAACATAACCCTAGCCGATTTATTGGCAAATTGGCAAAAACCCGTCACAAAAATTTCCGTAGTTGTTGAAGTAAAGTGAGAGCAATTAAGAGCTTGTTTTATTTGTATACCTACTTAATATTTTTTGTAGTAGTACTTGTCTTGAAAGGTATTCCCTTAATCCTTGTACCAGAGGCCTTAAGGAAGTGTCATTATATCATCGATAGCGTAGCGACAGCGGTTGGAAAAATGTCAAAAATGTATGGAAATATCAAACTCTATCGAAATGTCACGGGATCATTTCCTAACATTTCGACCGATGCCATCACCGACATCGAATGAAAGTGGTCTAGAGCCTCAGGGCCCGACGACTACGAGGCCAGCAGTCAACACTGGCCATGTCGGCAAATGCCTCAAAATTGTCATTCATGTCAACGCCCAAGAAACCTGAATCAAAGGTCAAGGCGAATTAGTATTGCATCCAAAATGAAATAATAATTGGGAGTGCTAAAATTTTCGAACTCGCGCTGCTAGCTCTCGATCTTGCCCAATTATGCAGCAAAATGCATAATTTGAATTTTGTTTTATTTCTGTATAAATGGGAAAAGAAAAAGAAAAGCTAATCCAAGACGAGGTACTAAAATTCAGGAGCTAGCTTCGCTCGCTCTTGCGTCCTACATTTTCATAATTCAGAGCTGTTCTGCATAAATTGTCAAAGTTAGTATTATTTACCTATGAATCAATGGCCCAAAAAAGTTAACTATCCAGTCTTAAATTTCCAGTATAAAGTGTCGACATCTGCAGAGGTTTGCTAGGTAACTTATATTATTTGTCGCCATATATTAGAAATTAGGGACATAAATATCTTATAATAATAAAACAAACACATTATTTTTTTCAGTTTCAATAAACGCTATGCAACAAACAAATCAATCAATCATTCAAATAGTTTATTTCAAATAAACCTTAGAGATATTTTTGAATTGTCAAACAAAAAAAAACAGATGACTCTAGTTGCAAATCCGCAAGCGTCAGTAGGTCTCAATGGAGGAGAATTTGAATGAAATTCCACGGACACTCTTTTCCATTTGTATTAACTACAAGTATTAGGTTAGTGTTCTACTTCGTAGAACGACCACAAAACTACAGTATAGCCTTTATATATATACTTTATACGCGCAGATGGTTAGTCTGTACTGAGATTAGCACCGTATGCATAGGTATCTAATGTTGATATTTTTTTTTTTAATATTATTTATGGAACTGACTTTGCACAGAATGGAGGTAATGGCGATCGGACGGTAATGGGCAGGGTCTACACGGTTGCTTTTTTTGGGCACTGGTTGCACATTTGCAAGCTGCCAGGATTTTGGCACCGTTCTTTTTACAAGAGAGAGATGGAACAACACAGGAGACAGTTTAGACGCACATTGCCTCAGCACTCTCGCTGGAATACCGTAAGGCCCGTTGGCCTTGTTCACGTCTAGATTGCACAATACTCTCCGGACCTCATTAGAGTGCACAGCGATCTCCGGCATCGAAGACTCACGATGAGGTACAGTAGGTGGTTGCTTGGAGCCAGCATCCAGACGTGAATTGCTAGCAAAGAGAGATGCAAATAAATTTGCTTTCTCACTTGCATAGTGAGCCAGCGACCCATCAGGTTTCAGCATAGGAGATAAACTGGGACTACAGAAATACGTTACAACCGCTTTAGACAGGGACCAAAACTGTTTACTACCCGGAGGGTGCGATGCCAGCTTGGCCCCAATACGTCCAATATGGTCAAAACGTGCCCAACGCAGAATCCACTTGCAGAACTTGACGGCAGAATTAAAGGCTCTCTCTCTAGCTTTGCAATCGAGAGCAAGTCGACACAGATTTCACCAGACAGTGGTCAGACGCACAGACCCCAGGTTGCTTCTTGAACTTGTGTTCACTAGAGTAACCCGGGTAGTTGAGGTACGCCACGTCCGACGGGGTTGTTATCTTCGTCTCCGTTAGGAAAAACAGGAGCGGCTTCTCGGTCTCAAGGTGGTTGTGGACCGGATCGAGATTAGAGTGCAATCCCTTGATGTCAGTGACGTACAATTTAGTGGGAGAAAGTGCAGCCGTTGTTTCACCATATTTTTCTTCGCTTTAGTCATAAGTTTTGCTGGGGAAGAAGTTGAACTGTCGAGGCGCTACTCAGAGAACCAAGTGGAACACTTGAGCTAACCCAACCTATGGCGAACTCATTTGGAGACCGCGGGGACGCCGAACCTCCCCGGAAATGTAAGACGGGCCACTGGCTGATGAATTCAGTCGCAGCTCAGCCGCCGAAGTGGCAACAATTAGGAAGAAAAGCCAAAATCTGCAGAACAAATTTTCAAGAAAATCCGCTTTTTAATCGACTTCCCAAAAAGGAGGAGGTTCTATGTTCGACTTCATGTTTGTTTTTTTTTTTTTTTTTTGTGTATGTTCACCGATATCTCCGTCAATTGTGGACCGATTTTGAAAATTATTTTTTTGATTTTTAGAGTATGTTTCGAAATTGGTCCCATTTTAATTTGGTGAAGATCTGATGAAGAACTTCGGAGATATACAGCAGAACTCTTCAATAAATGAAGGCAAATCTCTCGGGATTGCTGCAACCGCATGTCTTTTTATTGTTTATACCATTTCATAACATAACATCACGCCAGTACGCTCTAAAGGGGTACACAGATGTGTACAGTTCACCTTGTAACACTTTCATTTCACAGGTTATGATCAAGTTTCATGGCATTCAGTTAATCTATTCTGGCATTACTACCTCACTAAAGCAAGTTGCTTAATAGGTACAACTAAAAAGTGAAAAATAAAAAATCTTTTTTACAAAAAAAATACTACCGACTTCCAACTAAAAACACTACAAAGTGAAAAATAACTTTCTTTTTCGAAGTCGATGTCCATAACGAAAAAAATTGGTACCTACCAAAGACACCGACTTCGAAAAAGAAAGTTATTTTTCACTTTGTAGTGTTTTTAGTTGGAAGTCGGTAGTATTTTTTTTGTAAAAAAGATTTTTTATTATTTATGTTTTTATAGTCGTAAATTACGTGGTCCTTGGGTTGTCCTCGTACTATCTACCCTATATACGCATTCAGGGGTGCGCGGTGACGTGTGCCACTAGCGAAGTCGCCTGACTCAGGAAGTAGACACGTAGACACGTAGAGAAACACACGTCAAACCCAAGTGGGATACTGTCCCAGTAGCGACCGTGGGTACATGCACCACCCAGGTACCGCACCGCAAAAAGGGGCCCCCTTTTGGCCCATGAGGTCTACATCATCATCTTTTTATTTTTCTCATTTCTGAGACACAGGCCTCCTTTCCGAGAGAGGAAGTGGGCCATAATCTACCACGCGGGCCCAGTGCGGTTTGGTAGACGTCACGTGTCTTCGAATTTTTGGTTCTAGGACATGCCGTTTTTTTCATGATGAACGATGAATGTTGATAGCACGTTTTGAGAGCAGTGGTGGCTCCAGTGGTTACGGCCCTGATTTACAAGTTGTCGGTTGTGGGTTCGTACCCGAACAAGGCGCTTTATTTCAAAATAATACAACCATATTTTTATTCAACACGGTATATTCTTTACTCCCTCAGTCAGAACGCAGGCATCTGTCGGAGCAGCGCTTGAGGCAGTCAGGGTCGTTGCGGCAATGAGCGCGACAAGACGCCTGACAGCGCGTCAGAGTTCGTACGTTCGTGCGCGATAGGCGTTCGTCGAACATCACGCTGTGGGCAACAGAGAAAATTATTTAGAACTAAGTATTGTCTGCCATTAGTACTTTGAATTGCCACAATCCTTAATATTACGCAATAATATTGCAAGAATTAATAAATAAAATCGATATTCATCAGTAAATTGTTGTGAGAATTGCTTCGCAAAACAGGGTAAGCTTTTTTTTTACCCCGTATTGATTTGAAACTCGATGAAACGAAAAAGGGATTTTAAAAAGAATCAAACACAAATTAAATGTAAATTAAATCTTTAGGATTTAACGTGCGAGAGCATGACTTGAGAACAATGCAATAACAATGAGAAGATACATTTGGTCATTGGTCCATTGGGTTTTGGGCGCATTGGTCCGTTGTGCGTGGGGATTCTGTCTTACACAGCCAGCCTAGCCCGACCCAAAACCACAGATACCTCCTGTAGGCTACACACTTTTCGCGAAGCGACCTCACTATTCCGAGGATTTCTGCCCGATGAGAAGCCACGGCCTCGCATTACGGGATGACGTAAACGGCTGAGTCGTCGGCGTTAAAGCAGCCCCTGCAATGTGTGCTGTCTGTGATGCCTATGTTGAAAAGATGTTTGTTAAGGGTGGTGTGGACCGTAATTACCCACTTTTTTTTCTTTTGAGAATTGCTCATGCTTACCACGGAGAGATAGTACAGTTATGTGGGACTCTAACCCACTAAAACTCCACGGTGTCCTCCTGTGCTGCTTATGGCGCGAACACGGGCACACGTTAGCACTCACTGCGAACCCGCCGAAGATTATTCTAAGGTTGTTTCTACTTAGGCTGGGAAGTTTCACTTACCTATCTATAAACGGCACAGAGGTGCAGGTAGCAGCATCACAGTGTAACACAGGAGGGGCGACCGCCGCGATCAATGAGCTGTCCTCTCCAACGACATACGGAATATGGTCGATGTAGATAGCGTCAAACAGGCACATGCGCTTCATATACTCTTCGTTATGTGTGAACATCGTTGGAGGGGTTCCTGAAATCAAAAGAACAAGTCAAAATATAGACGCCGAGTTGCAAACCTGTCAGTTTTTTATCATTTACATTTCGGGGAGAGTGCCATGAAATTGGACTACAAGACGTACGGCAATGCGCCATCGGTACTTGGTGGACCTCCCACCCATAAACACTAAACGTTTTTGGAAAACTTTCATTGTGCGTACAGCTAAGAAGAGAAAATCCCTGCCGGAGTCTGTTTCCTGTTAGCTACAACCTACTATTTAAGTCCGTCGGGAGTCGCAAGCCGATACCCGGCCGCCGTATGCGCAAGTTTGTGGACGGCGAGTAATGGGTAGCTCGACGTCCGATAAGGACCAGTTCTGAGTCGTTTTTTATATTTCAGTAATGGTTGGTAAGTTCAAGAGACTACTACAAGTGTAATATTATTATTAAATTTCAGAATAAAGAATATATATTTTTATATAACTTTTTCTATGTCGAGTAAAAATGGCGAGTATTCGACTATTCGCTATAACAACTATTCGCGGGATCTCTAGTTTTGACACGGCACAATTCGGCCACGTCAACAGCATTAGGATTAGCCTCGTTTTCATCATCAATCAGCTGAAAGGACCTAGGCCTCCTTTCATCTTGCATCCAGCGGATTCCTCTGGCCTTCACCAATTCATTAGTACCTACCCATCATCATTAAACATACAGTAATCCTCAATCTTTTTGGCCGGGTTGAACGTAAGTAATTAAGGTTCCCCTAGTCGACGGTTCGAACTATTTTGTGAGCGATGTTAAAATGCATGCTATCTCATCCGACAACACGTGCGAAAGAGATAGATGATGTGATGAGCAGTAAGAAGCTATTCGCGTACGAATTTGCACTTTTGCAATTTTTTATCGAAACGGATGATGATTTAGGACGAAAACGAGTGCGCGAAATTTTATAAACAGACCTTTGGGAGTCGAAATATCATGAAAAAACGATCAATGTATATTTTCAAAATAAAATTATTTGCATTGCTGAATTACTCATCTATCCCTGTATGGAGCCGTTTTGCAATTTTCCTCAAAACTTTCAAATAATTTTTTTTTTTTACTTTTTTGTTTCCATACAGGGCTAGATAATAATGAGGCAAATTGATATCATTTTTTATTTTGAACGTACATCGTCAAACAGTGGTGTAATCGCCAGACTACGTTTGTAAGGAAGAATGA
The DNA here is from genome assembly GCA_947562075.1 of Orthosia gracilis. Taxonomy (NCBI): domain Eukaryota; kingdom Metazoa; phylum Arthropoda; class Insecta; order Lepidoptera; family Noctuidae; genus Orthosia; species Orthosia gracilis. The sequence goes on from OX387266.1 coordinate 56,411,537, forward strand.
TCGTCTAGTGTAACCATAAGCTTTCGGATAAGCACGGCATAGCGCGCTGCGTTTTATTATTGAAAGGCTCGCGCTTGACAATCTCTCTATCTCACCTAATGGAAAGCGACGATGTGGTCGACGATGAGGCTCGCTTGCCTAGAAATAACTCACTCACTTGTATCTATCAGGAAATACAGATTCTAGCAGGGAATTCCACTCCTTAAAGAGTATTTAATAAACAATATAGCACAATACAAGTATTCCCAAAATGTTTATTTATTTATTTATTTTTAGGGATAACAACAGCTGTCAAAACTTAACTAGGTACTTATCTAGGATTACATGGGTAGCCAATTATAGTTATCCACGTCAGATACACAGGGTGGATGAATGTGCTTTGTGTTTAGACTAAAATAAAAAAATAAACACTAAATAAAATTAAAAAAATAATTTTGTTTAGTGCCTATGGGTGTAATGTCTACCGTGTACTGATAACGCATCTGCGTCTGCGTTTGCATGACGGTGGTGAGAAAAGCTGCTGATATTTTAAGACGGACACACTCTGACGTGTCGTTGCGTGGCGTGGCGCGGGATCCTCCAATTAAACTACTCTGATCCAGCTTACGTCGTTAGAGTTTTGTAGCCAATCAACTGCGTCAAAAGGCGCCACGCCACGCCACAACGCGTAAGTGTGGTTCCGCCTTTAGTTTGATATTTACTATTGCACAGCCATTGTAGTCAAGTTCAGACCGGCTTACTGGATTACTGTACCTAAAGATGATTATAGACTAGAGCATTTACTTGTAACAGAACATCGAGCATTCGCCGTTGTTAAATTTACTCGAACCGTACTTCGAACACGACGCTCGATGTTTTGTTACAACCTGATTTTAAAAACCAACGAGCGCTTTGCTGTAACATTTTCTCGAGCAAAGGCACGAGCGCGGGTGACGTGGACTGAGGTCAATAATGTACGCAAGGTACAAAGAAATGTTACAAGTTAAATGCTTACTCGCCGCCAGCATTACGTCGAACATTCGCAAGAACGTCACATTACATGGAAATGCTTTAGGAAACTGAGCATTTGTCAGTATTGTACCATTAATTATTAGAACGTTACATTACATTTAAATGCTCGTGAAAATGGTCTAACTTAAGTCGGAACCACATTTACGTGTCGTGGCGTGGCGTGGCGCGGGATCCACCAATCAAACGACTCTGTTTCAGCCTACGTCATAACGCAACGAGTTTTTTAGCCAATCAACTGTGTCAGAAGGCGCCACGCCACGCCACGACACGTAAGTGTGTTTCTGCCTTTACTGAGAAACACCTGGTAAACTTACCTACAGCGAAATACCTTGTATTACACATATGCTCTGTAACCAGACCAGATCGGTTATAGAACCATCCGATAAGCCACTGCAGGTCTTCAAACTTGGTGATCTCATCGTTGATGACTTTACGCGTCAGACGCAGGTACTCCACGTCAGCTTCTATGACTGATTCGTCTTTATCTTCACCGTAACTGAGAAGAAGGTAGAGGGCCAACATTATTACGACAAAAGTGAACTAAAAGATTCATCATTTCAGATGAAAGACGTGCACTACTGGATCTAGCTCTTTCCCAAGCGGCGCCACAATAATTGGTCTTATTTATGACGCATCCATCAGATTCCCACAGCCTTAACCAGGTACCGTATGGTGTCGGACGTAAATAATAGCACCATCATATATCTTCTCGAGTATATCGTAAGAGGCGACTAAGGACCTTATCAGAGAATGCCAGCAGCATTCTGTGTCTTTTTATAACAAAATGCGATCGCCAACCCACCAGCTATATAAGCGTGGCAAACCCCCCGAAACATGTGCAGCGCAACCAAAACAGTTTGACTGGTATTAAATGTTTGCCTCTGGACAAATTGTGTGCGTAAAGTATTAAATACTTATTATAAAACACGTCTTCCACAGCTCTGAAAGCCAATCCTTGTAAATCCCTTCAGATTCGCAATCTCTCACAGGGAGAAGGTCTGTTTCCCAGCAGTGGGGACATTAAAAGGCTGATGATAATGGTGACGATAGATTCTTACTTTCGGTACTGCATCTTTAGGATAGCTTCAGACATATGGATTCTGAAGATGACTCCAGGTCTCAAATGAGCTTGGTACAGGTCCTTAGGCATCTCAACGTATCCTGACTCCCAGTCCTGGAAACCAAAGCATTTTGTTATTGAAACAAAGTGTACGAATTCTAAACAAGTGACATTATATTATTAAAGAAAGCGTCTCCATTTGGCATTTCAACCATTACGCCTCCCTACTGCGGAAAATAAAAGTTCCCAGCCCAGGTAAGACCTCGGTAAGTTTCGCCTCTCGTGGTCGTGGGTTCAAATTCGGGCAAATACCAGTGTGACTTTTTCAATTCATATGTACTTTCTAAGTTCATCATCAATCATCGACACCGCTGACAACGGTGAACGAAAACATCGTGAGGAACGGAGTCTCATTATATAGTTGTTAGTACAAGTTTGTGCTCCATTGGTGTAATTGGTGCAAAGCGGAGTGCGTGATTGAACGAATAGAATCAGGTTAGTAAATTGTTTTTAAATCTTACTGCACGGCATTTTTAACAACCCTAGGCGGATGATTTTGAAACTGTACCTTCTGACCAGGGTCATAGACATCATAATGAGCATTTTTTCTCTCGTGCTTTCTTTTATCACCTCTTCGCGCAATCGGAACCTCCGTGCTTGTTCCATTTTTCATCTGTAAATCAAAACGTGTAATGAATGAATTCATGTTTACCAATTATTGTAAAGACTTTTTTAATTGAATTGCTGACGAGTTTCTTGTCCCTTCTTCTCCATATCAATCTATCTTTGTAAATGGACAACTGGAATTAACTATTTTTTTTTTACATATGTTTTGCTCTCCAAAATGCCGCCCAATGGAAATAAATTATTTGATTTTTAATTTGATAATAACTAAAACCAATGCACTCACGTCATCTTCAGGTGGGCTGGTAGTAGATCGTTGTCGGTTGCGTCGCCTGCCGCTGTGACCTCGACGTCGCTGCAATTTAACAATATAGAATACATGTTGATCAAGTTCGAAACATTATACCGCTTGCAAACTGGGCTATCCGATTTAAATGGAACTTTGGAGGTATGCGGAACAAGGTGTATAGTTCCCGCAAACCTCCATTGAAAAGAGAGAATCCTCCGACCAGACGAGTGTTGAGTCTGGTAGCCAACTGCTCGACGGCTGTTTTAGGACTGTTGTTTGCAGGATTTTGAGTGATGCCAGGTCATAGGTTCGTATAAATGTCTGTGCCGGACAAACTGAAGGCCACAGATGCAAGAGCTGGTGCCCTGAGACAATGGGACGGAATTATGGTAGACCAAGAAGGAGATGGCGAGGTGAATTAAATAGGTTTCGCCAGAACAGGAAGAAGGAAGCGCGGGCTCGCAAACGGGGTAAGGAATGGAGGGAGACCATTGTGCAGGGTTTTCATCATCAACATTTGTGTCGAAAGACGCCCATTGCTGGACATATGTCTCCCCTAAGCACCGCCATATCGACCGGTTCTGTGCTTCTCTAATTCAGAAATAGTCAAATCCCAAAATAAAATTGGATTTTCTATACAAAGTTGTAGACAGCTGACCAAGTACTAATTACAGTCTTCCAAATCCATCATCAGAGTCTTGAAGGTCTAAAGTTCTCATTAAGATGATCAAAATAAGCCCAAACGCGAGGTAGCAGATGAAACCGTTGAGGGTTTCCCCCTATTGCCGTCTCCGTCATCAGCTCAGCTCCAGGTTCCCATCATTTTGTGATATCATTACTTCATTAGAACTAGATATGCATGCCAAATTTCAACAGAATCGGTCCCAGCTGAAAATATTGAGGGTGAACAATCAATTATCCCTTGTTTTTATTTATTTATTAAGGATCACCAACGAGTGTTACAAAACAATAAAAGCCTATACAAAATATAAAATTGGTACACGTCGGTGCGTTACTGCGGGGTGCCAACAGAAATCTAGCGCTAGGTGTCGAACATCCAGCAAAAACGGAGTTTACCAACTCAGCTATTTACTACACTTACAATTACCCTCTCAGTATGGGCACTCTCAGCGCAATTTGTATTTCTATTTTTACTGTGCAGTCAAAATAAGTGTGCATTGCACTGTCACATAGATAGATATAATAAACAAGTAAGTTTTGTTTAAGTAAAGTTTAGTTTAGGTTCGGTTTTTACAAGAAACCACTGAACAACACGGCATTCTTGTAACTTGTCACGATGACGGTCGAAAGCGCACTGTTTCGCGGGGACGGCCATTTGCCTATGACATGCTCACTTTGACCACGTAGCGCGGACACCGACACGCCCCCTTGCCACTTCTCCTGTTTTTTTTTTAATATTAACACGCTTTTATTAGCTTGGTACGCTTTTATTAGATGTATCAATGCAACGGAATCTTTGAACATGATTTTCACCCCCTTCAAAACGTCGGATTAATTTGAAACTTTAAACACTTATCAAGGACCGATGACAATCCATCTTCAGGATTAGAGATAGGACTAAAAAGTAAAAATAAAAAATAGTTTAAAGAAACTATAAAACACGATTTAATAAACAAACAAACTATAAAGTAGAAAATAATTTTCAATTAATTTTAATTAAGAACAGTGTGATAAACAAAAAAAAAATATTGTGTGCAAGCACAAGCTTGATGTCAATTTTTATAATATTTTATTCACAGATATTGGTAAAAGTAGAGTCATTTTGAAAATATCTTGTAAAGAACCCAACGCTTTTTTACAATTTAATATTACAATAAAATGTATTGAAAAGTATTTTATCTAAAAACAGAATAAAATAAATATTTAAGTAGGGCCATTCAACAAACGTGATTTGTTTTGTCATTTTTTGCGATAGTGGTACGGAACCCTCCGTGCGCGAGTCCGACTCGCACTTGGTCGGTTTTTTCTACACATATCATTATTCTGTTAACCTGTCTGCTACTACACTGTAACATACCTACAATGTTCGTGCTAGGAACGTCAAACAAAAACATATTATTTTTGTTGAAAGGTATGATGCCCTCTGGGTTGTTCTGTTACCGACCAACAATATCTTTTGTGATGTTCATTGGGTACCTACCTGCTGTCATTTTGTATACGTGGCGTCATGGATGCCGCTACAATCAGAGGCGTAGCTAGGGCCCCAACTGAACGGTTTAGATTTGATTATGTCAAAATATAAATATGTATTTAATTTTAAAGGTTTTAAGATACTTTATCATCAGCTCTTTATCGTGCACTGCAGCGCACAGCAAAGGTACTTACTACGTGTATGTATTTACAGGTTCTACAGGTGAAAGAGTTAATGAACTTGTTGGAAAATCCCCTGGAATTCTTTTAAATGAATGCCCATGATTAAAGTCGTTGCAACCTAATTTTATTTAAATTCCAAAGGAGGAAGAATTTTTCGCAAGTTAAATTTGAAGTATGTTTGTCAGAGTGCGAGGGCCCCATGAGCTTGGGGGCCCCGGTGCACGTCACCGTCTAGCCCTCCAATAGCTACGCCACTGGCTACAATGTGATACACAATTAATTTAACTGGCTGTGACTATACTTAAATCGTTTTTAGGTGCTTGCTACAAAATGGGTTTGGATGGATGAATGAATGACTGAATAGACCTGGATGACATTTGGCACAGAAATATATCTCTGTGCCAAATCTCGCAAGCTCACAGACATAGATTATAGTCTGGAATTGCACATAAGCTACTTTTTATCCAGGTTCTTACAGGATAATTTTGACATTCACCGCACTGAATAGTTATCCGGACTGTAATGCTTTTGAGTAACTACCCACAGAAAAAAATAAACGTTAAAATTCATCACATCATTTTATTGAACTATAACCTCACTCCTCAAGATCCTTAGGTTCCGTTATAGAATCCACAAACACGACAGAGTTGCACTCTGCTGCATCGCATTGCAGCATGGGGGGCACCTCGACGGGCGTGACAGAATACTCGTCGCCAATCACGTACGGGTTCCCATCAATCCACAACGCATCGAAGAGACAGTAAATATGTACTTTGATCGTCATATAGCTGATGAACTTATAGATTCTACCTCCACATTCTCCCAAATGCTCTTTGATACTCTTATCCGTTTTGTACATAAGCAGAAGGTTGTGAAACTTGGTGATCTCATCCATGACAACCTTCTTAATGAGATTTGTGTAAATGATATCAGCTTCAATGTGCCTTTCAGGGTCTTCATACATTCTCTGTTTGATTCTCAAAATAGCATCTGACATTCTAACTCTAAATATAACTCCTGGGTTCATCTGGTCGGGTAGTATTCCAGGTCTCCTGGTGGAGGTGGAGAACTCCAGGATCCTGTCTTTCACCGGCTCAGGATAGGTGTAGTGGTGTGGCCTTTCTCGCAGCTGTGGCCCCAGCATTGTGTTAAATTTTCTCACGTTCTGCGGCAAAAAATAGTCTTGTCAGTTCATGTGGATTTTTCTCTTTATTGAACACTAATTAATGCACTTTTATTTGAATTATAATATCACTCAACACTTTAGTTTAAATAATTAAGGACAATTTTTGGATAAATACTGAGAAAAATGTGGATTTAGAGTCTTTTATGAAAGCACTCGCGTATACAGAAATTCCCAAATTTTTGGGTTCTAAAATTAAGATGAGATTAAAATCGACGACCTTAGGGATGATATAGACATTGAGAGGGAGCGCAGGGCACTGGCGGTCAGGTGTAACATGTTGGCGCGTAGATTTTCACGTTGCTCTTATCTAGTAAAAATTACTCTTTTTAAGGCCTTCTGTCAGAGCTTTTACACGGGCAATCTATGGGTCAACTGCACTAAGCGATCGTTGGATGTCCTGCGCGTGCAATATAATAATGCTTTTAGGATGTTGTTGCAGCTGCCCCGTGTCTGCAGCGCATCGGCAATGTTTGCTGAGACCCATACAGATGGCTTCCAAGCCACAATGCGCAAAAAAACTGCGTCGCTGCTGTGCAGAGTGCGGAGTAGTCGCAACTGCAGCATCCTGAGAGCTGTGGCTGAGAGCTATACTCCAGATATCCGACATTTTGTGCGGAGGGTGATTAGATAGGAAACATGTGTTCCTGGCTGGTTATCCTCGGCACGCTGTTTTTAATTCAGAGAGACTTTAAATCAATGATACTAACACTAGAATTTAAGCTTTTTGTAATACTAACCCAATATGGATCACTGTTGACCGAATTAAATGAATTTGAATTTGAAAATCGTTTAAAATCTTTAAGGCCGTACCCTGACCAAAAAATCTTGAGCATTCCTAGTGCCCTAGCGGCATACTGGTGGCGCATGAATTTACAGTAGTGAATACGCCTAGATTTTAGAATAAAATCTTTATAAAATCAAATATTGGTCTTTTGAAAAAACAAAAACTTACAAAATGTTCGTTATCAAATTGTCTTTCCGTTAGTGTTAGTACAAAAATTAATTAATGAACACTTTACGAGGAGATGTATGCTATCAATCATTATTTCTCATTTTTATGGTTTTGTTGGAAGGAGATTAGTGAAACATATACTTCTTTAAAAAAAAAGTATACTACCATTTTGGAATCAATATTATGTAGAAATTTAATGTATTTTTATTAATTGATATTTCTTTTAAACTGCACAAAAAACGGCTAGCGCGGCGTTTTGCTCGGGGAGGCGCCTTAAGAGTGAGGCCAAACGAGTGTAATTTTATGAGTTGTGAGTGGCGTTTTTTGAGTCGCGAAATTTACATTCTACTGGAATATTCCACGCGCCTCACAGCTCAAAAAATACTTTCTTTTGGCCTCATCCTTATGGTGTACTGTAGTATTATCTTATACTAGCTGTCCCACGCGGCTTCGCTCCCGTCAACTGGCTCCCTACCTACCCTACCCTACATACATAATTGTTGCGTTACTTAAACCGTTTACGCAGCGCACGCAACGGAAGCTCTCAAAAAAGAATAATTTTGCCCGTTTTTGCAACATTTTTCATTTATGCGCCGCTCCTATTGGTCGTAGCGTAATGTTGTATAACCTATAACCTTCCTCGATAAATAGATTATCCAACACAATAAGAATTTTTCAATTCCTACCAGTAGTTCCTGAGATTATCGCGTTCAAACAAACAAACAAACTCTTCAGCTTTATAATATTAAGTATAGATGTTATGGTGTCAAACATCTTATCCTTTTCTACAAAATCTGTATGTTTGTTAATCAATGACGCCTCGTTGGTCTAGCGCTTGCAAACGCTACTGCTGAGCAGCGGATCCTGAATTCGAAAGTTATTGAGCTTTTTCATCTGGAATTACTCAGTATCAGTACGAATTCTGTTTTTTTTTCCCGTTTGATGTCAATAATTAATATATTAATACAAGGGATTTAAACATAAATTTTAAAATTAACTTGTAAGTTTTGACCGACACCGGGACTCGTGAAACTACGAGTAGGTAAATAAAACCTTCTAAAAAACTAGGTAACTGCGTGTCGCTCTTGCATACGAGGGGTTCCGTACCATCCCACAAAACTTCATGTTCCTTGGTCAGCAACAAGTACCCTATGGGTTTTGTGAGTTTTGAAATATGCGGAAACGTGTACTTTTTAGCTTTTTCGGTTTTCATAAATAAACAGAGACATATACAATAGGACAGTTTATGTACCTACCAAGGCGAGCCTAACTCGTAATTTGTTCTTCATGTTTCCCTTTATTTTGTAAGTATGCCGCTATAGTAACACATACCTATTCTCAAAGTTTCAAGTGTCTTGTAACAGACAGACGGATGTACAGCGGAGGGACTTTCCTGATGGCGATAGGCTGTACTCGCAAGTATTTTTTAGGAAAATATCAAGTGTAAATAGCTCGAATTGTATCGCATTGCGTCCACGTGAACGTATTTGCAATTTTCTTTTTTCGTATTTCTTTTCTCATAAAAATGTGATATAAATCGAATTCCGTCAGCCAGTGTCAGCCATCCGCAAATTCATCTAGTAAAAGCGTTCTGGTGTTAACTCCACGGGTCCGGGACCCCAAAAAAAAAAGTGTACCAACCCGAGCTCGTCTCTTGATCCGGTTGTGTTCGGGCGCTGAATCCTGCTGGTAACCGTTGATGAACTGGTCAAACTTGCCGAAGTCATAAGGAGCCCAGGAGTCGAGGCCTGAATCACCCTGGAGTTCAGCCGGCTCATTCTAAAAAGAGGAAAGTTTTATCATCATTTGCTTAGTCACTGCTTGATGCAGCTGTACCTAATTACAGGCGGAAAACTGGATATGTTTGAAATCAACAATCCATTTTGAGCAACCATGTTGGTCAATGCTCGTGCGTTCTCTGTATGAGAATATATATATGTATGTCTAGTATGCCTTTTACCTGCAGTGGCATAGTTACAGGCTGGTATTATTAACCGACTTCCCAAAAAGGAGGAGGTTCTATGTTCGATTTCGTGTTTGTTTTTTTTTTTTTTTTGTATTTTGCTCGATATCTCCGTCAATTGTTGACCGATTTTGAAAATTCTTTTTTTGTTTGAAAGAGTATGTTTCGAAATTGGTTCCATTATAATTTTGTGAAGATAAAAGACAGAACTCCGAAGATAAACGACAGAACTCCGAAGATAAACGACAGAACTCTTCAATAAATAACGCCAAATCTCTCGAGATTTCTGCAATCGCATGTCTGTTTATTGATTATACCATTTCATAACATAACATCACGCCAGTATGCTGTTAAGGGGTACGCAGATCTCTCATTTCACCGATTATTTTCAAGTTTCATGATATTCGGGTTATCTATTCTGGCGTGAAGGTAACTTACTAAACTACTTGCCTATTAGGTAGATACAACTAAAAAGTGTAAAATAAAAAACTTTTTTATAAAAAAATACTACCGACTTCCATATGAGAAAACTACAAAGTTTAAAATAATTTTATTTTTGGAAGTCGGTGTCCATAACGGAAAGAAAATATAACATATGGAAGTCGGTAGTATTTTTTTATATTTTTTATTTTTTATTTTAGGTATAATTATCATTTGACTTTTCACATACTAATTGCCGATATAGCTCAGAGAATAAGCAAGCTGAAGTGGCAATGGGACGGTCATATTAGCCGCAGAAACCACAACAAGGTGCGACGCCAATCAAGTTAGGATCTATCTTCGCAGGGTGGCTAAAAATTGAGTCAAATGCGTGCGATTGGAGAGGCGAGTAGATTGAAGATGATTTTGACTTTTCGGCAATCGGTATCGCTGAGAAAAGATTATCCTCTCCAATAGAATTTCTCTAAAAAATTACCTTTGCATGTGGTGCTTTTTTAGTCATCAGGTTGACGGGCTGTTCGTAGATGTCATCTTGCATCTGTAAAGTTAACCATGTTTAAGTCTTAAGGTTACCCTAGTCGACGACACGAAATATTTGTGCGCGAGGTTAAAATGCATGCTATCTCATCCGACAATACCTACGTGCAAAAGAGATAGATGCTGTGATGAGCAGTAAAAAGCTAATTCGCGTACGAATTAGCACTTTTGCAAATTTTTATCGAAATGGATGATGATTTAGGACGAAAACGAGAGCGCGAATTTTTATAACCTGACCTTTGGGAGTCTAGATATCATGAAATACGACTAAATGTATATTTGCATTGTTGAATTACTAATCTATTCCTATATGGAGGCCGATTTGCAAATTTCTTTCTTCTTATGGTATTTATTTCCGCCCAAAGATGCGTTAAAATTAGTGTTGACATATGGAACTTTCGACGCTCATAACTTTCAAATATTGTATATTTTTCACTTTTTTGTTTCCATACAGGCCTAGATAATGATGAGACAAATTGATATCATTTTTTATTTTGAACGTACATCGTCAATCAGTGGAGTAATCGCGAGACTACGTTTGTATGGAAGAATGATCGCCTAGTGTAACCTTAAGCCGGTTGAAGCCATCAAGCGAATAAAGGTTCATCATACGCACACATTAGTCAGGGGCCATACGATCAGCTCTTAGAGCAACGTTAGTTACATTGTGCGTAAGGGATAGTTGTATACTTACGCACAATGGAAATAACCTTGCTCTTAGTTAAAGCTTATGGTAGGGACCTTGGTCACAATGTTTTCGCGAGAGGAACAGATATAACACATTCATACATAATCTCACGCCTTTTTTCCCATGGACTTGGCAAAAGGCGTTATGTAGAAACAACATAACGCCTTGTTACGACCCTAATATTATATGTATACTCCATTTGCTATAAAATTAGACGTTTAAATTAGCCCATTTTACAGCCCGATCAACCGATTTTGAATTCTATTGCGTTGGTAATACGACAAATTGTATCTGTAGTAAACAGTTGGTTTTGGTAACAGGTTTATGGTGTTTATGTCATCCTTACGTTTACGGTATAGAACTCAAAATCGGTTGAACGGGCTGTAAAAAGATTTGGAAACATGTCTTATGTTATTTCAAATGGAGTTTAAGGTATTTTAAAATCGTTACCTACATCTATTTTATGCATACTGAGATAAGAGCCTTTTTGGTCTCGCACGGGGTTCTTTTTTAATCATTGTTGATTTTTTTGTTTTAACTGTCGTGTCTTCTGTGCGGGTCACAAATAAATGTGGGCGTCCAAGCAAAAAAAGGGCCAGTTCACGGCATTTAGTTGCCGAGATAAACGCAGTTTTGTTGCCCTCAAACAACCCAATTTCAACTTCAAAGGTTTGGTTTAAAAAAATGTGGCCGTTTTGATTATTTTTTTAATCCTAATTATCAATTGACTTATTCTAGATAACAAATCTAGTCTTAAGTCAATACAACACTACTGGACCCTTTTTATTTGGACGCCCATAAATTTTCTTTTTTTTTCATTTATATTTCGAACAGTTTTGATTGTCTTTTCGCTGTTAGTAGGTATTCCATTTTTGTAAATTTTTCGATAAATTGGTTAAAGAAAGTGAGAAAAACGAAGATTGGGCTTACATTTGGGTAGTTGAACGTCAGGCTGGCATGCGGATCGGAGATCACCAATTTCAAAAAGGTAGTGATCTGAAAATTATTTTGAATTGATGAATATGATGTTTAGAATCACAAGTTTTTTTAAAAGGCAGTCCGCCATTCATAATTCTAGCTTCTTTGCTGGACAGAGGTGAGTAATAAAAAAAATTAGTAAGTTTTTTTTAAACAAGCTTTTTGTCCTGAAATATCACTTCACACACATCCAATGAACCAAAACACGACGGTGCTATTAAGAGTTTCTTTGGCCACCTTCCGGCACCATCATGAGATCAGCTCCATCATTATCAAATCATCATTTCAGTTGAACATAAACCTCCCCATGAGTCACCACATTGGCCGGTCCCATAGCTCCAGATTGTTGCAATGGTTACAAAGTTAGATTTTCATATTAATCGGATGCCAGGAAATGCTTGACCCACATACGAAAGAGAGATAATTTCAAGCTTGTAATAAAAATGAGGAACACGGGCACTTGTGAGATCCTTAAAAGGTTAAACCGAATCTTAAATCAATTGATTAGCGGTAGCACAACCTGGTAAAATGCGGTATCCTTAACCCATCCCAAACACGCTGCCAGTGAGGAGGCCTTTCACAGAATATGCACCACTTTGTTTCCTGCCTACACCTTCTACGACTTGAACGAGGCCAACGACAGAGCTATCCAGTTGGCCACACTCTGGTCGGACAAAATTTTAGTCGAATTGGTAGGTATAGAAGAAGAAGCTGTAAATAGATTAGGGGCTCATGGCCAAATAACAATAGCTCCGCGAGTCGATCTTCCGTGGCCTGGACGGGGTCGCCACCGTCTGATTGTGGACGCGGTAGGACCGCAGGGGAGAAAGAGTGTCGGTATAGCATTAACCACTCTCCCTATTCCCTGAGGCCAAAAGCCAAATAACAACAGCCACACGCTTCGATCTTGAAGGTTGAGCAACGCTTGACGACGTCGGTTCGTGTCAATATGTGACCATCTATTACACCGAGACTCCTCCGTGCCTCGGGAAGCACGTTAAGCCGTTGCGTTGATCCGGCTGTCACTACCGGTAGTCAGAATCCCGAAAGTTTTCTCGTGGGCAAATTGCCACGGGCCCCCGGAAAATTGGGACCCCCAGACCGACAGAACAGGGGGACATTTATTACAAAATTAAGAAAAAAGAAACAATTTTGTAATTTCAATTTAAGTAAGGTATTAACTCAAGAACATACACGAATTACGTTCAAATTTAGATCGCATCCTTGGGCTTAGGGAGGCATAATTACCCAATAACTTTGTTGGGGAGGTCAGTTAGTTAGCCACTCTATGTAAAATATTGAGCTATATCCTATTACACAGGACGACCCCATCATATTTGAGAAAACGCTAGGCTAGATGATGGTAATGCATCTCCTATTACGCATTCTAAAACTTTTAAAGTTCTAAGAATTATCGCGATGGTCCAGTGGCTCACACCTCACTTCTCGTGCATACAATGAGTAATTGGCGAATCTGATGAGAACCATGTAGGTTAATGTCGGAAGTGATCTTTCAATTAAAGCACAGTGTCGTAGTGGCCCAATGCTTCTCGTGTTTGAGGCCGCGGATTCCAATCCGTATAAGTAACCATGTGACCTTTTCAATTCATATTTACTTTGTAAGTTTATCTATACTATATATATAATATTATAAAGCTGAAGAGTTTGTTTGTTTGTTTGTTTGTTTGTTTGAACGCGCTAATCTCAGGAACTACTGGTTGGAATTGCGAAATTCTTTTTGTGTTGGATAGTCCATTTATCGAGGAAGGTTATAGGCTATATAACATCACGCTACGACCAATAGGAGCGGAGCATAAATGAAAAATGTTGCAAAAACGGGCAACATAATTCCTTTTTGAGAGCTTCCGTTGCGTGTGCTGCGTAAACGGTTTAAGTTACGCAAAAATCATGTATGAAGGAATTGCTCCTCTTTAAAAGTTCTAAAAAAAAGTCCGCGACAGCATATGTCTATCTTTTGAGATTGACTTACTATAACCTTTTTTATGGTTATCAAATTTGTTCACTTGGAAGGAGTTTTATCAACATCTATACTAATCTATACTAATATTATAAAGCTGAAGAGTTTGTTTGTTTGTTTATTTTAGCGCGCTAATCTCAGGAACTACTGGTTGGAATTGAAAAATTCTTTTTGTGTTGGATAGTCCATTTATCGAGAAAGGTTATAGGCTACATAACATCACGCTACGACCAATAGGAGCGGAGCATAAATGAAAAATGTTGCAAAAATGGGCAACATTATTCCTTTTTGAGAGCTTCCGTTGCGTGTGCTGCGTAAACGGTTTAAGTTACGCAAAAATCATGTATGAAGGAATTGCTCCTCTTTAAAAGTTCTAAAAAAAAATCCGCGACAGCATATGTCTATCTTTTAAGATTGACTCACTATAACCTTTTTTATGGTTATCAAATTTATTCATTTACAAAGAGTTTTATCAACATCTATACTAATATTATGAAGCTGAAGAGTTTGTTTGTTTGTTAGGTAGGTAGGGTAAGTAGGTTAAGTAGAGTAGATAGGTAGTGGTAGGTAGGTAGATAGCCAGTTGATGGGAGCGAAGCCACGGGGGTCAGCTTATAATAATAATATTATAAAGAGGAATGGTTTTTTTTGTTTGTTTGTTTGTACCGAATAGGATCCGAAACTCTGTACCGATTTAAAAAATTCTTTTACCAATAGAAAGCTTAATTATTTCTGAGTGACATAGGCTATTTTTAACCTGAAAACAGGTCCTGTGGTGTGGTCCACGGGAGCGAAACCGAGTGGAACAGCTATAATATTATAAAGAGGTAAAGATTGTGAGTTTGTAGGGGGTAATCTCTGGATCTACCGAACCGATTTAGATGAAATATAGCATGGAGATAGTTTGGGACCCTGGGAGGGACATAGGATAGTTTGTATTCCCTTGGGATGAAGAAAAAATTTTACGCGGGCGAAGCCGCGGGCAGAAGCTAGTAATATTATAAAGCTGAAGAGTTTGTTTGTTTGTTTGAACGCGCTAATCTCAGGAACTACTGGTTGGAATTGCGAAATTCTTTTTGTGTTGGATAGTCCATTTATCGATGAAGGTTATAGGGTATATAACATCACGCTACGATCAATAGGAGCTGAGCATAAATGAAAAATGTTGCAAAAACGGGAAAAAAATATTCCTTTTTGAGAGCTTTCGTTGCGTGCGCTGCGTAAGTGGTTAAATTTACGCAAAATTCATGTATGTAGGGTAGGTAGGTAGCCAGTTGACGGGAGCGAAGCCGCGTGGGACAGCTAGTCTTAGATATAGCTGAAA
Source organism: Orthosia gracilis (assembly GCA_947562075.1). Classification (NCBI taxonomy): domain Eukaryota; kingdom Metazoa; phylum Arthropoda; class Insecta; order Lepidoptera; family Noctuidae; genus Orthosia; species Orthosia gracilis. The sequence goes on from OX387266.1 coordinate 56,426,902, forward strand.
ACGGTGAAGGAAAACATAGTGATGATTTACTTATAGTTAGTAAGTTTGTGCTCCATTGGTGTAATTGCTGCAAGGATTTTCCAATGCGAGGACAAACGAACAAAAAAAAAAAAAAGTAATCCTTACCAGAAAAAACTGAAGGAACCCCAGCATTTTTCTAAAGAGAGGACCTTCCGGGTCTCCCGTTGCAGAGCAACTAAAAATTATTGAGCGGTACGAAAAAAATATCTTTTGTACAAAGAAATCGTCCAAATTGATCGTTAGTCCGATCATTAAGAAGTTTTTATGGCTTTGTGTTAATTGCTTGTTACTGCAATGACTTTCTTAAACCATTGGCGACATAACGTCTGTCTGATTACTCTTATTTGAGAACTATACTTAAACTAGTTTCTGCACGCGGTTCCGCCCACGTAATAAGTGTTTTATCAGCCCAAGCTAATACACTACCGGGATATCCCACTGTAGGTTCGTCCAAAGATCTTCTCTGTAGTCTGATGCCAAGGGTCCTTTGTTCCGCCAACTGCGTTTCCAACTGATATTTTTACGGAGTTGCCAAATGACATTGCAACTGGGAGATATCAATTTAAACTGATCGTTAACCAAGTTAAGTGTAGTACCCATAACCATGTGACCGTAGTTCTACTGAACGTTTCGATAAGGTCACTTCAGTGTAATAAGATCAGTTGTTATAGATTTAAAGTCTGGGTTGTGTCTCTGGGTGCTTCGCCCAAGTGTTGTTTCTTTTATGAGCACAACCATAGTAGGTCTGTTATTATTCGATCGAGCTAGAAATTATAAACGTTCATCTCACGAACCCTCGCAAGAGACTATGAGCTTGATGTATGTTCTCTCATCTCTGTATTCCCTAACACACCTTGTTACGGAGATGTTAGAGTCAATACTTATAGTTGATAAAGATTTGGAAAGATCTAGATGTTAAGTGGTTCGCCACATTATAGGTATATGTACCTGTATGATTGTTTACAATAAAATTTGTAATGTGTAATGGTATATCTGTTTTACTGGATATTTCGCTAGTAAAGTATTCCCTATAAATTAACTTTAGGCACGGTTGATCTGTAAAACTGTTACCGGAGTTACACGGCACCTCTGACGCTTGTCACCCTCGCTGGACTTCTTATGGTTCGCCATAAGTTCCACCTGGTGGGGGTAGACCGCCAGAGTGCCGTGAAGAAGTGGCGAATCATTCAGAACGCTCGCCGCTGGTGCGCATACAGCCACACACAACAAGCCAAACATAACGAGCGCGGGTTTGACTCACACCCAAAAATTATGTCCTTCCCAAGGCCACAAACTAAATATCCATATCAAAATCAGTTCAGCCATTTTAGTCGCGAAAATGTAACAAACAAACAAAGTTAGTTATAATAATAATTTTATTGAGGACAATTTTATTCACCCTCTTCTTCAATAGAGTAAGTTGGTCAACAATGAACCACCTACATTTTCAAGAGCTGTAACTTTATTCCTAGTTGCCGTAAGTTTATACATTTTGCTTATAATCTATACTTCATACTTTACTAATAGGTATTATACATGTGAATGTAAGTTTGTTTGTTACGCTTTCACGCAAAAACTACCGAACCGATCATCATGAAACTTTGTACATGTATTCTTGGAGGTATTAGAAGTAACAGAGGATACTTTTTATTTAAAAAAAAAACATTTTTTTAATGGCTTCACTGCGAGCGGAGCCGCGGGTAAAAGCTAGTAATATCATAAATGTGAATGTAAGTTTGTTTGTTACGCTTTCAGGCAAAAACTATTGAACCGATCATCATGAAACTTTGTACATATATTCTTAGAGGTATTAGAAGTAACATAAGATACATTTTATTTAAAAAAAAATGGCTTTACTGCGAGCGAAGCCGCGGGTAAAAGTTAGTTGTATATAATATAACTGGCTACATTATGTAGTACTTCGTTTTTGTTCAAATAACATAATTACCCGGTATTTTTATTTTTTTATTGTTTGGTGTTTGATTCACTGTACACTCAATGGTACATAATGAACCGGGGACTGGTTAACAGTGAACCGTGTGTGTTAACAATGAACCATGACAATAACCAAAGCATTAGAATGATTGGATGATAATAAATGTACTCGTAGTAAAATAAAACTCACTTATCAATTTAAAGTACTTATTTATTTGTAGTTAGAATCAAGAAGCGTAATTTTTGGTTAAAGGTAGCTAATATCGTAAAATTAATGATTATTAACGTTAAAAATAAAAACTTTTATAACTCTTGAAAGTAATTTAACGGCCACGAAATCTGTAAGTATTTTGACGTCGATAATTAGAATTGAAATGTTTATATTGCATAATCTTGAAATATGATTTTGTCAGATAGTAACACAGAACAGCAGCATATGTGACCACACTAAAAAGAAATATATAAATGCGCCACTTCCGAACAAATTATTTTTTTAAGGTGTTTTGTAGGACGAAAAATAGCTTTTTTTTTTCAAAACATTCTAAGGTCTTTTAATTGAACTATGTAGTTTTTGCTACTTAGGTAGGCATATCTACCTATCAGATTGATAAGTTTTTAAAACTGTTTTGTCTTTAAGCGGTTATTTTATGTTAATATTTGAATGAAAATATTAAAAAGCCTCAATATTTTATAACCCACATATTTTCTTGTTGTTGTTTTTTTATTTCTTTTTATGAATTGATGAAGTATGAAAAAAAGTATGCAGTCAAGAATTCTGTAAGTAATATTGCGGATCTTAAAGAATTGAACATTCTGGACCCATTATTGTAAATACTTTTTTACACATTCACAGACTGGTTAGCCTCCTCATTCAAGGATCAGGAACCTCATTTTCAAGCAATAACCATTACGCCTCTTTTGCAAGCAAAAACCATTCCGCAAGTTAACTTCACATCGTTCGCCAAAATAGCCAGCATTGACACCTAAAAACAATAAAATAAAAACCACTATCACTGCATAAGTAATTATTATTCCATTTAATCATTTTATTTACATATTTTAACAATTTTAAATATTTTTATTAAAATAAACAATATATAAAAAAAAGATTGCCTGATTAATTATTATTGTTATTCATTAATTAGGCATAATAATATGCTCTACTAGCCGTGCGAAGCCGGGGCGCATCGCTAGTCTATACTAATATTATAAAGAGGAAAGATTTGATTGTTTGTTTGCATTGAATAAGCTCCAAAACTACTGAACCGATTTGAAAAATTCTTTCACTGTTGGGAAGCTACACTATCCCCGGGTGACATAGGCTATATCATATTAAAAAAAAAATACTGATCCTTACTAAAACTCCAATAATGTAACCCAAGGTGTAAAAAAATTGCCTAAAATATTCTTAACATCGCGTGTGCTGCGAAAACTATTGATGATAGAATAAAATAATGTACTATAACTTTGCAGAACACATCATTATTTACAAAAAGTGTCGCGACAGCATATGTGTAACTAATATAGTTATGCCACAATAAGTGTTCTTATATTTTAAAATTTTAATTGAAATGCCGTCTCTCGAAAAGGCTCTTTATTTGTATATTGGCATTAATCCTTATCCAAATAAATTACTTCATATTCAAGACTGCTTCAATACTTTTATACTTTATGCATTTATTGGTTTTTGGAAATTCTACCTCTAAAGGGGTAAAAAAGGGTTGAAAGTTTGTATGAAATTTTTATAGTTTGTAAATAGGACACATAAAATTCTTGATTTACGCTCTTGGTTGATAAAAATAATTATGTATTTATTGAGTTTTGGAAATTCTACCCCTAAGGGGATAAAATAGGTGTTGAAATTTTATGTGAAATTTCTTCGGTTTGGAAGATAAAACATCAGAAATTGTTGTTTTACGCTCTTGGTTAATAAAACAATAATGAGTTTTTTTTTGGATGTTCTACCCCTAATGGACTAAAAAGTCGGTTGAAAGTTTGTGTAAAACTTCTACGCTTTAAAGTGTGACACGTGAAATTAAAGAATTACGCTTTTGGTTGATAAAAAGAATTCATGTATTTATTGGTTTTTGGCAATTCTACCACAAAGGAGGTGAAAAGGTGGAAATTTGTTGGGCTTATATATTTGAAACTCGGCATAAATACTTACCTAAATAAGTGGTAAAGGTTTTCATTAGTTTTTAAAACGACTCCTAAAAGACGATTTAGGGGGTGTTAAAGATTTTTGATGAATTTTACTGTATAGGGCTTCTTTTTATAAAGTAGGAGATCACTAAGAAGGGATTTTTGGAAATTCAACCTTTAAGGGGGTGAAACTAAAAAATCATCATATAGGATAAAACACGGATCACGCGAACGAAGTCGCGGGCGAAGTGCTAGTATACAAATAAAATAAACATAATATCCAAAAAAGGAGCAGAAATATTGTATGCGTACCTGCATTTAGAACGCCCTGTTAATTGAAACTATGGATGCCTTGCAAACAATTGTACTGATACTTCGCATCTGTCACCCAAATAATCTCCTTTACACTGGCAAACTGGCTCATTGTTCCCATTCAAGGTACAAGTGAAGCCGTTTAGGCAATAACCATTACACACATCCACTTCACATCTTTTGCCAGAATAGCCAGCATTACAACTGAAATAAGAAAACTGTGAGCCAAGGCAAAAAAACTAAATTAAACAGGATGTTCAAAAGAAGGGAAAGAATAAGTTTTACCTGCATATAGGAAGTCCCTGTTTAGTGTAACTACATTTGCCTTGGAGACAATAGTTTAGACAGTCGGATACCTCGCATTTTTGACCCGAATAACCTGCTTGACATTGACAAACTGGCTCACTTTTGTCGTTCAAAGAACAGATACCATTGTTTGAACAATTACCATGACACGGGTTCACTTCACATCTTGCCCCGGAATAGCCAGCATTACAACTGAAATAACAATAATATGAAACAGGGCACATGTTCGAAACCAATGTTTCGTCTTTTTTTTTGTTATTTACAACACTGTGGCAACTCGCTGTCATCGATATTGACAGTTTTGGTTGGGTTGACAGTTGAAACTTACTGAAAAAAATGTGACTCACTTAGCTAGACGTAATACGGTGCTTTTGCTTTGATTTTGTTGGAATCGCCGTATAATCAATCCATCGTTACTCGAAATTACGATCGCCATCCGCAAGTGGTACTGTGAATTGCCCGTGCCTTAGTTTGTGTAAATATTTTACGCACGGTGAAGTATTTTTTTCGGGAACGTGTCTAGCTGTCTGTCGGGTATCTCAGTCCAGACCACGTCGGTTGCCCCAAATTATTATATATATTCTCCCCTATAACCCTCGACCGGACACGAGATTGAACGAGACCACCACGAGGACAAATGTGAGTTAAAGCGGTAAGTTGTGCATGCTTGTATCACTTTCCACCTATAAGGGAAACGGTATCCCAAAAGACAAACCCCTAGCAGCCGCTGCCGCGTGTCGCGGTTTAGCGGGTATAGACCTTGTAGGATCCAAGAGTCGCAGCATTGATCATAGGCCCCAGTGTTGCCTCTTGGCTTGTGGTCCGCTGGCCTGTATTCAAAAGCACACAACTAAATTAAACAGGATGGTCAAAAGAAGGGATAGAATAAGTTTTACCTGCATGTAGGAAGTCCTTGTTTAGTGTAACTACATTTGCCTTGGAGACAATAGTTTAGACAGTCGGATACCTCGCATTTTTGACCCGAATAACCTGCTTGACATTGACAACCTGGCTCACTTTTGTCGTTCAAAGAACAGATACCATTGTTTGAACAATAACCATGACACGGGTTCACTTCACATCTTACCCCGGAATAGCCGGCATTACAACTGAAATGACAATAATATGAAACAAGGCACATGTTCGAAACCAATGTTTCGTCTTTTTTTTGTTATTTACAACACTGTGTCAACTCGCTGTCATCGATATTGACAGTTTTGGTTGGGTTGACAGTTGAAACTTACTGAAAAAAATGTGATTGACATACCTAGACGTAATACGGTGGTTTTGCTTTGATTTTTTTGGAATCGCCAGATAATCAACACATCGATACTCGAAATTACATTCGCCATCCGCGAGTGATACTGTGAATCGCCCGTGCCTTTGTTTATGTAAATATTTCGCATGCGGCGAAGTATTTTTGTCGGGAACGTGTCTAGCTGTCTGCCGGGTATCTCGGTCCAGACCACGTGGGTTTTCCCTTATTATTATATATATTCTCCCCCTATAACCCTCGACCGGACACGAGATTGAACGAGACCACCACGGGGACAAATGTGAGTTGAAGCGTAAGTTGCGCATGCTTGTATCACTTTCCACCTATAAGGGAAACGGTATCCCAAAAGACAAACCCCTAGCAGCCGCTGCCACATATCGCGGTTTCGCGGGTATATACCTTGTAGGATCCAAGAGTCGCAGCATTGATCATAGGCCCCAGTGTTGCCTCTTGGCTTGTGGTCCGCTGGCCTGTATTCAACAGCACGCAACTAAATTAAACAGGATGGTCAAAAGAAGGGATAGAATAAGTTTTACCTGCATGTAGGAAGTCCTTGTTTAGTGTAACTACATTTGCCTTGGAGACAATAGTTTAGACAGTCGGATACCTCGCATTTTTGACCCGAATAACCTGCTTGACATTGACAAACTGGCTCACTTTTGTCGTTCAAAGAACAGATACCATTGTTTGAACAATAACCATGACACGGGTTCACTTCACATCTTGCCCCGGAATAGCCAGCATTACAACTGAAATAACAATAATATGAAACAAGGCACATGTTCGAAACCAATGTTTCGTCTTTTTTTTTTGTTATTTACAACACTGTGGCAACTCGCTGTCATCGATATTGACAGTTTTGGTTGGGTTGACAGTTGAAACTTACTGAAAAAAATGTGACTGACTTAGCTAGACGTAATACGGTGCTTTTGCTTTGATTTTGTTGGAATCGCCATATAATCAATCCATCGTTACTCGAAATTACGATCGCCATCCGCACGTGGTACTGTGAATTGCCCGTGCCTTAGTTTGTGTAAATATTTTCCGCACGGAGAAGTATTTTTTTCGGGAACGTATCTAGCTGTCTGTCGGGTATCTCAGTCCAGACCACGTCGGTTGCCCCAAATTATTATATATATTCTCCCCTATAACCCTCGACCGGACACGAGGTTGAACGAGACCACCACGGTGACAAATGTGAGTTAAAGCGGTAAGTTGTGCATGCTTGTATCACTTTCCACCTATAAGGGAAACGGTATCCCAAAAGACAAACCCCTAGCAGCCGCTGCCGCGTATCGCGGTTTAGCGGGTATAGACCTTGTAGGATCCAAGAGTCGCAGCATTGATCGTGGGCCCCAGTGTTGCCCCTTGGCTTGTGGTCTGCTGGCCTGTATTCAACAGCACACAACTAAATTAAACAGGATGCTCAAAAGAAGGGATAGAATAAGTTTTACCTGCATGTAGGAAGTCTTTGTTTAGTGTAACTACATTTGCCTTGGAGACAATAGTTTAGACAGTCGGATACCTCGCATTTTTGACCCGAATAACCTGCTTGACATTGACAACCTGGCTCACTTTTGTCGTTCAAAGAACAGATACCATTGTTTGAACAATAACCATGACACGGGTTCAATCCACATCTTATCCCGGAATAGCCAGCATCGCAACTGCAATACCAAAACTGTGAAACAGGGCACAAAATCAAATTTAACGAGATGAGCAAAACAAGGAATAGAATATTTTTTACCTGCATTTAGGCTGTCCCTGTTTTGTGTAACTACATTTGCCATGGAAACAATAGTTTTCACAGGCTGATACCTCGCATCTTTGACCCATATAATTTCCTTGACATTGGCAAACTGGCTCATTTTTGTCGTTTAAAGAACAGATACCATTGTTTGAACAATAACCATGACACAGGTTCACTTCGCATCTTGCCCCGGAATAGCCAGCATTACAACTGAAATAACAAAATTGAAAATTGTACCAAAATAAAATCATACTTCATAGGCTTCACTGCGAGCGAAGCCGCGGGTAAAAAGCAAGTTAACAATATATTAAGTCAATAGAGGCAGAGGAATATGTTTTACCTGCATTTAGGAAGTCCTTCAGTGATACTACAGTGGCCTTGGAAACAATAGTTTTCGCAGACTGATGTTTCGCATCGTACACCGGTGTACCCAGCTTTGCATTTGCAAGGCTTTTTGCTTTGAATTCTAACGCCATTAGCACAAAATGGTTCTGGTTGTTCTCTAGCAACTAAGTATGGGAGGTCGTAATTGTAGTAATCGGGTACGCTATAACAACCCGAAATTCCCTGAATTTGATCTTTATATTTGTAGTTGACGGCTATACCGACAACGCCATCTGTTTGAATCCCAAAGAAAGAGCCGTCATCACCATGCTGCAAGGTAGGGACATGAAGTTTCCAAACGTGACTCGGATTGCAGGGTGTGCACCATTCTAAATTGAAGAGGATATCTTTCGTTATGGCAAATGCATTTGGGTTATCATAAACCAACTTGTCAGTATCTAGGTAAAAAAACGTATTGAACAACTTTTTGTTATTGCCATTCAAATCAGTGCTATAAGTATAGGTTTTTGAATGCCAGTAGGGCTCAATAAAGTACAATCTCTGTGTTTGTTGATGAATGGCCAAGCTGTGTAGTTCCAATATGTGTTCAGAATGATAAATAACTTCTCTGCCTGAGCCATTCAATCGAGCTCTCTCGATCGTAGACGGCAAAACCATTCTGTTAATCCAGTAAATGTACCTGCAAATTGAAAAATGCTAGTTAGTGCTTATCACGAATAGAATAAATTTTGTGAAATTATAAATATCAGACTATTCAATTTTCGACACTTCTCATCTATTTACATTATATAATATTTATTTAAAAAAAAAACGTAATAAATATTATATGAAACAATGATTGTCCGCTGGAGTCGGAAGTACGGTCCAAGCTACCGGTCATCGCAGAGTCCACATTCCACGTGTCGACAACCTCGTTAAGTCGAGATACTTGATTTGTTTCTCTATCTCAGCTTTTACGAGGTTCTCGGGTGACATCGATTATCATTGTGCGGCGCGGTAATCGGTCTATCTCCGCTATACCCGGCTTATTGGCAACAATAGTCCTATCAGTGATGACAAACCTATCCCAGTGCAACGTCACATGGTCATTTTCGAGAACTGGTTCTGGAACATACTTGTAATACGGAACCTCAGAATCCAATAGATTGTACTTCAAAGCAAGTTGCTGCTGAATAGTCCACTTAGTATAAGTACTCGCCGTTAGTTTGAAGGGAACAACCAGAGATAATATGAACTAATTGTTAACGTACCCTCTGCAGCTGTCTACGACAATATCAGTGGGCTGGGCGTCCGTTTTGATTAAGAGATTACCACGAATATTGTTATTGGCTTCAGGTTTAAATGAAAACCAGTAAATACTTCTTTCCTTGATATCTGTGAAGTACAGTATATCTGTGACGGGGTCGTAGGCCAGACCCTGAATAATTCTTCCGCTCCCATCTATGTAGCAATCGTATTCCACGTAAATTATGCTGTAACCACATATAGCGTCATTTCCGCCCTGTTTGCTGACGTACAGTAGCCTGTTGTGAACTTCATCATAGGCTAATGCTGTCAGATTTTGCCAGGGAAAACGTACGGTTTCCGTTTTTAGGCCATTGAAAGTGTAAAACTCTATTCGATTTTCTGCTGTTATGGCGATGTCTGAAACAAAAGAAAAATTTTAGCAAGTAACCTTAGCTTTAGAACGAAAATATATTTGAAGATTTCAATCACTGACTACTTGGAGATTCAGTGAACCATTCCATAACACCAAGCAAACCTGTAAATACTCTAAATGTAGCCTCTTTACCTCCTTTTAACATGATTTCCTCCTTTACCTTATATTCATATTGCATTCTAATAAAAGGGTTCAATAAATAATTGCACAGGCACTCAGGTTTAAAGTTCCGTACCTGAAGGGTCCAAACGGAGCCTTGTTGCTGTCGCTCACGTGTCTATCTGACTGTCTGTCTGTGGTCTGTCCGTGGTCTGTCACACAGATTTTGCAGCCAAACGGTTGGAGCTACAGTCTTAAAATTTTCACAGTATAAGCATCTTATTGACCAAATAAAAATATATTATTTGTTTTAAGGGATACAGACAAACAGGGCGCGAAAATTAAAATGGCCTTCCTTATTGAGTGGGGTATCGTTGTTTAGAACTCGTTGAGTAGATAAATACTGTATTGTTTGTTATAAAATATTGAAAAACAAAGGAATGAGAAGCCACCACAGTCAGCCTTTTTTTACAAAAAAATTTTCGAAGAATTTTGATCTTCCCATTGACCTATAAAGTTGAAATTTGGTTAAATGTTTATTATTACGTATATTTTACCAACATATACCATTTATTTAGAAATCAGATTTTTTCGTTGAAATTCCCTCATTTTTAAGATTATTTCTTTATCTGCACTCGTGCGACTAAGTGACACTTAATCAGTAATTATACAATTACTAGCTTACCCCCGGGGCTTCGCTTCCGTCAATTGGCTACCTACCGTACTCTACCTACCATACCCTACGCTACCCTACCCTACCCTACCTACGATAAGCTACCTACGCTACCCTACCCTACCTACCCGGTACGGTTGGGCAGATAGGCTTATCTGCCCAACCGTACCTACCCAACCCTACCTACCCTACCCTACTTAATCATGTAGTACATATTTTTCATGTATCATCAATAGTTTTCTCAGCGCACGCCAAAGAATGAATTTTATATGCAAGATTTTGCTACTTTGGGTTACATTATTGCAATTTTCAAAAGAATCTCTAATTTTTTTGGTCATAGTGGCTTCCACATAAAAGGCCACATAAAATATGCTGTCAAGGACTTTTATTCAAAACTATTTAAGACAAACAATCCTACGGTACATTATATTTGTGTATCTCCAACGGTTTAGGCAGCGCACGCGAAGATAGCTCTCAGAGGGCAGAATTTTTTCCGACTTTCTTGATATTTATCGTTATATTATGACCAAATTACAAAAAATCATTATAAATTGTAACGTATGTGTTATTCTGATGTATAACCTATATTATTATAAAGTTTCATCCAAATCCGTTTAGTAGTTTTTGCGTGAAAGAGTAACAAACATACATCCATCCATCCTCACAAACTTTCGCATTTATAATATTATTAGCTTTTACCCGCGGCTTCGCTCGCAGTGAAGTCATTATTTTCTTTTTTTTTAATAGAAAGTATCCTATGTTACTTCTAATACCTCCAAGAATATACATATGTACAAAATTTCATGATGATCGGTTCAGTAGTTTTTGCGTGAAAGCGTAACAAACAAACTTACATTCACATAATATTAGTATAAGATTATAGTAGGACTAGTAGGATTCATTGTATGTTATTATTATTAAATGTTTATAATATAAAGATGGTAGGCGGATAGCCCTATTCTTTATCCATAATATAAAAACACGAACCTATCAAACCGGCCTCGTATAGATAGATACATATATTTATTATTGAAGTATTATTAAAACTTAATGCAACATATAGGTATATAGTCGGAATTAATGTCTAAAGCATTCTTTACCAGTCAACCGACGGTGGTGGAGAGATAACATGGCAGGTGCATACAAATAAAATGTTGAAGTGAAATTGATAAAATATATACGTAAACATACATAAAATAATAGAAACGTGATTGAGACGACTCTGTTTTGGTGTAGAAAATAATTCCGCAACTTCCGTTTAAATGCATATTGATTGGTGGCCGTCCTGATATCGAGAGGAAGCAAATTCCAAAGAAGAATGGACTGAATATGAAAGTAAGAATAAATAAAATGAGAAGGACTAAGCAAGAGAAGATTGTTAGACGAACGCAAATTCCTAGCGTTTGAAGTACCTACACAGATATTCAAAGTGAGGGATGTGATAAGAAGGAAAGGTTTAGTATAGAGAAAAGTGTGGTCAAAGCGCGCAACGTTAACGAAAGTTTGGCTTAAACAGCTAATGTTATAACATATGAAATTACTAGTGAGTATAAAATACAAGCTTTTCGTATGCTCACCCCAGGAGTGCGCCAGCCCGACGAACAGCGCTACCAACAGGACACTCTGCGCTCGACACATGTTTCTTTTCAGAAATATTAAGTTGTTCAGCGAAGAAGGTCCGTCCACAACAGAACATGTAACAGTACTGGTCCTCCATTGACGAAAGCAGTTTTTAAATAGTGAGCCACGGTTGTTTTTTTTTCAAACTCATAAAAGTATGTTTTTTAAATGATAACAGACTGCTTGATAAGAGGTCGGGCAAAAGGATATTGCATCACGTAGATAACTTTAAACTTTTGATTGTTAAATTAAGAGCTGCGTCACCACGCTGGCGCCTTGGGAAAACCCTGTAACCCCCAAAGCTCAGATAATGTAACATGGCCGACAAAATCGGGCTACAATTCTAACTCATTTTCAGAAAAGCAAAAACAAATTTATAGCACTTTATACAGTACTAGCTATCCCACGTGGCTTCGCTCCCGTCAACTGGCTACCTACCTACCCTTCCCTACCTACCCTACATACATGAATTTTGCGTAACTTTAACCGCTTACGCAGCGCACGCAACGGATGCTCTCAAAAAGGAATCATTTTGCCCGTTTTTGCAACATTTTTCATTTATGCTCCGCTCCTATTGGTGGTAGCGTGTTGTTATATAGCCTGTAGCCTTACTCCAATACAAAAAATAACCAGTAGTTCCTGAGATTAGCGCGTTCAAACAAACAAACTCTTCAGCTTTATAATATTAGTATAGATACAGTATAGATTACTTCAGAGGGCCTAGACAAATAATTTTCTGCACACGCTATGGAATTGAGAGCAGTGGTGGTCCAGTGGTATCGGCTGCGACTTACAAGTTGTAGGTTCGAACCCAGGCAGGCGTTTTACTTTGTGTAAATTATTTCATCACCACTGCTCTCAAAACGGTGAAGGAAAACATCGTGAGGAAACCGGCATGTCGTAGACACAAAAATTCGAAGACACGTGACATCCACCAACCCACACTTGGCTCGCGTGGTGGATTACGGCCCATTCCCTCTCACAGAGAGGAGGCCTGTGTCCTAGCAGTGGGAACATTAATAGGCTGATGATGGTGATGATCCGTGATCTATACAAATAAATAAAATTGAAGTGTCTGTATGTAATATCAAAATAACTAAAGTTTTATTGAATGCATGTAAAAGTATATACGGTACTAATAACAAATACGCAATTGTACTGTCTGTCTGTATGTTTGTTCCAGGTAATCTCCGAAACGGATGAACCGATTTTGACGGGACGTAGCTGATGTTTTAAGGATAACATAGGCCACTACTTATTCCGTAAAAATCACAGTTCCTGGGGGAAAATTAAAAAAAAAACAAAAAAGAATACGAGTTTGACGCGGACGCGGACGGAGTCGCGGGCATCAGCTACTCTAATATAAAATACTAAATTCTGCCAGCGGCTTCGCCCGCGTGAACGTCCAAAAGTATACCGAAGGAACATATTCCCGGGATGAAAAGTATCCTATGTGATATTCCTGACTATAATCTATCTCTGTGCCAAATTTCATTCAGATCCTTTCAGCCGTTCTGGCTTGATTGAGTAACAAATATACATCCATCCAAACTTTCGCATTTATAATATTAGTAAGTTACATGCTTTGACTGCCTTGATGATGAAGTTGTCGCAACCGCAACTGCTGAGCATGAAGTCTTGGGTTCGATTGCCGATTCGGGCAAAGTGTCATTGGGTTTTTCCATCTGGAATATCTCATTAGCGCCCTCGAGATTGGTTTTACGCCCGGTTGATGGCAACCTATGACGTGCGACTTAAACGTAACTTGTGAAATGTGCGTGCACCTACTATAGGTACATCCCTGAACAACTCCTAGGGGTAATCAGGCGTGATGATACGGTATAGTATGTAGGTACAGATTTAATAATAAGATAATGTTAAAATTAATAAATAGTAGAATTTGGATGGGTTATAAACTTTGGCTGGGTCGCTGTTACAAGAAGATTATTATTTTGTTATCTGAAACACGTTGCGCATCGGGAAAACCGTAAACTTTTTATCAAATACACGAGTGCAAAAGGAGATAATAAGTTCAAACGGATTAAATTTTATACAAATAATTTTTTATACAAAATCTGCTCAGTTTCTTCATAATTATCTGAGAGACATTAGCCGTGACTTACGGTTCTGTTTGACCCTATGCGTAGTTAGTTTGTATATTGCTAATGTTTATTCGGTTGTAAATGTGGGAGGGAGCTTTGGGCAACATAGTGTCCGCTAGTGCAGAACGACATTGAACGGACGAACATACAGGAAAGCCCATTCGTCGACTAGCGATGTTACTGTCCACTGGCATCTTGGAATGACGACGCAAGACAGTGCGGAGAATATATAGCTGTCTCACCGTTAGTACCTTGGCATCGGACTACAGCTGGGCTGTCGGGTAGTCTCTTTGACGGAAATACATCACTTTGAGTACAGCCCGTTGAGCTCGTTCCACCCTAAGCATCGCGTTTTTAAAAGTAACACCCCACACAGGAATGCAGTAACTTAGTATATACTCACACAGGGAACGATACACAAGAGAAGCCGTTTTAATGTCAGCCGAGTGTCTGAGCTTCTTAAACAAATACATAAGCTTACGAAGGCGGGAACACAGAGAATCTGTATTAGAGGTGTGATTTTTTTTTTTTTTGTCGACGGGGATAATCATCTTATGACAAATCCCGCTCTTGGGTGGAGCGGGAGATAGTGTCAGACTTGTACTGACTAAAAACCCCGCGCCGTTCCTTCTAGCCTTCATACCGGGGCTCTAGCTTCCTTTCGGATAACCCCGAACCCCGGTAATGTGTGACTAATATATTCGTAATAGGTACAGCTATCATAATACAAGCCACGTATATTCATATTAGGATATGCGAATATAGAATAATACGTTACCAGGTATTAGTCAAATCAGCGGTGGCGACCTCTCGCGTCCGGCCCTGGTTCAGGCTATGGTACGGAGCGAGAGGGCATGGGAAGCTGTCACCTCCTTCTGCGAAGCAGTAATGCTCGCAAAGGAGGAGGCAGAACGCGTGAGGGAGACGCAACGGAGACGCCCTCACGCCCCTAGCCACCGCAGGAGACGCCCTGGGCGTCGGGAATCGCAAGCCGATTCCCGGCCACCGTAGGTGCGGGCTTGCGGACGGCGAGTAATGGGTAGCTCGCCGTCTGATAAGGACCAGGCCCGAGTCGACTACGGCGCGTAGTGTTCCACGCGCGCCTCAAAGAGATGTCAGCACAACTGACGGGGTCCGCTAGGGCCGATGCCTGTCTGGGTCGCGGATAAATTTGAAAAAGAGTTACCGCGGCCCTGGCACAAGCAACTGAAGGAACACGGGTGGGTTTTAGTCAGTAAAAGTCTGACACGCCCTTCCGCTCCACCCAGAGCGGAAGAAGTCATTGGATGATTTCCCACCCAAAAAAAAAAAAAAAAAAAAAAAAAAAAAAAAAAAAAAAAAAAAAGGTATTAGTCAAATAATAGGGTCGCGTAATAGCGAGGCAACTGATGAAAAAATTCGAAAAATTCGATTCTGAAAATTTTCTGGCTGGAGTAACGCACAACAGCTAAACTCGGGTCTTATCTGCCTCATAGTTTTTATTTTTATAAACTTTGACCACACTTGGAATTCGTCCGATATCGTGGATATCTTGTGTTAACAGACATTTAAACCCTGAGTTTACAACCTTTTAAACTCACTAACACAAAAGACCGAACCGGAACAACTATCTGTGGTAGATCAGCCAAATATATGTTCCGTGCGGAAATCGAAACCGCGACACGCAGCGCAGCAGCCGATCGCTCAACCACTACGCCACTGCTGGCCATGGTCACGCTAAGCACAGGCGCACAAAAAAAATGAGCCGTGCAATTGACGCGGCAAACCTCTTCGTGGACGACGTAGGATGTTGATGATGCTACGTTGGCTTCGTACCAGTGGTCGGTGGATTTTGATGAGCAAAACTAAACCCACTTCTAAGATTAAAATGCGCATATTAATGGCTGAACCGATTTTCGTCAAACTTGGTTAAGTTTGGGCGCACGGTTGGCGCAGTGGTTGAGCGATTGACTGCTGCTCTGCGTGTCGCGGGTTCGATTCCCGCACGGAACAAATATTTGTATGACCTACAGATAGTCGTTCCGGCTCTGGGTGTTGTGTATGTGAGTTTATATGTTTGTAAACGCACCCACGATACAGGAAGAAATTCCTAGTGTTGGGCAACGTTATTTAAAAAATTAAAAAAATATCACTCATAACAAAGTCACCTTTCAAACAAAGAAAAAACTAAATCAAAATCGGCTCATACATTATGGAGCTACGATGCCACAGACACACAGATACACACGTCAAATATATAACACGATGGGTGTGAGTTTTCCGTCGGGCGAAAAACAGCCTGGACGAGATTTGATGGTCTATTGCATGCCATAGGATTACTCTCTTCTGAAACTTCTCTCTGTCTTGGGCTATTTTATTTAGGGCCACTTGCGCGTTCCTGGTTTATCTTATATAACCCGGTGTTGACAGCTAGCTCAGGGTTAATCAGATAAACCAAATTGGAGTTTGAGGTAAATCTAGAGTTAAACTTAAGGCGATATATACGCCCCAATGTTAACGCAGTACTGGCGGTGCGCCCGCGCGGAGCCAAAATATCAATATTGAACCTCCTTTTGAACAGTTTTGTTTGCAAAATATTATTTGATTTACATATGCTATTTCAGTTATGAAGAAATTCCAGCCATCAATTTTTCTGTGTAAAAATATTTTTAAACATCCATGTCGTTTTGGAGGAGTATCCAAAAGTTGCGAAAAATATAGTGTTGCAATTTTTTTTTAAGCAAAACTATTTGTTATACGAAAAAAACATGTTTAAAAAATAATGTACATAAAACAGTAATTTTTTTTTTTTTTTTTCAAACCTTTTAACCTAGCCGTTACTAAGGAGTATGCTTTAGAAAGTAACCGTTTTAAGGCAATAAAGCGGATTTAGGCCCTTAACATGTCCGCTACACTAATGTCAATGCTGCAACTCTTGAAAGCCACAGACAGCCACGACTAACAGAAAAGACAATACGCACAAAGGTACTTTTACAACTGTGATAGCCCTCGTTACCAAGCAAAACGGATTTAAATAACAAACATAAGCTGACACCTTTTTTAACCGACTTACCAAAAAGGAGGAGGTTCTTTGTTCGTCTTTATGTTCGTTTTTCATTGTGACAAATAATGAAACTTTATTAAAAAAATACTACCGACTTCTTTTTTTTATTCTATTGACTCGCGCTTAATGACCACTAACTCACCAAAATTAAATACTCTGACTTCCAAAAACAAAAAAAAAACAAAAAAATCTTTCCAAGAAAATAGTTACTAAAGACACCGACTTCCAAAATGAAAGTAATTTTCACTTTGTAGTGTTTTTATTTGGAAGTCGGTAGTATTTTTTTGTAAAAAAGTCTTTTTATTTTTCACTTTTTATTCCCATGATAGACAGAATTATATGTTTTAAATAAAATACAATATTTTATACTTAATAATATTAATAAAACAAACCTAATTTCTTAATGTCTTGCAATTGATTGTAAGTAGTATATTTATTATTTCCACACTTATTTTCTTATAATAATTAATTAATATGCTTCACCCTCCTCAATCTCGACAAATTCAGTTTCAGGCAACAATTACTTAAAACGAATGTTAGATCTGGATGTACTGAACGATACAACTACTACTAAAACTACTACACTAAACAAAATGTTTATATCGAAACTGTCAAACGATCAATTACCTATTACTGTTTACTCATTTATTTGTTTTTTATTCATAAATAAAACTGTTCGCTCCGTTATTTGCCACTAAGGTTTCATTGGTTCGGAGTCACCCAGTCGACACCGGCTATCGCTGAAAACCAGCGCTGTGGCTCAGTCCCGCACCCGAGTCCCAGCATTATGCTGAGCGATGACCGTTTTGCGTAGTTGTGGCACATACTTTGTTGTGATTGTATTTAAGATTTTTTGTTACTTTTATGGTATGCGTCATGCCTGGCGCAAATAAACAATTTTTCTTTCTTTCTTTACTAAAATGAGTAGTTCAGTAAAACAAAATATATTAGGCACTAGCTTCTACCCACGGCTTCGCCCACGTAAAAAGTTTTTTATCATGCAAGGGAACACACTACCGGGTCGAAAACTATTCTATGTCACTACCAGGGTCGCAAACTATTTCCATACTAAATTTCATCTAAATCGGTTCAGCGGTTTAACCGCGAAAAGGTAACAGACAGACAGAGTTAGTTTCGCATTAAATTCATGCATTTTCTTCGCTCGCAGTGAAGACAATATTTTTTTTTTATTATTAAAGGTATCTTGTGTTACTTCTAATACCTCCAAGAATATATGTACAAAGTTTCATGATGATCGGTTCAATAGATTTTGCGTGAAAGCGTAACAAACAAACTTACATTCACATTTATAATATTAGTAAGATAATATAAAGTACCTACATATAATATTAAAATTCGTAAGTATGGATATAGATTAATTAAAAAGCAACTTTACAATTATTAATTATCAGATTTTACTTCAACAACTACGGAAATAGTTGCGACAGGTTTTTACCAATTTGACTCTGCGGCTGGCCATCGGCGAGGCGAAGAAGCGAGCCAGGGAGGAGATGTTGGAGACTCTAGACGGGGATCCATGGGGGCGCCCTTATCGAGCGGTTCGAGGTAAACTTCGAGCCGCCGCGCCTCCACTTACGGAGAGTCTCCAACCCGAGCTGCTGGAGGAGGTAGTTGCAGCCCTCTTCCCGGCGAGAGCGGAGTATATCCCGCCACCGATGGCTTTGCCCACGGCCGCAGAGTCTACAGAGGAGGACGCCATCAGCGTCCCAGAGGTGACACAGGCAGAGATGGGGGCGGCCGTGATGCGGCTCCGGGCCAAAAATGTGGCTCCGGGGCCCGACGGGATCCACGGCCACGTGCTAGCCCTCGCTCTGAAGGAGCTAGAGCCCTGGCTGAGAGGACTCTTCACAGCGTGCCTTGAGCGGGGCCAGTTTCCAACTTTGTGGAAATCTGGTCGTCTGGTCCTGCTCAGGAAGGCGGGGCGCCCTGCGGACTCGCCGTCCGCGTACCGGCCTATAGTGCTGCTAGACGAGGTGGGTAAGCTGTTCGAGCGGATAATCGCTGCCCGCCTCGTCAGCCACTTGTACAATGAGGGGCCGGACCTGGACGAAAGCCAGTTTGGTTTTCGGCATGGGCGCTCCACCATCCACGCGATATCGCGGGTGAGAGTCCTGGCGGAGGAAGCGGTTTCCCGGGGTGGGGTGATGTTGGCGGTGTCCTTGGACATTTCCAACGCCTTCAACACCCTGCCCTGGAGTTGTGTTCGGGAGGCACTGCGGTATCATCGAGTGCCTTCCTACCTCCGCCGCATCGTCGGGGCTTATTTGGCGGAGAGGTGTGTCACCTACGTGGGACGTGATGGCGTCGAAAACCAGCACCGCATTTCGTGCGGTGTTCCACAGGGCTCGGTCTTGGGCCCACCCCTGTGGAACATCGGGTACGACTGGGTGCTGAGGGGCGAACTCCAACCGGGCGTAGACCTGACGTGTTACGCGGACGATACGCTGGTCACCGCCCGGGGGAGTTCGTACAGGGAGGCAGCGTTGCTGGCGACGGCTGCGGTCTCACAGGTGGTGAGCCGCATACGGCGCCTTGGCCTAGAGGTGGCCCTCAACAAGTCGGAGGCCATGGTCTTTCATGGCCCCCGGCGGGCGCCACCACCCGATGCCCACATCGTCGTCGGAGGGGCTCGAATCGCTGTCGAGTCAACCATGAAGTACCTGGGATTGGTGCTCGACAGCCGGTGGGAATTCGGCCCCCACTTCCGGCGGCTGGCGCCCAAGTTGTTGGGTGCGGCTGGGGCGCTGTCAACGCTGCTTCCTAATTTGGGGGGCCCGAGCTCTACCTGTAGGCGGCTCTACGTGGGGATCGTGCGATCGATGGCCCTGTATGGGGCCCCGATCTGGGCGGCTGACCTGACGGCCGGCAGCATCGCTGTTCTGCGAAAGCCGCAGAGAGCGATGGCCGTCAGAGTCATCAGGGGGTATCGCACGATCTCCTACGTGGCGGTTTGCGTACTGGCCGGATCCCCGCCCTGGGACCTGGAGGCGAAAGTACTCGCGTCACTGTATCGGTGGCGCGAGGAAGCGCGGGCGCGGGGCGAAGGGCCGATGCAGCGCCATATGGACTTGCGTCGGTCTCAACTCCGCGAGGTCCTAGTGGCGGAATGGCAGAACAGGCTTTCACGCCCTACCGCCGGCCTCGTCACCATCGAGGCGATCCGGCCAGTGCTCGAGCGCTGGCTCGGGATGAGGCACGGCTCCCTGTCGTTTCGGGTGACGCAGGTGCTCTCGGGGCATGGTTGCTTCGGGAAGTACCTGTGCCGCATAAACAGGGAGCCAGACGCCCGGTGTCACCACTGCGTCGACTGCCGGGAGGACACGGCGCGGCATACGCTGGCAGAGTGTGCCGCTTGGGAGGAGCCGCGCCGTGCCCTCATCTCAGAAGTAGGCAGTGACCTGTCGCTGCCGGCCGTAGTCGAGTCTATGGTCGGCAGCGAGGAGTCCTGGGACGCGGTGGTATCCTTCTGTGAAACAGTCGTCTCGCAGAAGGAGGCTGCGGAGAGGGAGAGGCAGATTTCATCCACTCACCCGATCCGCAGCAGACGAGCCGGGCGTCGGCGGAGGGCGGACAACGCCCTCTTCCGGCCCCCCTAAATGGGTCCAGGGGCGACGGACTCGGGGACGTCCGTCGCCCCCAACACATCAGGACCTGAGGTGGTGACGCGTAGTGTTCCACGCGCGCCCCTCTTAGACGATGCGGGGGGAGCCAAACACCTCACTCCCCCCCAAACCCGAGATCGAGGCCCGCAGAGGCGGGCCGGCACCAGCCGGGGGTTACGGAAGTATCGTATGTTCCCGCGACCCCCGGCGTAGGTGTGAGATGGAACACCGGGGTGGTTTTTGGTCAGTACGAGTCTGACAGACCCCTCCGCCTCCCCCAGGGCGGAGGACATCCAATGAGGATTTTCCAACTCGGAAAAAAAAAAAAAAAAAAAAAAAAGGTTTTTACCAATTTGCTAATAAATCGGCTAGGGTCAGATTTCTTTTTGCTGAGTAGTATCAGAAAGAAAGAAAATATATCTATTTGTGACTCGCACTAGAGGTACAGACCTCAAAAAAAATCAAGAAAGAACTGAGTGCGAGACCAAAAGGGCTCCTATTACAACATAAGCAGCATATTTAAAAAGCAATCGCGATATTTAAACGTCACGCTGGTATTCTGATAGGCCCACTGTTGTTGC
Source organism: Orthosia gracilis (assembly GCA_947562075.1). Lineage (NCBI taxonomy): Eukaryota > Metazoa > Arthropoda > Insecta > Lepidoptera > Noctuidae > Orthosia > Orthosia gracilis. The sequence goes on from OX387266.1 coordinate 56,448,390, forward strand.
GATGTACCCACTCACAGAACAAAGATTCAATAAAATGTATATAAAATAAAATAAACACAGAAAGGCTTGAATATAAATTATGTGTGTAAAGGTAGTGGAAATAGTCTTATTGTTATCTGCTTCCCCCTCGTTTTGGATTTGGGAACCATCACCGTTGTTTAGACCTGCTGGAAGCTCGCATCTTTCACCTCCATACTGTCCTATGCATTCACAGCCTGGCTCATCCGCCTGATTCAAGGAACAGGTTCCGTTGTTCAAGCAATAACCATGACACACGTTGACTTCACATCTTTCACCGGAATAGCCAGCATTACATCTGAAATAACATAACTGTGAGACAGGTAAATCATATTACAAACCGCGTGTCGGTCTCGAGCATCGAGGGTTCCGCCTATAGACATAATAAACAAGGAGATTTTTTTTTTTTTTTTTTTTTTCTAAGTGGCTTCTCACATTTCGGTCAAAGTGACCGGATACTGCTTAACCGGACTACCCTGTGGAGACTAAGCTATATTATAGCCTCCAGCCAGGCTTGCAAAAATTCTAAAACTAAGCGACTGCGCTGAGGGCTACCCCAGTTGGGGTCGGACCTCGGCTCAGGGCGTCGCTGGGGGGACAACACAACTAAGGCTGGATCTTAATAAAGTGATTCTACCATCCGTTCGGAAAAAGCCTACGTGGAGAAGAACGGACAAGAAAAACAAGGAGAATGCCCGGTAGACGAAAATATATCGGAAACCTGTGTCTCCAGTTTGCCCCTACCACACGGCAACTACTACACATGCAGTTCAGTAAAGGCAATAGATACGCAGTCGCGCACACACCCGCTTTTCTTAAATCAGAACGTACTACACAATAAATTATAAACCTTATCCCTTCAAGCACAGCGTGTATATAATACCAATCACCGTACAAATTACGCACACAAAAACATCCGTCGCTATCGTTGTGCTATGCAAAAGCAATTTATTTTACATACACGCTAGTGATTGACTAAATCGGAAACTTATCGATTCAACCATTTATTATTGTACTTTTTTTTTTTGTTTACTTGAAAATAAATAAAAAAACGGTTTGTCCAGAAAATTTTATAGTTAAAACAAATATTATTATATTTTTAGCTGCAAAAATATAAATTATTAAGTAAATGAAAAAGTTCAAACAATCAAAAGCCGGTTACTTTGGTTTAGGCTTTCATAGCGTAATGTTTAATTTATTTTTAATGTAACAAATTTTAATTGTTTTGTGCTGCTATTATTGTTATTATGTTATGAGTCTGTTTTACTCGAAATAAATAAATTGAATTGAATTGAAACAGGAGGTATTGTTGAACCCTGCTAGTGCTATGGTGTTTAATCACTGACCTGTAAAGTCCTCCACTTTACAAGTCAGTGATTAAACACCATATTGTGCAGCACTTGACACTGATATTATTGGGGTTGCATTTTTTGTCAAAAAGTTGGTTACGCATTTCTCTACTACGCTGTAAAATAATCAAAATAAGTAATACACATTATTTCGCATCGATTTTCCAACCGGGTGAAAACGGTTGACAAATTGAAAATAAAATATAATAACAATATTTAATTCGTCATCGACATTGTTATCGATAGCCTACGTTAGTGGATCTGCACAAGCACATCACTAACTCGTCGCAAGGAGCAGCGGCCGTACTACGCGATGCATCCGCTCAATGATGTATCGTTTTGTGATTTTTACATTGCTTGTCCAGTCACTTCGCGACAAACTTAGGTAATGGTTAGGAAACAATGTATTTAATGCAAAAATAGTACAGTCGCTGTGATATTTCAATACAAAAATAACATAGTAGAAGCAAGAAATATTTTACGATTTGTTGTTTTTCATGATTTTAAAGACAAATATAGTGAAATACTTGTACTCACTTATTGTAAGTGATTCTATGATTTACAAAGTTTTGGTTTAGGCTTCGCTTTTTACAAGAAACCACTGAACAACACGGCATTCTTGTAATTTTTCACGATGACGGTCGAAAGCGCACTGTTTAGCGGAGACCGGCCATTTGCCTGTGACATGCTCAGTCAGACCACGTCGCGCGGACACCGACACGCCCCCTTGCCACTTCTCCTGTATTTTATATTTCTATGGTTCCGCCCAAACTTACAGAACTTAACTCTGTCGTTGGCAATCTGTTGTCACCGTACGCACACGTCAAGTTCGTTCGGGTTCAGAAATAGGTCGCGGACAATTTCGCCATATTTTTTTTATGAAAATTTACGGTTTTCGGTATTTTCCCTGTGCTATTAGACATTGCTTCTTCCTCTTAAAATTTTATGATTCAAGGTCAACGGGAAGTAGGTTTATAGGTTTTGATTCCCTTACGAGTGTCAAAATATTCGGCATAAACGGCCGTATCTTTTGATTAGTCAGAAATATAAGGATTTCTTTTTCCTTCTGAAGTAAAGAATCCTAAAAATAAAACCAAAAATATGAATAGAGTAATATGTTTTACCTGCATTTAGGAAGGCCCTCTTCAGTGATACTACAGTTACCTTGGAAACAATAGCTGTTCTCACAGACATATACGTCACATCTCTCCCCGGTATACCCAGGTGTGCATTTGCAAAAAGATTCTCTACTGACTCTAATGCCATGAACACAAAACGGACCTTCATATTATTCTCTAGCAATTTTAAATGAGTCTTTGGTCTCATTAGAAATAAATACGTGTTCGCATTTTTTAATTCCCTGAAATTGATCTTTCATTTTGTAGTTGGCAGCTATACCGACAAAGCTTCCAGTATTAATTTTAAAGAGGTTGTCGGGATTAGAATCTAGAACAGGCTTTGGAAACCCATATATTTTTTTCAGACCGCAGGATGAGCACCTGCCCACCGCCATGAGGTAGTCTTTTGAAACGGTAAGTGAATTTGGTTGATCAAACGGAACAATATCACCGGGATAAGATATAAATTCAATTAATGATTCTCTGAATTTCCCACTCAAATCTGCACTATATAAATGACTTTTTAAACTAGTCTCAGGCATTCTAAAGAAGATTTTCTGTCCCCTTTGGTCAATAGCCAGGCTATGAAAGTCCAAATTGAATGCAGCATTAATAACCACTTTCCTTTTTGAGCCATCAAATCGAGCTCTTTCTATTGTGGGCCTCGTAAGGTTTGTATTGATCCAGTAAATATACCTGAAAATTGAAATATTTATCAAGACTTAATATTAAAAGAAGAAAGAAAACATCGTGTGGAAATCTGATCTTGTCATCACTACATATTATTAAAAAAAAAACAGAAAATCAAAAATCCCGACTGCATACGAAGCGAACCATAAAAAACTTTTAACAAAAATCAAACGACAAAGACTTCCAAAACAAAACACTACAAAGCGAAAAATAAATTTCTTTTCCAAAGTCGGTGTCTTTTATAACCATTGTTTTCCGTTATTACTTTATTAGACACCGACTTCGGAAAAGAAAAATATTTTTCGCTGTGTAGTGTTTTGTTTTGGAATTCGTTTTGATTTTTTGTTAAAAAGTTTTTTATTTTCCTCTTTTTAGTTTTGGTAGGTACCTCCAATTAACATGAAAATTATTTATAGCCAAAGTAAATCTCATGACGATTCCAATAAGCCCATACACGACTAGGATACATTGTTTTATTTCGGAGTACCAGTGGCCATTGTGGTCTTCTTCATCAGTTCCACTTCACCAAATGATACTTTCCGAGTGCAAATGATTGCATTATTGATGAAAATACCAAAATCGCTATATGTATGCGTATAATATTTGAGGAGTTCAGATCCTGGTTTCCATATCATGGTACCACCCTTGGGATATCTACATTCCAAAAAAAAAACATCAAAATCTGTTCATAAACGATGAAGTTATCAGCGAACACACATAAAAAGAAAATATAAACATATGGTCGAATTGAGAAACCTCCTCATTTTTGGGTGGTAAGTGGTTAAGAAGACATAAAAAAATAAAATCATGCTGTGCAGTCGGAGGATACATCTGGTTTTGGTCAGTCAGCTCGCGAATAAGTATCCTTCAACTGCACAGCATGTTTTTTTCTTGTTTACGTCTTTTTAGTTCACTTCTTATGCAGTCGGGATTTTAGATTTTTTAAATTAACTTTTTTTATTTATAACTTTTTAGTTATTTTTTTTTTAGAATTAGTCACATATAAGTGTTTTATAGTTTTGAAATCACTACCTACTTAAAACCTTTTATTTTGATACGACACACGATGGCACTGGAAGAAAAAAAAATTGGAAACCCCCACAAATGGCGCCCAAAATCCGGCATTTTCTATTTTCCAATTTTAATGTAGCTAGTAACACTCGCAAGTTTAAGACGAATCGATTGATGTAAGAATAATCTAAGTCGGCCAAGGCATTTGGTCTCTAGAACGCCATAAAACATACATAGATACATAGACTAATAAACACATTACCCTCCTTCGGAAGTCGGGTATAAACAAAGTACCCCGCCGCGTCTGTTTGCGATAAACTTAAAAACTACTGAATGGATTTTCATGCGGTTGTCACCAATAGACAGAGTGATTCATGAGGAAGGTTTAGGTGTATAGTTTGTGTAAATTGGTCGAAATATGACAATATTTATTGAAAACTAGCACTTCGCCCGCGACTTCGTTCACGTGATTTCGTTTATCTTTTGAATGACTCTTATGTGCAATTAGTGAAGGCCACCAAAAATAAGCTATAATTAAATCTATAAAAATGGGGTATCGTAGATATACAGGGCTTATTGGTTTAGGACGATTCGTTATTTTGACTTAAATAAGAATAAATTTTAGGTTACTGCCACAAAGTAAAATCCTCCCCTAAAAACTTAGTAACCCCATTTTGCCCCGTTGAAGCTAGACTTATGAACCACCCAAATATGATATTCACTCTTTTCTTCTCTTTCTATTTTTCGTAGTTCGTTCTTAGCAAGATTCCGCAGTAAGATTCCTCAAAAAAACTTTAACACCCCTTAACCCTATCTGACGGGTAGTTTTAAAAACGTTTTATGTAAATTTCAATTATTTACTTTATCCCAAGGTATAATTTTTTTCTTACAAAGAAATTCTGCCCCTTTTCACCCTCTTTCCAGGTCTTTCAGATTTAATTTTCAAAAATTCCTGCTTAGTGCTCGCCTAGAACCCTACGTCAAAATCAAAAACCTGTCCAAAGTAAGATTCTTAGCTTAACCCCAAGCTTTTCTAAAAACTTATAATGACCACCTTTATTGTTTACATTGGTTGATACTTATGTCAAGCTTCAAGTTTTTTATCCCAACAAATATGATTCTCCAAAAAAACTTTGACACCCCCTATATCGCTTTTTAGGGACAGATTCGAAAAACTAATAATGACAACCTTTAATGTTTGTTTAGGTTGTTATTTATGTCAACTTTCAAATATATTAACCCAAGAAATAAGATTCTTCAAAACATTTTTATACCCCCTAAATCGTCTTCTGGGGGCTGTTTCAAAAGACTAATAATGATTACCTTCATTGTTTATTGAAGTTGGTATTTATGTCAAATTTCATGTATATTAACCCAAGGAATAAGATTTTTCAAAAAAAAATATCAACCCCTAGATAATATTTTGGGGGTAGTTTTGAAAAACTAATAATGAGAACCTTTATTATTTATTTAGGTTGGTATTTATGTCAATTTTCAAGTTTATTGACCCAATAAATCAGATTCTTACATACAAACTTCAACACGCCCTAAATCAGCATTTGGGGGTAGTTTTAAAAATCTTATAATGACAACCTTTATGATTTACTTAGATTACTATTTGTACCAAATATCAAAAATTTAGCCGAAGTAATTAGATTTTTCATACAAACTTCCAACCCCATTTTTACCCCCTTAGGGGTAGAATTTCCAAAAAAACCTTTCTTATCGGATGCCTACGTCATAGAAAGAACACACCCTCTAAGTTTCAGGTCTCCGCTGCGATCAGCCTAAACCGCTGATCGCAGCGGTTTAGGCTGTGCGTTGATCCGTCAGTCAGTCATTCAGGACAAAGCATTTTATATGTATAGATGACGTAAAAGGGTACCGTGCGAAGTGGGGGCGGTTTGCTATTACTTAATATAGGTATTTCAGAAATCTGTGTCTTGAACAAGCGTGGTGATCAAACCTCTCTGTATTGACCTGCATCTGCAGTGGGCCATTTATAGCCTAGTATCAACTTTACTAATATTATAAAGCTGAAGAGTTTGTTTGTTTGATCCCGCTAATCTCAGGAACTACTGGTTGGAATTGAAAAAATATTTTTGTGGATAGTCCATTTATCGAGGAAGGTTATAGGCTATACAGGGTGTCCCAGAAATCGACGTCAAGCCGTAAATGGGTGATAGACCAAGTTATAACAGTTCTCAGAAAAATACGAAAAAAAATCTATCTCATGTTTTTAAAAAATTATGTTCACTTTAAAAATTTACTAAAAAAATCAATCCCTGTAATGGTTCTTTAACTCCAATTGCTACAAATCCCATAATTTATCAATTTTTTTTATTATTATGTAATCTTGAATAATGCTTGTGTAGATTTTTGCCTAAAATTTAAAGCCAACTCCTCCTACTTAGAAGAAAATTAAACTTTTTCAAAACCAAATTATTCAAATTTACTGTTTCGCCCAACTTTAACTGACTGTACTGAAAAAAAAATGTACTACGCTAGTTTGGCAAGTAACATGAAAAATTGGCGCATTTAATGAGGATTCAAAAATGGTGTAACACTTGCTAGATTACGTTTTCAATAATTGGTCAAATTTTTTTTTGTAAATAGCCTCGGTTTTTACACAAAATGTCCATACTTCCTTAAAATGACTTTAGCTTACCTAAAGCTTTGCTAAACTCCGTTTCTAGTTCGATAGAGACGTTACGTAATTTAAGAGCAGTTATGATAGTGACTCAACCTTTTTACTTTAAGTCAGGACCAGTTTTCTCATCTTAGAAAAAAAAAACAAATTATCAGATTTAATTTTTTTTTATTACAATAAATGTTCAAACTGCCTTCCTTCGACGGCAATGCAAGCACGACATCTTCTTAAAAAAGATCTGGTTATTTTCCGGGCAAATCTTCCCCTATTTACAAAGACAACGGCTTCCGTTATTCTTTCCCGCAGCTCGAAATGCTCGAAATGCAGCTAAAATGACTCTCTCCGTCTCTATCGAACTAGAAATGGAGTTTAGCAAAGCTTTAGGTAAGCTAAAGTCATTTTAAGGAAGTATGGACATTTTGTGTAAAAACCGAGGCTATTTATAAAAAAAAAAATTGACCAATTATTGAAAACGTAATCTAGCAAGTGTTACACCATTTTTGAATCCTTATTAAATGCGCCAATTTTTCATGTTACTAGCCAAACTAGCGTAGTACCTACATTTTTTTTTCAGTACAGTCAGTTAAAGTTGGGCGAAATAGTAAATTTGAATAATTTGGTTTTGAAAAAGTTTAATTTTCTTCCAAGTAGGAGGAGTTGGCTTTGAATTTTAGGCAAAAATCTACACAAGCATTATTCAAGATTACATAATAATAAAAAAATTAGATAAATTATGGGATTTGTAGCAATTGGAGTTAAAGAACCATTACAGGGATTGATTTTTTTAGTAAATTTTTAAAGTGAACATAATTTTTTAAAAACATGAGATAGATTTTTTTTCGTATTTTTCTGAGAACTGTTATAACTTGGTCTATCACCCATTTACGGCATTTACCCAGATGACGTCGATTTCTGGGACACCCTGTATAACATCACGCTTCGACCAATAGGAGCGGAGCACAAATGAAAAGTATTGCAAAAACGGGCAAAATTATTCCTTTTTGAGAGCTACCGTTGCGTGCGCTGCGTAAGCGGTTAAAGTTTCGCAATAATCATGTATGTAATGTAGGTAGGGTTGGGAAGGTAGGGTAAATCGGTAGGTAGGTAGCCCGTTGACGGGAGCGAAGCCGCGTGGGACAGCTAGTTATTCATATATAAATAATCATATTACGGAAACCTACCCTCCACAGCTGTCCACCGCAATATCAGTGGGAATTCCGACATCCATCTTTATTAAAAGATTACCAAAAACATTGTTCTTTGATCCAGATTTAAATGAAAACGAATTAATGCTTCTCTCTTTAGTATCTGTGAAGAACAGTAACTCTGTAACAGGGTCGAACGCCAGACCCTGGATGTTCCTTCCGTTCCTCTCTATGTAACATTTATATTCCACGAAAGATATGCTGTAACCACATATGGCGTCGTTGTCACTCTGTTTGTCGACGTACAGCAGCGTATTGTGAACCTCATCGTAAGTTAATGCAGTGAGATTCTGAGAGTTAAAATGAACGGTGTCTGTTTTGATTCTGTCATTATTGTAAAACTCTAGTCGGTCTCCTGCTGTTATGGCGAAGTCTGAAACAAAATAATCATTTTAAGCTTATTTGATTGAAAAATATTAAATACAAATAGGGAAAGTATGCGTTACAATGGTGCAAAACCGCCATCTCTCAGCTTAAGGATGCCCTAATCGATAATTCTTCCATACAAACGTAGTCTGGCGATTAATCCACTGTTTGATGATGTAGGTTAAAAACAAAAAAATCAAATTCAGTCTTTATCTAACCCTGTATGGAAAAAAAAAGTAAACAATATATATTTGTAAGTTATGAGCGTCGAAAGTTCCACATTTCAATACTAATCCTAACGCATGTTTGGGCGCAAATAAATTTCATAAGAAGAAGGAAAATTGCAAAACAATCACCATACAGGGATAGATTAGTAGTTCCACAATGCAAATAATTTTATTTTGAACAGTTACATTTAGTCGTTTTATTTTCATATTCCCAAAGGCCTTTTTATAAAATTTCGCGCGCTCTTTTCGTTCTAAATCATCATCCATTTTGCTACAAATATGCAAAACTGTGTATTCATAGGCGACCCAGCTTCTTACTACTCATCACAGCATCTATCTCTTTCGCACGTTTTGTCGGATGGGATAGCATATATTTTAACCCCACGTACAAAATAGTTCGTGCCGTCAAATAGAGCAACTTTAATGATGGGATTCGCATGCGAGATATAGCGCTGGGTTTTCAGCGATAATCGGTGCCTTCATGCATATTTGGGCGCACGGTTGGCGCAGTGGTTGAGCGATTGACTGCTGCGCTGCGTGTCGCGGGTTCGATTCCCGCACGAAACAAATATTTGTATGAACTACAGATAGTTGTTCCGGCTCTGAGTGTTGTGTATGTGAGTTTATATGTTTGTAAACGCAGCCACGATACAGGAAGAAATTCCTAGTGAACCAAGGTTTTTTTTTTAAAAAAAAGTTCTTCGTCAAACGTGCAACCTGGGATAGTCCTATCGTTAATATAACGAGAATAAAAATTAAATAAAATAATTTTTTAATTTCGTTTCATGATTTTTAAACTAAATATAGATATACCTTGAACGATAATCTATCGAAACAATTATGATACGATATCTTGCGAAAAGAACCCCGATTTAAAGAGTAAAATGCGCATAATTTCCGAACGGCTAAACCGATTTCCACCAAGCATCCAACAACGCTCTCGAGAAAGTCACATTTCAAACAAAAAAAAATATATCTAAATCGGTTGACCAGTTCAGGAGCTATGATGCTACAGACAGATACACACGTGAAACTTATAACACCTTCTTTTTTTGTCGGGGGTTAAACATGCAAGCTATTCGTACTTACCCCAGGTGTGCCCCAGCCCGACGAGCAGTGCTAACAACAGGACACACCGCGCTCTTAACATTTTTCTTCAGAAATATGTACAAAGTTGATTCCACAGAAGAAGATACGTCCACCACAGAATATGTAATAGTACCTACTGGTCTTATGAAACAAAAAAAGATTTTTGGTGGTGATAAGAGACTCCTTGCGTAATAGGTGATTGCATCATCCAGATAACTTGGTGACCCATGGTAGATACGGGTATCGTAGAAAAATCGTAAAGCCTGACCTTTTTAATACCTAAGTGGAACCGTGCAGTAATTAAAAATATTTTCTTGTTTTTTATTATAGTTTGACTCGCGCTTGACCACTATATCACCTGATGGTAAGCGATGATGTGGTCGACGGTGAAGCACGCTAGCCTAGAAGTAACCTATTCACTATTGACTTGAAGACCCCGAGGTTGTAGCTATCGGGGAACACTCAATCCGGCAGGGAATTCCACTCCTTAGCTGTACGCATAATGAAAGTATTTCTAAAATGTTTAGCGCGGTTTTTAAAACAAGCTTTTAATGGACAGCCAGGGTAGAACAACCTGCCCCTGAGCGGCTGATTTTAGTCGCCAAGATAGAGCGAGACTTGTCTCTCCAGCAGTAATGAGGGATATGCTAGGAGAGACAGAACACTGTACGAAAATGGCATCCTTCTGTGTGACCGTGATGGCCAAGAAGGGTGACGCCGAGCGGGATCGTGAGAGGACTGATCCCGCTAGGAAAATAAGGTGTCCGGGACGCCACGCCTCGAAGACTAAAACATCAAAACCCCACCTGCATCATAAGCAGGTGGGACTTCGGGGTCACGGGCGTCTAGTGTGGGGATTCTGTGCGCCTACCAAATGACTCCAGGGAATGCGGTGGCACAGTGATCACGTGCTGCCATACACTGCGAGGCTATGGGAAGTCGCGTTTTCATTCTCCCCAGGGATGTGCCGTAACAGGCATTGCACAGAAGGGGTTGAGTAGTCTTAGAGATGAAAATCTCTCAATACCTGGTATTTTCTCCAAAACACGCCTTATGGAAATTTCTCCACGACAATCCCTACTCTCGCACGTTTTGGTGCAGAAAAAGTAAGTAACGTCTGGGGGCCCTGGGATTTTAGACCACACCGATTCACACATAAATATCAGTAGTCACAGTTCCGCCACAATATGGCCACCGTGATTATTTCATACATTTTCTAATTTCATTTTTATTTCATACATTTTCTAATTTCATTATTATTTCATAGAAAAGCGTCCATAACTGCCAATTTCAGTGGCGACACAGTGCTGTCAGTGACAGTGCCGGCGCTGGCAATCGGTAACGGGTGGCGCAGTGGTCGAGCTATTGACTACGCTGCGTGTCGCGGGTTCGGTTCCCGCACGGAACAAAAATTTGTATCGCCTACACCCACAAATATATTACTATATATATACAGGAGAAATTTCTGGTGTGTGAAACGTTACAAAAAAACGTTAAAAAAAACTCGGGCGTAATTGGCAACGGCTTATGAATAAGCCCAAACACGACTAGGATCCATTGTTTTATTTAGGAGTTCCAATCCTTTAGGTTCAAAACGAACACTTCCCAAAAGGTTCACTCTCCCAAAACGTCCACTTCCCAAAATGGTAATTCCCTAAATGTCTAATGCCCATTACGTCCCCTTTCCCAAAACGACCACAAATTTACAATGCCCAAAAAGTCCACTTCTCATAACGTCAACTCTCAAAACGTCCACTTCCCAAATAGGTTTATTTTTTATCAAAGTGTTACTGGTTCCTTCATGGTTAACTGCAACAGTTACAAACTCTTTTGGAGGTGACTGTGACATCCCCGTCATTGTCATTAAAATATTTATTTGCTTCATAAAATTTACAATTTATGAATTAAATTATTTTCTAAAATCTTAATTACATAGTCAATGTTTAACCGGAAACCTATTTTAAATTCAAGATATTTGTATATGCAAGTTAAAATTGTTAATATTTGTATAAAGTGGATAGTTACAAAACAAATTATAATGTTTGGTTTTATGCTAAAAAAATAGTGTTGAACGTTCTTTTGATCATTGTAAGGTGCGTGTAAAAAATCTAATTGCTTTAAAAATGGACTTAACAATAATTAAAACCCAAAAGGGTAACGACTGTCTGTTGTTGGATGTGCCTACCTTCCGACTTCATTATCTAATCAGATCGATTTCTTCTTCGTCTAAAGCAATGGCCATCATTGCTTTCCATGTTATTGAGCAGAACCATAGCAACAATCACAATTACCTAGATACGTCGCATACGTTTTGTCCGAAGATCCTTAGAGAACTGAGTACTGACAGTGTGAATTGAAGCACTGTCGCATTAAGTACGCACTGATACGGAACTGTGCGTAAAATTTGCTGGAACTCAGTTGTGTAGCCATGTAACCAAGGGCCCAGCGGCAAAAATGCAATTCGGCCCCTATTTAAATTGAACTCAATACATTAAATGTGCAAAATTCTTCATCATCAGCTCCTTATCGCTCCCTGCGGGGCATAATAAAGCAAAGCATCTTGCTACATGTATAATGCAGCAGTTATTCATGGAGGCCGAGGGGCCCCCGAGGCACCACCCCACTTAGCCCTACGGTAGCTACGCCACTGCTGGAACTGTGGTTTCACCGATATTTTGTGTGAATCGACCTCACGTCGCGTCCCGCCGCAACTTGCGGTGAGTTGATCAGCAGAATCAACTTATTTGAAATCAAGGTATAAAAAATAGTCAATAAAAACCATCAATGTTATAAATTGTTTATTCTTACTCGAAACCATTCCTTCAAAAGTCCCATAAAAAATTTACTATGTACCCAATTTCAATACATAATATTAATTACTGACTTAAACTAAGGTTTACTTGTATTTGAATTTGAGCATTTATTTTTAAACATAATCATAAACGGTGGTATTACTGAACCAGCTTTAAAAGTCGATATATCTAGAATGAAGATGAACATTGAGATGACGGCACATATGTGTGAAAAGAACAACAAAGCATGTTCTGCGCCTGCGCCGAATCCAAATAAATTGCGATAAGAGCAGGAAGGTGATGATACTTAAACTGAATCCGGCTTGAGATGATATTCTGAGAGCAGTCCTTTCACTGCAACTCTACTCGAATCAGTAATTCACTGCATTAAATTAACAGGCGCTTCTATCACTCGTAAATTAAGCAAAACATTTATCAAAAGTCATGTAACTTCTTCTGCTTCGTAGCGTGTCGATGACAAACTGACTCATTTTAAGTTAAATGCCCAGTATGAAGCCACGGCATCGCCCTCATAAGGTCCTCACGTGTACAGACAACTGGTCATATGGTACCAGATGAAAGGTGGCCAGTTGGGACATGGTCTGCGGAGAGACGCCTGCAGATTGAACTCATTCATTTCTTATCATCAATACTCTCCATACGTTTGTTTCTAACCTTGTCACGAAAAAACTAATGATTCAATTTAGATGAAATTTGGTTTGGAGATAGTTTGAGACTCTGGGAAGGACATAGGATAGTAGTTTGCGCCCTTGGGATGAAAAAACACTTAAACGGGCAGAAGCTAGTAATATATAGTATAAATGCGAAAGTAAGACTATGTCTGTTTGTTTGTTAACTTTCACGTCTTAAAGGCTGAACAGATTTGGATGAAACTTGGCACATCACACGGGTAGACCATGTTCTTGATAAGAACATAGGATAATTTTAAGACACTTTTTTTTTAGATCTCGTCTCAGGGGAAAACACCACAGGCATGGGTCAGAGGTGTGGTGTAACTCTTCTTTAAGACGGTTGGCAACGCCCCTAGATCACATACACACGCAGCGGCAGGTTATACAGAATACCGAAGAGTATAACATGCCTCTCTGCTTAGCGTTTGTGGACTATGAGAAAGCCTTTGATTCGAATTCGATCGAGCCTTGGGCTGCACTTCAGTCTGTCCAACACCAACAGTATCAGATTCATTATCGGTACAGGTACTGAAGTGTTTTTACGAAATGCCAATATGTCCGTCCGATTTCAATACCTGGTCTTGAAACCTATCCTTTTGCAGCGGGGTTTGAGACAGGGCGATATCTCTCTGAAACTGATGACACTAGAGGAGGTCTTCAAGGTTCTGGACTAGAGAGGACTAGTCATTAACGTCAATGGCGAATAAGTCACTCACCAATGCGTAGTCATGGTTGAGACTATGGAGGACCTCAGTGCAATGCCTCATATCATACCTCAGTAGAGCTGCCGAAAGATTGGTTCTTGAAATCAACATGGTCAAAACAAAAGTCATGTTAAATGCCCATGTAACACCCTCTCCTACTAAGATCGGAGACCCTACACACGAGGTTCAGGTAGAGGAGGGACAGGTACAGACAGGACAAGCAGGTAGGTCTTACTTCGAGAAAAAGGTAAACTGCCGAATCCGCGTTGTTTGGGCAGCTTTCGGAAAGTTGCGTGCTACCTTCTCGTCTAACTTACCACAGTGTCTCAGGATGAAAATCTGTGACCAGTGTGTTGCCAGTTATGACTTAGAGACCTAAGACGGTGGTTGCTCACAATGGGCCTCATCAGAGGCTTAATGTCGTAATCGCATCAGAAATGAGGATTAACGTACGAAGACCAAAGTTACCGACATAGCCCGTAGAATTGCCAAATTAAGTGGCAGTGGGCACAGCACATTGCTCGCAGATCGGATGATGGATTGGGACGAAAAGTTCTGGAGTAGCGACCGCGTACCGGAAGACGCTGCGATGGAGGGCCTCCCACAAGGTGGACCGATGACATCGACGTAGACGTAGGCAGAAGCTAGTACTCCTAATAAGGCCGTAGGGCTTGTGTCTGGCAGGATTCTGAAAGTTTCCAAGCTGAGTTGTAATTGCAGATCGGATAGTAAACGTTGTTAACGCGATGTGGGATTCAAGTGGCATCAAACGCCTTGTTTAATTCGTATGTATCGGCATAGATCTTGCCAAAGGTTCGGCATTCTTGCCCAAATTCAAATACCAGTCATAATTTAACAAAAATTTTGCGTTTTCATTTCTTTGTTCCCGTACAGATGTTAGATCGTTGAGAGGCGCGTCCCAAATGACCCTGTTTATCTGGAGGGTTCTCCAGTTGGATCCAGGTTGCGACGGGATCAGCACAGTTTCTCTGACACAAAACCAGCAGCCGAATTGCGCAAGTGAATTCGGCAAGGCGAAGGGTTTGACCGCTATCAAATCGACCAATCACATGAGACATAATGACGCGATGTGGATTTCCGTCTGTGTGATTGATCGATTGATAGCGATCAAACCATTTGCATTGCCGTATTCACTTACGCAATCAGGCTGCTGGAGTATTCAAGTCTGGTTCTGTGAAAAAAAAAAACATTTTTAAATCATATTTCGTAATAGGGGTGCATAAAAAATATTGGTCCGCCATCTTTAAAAGTCCGCCATACTGGACTTATATTGAAATCACTCAACTTAATCCTTTTACCAAATTTCTCTTTTAAAACACATCCTTAATCCAAACCAAACACGTTTCCTTTCAGCTGAATATCGATAGAGATCAGATCAACAGAAATATTTTATTTTGACCTTTTCGTAAATCTGTGTAATATTTTCCCTACAAATTAATAACAAAATGTTATCTGGCTGTACATAATTTATTACTACACATGCGTAGCCGGGGAGGTTCGCTAGTTTAAAATAAACAAGCATAAAATTTTGCCACGGCAGCGAGAAAAAAAGGTACATACAAGCAGTGGTGTCTCATCCCATACAAAGAAACCGTGCTGACGTACTGTACTGCTTATACTGATTATTTTTCGTACATCGGTCGCGTTCGGTTCCGTTCCACGGTTATAGATGGTGATCTATCTATCGCCGTGAAACGGAACCGAACACAATCCATTTACAAAAAATAATCGGTGTAATCAGACGAAAAAGGCTAGTTACGTTGGCACGGTTTCTTTGTTGAGGCATCTGTATATACAAGACATTCATAAACTCTCGCCATCTTCCCATGGGAGTAGGCAGGAACTACAAAACGCCACCTGCTACGATCATTACACACTCCTATTGCTTAATTAACATTCAAACAGCGTTCGTTCAAGCTAGTAGGTACGTCTTCTTAGTCGTTACGCTCTTGACAGAGCGGTCGTGGTCGTCATAAAGTATTGGTATCTAGTATATGCGGCAGATGTAATGCGTCTCACAATGTCTCGCCACCTTTTCCGATAAGAAGTCATCCGGGTACATTCGTGCACGGGACCGCCCACAGCAGACTTGATCTGGTCGGTCCAACGTATGGGTGACCTACCACGCGGTCTAGTGGCTTCCACTTTTCCTTGGACGACTAACCGATCAAAATAAAGAGAGTTGACGTCAGAGAGACAATTATCACACACACACAACAATTATTTTATTTTATACAAGCTTCTGCCCGCGGCTTCGCCCGCGTGATAAGTGTTTTATCATGCCAAGGGAATACAAATATATCCTATGTCCTTTCCAGGGTCTCAAACTATCTCCATGCCAAATGTCATCTAAATCGGTTCAGTAGATCCAGAGATTACCCCCTCACAAACTCACAAACTTTACCTCTTTATAATATTAGTATTGATTTTAGCAGTACGTAATATTTAAAGTTCGTACTTCTTTCGGTTGGAGCATCAACGCCAGTTATGATCCGACTGGGTGCTTTTTGCAAGTTTTTTTCTGTCTTTTTGGCCGGCGCTCGAGGCAAATGTAGGGGACCTCCACACTCCTCGCAAATACCAGCGCCGACACCTAACAGACATAATAACCTAAGATTAAGTACTTGTCAAATTACAAAAGGTTATTTAAAGGTGCCTCCAATACTGTAATGCTATTCTCTAAGGATACAGCCTTGAGCGCAGCGCTGTGCCAGCGACGAAACTAGAACAAAACTATAGACCGACCGCTTAACTGAGACCATTCTGAATTTGCTGCGCGGTACGGAATTATTAAAACGGAATTATAGATTTATTTATTTATTAAAAACTTCATGCAACATAAAAGTACAAAAGCGGACTTAGTATCGCCGCGGGTGTAATAACCTGTCAGTCGATAGTTCGCTGATGGGTGTTAACGTCTCTCTTGCTACCTTAGGGACGGTCTCAGTTAAGCGGTCGCTGGCCCAGCGCTGCGCTCAAGGCTGTATCCTTAGAGAATAGCACTACTGGACAAGTTATCAAAGAGTAGATTGAGCACGTCGTGAGGACAGCTCTGGGCCTACCTGAAGGCAAGTTGGCCGAGGACGACCTCCCGCCATTGACATGGCAGACCAGTATGAGTTTCTCAAAAAAAACTTTTTTTACAAAAAATTACTACCGACTTCCAACTAAAAACACTAAGTTGGTAAGACAAAAAAGAAACATCCATACAGCCGAACATAGAACCTCATATTTTTTGGAAATTCGGTTAAAAACATGACAACAGTCTTGGGGGTGGGTGGTGTTGGGTGACCATCTTAACATACTGAGTTGCCTCCGTGCCTCGGCAAGCACGTTAAGTATTCTTCTACTTCTTTACGTGTCGTTTGTACTTAAATTTCGTCCGACCAGAGTGTTGCTACCTGGACATGGACTGCTCTGTCGTTGGCCTCGTTCAAGTCGTGGAACGTGCAGGTGGTTGTGCATTGTTTGAATTTTATTTGAGATTTAAAAAAAATAGAGTATAAGTTTTCATAAGACTAACCCTGCTTATGATGCAAATATTCGTTCCCATCGTTGTCCAAATTACTGGTCTCGAAGATTGGGCGACGCACCCGGCTGCGATCAGACCCAACCGAACGCTTTGAGTCCCCTCGCCGATGACCTCCCCGTCTCCGTCGCCCTCCCTCCACGGGCATTTTATACGCGGCACTTGCCGCTGTGAAGATTCCCACCATCTGCGCTGTCGAGAAAAGCCACTAGAGCATTGGTTCCCAAACTGTGGTCAGCGGACCACCAGTGGTCCACAACAGATGACATATGGACCGCGAAAGGTCTAAAACTCGAACATAACATTTTATGCGAACTGATAAGTTTCTACCAGAAATATGGTGTGTGACAATAAATGTTCTTTTGTTTCCAAAAAAATAGGTAAGCTATGCAGTTTTAAATTTAAACTAATTATTAGTTTTCTTTAGATTAAAACTGTTTAATTTTCTTCTGGACGACTGGTCCTTGCTTATAATAAAGAAACCAAAGTGGTCTCAGATCATAACAAGCTTTTGTATAAAAATGCATTGGGCACAACGTGTGAGCAAAATTATAGCTCAATCGAACACCGGGAAGTGGATCAAAAGTCCTGGAAGTGAGGCTTGAGAGGCCAAGTTTCCGGCTGACGCAGGTGCTTACACGGATGCTTCGGAAAGTACCTGCACCGCATAGTTCCTATATATAGTTCGTATTGCGTAAGTGAATACGGCAACGCAAAGAGTTTGACCGCTATCCAATCGACCAATCACACAAACTGAAATCCACATCGCGTCATTCATCTCGCATGTAATTGTTCGATTTGGGCGATTGGATAGCGGTCAAACTCTTTGCGTTGCCGTTTTCACTTACGCAATACGGCTGCCGCTTGTCATCACTGTGTGCTGCCGAGTGAACTGAATAAAATTCTCTGATTCAGGTGATGAAGCCGCAGTGCTGTGGCCTAAAGTGAATTTTATTCTAGAAAAAGAAAACTAATAATCGCAATTCTATTTTATCTCTTTCTCTCTTTTCTACCAGTATTCACTTTTAACTTAAATAGTGAACGCGCAATTTATTTCCATGTCGGGTCTTTGGCCAAGGTAACAACGCTTCAAATTTTAAGTTACCAATATTCTGTTTCTGCCATTTCTTGGACTCGTCGTTGATTCGTCGGGCGATGGTCATCTGTTTGGTGATGCTCGGCTTCGCAGTCAGTACATACTGGTGGTCACAGGCTGCACCGTATAGATAGTTCAACATTTTTACCTGTTCAGTCATGAGAAATTTAGAAAAAGAAGCAATAATTGTGAAACGGCAACGTGTGGAAAAATCACGAAAATATTTTAAAAGGAGACACACGAAGAAAAATACAGGAGAGACTTTGACAGACTAGAAAAATCAAACTATTCTGAGTCACAGATCTAAACAGCCAGTTTTTTGATGCAAGAAACTTTTTGGTTGGCTCCCATAGTGTATAAAACAAACTTACTTGCTGTATGTACGGTTGTATCCGATACATTTTTATAAATTTGAGGGAACTGAAAATAAATTTTGAAAGCCAATTTTGGTTTGTTTATCAGTTTTTGAGGCCAAGATGTTAAATGTCAGAAGAAAGGAGTTCTATCGAGGAGCACGCATGTCTGACTAACGGAAGACATTAACAGGTGTTCGAATATCAAAAATCAAAGATTCTAATGCATTGTGCCAGTGTCAAAGACTAAAATGTTGGTAAGGCAAAAAGGTTTTATTTGGTTGTCTTGTTTTTTAAAGCCAATGTGGGCAAGATGGTGAACTGGGCATTTTTATTTTTTGTTTATTGATGTACGGAGGGGTAACAAAAGAAACTTTGGGAACCCCTGTACTAGCACAAAAGAAATAATAGGTACTAGACCGAAGCGAACTCGCCGCGCGGTCGGCTATCTTCGGCAGCGGTCGTGTGCACGAGACATTAAAAATCCAGGCAAGTGCGTGGACTTCGCACATTTAATATTCCGTACCAAATGTGGAAAATATTAGTATTTATTTGGTTTTTCCCGGGGTACCCTTCAAAAGGCACCTGGACCTTGGGGGAAAAGACCTGGGTCTGTGGGATTTTTACCTCACTAAAATCACCCCGGTTATCACCATCAGCACGTAGAATGATGCTTCATGACTTCTCAAAATACCAACCCCGAACCCCCTCTGTGCAACGCCTGTTAGGGCTCATTAGCCTTAAACATACGATCTTTCAGACATAGGTATAAAAACTTGTATGGAGTTGTATGTTTTTCCCCGAAATTAATATTCAAAACACATACATTTATCAACATCCTTCTACGACTGGTTATCCACAAGGTAACTAATTGGTCAATGTGAGCCTTCACTGGAATTTTATAGTAATACCTGCTTGTTACTGTCCCACTGCTGGGCAAAGGCTTCTTCTCATACAGAGAAGGCACGAACATTAAGGTTGCCCTAGTCCAGGGTTGGCGAACCTTTATTAGAAAACGTGCCTTTAAATTGTATATTTTTATAAATGTGAAAATGCCGCTAAAAAATCTTAAATTGGTGACTTAATAAAAACAGTTCTACTTGCAACCGAAACAACTTTTTATTTGCAACCTGAAATTCGTACAGCAATTATTTTATTTACAGATTCATGTTTTTTCGATAAAAAAGTAGAAGTCGATGTCATGCCTGCTGTTTCAAATGCTATATAATATTGGCGTACCCGAAAAATTTTGACGTGTGCCACCTCTGGCACGCGTGCCGTAGGTTCGCCATCCCTGCCCTAGTCGATCATTCTTCCATACAAACGTAGTCTGCCGATTACTCCAGTATTTGACGGTGTAAGTTCAAAATAAAAAATTATATAAATTTTTCATATCATTATCTAGCCCTGTATGGAAACAAAAAAGTTAAGAAAAATATATTTGAAAGTTATGAGCTTCGAATGTTCCATATTTCAACACTAACAACGTATCCACAGAGTACATTTTAACATACTGAAAAACGTATCGCAACGTAACAACGTAACGTAGCATATTTGTTTTATTTAAATTATTTAATTTTTTATGTCAATATTTTTATTAATTCTTTTTTATTAATATCTTCGTCACTTTATGTTTACGTGCCAAAAGAAAAATACGTGTCCAATATTTTTTATTAATCTACCTGACGGACAAAAAAACAAATTTTAAGTCAACTACCCTATTATCCTTGCCTGACCTATCCTCTTTCGAATGTATTATGTAATATAAAAACCGTAATTTTAAACGTGTCCTCACCTTTACATGTTCTGGCAATTGATGTTTTCTTTCACCGTTGCCATTGTCAGCGATGTCCAAGATTAACTTAGAAATTAAATACATATAAATTAAAAAAGTAAAATTGGTATTTGCCCGTATTTGGACCCACGACCACGAGAAACACAAGAGGCGAGACCTTAGCCACTGGGCTGTCATGACGTACTTAGGTGGCTAATGATATTCTCAGTAATTGTAAATCAGGGTTTAACTGCCGAGTTACTTAGTAAATATGTAATGACATTTTTATGAAGCGGTGACCTCATATCTATTTGTTTAGCCTACCTATGCTAGTAATATATTATCTGTGGCCTACCTTTGTGAATTCTCCAATAACAAACAGTGGTGTTTTACTGATTGACTGACTAGTTTATGAATTTCCAGAAATTAAAAGAAAAAAATACAGAAAATAAAGAAAAAATATTAAACCCATGGCCCCAAGCTTATCATTCTCACTTGTGGTCACAGACATAAATCTAACTAGATGACGCGATTGTATGTACCTCGCGTGTTTAAAAACGGAATAAAGTTACGACAAATAATCGTAATCTGAGTTTTTCATTTAGCATTATCGGCATCGGATATCCACCAAAATCTAGAAAAATGCAATATTGAGCTATATAGAACGTATAGAAAAAGTTGGAAAAAGCATTGGAAATGTTTTCTTTCATTGGTAAGCAAATTTGTTTTTTAATTGTTAGTGAAAAAGTGGCACGCTTGGTTTTCATACAGATGGAGGAACTTGCGTTATCTATTTGGATATATGTCTGTGCTTGTGACCAAGCTCGTTTTATCATCGGACTACAAGTGGACACCCCACCCATACACGGAAAGCAATTTAGGAATACTTTCATTGAACAGTTTAGTTGAGTACAGCTAAGGAACGGAATTCCCTGCTCGAACATTTTGTTTCCTGTTAAAGTGCTCGCCAAATTTCTGGGCCGCCCTGAAGTTGGCTTTCCGTTGCGCAAGGCATAAAACAATGCTGTTTTTACCCGACTGCCGAAGGAGGGTGATGTGTTTATCAGTGTATGTATGTATGTATGTTTGTTCCTATGTGGCGTTCTAGAGACCAAACTCGTTGGCCGATTTTGATGATTCTTACGTCAATCGATTCGTCTTAACCCTGCGAGTGTCACAGGCTACATCAAAATTGGAAAATAGAAAAATGGCGGATTTTGGGCGCCTTAAGGTGGGAGTCCAATTTTTTTTTTCTTCCTTTCCCATTGTTTGGGGTATCAAAATAAAGGGTTTTAAAATATTTTACACTATATGTTTAAATATATCTAATTCTAAAAAAAAATAACTGAAAAGTTGTAAACAAAAAAAAATAACAAAAAACCCTGCTGCTTAAATAGCGAACTAAAAAGACGTAAACAAGATGAAAACCATGCTGTGCAGTCGGAGGATACATCTGGTTTTGGCCAGCCAGCTCGTGCATATGTATCCTCCGACTGCACAGCATGGTTTTCATCTTGTTTACGACTTTTTAGTTCTCTTTTTAAGCAGTCGGGTTTTTTGTTAATTTTTTATTTATTTATTGTATGAGATTTACTTCGCGCAGCCATTGTAGCCAACTTCAGGACGGCCAAGAAGTTTGAACCTCAGATCTTAAGTTAATAGTAAAAATGTTACTTCTAGACAAGCGTGTTGCAATGTCGAGCACCTTATCACTAACCATCAAGTGAGATAGTGGTGAAACGCAAGTCTAACAAATGAATAAAATTGAAGTGTCTGTTTGTAATGCCAAAACAACAGCTTTTTTACTAAACGAATACTTAGTAAACATATGAATGTTTATACCGTTTTTTGGGGTCCGTACCCAAAGGGTAAAAACGGGACTCTATCACTAAGACTCCACTGTCCTACTCTCTGTCTGTCACCAGGCTGTATCTCATGAACCGTGAAAGCTAGACTGTTGAAATTTTCACAGATGGTGTATTTCTATTGCCGCTATAACAACAAATGCTAAAAACAGAATAAAATAAATCATTAAGTGGGGCTCACATACATGAAACGCGATATTTGTGCCGTTTTTTGCCATGACGGTACGGAACGGTTTTTTTTCAGAAAACATACGATTACAATTCATGTTTCACGTGCCCACCTCTGTTTCGCACACGCACACACCCTCTTATTCTTTTACTACACCCTTATTTCATTTACCACATCGATTATTCTTCTCCGTCTAAATACGTCAACAGAAGTGATTGGAATAATTTACGAGTTTGACGCGGACGAAGTCGCGGGCAACCGGTAGTCTATATCTATACTAACAAGATTATAAAAAGGAAAGATTTGTATTTTGTATGTAAGGAAAAACTTAAAAACTATAGGACCGATTTCAAAAATTCACCGTTTCACCGTTGGGAAGCTACACTATCCCCGGGTGACATAGGCTACTTTTTATCTCTGTATTCCCACGGGAACGGGAACTACGCGGGTGAAACCGCGAGACGTCCGCTAGTATTACAATAAAATAAGAAAACAAATAAGCTATTGTGGAACGGTTACGTGCAAAAACACGTGGGTAATCTGAATTACTTGCAATCAGGTTTAACTTTTTTTTGAACTTTTGAGGTACTCTGTTAAACATTATACCTATTATTTTTTCAAGTTTCCCTATAATAGTTACCTTGCTTTCGTACGACTGTGTTTCCGGCAAGTACTTAGTATGTAATCCATTTTTCAAGCACTTCCTGGCTTCCTATTAAGCTAAATCTTGAGGTACTTAAATAACTTTGGAATACGGTGCTATGGACTGGTCTCATGGTGGAACCGGAAGGTAACCATAGCAATTCCTCAACCAGATCAGAAAGCACCTTCGTTTTTTGGGCTCTTATGATGTGTATTGACAAGGGATATTACATTTAGTAGACATTAGTTACAAAACATTTTTTTTTACTTTTGAACTTTTAACATTGAAAATGAAAATGCACTGTGTGAAACAATACTATTATGTCTAGAAAGAAAGGGGCGACTCCTGGGTATGGAAAAATCTTTGTAACAAAAAATCGAACCGACTAAATAAAGAAATCGATTCACAATTGAAAACTCAGTAGAAAAAATATCAAAAAAATCCTTTTTTTCCACATTTAAGGGTGTCTTTTATTTTTCCAATTTAAGTGGGACCAACTTTGAGTTGTATTCTTTAAAAAAAAAGGTTTTTTTTTATTCGGATTTCTCTAAAATTTACGCGTACCAACATTAAAAACGAAATATTCATTTAGAATTGAGAACCTCCATTTTTTTTCGTTGGAAATAATATTGCGATGACTACGGGCGAAATGCATTTCTTTTTTCTAATCTGAGGGCGAAATGCATTTCTTTTTTCTAATTTGAGGGCGAAATGCATTTCTTTTCTCTAATCTGAGGGCGAAACGCTGGCGTATCTAACGACTGAAGCGTTGGCGACGGATTGGTCAGAGAAGACCTTTGCCCAGCGGTGGGACGAAATAGGTTGACAAAGGGCAAGAGCTTGAAGATATTATTTCCACTATTGTTCTTTATTCTTTGTCTTCATTGCTGAAGGTCGTACTCGTTATTTTTCTAAAGCTATGAAAAAGCGACCCAAACAGAGGTTTCCCCCTCAAACTTCTGCCATTCTCATCAAAATCACGGACACATTATCCATACTCAATTGCAATAAAAAAAAAACATCATTATCGTCACAATGGTCACTTGGTCAACCATTATTGACATGTGTTAAAATGGCGGCTACATATAATAAACAGCTGCGGCGATCCGCGTCCAGTTCGCGCCAGCCACTCGCACTAAACGACCTTGTCACACAAGGAAAATAAGCAAAGAAACAAAAAACCGGCTTCCGAGAACTCATCTGTGCTTGTTTTGTAAAATACTATGTTATAATAGTGCAACTTTTGGTGCTGAAGATCGTTTGTGGACGCTAAGGTGAGCGACGTTTTGTTTTTTTTTCTGGACACCATTTTTAGGCAACGGTCAAACTTTAGGAAGTCGACCCTCTTTTTTCGTATTTGTAATTTTTATTTAAATTATTTGTGGTGGTAAATCCTATTTTTTTTAGTAGCAGCGATATAAACGAGCAGTATTTTAAACATATTTGTAATCACTTTCTCGAAAACGGCTGTATCGATTTCGATAAAATTTGCTATAAGGGTTTTCGGAAGCGAAAAATCGATGTAGCTAGGTCTCTTATCCGGGCAAATTCGTTTTCACTCGAGCAGATCTCAATCCCTCAGATACTAATTATTCCCCCAGATATTATTATAATTAAAAGTGTTTTCAAGATTGGCTCAAACAAAGCTGGTTTTGAATGACATAACTTTAAAAACTATGAATAGATCTTTCTGCTATCTGTTTGTGTCTAGAAAAGGTTGCAAAAGACACATTCATTTTTATTTTAATGACTATAATAGTTTATCATACTTCATACTAATATTATAAATGTGAATTTAAGTTTGTTTGTTACGCTTTCACGCAAAAACTACTGAACCGATCATCATGAAACTTTGTACATATATTCTTGGAGGTATTAGAAGTAACATAGGATACTTTTTTTTTTATTGGAAAGCTAGTCAAAAACTAAAATTGTAACACCGTAAAATAAAACGTTAAAAAAAAACATTATTGTTTTGATATAATTTTATAAATCATTTGATATAAATTTATAAGCCATTTCACATGGCTTTGTTCAAATAGGCTTAAATTTTACAACGAGGTATATAACATATTTGTGTAGGTATTAAGAAAAAAAAAACATAAATAACGTTTTATGAAATCGTTTCGAACGATAAATACTAATCGCGATGTCATGGTTCAAAAGGTTATCGCCATAAAATAAATAAAAACATACTTTCTACCATATATTGTAACTGTATCTCAGATACTAAGTACTTGAAAATTCCTCCACAATTTAAACAGTAAATAATTCCACGTCTGTTTCTAAGCACGCCTTAACCGCTGAACCGATTTAGATGAGGTGCTTATAGAGATAGTTTGAGACCCTGGAAAGGACTAAGGATGTAAGAGTTTTTATCCCGGAAATCATCCTTAACGGTTGAAGTTTGTATGGTGAACCAATAATTTCTCAAGTAAGGCGGTTCACACGGCTTTTCGAAGTACTATATTATGGTTAGGTTAGTTAAATATTAAGCTTATCTATATACCTACATACAGGTACTGTTATTACAAATAAAAATATATTCAACACATCATACTAATATTATAATGAGGAAAGATTTTTTTGTTTATTTGTGTGTTTGTTTGTACCGAATAGGCTCCGAAACTATTGGACCGATTTAAAAAATTCTTTCACCTATGGAAAGCTACATTATTCCCGAGTAAAATAGGCTATAAATTATTTTCAAAAAATTTAGAGTTCATTATGAAAATTGCAATAATGTAACCCAAAGTAGCAAAATTTTGCCTATAAAATTCATCATTTGGTAGTGGCAAGGTTGGTGGGTATGTGGGTGGGTAGGTAGATGGGATGGGTTGGTAGGGTAGATAGGTAGGTAGATAGCCAGTTGACGGGAGCGAAGCCGCGGGGGTCAGCTAGTTAAAAATACTTAGGTTAAGTTCATCTTTATGATAATAATCTAGAAAACTACCTACTTTTTATTATTAGAGGTATTTTTTTTTAAACAGTGTGGTTATTGAATAACTTTTGCCCGCGGCTTCATCCGCATAAAAAGCGTTGTATCATCCCAAGGGAACAAATTGCTGGCATAAAAACTACCCTATCTCCCTCAGTCCCTCCAAAGGTTTCAAACTATCTCCATGCCAAATTTCATCAATCAGTTCAGCCTTTTAGTCGTGAAAAAGTAACAAACAAACAGAGTTACATTCACATTTATAATATTAAGTAGTATTGACTGCAAAAACCGCTATAAATTGATTGTACACATTTCAAGTTTATTTCTATGAACAATAGGTAATGTAATTGTTTAACTACCCACAAAATGGCATATTATCGTAATTAAGTAATGAGGCAAAAAAAGCCATATTCTTAATCAAAAGGCTTAATAATATCAGACGCAAGGGTCGACCTTTACCGAGGTTGGTTCGTGGATGGATGACGACCATTCTTCACATACCTATTGAGATTCCCCCGTGTGTTAGAACGCTGGTCTCGGTCGTCGTTTTAAGATCTTTGACATTCGTTACGGGTAGTCAGAAGCCTGAAATCTGAAACCAGTCTTACCAAGGAGTATCGTGTCACCCAGCTACTGGGTTGTGGAGATCAGATAGACAGTCGTTCCATGTAAAATACTCAGCTTAATCCGGTTAGACTGAGTGCCGACTCCTGTAGAAGTTCGAAAAGGCGAGCATATTGATTGGTTCTTAATCAAGATGATCTAACCAAGGTTATGTCTGGACTTTTAAAGAGACTGCGACCTCTGAGTTTGTTTCGGCCTTTCTTCTCAGAGTAGCCAGCACCTGTAGCCAAGTTGGCAATCTACAATCGATAACGCTAGTAGAAAACGGATCAATTTAAGGGCATGACACTTCGGAACGTTAGGTCACGTGGTCAGACCATACAAATAGAAGGCTTTAACGATTGTAGAAAGGGATTCGATACGAAACGTTTGTAACTTGGCTAGTGGAGCAGAAAGGAAACGCCGACCTCATCTAGTTTAAAAAAAAATATGGTCGACGTGTAAATGTGTTTGTACAAACCTACTTACAGAAATAAAATCATTTAAGGGCCTACATGCGCTTTAGTGCCGTAAAACGGTATCTTTCTAAAGCATACTTCTTAGAAACGGCTAGGTTAAAAGGTTTGAAAAAAATATATATTTATTATTGTTTCATGTACATTATATTTTAAACATGGTTTTTTCGTGTAACAAATAGTTTTGCTTTAAAAAAATAATTAGCAACACTTAATTTTTCGCAACTTTTGGATACTCGTACAAAACGACTTGGATGTTTAAAAATATTTTTACACAAAAAAATTATGGCTGGAATTTCTTCATAACTGACATAGCATAAGTAAATCAAATAATATTTTGCAAACAAAACTGCTCAAAAGAAGGTTCAATATTGATATTTTGGCATGGAGCGGGCGCACGGCCAGTACTGCGTTTACATTGGGGCGTATATATCGCCTTAAGTAGGTAGGAATGACATCATAGAGTACCGGTTTAAAGATTTTACCTACTTTAATTTTATAAATCATTAAAAATACAACAGAATAATCCTGTCTTAATATGGCTAAGCTTCTTCATATTGGATAAACCTGAATTAATAGAGAAATACCAGTTTTATATTGTTGACCTCTACAACCTTTGATGACACTTGAATTTCGTAAATCTATCTACGAGTACCTACACGTATAAAATTAATGGCTAAATGTGTTGCTAAGCGTAAAACTCGAAAAAGACTGGACCGGTTTTGATGTTTATTTTTGTGAGTTTGTGTGGGTCCCTGGAGGGTTTAGATTTAAAATTGGATCCTGGTAGGTGACGTTGCAATCGGGTTCGGGCCCGGGCAGGATAACGTCTGACGGGTTCACAAGTACTAATTACAAATAAGACAACATCACGCCTGTAACCTACGAACGTTAAGGCAGAGGTGTTCCCATATTTTTTTAAACGCACGTTGTCAGTTTGTTTCAGAAAAAAGCTTGCTTTTTATATTTTTTAGTATCTAAACACAATGGATATTATATTAAGTAGAAAACTTTTTGCCTATACAAAACACTACGTATTGGTTGATGCAAAAAAGTAATTGCAAACAGAATTCGACGAAGCAAAAAAAATATATTTAGTACTTGGAAAAAACTCGGTACTGAGCGTTGGGTATTTTCATTCAGCTTATGTTTAAAATTTTAATTTTATCTTGTATAATTAGATCTAGCTACACTCATAAAATGTTTCCCTAACGGTCGGGGGGATTCCTTTTCTACTAGGATGTCTCCTTTTGACACATGATAAAGATTTTTAGTGCCAAAACCTTATTAACCAACTTCAAAAAAACGAGGCGGTTCTCAATTCGTCAGAATCTTTTTTTGTTTGATCCCCTATTACTCAAAGACGCCTCGACCAATTTGGAAAATTCTTCTTTTGTTTGAAAGGGTATATTTTCCAGGTGGTCCCATAGTCATGAGGTCAGGATCTGATGATGGGATCCTGGATAAATCAACTCTTCAAATATTATAGGCCTACCTACGTCAATAGCGATTTTGGTATTTGCATCAACAATGCAATCATTTACACTTAGTATGTATCATTTGGTGAAGTGGAACTGATGATTAAGACCGCAGATGGCCACTGGTACTCCTTAATGCTAAGTATGTCACGGGTAAAAGATATCTCGAATAGTTAACTGACTATGATGAAGTATACATTTATAAATAAATGGTACTGATGAAAATGGTACCATCGAACTGATCTGATGATGAAGCCGAAAGGTAGGCGCTGGAACTCCGAAATAAAACAATGTAACCTTGTCGTGTTTGGGCTTATTGGAATCGTCATGAGATGTACTTTGGCTATAAATTATTCTCGTGGTAATTGGAGGTACGTACCAAAACCAAAAAGAAAAAAAAACCGGCTTCTAAAGCGAAAAATTACTTTTTTTCCGAAGTCGGTGTCTATAAACGAAAAACAATAGGTACCAAAGACACCGACTTTGGAAAACAAAGTTATTTGGGAAAAACTTTTTAACAAAACTTGTTTTTTCTGTATACCTACAATAATACGAAAAAGACATGACGGGTGATCTCCGGAACGGAAGTGTGTTCGGGTCAAATCTTGCTACTGAATTTTAAAACAATTATCCGCCACCGGTTAAGATGAAATTTTGCATACGCGTTAAGTTTGGATGACAATGCATGGTTAGCTAAGTAACGTCATTCATATGGCGGACGGTCCAACATGTCGGACTAGTTATTTTTTGTGCACTGTCATGATATGGGTATCAAATGAAAGAGTTTGCTGATAAGAATACGAAAAAAGCTTTTTTTAAAAAAACCTTGTTTAATGAATATTTTTTTTTAGTTTAAGGCGAACCAAGTCGCGGGCAGCAGTAAATTTAATAAAAGAGACACTCACAGGGTTAAGACGAATCGATTGACGTAAGAATAATTAAAATCGGCCAACGCGTTTGGTCTCTAGAACGCCACATAGGAACAAACATACATACATACTTACATACATAAATACATACATACATACATAGACTGATAAACACATTACCCTCCTTCAGTAGTCGGGTAAAAAACCCCCGAGTGACCCCAACCCAGTTACTGGGGAAAATTGCGATATCCTAAGGTTAAAGCAGCATCGTTACATTTAATATTATATTATAATAGCGCATAATTTTACTGTTTGTAGCTTTTATCATATTTTTATCGATCATATTTTATTTTAATAGGTACTAAAAAAACTATTCTGAAATTCACTACCGATGAAAAGACACTTTTGCAATCACTAAGTTCATTTATCACTAAGCGCTTAGTTTCATTTGTCGTTAATTTTACATCCTTATGGTTTTCCCTAAGAAAATGAAAACATCTTAGGAATTAGTTCTCGAGGGAAACTTTCAAAAGACGCCTGGACTTTTGGGGAAAAGGCCAGGGAGTTTTCGATTTTTATTTTCGATTAGATGTCAATGTGTACGCTTTTATAATAAGCTTTCAAGTCACGTACAAGATCTAAGTCTTAATAAATTCAAAACATTCATTAAACATAAGTTGTGCCAGAAAGCGTTTTATACAATGAAAGATTACGTTGAAGACAAACAGGCTTGGGATTGAGCTGCTCCAATTAATTTTGTTTTTTGATATATTTTGCACCGTGAATTTATTTTTTTGTTTTCTTGCAATGACAAGAATATTTACTTTTTAAAGTATTATATTATTTTATTTTAAGTTTATTTTAATTGTTGTGAATGTGAAGACTATGTGGATTAAATTTTTGTTTGTTTTTAATATTAATTTATCCAAGTTAGTTTTAATCATGGTCTGGCAGTTTGAGTAGTTTATGCGGCCTACCCGAATGTCCTTTCTTTGGTATTGTTCGTCGAATCGTTGAGCTCCTTAAATTCTGAGTTGAGCTGCACGGTTATTGACAAATGCGTGCACTGATTGGACAGGTCCACTCAGTCGGGCTGGTTATTTCCTCAAAAGACCATTTCAGACTTCAGTCTGCATGGTCTTCACATGATCTAACCAAGATTTTGTCTGGACTTTAAAAGAGACTGTGACCTCTGAGTTTGTTTCGGCCTTTCTTCTCAGAGTAGTCAGATAGGAAACGCCGAATTCATCTTGTTTTAAAAATATGATCGACATGTAAAAGTGTTTGTACAAACCTACTTACAGAAATAAATCATTTACCTCTCTAAAATCACCATCAACAAACATAACCACAGACATAAATCTAACTAGATGAAGCGACTGTAGTTACTTCGCGTGCCAAATAACGGACTAAAGTTACGACAAAATATGATCGTAATCTGAGCTTTTCATTTAGCAGTATCGGCACCTGAAATCCATTGAAATCTAGAAAAATGACTTTTTATGCCACATTGAGCTGTAAATAATGTATAGAAAAAGTTGGCCGAGGCATTGGAAATGTTTTCTTTCATTGGATAGCAAATTTGTTTTAAATTGTTTGTGAAAAAGTGGCACGCTTGGTTTTCGTACAGATGGAGGGAATTGCGTTATCTTTAGATTGATGTCTGTGCCCGTAACCTTTTAAACCAATCCGGAACCCCAACGGTTTTACAAGATACGTCCTCTAAATAAATCTATACTTACAGTTACATTTTTATTACCATCCAAATTTTTCGTAGCATTAAGTTTCAATGACACAATTTATGCAAAAAACAGCAAAATAAAAAAATATTATACATTTTTCTAATCTAAAATTCAACGGCTGATCCGACGACAAAATTGCGTGTGTCCCGAGCGCTAATCGAATTTGTAAACTAACCTCAAACTTAGCAGCACTAATAGGAAATGTCAAAAATGCGGAAAAACATTAAATAATTTACTGCATAATGTTAAACGACTGTTGTCGATAACGTTGTTAATAATTTTTAATCGATTTGATTAACTTGTTAGACATTAATTGCTTGCAACTTTCGATTCTTTTTGGTAAGCCGCGCTAAATTTCTTGTTTGGAGCACACGGCTGGACTGGTTGGTAGGGCCTGGGGCTGCGGGATTGATATTAATGTAAGTAAAATATTTTTATAAGTCAAAGTCAAATCTTTAATATTATATATGTATGTTTATATATGAGCTTATGTATAGTATTTAATATAGTAATATATTTTTTATTTATTTATTTATATTTTAATATAGCATTACACCACAAACTACCCCCTGTTTTATTCTTAGATAATTATGTCCATCCAAAGGTTGTCTGGTATATATCGCTGTCAGCGATAAGGCCGCCTTTGTACCCGTAGTTATAAGTATTATTGTAAAAGAGATGTGTAACTTTATTTTTTGGTGTACAATAAAGTATATTCTGTTCTGTTCTGTTCTGTTCTATCTTTTATTTTAATTAGGCCAAGGACAAGCGGCAGTTTTGAATGTCAAAAATTTTAATCTTAAAATAATAATAATTCTACTTTAACTCCCGACGGAAAAAGAGGAGTGTTTAGTTTGATGTGTGTACCTGTGTGTTGTGTATTTGTGTATCGGTCTGTGGCATGATAGCTCCTAAACGGATGAACCGATTTTGATATAGTTTTTTTTTTTTTTTATCAATAGTCTCGCGCTTGACCACTATCTTACCTGATGGTAAGCGATGATGTGGTCGACGGTGAAGCACGCTTGCGTAAAAGTAACCTATTCACTCTTGACTTAAAGACCCCTAGATTGTAGCTATCGGGAAACACAGACTCCGGCAGAGAATTCCACTCCTTAGCTGTACGCATAATGAAAGTGTCCCCAAAACGTTTTGTGCGTATGGGTGGGATGCCCACCATGTACCGATGACGCATCGCCGTGCGTCTGGTAGTCCGATGATGGAACGGGCTGGGCCAAATTAAATCATGCAATTCCATCGCACACTCCCCGAAATGTAACCGGTAAAAAACCGACAAGCTGGCAACTCGGCGACGATGTTCATGGCTCTGGAGCTTTGATTT
This sequence comes from Orthosia gracilis, assembly GCA_947562075.1. NCBI lineage: Eukaryota > Metazoa > Arthropoda > Insecta > Lepidoptera > Noctuidae > Orthosia > Orthosia gracilis. The sequence continues at coordinate 56,481,199 of OX387266.1, forward strand.
GACCAGTGCTTCATTGCCGATGAGTCTCTTAGCCCGCTTTTCGATCGACTCTAGTACATCAAGCTGGTATTTGGCAGATCCGTCCCAGAGATGAGAACAGTACTCCAATTTTTTCTGTTTGAAAGGTGACTATATCGAGAGTGTTCTTAGCTATGTTTGATGAAAATCGGTTCAGCCATTCAGAAGTTATTGGCGTTTTACTGTTTGGATCGGGCTGCTCCCGAAAGGTCGTGTCATATTTACGTGTTCAATAGATTTTCGATCAAAGCTTGTCTACTACTAGATAAATTATGCAGTATACAATAAAAATATGTCGGGGGCTATTTTATTTTTTATTTTTCTTGTTAGTATAAGGAATTGAAGAACTTTTCCTTTGTTACTCTTTTTCGATCTTTCCCTTGCTGTTCTTAAATTCTAGGCCGGCTGTTATAAGGTTTTCAAAAATATATGTGGGATACTTATATAATAGTCAGGATACTTTTTATCCCGGGAATATGTTCCTGCGACATAATTTTCGACATTCACGCGAGCGAAGACGCTGGCAGAAGCATTTTATGTTTCCTAATTTTTTAAACTGTGAGTTTCTTTAAGATTATCTGCTTCTCTTCTTGCCCTGTTTCAACATCATCATCAACAGCCTATTACATTCCCACTGCTGGGACACAGGCTCTCTGTGAGAGAGGGGAACGAAAAATTCTAAAAATGTCCAGAACCATGCTGAATCCCTGGTACCATTTCGCGTTGGAGTCAAATATACCCTGTATACTCGCGACGCGTCCCGCAGCCTTAGAGCCATTACGCACTGTCGGCTGGTCGCCGGAGACTTGGCCGACGGCGACTGTTATTTTCTTTAGTTTAAATAGGTGTTTACGCACTTGATCGCCAGTCGTCGTCCTATGTTTTGATCACTGAGAGACCAAGTCTCCGGCGACAAGTCGACACTGCGTAACGGCTCTTATTGCGTAAGCGAATACGGCAACGCAAGGGACTTGACCGCTATCAATCGAACAATCACAGAGACTGAAATCCACATCGCGTCATTCAGCTCGCATGTGACTAGGTTGATTTGATAGCGGTCAAACCCTTCTTCGTCTCGCCGAATTCGCTTGCGCGATTCGGTTGCCGGTATGCCGGTATCATCAGTAGGTACCTATGTATGCTGCCAAGAACCCCATAAGGTCAAATCAAGATGATAAAACTTATTTATTATACTAAAAGTAGTACAAACATTCGCATAAACGGACGTAAAGTCGAACGGACAAAAAAACAACCTCTCGGGGAATTCCGTATGATTATTCATGAATAACACAATAATTACTCATAATAAATTAGCGAATACAAATGATTTGCATGACCGTTGACATCTCGATGACTTTGTGACTATTGACTAAGGTTTTTTTTTTCTAAACTCCATTCGAGATAACATTAGACATTTAAATAATCCCATTTTACAGCCCGTTCAACCGATTTTGACTTCTTTTGCTTTGGTCATATGACAAATGGCAGCTGTAGTAGTAAACAGGTAGTTTTGGTAACAGGTTTATGCTTTTTATGCTATCCTTTTATTTACGGGATAGAACTCAAAATCGGTTGAACGGACTGTAAAAAAGGGTTGCAGAAATTTTTAATGTTATTTCAAATGGATTATAGTGAAGTTTAGCTCGTAGCTAAATAATTACAGCCGCACGTCAATCGTCAAGGTTAAGCAACGGTTGTCAAGGTCGGTCCGTCCATCCCAACTCACCGAGATTCCTCCGTGCCTCGAAAAGCACATTAAGCCGTCGGTCCCGGCTGTCATTTGAAGATCTTTGCAGTCGTTACATCAGTTTCGTCAAGAGATATCGTTTTACCCAGTTACTGGGTTGTGGAGGTCAGATAGGCAGACGCTCCTGAATCTGGTTAGACTGGAACCCAATATAATTGGAAAAAGGCTGGACCGATTAATTTAAATGTAGTGGAAGTAACTCATTCAGGAAAAAAGACTGCAGTTAGATTCGAAGACACAGACGTAAATCTAATTAGATGACGCAAATGTAAGTTCTTTGCGTGTCAAAAAAGTTAATGTAAAAAATCGAAGTGGCCCAGTGGTATCGGCCGCGACTTACAAGTTGTAGGTCGAGGGTACGAGCCCAGACAGATGTTTTACTTTGTGTAAAGTATTTCATCACCACTGATCTCAAAACGGTAAATGAAAACATCGTAAGGAAACCGGTATGTCCTAGAACAAAAAATTCGAAAACATGTGACATCCACCAACCCGCGCTGGGATCGCGTGGTGGATTATGGTCCAATCCCTTTCTCAGAGGGGAGGCCTGTGTCCCAGCAGTGGGAACATTTATAGAACGATGATGATGATGAAAAAATCAAAATCCCGGCTGCTTAAGAAGCGAGCCAAAAAGCCGTAAACAAGAAGAAAATAATTGGGACCCCCACAATATGGTGTCCACAATGCGCCATTTTTATTTTTTCAATTTGTATGTAGTCGGTGACACCGAAGCGATTGACATAAGAATGATTAAAATCGGCCAACGCGTTTAGTCTCTAGAGCGCCACATAGGAACAAACATACGTACATAGACTGATAAACACATTACCCTCCTTTGCGTCGCGCAGTCGGGTAAAAAGGCAGTAAAAGTAAGAACAGGCCTTTCCCTTTGAGCTGTTTCATTTAACTTTATCAGCACCAACCGAACTTTATAAAAAAATCCTATTGAGCTGCTAAAACCTAGTACTGCTATCGTATATTATGTATCAAACCAGCGAATTACTAAATAATTACAAGCATCATTTACAACTCTTAACAGGAAAATTACTTCATAATTAAATGTATTATTAGCTTGTAATTAAGTACGGTCTGCCAATAAGTCTATAAGTAGATATGTTTGTTTTTATGGACCTGTACCATTGCAACCTAAAGCTGTCGGTTCGCACAACGCTGCGGCATGCGTTCCCAGACACAAAGCTTTGGTCCTTGATCGGGGCGCACAACGCTGCGGTATGCAGTGTCAGATTACACGTTTTAATTTTATAAAAACTTACGTTCGTTTTTATAAAAGTACGCTTTTGAAAATAAAAATGAAATCACGTTTAGCAAAAAAAGTTTTACGATCATATATTCTTGTTCGCCTAATTTTGCCGGTTTATCATCATTATCATAATCATCAGCTTGCAGTCCACTGCAGGACATAGGCCTCTCCAATTACACGCCATTTGCCTCGATTTTTGGCAACTCTCATCTGGCTTCTACCAGCCACCCTGCGAAGGTCGTCACTCCACCTAGCCTGAGGGCGGTCCACCTTTCGTTTACCCATTCGTGGTCTCTCAAAAAACGTCTACTCCACCACATTTCGAATGCGTCTATCATCTGCCTTTCTCTTGCCCGGATTGTCCGTGTCTTAACTCCATACAGGAAAATCGGCAAAACTAGTGCTTTGACCAATTTGGCTTTAGTTTTTAACTTATACTCCGATTTGCCAGATGTTCTGGAGGCGTGTCATAGCATTTTTAGCCTTAGCTGTCCGTCGTTTTAATCTCTGGGACGCAGTCATTATTAATATTGAAGCTCAGATACACAAAACTGTCCACAGTATCGATGCCTTGGATGTTCTATCACCATAAGCTTGGTTTTGTGCCTATTTATTGCAATCCCTAATTCGCCTCTTGCAGAAAAGGCTAGGCCCATTAGTAATGTTTCAATATCAGATATTACCTTCGTAATTTTTGAATATAATAATTTTAAAATGTAGTCAAACAATAAATTCTTTACCACACAAAATACAAGTTCTTTAGTTGTTATTAACAATTAACAACTGGTTTCCAACAAACTTGATGATGTCATTTCAATATTGTTTTATTTTACTGTACCGGGTTAAGTGTGTGCTAGGAGTCGTGGCTAAATAATGACTGGCACACGGGTCGATATTCAAGGTTAAGCTAAGCTTGCCGAGGTCGGTCCGTGGATGGGTGACCATCTTAACATACCAAGATTCCCCCGTGCCTCGGCAAGCCGTTGGTTCCACCTGTCATTTATACTTCGTAGACGGTCAAAGTCAAAGCCATTTATTTGCATTATATGCGGTACAAAAGATGATATACTTAAATAAATTAATAGAAAAATGACAAATATTTCGCCATAAGTTGGCATCAAAATATTAAGATATGAGTTATGTTGCTTTTAATTAGCAGATCTCTAATAAACATTATATGGATAGTCTGAAGCCAGTAATCTGACGCCAGTCTTGCAAAAGGGACGTCGTATTACCCAGTTACTGGGTTGTTGAGGTCAGATAGGAAATTGCTCCGGTAAAATACTGGCACTCAGCTGAGTCCGGGGGGCGCTGCGAGAAAAACCTAGTTAATTTATAAAATAATAAGTTAGCATCATCGTCAGCCACAGACATACATCTAACTAGATGACGCGACTGTATGTACCTCGCGTGCCAAAAAACGGAGTAAAGTTACGACAAATGATCGTAATCCGAGCTTTTCATTTAGCATTATCGGCACCGGAAATCCACCGAAATCTAGAAAAATGCTTTTTTATGCCTTATTGAGCTGTAAAGAATGTATAGAAAAAGTTGGTCGAGGCATTGGAAATGTTTTCTTTCTTTGGTAAGTAAATTTGTTTTTAAATTGTTTGTGAAAAAGTGGCACGCTTGGTTTTCATACAGATGGAGGTACTTGCGTTATCTAGTTAGATGTATGTCTGTGTCGTCAGTTTTTTTTTATGTTCGCTGGGACACAGGCCTCCTCTCTGTGAGGGTAAAGTAAGAATACCTACAGCAGAATTAAAATAATCCAAAAATTATAATTATTCAAACATTTAATCTCGATGTGGACGATTTTTTTGACCCCTGCCCTTTTGTACGCGTTCGTAGTTTTATTTTAATTTAATTGTATATATAGGTAGTTATTGTTAATTATTCTTTAAACTATGTAAATTTTAATTGAGATAATTGAATAAAAGTCCATCTGAAAACGAAACAAAAATAAATAAATATTTTAATCTCTGACAACGTGAATTATACGGGTTGAAGACTAAAAATTATTTTTTAGTCCGTCGGGTAGATTATTAAAAAAAATATTCAACACATATTTTTTCTTTTGTCTCGTGAACAAAATAAAAAACTTTTTAACAAAAAAACCAAACTGACTTCCAATACAAAAAACTACAAATCGAAAAGTAACTATTTTTCTCGTTTTTGACACCGACTTCCGAAACGAAAGTTATTTTTCGCTTTATATCAATTTGCTTTGGTAGTCGGTTTAGTTTTTTTGTTAAAAAGTTTTTTATTTTGTTCACGTGATGTTGCTGTTTATACGGAACCCTCTTTGCGCGAATCCGACTCGCACTTGGCCTTTTTTTTATTGATAAAGCAAAAATTCGCGTCCAATATTTTTTAATTACGGGAATAATATTTTTTTTTACCCAGGTATAAACAATATCCCTATTGTGCGGTTTCTCCATATTGCGTCTGCTACAAATGTAGAGGCTATGGCCTCTTATCACCAATTAATATTATCTGAATGTCAACAACCTAATTCGATAAAGATGAGACCGAAGCTTAGAATAAATTGATGTAATAATAACAAGACATATTTGCACTGAACAAATTATGTGACGTCATCGATAATGTTTTTATTTTTATTTTAGGTAGGCTCGCGCTTAATTTTATCTAACTTCTAATACAGAAATAATTTAATATATCCATATGTGTAAATGTCAGAGAAGCTTAAATGTTACTAACAACTAGATTACATAGTTGACGCGTTTACATTAGGTCGGCCACCGTATACGGCGACTATTTTCGGTTGAATCGGATCGGTTAACCGAATTGTGCTGTTGACATTAAGTTGTCGGTTTACCGTATTCGGCAACCGCATTCAGCCATTCATTCATTCACAATGAGTGGCGCGTTTCAACAACTCAGCCGTGTTCGCTCACCGAAAAAGGTCTGCGGCCGAATACGGCTAACCAAAAACGAGTTTACACTAGTCGTTGACCGAATACGGCTAACCGAAAACCAGTTTATACTAGTTAGTGACCGAATACGGGCTGCTACCGAATCGGGCAAAACGACCTTATGTAAATGAGCCAGTATAGTTGCCAGTGAGTCCCAAACTAGACAATTAGGCCGCTTGTATACGCTAATATAATTAACTGGGCCTACGCAAGAATTCGTGTCGTTTCTACACGAACTTTGTGCCACGGTGTTGAAGAAGTAAAAGATCTTGTTTGCGCTAGATACGAAGCGCTGTGTGTTGCTTCGTAGTTAAACATAATTATTTTCTTCACAAACAGTCGAAAATTGATAACAGACTTTACTAATGCACCCATCCATGACGGCATGAAATCAATCTTATAGTTTACACGTTCATATTTGTTTTGTCAGCAGATAAGACAAGCTTTCGTGCCTAGGGTCCGTGCACAAAATTCCTGCCGTGTTCATGATGAATTAATACTGTCTGTAGCAGACACGGTGAATTTTCTTAGTATGTACAGGCGGCTTTACTCAACGTAAAGGAGCGTCCTCACTGGGAGCATTCTTTCGTGAGCATTTGTAAATAAGAAATCGTAGACGAGCAACAAATGCTTCCCAGCGAACCCAGCATTCACTTTCGAGCAAAACTATGATCGTTCGAATCGAACATTCCCTTGCGAGCTTGGAGCATTCGAATACGATCTCGTTAAATGTCATTCATTCTATAATACGATTGACCGAGAAGGTCACAAACACTTAAGATCAAGGAACTGTTCCTTGATTTTACAAGTGGCCAGTAATATTCCTAAATACATACTCATTCATTTCATTATCTGAGTACTCGCTTTCGAGCGTTTTATTTGCGTGAACATTCGAATGCGAGCCGTTTCTGCGGACATCGTTGCTACGTCCACACCGGCCGAACATCGCGCTTGCGTGTAAGCTTTGTAACGCTCGGCTCAACGCCCACCCCACTCGAATTTCGAATATTCGACGTCGAATGCTCTCAGTGAGGACGGTACTTAATACAAATGACATTCCTTCCGAAAAATACACGACGGTGATTTGTGCGCTTAAGTTCGTCAAACGGACGTAGGTAAATTTGTAAGCTGTGGAAAGCCTATTTTGAGTCGCGTAATTTACGCTGCATTCCTTTTCATACAAAAGTCCTGTTTGTACCACGCGGTGACGAAAAATGAGTTACCTATGTAATTTTTTCAGTTGAATGTAAATTACGCGACTAACAAATTACAAAATAACGTTTTTCGCACCTCATTCTTACATTTATGTGAAAAGGAACGTAGCGTAAATTACGCGACTCAAAATTTATAGGCAACTATTTAAGAAGCATTGCAGGCGTCAACAACCTAAATTTCGGTCTCGTGATTTCCGCGGAGGTCAGTTTTCAGACTCATTTATCACCAAATAAACGCGAATATATACTTATCCCACCGATATCGGAAAGAGGGTCCAAGCTATGGGTGGTCAGAGCTCCTGTGGGAAAAGCTCCTTACGATACGAGCCGTGTCAAGGGCTTGATCCAGAAAGCGTTATGCTTTCTGGATCAAGCCCTTGATCCAACTGTCGAAAATTAGATGTTAAATTCCTCAGCTGTTCGTCGAGCGTGAAATGTAAAACGGCGCTAATGCAGAAAAGTTTTTTTGGTATTGCCCCGCGCATTTATAATTAAGTACCTAATGTAATAAAAAATATGACTGTAATAAAATTTAAAAGGGCACTAAACGAAATATTAATAGAAAAATGTCATTACAAAATTGAGGACTTCCTCAATGATAAATCGTTGACGGTTTGACTTTAAGATTTTATTATTTTTATAGCTGCTACCAAGTATCCTGATTGACATACTTATTATTTTGTTTTGACATCATTGTGATAATTTTTACTAGCGTAACCATAGATTTAGAATTGTTTTGCTACGAAGCGTAACCAGTCCGAAATTTATACTTATCATTTATTTAACTAAATATGATATTCATAATTTCTTATGATTTGACATTTATCTTTATTCGTATTGTATTTTTTAATTTGATTTAATTCTAGAATTGAATATTATTTGCATGCCCATACGACGGTAGAATATGGAGGACTTTATTATGTAAAAAAGAAAATCTATGTATCAATTACCCATGTTTGCAAAGAAATAATTAAATGATTTATGTCTTGGCTATTATGCCATTGACTGACACAACTGTTGGCACAATAACTGCTATATTCACATCCCACATGTTGACAATCTTGTGAGCCAGATCAAGATACTTATCTTTCTCAGCCTTTACGAGGTCCTCGTCATGATATAGCAGTATATCAACAATTATCGCCCATACATGGATCATTCAGTAACTTTGACTAAAATATCGTTTATATTCTCTTTCAGATGTATAAAATAATACCCATCCTCCTGCTTGTGGCCACTGCCCACGGTCAGGAAAATGGGGACCTGGACTCAGTGCTCAGCCAGATCTTCGGTACCCCTCCACCTGGAACCGAGGTGTCGAGCGCAAAGCCCATCCAGGACAAAACCCAGGCTTCGACCATCGTGCCACCCATCAAGACTGAGCCAGGTAAATATTTATTTTTATTTAATTAAGCTTAGCAGATGGTTTTATCCTAGTTATATCTACTGCTGGATACGAGGGAAATGGAATTTATGTTTTCCGTGTCCACCGTTTTCGTTACTGTTTCTCGTTGCGGTATTTCTAGACGGTTGAATCCTTTCTCTTGGTCTCGCCGAGCTTCAATGCCTGAAATGAAAATTCCAGATATTTAAATTTTTCAACGAAAATATCCCAATTTCAATTTATCTTCTCTACACTTTTTAATCTTTTTTAGACTATTCAGGATATTTCCACCACCTGTTCTCTCGCAATATGCCTGAAAATACTCTTCCTCAACGGAAAGGTTTGTAATTCTTTCGTTCTAATATAAGTTTCTATGTTTTTTCGTGTGTTTCTGGACATAGGGTGTTCTAAGTGTGCGAGTCGATGTAGTAGGCAAACAGGTTTGGGTTCCTGGCGCTAAAAGTGTTTACGCACTGCATCCGAATGATCCGTAAAATGTATGAATAGAATTCGGCAATTTCTTAACTCGGCACCTAGTGCGTAACTTTTTTGAAAGCTCAGCCAGACCAGACACTACACCCGTCTGGTCGGAGGGTCCAGTGTAACTTAACGAACTAACATTTGATATATACTGATTGTAAGCCGAAAATAATGCTCAATGTGGACAAAAACACCGCTAATAATTGCAAAAGGTAGGAACTTTGGCGTGCCTTTCAGTGGGATTCAATTTTTTTTGCGTAATAGTTTTACTGACTGGGTGTTCGGGTAAAACGCTTTACTTGGACAAGGCTGTCTCTGTGTGTCTAATGTCGTGGTGGCCCATTGGCTAAGACCTCACCTCTCGTGCTTTGAGGTCGTGGGTCAAGTACCAATGTGACTTTTTCAATTCATATGTACTTTATAAGTTTATCTTGGACATCGCTGACAACGGTGAAGGAAAACATCGTGAGGAAACCTGGACTTATAGTTAGTATTTGTAAGATTGTGCTCCATTGGTGTAATTGCTGCAAGGCGTTCCAGTGCGAGGGTAAATTATAAATAAAGTCGGCACCACACTTACGTGGCGTAGCGTGGCGCGAGATCCATCAATCAAACGACTCTGTTCCAGCCTACGTCATAACGCAACGAGTTTTGTAGCCAATCAACTGCGTCAGAAGGCGCCACGACACGCCACGCCATGTAAGTGTGGTTCCGTCTTAAATAAATAATTTTTAACCCCAAACGCAATAATTGGTAACCTTTTCGTATGGGCACGCTCAGGGCAATTTTTGATTGTATCTTTTAACTATTCTTCTCTGTTACTTTGTGTTTTTTGTTTTTGTGTTCTGTTCTATTCTACTGTAAAATTCGTTCAATTGTTTTCGTTTGAAAGAAACACATCCCTCTATATTCACAATTTTTCATATTAATGATATTAGTAAGATTAATATTATTGAGACGTGGTCGCTCACAATGGGCCTCATCAGAAGGCTTGAAGTCACCCACAGGGCAATAGAGAGGGCTATGCTCGGAGTATTCTTCCGTGATCGCATCAGAAATGAGGATATCCGTAGGAGGACCAAAGTAACTGATATAACTAGGAGAATTGCCAACATTAAGTAGCAGGGCAGGGCGCATTGCTGGCAGAACGGATGGTCGATGGAGCTGAAAGGTTTTGAAGTGGCGACCGAGTACCGGAAGATGCTGCGTTGGAAGGCCTCCCACTAGGTGGGTTGCAGACTTGGTTAAGGTTGCGAGAATCCGGTGGATGCGAGACGTACGGGACCGGTTGATGTGGCGACACTTGCTTGTGGCCCATTTCCAGCAGTGGACGTCTTTCGGCTTAAATGATGATGATTGCCAGAGGCTTCGCCCGCGCGGTTGTCGACAATTATTCCACGGGAACATACTGCCGTTATAAAGCCCATGTGCTATTCCAGACTATAATCTATGTCTTTGTCAAATTTCATACAGTTCAGCCGTTTTTGCGTAATTCAGCAACAAACATCCATCAATCCAACCAAACTTACGCTTTATAATATTACTAGCTTTTACCCGCGGCTTCGCTCGCAGTGAATCCACAATTATTTTTAATGTATCCTATGTTACTTCTAATACCTCCAAGAATATATGTACAAAGTTTATGATGATCGGTTCAGTATATCGGTTTTTTCGTGAAAGCGTAACAAACAAACTTACATTCACATTTATAATATTAAGTATGAAGTAAGTATAATTATTAAGAAGTAAGATTGTATAATGGAAGGTCCATTATACAATCTTGTCCACACGATTCGGACCAGCCTCTAATCCAAATGTTTTTGTCCCCAGAAGGAGAAGAAGACCTATCCTGCAAGATGCCTGACGGCATGGAGGGAGAGTGTGTGAGCTACTACTTGTGCAACGTCGCCAATAACTCCGTCATCACTGACGGTGTGGGCGTGATTGATATTCGGTACGTGTTCATTATTTGTCCATATTCTTGTACGGATCAGAGACGTGGACTCTAAAAGCCGATGACAACAAAGGGATTAATGCTTTCGAAGTGTAGTGCTACAAAAAGACGTTGATTATCTCGTGGACGGCACTCGGGACGAACGCTTCGACACTACAGGAACTTAAACTTGACAAAAGGCCAAGATTAACTTCTGGAGGGAGGTGAGCTGGTTGGAATTACCACACAACGGCCGCCACGGCCCACGCACAATGGTCCACCTGAGGGAATAAGTGCGGAAACCAAAACACCTAACATAGAAAGGCCAAGATTATTGAACGTGTGTCTCTGCGGGATATTTGACTCTTACGATCATTTCACCTGTAAACCTAGTGACAACCTACTGAAGGTAATTGTCGCTGGCAAAGTCGAGCGCAAACAACCTAGAGGGAGAAGTCCTATACGCTGGTCAGACCAAATCCGTAACTCGTTGAACATCAAAACCTCAGAAGCCGTGTTGCTGAAAGTAGGAGCAAGTGGAGAAGTATAATTAAGGAGAAGATTTAGGCTGTAGCTTAGAGCTTCTCACAGGCAGGAAGCTTGATCCACCATGCTGAACCACTGTGGATCAGTCACACGATGATGTCCTTATAATACTTGTTGAGACCAGTTGTAATTATAACACAAAATAAAGCACCTACCCGGGATTGAAACCTTAAAACTTGTGTGTAGATGCCGTTACCACCTACCACTGCTGATGGTGTTAATTTAAAACACTATTTCTTACTATAACCTTACTTCCTCAGAGTTCGTGACGGCCCCTGCGCGTCCTACATCGATACCTGTTGCCTGGTTCCTGACAAGCGGCCTCCCGACCAGCCTGCCAAACCTCTGCCCAAACCTGACGAGCCTCAGGTAGGATAAACCTTTTTATACTTTTTGGTCTTTTGGAAGTCAGTTAGCCCTTTCCATCATCGGACTACAAGAGGTACGGGAATATGCCATCAGTACATGATGGACATCCCACCCATAAAAACCGCGTCATGCAGCGCAGCGGCTGAACACTCAACCACATAACTCAACTCTCAACCACATCATACCACATCGCCAACCGTGTCGTCAAACAGGACAGTTGCACTGATCACCACCGTCGTCGGGCGGGAATGGCCGAGCACTGCCGGTCGTTCCCGTGCCCCTCCACTAAGGGAGGGGCCTTACTGCTTTACTGTCTTTTAAATAAATGGCAAATGACTTTCAGGGTCCTAATATTTTTTTATTGTTTTCACTTAGGTATTCAATCCCATCACAGATGTTTGGGAACCAGCGAGCGTACGTTTTTTTTTATTTGTGTGTCTTTAGCGAATGTTTTGAATTCCTTTTTTCTCTGACTGAATTTCTTAAACTGGCTCCGAATTATCTGTCCTTTTTTTAAGTGTGAAAATTCTTACGATATTGCTCTGCCATGGTATGGACAGGACCCCTCTATGGTGTCGTGTTATGTCAGACTCTTGCCAAACGGTTCTTCAACCTTTTGCTGAGAGTGGTGGTCGATTGCGCATTTATCAACTACAGCAGTTAGGTTCAGTTCTGCCCAAACTTCCGGGCTTCCCTGAATTTGGCTACAATGGTTGCGCACTAGTAAATCTCATACAAAAACTGCACGGATCCGTGTCTTGCGGCAAACATCGGGGTGGCCAAGAAGTTTGGCAAGAACTATACGATCTCAAATGTGGCAGCCCAGCAAGAATCATTTTGACTTTCCGTTGTTGATTCATGCATTTTTATAGTATGCTTTGGGTATCGTTTTTGGCAATATTATCTGTGGTGCTACCTTTAGTCCAAATTGTCCCACTGCTGGGCAATACTCTCCTTCCTCTTTCTTTTTTATTACAAACTTTATATTACCTTGATTACGTATGTGTGTCCGGAGACAAGTAAACAATTTTTCAAGAACTCCCTATTAAGCTGAAACTTGGCGTATTTATGTAATTTTGGAATGATGTTTGGCATCATGGAACCGGAAGCCGGCCCTAGCAACTCCACAACCAGGCACTAAAGTACCATCGTGTTTGGGCCATGATGTATATTGACAAGTGATATTACTTATCGTACTTTTTAGTCCGTTAAAAGCTTGTTTTTAAAAGATTTTTGCTTTTAAAAACAAGCTTAGTGACAAATTACACACAAAAACCTTTCGCTTTTCTCAGTTTTTCTATTTTTGAAAACCGCATCAAAAACCGTTAAGTATTTTTTGAATTTCTCGAGTACAAACGCGGCGAGGGACTTTATTACAAGATAATGTATGTATGTAGGTATGTAAGTATGTTCGGATCAAACATTGCGACTGAATTTTAAAGCAGTTATCCTACACCGATTAAGATGCAATTTTGCATACACGTTTAGTTTAGATAACAATGCATGGTTAGCTCAGTGACGTCATTCTAAATCCAATATTGCGGACGGCCCAAGATGGCGGACTAGTTGTTTTTTGTGCACTGCCATGATATGGGAATCAAATGAAAGGGTTTGCTTAGTAGAATACGAAAAAAAGCTTGTTTTAAAAAATATATTTTTATTAAAATATTTTTTCTATAATATTTTAATTAAAATCTGATGATTATTTAATTATTCTTTTAATAGGTCTACTGGGTTTAAACCTTTATAAAGAAAAGTTTCTGCCAGCACCTTCATTTGCTTGAAAGTTGAAAATTATCCTTTTTGGCTAAAAAGTACCATATATCCTCCTCCAAGAACAAATCCATCAATATGACAAAGACATCAAAAAAAATCTTAATAGCTACTACGCTGACGTTAGTCGGGAATTATCTCGGTAGTGTGTACCCGTTCCCTATGTGCCCTATGTCCCTATGTGCTAATCCAGAGTCCAGACTACAATCAATCACTGTGCCAAATTTCATCCAGATCCGTCCAGCCGTTCTGGCGTGATTGTGTATCAAACATACATCCATCCAAACTTTCAAATTTATTATATTAAGTAAGATAAGTTAATAGCAGGATACTAAGGTTAATAAATAATAATAAAAATAAATAAAATAAAATACATTTATTTCGAGCAATTTAAACTCATATGTGGAGTACACAGAAATACAAACAAATACACACAGGATAGTAAATTAATAACAAAAGAAAATTAAACTAAAATAAAAACACTTAACATCTTACCGGCCCTGCTGACGGCAACATGTCTATCACAGCAGTGCCTTATGTATGGGCAGTCCATCCGGTCCGCGATCATCGCCAAGACAGCATTGGTGCTGCCCCACACCCTACGCATCAGCGACGATTTAATAAGGTCCAACTTGATGGATTACCCTATCGATGCTTTCTCTATGAGTTTCGCTTCATACGAACGTTCCCTATATAAACAGTGCGAACAATGTACGCCTATATAACTCAATTTGTTTTTTTTTGTAGTGTTCTAGATTTAGGTCTATTGGTCACACTTTTTATTTTACTTGGTCTCTAATATTCATTGTATCAATGGCATGCATACCTGTTATTTGCATGGTTACTGCAATACCGATTTAAGATGTTACTAGCTGTCCCACGCGGCTTCGCTCCCGTCAACTGGCTACCTACCTACCCTACCCTACATACATGAATGTTGCGTAACTTTAACCACTTACACAGCGCACGCAACGGAAGCTCTCAAAAAGGAATAATTTTGCCCGTTCTTGCAACTTTTTTCATTTTTGCTCCGCTCCTATTAGTCGTACCGTGATGTTATATAGCCTGTAATCTTCCTCGATAAATGGGCTATCCAACACAAAAAGAATTTTTCAATTCCAACTAGTAGTTCCTGAGATTAGCGCGTACAAACAAACAAACAAACTTTTGCTTTATAATATTAGTATAGATTTTCTTTGAAGTGACAGTGCTGTTGATGTGCTTATCTATACATCTATACATTTAAATATATATAAAATATATAACCGTTTTTTACTACATGTATATGAATATATATACGGTACATACACCAAAATAACATTTTTTACAATTTTTGTCTGTCTGTCTGTCTGTCTGTTTGTTCCGGCTAATCTCTGAAATGGCTGGACCGATTTTGACGAGACTTTTATTGGCAGATAGCTGATGTAATAAGGAGTAACTTAGGCTACGTTTATTTTAGAAAAATTCTTTTATTTTAAAAATTTGTTTGGCGGAACGAAGTTCGCCGCGTCAGCGTCGCGAATTAACACTTTAACAAGAATGATTTGTTAAGAGTACGGTGCAAGCATAAAACAACAAAAAACAGCGAAGTTGTTATGTGAACTACGCCAACGAAGTTGAAAACGTATCACAAAATCATTTAAAAGCGTACGTTGTGGTGAGTGAGGTCAAATATCTCAAGTTTTTTCGACCATGAAGGAACCGCAAATTTGTGTGTGTAAAGTCAAACGTACTTCTGTGGTAACAATTTGACCTTGTGCTGGCTTAGCGTAGTACGATACTAGAATAAGGGGCCAGTTTATACTGGTTTGTTAACCTCTGACGTGCGGATTACTGTACCTATTCTAAATGGGAAGGTAACATAGTTTTTTTTACCTTGTTGAAAAATACAGAACTCTCAACTCTGTGATGGTCACAAAGACTGAATTTTAGCTACTGCGCGTTCAGTACCGAACGAAACGGAATGATTGATTGAACGAGTGAATGTAACTTTTAATACACTTGTTACCTAAAACAAAATGATAATTATATCTGCAATGATGGTTGACGAAATACGAAAATGTAGGGATTTATCACGTGAATTTTGCATAATAAATCATAAATATTTGACATTTAACTAATCGCTGTCGCATCGCTTTCGTTGATACTACTAACGAGGTTATGCACTACTTCCGATCCGAATCCGTAAAATTTCGGTTCCGAAGTAGACGTAGTACTTCTTGTAGGGAAGCTTACGCACTACATCCGAACTCTATCCATCATAATCTGTCTTAATCTGAAGCCGATCTGAAGCCGAGATATTTCGGTTCCGTAGTAGGCGTGGTTGTTCTTTCTTGTACTTCGTCCGAACATTTTCGTTCGAATTCAGATCATTTTCAATTCAGATAGAACTCGGAACTCGAATCACGGACTCGGATCGGATTTAGTGCGTAACCTAAATTATTTGTTGAGGCTTTTAGAGCATCTGGAGCCTCATATTGCCATAAGTAGTAGTACCTAGGTACCAACTGATGATAATACCAGCCTATAACTGTTCTACTGCAGGCCTCTTCTCATACAGAGAAGACACGAGCATTGATCACCACGCTAGCCCAACGCGAAGTCCAAGCTTTCTCTTCCACCGCTGTCAGCGATGTTCAAGATAAACTAAGTAATCTCATATGAATTTGAAAAAAACCGGCCAACTGCGAGTCGGCCTCGCGCACGAAGGGTTCCGTACCATAATCGCAAAAAACGGCAAAACAAATCACGTTTATTGTATGGGAGCCCCACTTAAATATTTATTTTATTCTGTTTTTAGTATTTGTTGTTATAGCGAGAGAAATACACCATCTGTGAAAATTTCAACTGTCTGGCTATCACAAGTACGGAAACCTAATAATAATAAGTCACTTTAGTAAGTACTTGCCCGGATTTGAACCCACGAACACCAACTTACAAATACTAACTATAAGTCCAGGTTTCCTCACGATGTTTTCCTTCACCGTTGTCAGCGATGTTCAAGATAAACTTAGAAAGTACATATGAATTGAAAAAGTCACATTATACTTGCCCGGATTTGAACCCACGACCTCAAGCACGAGAGGCGAGGTCTTAGCCACTGGGCCCCCACGACAATGCACAATAAAAATCCCAATGATTCACCATCATCTCTATGGGTTATTAAAACATGTTCCATGCTGTATCAAGTATATGCATCGTAATAAGTAATAACCCTATTAAAAATAACAACAATAATAAAAAGACCATTTTGACACGGTAATTTGATCTTGGAAATAACATTTAGATAGTGATTTAGCATTAAAAAAAAAATACATAATAAACACATTGTTATTTTTATTTAATTTGCTGGCGTAAATTATGAAAAGTACGTTTAAGGTGACCGCTGGATGGTGTCCGGTGAGGTGATTGTTAACCCAACTAAATTATTCACCATTCACTCCTTTTTACCGGCTTCAAAAAAAAGAAGGAGGTAATCAATTCGACACGTATGTATGTAATATTGTTGGAACTGTACAATATTCACATATGTTTTTCTATGTGGTGTTTTTACAATACGTAATTTCATAAGTGTATGTTTGTAAGTATGCATGTTTGTCCACTCATTTCTCCGAAACTACTTATCGGATCGTGATCATTCTTTGTGCGTTGGATTGAGCATAAACAAACAATAAATTTTGGGGGTTCCCCATACTTAGAACTGAAACTCAACATTTTTTTTTCATCATACCCATACGTGGGGGTATCTATGGATAGGTCTTCAAAAATGATTTTCAGTTTTCTAATTTTTTTTTTCTAAACTGAATAGTTTGCGCGAGAGACACTTCCAAAGTGGTAAAATATGTCCCGCCCCCTGTAACTTCTAAAATAAGAGAATGATAAAACTAAAAAAATATTATGATGTAGATTACCATGTAAACTTCCACCGAAAATTGGTTTGAACGAGATCTAGTAAGTAGTTCTTTTTTTAATACGTCATAAATCGTAAACCGCAATTTACCAAGTACGATACCCTTCGTGCGCGAGTCCGACTCACACTTAGCTGGTTTTTTATTTTATCACGCCAGAACGGCTGAACGGATCTGGATGAAATTTACCACAGAGATAGATAATAGTCTGTATTAGGACATAGGGTATTCTTTTTATCCCGTTATAATATTCCCTTTTGTGGAGGAGCTCGTGGCTAAATAATAACAGCCGCACGGGTCCATCTTCAAGGTTAAGCAACGCTTGACGAGGTCGGTCCGTGGATGGGTGACCATTTTCAACATACCGAGTTTCCTCCGTGCCTCGGAAAGCACGTTAAGCCGTTGGTCCCGGCTGTCATTTGAAGATCAAGCTTGAGATATGATACCAGTCTTGCCAAGGGGTACCGTGTTTCCCAGTTACTGGGTTGTGGTGGTCAGATAGGCAGTCGCTCCATGTAAAACACTAGTGCTCAGCTGAATCCGGTAAGACTGGAAGCCGACCCCAATATAATTGGGAAAAGGCTAGGCAGATATAATGTTCCCTTTTGATGATAAAATACTTTTCATGTGGGCGGTTCCTTGAAAACTTCATCATTGCTTCATTCCCTTCCCTCTACCAAGGTTGGCGGGTTTACAATCATACTAATTTCTAAAATATTCCATTCCTCCTTTAACAGGTTGGCTGCCGTACGGATTCCTGTTTTGAGGTTGTGTCCTTTTTAATCAATATTTTGCTTTTTCTTCTTGAAATTTGGGCGTTCATGTTTTTCGCCGTTTCTTTTTTTTACCGTTTTTCCGTGTTTCTTGAGAAAATGAGATCCGCCCTTCCATTTTTTTTTAATTGTTACTATTTTCCGTGTTTGTGTCTTGGTCTTTTTAGGGTTCCATACCTCAAAGAGAGAAAACGGAATCATTATAGGACCATTTTGTTGTCCGTCTGTCTGTCTGTCTGTCACTCTGTCTGTCAAGACCAAAAGACTCTTTATCTCGGGAACGCGTGGAGGTTCAAGTTTATAACCCCTTGAAGCTGTGAAAAAAAAACTTCTAGATCAACGCAATTAAGAGATACAACGCCTTTAATGACGCATATTTTACACTTGTAAGGAAATCTAAATCGACAGGGTACTTCCCGTTGACCTAGAATCATGTAATTTGGCACGAAGCAATGTCTAAATACTATATGCCTGCTATAATATTTGGGGAGATCCCTCGATTTCCATGGGCTACCATCATCAGATTCTGACTTGGTGACAATAGGACCACCTCGAGACTTCGAGAGTACATACACCCTTTAAAAAAAGCGGATTTTGCAAATCCGTCTACATTATGACTGAGTTATGCCCGAACATACATTAAAAAAAATACCATCTGAATTGAGAACCTCCTCCTTTTTGGCAAGTCGGTTAAAAATCACGTTGTACTCAAATTCTAGGGACTGGTAATATCAATAGAAGCAGTGTTTTAACAGCCTTGCCATACCGGTTGCATGGTAATACGATCGACGAGAAACCAGTCTTTTGTAGACCTAGTCAGTTCATGGTTTGACAACCATTATGTACCTACTGTGGGTAACTTCAATAGTATGATGCGGTCGTTATTAAATTCAATTTTGTCTCTTAGTATTCTTATTTTTATTTTTTTTTATATTCTTAAGAAAAGCACATTGAAAAAAACATTTATAAAAATGTTATCCTCCGTTATTGGGAACACGTTTACTGCTTGTTTCCGAATGTCATATCCCCGATGGCTAATTCCCCGAAGTCATGAGATCGAACGTCCGAATCGCCGAAACTTCCATAGCATCGATTTACCACAATTTCGAATAGCCTTTAGATCGAGCGTCCGTTTCGCCGAAAGGCCATTGCAACGATAGTTCTATGCATCCAATGTCTATTGGCTCGACGTGCCAGTAAGTCGAAAGCTATTCAACAAACCAGCAGGGTTTAATCGACATAATATATTATAGGCAATTTGTGAAAATCAGGAATTATATACAATTCGTAGGAAATCTATAAAATTCGTTTTTATTCCTTCTATTAGTCTTCTTGAATATTTTAGGTTGAATAGCTTTCGACTTACTGGCACGTCGAGCCAATAGACATTCAATGCATAGAACTATCGTTGCAATGGCCTTTCGGCGAAACGGACGCTCAATCTAATGGCTATTCGAAACTGTGGTAAATCGATGCTATGGAATTTCGGCGATTCGGACATTCAATCAGATGACTTCGGGGAATTAGCCGTCGGGGATACGACATTGGGAAACAATCAGTAAACCCCACATAAACTCTCGCCTTTTTCCGCATGGGGGTAGGCAGAAACTACAGAACGCCACCTCCTATACGATCCTTCAATACTCCTTTTGGTTCTTTTACGTTTATACATTTGTGTTCATTATTTGACAATCATTATGTACTGGGGCTAACTTAAATAGTGTGATATGGTCGTTATTTAATTTACTATTACTGACATAATCTATACATATATCTATACATATAAATGAAATTGGAGTGTCTGTTTGTAATATTGAAATAACCGTTTTTTACTACATGTATATGAATATATATACGGTACATACACCAAAATAACATTTTTTACAATTTTTGTCTGTCTGTTTGTTTGTTCCGGCTAATCTCTGAAATGGCTGGACCGACTTTGACGGGACTTTTATTGGCAGGTAGCTGATGTAATAAGGAGTAACTTAGGCTACGTTTATTTTAGAAAAAATCTTTTATTTTAGAAATTTGTTAGGCGGAACGAAGTTCGCCGGGTCAGCTAGTTACACATAAAGTCACACCTTTTTCGTACGGGAATACATACAGTAGACAGAAACTACAGAACGCCACTGCTACGATCCCTAAATACACCGTTTGCTTCACTCACTTTCATACATCTGGTCTGATCTGATCATCAGGTAATTATTATTTACTAGCTTTGGATGGTTTGGCCATGTTGAGAGAATGTATGAAAGGCAACTAACGAAAGGTATTTACAAGGCAAACGTGAATGGAAACGCCGGGAAGGGACGTCCTAGAAAGACATACATAGATCTTATTGGTGATGTTCTTCAGAAAGGCCAGGAGCGCAGTACTCATAACCGGCGTGTGTGAATGACTAGATGTATGAACGTGAGTGAGACAAAAGGGGTATTTAAGGATCGTAGCAGTGGCGTTCTGTAGTTTCTGCCTACCCCCATGGGAAAAGGCGAGAGTATGTAGCTTTTGCTCGCAAGTTCGTCTGCATAGCATTAGTACTTTGAATAGCTGAGCTTCCATTAATCTCTATACTAAGGATAATTGCCGGATTAAAAAGTATGTCCTCCCTAGGGTCTAAAACTATCTCCATACCAAAGTTCATTTAAATCAGTTCAATGGTTTAAGCGTGAAACAGACAGACAGAGATACTTTCGCATTTAAAATATTAGTATTGATTGAGTTTTTAATAAATCAATTAGACTTTACTGGCAGTAGCCTATTTATTCTTGCCAATTCCAAAAGAGCCGTGAACCGGAGCGGCAGCCTGCTTACTCAAGGGTTTACCTACCATAGGGTCTTTCCAAATTCAACTCAAATGCCTTGTTTAACTCATCCACGGCTAGGGTTACCATCCGTCCGAATACCAAATTGGTATTCTTTCCAGACTTTGTCCGGTCCGGATTTTTGCTTAATATAGCAAAAACTCATCGTTTTGTTGCGCTAAAAACTTCTTTTTTGTGTTTTTAACTCAATCATTCAAAAACTTTAAAGTCAGATTATGTCAAAGATCCGGACATTTTTAATATCCAGTCCAGTAAATTGATAAGACTTATTAAGGCGATATGTACGCCCCAATGTTAACGCAGTACTGGCCGTGCGCCCGCTCGATGCCGAAATATCAATATTGAACCTCCTTTTGAACAGTTTTGTTTGCAAAATATTCTTTGATTTACATATGCTATTTCAGTTATGAAGAAATTCCAGCCATCAATATATCTGTGTAAAAATATTTTTAAACATCCAAGTCGTTTTAGAGGAGTATCCAAAAGTTGCGAAAAATATCGTGTTGCTAATTATTTTTAAAGCAAAACTATTTATTATACGAAAAACCCATGTTTAAAAAATAATGTACATGAAACAATGATAAATATATATTTTTTTCAAATATACCTAGCCGTTACTGAGGAGTATGCTTTAGAAAGTTATCGTTTTACGGCACTTGCAGTGGCCTGTATGGAAAGCATTGAATCGGCTGCGTACCCAAGTAGGCCGCTGCAAATATAATTTGGCAAAATGGGGGATTATTGATTCGTCCAACACCCAGTGCGAGTGTGGTGCCCCTGTACAGACTATGTCCCACTTGCTGAAGTGTCCTGTTTGTCCTTTCACTTGTACCCTGGAAGACCTGTACAGTGCTTCTGACGCTGCAATAAGCGTGGCCGCATATTGGGCCCAGACAATCTAATTGAATGTGCCGTCGAATCGAAAAGAAGGAGAAGACGGCACTAAAGCGGATGTAGGCCCTTAATTTTCGAAATGGTAACCCAATCCACGGCTGTTATCACCCAGCAATTATTAACCACCCTGCAAAAATCGGACTGTGCTACTTATATCTAACCTTACGTTTACGTAATTACTTATTCTATTTTTGAGTTGTTTGGTTTCACTCTAGACGCTTTTACGAGCACGTTCTTTTTACCTATGTAATTTTCCAAAAATAATGATGTAATCAAATACTTTGTAATTAAATATTACTGTACTTCTTCACTTGTTTTATTATAATGCTTACAATCCGTAATTTTACTTGACAGCGCGAAGGATGTGGCTGGGCCAACCCCGAGGGCGCTGACCTGCGAACAACTGGAGAAGTCAACGGAGAGACCAAGTTTGGAGAGTTCCCGTGGATGGTCGCCATTCTCAAGTTAGTGTTTTGTATATAATTTAATCCCTAAGGATATTCCCCAAAGGGATAGAGACCAAAGGGACACAGATCAAAGGTGTTTAAAAAAACTTTTCCACAAAAAAAATAACCAATTTCAAATGAAAAACACTAAAAAGTGCAAAATAACTTTCGTTTCGGAAGTCGGTGACGAAAAATGATAAAAAAGATGTACCAAAGATATTTTTTTTGTAAAAAAGTTTTTATTTCTCTTTTTAGTTTTAGTACACTATCACAAAAAATAACGGATCCATGCGGACGACGTCACAGGGTTTCCATTTGTTGTATATACCAAAACCTTCTCCAGAATGTAACAAATACTTCTCTGAAAAACGTATCAAAATCGGTTCAGCCAAACGCGAGAAAATCGCGGACAAACATACATACATACAGGTCAAACAGAGATCCTCCTTTTTTTAAGTTGGTTAATAAGGCTAGAATTGGCCAGAAGCTTTAGACAAGTGTCATTCGAGGTAAGCGATGCCGATGTGTGAAGTGCCAAAATGCTAGGAACTCTACGCGTAGATATACGCGTCACCTTATTGCGGCCCACAATTACGAGCGATTTACAAAATTGTAAATCGCATAGTTACATGCATAAAACGCCATCGCACCAAGGGTTTTTTCCTGTGTGTCATCGTACCTCCTAAACAAGTGGCCTGATTTCAATGCGTTTTTTTTCATAAGATATCTCTTACAGCGTACCTTTGGATGGCAGTCAAATATCATCATTGTGAGTACAAATAATATTAGTCAACAGTGGTTGCACTTGATACGAGAATAGGGATGAGTTTTGGGTAAAATAAAACCGTTTATGTAGTCCGTCAGTTAGATTATCAAAAAATATTGGATTAGTACGTATTTTTACTTTACCAAATCAATAAAAAATTACAAAGATAAAGCGCATCAAATTTTAGGAGGTTAGTGACGTCACTTTTGAGTAACAAGTGTACTAAAACGTGACGTCTCGCGAAATTACAACGCACTGTATCGTTGTAATTTTTTATTTACGTGACAAAAGAAAAAATACATGTCCAATATTTTTTATAAATCTAATTGACGAGCTTAAAACATATTATTTTTGTCTTCGTTCCTATTGTTTTTAAGTTGGCCTTAAGCCACGTTCACCTGCAACCAATTGGACGCAAGTTGCAATACATTGCAGGCTACCGAGGTATAATGTGATCCTCAATCGCTCGATTCTGACCTTCAATGTAATTAAACTGCATGCGAGTTGCTTGCAGTTGGAGATGCGTTCTTGGGTACAAACATATTACTTGCATAAAATGTAGAAGTAGCTTACATGCCATTATGTCATAAATTTTGATTGGTGATTGACATATAACACGATAAAAATAACTGTGCACCTGGCGCTATACGTCACTCTGGCGATCGACTCTCACTATTGGCGCAAGAGGCGAACGCGGGGCGCCGCGCGGGTAGGCGGGAGTAGGGTCGCATTCCAGCAAGGTGCACAGTTATTTCGGCCGTGTACTACAAGCTACTTGCGCAATTTTATGCAAAATATAAGCAATTTTCGCTCTTACCCTTACTGTTAAAGTAAAGTATTGATGGGGTAAAAGTTTCGGATTTCAGCCACTAGATGGCAGAGTCTACACTGTACAGAACAGATCCAGTTTTTTTTAAATCAAGTATCTTTGACGCTAAAATTGTTAGATGGTGGTTGGCTGGTGTTGGTTGGCTGTATGGCTCTATTCCGATGCACGTGTGGCCTAAGGCTTATTTATTTTTCGTTTATAATTCATGCTTGAGTTTGTCTGTTTTTTTGTGGCATTATGGAGTGAGGTAGATAACAACTTGAGCCAACCTGATACATTAATGTTTTTATTCTTATATTGTATGTTATACTTATAAATAACAAAATCCAGCTGGATATTATATAGGAAGTAAAGACAGACTTGTACCTTACGTAACTTGAAAACAAGATTTTTTGTTTATTGAGATATTTTGATAATTTTGGTTTCAAATGAAAGGTATAGGCGTAGAACCATTTTATCCGTTAAATCATGTAAATCGGTCCACGCGTTTATGAGATATAAACTCATTACTGACTGAATGCCAAGTGAAAGGGTCAAGGACGTCCCGTACCGCGATACGTTTGGTTTGATCGTGTTAGCGACACTGCCTTTACATTTTTTTCGTATCGTTTTGAAATATTGGAATACATTGGTAGACAGGTGTAAAAGACTTTTATTTTTTTGGTGACTTTAGTGATGCACTTTGAGTGACGTTTGATTTCCCTTCCTTACACACAGCTTTCGTATAGCGGTCTCTCTTTTCTCTCTCAGTTTTGCTCAAATCTGATTTTCAACTTATTCTGGATAATCGTTTAGTTTTCTTTAAAGTCCTTTAAGAGTTTCTTTTGGCCTTTTCTATGGACTCAAGTTTGACTAATATCTCAAATAGTAAGCGATGATGAGTATTCCCTCTCGACTTGAAGACTTCCAGGGTATTTTTCTCTCTCTTCTTTGTCGGTACTATAAGAGACGTAGCTTGAAGGACAGTGAAAAAGGGAAATTGCTTTGACTTACCTATTTATATTTTCATTAAGTCTTCACCCTATGGTGGCTTTTATGGAAGTGTCATGCAAAACGAAACAAATATATCCTCAAATATTCTTAGCATTCCAAATATTATAATCGCCTTCCAAAACAAGTACTTATCTGTTGCCAGCTTTCAAAGAGGTAGAGGTCGAACCTCAGAGGTAATGAGGTAGTTACCTCATTGGGTACATTTTCTTTTAATTTTACATACGGACAAAAAAATAGATAATTCTATTCCCTATTTTCTTATCTTGCATATTCCACTCCTAACATGTCAATTTTCTTCTCAGGATCGAGCCAGTCAACGAGCATGAGCCTGATGGTCAGAAACTGAACGTCTACGTCGGTGGAGGTTCCTTGATCCATCCGAGCGTGGTCCTGACAGCCGCACACTACGTCGCCAGCGCTAAGGCCTTGAGGATCAGAGCAGGAGAATGGGATACGCAAAGCACTAAGGAGATCTATCCGTTCCAAGACAGAGATGTGGCTTCTGTTGAGACGCATAAGGACTTTAATAAAGGTGAACATGCAGAATATACTTAATCAGGTTTTGCTCGCGAATTCGTCTGCATAGCATTAGTAGGTACTTCGAATAGCCTAATATGAGGAATTAGCTGCCACCCGCGTGGTAGGTATTAGTACTTCAGTAGATCCAGAGATATTCTCCACGGTCGCTCTAGTTTGGCAGTTCTTCGGGCTATGTCGGTAACCCTGGTTCTCCTGCGGTCCAAACCTAATAAGATAAAAAATTCTCCTTTCAGGAAACCTGTTCTATGATATTGCGGTGCTCTTCCTCGCACAGCCAGTGGATCTGAGGCCTAATGTAGGATTAGCCTGTCTGCCTCAGCCAAGGATGAAGCAGGATGACGGCACCCGGTGCTTCGCCACGGGATGGGGCAAAGACAAGTTCGGAAAGGAAGGCCGGTACCAAGTTATCCTGAAGAAGGTGAGTTGTTGATTACTGAATAGGAATGTATAATATATCTTCTAAGGCCCACTTGTGCCAAACACTTAACTCAGATGTAGTTGCTAACACGAGGTTAAGTAACAAATAGGTCATATATAATAGGCCATGTTAGCTACTAACTCGGAATAAGTAAAAAACCCAGGGTGAAACAAGCGGGCCTTACTCAATAATAAAGAGGATTCCATCTATCTCTGTACAAAAATTAATCAAAATCGGTTCAGCGATTTAGGCATGAAAGCGTAACACACAAACAAAGTTACTTTCGTATTTATAATAATACGTGTATTTAGGATAAAAAATATATAGTTAAGATTGAAAGGGTCCAACGCAATCAAAGCAGGTATTTATTTTAACCTGATTAATTTATCTTGCAGATCGAGTTACCAGTAGTGAAACACGACAAATGTCAGACGGCCCTTCGCAAGACTCGTCTTGGCAGGTTCTTCCAGCTGCACTCCTCATTCATGTGCGCTGGTGGTGAGCCTGGCAAGGATACCTGCAAGGGAGACGGCGGTTCACCTCTGTCTTGTCCTATTGAGGTGAGGGTTTCATGATTTTCCACTGCAAACTGTGGATAAATTAAAAAATACTGCTAGATTTCATCAAGAGTAGGCAACGCTTGCTCTAGGGCGAGTACGGCCTACTGTGACAGGCTTGAGTCACACATTTTTATCACAGTTTGGGCGCAAAAACCGTGACTCAAGTCTACCACAGAGGTCGTGCTCGCCCGGCTGATATACGCTTGTTTTATGGAGGTAAGTATGCGAAACAGGATGGAAAATCCCGCAACCCCCGCTATAACAATAAATACTCAAAAAAGGATAAAAATAAATATTTAAGTGGGGCTCCCATACAACAAACGTGATTTTTTTGCCGTTTGTTGCGATAATGGTACGGAACCCTTCGTGCGCGAGTCCGACTCGCACTTGGCTGGTTTTTTTATTGTTGCTTTTGTGTTGAGTCTGTCGAATAAATGTTTTCTATTATATTTATTTATTTAACCATTTATGCATACACACACATAATATACAGACAAGAAGAAGAAACAGAAAAATAGGTACATAGGTGATGCTTTTTTCTATAGAAATCTTTTCCAGCATACCTGCGAAAGGAAAGATGAAAAAAAAAGAGATGTAGACATAGTGTGTCTATCTTGTGTCGCTGTACGCCAAATATTCCTTAACTTATTTTTTATTGTTTTGCAGTTCGAAAAAGATCGTTTCGTTCAAGCTGGCATCGTCGCATGGGGTATAGGCTGCGGAGAAGACGGAACCCCAGGAGTTTACGTCGATGTGTCCGTGTTGAGAGACTGGATCGACGACAAGGTCGCCGGCAAGGGTTACGACCCTAAGACTTATTCTTATTAGAAGTTTAGAGAGACAGTGGTTTAAAAATGTTAGGGAAAGTTTTGTAGTCTATTGATGTATAAATATTCGATACTCACCAGTTAATTACATTTAGCTTCTACCTGCCAACCTGTGAAGATCGTAACAGTGCATGCCAATTCTCCTTCTTTACTTCTCAAACTTCTCTACCTATTTCAAATAAAGCTAGTTCTACCTCTCTACAAACGGAAAAAAGGAAACCCATTCTATTCCAGGTGGGGTGCCGAAGATGCACCCCATTGAAAATAGTCCTGCCGGCGGCGGCGCCCATGTGACTGCGTATGTAAAACTTTAGGTATGTGGCCCAGCAAACAAAGTGCGCCCCGATTTAGTCAATGCGCCAAGTCTTAGCGCTTTCGAACTTGTCACAAAAATTTATTTTGAAACCACTGTCCGGTAAATCTATTATAGAATATGCTCAATTTATTTCTAGTACTGATTTTTGATAAATTAAATTGTGATTTTGTACTTCAGACATATTTTTTAAACGAGCTTTCCTTGACTTTTATAAAAATAATGTAATTATGTATCTCTTATTTTGAATTTATTTTTATATAATTGTTAATTCGAACTTGACATGTCTAAATGCCGACTACCTTATGAGATTTTACTTGCGTTTAGCGTCTACTCAATGTTTTTAAGAAAAAATATTTTAAGAAAGCGACGTTGTTTTATTTTTTCATTATTGGCCACCAAAATACATTTTTACACAACACATCAAAGATAAAGGTATATTTACTAGCTCAAACACGTGTATACATACATGCAGGCATAAATTATACGTGTATGCAGAACATTAAAACTAAGTTCGGACGCGTTTTTTTTTTAAATCTTTTCCCCACTAGGAATTTCATCCTTTATCGTGGGTGCGTTTATAAACATATAAACTCACATATACAACACCCAGAGCCGGAACAACTATCTGTAGGTCGTCGGTCCATGATTGGTCGATTTCGTCGATTGGATAGCGTTCAAACTCTGCGTTGCCGCATTCACTTACGCAATACGGCTGCTGTGTTCCCTAGGGGTTAGGCCTCTCTGGCCCTTTGCCCATAGTTTATTGGGCCTAACCCAAATAAATATAGATTTTGTGAGGTGTGGTACAGAATAAGATACGCCTCTAAGCAGATGGCCAAAGCCCTGCCTTGTCCGGGTCCTCGTAATCCTCAGGAGTAGCGCTTGCCCCAAACAGACCAACGAGGTAAAATCCTTTTGTTAGTAGAAGACGCGGAGCTGTGGTGGCCTAGTGATAACGGTCGCGAGTTGCAAGTTGCGCTTACAAGTTGTAGGTCATAGGTTCGAACTCAGGCAGGCGCTTAACTATGTGTAAATTATTTAATCACCACTGTTCTCAAAATGTTTAAGGAAACCATCTTGAGGAAACCGGCATGTCTTAGAACCAAAAATTCGAAGACGTGTGAAATCCACCAACCCGCATTGGGCTCGCGTGGTGGATTACGGCCCATTTCTTTCTCACAGAAAGGAAGCCTGCACGCAGAACGGACCAAATGAGAGTCTAAGTGCGGAAAAGGGGGTCCATCTATCCTATCCTAGTAGAAGATGCTAGCTTGTCCGAGATGACTGTTTGTCATAGTAGATAGACGTCATGAAAATACAGGGATAGTCTTTCTCGGTAGGTATCCAAACTATTTCCAGCCACTATAAGTCACATCTTCTTAAAATATATAATTAGTTCCTAGATGGTCTGAAAACACAATTGGATCCGGTAGGTAGCGCTGGTGTCGGTATGTCACTGATCTTCCTCTAAACGGCGGGCAGGACGACGTCTGCCGGGTCCGCTATTAGAAATATAAAAGGCCACTACCAGAAAAGTCGCGGTGAAACGATTTAACAGTCTTGGGGGATCCAAAAACGAAATTATTTAGAAAAGAACAGTGAAGGAATATTAACCCGAGGTCTCATTGCTAAAATCTGCAGGTATTTTATTTTAGATAATAATTGATTTTTATGAGTGATACTTGATATTAGAAAAGCATAATGCCCCCTTTTTCGGCGCTCATGGTGGTCCAGGGACCGTGACCACCTTCAAAGTTGATTTTCTCGAAAAATACTAAGTTACTAATTTTGTTGTTAGAGTACTAATTAGTACCCATTGAGAACTAATTTTGTACCAAATATGGAAGCCATTGGCATCTCAGCATCTCAGTCGAAAGACGTCCACTACAGGACATAGGCCTTCCCCAAGTGTTCCGCAACACTGATCGGTGTTGTGCGTTTGAAATCCACCGGATTCCCACAGGTCATCACTCCACTTAGAGGGAGGCCTTCCAACGCTATGACGTCCAGTTTACGGTCGCCACTCCAGAACTTTTCTGCCCCATCGACCATCCGTTTTGCGAGCAATGTGCCCTGCCAACTGCCACTTAATTTGGCAATTCTTCGGGCTATGTCGGTATCCCTGGTTCTCTCGCGGATATCTTCATTTCAGATTCGACCACGTAAGGAAACTCCGAGCATAGCTCTCTCCATTGCCCTTTGGGTGACTTTAAGCCTTCTGATGAGGCCCATAGTGAGCGACCACGTTTCGGTTCCATATGTCGTCAAACACACACTGGTCATAGACTTTTTTTCTTGAGACACTGGTAAGTTGGACGAGAAGATACCGCTTATCTTCACGAACACTGCCCAGCCGAGTCGGATTCGAAGGACCTCTTTCTCGAAATTAGACTACAAAATGAAAATAATTAAAACTAAAGCTCATTACAATATTTCATCAGCTTTATTAACTATATCAATAACCAACATTTCAACTATATTATTAATAGTACATTAGGAACGCACGTTCGCAAAAGAAACAAAAAAATAAATAAAAGAAAAATATTTTGGTCTCACGATTTAATACTTCGAAACAACAATAAAATAATTCCGAAAACAAAACTATTTACAAATGAAAATTAAAGAAAAATGTGTGATTATGCTTAGAGCTAAGAAAACCATGGATTAAAAATCTGACAAATAAGTTTCACGTGGCATTTGGCGCCAAAACTTTTTCCACAAAGCAACATTTGCTTTAAATGTTGCCCTATCAAAAAAGTACCAACACAATTATTGAAACTACCTACAAAATTGAAATACTTGAACATCACCTAAAAAGAAATTGCAACTCTTATAAATACTTTTTGTTAAATATTTTCTATATACCCAACTTCATGGAATGGACTAAAACAATTGGCACTAGCATGGAGGGATCTTTTTTCTTTATTACTCTTTCACAAACCCTTGGTTCACTGCGAAAACGCTATTTTTGAATCCATTGAGCCACCAGGTTCCACACAGATTATGGCCAACTCTCTCTCAAAGATGAAATGATGTTAGATTTGGATATCTTGTAATGGATTGTAAATATGTTACGTAGTAGTAGACTGTTATGTTTTGACGAGTACTTTACGCTTTAGGCCTGTTTAAGTCTTAAGCAACCCGACCCGAATGCGGGCCCAAAATGCATGGAAATAGTAAGTTTGTGCCTGGAGATGTTTCGAATAAGTATTTACAGAGATTTTCTTGTAAGTTACTGATGGGGCCCAGTGTGTTGATGTTGACAAAAGACTCGTCAAATCGAGGGTTATTATAAACTCTAATACTATGCGTTTAATACAAGCTCAGAACATTATCGTTGTAGTTTTCACACTGGAAGTTAACTTGCGTTTTATTTTAAAAGTTAAGGCCATGGTTTCTATTATATGCTATTCGTAAGATTGGTAAATGCATATTGAAGATGCAGTTGGTTATTTTAATAGATTTATAGGTAATTTCAATGTTAATATTAATACTCTTAGGGCCCGTGGATTAATCCGTGCGGCCGAATTGACTATTTGCGGCCTGTTTGTCGTAATGCGGCCTGTATTTCGTAATGCGGCCTGTTTGTCGTAATGCGGCCTATTTGTCGTAATGCGGCCCTAAATGGAAGAAAATTCAATATGCATTTTCCAATCAAATTTATCTATTTATAAATATATTATTCACACCCACATTTTATTAGTTTCTTTGTATCGTAGGCACATTAACGGTTTTCAAACATTCTTAAAATTATTATCTACATTTAGTATACATAAGCAATTTTTTTTATATAAGCAAATACGCAGTAAGAGTATATATAGTTGCGTTTTCAACATCGAATAAAAACTAGACGAGTTTTAAATTTAATGTCAAATGAAAAATCGATTTCAAAATCGAGTTTAGAATTGATCGATTAAGTCTTTCGCTATTGTCTGCGTCGAGGCACCGTTTTTCTAATCGTATTAAATACATCGAAAACATTTCTTAGTTTAACCAACTATTATAGTAACAACAATAAATAGTTTTGGAATCAATTTGAGCTCAGAAGACGAACTAACGTGTATTTGCTACGGCACCAGTTTTGACGTTTAAAAAACGTCAGTTTGTTGTTTAAAAATACGATGTTCTAGTAAGATAACAATAAAATAGTGAGAGAACGAAATAAAAACGAGTTTTTACAAAAAAAAGTCTTAGAAACAAATGCAATAACAATAAAAATATGAGGAAACATTCCCATACAGAAAAAAAGTACTCTAAAATTGCACTTACTCAAACGATTCTACTTTCAAAATTGCACAGAATATTATATGCAAAACAGATGTACTTACAAAAAAGTTTGTTTAAAAAAACTTGGCTTATTTAAAAAAAGAAAAGTTATGACCCCAAGAAGGTTGAATGCTCTCTCACTAATCTAAAACATCGTTCTGTTTTCGAATTTACTCTGCAGCATTAATCGTGATGGTCTTGCCCTTAGGATCATCGAAGCGGTCCATGGTTCTGATGTCCAGCATCATCATAATTCCGTAGAAGGTGATGGCCAGAAGAATGAAAACCACGAAAAGTCCTGCCCAGATGGGAGCGGAGAAGAATCCTACACAGTTGTAAGAGTCGCCGAATTCTTGGGTAGTGTTGCTCTCGAAGAATGGCTGGATCTGTGAATTAAATTATTAATGGTCTTTAATTTTGATAATAATAATTTTGATAAAATTTTGTTGGAATTATGTATTAACATATAAACTATGTAACATCATGCCTGTATTCTGTAGTCCCACCGACTTCGTCCCCGGCGTGGGACGAACGGTTTTTTTTTCTACGTTTGCCCATTGGTCCCACCAAATAATTTCATACTGTTTTGGATATGTTTTATATTAATAAAAAACTTACAGAACAATTTAAATAGCAATTTAAACTGCATAAAAACGATTAACATATCATGCAAAGTATTATTTAGTGGGACGAAAGGCACTACTATATTCGAAGTGTGGTTTGAGTAAATTTAGAAACAGCGAATGCTCGATGTTCTGTTACAAGTTAACGATCTAGTCTATACTCACCTTTATACGTTTTGGCCTACCTGGGAATCGAACCCAGAATCCCACCGCGACTCTATTGAAAGAGTAATTGGCGTTAGACTCCCGAGGGTATCATAAAGAGGCGATTACAAAATTAATTACTTTGACACCTTGTTTATGTGGATACACTAATTCAGTATAACCTAATTTAATAACATAACATCAGAATATAACAGTTTAAATATACCCAATAAGGATGTTTCCTGCGTCAAAAAGATTCTATTTAGTTCGTCAGTGAGATTATCAAATAATATTGGATACGTATTTGCTTTACCAAATCAATAAAACTTGACAAAGATAAATCGCCTCAAAGTTCAGGAGTGGGGGCTTGTGACGTCACTATGTCAGTATAAATTGTACTAACGGCGTGACGTCACTCGATATTTCAACGCATTATATCGTCTATTTTTATTAATCTACCTGACGAACAAAAAAGTAATTTTTAGCTAACATCCCTATTTTAGTGTGGGGACGATGATATGACAATAATTTCAACATCATATACGAGTATCGATTAACATTCCCAGTCTGGATTTAAAAATATATCCAATAGTTTAGTCAATATAGGTAGTTTGACTATCTAAGCACTATGCTTAGATTTTTTTTTTCAAGATTGATTCGATAAATTCAAACGACTCGTATGCACTAGTAACGCCAGTATTGTCGTATCGTCGTCCCCAATGTATATTTTGATGGCCCTTTTAGTAACTCATAATATAACATCACCCTTGTGTTGCCCGAAGGATTAGGGCAGAAGTGCTCCTATAGTCCACCTCCTATGGTCAGATATGTTTAAGTACGTCAGTATGTTATGTTGGGCAAGCGTATTACCATTAACCGGGCCACAGATAATATAATACAGATGGCTCATCCCATACAAAGAAACCGTGCCGACGTTACTAGCGTTTTCGGTCTGATTAAACCGATTATTTTTTGTTCATCAATCGAGTTCGGTTGCGTTCCACGACGATACATGGTGATGGTGTTAGCAGCAATTTGCAAGTAAAAGGGTTTACTAGGTTCGTGAATACTTTTTCTTTAAATACGGTGAAGGTTTGTTTTATAGTATTTTTTTGCACGTTTTTACAGTTTCTTTGCACCAAAATGTGCCCAATCACACTAATTTTATAAAGGCGAAAGTTTGTGAATGTGTGTGTTTGCATGTTTGTTACTTCTTCACACTCAAACGGCTGGACGGATCTGGGTGAAATTTGGCACAGAGATAGATTATATTCAGCTAAGGAGAGTTGATTAACAAAGAACATACAATTTTTATGTTCAATTCCAGAAAATGTTAATTTTACACACATTCAATAATAGATCGGTGCATATCGCGCCATCTAGTGAGATTTATTTGAACCAAATTTTCTTTCTTAGCGCTGAGACCCCGTGACCGAGCATAAGTAAAGAGTCCGGGCTGCTGTTAATAAATTCTAGATAGAAAACCCAATAACACTGGATAGTTCTAGGGTTCAATTCCTCAAGTTGCTGCCGGCGGCGATATCTGTACTATGTTTCTAATTAAACGGCGTTTAAAGGTACATTCAAACTTAATGGTGACTCGGAATACGACTCAGAGGAAAGTCGCCGCGCAGTAGCGATTTCATATGACAGCGGGGGTGAGGGGTGAAAAGCGGCCAAAAAAACATATTTTTAAATCAAAATACTAAAATCAGAAATAGTTTTTTTTTGTTTTGGGATATGCATACTGTACTACCACGGGGAGAAAGTGCAGTTATGTGGGACTGCAAACCACTAAAACGCCACGTACTTTTGTACCGCTTATGGCTGGAATACGGGCACGCGTTAGCACTCACCGCCAACCCACCGCGGCAGTCCGTCACCGGACCCCCTTTTGGGGAGTATCCCCTATCACCGGCGCACCGAGGGACCAAACCTGCACAATGGCACCAAACGAACCCGTAAATGGCACCCTTGCCCCCCCGCCCAAGATACGTCCAGGAACGAATTAAAGTAAAAGAACGCCAAGCCGTTTCTTAGTTTTGCCCTTCCTTTATTTTTTTTTAGTTTTGGTCACCTGTGTCGATTTTTTCCGATTGATTCCTTATTAAATTGGAAGAATGAACTAAAAGCCATAGATGGATCAATATCATCAGAATGTTATGCGCTTTAGAAGCCTGCGCGATGAACTTAATGTAAATATTTTTAAATCGGTTTACTATGCATTGGTGGAGTCAAGATTGAGATATAGTATTCAACTATGGGGTAATAGAATAGCTACAGGTATAACTCTGATAGTTTGTACCATTTGTACTGCAAAAAAGGGCGATCAGAACAATAGTTCGAATTCCTCAAGTCGAGTCCTGTCGGGAATATTTCAAAAAGCTTTCCATTCTTACGGTACCAAGCCTTTACATATTAACAATCTTGACCAGCCTGGCAAAAAGCACATAAGTGAATATGAAACGAAGGAAGAAAGACACCATAGGGAATCCACACGGAACCAATACTTGAAGCTTGGAATTAGTTCCAAACTGAATATTGTTAGACATTGTCTTAAGTATCAAGCGGTGAAACTATTTAACTGCTTGCCTAAGGATCTAAGATGTCTAATTTATAGAACCACCTTGTTTAAAAAGAGGCTTAGGGAGTTTCTGTTGGAAAAATGGTTTTATTCTGTTAATAAACTTATGACTAATATGACATAGGTACTGCGTGAATTTTCTAATGACATGTTTTGACTATTTGAAATTTTGTTTTAGGACATTATTAGATTAGTTATTGAATTTTTTATGATATGTATTATATTATTAAATTAATTTGTTTGACATTAGATTATCTATTGAAATTTTAATTGTTTTATTCTTTTTTGTTTTAATCATTTTTTTTTTATGATATTATTTTAATTAATTTGGCTATGACATTTTTAGATTATTTATTGATATTTTATAAGATTATTTGATTAGTTTGTTTGTTGTTTTTAGATTACCTATTGACATATTTTTTTAACACAGTATTAGATTATTTAATTAATTTGCTTGACATTTTAACTTTATTTATTTAAATGGTTATGACATGTATTAGATTATTTCAATTTATTTGGTTGTGAAATTTTTTGCACTATTTATAGAAGTTAAGTACAAGTATCGGATGAGTTTTAATTGCTGTGGTTTTGAGATTTATTTATTGACATTTTTGCGACATGTATTGGATCCTTAAATTTGATTAATTTTATAAGCGTAATGGTGATTTTGTGTTGGTCCTTAGTTAAAAATTGATTTAAGTTTGTCTTTAATATTTTTTGTAAACATTCAGACACAGTGTAAAATGAATAAATAAATGAAATGAGTGTCCCCGTAGTCGTCAAAGGACCCCGAATTTACCCGTACCTAAATTAAAAAGAGATATCTTCCACCATACCTTCAGATCCACAAAGCTGACGGAGAAGGGCGTGGTTTCATTCATGCTGGTGAAGGTCACATATTGCGCACAGCGGTACGAGAAGCCGATGCCAGCGAACACACCCTCTTCTGGAGGGTAGAGGGTTTCTGTGATGGCTCCCACGGTCGCGACGACGGTATCTGTGGATGCAAGAAATCAGAATCAATAAGACATACATACATAAACTCACACCTTTTCGTACTGGGGTAGGTAGAAACTATAGTACGCCACCTGCGACTATCCTTACAAACACATTTACGTTTATCTAGTTATGCACGCAGGCCGGTTATGCGTACTTCGGTTGAGTGGTGCCAATCCATGCGTCATGTTCGTGAACGGGCGCCATCAGTTGGGATGGGTCATTACTTGGTTGCCTCGGCCTGTTTTTAATTAATTATTATATTTTGCGGTTCTTTATTTTACTCTAGATGGTTTTACGTGAACGTCTTTCTTTTTACATCGTTCTCACATATGTATAATTAATTTTTCAACAAGAATGTTGTTACCAAATACTTGTAATGAAAACTTATTCATGGAAAAGAGTGTTCGTGGAGTTTCTTGCACCTTCTCCATAGAGACCTA
Organism: Orthosia gracilis; assembly: GCA_947562075.1. Lineage (NCBI taxonomy): Eukaryota > Metazoa > Arthropoda > Insecta > Lepidoptera > Noctuidae > Orthosia > Orthosia gracilis. The sequence goes on from OX387266.1 coordinate 56,518,011, forward strand.
CTGACGCTTGCAAATGTGCAACTAGTTCATTTTTGATTTTTTTATGCTGACAATTCAAAAGTACTTTAATGGTTTAGTTGAAATAAAATATTTTGATTTGAATTTGCACACCTGGCCTTTCTGAAAAACATCACCAATAAGATCCGTGTCCTCCCGGCGGTTCCACTCACAATCAATAGACATTTATTCAAATTAGGCTGAGAATCGCCACTCTTCGAGCATAAAAATTACAAAAGACACAAGTACTTGCAAAAGACGCCTACTCTTAACCCTCAGTAGCCGATCAAAACGTCAGAAATGTATCGTCAATTATCACATGAGGCTCGACAAGACAAACTGCGAATTTATCCTCGTGGCAGCAACTAACTCGGAATTAAGTTTTTAGTGCAACTGGGCCTAAGATCTTAAAAATTGCATATACGGGGAGGGCCAAAAATCGTGGATCAAATAAAACAGAGCGATATCTGGGGCTATTTGCAGTAGGCCATAAAGTGCAATTTATTTATTTTTTGCTCTTTTTAAACCCAACTATCTTTAGTGATTACCATTTCATTGTACCTGTCAGTTGTTTCGGTGGCACTTGAAGCTTGAACAGTTTTTTATTGATTAAAACCTACTTGCTTTACACTTGGACTGTTGCCAAAATGTCTGCTTAGTAAAATCTTTGCTAAGATCAAAAATTTTCATGTGAATAACTATTTAGTCTTTCCTTTTATGCCACAAACACCATCATTTACAAAAATTCAAGACTCTGTTTATACAGTTGCGTAGCACATTCCGTATTCAAATTTTATTTATAGTATTTTAATTCAGAATTTGTTAGCAGTTGCTAAAAACGAGGTTATAGATGAGGCCCTCTTATAAGGGTATTCAATGTTCCCATAGTTATATAATAAACCAAGTTTTAGGTTTGGATATCAAGAAGTGTTTGAAAAATCAACTACTACTTGCGGGCCACAGATAAGAAAGCAATGAGTAGTTTAAAGCTTGTAATAAAAATGAGGGAAATCTCGCTGAATAAACCGCTCTGCACCACCGTAATCTACAACAATTCTGCTCACAGTCCAAGGACTGATTGCAGAAGACAAGAGAAAAAAATATACAGAAAAAAATACATGACTTAAAAGAGCACAGTGGTAACGGCCGCGACTTACAAGTTGTAGGTCATGGGATCAAACCCAGGCATGCACTTTACTTTGTGTAGATAATTTCATCACCACTGCTCTCAAAACGGTGAAGGCAAACATTGTGAGGAAACCAGCATGTCCTAGAACCAAAAATTGGAAGACATGTGACATCCACCAACCCGCACTGGGCCTGAGTGGTGGATTATGGACAAGTCCCTCTCACAGAGGGGAGGCTTGCACGCACAAGGGAGTCTAAGTGCGGCAAAGGGGCACCAGGGCACCATCTATCCTAACCTATCCTACATAACTTAAAAATGAACAAACTCAATTACTAACAAAATTACATTCATTTGCCCTCAAACTTAAGGCTTGCTTCTAGGTAAGAGTGGCCCGTCATTGACCACATCATCAATAACCATCAGGTGAGGTAGTCATCAAATGCTTACCAATAATAAGTTGTCTCATACATATTTATCATAGGTAAGGCTACCATGACCAATGAAATACTTACATAGAGGCAGTAGTGGCAAGACAAGGGACGATAAACGAAAGTGTTGCAATAGCAATTGGTAAAATATCAAAAATGAATGGGAATGTCAAGCACTAACAAAACATATGTGATCAATCCGTATCAGTAAAATGTAAGTTTTGGTATTTCAATCTTCGGCATCATTTGTCTAGAGTCTAGGATGGGCTTATTTAATTAACAGTAATGAACTTTTAAATCTGATAAGTGAATAGTACAGTTCTTGGCCGCCCTGAAGTTGGCTTACTGATGCGCAAGGCACGAATCGGTGCTGTTTTTGTATGAGGTTTACTACTGTGCAGCGATTATAGCCAACTTGATGGCCAAGAAGTTTGGTGGGAACCACATTTCACCAGTTATGTTTAACTCCCATGTAATAAGCAGGCAAGCCTATCACCATCTATCGGCCACAAATCGAAATCGTTGTGACAATTTAAGAAGTCAGATTTGACAGCTATTAAAATACTTAACCTCTATCTTTATGAATGATACCTACTCGTTGTTATAGCGTATGGGTAGCATAATAGTTATTTAGGATTACATATTTGATTTTCTTACGTACTCAGTTATCACGGCATGTAAAGACAAGACACTTCATCAGACTTTTTAGATTGTCACAATTATAAGGCTGTAAATGGAATTCTCAGGCCCTTATTCTCAACAGTAGCACTTGTAACCAATAGTCTCAAGAGAGACTAATATTTTAGTATATTATAGAACAATTTTATCTTACCAAAGAACCAGTATCCGCCATTTGATTGGAAGTTCAGAGTGAGCGTAGTGTTGTCAAAAGTCAGCGTGGCATTAACCGTTGTAGTGTTGAGCTCAGAATTCTGGACAGAGACATCCCCCAATGTCCTTGAGTCGTTCCCAGCCTTGAGCTGAATGCTTGAGGTGATCATTCGGAGTCCGTCCACAGTGTACACGTGAGAGTTTCTTGCGCCTTCCACAGCACGACGTACCCTCGACTTGGTGACAGGAATGGTCCATGATGGATAGTTGGCGGTATACACAGCAACAACGTTCAAGTCTTCTGGCATCTTCGCAATAGTGTCCTGCATGAATGCGTCATGGCGGCGCAGCATATCTGCCCTAGATTCGCCGTCGCGTGCGTCATTCAAGTTGATGAACACAAATCTGGCTTCAATAGGGACAAAGTCTTCAGAAAATATGTTGATGGCGTCAGGGCCAGCAGTGCGGGTCAGGGTGGGCAAGGCATCCTTCACAGTCGGTAAGTAAACTGCTTCACCAAGACTGGCGTGCAAGTAAGGGAAGGATGTCTCACCAAGTTCGTTTTTTAAAGAAAAATCTTCAACAGACAGCGTCTCTTCGATGAACACAAGCGTCGTAGGGTCTTCTACCTGCACCTGCTTGAGGATTGCCGCAAATTCTTCGCTGGTATACGTCGTTAAGGGGTTTGATTTAATGGAACTTTTGAGCGAGTCGCCCCATAGAAACACTGGGACTTTTGATGCATAACAGCTAATTACACTTAGAACTAAAAACGAGAACACCACACGGCAAAACGCCATTTTTAAGGCTAATTCTATTGGACGCAAAACGGACTAAAAGTTAGTATTTTAGCCCAAAATTGTCATAAAAAGACAGCGTTCGGGCGATGACGACTGACCATGGGTCATGTGAAAAGTGATCATATGATAAGTTTGACGCCTTGTCTATGGTTCGCTATTGTTGCCATTATTCGTTTACAAAACTGCCAGAATTGTGAAGTTAATATTAAAATCAGTATTTAGTAAACTAAATTGGCCGACAGGAACGAGCTTTAAAGCCATTTCAGTGCATTAAAGAATATTGAACACGGTAAATCAATCATAAATAGCTCAAAAACAATTTGGTAGCTGAATTTTCGAAATAAAAGAAGTTTCCTTAATCCGTTTTATTTTCCATGTATTATGGGTACGCTTGCAAAATTTTTGCATTTGTCTATAGATAGATTTCATAGACAAAAACAAAAAGTATTACTTTTCTTTACTGTAACCGGCAAGTTTATAGCCATGAATAATTATTATTACAGAATCACCTTATTTACAGTAGGTAAACTCTACCTACCCTAAAGTTTCAACATGCTATTATAGATGAAACGTGAAAATCGTGAAATGTCAGCGTTATAAAATCTATGGTCAGGCACCCAGTACATTTGGTCCATGGAATTATTAAGTACTATTTGATAAATTTGACTGATTTTGATGAATCAAACGACTCTGTTTCAACCTACGTCATAACACGAGTTTTGTTAGCCAATCAAATGCGTCAGAAGGTGCCACGACACGTAAGTATGGTTCCGCCTTTATCCTGTGCGTTTACCTCCCAGTATATAATAGTAATTTTTGGTTATCCTATTACGGTAACATACGCGATCGACACGCTCATTTCATGGGCATACCTCGAAGATCAAAACGGTCGCTTAATCACGGGATGATTGCTTTCTGATGACGATTCGAAGCTTAACTCTTTTCTCTAACATCGCGAGACAAATTAAATAAAAAAAACCTTCCTCGTTCATCTCGATTATACAGGGTGTTTGGAAGGGAGCTGTACATACGCCTAGGGTAGAAACTAGGGATAGTCTGCTACCTACCCCCGCCCATTATATTGACCTTGGCCTCAAGGTTTTTATTTAATTTATTATTATTTTTTATTTGACTTTTTTATGATTTTTTGACTAAAACTACCTGTAGCTCAAAATCTATCCATGGGACCGGTCGGCTAATGGTCTTGTTTTAATCGTTAGAGTCTTAGGGTCCTGCAAAAAATTATTTTACACCAGAAAATTGTGGAGAAGAAAAGTTATGGGGCCTGAAGTACCGTAGTAAGGTAAAGAAATAATTTTAAGGGCAACTTTCTATGGGGTTTAAAAAAAAACTAACAGGGTTGGAGTTCTTCTGATTTTTTTAAAACATCCACAGTCCATGCCCTTTCTAACGATATGCTAAAAGTGTAATTATCACTTTTAGTTTTAAAGTTATTAATTAATTTCCGCAACTAGGGCACTTCAAGCAAAAATTTCAACTAATGAAAATTAAATGTGTTCGATCGTAAAAGGATGGCAAATGAAACAAAAAATTTGGTAATGACTAATGTCATTAAATTACAAATTTTAATTAATTACTAATTTTAATTAATTACAAATTTTGTTCAAATTGATGACCATTGACCTGTAAACATGCTCGGCACCTCTTCCTCATCTCCACGGTCACCGTTCTAAGCAGCAGTTCCTCGCGCATTGTATCGAATGCGGCGTGGATCCTGTTAAGTCGGGGTGGGCCAATTCCCTGGCCCCCAAGGTCGCCTGACCTTACCCCACTCGACTTCTACGTCTGGGGAAGGGCGAAAGAGTTGGTGTACGCAGAAGAAGTACCAACAAGGGAGGTTCTAATTAACAGGATCCACGCCGCATTCGATACAATGCGCGAGGAACTGCTGCTTAGAACGGTGACCGTGGAGATGAGGAAGAGGTGCCGAGCATGTTTACAGGTCAATGGTCATCAATTTGAACAAAATTTGTAATTAATTAAAATTAGTAATTAATTAAAATTTGTAATTTAATGACATTAGTCATTACCAAATTTTTTGTTTCATTTGCCATCCTTTTACGATCGAACACATTTAATTTTCATTAGTTGAAATTTTTGCTTGAAGTGCCCTAGTTGCGGAAATTAATTAATAACTTTAAAACTAAAAGTGATAATTACACTTTTAGCATATCGTTAGAAAGGGCATGGACTGAGGATGTTTTAAAAAAATCAGAAGAACTCCAACCCTGTTAGTTTTTTTTTAAACCCCATAGAAAGTTGCCCTTAAAATTATTTCTTTACCTTACTACGGTACTTCAGGCCCCATAACTTTTCTTCTCCACAATTTTCTGGTGTAAAATAATTTTTTGCAGGACCCTAAGACTCTAACGATTAAAACAAGACCATTAGCCGACCGGTCCCATGGATAGATTTTGAGCTACAGGTAGTTTTAGTCAAAAAATCATAAAAAAGTCAAATAAAAAATAATAATAAATTAAAAAAAAACCTTGAGGCCAAGGTCAATATAATGGGCGGGGGTAGGTAGCAGACTATCCCTAGTTTCTACCCTAGGCGTATGTACAGCTCCCTTCCAAACACCCTGTATATTAATGAAAACCGTATTATAATCCGTTGCGTGGTTTAAAAGAAGTAAGAAAAAAAACAGGCACAGGCAGACAGTAAAGACGGTAACACACTTACGTGTTGTGGCGTGGCGTGGCGCGGGATCCACCAATCAAACTACTCTGATCCAGCCTACGTCATATCACAACGAGTTTTGTAGCCAATCAACTGCGTCGAAAGGCGCCACGACACGTAGGTGTCGATCCGCCTTAAGTGCTCGTTCAGACAGAGATCCGTTTAATCGTAAACGTTTTTATTCGGCGCTGACGTAGGTAGTGTATGAGTGAGTTTAAACACATGACAGTTTGCCAGATCCAGTAAAAAATACCGAACCGACAAAATATACAGCAGTAACGGACTGCAGTTACAGGTTTACAGGTTATACAAGCTACCAATAACGCCGTGGTTGCCTCCGACGCAGACGACGATGGTACCAATAAGAACAACACGAGAACGTCCATCCATGTTGAAAGATGGTGGTACACTGACTAAATGTGGTGTGCACATTACCCCCAGTAGCGAGGGATCCGGTAAAACCACGAATGTAAATGCGGTGTGAAAATCATCTCCAGTAGCGACGGATCCGTTAAAAACGTGTGAACGTACCCTAATTTTGTTTCCTTCGACTACATTTTATAACTTTTGAAATAATGAGAAAACCTGTAGTATTCAGGTTTTAATAAACATAAAATTGTACATTATATGACATTATACACGGAGAAAACTTGAATGACAGTGACATGGCAAGCAGAAGTAAAGTTAGAGGTTGGCAAGGAAGGAGGTTGCAACTCTAAGCAAATAGATCATATCACGTCATTCTCCCACACTATAGTCTTGAAGATGTCGAGGCGGGTTTCGAGTTCTGCTCGATCTTCTTAGAACCTTCTACGCGTGGTGGAGTGGTGCTTGAAACAGGAATCCGTTGCGTAGTATCTAGGTCTTGTTTAGGAGAAGGGAAAGGTTGTGGCAAACCAGGCGAGTGATAGTTTGTTGTTTGAGACTGCACAGGTGGACAAGAGGAGGCAGAGTTGGTGGTTTCTTCTGCACGAATCGGTGAGCTTGGTGGGATCTTATATTCTTCTTCAATTATGGTCCCCGTCTTTAATTCTTCTAGTCTTTCGCCGGTATTAACCCCGATAGGGGCGAGATTTCGATTTGATACCGTTGTCTCTCGTCCATCTTGTAATCGGACAAACGAGTAGTCGGGGTTTGACTGTATTAGTTCGACCTCCTCTACCAAGGGCTGATATTTGTTCTTACGATCGAATTTTTTCATTAGCACTTGACCTGAACTTGTGAACCATATTGGTATCGTATTCCCATTGGGAGATCGGCGAGTGTGCATGAAAATTATTTCATGCGGAGTACAGTTCGTCGCAGTACACAGCAAAGAGCGATTCGATTGGAGGGCCACTGACAAGTATTGTTCCCAGTGTTCAATCGGTGCATTATGAGTTCCACAAGCTAATTGTACTGCTTTCCATACAGTTGAGTTCAAATTTCGACCTGACCGTTACATTGTGGATTGTATGCAATGGTGTTGCTTTTAGTTACCCCTTTAGAGTGTAAGTAATCTCTAAGATCAGTCGACAGGAATTGCGTGCCGCGGTCTGAATGAATGTATGCGGGCATGCCAAAGATCATGAACAAGCTGTTTAGATGCTTGATCACGGTTTAAGCACTCATATCGCTGCACGGGAAGGCGAAAGGAAATCGAGAGTATTCGTCTAAAACCGTGAGAATGTATTTGTTGTTAGACTTCGATGGAGGAGGGCCTTTGAAATCTACGCTTAAGCGTTCTAATGCTGACTCGCCTTTATTAGTTTCGGTGAGGGAGTTGGATTGTTAAAATACCTCGCTTTGAGCTCAGCGCACAGACGGCATTCCGTCGATTGTCTTCGTCGATTGAATAGGGAAGATTTTTACTCTTCAGCCAGTGGTACATTCTTGCCACTCCTGGATAACAAAGTGATACGTGAAGAGATTGGAGTTTAGATGAGGTATTCGTGGTGCAAGCACATATGCGCGATAGGAAATCCGCAGCTTTATTGTCTTTCCCGGGTCTGTTAACTGTGTCATAATTATATGGCGCTAACTCAAACGCCACGTTTGGATTTTCTCATTTTTGATTTTACTGGCGTGTTTGGCATTGAGCATAAATGAAACTGATCTTTGATATCCGTTATAAAAGTAAAATGTTTCCCGTTAAGGCAATGCCTCCATTTTTTTAGCGTTTTACGATGGCGTACGCATCTTTTTCAACGGCCGAATGATTGAGTTGACTGTGATTTAATGCTCTTGAGCAGAAGGCCACAGGTCGTGAATCTTGGGTCAGTGTAGCAGCAATTGTGTGTTCGGATGCATCTATTTGAACGGTGAAGGGCATATTATCATCAATAGCATGAACGGAGGACTTGGCGATTGTGGATTTTAAAACTATCGAATCAATCTTTAGCTTCTTCACTTAGGGGAAAGGAGTCAGCATGAGTCAGAATATGGATTCTTTCGGAGAAGTTAGGTTAGTTCGTTAGTTATTACACACGCCAAAAGATTGAATGACAGTGACATGGCAAGCAGAAGAAAAGTTAGAGGTTGCAACTCTAAGCCAAGCAAATAGATCATTTTCACGTCAACTTTGCTTATTATCCCTTCTAAGAAATTAGAAAAAATAAAACCTCTATGAAGCTGCTATAACATTTTGCTTTTTTACGAATAAAACCGTCCTTCCTTCATCTTGGAATCGCCCTTGTGGTTCTGACAAAAAGCAAGAATAGAGAATACTTAATAATGAGTTTGTTCGTTTTCACTTTTGTTTATCTTACGCATTGCGCAAGTTTTGCTGTAGCAGTACCACCCACTGTGCCTGTGTTTTTGTTAGATCCTGCACAAGTACTGGTGAACGTCGAAGTAGATCCAAATCCGTTTGCGAAGATGTCGACTTCGCAATTTACTGGAATAATCACCGATTCGGTCCGTAATTCTACAGGTGTCATCATTTTTGTAGCAGAAAATTTTAGTGTTGAAGATATCAGCCATAAAGACACAATATACGGGACACCGTACAAACATTTACATGACGCTCTGACTGCGAATAGAGAGACAGTGAAGTACTTCCCATCGGTCATTGAACCCTACGACGTGCTTAAAAAAATATTCCCAATAACCCAGAGGAATGTCTTTTATGTGGCAAAAAACTCGAATTTGCGACTGAAGGACACTTTTAAGCATCTCTATATCTCATTCCAAGATGGTGACGATGAGCCCAAAGGTGACGTTTTAAAAAGACATGACACTGCCATACAGGAAGTGATGAACGCGGCACGGCAGTTGAAAAGCGGCCCAATCATAGGGTACTATACGGGGAAAAAGAATCCAGTGGTTGTAAAAAAGGTCGAATTCGTAAAGAGCTTGCCAAGTGCTGACGCGAGGATATCAGGACTGTTCGTCTCTTCACCCTTGGCTCTCTTCCGTCTTTATGGTGAGTACAGTTTATTGCATTTTTTTGTAATGCGGGGTAACACATAACAACAAAATCAAAGCGCTAAGAGATCTCGCGCAGAACACGGCCTATGGTCTCGGTAACACATCGTGAGGCCAACCGGCATGACCCAGAAAACACGTCAAGTTGCTGGTTCCAAAACCGTGAACTCTTTTCAAATTTTCCTACTCTCGATCAGGGCCGGATCTAGGGGGGAAAATGCCCAAAGCGGCGTAAATTAGGGGTGGCCAAACTGAACTAACATCTATCACAAAACCTAACTTATTCGTGTTGTGGTTTTCAAATTTACAAGCTTATCTTATCTGTCGAATGTTATTAGTTCTTGTTGTAAACCCACCGTCAAATAACTTTACATTCATAATTTTGCGAAAATTCTTACGTGAAATTTTCGAGGGCACTTCGTTTTCACTTCGCTCGAAGTTGTAAAAAAGGCGGCTTTATCCGATCCGACGTGTAAAAACCGCATATTTATTTTCTATAAGTAGATAATATCCTGAAACATTTACCTGCTTAAAAGACGTCATTTTAACGGTCGCCAAGGTTGGCGAATATTGTCTATGCCCCAGCCGAATTGCGCAAGTGAATTCGGCAAGGTGAAGGGTTTGACCGCTATCAAATCGATCGGCTGCCGGAGCGACAAAATTGCTAGATCGGGCCCTGCTCTCGACAATTGATTCTCTATCATATTTATTTTTGTTATTAATATAAATGTAATTTTTATAGGTGTTTACACGAGTACGAACACGCGTCGCTTCTTGCACAGTGAAATACCGACAGTTTCAGCTGAAACACGACGTGAAGACACACAGAACACGAAATTGCAATATGGCACTTTTGAAATGGAGTGGAACTTCAAACTCGAAGACGACTATTGGAATATTGGTATAAAAATATTTTTACAAAAAAAAATCTAGTTACCGCCTTCCAAATATGAAAAATACGAATTGAAAAATAACTTTCATTTTGGCAGTCGGTGTCTTTGGTAGGTACCAACTTTTTGTGGTATCGACACCGAGTTCCAATTAGAAAGATATTTTTCACTTTGTAGTTTTCTTATTTGGAAGTCAGTAGTAATTTTTGGAAAATGTTTTTATTTTTCACTTTTAGGTTGTACCTACGTAATAGGCAAGTTTTTTAGTAAGGTAACTATAATGCCAGAATAGATTACCCGAATATCATGAAACTTTAACATAACCGGTGAAATGAGAGTATACCAAGGTGAATTGTACACATCTGCGTACCCCTTTAGAGCGTACTGGCGTGATGTTATGTTATGAAATACCGGTAATACGGGGTTAAATTGATTAATTTTGAAATTAAAATTGACATAACTACTTTAATTATATTTTGAAAAATATGAAATAAATGCAGTGTTGGCGACTTTACAAAAAATTTTATACACTAAAATAAAAAATAAAATTTCTTCCATAGTTTGGGATAAAATAAAAAAAACGAGCCTATGAACGTTAAATTAAAAATGGGGTTAGTTTGATACCCCATTGTTTTTCATAGCAATATAAAGTAACCCCAATTTACAATTTATTTTTAATGAATTCACACTGTACAATTTAATATAATTATTTTTTCTGCATCAATTAATCGTATTCTTGCGCTGAGGTTGATGCAAAACATGACTGACATTTGTCAGAGTTGCAAATTTTTAAAAAAGAAAATTGAGGTGCATTCCTTTTTCACTGAGTTAATTTTAAAAACCTAAAAAAATAAAGTTATCATCAAAGTTGCCCCAGATCTCAATGTAACCCCATTCTACGGTAGTATAAACAATAAACAGACATGCAATTGCAGCAATCCCGAGAGATTTGCCGATATTTATTGAAGAGTTCTGTTGTATATCTCCGAAGTTCTTCATCAGATCTTCACCAAATTAAAATGGGACCAATTTCGGGATTTCTTTCAAACAAAAATTTTCAATATCGGTCCACAATTGAAGGAGATATCGGTGAACATACACAAAAAATAAAAATAAAACAGTCGAACATAGAAAATCCTCCTTTTTGGAAAGTCGGTTAAAAATCTATATATAGTTAAATATCTTATATAATATATAAGATAGTTGTTCCGGTTTTTGTATGTGAGTCTAAACGACACGGTTGGCGTAGTGGTTGAGCGACCGGCTGCTGCGCTCCGTATCGCGGGTTCGATTCCCGCACGTAACAAGTATTTGTATGGCTTTACAGATAGTTGTGCCGGATTTGGGTGTCTTGTGTATTTATGTGAGTTTAAATGTGTGTAAACGCACCCAAGATACAGGAGAAATTCTTACTGTGAGGCAAAGTGTTATTAAGGTCAACCAGAATCTCATGGCATCAATTTTGTTTTAAAAATTGTGATTTTCATATGGCAATGTCAATTGTCACCTGTCAAATCAAATTATGAGATTTGTCAACCGCTGCTGTTGTGATATCCTCTTGAAAATATGTTGTTTTTGAGAAAATGACGAAAAAAACCACTTCGATCTCGAGCGAGACGTATTTTTTTCAATGTGTATGGTAAAATAAGGGAAGAAGAACGCGTGAATCAAACTAAATCTTTGATTTTAAAGCGTGTCGTAGAGTGGCCCGGTAAGTTGGACTGAGTTGTTTTGACACTTTTAGTTTTTTTAATATTTTTCTTATTTAATTGTAGCTTCTTTCTTTATAAGGGTTTGCAGTACTTCTATACGGTGAAACGTAGGTGAGGGCACATCGAATGATGGTCGGAAGAAAATGCCAACAGTAATGAAACTGTTACAAATTCTTCGAGAAGATATTGATTTCAACGGAGGTTGAGAATCTTTGAGGTAAGAAAAATATTAAGTAATAATCTGTGCCCTGCAGTGGGACGTATATAGACTGATGGTGATGATAATGATGAATGACTAAGCCATCAATTGAGTAACATGATATATTTTATTCTTTTTTACAGGGTTATACTCAAGGAGATTGCAGGTTTTGAATACGTTAAATGCCAATAAAAAAAAAAAAAAATTGATGGAGAGAGATGACATAAAACTACAAAGATTCAAGTTTTTAGAATGCAAGTGGTGTTCTTGGAATTCTTTTCTAGTTCTGAATGAGGTGTTAAGATATTAGTAAATGATTTAAATGATTTATAGTAAATTATTACATAAATTAATATACGATTGATTTATTTTCATTACATATTTTCCTATGTTAAGAACCCGATGTGTAACAACATACTTCATACACATACCTATAATACTCTCTCTCATATAGCGGATCTTTGTGTCTTTGAACTTTCTGTTGTGTAGATAGAATTGTATAACTGTCTCTTTCACTCGCTGACGTAAGTCGCAACGATCTATCTCGCTTATTCTATGCAATTTACTCGATGACAAACTGTTTCTTGCGCAATGGTTGGCAGAGCCAACTTCAGAATCACAAAGATCCGCAGTGACTTCTATAATATAGGTACGTCATTAATACTAAAGACATAAATAAAAAAATATTGTATCAAGATCGTTTAATCCAATTGCCCCAGTATTGCACACAACAAATTTTCATTTCCCCATTTTCCATGAGATTCCGGTATAAATAACTAAACATTCAATGATGTTCGTTAATAAGCGCATCACTTGTGAAAACGGCTCGACCAACTTCGCTAGCTAACCTAACTTTGAAAATATGAAAATAACTAGCTGACCTCCGGGGCTTCGCTCCCGTCAAATGCTACCTACCTATCCTACCTACCCTACCCCTACCCTACTTACCCTACCCTACCTACCCTACCCTATTTACCCTACCCTACCTACCCAACCCAACCTACCAAACCCTACCTTAACTAGTCATGTAGTACATATTTTTTATGTATCAATAATAGTTTTCTCAGCGCACGCCAAATAATGAATTTTATATGCAACATTTTGCTACTTTGGGTTATATTATTGCAATTTTCATAAGATTCTCTAATTTTTAAGGTCTTAGTGGCTTCCACATAAAAGGTAGATATATGCTGTAATGGACTTTTATTTAGAACTATTTAAGACTAACAATCCTACGGTACATTATAATTGTGTATCTCCAATGGTTTAGGTAGCGCACGCGAAGATAGCTCTCAGAGGACAGATTTTTTTGGCGACTTAATTGATATTTATCGTTATATTATGACCAAATTACAAAAAAAAACATTATAAATTGTAGCCTATGTGTTATTCTGATGTATAACCTATATTACTGTGAAGTTTCATCCAAATCCGTTTAGTAGTTTTTGCGTGAAAGAGTAACAAACATACATCCATCGATCCTCACAAACTTTCGCATTTATAATATTAGTAGGATATGCTTCTATAGAGCCGTGAGAGAGAGTCTCATTATGGAGCCGGAAGGTGACCATAGCAACTTCTCAACCAGAGAAGATAGCACCATGATGTTTGGGCTTATTGGTTGGTTGAGTTTTGACAAGTGATAGTATCTTTCAGCACAAAAAAATGTCTAAACAAAAATTTGATCACTATTTATTTATATTTGTTTCGTCTTCAGATGATATAGTTATGTATGAGGTCGACGAAGAAGTTGGACGCCATATTTTAAAAGTACGAGTTCCTCGCGGTCATTCCTACTACTGTGACGAGCCGTTTACCATAGTTAACACTAGGGACGGGAGTGCAATCATCTTTAACGAAATTCTTGTGAGTTTTTAATTAATATGGCATAGACATAACAATGTTTTTAATTAAATAATGAATTACCTGACTGAATGATCGACCGTGTAAAAAATAAAAACCACATTAGAAGCGTCATATGGAAACATTAGGTACCTACATTGTATGTCAATGTGGCCATAGTTGCTGCGTTCCTCGGCGGCCTCGGTCGGCCAATGTCACTTGTAATAAGTTTGATTAACAAATACAGTGTGTGTTAATAAAAGTGTAACATATAGTAAATTAAATAAATATTAAAAAAAATATATAATAGACTAAAATGTATTGACATCGTTTACTCACCAGGTGGAGCCGAAAAAAGATGGTGAAGTTACAAAATTCAGCCCAAGTGTCCACTGCACTCCGTATTTCAACGGGGGCGTATTAGCCGCCCTTTTCGTCGCTGGTTTGCTCTTAGCTATCCTATTGTATGGAATTGTGTCGATGATGGACCTCTCAACCAATGACCGTTATGAAGATCCTGATAGCAAGCCTTTGGTCCATGAGACTATGCATTGATTAATCTCTTGGTTATAGAGGAGAAAAAGTATGGTCATACCAAAGAATGGTAAAGATATGGTTGTTCGACTGAGTCTTTGCAAATAAGTTTCACCGTACAAGCAACGACCGCGTGGCGAACACTCTTTGTAGAGAACACTCTTTGTATGATCAAAATATCTGTACACCTCATCACCCCCACACCCGCCTACCCACACGGCGCCCCGCGTTTGCCTTTTGCGCCAATAGTGAGAGTCGAATGTCAGAGTCTTAAAATAATATTATAGAACTAGCTCTTGCCTGCGACTTCGTCTGCGTTGAATTAGTACTTACAATTACAATAATATTGTGAATGTGTGAGCCGCCTTACTTGAGAAATTATTAGTTCACCTTACAACTTCCATCCCCCATTGCATCCCTATCTATGGGATGAAGAGTATCCTATGTATGTCCTTCTCTGGGTCTCGTACTAAATTTCATCTAAATCGGTTCAGCGGTTTAAGCATGATAAGGTAATAGACGGACAGAGTTACTTTCGCATTTATAATATTAGATATATCGGGTGAGTCAGAGTGACTTAGCAGCACCAAGTGCATAGTTATTTTAACCGAGCAAAAAGTCAATGGGTGATACCAAAGCTTTTATGCTCCGCACGCGAGTGTGTCACCGTGCACAGTACGGCACGCAGCTGCTCATTCGGAGTTCTTTTTTTTCAAATTCATCCTTAATCTTCAAATATTTTTTATTAGGTTCGCTGTCAAATTACACGCCGCGCCGTTACCACAGTATAAATATGGACAAACAGCTTGAAGCCGCTTAGAGGTCTCGTCAGGCGCATGTTTGTGTGAGTGTGCCGTTCCGAGCGTTTGTAGGTAGTTTCCATACTGTTTGAGTTTGTCCATATTTATACTGTGCCGTCCCGGACGTATGTTGAATGCTTTAGCTAGATTCGACATTTTTAAGAGGAATATTATTCCTTACTTTTTAATAACAACATCTCACTTGTTTTATTTTATTACCAAAATAAAAACTCCAAAAATACATAAATTGTTTTTATTTTAGTTCTACATCATCGTTTACCTGAGTGCGAGCCTATCAAAAATAATAAAAAAGTAATGTTCATTAATATTTGCCGTGGATCTGTTATAAACTGAAAGACAGCCCTAACCATATAAACTATAAACGCTGACGCCTCATAGGCGTCATGTAACGTTTCCCACTTTTTGTTGTTTTTGAGTCAGTCATACTTTGAACTTCGTGGCGGACACATTATAATCAGATTGCTGTGTAAAATCTGTTACTAATTCCATTAAATCTTTTAAGGGGTCAAAAATAGTTTTTTTTAAAAAGAGACTTTGAACCTGCCCCGTAACAGTGGTGTCAGAAGTGGGATAGTCAGTATAAGTCGTTACTGGCTATCTATAAAACTACATAAAACCAAGTTCGTCGCGTTTCGTGTTCGCCGCCTGTTCGTTTCAACATCAATCGCAAAATCGTATCAAGTGTGACTCTACCCCGTTCCGACTCTATCTGACTCTATCTTGTCTCTATCCGGTGTAAACCACTAAATACAGTGTGACTCTATCCAGTATCTATCCAATTTGACTCTATCCAGTACGTGTGTGTCATAACGACATCAGTACGACGTTTTATCGCGGCCCCCAACGCGGTCACGCCGAATTTCATCGAGCTGGCTAAGGAAGCCAACGAATCTGCTGTACCTGGGTGAGCTAAGGTGTAAGCTAACCCGTCGACCCGTTAGCCACGCTGTCAGCGGATCGTCCAGCTACTGCCGCTAACTGTTGCTGCTGCACATCTGCGCTGTTGCCGAGCACGCTACCCGCCAAAGTCTGCGTGATGCTTCCCATTTACCAGGTCGCCACGTTGTTGTGAGTAGAACATACTATTTTCATTGTTGCCCATAAATCTCCTTGGTCCCCCAAACCCTCTCAGTCCTTGACCTTTGAATACTACAAAACAATCGTAATAATGGCTAATCCAAGTGAGAAAAAACAACTAACTCCCACTATTTCGGAGCCTCACTCTATTCAGGTCTTATGTAATTTTATTAACCCATACCAAGGGGAACGTGAAACTTTATCAGCGTTTTTAACAAATTGCCAAAACGCTCTCGACCTAGCATCTGAGGGTCAAAAGTTCTTGTTACTTAAATACATCATATCGAAATTACAAGGAAAAGCACAAGTAGCGTGTTCAAATAAAATATTCGACAGCTTTGACGAGTTACGAACATTCTTAAGGCAAAATTTTGGAGAACGTAAACATTATAACCATCTTTTATTAGAGTTGCAGTCTTGTAAACAGATGCCAAACGAAACCGTCGCACAATATGCCCTTAGGATTGAGACCTGCCTGACAGATCTGCAGTCCGAAATTCACAATTCAGATTCCTTAATAAAGGAACTTCCGGGTCGTATTGCTATGACAGAAGATCTAGCTCTATACACATTTTGTCTGGGACTTCACCCCAGACTAAGTACTATCGTTCGTTGTCGAGACCCTCGAAATCTTAATGCTGCTATAAGTGTCGCCACAGAGGAAGAAAAAATCTATAACTTCTCAATTAGATCATCGTGCAAAGTTTGTCATAAAGTAGGCCACTCTGAGTTCGAATGTAGATTTAAAAACAATCAAAACAAAACTCAATTTCCATCAAAATCAAAGCAGCCAAACAACGCGGAAAAACCAACTTATAGTTCCCAACCGGTAATATGCCGCTATTGCAAAAATGTCGGGCATGACATTTCGCAATGTCGCAAAAGACAATTCAACAATTCCCGCTTCGATCGCGGAAATCCTGGGAACATGACAAACGAACGAATAAAGAACGTCGAATGTAATCAGGTTTCAACACCTGCCGACGATGACGATGATTTAAACTAAATGGTCAGATTACGAGCTGGTGCCGACGTAATTCTGTTACCACAGGCACTAATCGTGGGAAAGTTTTCTTAGAGGCTTCTACTTCTAAATCCAATTTTATCTCTAAGTACAAATGTACCACTTATTCAGAAGTCGCTAATAATTCCAATTCCCCAATTACTAATTCAAATTCTAAATCCAAATGTACTAATTCTAAAATAAATAATGACTCTATCCTTACCAGTTCTACTAAATCAATTGCTAATTCTATGATAAATAATGACTCTATCCTTACTAGTTCTACTAAATCAAATACTAATTCTAAAATAAATAATGACTCAATCCCTACTAACTCTACTAAGTCGAGTACTAATTCCATAAAAAATAATAACACTACATCTGAAAGAATACTAGATAGTTTTATCCAAAATTCAGGTGGCTATTCTAATATTTATGACGTATTCCCTAATTCAAGTTCTTCCTTACCGTATATCGTAGTAAAAACCTCACATACGAAAGAACCTATTCGTCTTTTAGTCGATTCTGGCAGTTCCATATGTATCATTAAAAAACAATGTCTGCCCGAATTACCTATAGTTGAAGAAGAGGTTTTAAAATTCAAAGGCATTAACGATATCGACTCGTTCTCTGAAACTAAAGGCAAGTTTATATTATCTTTGGGATTAGAAAACGAAATTAAGGTTCCGTACTATTTTCATATCGTAGACAAAATTAATCTAGAATATGATGGCATCCTAGGTTCAAACTTTCTAGAGTGGTATAAAGCCCTCATTAGTTACGGTGACTCTAAATTAATTATTCAAGGGAACCCCTTATTCTATTTCAATTTAAAAACAAATCCTATAGTAAAGGTTGTGCCTCCTAGAAGCGAAATGTTTATTCGTTGCAATGTCACAAACCCCGAAATTCAAGAAGGACTTCTGCTAGATGTCAAATTAAAGGAATACCCTTGCTTATATATTTCCAGATGTTTAGTCCGTGTTGACTCTAACAACCAGACTACTATTTCAGTGCTTAACACATCAGAACAAGAAATATTCTTAAAAAACGTTGAAGTAACACTGGAACCTGCCTCGCAGATAATGGAGGTTAAGGAAAACACTATTCCCCTCAATACAATCGATGCAACTTCGTCCTATTCTAACTCAACATACCCGTACACATTTGACCGGGATTCCAAGGTTCAAAACTTGATTAGAAGCGACCACCTTAACCCTGAAGAGGAAGATCGCTTGCGTAAAATATGTTCTAAATTCCAAGATGTATTCTATTTAGAGGGAGACAAACTTACACATACTGACACTCTACAACATGAAATCCGTGTTAGTTCTGAAACTCCTATTGCCGTTAAAAGTTATAGGTTCCCTGAATGTCACAAAGAAGAGGTTAATAAACAAATTAAAGATATGCTAGATCAAAACATAATTCGACCTTCCATATCTCCGTGGTCAGCTCCAATTTGGGTTGTCCCAAAAAAACAAGACGCATCCGGTAAACCAAAATGGCGGATCGTTATCGATTATCGCAAACTTAATGAAGTCACAATCGGCGATGCATATCCAATGCCAAATATCCCTGATATCCTAGATCAGCTTGGCCACAGCAAGTATTTCACTACACTTGACCTTGTATCTTCATTCCATCAAGTTAAGGTCAGAGACACAGAAAAAACTGCGTTTAGTGTCCCATCCGGTCACTATGAATTTACAAGGATGCCCTTCGGACTCCGTAATGCACCATCTACGTTCCAAAGGCTTATGAATATTGTCCTAAGTGGCCTTCAAGGGACCCACTGTTTTACGTATATGGATGATATTGTATTATTCGGGCACGACCTCGAATCGCATTGTCGAAATTTGGAATCAGTTTTCCAAAAGTTACGTGAACATAGACTAAAAATACAACCTGCTAAATGTGAGTTTTTACGAAAAGAAGTACAATACCTAGGACATATAATATCAGACCGAGGCGTGAAGCCTGACCCAAAAAAGGTTGCTTGTGTTCAAAATTTCCCAATTCCTAAATCGCCTCGTGATATTAAATCCTTCCTCGGGCTAGTGGGGTACTATCGCCGATTCATAGAAAACTTCTCCCATATCACAAAACCCCTCACAAGCCTTTTAAAGAAAAATACTAATTTCGTTTGGTCTCCTGAACAACAACATTCCTTCGATAGGCTAAAACATAAAATAACTACAGCTCCTATTCTTCAGTATCCCGATTTCTCCAAACCTTTCGTACTAACTACCGACGCTTCAAATTTCGCTGTTTCCGCAATTCTATCTCAAGGAAAAATTGGTCAAGACCTACCAGTTGCATACGCGTCTAGAACTCTTAACAAAGCGGAAGGAAATTATTCCACTACCGAAAAAGAATGCTTAGCTATCATCTTCGGCTCAAAAGTCTTCAGACCTTATTTATACGGTAATAAGTTCATCGTAGTCACTGACCACAAACCACTTCAGTGGTTGTTCAATTGCAAAGACCCTAGTTCTAAGTTAGTTCGCTGGCGCTTAAAGCTAGAAGAATTTGATTATGAAATAGTTCATAAAAAGGGTAAGATAAATTGTAATGCCGATTCCTTGTCTCGAAACCCAATACTTACCATAGACCCTAGCGTCCCTCCTACTTCTGAAACTTATGAAAAATATTTACAAGTTAGTCAACAACACAATAACGCCTACAACACTGTTATAGAAGAACATAACGATTCGTTACTGAAAACAAAATGTAAAATGATTGCTTACCCTTCTGCTATCGACTTAGACGACTCTATTCCATATTGCTCCGAAATTCTACAAATGTCTAAATTCGATGAAGACTTACCTGACATACGTAATTTAGAAAGAGAACTTTATACATTTCAAAGTACTTCCAATGAAAAACACGTTTTCACACATTTATTCTTACGTGTCCATCATTATGACGAAATGACTTATAAAGACATTTTCAATATGTTAAGAGATTATCGAGAAATGATTACCGCGTGGTATTCAGAAGAAAAAGAATTTGCTATTTCCGATTTCCAAGATCCATTCACGAAATCATCGTTTACAAAAATATACAATATTATAGGATTTCTATTTCATAACACGGGTGTCAAGGTTCATATCTATCATAATAATATCCTATTCCCTACTCCCGCAGAAGTGCCTCGTATATTAAAAGATAATCACGACTCACTTTCTGCAGGTCACCCGGGTATTTCTCGCATGTACGATAGGTTAAAAACTCTTTATTGGTGGAAAAATATGCGTCAAGACATAGAAAACTATGTCAAGAGCTGTAAGTCTTGCCAAATAAACAAACCACTACGTCAAACGAACCGTGCTCCTATGATAATCACATCCACAGCTACGAAACCTATGGAGAAGGTATTCCTAGACGTCGTAGGACCATTACCCGAAACTCACGATTATGGTTATAGGTTTATCCTTACGTTGCAAGACGATTTAACAAAATATTCACAAGCATATGCAATGGTAACGTGTTCCGCTGAAGAAACGGCTCAAAAATTCGTACTTTTCATTTCTCATGTAGGTATCCCCAGAATGATCGTAACCGATCAGGGAACCAACTTTACATCCGATATTTTAAAACAGTTAGAAAAACTATTCAGCATTAAACATATCTTCGCCTCTCCTTATCATCCACAAACATGTGGCGCTCTCGAAAGAAGCCATGCGACTTTAAAAGAGTACTTACGATCATATATTGAAGATAATCAACATACTTGGAGTCTATATTTACAAACTGCCATGATAGCATACAATACTAATGTACACTCTACTACCGGCTTCCAACCGATGGAATTATTGTTCGGATTTAAACCTTACATGCCCCAAAGTGCCGACAACTTAGAATTAAATACCTATACGGACTATATTCGTGCCCTCAATCATAGATTATATTATAGCAGACAAAGGGCCTTGCAAAATATACAATCGTCCAAAGAAAAGTCTAAGCAACGTTTCGATGTTCACGCCAAACCCATGACGTATAAAATAGGTGACATGGTATATTTACGGTGTCATCATAAACAAAACAAAGCGATGTCGCCTATATGGAAAGGGCCCTTCAAAATTGTTAAAATCAATGGTAACCATACGGTCACCCTTTCAATTAACAGAAAATACGTTCGTCATCACTACGACGAAATAAAGATTGCAACAGATGACTAGCCCCATCTTTTCTATTTCAGGTTATTACTTCAACCGTCGTCAAGCCACAAGTTCGTTACTCCGATCATAGGTAGTCCAGGCCTATACTTCGATCAACTACTGAACGTTAAGTTCACAAACGACCACTGGAATGTTGTAACGTATTTAGACATTGGCCATATAAAACCTCATTTAAATAAAGTTGAAAATCTAATCAAGGAAGTTTCCAATTTCTGTGTTACTAGCTCTTCTAGTAAAATTCAAATAGAATGTACTAACCTATTATCGCCTTTACAAAATCAACATCTTAACAATGTTCGCAAGTTCTTGTCGATTTCCTACCTTGTGCAAGATCAAAAACCAAACCGTTTTAAACGAGGCCTCATTGATGCCGGCGGTTCAGTTTTGAAATCAATCTTCGGAACTTTAGACTCTGAAGATGCCTTAAAATTCTCAGACGCTATCACTAAAGTACAGTCAGACGAAAAACAGCTAGCTCACTTAATGAAAGATAATATTCATGTTATCCAATCTACTATTTCAAACTTTAATAACACAATTTCGAAGGTAAACAATAACCAAAACCAATTAAATCAAAATTTAGATACAATTAGAATAGCATTTGAACAATTATCCAATTCAAGTGATAAGTTAGAAATAAAAAACCATTTAATAATGTTGTTGAACTCCTTAGAAAGCATTACTATAGCCTTGTCCTTTGACATTGACGACGTCAACAACGCTATCTTATTTAGCAAACTCAACATTCTTCATCCAACTGTACTCAGTCCCTATCAATTATTCCAAGAACTGGACCTACATAAAGATAAGCTTCCTAAACACTGCGAACTTCCTACAAGTTTATCTTTAGAAAATATACACGTTATTATAGACATATCTGATTTAATTTGTTATTATCATCTTAACAAGATTGTTATTATTACTAAAATACCGCTTGTCCTTCCACAGACTTACAACCTCTACCACAATGTTCCTCTTCCAGCTCCTTACGACATTACCAAACCTGACACTTATGTACTTATTGCTCCTAGTAAACCTTATGTGGCTGTAACAATAGATCGTATGTTCTATTCACTATTAGAGTCAGTGGATAAGTGCAAAGTGATTCATAATGAGTGTTATGTGTGTTCTTTAGGAAATGTGTACTCTACAATTGCGAATCCAACGTGTGAAACAATAATCTTAACCGAAGCCATAAGTTCGTTGCCAGATTCTTGTAATACTAAGCATGGTTCAATCGATGTATTTTTCAAGTTAAATAATAATAAATGGTTGTTCGTACAGTCAGAGCCAGGAAAGGCTCATATTACATGTGAAAACGATCCTAACAATTATTATGATGAGATCTTTTTCGGCACAGGCATGTTGGCCTTGCCAAAATATTGTGTAGCTTTCTTTAAAACATTAAAGTTTACGCCTAGCGACAATGTTATTTCTAATGTTACCAATCATATATCTAATTTTAATATTATAAAAGATGATTGCTGCGACAATCAGAGAATAAATAAAACAGTGCGACATCTCCCCTTTGTAAAGTTGTCTAATGTCAACGATTTC
Organism: Orthosia gracilis; assembly: GCA_947562075.1. NCBI lineage: Eukaryota > Metazoa > Arthropoda > Insecta > Lepidoptera > Noctuidae > Orthosia > Orthosia gracilis. The sequence goes on from OX387266.1 coordinate 56,541,120, forward strand.
AACTCTCTGTTACAGGCAAGCGTACATTTAAATGAATTTGAAAAAGAATTAAATAAAATTGAACAACCATCCCACTTACATAAATATAGCACTCACTATCTCTCGTTAACGTATGTTATCTCAACCATTGTTCTTGTTTATCTCTTGTATAGATCTAGGAAGTTATTTTGTTCAAATAAAAAACCTCGATATTGTATCCAAGTGTTCAACCAATGTTACACTAAAAAGAAACAAACAGTTCAGTCTGTTCAGTCCGTAAATAAACAATTTCCAGAGTCCTCTGATGAAGATGTCCAAGGTTCATGTAAATCCTTGCCTACTCCACTAAGACGTAATGTTATGACTTAGTTTTATAATGACCTTATCAATTGTAATACTTATTCTTAAAAACGATTAATGGCTCGTCTCTGGAAATGACTTTAATTATAATAATACTATTTCCTATGTCTAATTATAAATTAGTTTCTAAGTTTACTAATAGTTTTAATTAAGTACTATGTGTCTAATGTTTACTTAAAACCTATCTGGTAACCAAAACGAAGTTCAATGTTTTCATCTTAGATTTCTCATCACTCTTAACCGTAATGATCAATCTTATCGGGGGGGTTGTTATAAACTGAAAGACAGCCCTAACCATATAAACTATAAACGCTGACGCCTCATAGGCGTCATGTAACGTTTCCCACTTTTTGTTGTTTTTGAGTCAGTCATACTTTGAACTTCGTGGCGGACACATTATAATCAGATTGCTGTGTAAAATCTGTTACTAATTCCATTAAATCTTTTAAGGGGTCAAAAATAGTTTTTTTTAAAAAGAGACTTTGAACCTGCCCCGTAACAGATCACATACATCAATACTGAGTCGGTATCAAAATGTCTTATTCGCAAAAAGAACTAGCAGAACGTCACATTCTCAAAATTACCTAGTAGCAAATCGTCCTATTAACAGAACGTCCTACTGTCAAAGTACAGTTACACTGATACATGCGTTCACATGAGTATAGAATCCAATATTCGCAAAATGCCTCAAAAAGGAGAGTGTCAAATCGGAAGCAAGCGGGGAAGCCAGGCAAGCGGGAGGGAATTACAATTGGGTTTAACCAAATCTTTTTCCACGATGCCTCTGACTGCAATATTACCAGTAATTAAAGCAAGACCGTTCACGACCATTCATCGCTGCCAAAAGGCTGTGAGAGACTGTGTGCTTGCCGTGACCGTAGGGAACGGCGAATGTGCCGGGTGAAAACAGCATTTGGTTTTGCCAAATCCGGCAAAACTTGACGCCGTGTGTACGCGCTGTACAACTGCAAAAACCATGTGAACCACGGCTTAGCATTTCTAGTTTATTTTTTCACGGAGATCGCGAATACTCGTCACTCTGACTAGCATTTCCCGGGAAAACTCAGACTTAAAAAAAAACAACTTTCTTTGACAGCTATAAAAATACTTAAACTTGATGCTTGCGAATGATACTCATTGTTATATAGTAACAAAGTAATTAATTAGGATTATGAATTTGATTTTTCAATTTCTTACGTAGAAAGTTAATTGAGTTGAGAAACGTCAACGGGCTTCTAAAGCACCGTTTAAACGGCGCGCAAACACGCGAGCCGAGCCTGGCTCCGCTCGTGGTTCGCCGCGCCACGCGCTGTGTAAACAACTGCGCTCGGCGCGGCTCGGCAAAGTTCGCACGATCCATCACTTGTCGGTTTTTTCGACACAAGCTACGATTAAACGACGCGGGCTAGCCCGATCCTACGCGAGCCGAGCCGTCCGTGGAGATGCGGCTCGGCTAAATACGGACGCAAGCCTGCTCGTTTAAACGACGCGGGGTAGCACGATCCTACGCCAGCCGAGCCGTCCGTGGCAACGCCGCTACACATCGTCTTCCTTCGTCGCGCGCTCTGTGTTATCTGTTTAGACGGCGCGTATTAACACAAGCCGAGCCGCAGATGGCGCGCGCGCCTTTGATCTGTGTCGAAAAAACCGACAAGTGATGGATCGTGCGAACTTTGCCGAGCCGCGCCGAGCGCAGTTGTTTACACAGCGCGTGGCGCGGCGAACCACGAGCGGAGCCAGGCTCGGCTCGCGTGTTTGCGCGCCGTTTAAACGGTGCTACAGATCAAAGGCGCGCGCGCCATCTGCGGCTCGGCTTGTGTTAATACGCGCCGTCTAAACAGATAACACAGAGCGCGCGACGAAGGAAGACGATGTGTAGCGGCGTTGCCACGGACGGCTCGGCTGGCGTAGGATCGTGCTACCCCGCGTCGTTTAAACGAGCAGGCTTGCGTCCGTATTTAGCCGAGCCGCATCTCCACGGACGGCTCGGCTCGCGTAGGATCGGGCTAGCCCGCGTCGTTTAATCGTAGCTTTAGATTGTGACGACTGTCTGCCAACCCGAACTTAATGGCGAAAAATAGATTGTTTTTGAACCTTGACCGTTAACATTAGAAATTAAAACACAAAAATAATTCTTAGCAGTGTATTTGGTAAAGCTGAACTACCTACATATCAGTAAACTATTTAGGAATTAAAAAATAATTATTATTATGAACAAAATTGGCCCAGTATATAACAGCGTTGTCGAAAGACCTAGTTCTATACATTGCTAGTTACTTGAGATATAAAATTATATATTATATTCGAATAACAGAAAAACTTCGTGAATTATCGTTTCTTTTCGGGCAATGTCGGAGGCACATTAATTTCATTTATTGTGTAATACTAATCTTAAATGCATTCGATTATTATGTATATTCACGAAATTTACGCAGGACATTGAAATACAAACATCAGCGGTTTTTTTTAACAATAATCATAATTAGCATAAATTATGCTACAAATACCACATCATTATCTGTTACCACAATCAACTTGAACATAGGATAGTAAGTACAGAATCTCCAATCTTTTTTGCCGGTCTGAAGTTGGCTACAATGGCTGCGCAGAAGTAATAAATCTCATACATCAGCGCGCCGTGCCATGCGTATCGGAAAACCTACGGTCCCCGGCCAAAAGGATTGGGGATTAACTGCTTTCGGACACCTAACAGAAATTTTACATCAATAGAATGCTTGCAAACTCTTTTGCTTTGTATCAAAATCTTGTAGCGTGTCCAAAATATAATTTGTTGCCAAGCGTTAATGTATATGTAATGTATAGGTGTATCACTTGTAGCTTCGCCTGTAGTGTAACGTTACAGAGTCGAGCATTACATCGGTGAAGGAGGAGATATGAGCATTACAATGCGCAACTTGATGATACAATGTGTAACATTTTGATAAAACTTGATTGATCGATTTTGATGTGCATTCCGCATTTGTAATGCACATCAAAATCGAATATAATGTTACATTACAGGCGAATGCTCGTCAAGTCAAGGAGGCAGTACTGTAATACTCCAGGTGAGGGAGTACGTAAAATTCGCACGGGATAGACATTTCAATATATCTCTGATGTGCTATAATTACGAGGCTGGGCCTACACGATTAATTTACATTTTTATAGCAGTCTAAATTAATTAATTTATGAGACTTGCAATCTTTAAAAATATTATTTTGGGTGCAAAAACAAAAACTTCGATTGAAAATCTTTTAAAGAAATGTGGAAGGCGGTATCTTACTTGGGTTGCGTTTTTTTTATAAACTGTAGGATAACATAGGCGGATATAATAGGTTTAAACGCAAACTCATATGGCAAATATCAATTTAATGACTAATCAACATTATTCCTTAGTTAGGGTTTCTGAATTAAGTAACTATATAAAGTTAAGAACGTGCCAAAACCTTTATAACCAAGTTTTGAAAGGTTTTCAGGGTAGTTTACAAATAGAAAAATTCGAATCAATTCAGAAATCTGAGGTGAGCGTAGGAGCAAGGTTAAATTCCAACAGGGAAGGATGGGAGAAGACAAAAACATCAAAATAATTAAATTATTTATAATTTAATAAAAAATAAAGGCTGCAAGTCCCATTATACACTACAAGGAAACCAACGAGCCCATTTACACTAAATAACAATTTAATATTTAATACTAATGTCTAAATTTAAAAATGGCGACTACTTGTGATTTGAAAATGTGAAATATTGGACTACTGGAATTTTTGTAGTTACAATATAATGCATTTTCGTTGATAGGTATGTTATTGCGACACAGCGGTATGACAAAATAATATATTTTATTATATCTATGTGTAGCAATCCGGCTCATTGCACAGGACCCAATTCGTTAACATTTTTGGTCATACTAGAGAAAAAAAAAATGTTTTGTGACAAAAAAAAGCAGGTGACTTACCTAGTGGTAAGTGGTCACCTCCAATTTTGAACGTCGGCAATACCAGAGGCATCGCAAGAGCGTTGCCATAACCAGAGACAAAGCTAAAATGTCTCATGTGCATTTTTAAGAGGTCGACAACAAAATGCTACCACATTGGGCCACTGTGTATCAAGCCAATCTCCATGAAACACAAACAAGTAGGCAACAATTTGTTGCCTACCCTCAAATGAAATGTAGGGATGAATCGATCAAACATACAATTTAATTTCACAACATAAACAGCTGAAATTGGTAAGGTGGTAGACGAGTATAAAGACGTGCTAAGATACCTAAAAAAAATATTTAAAAAAAAAGATAAAATACAATATTATAATGTGATCTTAGAATCGCTTCACGCGATCAGCTGCGTCCGGTTGAACCGATCCCAAACATAGATGGGAACGGCTCTCCAGAAAATGCATCGCTAGCTATTTATTGGGGTCACTCAAGTATGAGAGCCACAAAGATTATATATGAAATACATTTAAAGGTACCAGGATATTTGTGGGAGAGCCCAATGTCCAGCAGAAGACTTCTACCGTCCCTTAAGATATCGTTCAGCACCTTACCAACCCGAACTGGAGTTTCCACCAAATGTTCCAATCATACTGTGATGTTTTAGTACGGAGTGATGAAAGAACATTGGCCAATCAAACGCGAGCTTGATGACGCGACGTAGGCTTTCGACCAATGAGCGGCTTGTTTTTCTTCACCCTGTACTAAATACTTATACACTTTTGCGTGGTACATTATTAAGATTGAGAATACTTTTAAAGTTGATAATTTACGTTGTATAAGTATTAAGCTTGAATATAGAATGGAAAAAAGGTGTAATTAATTGGTTCACCCTTGTTTGATAGAACAACGTTTGATATAATATTACTAAATCGAATTTTAGTTGCAATAAAGTCATTTCGAAGAATTATTCATTTGACCGAATAATTCATTGGTAAATTTTTATTTAGCGTAATTATTTATTTGAACTAATTTCATTTGAACTAATTTCATTTCGCCGAATTTTCAAATGCACTAATTTTATTTAAACTAATGTTTCAATACACTAATAATGATTTAGTCGAAAGATCGTATCGAATATTTAGTTCATTAATAATTCGTTTCTTTCATCGTCTATAAACTAACATTGTTCTTCACCTATCGAATTAATGCCACGCCGCGCGCCGTACTTCTAACGCCATCTAGTAGATGTAAGTGGAACAATATTGAGATTTACTATAATCGTAAATATGAAGGTAGTACCAAGAAAAATGCATCGTGCAGGTTGTCATTGTCATGCACTATAATGATTTGTGTCTCATCATAAGTCATTAATAAGTAAACATTATTTATTTTTTGCACAACAATACCACAGTACTTCAAAGTTTGGGAAGAAAATTGTTCAGAAAAAAGTGCATTAATTGCCAAATGGTTTGCAGAAAATTATGTCGTAGGAAAGAATGGCAAACCCCCCCAGTTTCCACCTAGCTTATGGAGTTGTCATGATTTGAACCATTTAAAATTGCCACGCACACAAAATAATGTGGAAGCGTGGCTCCACAGGTTAAATAGTATAGTCGATAAAAGAAACCCCGGATTTTATGAACTGTCTACTATACTGCTTGCCGAAATGAATATAGTTGAAGGGAAAATACAGTATATTTTAAATGGAGAACCTAGTGCAAAGCAGAAGAAGATTTGCACCAAAAAAAATGACAATATTGAGACCATATTGCGCAATTTTGAAACGTATACAGAACTGGATTTACTAAAAGCAATTGCAAGTAATTTAAGATTAGTTTAACTGTTTTCTTGTTCAAAATAAATAATTTTTCAAATATTTACAATGTTTTTTTTCTGCATTACATTACACCAATTGAATATTCGATAAAATACATGGTTATACCATCTGAACATTACATCAAATGAACAATATACCTTTTGATCATTAGCGCAAATGTTGTTATAGCAAATAAATATTCGATGAACTGAAAATTCTGTCAAACGATATTATACAAAGTTATGATTTTCTTAAACGTTGTTCGATTTAGTAATATTATATCAAACGTTGTTCTATCAAACAAGGGTGAACCTAATTAATTCTACTTTTTTATAATATAAATATAGGATGAATTGTAGAAACACCGACAACGCCATCTATTGGCATTGCCGGAACCAGCATACACCGCCGAGTTTTGCTTCTGTCAAGTATCACAGATGGCGTTGTGTTCGCAAAATGTATGGACAAATGAATTTGCTTCATAATTTTGTTTTTCTTTAATTATCGATGTTTTAATAGTTATGATGTTACCCTACACTCGAATTTGCAAACTTCGCACTATCCCTTTATAATTCGTATCGATGACGTAAATTACCCTTTTTAAAGTGTCCCCAACTAATAATATATCACGTTTATATAAAACCGGCTATCAATCCTGTACACTTTGCGAGCTAGCCCGCTAGTCGAGAACTCCGAGTACAACATAACTAAGTGAAACTCAGTTGGGTAAAACACAACTGAGTTAGTAACTTAGTTCTTCTTTTCTTCCTTCTCTTGACTCTTGTCTTGTTCGGATGATTGGGTTGTCTGCTGTTGCTGGCCTTCGCGTTCGGCAGCCATCTGAGAAAAGAGAGATGATTATTTTAAGTTTTATAAACACACGCACATTTTTCATCACGCGTACAGCTAATTAGTGGAATTCCCTGCCTCAGTCCGGATAGCTCCAACCTAGGTCTTTAAATCAAGAGTGAAAAGGTAACTTCTAGGCAAGCGTGCTTCACCGTCAACACATCATCGCTTATTTACTCACGCTCAATCGCGTTAACGTAAACGTTCATTTGTATTGAAACTGGATAAGCGCCGATAAGTGACGGTAAGGAGAAACCTCTTTTTTGTATACATTTTGAGATAAGAATTATTTATACATATTTTGTATACATTTTTTGTTTACGTTATCACGAGTGAGTACGTTAAAAAACTCGGAATAAGCACACAGGTAAGTCACTCAGGAATAATGTAGTTTTCTACTGGTGAAAGATTTTTTGAAATCGGTTCAGTAGATCCAGAGATTATCCGCTACAACCTCACAAACTTAACCTCTTTATAATATTAATATAGATGTTCACACAAAAACATTTAAAAGAGAAAGTACATAATATAAAGATAGGAGAAGCACAAAGGATATATCTATATATATAAAAGAAAGTCGTGTTAGTTACACTATTTAGAACTCAAGAACGGCTGAACCGATTTGGCTGAAAATTGGTGGGGAGGTAGCTTAGAACCAGGAGACGGACATAGTATACTTTTTTTTTTTTTACTTTTTATCATATTTTCGTCATTACGGTCGGCTAGATCTCTTTATTACTTTTACCATTATTAATTAGGGTAGGGTAGGTAGGGTAGGGTAGCTAGGGTAGGGTAGGTAGGGTAGGGTAGGGTAGGTAGGGTAGGGTAGGGTAGGTAGGCAGTTGACGGGAGCGAAGCCACGGGCACAGGTAGTTTTTCAATATAAGTTAAAAACACCGAGCACGTGAGAATCGGATTCGCCCACCTAGGGTTCCGTACAACCAGCTACATTCACCAAAATGAATTAGGTAACATTACTGAAATTCATAAACAATTAAAGCGACGAACATAGCGAAAAAGATAAACTGATTGAGGGACAAAATTAGCTTGGTCGTTGGAAAGTCACCATACATCGACATATATCGCGGTCAGTTTTACAACTGCAAATAAGTTAACAACCAAATTTGTAGCTACAAAAGCGGTATGTTTGGATTTTTGATTCTCTTGCGAGTGACAAATATGCGGCATAAACGGCCATGTCTTTTGTTTGCTATCATTTAGAAGTTTGATTTCTTCACAGCTCCAAGAGATTGCAGACGCGTGAGTTTATACGCTACAACATGGTCAAAATAACTTTGCACTTGCCGCTGTCAAGTCACTGTGACGTTCGGCTTTCGCTATTGGCGCACGAGGCGTAAGCGGGGCGCCACGAGGGTACTAGGGAGAGGGGTCGCTTAAGGCGCAGATACCCCTGAGTAGCTGATTTTAAAAAGAGAATCACGTTGCAACGGCTAGTTGTAATTTTTTGGAAAAAATGTATGTTACACTAGACCACTTTCTTAATAATTTGATCTAAGAAAATTTTGAGTTTTATTCGCATAACATATTGTAATTAATTTGGAAAGTTATGTCTCAACACGGACAAAAAAACGGACTATCACACCAAAACCACCGGGACTATTTTAATGAAAATGAATCCATCTTAAAGAAATTTTAATTATCTACGTTTTGATCTAAGGCTTTTTTTAAAGTCATAGAATAAAAAGTAGAGTACACACACCGGCCAAGTACGAGTCGGACTCGCGTACAAAGGGTTCCGTACCATTATCGCAAAAAAATCACGTTTGTTGTATGGGAGCCCCACTTAAATATTTATTTTATTCTGTTTCTCGTATTTATTGTTATAGCGGCAACAGAAATACATCGTCTGTGACAATTTCAACTGTCTAGCTATCACGGTTCATGATACAGCCTGGTGACAACGGACGGACACACAAACAGACGGACCGCGGAGTCTTTTTAATAGGGTTTTTACCAGTTTTTACCCTTTGGGTACGGAACTCTAAAAACTACAGAATTTTGGGTCGCAGGGATGTGAAATGAGAGCGTGTTATGTTCCCTCAAGGTCGTTAATTATTTTGACCGTGTATTACGTAACATGTGGTAATAAAAATCTTATCACCTCTTATATGCCGTCTAGAGGAATAATTGTCAAGGGACTGGCTAGAGAAATGGGCTAAGCAGAATAATGATCTATGTGTGTCATGTAGTAGTCACAAATCATTCAGTTAGCTTCCAAGAGCTTAGCTGGCTGATATAGCGTCTACTTTTATTTAGCACACGTGCTTGACCAACTAGCTTTTAAGATGGCAAGATGGCTCAAATGTGTGCATGAGTTTGTTTATAATAAGTTTAAGGCAAGAAAGTGAAAGAGACAGAAATGTTGGAAGGGAACCGTTTGTCCAGCCGGCCTCTGTGATGGGCTTGAGTCACGCTTTTTATCAAGGTTTTTGCTCCCAAACTGATGTCATGTGTGTCATGTCATGATGAGGAGGTATGAAACGCATGTCACTAAAAGAGTTATGTATGAATATAAATGTAGATGGATGGAGGAGGAGAAGGTCTAAGAAAAGATGATCTATTTTCATGAACTTTGTCTTTCAATATTTTTTTTTGCATATTATGTGCTGTCAATGAGAACCTTTCAAATATCATTTCTAATAGTGTTCCGAACATTCGTACCAATTTTTAGCTCTATGCAAATTAAAGTAACTTTGAATTTCTATTTTGACCAGAATATTGTGCAGCTGAATTTTAAAACAGTTATCCCCAAACGATTGAGATGACAATGCATGGTTAGCAAAAAAGTTTGTTTAATAGTTTTATTGGAAAAAATATTTTGGACACCGGAAAACTCTTGCATACAATTTATGGTTGTTAAACTGCATCCATTTTTAATGACTAATGCTTTAAAGAACATGGCTAAACAACTGCCCTAAGCATGTATAGAAATTTCTCACTAGCTCGTAACATTCAAATATTCATTAATGAATTATTACAGTTTTATTATTCTTCTAGAACTTTCGTGAATTAATCATTTAATTAAAAGTTTTTTTCATGTTTTTGTTAACCTAAAATTCCGTTCCGCGAAAAATTGTGGACAATAAACCTACTTTTAAAGACATTTGCGTAAGCCGAAATGAACAGTATTCATCATTATTTATTTTTGTACCTATTGTAATAGATCTCAAAACGTTGTTTGATTTATTTAATTGCATTTATCTGATTTCTAGAAATTATTGGAAAATCTGGCAAGAAACGGCACTTCAATAGTGCTGTCACTAAAAAGTTACAATCGATTATTCTCGATTACCCTTGATTCGGTTAAAACCAAATTAAAAAAACATGTTGGGGGTGTCGTGGGAAATCGCTTGGATCGAAATTCCTTTCGCCGGGTAGCCAACTAGTATGGTCTTAAGTTTCAATTGCGTATTGATTCATCATGAGATGCATAAACTGTGGTCTAGCCACAATTGACAGATAATCAATGAGAGCCGAGACCAACGGCTTAGCGAGCTTTCCAAGGCACGAAAGAAAGTCGGTCTATAAAGATGGTCACCCATCCACGAAATGACCTCGGCAAGCGTTGAAGATCGACCTGTGCGGCTGTTATTATTTAGCCACGAGCTCATCTAAACCATAGATTTAGAATTTTTTTGCTACGCAAAAAGATACACGAAGGGTGCGAGCGAGAAAACCTAATCAAGTACTAAACGCCCAAGAGAAAAAGAGAGAGTGAATGTGTACCAATATTACATTTTTTTCGCGAGAAGGAGTCCATAGCGTCCCTTCTGTTTTACACCGCGGTGAATTTCTTGCATTTAAATAATAATCTTTAGATTTAAATTAATAATATTAATTATGCAACTATGTTGGCTTATTCTGTGAGTGAATATGATGTTACAAGACGAAATAACCACAATAAATACATGTTTCATAGGTAAATACAATTTTGTCCTTGGATTGTTTCGAACCATATTTTGACAAATTTCTGCTAGTAATCGGCTCAGAAAAATATTCTTACAATAGTATATTGATTTCCATTGTTTTATAAAAGTATATTTCGTATATTTAAACAGAATTTGCTAAAATATAATGTAAAAGAGAAAATTGTTTGTTTACGCTAGGGCTTGACAAAGCGATGAAGTCAGGAGTTTCGATAAAAACTTAATCTTTTTATAGTGACATCATGGTATGAATACAAACTTATTTAGTCAAGTTTTGTTTAAATAGATTTAAGTTAGGATTGAGAAGATGTGTTCATCTAAACTGTACTTTAAGTTGCATGTTTATTATATTAGCCTTTGTTTTTCAAAATGTTTCGGAGAGTTTTGATGTTTTATTACTTTGAGTAGGTTTAGGAATGTCATATTGTTTGCATTTATTAGTTTTACAGTGTCTTGAATACATGAGTGCTCTGCTCACCAGCAAATTGTTCTGTTGTGTAAATAATAATTTGTAATGTTTATGTACCTACAGATGCCCAAATAATTCTGTATTAAGAGAAAAATGGATTCGAATTTTAAACAGAGATGGATAGTCTCTACAATATGTAGTAAACATTTCGTATTGAAATACCTACTGCATACTAAGAAAACATCGACGAATCCTAATGAAAGAATCTATACCTAATTTATTTGTGCCTGTAAGAATGACACTTCCTATCGTATGGTTAGTTAATGGCCAACCTCGATAGTATTCTGTATAAGCAAGCATGTATTTTGCCCAGTTTTTATAACAGTTCAATATAAACAACAACGGCAGCAACCCTTTAATCTTGTTTCTTATTGTGTTCACCAAGTATCGATATCGATACTGAACATGGACTTTTTAACAACACTTTTATAACTAACACATGGACAATTTCCCTCACACATAGATTTTATTTTTTTGGTTTCGCTTTTCATCTGACTCTGTTTATCTTGTAAATACTATATCTATGATCTAAACGCCTTACTAAAGTATCATAGCAAAATCTTATTCTTTTACAAGTTTGTATACCCATTAAAGTAGGAGTTTCTACGATTTTATTTTGAGGACTGTGACGATAAAAAAAAAGGTCCAGTAACTTTTTTCATACGAAATACTAATATTCAGCTCTTCAGCATTATATATAACTAGTTAAAATGTTTATACATTGCTAGGGAAGTCGTCCATACTTTATTTAGCCATGTCCTTTCTGCAATGTGCGTTTGTCTGTGCAGAATAACCTACATTTTTTTAGACTACAAGTCAGGTACAAATTCTGACAATAATTTGCTCTCGGCAAAATTCTTTGTGACATTATATTCGTTCTGGTTTACGTTAATAGCTATAAATGTACATCTTGATCAAGGACTACTGTGGACGCCCTCTATCCTCGCTGGGGATATAGGATCTTAAGTGGTTGGTTTGTCATAGGAGTCACGGACACTCTGCAGAGCATGCATGGAGGAGGACGAGATAGCAGCACAACTGCTCCTAAGCTGCCCATCGTGTATCCAGTACAGGGCAAAATACTTTGGCGACTCAGGTACAGGAGATAAGTGGGGAACACCAAGGCGCTGCTGGCCTTCCTAGAGAGGCTGGGGTTGATCGAATGATTATTTATCCCACCCGTACGCATAATACGCGCTTGTACGTAGAGTTGCGGACACCATTTATGGTCTCATTTCTGAAGACGTTGGGCGACGCTAAATTCAAACTAATGGCGTTGTATATGTTTACGGAGACGCGTTGGGTTTAAGTAGAAGTGTCGCCTCGCGTCTCCGTAAACGAGACTTAAGTCGAGAGGTTTTGTAGATGAAGATGCTTACCTTCTTGTAGGCTTGCTCGAACAGCTTGAGGCTGGCCTGCTGCAGAGTGCTGGTGGCGGTGCGAATCTCCTCGGGGTCGGCGGTGTCCTTCTTGGAGAGAAGTTCGCGCAGCTTCACGATGTCTTCACGGAGCTTGTCGCACTAGTGCCGGAACAAAAATATACATTACTTGTCTATTTACTTGAAATTTTTCTTCATTTTTTTTTTCATTGTGGCTTAGTAATCAGCTACACAGATTAATCAAGGTTGAGCTATGTCGGCAGTGCAGTCTTGGGATGCGGTGATCTCCTTCTGAGGAGGATGCGGCACAGATAATATAATACTAGCCTAAAGATGCCTCATCTCATAAGTACAAAGAAACCGTGCCGACGTAACTAGCGTTTTTCGTCTTATTATTTTTATAAGTACATCGATCACGTGCGGTTTCGTTCCACGGCTATAGCTGGTGTTAGCAGCGACTTGCAAGTAAAAGGGTTTTTTCGAATCATAACTATTTTTTTCTTTAAATATAGTGATGAACTTGTTTCATAGTATTTTTTTGCACGTTTTTACAGTAAGCTTGTACCAAAAAATATTATTGTTAAAAAATCGAGTGGCATACCTCAAAAATTTAAAACCGCACAATCTATTGAAATAAATCTATAAAACGTGAATTAAAAGCCCTATATTCCATAATATTGTGCTTAGGAAAGTTGATTAAACAAGAACATACATTTTTTATGATCAATTCTAAAAAATGTTAATTTTACACATAATTCTATAACAAATCGATGCATATCGCGCCATCTCGTGATATTTATTTGAACCAAATTTTCTTTGTTCATGCTGGGCCCCCGTGGCTGCAGTTAGGAAAAGGGAGAGGACCAGTGCTTTCCCATCCGGCACTAACAGCACTGGACATCTTCGGAGGGCAGACAACGCCCTCTGCCGGCCCCCATATAGATAGTCACACTCACCTCGTCCTGAGGCAGCTGGCTCTTGTACTCGTCCATCTTAGTCTCAGTATCATGTAGCACGCCTTCAGCCTGGTTGGAGACCTCGACTCGTTCGCGTCTCTGCTTGTCCGTAGCGGCGAATTGTTCAGCAGACTTGACCATGTTCTCAATCTCGTCCTTGGATAGACCTCCTGATGACTGGATGACGACTGTTGGAATAAAGATGGGGGATGAGTCGTACATTTTCACAATCTTATAAACATTATATTCAGCCTATAATATTCTCACTGCTGGGACATACAGGTTGAGTTTTCTAAGCGGGCGTGGATGATTACATCGTGCGAAAGGCCCGTTTGAGGTATGACATTACTGATCCTTATTAGACACTACCGGATGATATAATAATACAGTGTTTTTTTTTTCTTTTCAAATTCAGCGTGTTCAGTTCCATGCCTAGGCTAGGAATATTGATTTTTTCAAAAATCCAATGATGCAGTTTCAGTTTTTATCCAAATTGGCCCCGAGACTCCTTTGAGTGTTTTTCGCCATTCCTCATAGTCTTGGCTTTGACCTTCCACGCCCTTGGAAAACTCCCACTGTCCAGTTTTATTTTTCGGGGCTACATGAATAGTAATGTGCCGCGGTTTCTAGGAAAGCGGCGTGCATGTGGCACGCGACTAGCTGGTACCGCGACTACTCTCGCACCGCTGCAAAAGTGTTCCGCGCACTGGCGCAGACACCGATCGGCGGTGCTTATACAAAAAATAGAACAAATCTACATAAATCTATACAAATATTTGTTCCGTGCGGGAATCGAACCCGCGACACGCAGTGCAGCAGCTGATCGCTGAACCACTGCGCCAACTGTGTCCACTATTAGTTAATGTACGTCTTCTTGTATGAGATCCCTGGAAGAGAAGTAACATGATTCCTGTTGTTGGTAATGAGAAATATGCAGAACACGGTGTAAAGTCCCGTAACCTCCATTGAAAAGGGAAGATCCTCAGACCAGACGGGTGTTGTGTCTGAGGGTCTACTCCCTAAGCACCAAATCGGTAGTTTCGGCCTCCGTTTTGGGCGTTTCATCACATACGGACGCATGATTCGTTCGGGCCCCAAACTACTAATGAATGACAACACAATTTTATAGTCATATGTACCTACTCCCGATGTGTTTTTACCCGTCCGAAAAAAATAATCATTACGGAGTAGGTGTCACTCCGAAGTTTCAGCGTACTTTCGGATGGGCCCGTAACTTCATTGACGGACGGAGGAGAACCCCTGGTCCCTGCAACTGCCCGACATTAGTTATCAGACAAAATCTGCTTGCATAAATGTCGCTACATGACGTCAGCTCATATATTCGTATGTACTCACTCTGTTGTTCCTTGCCGGTGCCCTTGTCCCGGGCGGATACATGCACGATGCCGTTGGCGTCGATGTCGAAGGTGACCTCGATCTGAGGCACACCACGAGGTGCAGGAGGGATGCCCACGAGTGAGAACTGTCCCAACATCTTGTTGTCGGCAGCCATCTCGCGTTCGCCTTGATGCACTTTGATCTCGACTTGGGTTTGGCCGTCAGCAGCTGAAACAATTGTTTAGGTTTGAATGTTTCCTTCAAATTCCAAGGCTCTACCTCACCGTTTTTTTTTTCTGAACAGTATCTTTAACGAGCGCGTGATTCGGTACAGAAACGTAGTACAGAACATAGTTGGATAAGACATTTGAAATATGAAGTGGCTTAAAATTACTTCAACTACAAGGGATGTTGTTCAAGCAAGAATAGGGATGTTGACAGAATATTTTTCTTGTTCCTTTGGTATATTAATAAAATTAATATTGAACACGTATTTTTTAGGAAATATCCCTATAAAACAATAAAAAATTCAAACTGAAACACAGATTGGAAGCCATGGCAACAAATAAAATAATACTAGCATACAGATGCCTCATCCCATACAAAGATACCGTGCCGACATAACTGGCGTTTTTCGTCTGATTAAACTGATTATTTTTCTAAGAACATCGATCGCGTTCGGTTTTTTACCCCGGATATAGACGGTGTTAGCAGCGACAAAACAAATGAAAAAAATCGAGTGGATGCCTCAGAAATTTAAAACCGCGCCATCTATTAGAATCAATTTTAAATGATAATTTTTTTATGATCGTCTTTGGAAAATCTTAATATTTCACAAATCTCAATAACAAATCGAAGCTTATCACGCCATCTAGTGTAATTAATTTGAACTAAATTTTCTTTCTTCGCATTGAGTGCCCATGCCATGGCCATCATAGCCATATGAAGGCTAGACTGATGGACTTGTGAGGACCAGACGAGTATTATGTCTTGTCCGGACAACTGCCCGACGATTGTTTTCTGACTGTTGTATGTGTTCAAATCGCGGCGAAAACTTAGCTTGCGCGATGCAGGATTTGTGATGGACTCACCGGTAGAGAAAACCTGGCTCTTCTTAGTGGGTATGGTGGTGTTCCTGGTGATCAGCTTGGTGAATACTCCTCCGAGGGTCTCGATACCCAGCGACAGGGGAGTGACGTCGAGCAGTAGGATGTCGGTGACGTCACCGGCGAGCACTCCGCCCTGCACGGCGGCGCCCACTGCGACGGCCTCGTCGGGATTCACGGCGCGAGAGGGAGCGCGTCCGAAGATTTCCTGGACTGTTGTTTGTACCTGTGGGGTAGGAAATCATTGGTTAACTTTAGTGGACTGAATATATCAAAGATTGGTGACCTCCTATCACTGGTTAACTTTAGTGGACTGACTACATCAAAGATTGGTGACCTCCTATCACTGGTTAACTTTAGTGGACTGAATATATCAAAGATTGGTGACCTCCTATCACTGGTTAACTTTAGTGGACTGACTACATCAAAGATTGGTGACCTCCTATCACTGGTTAACTTTAGTGGACTGACTATATCAAAGATTGGTGACCTCCTATCACTGGTTAACTTTAGTGGACTGACTATATCAAAGATTGGTGACCTGCTATCACTGGTTAATTTTAGTGGAATGATTTTATCAAAGATTGATGACCTCCTATCGTACTCGACATTCGAATTTTTGAATGCGATTGTCCTTCTGGTCCATTTGTTGGCGACCGTATTAGATATGGATTTCTTTCTTAGTGTACTGTATTCTACTAGTCAAGCCCTATCAGTTGATACTTATATTGAGGGGGTTGTGACAATGTAATCCGACATTTTGTGGTGGTGGCCATCTTGGGTTTACAATGATACTGAATATATTCAATTGTCAGAACTACAGGTTTGAATCAAATATCAGATCAATCTTTCAACAGGAAACCGATATTTGAGTTACTAAATTTAACCCAAAAACAAACAGGGCAACCTAAATAAAACCGTTTAATTACTGATGATGCGAGATAGGAATAACAAGATTCAACAAGTTTGTTTGAATAAATGTCTGTGAGCGTATAACCCGACCCTGTACAGACAAGGCCGGGGAATATAACCCCAGTTCAATCTGGCACCCGTCTGATAGACCGCCTAGACAGCCATGAGGGACTGACATCAGCTTGTGCTGTTAAGGTGCTTGGTAACAACAATAAGTAAAAATGTTAAACTTAAAAAAGCTTTAAAAACTTTTTTTAGCTCATACTTGTTACAACACTAACATAGCTAAGAACACTCGATAATATTGTACTGTGTTTGGTTGCTTGAATTCTTCTATAGCGCACCCAGAGATAAGATTTTTTAAATTGCCTGGCACTTCCGAAAGGCAAGACTATAAAAAAAATATAGAACCTAACTTACTAGTATGTAATTTGTTTATTTTTTTAATAGGTAGATATTTCGCTTTTCCACCGAGTAAAATACTTGGATTAATAAATAAATAAGTGGATAGGGTGATAAAGTGACACACGAGTGACCTACCTACGCTCGCGTTAAAAAGAACTAGTAGGTAGTTAGTTGCCTAAGTAGATATACTTACTTATGTACTACTAGTTAGTTACTTACATATATTATTGAATTAGACGAATTAATATCATTATGAAATGATTACCAATGAGAGGTACCTACTTAGTAAGATTTAAATAAGAATAATAAAAAAAAAAACTCAGATTAGAGAAAAGAATCAGAGTTATTTACAATCACAAAACTAGAAAGGAACTAAATTAGGTAGAGGCGGACAGCCCTAACGCATGTTTAGGTGACGCGAGCTTGTAGGCACTTATTTCAAGGACACTGCCGAGTCACAATACTGTTGGATATCTTTACCGTGACTGGGGCATTAGGACATATATTGTTATCATGATATTTAGCGCTATTCCTGTGTCCTAGACACTGACTGTATAATGCTCGCCAAACTTCTGGGCCGCCCTGAAGTTGGTTTACCGATGCGCGAGGCACGAAACGGTGCTGTTTTTGTATGAGATTTATTACGCAGCCATTGTAGCCAACTTCAGGCCGGCCAAGAAGTTTGGCGAACACTTTACCTAGAAAGTTGCTGAATTAGCAAAATAGTATCTGTAACTTTAATTACCACCTGTATGTACATAATGGATGCAATAAATTGAATATGAATTTGATTTTCTTACCTTGGGCATACGCGTCATTCCACCGACCAGCAACACTTCTCCAATGTCAGAGCGCTGAACCTCAGCGTCTTGTAGCGCGCGCTGGCATGGCGCGACTGTACGCTTGATCAGATCGCCGACTAACGACTCCAGTTTTGAGCGGGTCATCTGTTGGAGAAACGAGTGTTATTTTAGTTCATTATCATTTTGAATAGGATTATATAATAGTCACAGCGGATCTTTGTGTCTATGAAGTTACACTTCGTTCCAATACACAAATCGCAGACGTAGACAATAAAGCTGCATTTCGCAACAGAATTGGAAGAGAGTACCCACTGATTGGATTTTGTTGGATGTCTACTTCCTAAACCGTCAACGATGTTAAGGGCCCTCCGAAAGAACTCCGGAACTTCGGAGTGAACCCTACTCCGTAACGATTAAATGTTTCGGACGGGTAAAAACACATCGGGAGTAGGTACAACCGTCAAATTGTGTTGTCATTTCAAATTTATTTGTAGTTCGGACCCCCAACGAATCATGCGTCCGTATATGAAACGAACGAAACGCCCGTAACGAAGGCCGAAAATACAAACTTCGTGCTTAGGGAAACCGACTTCGTGTGTAGGGAGTAGAACTCCAGGAACTGGCGACACGGTAGGTTCAGAAGGAGTTAGCGGAGACAATTAACTCTGCCTGGGCCTATCGGATTTTTAAGATTACAGACACGACGCTATACGCACTTTCAGATACGTCGCGTCGCATACCGATGCGAGGTGACCCGCGACCGTTATATGACGAAAGAGTTTTCTACAAAAATACCTTGCCTTAACTATGTTATGCGCTTTTTTGTCTCAAAAATGTCTGCGAGCGTATAACCCGACCCTGTACAGACAAGGCCGGGGAATATAACCCCAGTTCAATCTGGCACCCGTCTGATGGACCGCCTAGACAGCCATGAAGGACTGACATCAGCTTGTGCTGTTAAGGTGCTTATTAGACAGCTGGACGAGTCTGATTATTTTTTTTTACATTGCCCTACAGTGATTTTTAATTACGTAGACTAAACTGACATTTGGGGGGTTGCCACTTTATCGTTACATAAAAATAGTGTCGTATCCTGACTATCCCAAGTGATCGAAAGTTGATCGAAAATGGAACTATTTCACGGCAAAAGAATTACATACAGTTAAGAAGCTACCGGCCCTTATTTAGTTTCTACTAATTTATGTTAGACTTCATTTTATAGATTCATTTATTATATTGTTGATTTCATATCTAACACGAGTGTATGCGATTATTATACATAAAACATTTATTTACACCAATTAGTAAAATGAAATTGAGGAGTCATGTCACATCGATTCGATGAATCACTTGATCATCGAAACATACCTACAACACTATGCTTCATGCTTGCAACATTTTAAAAAAATAATGTCATTGGCAGCTGTCAGTTAAGTCTACGAAATTAAAAATCACAGTATAGGAATTTATCCTGTACCGTGGGTGCGTTTCAAAGATTTAAACATACATACATAAACACCCAGATCCGGCACATCTATCTGTAGGCCATACAAATATATGCTCGGTGCGGGAATCGAACCCGCGACACGCAGCACAGCAGCTGATCGCTCAACCACTGCGCCAACCGTGTCGTCGAATTGGTACAACTCTTTATAAAACAATAGCCAAATTATATTTATGGGCCTTCCACCGCTTTAGTGCTGTAAAACGGTTACTTTTATAAGCATACTCCCCTTAGTAACACGGCTAGGTAAAATGTTTGAAAAAACATATTATCTTAAAAAATAGATAAGTACATGAAGAAAGAAGAAGAAAGAAGAAAGAAGAAGAAAGAAAAAGTATTTAATTGTCACAAAACGACATACAATATAAATATATGCTTATGCTAAACCCTTAACAGTAGTATTAGTAGTACTTAAAGTAAGTTAGTAAAGATGAGAAATAAATAAAATAATAATACCATTTACTACCTACATTTTGAATAAAACAGAAAAGAAATAGGGTGAAAAAGATGCCATGGCAGATGCATGTCGTGATTGTGGCAAAAAGGCTTCCACTCAGCATAATGCTGTGCCGTGGGGGATCCACAGCACGGCGCTGATTTTCAGTGGTCGCCTCATCGACCATACAGCCCCTAGACGCCTAACAACAGGCGAGCGATGTCTGTCAACACATATGACTACAAGATCATATACAGGTCCACTCGACAATTTCGAATTAGTAGCGACCATTTCTGTGAGCCGTAAACACTTCCGTGTCAGGCAATAAAAAATTGGTAAAATAAGTATTACGATGGTCCCGTGTACAATACGTTTGTGTGGTAACAACAGCCAGAACTCGAGTTTCCCGAAAAATGGCATAACATTTCATCGGTAAGTTAATAGTTACATAATCATAATCAGATTTATTTTCTGATATTATTTATCGGAGTTCATTTTGTACTGGTCATTATTGTAGGTGAAAACCGCAACAGCACAAATTTTGTCGCGCGCGTTGATGTCTTTGGTGTTTCGTCTCTTTCTTTTTAATGTATTTTTTTCTCTATCTCTTTTCCTCTATTATATGATAGACAAAACTAGTGATGCACCATATTCTATGACCAAATCTGTTATCGATAAAACTAGAAACCTACATACTATTTTACAAAAAGAGACATTAAATTAAATAGTTTATTATTAGTTAAATTAATTGTGAAACGAATATTGATTTTAGGTACCCACAAGATGCCGAATTAAAAAGCAAGTGGATTATTGCAACCAAGCGAAATAACTAGTTCCCCACAAAATATAGTCTAATATGTTCACGGCATTTTACTGAAGATTGTTTTATGGCTATGAAAAACCGGTGCCGTCGCCGACTACTAAGTTCGGCAGTACTAACAATGTATTTGCTTCTTTTGGTGAGTATTCCGTTTAATCTCATGGCCCACGACCCAAGCGAAAGAGATTTTTCGAATGAATTAACCCTTTAAATTAAATGAGTGACGGAAGAAGATAGTAGAAAGCAGTAAGGAAATAAGTATAATAATAATAAGTAGTAATAAGTAGTTACGAAATATTATAGACTGATTATTGTATTTTAAAGATAATTATTTTGATTTTGGAATTTAGGTATTTTTTACTAATAGTTTTTTTACTAATATTTAATATTATGAAACAACCGCCGAAAAAATATGTTATAATTAGAATTTTGATATTTTGTTTTTCCTTTTTGCATTTTATGTTATTAATGTTTAATCAATAATAAAACTAGCTAACATTAATAAATAAAAATATTAAGTACACTAACAATTAAAAAAAATATCGATACCTTCATAGTTTTATTTAAACCTGTCCCATCCCTAGTTCGGCGAAATGACGTTGGTATGGACCAATCAGAACGCAGTACCCCGTGCTTCATACCTCAGAATTGTTTTGATGTATTAAATCAAGCATTAGGTGTCTAGGGGCTGTATGGTCGATGGGTCGCCTAGAACATTCATTGTGAAACATAGTGTTTTCGTTTAACTAATAGCTTTGCTTTAAAAAAAAAAATAAGAACGCGATATTTTTTCGCAACTTTTGGATACTTCTCCAAAACGACTTGGATGTTTAAAAATATTTTTACACAGAAAAATTGATGGCTAGAATTTCTTCATAACTGAAATAGCACAATTAAGTAAATCTTACTAATATTATAAATGCCAGAGTTTGGATGGATGGGTGTATGTTTGTTACTCACTCACGTCAGAATGGGTGAACGGATGTGGTTTAAATTTGGCACTGAGATAGTTTAGAGTCTGGAATAGCAAATAGGCTACATTTAATCCAGGTATAATGTTCCCTTGGGATAATAAAACACCTTTTACACGGGCGAAGCCGCTGGCAGAAGCTAGTCAAAGAATATTTTGCGAATAATACTGTCCAAAAGGAGGAGTATTAATATACTGGCTCCGAGCGGGCGCACGGCCAGTACTGCGTTAACATTTGGGAATATGGCGTATATATAAGGCGTATGCCTCAAGCCCAGGCTGCCATACCACTTAATTTGATTGATTCAATCAGTGGTTTAGAGATTCTTGTTCTTCCTCCTTCCCTGGTCCCATTATTTGGGATCGGGTTACGAACTTATCCCCTTTCTTATATTAGTGTCAAGACAATTCGTAAGCACATGAAATGCAGTATATACATACACTATGATATAAAAAAGTTCCTTACCTTAAGATTCATGTGCTTGGGTCCAGAAGCGTCCATGGTGAGATAGGGGAGGTTGATGTCGGTCTGTAGGGAGCCCGATAGCTCGATCTTGGCCTTCTCAGCGGCTTCCTTCAGGCGCTGCATGGCCATCGCGTCTTTACGGATGTCCAGGCCTTGCTGTGAATGGGAAATAAGGTTTAGGGTAATGTTTATAGGCGTAGAGAAAGACCTGATATTATTAGTTGACTTGTATATGCATCTGTCTCTTACGAACATTGGAACCAACCTTGCTCTAAGAGCTTATGGTAGTGCCCCAGGTCTGTTATAATTATTATATTACAAAAACCATTGGTTGCTAGAAAATAAGGCATTGATAAATAAATAAATAAATAAATTATCACCAGTGAGAAATGGTTGATGGTGCAATTCGAACAAAATATTGAATGTGTTATTATGAACATTTAGTATAGTAGACAAAGAACAATGGCGAAATCTTAGCTGACTTAAATTTGGGCGTCTGAAAGTGAGTTATATACGAAAGACATTCTATTAATTGTCTACGTTTTTTAAAGTATAATTGGATTGGTTCAAAACGGATAAAAAAAGTTATAATAAATAAAAGTTATTTGTTTTTTTAGTTAATTTCTTTAGCTTAGTGTTGTCATTATATATTTTATCTGCTAAGTGACAAGTAGTAACTATATTAAGTAATAATATCATTATTGTATTTATTACAGTAAATGAGTTAACAATACAGTTTATGTCTTAAGTGTAGATGTTCCTTGCAGGTTGGTAAGAATATTGAAGAGTAATAGAAACAAATGAATTACTTTCAATTAATGATTGGCAAAAAGACTAGTATCCAAGTCTAAAAAAAATATAGCTTGGTTGTTGACGACGACCTTTTGATACACGTCAAAGTCGCTAAGTTTAAATAAATATACTCTTTCCAAAGAGTATATTATACATTTCATGCTGAAATAACTAGGTAAGGGAAATACTAATGCGATATTCCCCTTTTACTGCCACTAAATTGAATAATATTACCTATTAAATACATTATTAAAAGTTACACAGACATAACCTACAGCACCCCGAGTTAAACCAGATATTTTTCATTTAATGACGTAGGAATTTAATCTCAGCTAAAACAATGTATGGGCACCTGCCATTGTACTTTGTAATACTGGTCTTCTATACTATGTTTTATATATCAGGGATAAATACATAGCAATGTGCCGCGGTTTCTAGGAAAGCGGCGTGCATGTGGCACGCGGCTAGCTGGTACCGCGACTACTCTCGCACCGCTGCAAAAGTGTACCACGCACTGGCGCGGACACCGATCGGCGGTGCTCACAATAAATGTTTTGGTTTTTGAGATCCTCAGTTTATTTGCTATAGCTATTTCAACAATTTCTCTTTTTTACCCGACTGCCGAAGGAGGGTAATGTGTTTATCAGTCTATGTATGTATGTATGTTCCTATGTGGCGTTCTAGAGACCAAACGCGTTGGCCGATTTTGATGATTCTTACGTCAATCGAATCGTCTTAACCCTGCAAGTGTCACTGGCTGCATTAAAATTGGATAATAGAAAAATGGCGGATTTTGGCCGCCATGTTGTGGTGGACCAATTTTTTTTTACTTCCAAACCTATCGTGTGGGGTATCAAAATGGGTTTTAAGAGGTGATTACAAAAGTTGTAAATAAAAAAGAGATAATTCAAAAAATCTAAAAACCCGACTGCTTGAAAAGCGAACTAAAAAGATGTAAACAAGAAGAAAATCATGCTGTGCAGTCACAGGATACATCTGGTTTTGTTCAACCAGCTCGCTCATAGATATCCTCACGACTTGAGCCTTCCATTTGAGACCAAAATTATCAAAATATCTCAATAAACAATAAATCATGTTTTCAAGTTACGTAATTATATTTTTTGATACAAGTCGGATCAATGACTTTTTTTTTTATTTTGTTATCTGGCGGAGGCTTTAGATGCTGGACACACATACGAAAGCAAAGTAATATAAAGATTGCAAAAATAAAAAGAAAAGTGCTGAAAAACTTAGAAGAGATATAAATACTCACGTCGCGCTTAAATTCGTCCACCAAGAAGTTAACGATGACATTGTCGAAGTCCTCGCCTCCGAGCAGTGTGTCACCGTTGGTACTCTTGACTTCGAAAACGCCCTTCTGGATCTCCAGGACCGAGATATCGAAGGTACCGCCTCCCAAGTCGTATACGGCGATGCTGTGGAGGAATTGTGGGATTCATTTTTTGTCAATCATCTAGAAAACACACTGCCTAAAAAAGGACGATTTAAAAAACTACAGTTTTTATAAAAAGGAGCAAGTTTAGCAATGTTGGTGGCAATGGGACGGCCATATCTAACCGCCGTTAGGGTAGACGTGTTCTTGAGTGGATACCGCGAACTGGTAAACGTAAGGTAAGACGCCTTCAGGCTAGGTCGAGCGTCGACCTTCACAGGGTGGCTGGTATAGCTGCTAAATGAGAGTTGCCGAAAATCAATGCAAATGGCCTGCAATTGGAGAGGCATATGACCAGCAGTGGACTGATGTAAGCTGATGATGATAATAGCAATGTGCCGCGGTTTCTAGGAAAGCGGCGTGCATGTTGCACGCGACTAGCTGGTACCGCGACTACTCTCGCACCGCTGCAAAAGTGTTCCACGCACTGGCGCGGACACCGATCGGCGGTGCTTATACAGAAAGTAAGACTGCCAAGCAATCCGGCGTCACTTTAACAGCGACTCTGTAAACTGATGGGGCGCCATTCTGTCGTCATATAGCTATTGTCACTGTATGAAATTTGGCCATTTTAAGTTTTTAATAACGCCGTATGCAGCGAATAATCTGCAATCTCTCTATAATGTATTTTTATACAGATTTTTGTTTAAAAACTAAAAAAAAAAAATCACATTGTGACACTATCTCAAAACATCCTTTTGTCAGATAGTGATACTCTAGCTCAAAATATCTTTTTGTCAGATAGTGACACTAGCTCAAAATATCTTTTTGTCAGATAGTGACACTAGCTCAAAATATCTTTTAATTTGTCAGATAGTGACACTAGCTCAAAATATATTTTGTCAGATAGTGACACTAGCTCAAAATATCTTTTGTCAAGTAGTGGCACTCTAGCTTAAAATATATTTTTGTCAGATAGTGACACTAGCTCAAAACATGACCTTGTCAGATGGTGACACTCTATGGCTATAGGACGGTGAAGGTTGTAGGTACTTACATTTTATCATCAGTCTTGTCCATTCCGTAAGCGAGGGCCGCGGCGGTTGGTTCGTTGATCACTCTCAACACGTTCAAACCAGAGATCTGACCTGTAGACAAAGTGTTTTTGTTAAAAATACTGCTTCTTACACTAACATCGGAAGAGTTTCCTACGAAAGTCAATCTTATTCGTATTAAGTTAATGTTTTTATTTGTTTGAAACGCTTGATCGCAGCGCTTGTAGGAATATGCGCATTAAATGCATGCATATAAGGTTTATTTTCGTCGGAAACATTCGGCGCTGAGCCGAGAGTTGTCGCTTAGAGTGAGTAAAAACAGGGCTATAGACCTAAATCTAGTTTGTGAAAGAAAGCTGATTAAGAAGGAAAGGAAATGTGCCGCGGTTTCTAGGAAAGCGGCGTGCATGTGGCACGCGACTAGCTGGTACCGCGACTACTCTCGCACCGCTGCAAAAGTGTACCGCGCACTGGCGCGGACACCGATCGGCGGTGCTCACAATAAATGTTTGATTTCTGAGACCGATTAAAAATAGAACGGACGAAGTTCTTTTTTTAAACTGAGTTTTTAGTGTTCGGAAACGAAATTCTGCAAAAATTTTAAGGATTAAACATGATTTTTTTTTTGTTAGTCTTTTTGTTGTTCTAAACACTGACAGAAGAATAATAGCTAGCACTTTTAGTTTTAATTTAATTATTGCTTAAAAAGGACCCCTTTTTTGCCTTATAATTTCTGCAATATTTTAGGAAATTCAATAAAAAAATATGGGGACAAAACCGAATGAATAATTCTTACGGCTTTAAAACTGAGTTCATTTTTGTTTGATACGTCATTGCCAGATAATGTTCCAGTTGTACAGCTTACTTCTTCCTATAATCTTATGTTAAAGTAGCACATACCAGCATCCTTAGTAGCTTGTCTCTGAGAGTCGTTGAAGTAAGCCGGCACAGTGACGACGGCATTCTTCACGGTCGTGTTCAGATACGCCTCGGCCGTCTCCTTCATCTTCACCAGAACGAAGGCGCCGATTTGGGATGGCGAGTACACTTTACCGTCACTACCTGTAGGAGAAAAGTATTACATAAAAAAATATTATCATACATATAATATTTATCATACAAGCCTGAAATATAGTAAATATAATATCACATTTAGTCCTAATCAAAGAAGGTAGACAATAGAAAATATGCATGTAATATTTTTAATTGAAAGAGACAAAGAAAAAAAGTTCATTTGCGCCAGGCACGACGCATACCATAAAAAAAAAAACGAAAAAAAAAAAACATTAATACAATATAACAATCGGAAAAAAAAAACAAATAAAAATTAAATACTTATTATTATTATATGTATTCATAGTAAACAAGTATGAAAGATATTTTTAAATGTCTTGATCAGAGACGATGTTATAAAGCGAAAGAGATATTCGACGAGCCATCTGATGTCAGATACCACAACGTAGTATATAACTGCCATACAAAACGGCGTTTTCGAAGAGGGACAGATATATTTCTTTAAGGTTCCCCTAGTCGACGGCACGAACTATTTTGTGCGCGAGGTTAAAATGCATGCTATCTCATCCGACAACACGTACGAAAGAGATAGATGCTGTGATGAGCATTAAGAAGCTAGTTCGCGTACGAATTGGCACTTTTGCAAATTTGTATCGAATTGGATGATGATTTAGGACGAAAACTAGCGCGCGAAATTTTATAAAACGACTTTTGGGAGTCTAGATATCATGAAAAAACGACAAATAGTATATTTACATAATAAAATTATTTGCATTGTTGAATTACTAATCTATCCCTGTATGGAGGCCGTTTTGCAATTTTCTTCTTCTTATGGTATTTATTTCCCGACAAAGATGCGTTAAAATTAGTGATGAAACATTTTTTTTTTACTTTTTTTTCCATACAGGGCTAGATAATGATGAGGCCAATTGATATCATTTTTTATTTTGAACTTACATCGCCAAACAGTGGAGTAATCGCCAGACTACGTTTGTATGGAAGAATGATCGACTAGTGTAACCTTAAATTGTTATATCTCGTTCGTTTTTCGATTTTGTTTGTTTTTACTAATAGTAAGTATTTTAGTATTTTTATCGATAATTTGGACAACTTTTTTTTCATGCATATTCCCTATTAACAGATAAGGTAGTTACAAAAACAACAGAAGCTTCGCAGGTGTCTGAAATGATTTTATGTTTTAATCTGGGAAATAGAATAAAATACATTGTGCCGCGGTTTCTAGGAAAGCGGCGTGCATGTGGCACGCGGCTAGCTGGTACCGCGACTACTCTCGCACCGCTGCAAAAGTGTACCACGCACTGGCGCGGACACCGATCGGCGGTGCTTATCCTGTCTCATTACAGGAGAAATAATATGTATACGTGTTTTATCTATTTGCCAGCTGTCCAACTTAGCATCTGTCAACGTGTCAATGCTATAATGAATCCGCTATGAAAAGGAAGTGTTATTCGTCCTACATAGCTCTGTCTCTCACTCACAGTGGAATCATTACTGTTTTGACACGCCAAGTAAGGCTCCTGGCCTTGCGTTCTAATCCCTGGGTTACGACATCGTTTTTGTCAATTTCAGGCTATTCTTATTCCTCTGTTAATGCTAGTAGGCTTGCCTCCTTATCTGGCCAACTTCATCGATAAACGCAGCTGTATTTATAGACATAAGTGACATAACCCAAAGATAGGTTAAACTTAAGGCGTATATATTCGCCAATGTTAACGCTTTACTGGACTCTCCACTTACCCTGAACCCAAGCATCGCCATTGGAAGCCCTGACGACCTTATAAGAGAGATTCTTCATATCCTTCTGAACTTCGGGGTCATCGAACCGCCTGCCGATCAGACGCTTGGTGGCGTAGAAGGTGTTGCCACTGTTGGTGACCGCTTGGCGCTTCGCAGGCATACCCACGAGACGTTCGCCTTCCTTGCTGAAGGCAACGTGGGAGGGTGTTGTGCGGGAACCTTCGGTGTTTTCCACGACCTGGTGGAACGGAGCATTGCTTACAAAATGGTGAAGTTTTATTTTTATGGACTATGCTTAGGTTAAATTGATAATATGTCATATATAATGGGTCCGGTTAGCTACTGACTCGGCGTTAGGCTTACTTGCAACAATATTGTCCATTTCGACCTCATGTTAGCAAAGTTTTAAGATTTTAGTAAAGTGGACCTAAGGCCCAGTTTTTTGATCCATAGTTAACTCAACCAATGGTTAAATCTACTTACCGACGGTTTCAAATTACGCTAAAATGCACTTTTTCATCATAATATTAGCCTATTAAATGGTCAAATAAGATGAAGAGCTCTTTGATCACTTTATAGGCTAAAAATTGATGATAAACACATTTTAACCAAATTTGAAACCGTTGGTTATTAGATTTAACCATTAGTTGAGTTAACTACGTATAAAAAAAAGTTGACTTAAGTAAGATAAAATCCAGACGAGCAAGCGCGTCAAGTGATGCCATTTTGACGTTCTCAAGCATTATCTGCCATAGTGATAACCGAATTATTTTATCAAAATATAAAACTCGAGATAAAAATTACGTAACACAAAAATGTGCCGCGGTTTCTAGGAAAGCGGCGTGCATGTGGCACGCGACTAGCTGGTACCGCGACTACTCTCGCACCGCTGCAAAAGTGTACCGCGCACTGGCGCGGACACCGATCGGCGGTGCTTGTATAAAGGTCACAACGGAACTTTGTGTCTCTGAAATTGGCGCTGCCAACCATTGCGCAAGAAAAAGTTTGTCATCGAGTATACTGCATACAGTAAGCGAGATAGGACGATGCGACAAACGTAAGCGAGTGAAAGAGACAGTTATACAAAGCTATCTTCACCTTCAACATTGACACAAAAATAGCTACTGCGCAGGGTCTTGCAGCCAATTCAGACACAAAGATCCGTTGAGTTTTATACCGGATGTATGTATAAAAGGATGGATTTAAAGAAATATTGTAGTTTGACACTAAAAGGTCTTATGTCAACCTTGAAAGCAGTTATTACATTACACAACAGTTTATTTGCAGCTATATTTATTCCTACCGATAGAATACTGTCGTAATTTTATCAGAATAAGTGCTCGTTCACACAGAGGTCCGTTTTACAGGTCCGTTGTATCGTATACGTTTTTATTCGGCGCTGAAGTACGTAGTTGTATGAACGAGTTCACACACATGACAGTATCCCAGATCCACAAAAACCGGCCAAGTACGAGTCGGACTCGTGCACGAAGGGTTCCGTAACATTATCGCAAACAACGGCAAAAAAAATTCGTTTGTTGTATGGGAGGCCCACTCAAATATTTATTTTCTGTTTAGTATTTGTTGTTATAGCGGCAACACAAAATACGTTCCCGATTTTACCCTTTGAGTACGGAACCCTAATAAAAAAATACCGATCAGATAAACTATACAGCAGTCCGTTTTACGGGTCCGCTTTATAGTAAACGTTTTTATTCGGTAATGGCGTAAATAGTTCTATGAGCGAGTTCACACACACAACAGTATCTGATCCGTTTTGTTTGAAACTTGGAGGTTTGAAACTGAATGCGGTGTGAACATTACCCCAGTAGCGACGGATCCATTTTTAAAAGGTAGTGTAAATGCGGTGTAAACATCGCCTCCAGTAGCGACGGATCCGTTAAAAACGATCCAGGAAATACGGATGTTCTATGTGAACGTACCCTTACGCAAAAGGACGCTAATATGACCCTTAATTTTTAATAAAAATATTGAATATTCAGTCAAACAAGTTCTTACCACACAATCTAATTAACTGTGTACATCGCTGCAATGCGACCTTACTCCCGCCTACCAACGCGACGGCACACCGCGTTTGCCTCAAACGCCAATAGCGAGAGTCGAAAGACAGTGTGACGTCACAACAGCGCCAGGTGCACAGTTATTTGAACCGTATTGTAACTGCAACTACTCCATTCAGGATCCAGCCAATGATTTTTTTTAAATCATCATCACCACTGCTGGACATATGCCTTCCCAAAACTTCGTCACACCGCTCCTGTGCTTTACGATTCGATCAATAATCTAGCTAGATGACCGGTAAGCGCTTCAAAAACGGGCCGAAAAATAAGAGCACAAAAACGGTTGTGGTCTTATTTCAAATTAGTATGGTCCAATCATAGCCAACATTAAGACGTAAAAATGAAATTTGTACGTTCAAAAATTGTGCAATTAACCACCGTAACAGCGACCTTTTGGGTGCTTTTGGAAGGATTTTTTTTTTTCGGTAAATTTATATCATTGTGTTTTTCACAAAGCAAAAACCGAATGAAATAGTAAATATGAATCAATTAGCAAATATTATGATTGACCAACGTTTGCGTAGACAACGCGCCAACTATTGTAACAGACATACCCTCAGTTTCCCAGCTCAAAATTATCGCAGAATTAATGTGATAAATTGTCAAGCACGCATTATCTGCTGTGATTGGCTGTTGAAAATTCATTCAACCAATCACATATATTGAGCAGCGAAGAAAGGTCATAAATTTTTTATTGCTTTTTGTACAAGCTTTGAGACTGCAACTTAACGCATTGCATTTAAGGTTGAATTTGTATTCGTGTATATTTATTTCAACTAGATTTCTTAGAATTACGTCAACACAATTGGCGACAGTTTTAAAGATAAGTTTTGAATAGGATTGTGTTTCTAGTGTTTTTTTAATTCATAGAAGGCTTCACGCATTTAGCAGATTCTTCTTAGATAGACCTAGCTTTACTCTCGCGGTTTTCCTCCCGTAAAATTTTTCGTGATAAATGTTAGATATTGGACCATTATCTCCAGGGATCACCCATTACAGACATAAAAATTTACCTCCTTATAACATTAGTTAACCCCTTGAGAGACCCTTGAGAAACGTGGGTCCACGCGAGACAATGGCTTTGTAATTGTTTCGGTTATTACGGCTTTCAACCGGTTGAGATGAGATTTCTGGTCATCTAGGTAGACCATAGAGTTCTTACCTTGGGAGTCTTGCCCTCCATGACAGCGACGCAAGAGTTGGTGGTACCCAAGTCGATACCGATGACAGCACCACGAACGCCCTCCGACCTAAGTACAAAATAAATGTTTAGTAATAGAATAGAAAAAAATATTCGACACAAACACAACAGCAACACGTAACAGAGAGGAATAGTAATAAGAAAAAGTACAATCAAAAATCTCGCTGAGTGTGCCTATACCTAAAGGATTACTAACTTAACATTTGCTGGGCGTCACACATCCAGCTTTGATTTTCAGTTGGCACCCCGCAGTGACACATAGACGTGGGTACTTCATACAGACATGCTATTACAGTTCTCGCCAAACTTCTTGGCCGCCCTGAAGTTGGCTACAATGAATGCGCAGTAGTAAGTCTCATACAAAACAGCTCAATTTCGTGCCTCGCGCATCCGGTAAACCAACTTCAGGGCGGCCAAGAAGTTCAGCGAGGACTATACACCCTTCTTGCCATATCCTCTCAGTTCAGTTTTGTTTAACCCCATGCTATGGTATCAACGGTATCAGGAAGCCATTGACAAGCGAGCTTATAAAAGTTCCACCCGTATTAATTGCCAATCGCAACCCTATCATCGACCGGACACAAATCCTTCTGAAAAATTTTATATAAAACTGCTCCCATAGACTAGACTCAAGCCCAGCAGTAGCCCTTGTGACAGCAAGATACAGGAGGCTGTCCTCATTTTTAAAAGTTGGTAAAATATAATGTGCCGCGGTTTCTAGGAAAGCGGCGTGCATGTGGCACGCGACTAGCTGGTACCGCGACTACTCTCGCACCGCTGCAAAAGTGTACCGCACACTGGCGCGGACACCGATCGGCGTGCTTGTACCTAGGTTTCAAGAATCCTTTTGGTACTTGATTGGTTTTTAGAATCATCGTCAAATCAAGAAGTTTTTTTTTAAGCCGTTTTGCTGGGCGAAGGGCTTACAGAGAAGGCACAAGCATTTATCACCACGCTTGCTCAAGGCTGGTAGGCGATTTTAGACTTTTATTAACTGTAAGCCCGCCCAGGTTGCTTCACGATGTTTTCCTTCACCATTGTCAGCGAGTTGACTTAAAGCCTAGTGTCTAGACCAGTTTCTTCTTTTTGTTATGTTCTCATGCGATCTGCTTTCCAGGCCATTAGCAGATGGGCTGTGTGTTTGTCGAGTGAGGTTCGTCCTCCTCTTGTGTATGATGTCTTAATTCTATCAATGGTCTTCAATGTCTGCCCAGCCGGTTCCCAACTATATTGGAGATGGCTTCCAGTCTGACTGCCTATCTGAACTCCACAACTCAGTTATTGATATCCCTTGGTAAGACTCATTGTCGAGACTTGAGTTAACTCAAATAGTTGCACTGAAATATTGGCCGCTTAATAGCCCACCGGTATCAGATAACAGGGTTTAAGCTACCAGTGGTCTGAACTCCTGAGAGGGGAACCTCCTAACAATATGCATTGTGTCCAGGAGTACCACTTTCTGGATCAAGCCCTTAATCTAACTGCCCAACAGGAGTTTCTTCAGGTGCTCGTCAAGGCTCTTTGCTATTATATCATTGGCTGTCACAACTATTGGCGTAATGATTGCTGAATTCACATCCTATACATGTCGATAACCTCATGAGCCAGATCATTCACGAGTTTCTCGTCCTGAGGAACTACTGTATCAACAATCATTGTACGACACTAGTAGGTATATCACCACTATGTCAAGGTTATTGACCATTATCTAGGACAAGGTCGGGCAATTACCTTTAGTATTGTATTTACTAAAATTGTTATATCCTTTACTAGCGACCTAACCTGGCTTCGCCTGTGACAAATTATATACGAAACATTCCTCATTATTCACTCTTTCTATTTGTGAAGACCACATGAAAATCCATTTAGAAGTTTTTGAGTTTATTACGAACAGATGTGGTGGGGAACTTTGTTTTATAATATGTAGTGATAATCATTATACTTATTGATAACAGTTTTAAACATTTTTATAAAACATATATCATCTATACATATAAATAAAATTGGAGTGTCTGTTTGTAATATTGAAATAACCGTTTTTTACTACATGTATATGAATATATATATATACAGTCAAAAATTGTAAAAAATGTTATTTTGGTGTATGTACCACCAAATTAACATTTTTTACAAATTTGTCTGTCTGTTTGTTCCGGCTAATCTCTGAAATGGCTGGACCGATTTTGACAAGACTTTTATTGGCAGGTAGCTGATGTAATAAGGTGTAACTTAGGCTACGTTTATTTAAGAAAAAATAGGCGGACGAAGTTCGCCGGGTCAGCTTGTTTAAAAATATAATAAAAATAGTGGCCCATAGACATGGGGATCCAAGCTATTGGAGTTCTGGGTTTCAAAGAGAGGAACCACCTAACAATACAAACTATATTATGTCCTTCATTAATTTTTTTTATTGCGATTTATGGTAATTCAGAATGATGTAATTCAAAAATTATTTTGAAATGTCTTCTCTATGAAAGGCTTTTGTTACTGTGACACAATACATGTTGAATGGTTATTATTTAAATCAGGTATCATAGATTCAAATATGTTATTGAAGTTCAAAGTTCAGCTTTGAGGTTATAACTTAACTGGTAACAGAATTGGCTGGATATTAGACTTATTTTCAACTCCAGCAAGTTAGTTTTTCACAGCTTTAAAAAGAGGTTAATCAGCTGATTATGGCTAGTCTATTCTATTTGTAAATGGTTTCCTATCTGGAAAAGCTCCCGTCAAAATAATTGGAAATTTGACAACATGAAGTGCATGTTTAAAAAGCTTGTATTTTTTTTAACACAAGGAAGTAGATGGTGTATTATATGATGGGTATAATTATTCCACTTAGGAGATATTATTATTATTGTAAATGGGAATTGTTATTCTCATTGACTTGGTTTATGAATGAAAACTGTGATAAGTTCCAGGATGTTAGCTGTACAATAAAAAAACATATAGTACAAGGAGTTTAAAAGGAAAACCCGTTAAGATAGGCCATCTGACCATATCGGACCCATTTTCCAACTGGAACTTAAAGAATGTCAATGAAACAAGTCAACCATAGGTTTAAAATGAGCCCAGTCACAATTTACACATTCTAAGGAAGTAGGGCAAGCCCTTTCGACCAAACTCTTTCATTTATGATACACTCAAAGGTCAACTTAGATATGCAATAAGTTAGGTTATGATGAAATATTATTAAAAAAAATATTAAACCAAGACTTACTTGTGTCTGTATTGGACAGCATGTTGCTGGTAAATAGGCACTGTGGGGGCTGCAGTCTGAAATGCACGATAAAAAGGCGAAATGTTAACCTAGACATTTTTGAAGTTGGTTACATGTGTCCCCAGAACCGGCGCAATTATTTAATAGAAACACAAAGAATTAACACAAATTGCAACTGAGAATTGGAAATGATTAAATTTTTGACATTTTCCGACAATGTGACATACGATTTTCATTCGTTTTCAGAAATAAAATGGTCACTCACGTTTCTAATAATTGAAGAGAAATTCCTTTGTGTGTATAGGTCTGAACTTAAGCCGGAGCACTCCAAAGCCTTACGGCTGATCACCCGCGTAGCGGTCAACATTTTTGCGACAATATTATCAACTATTTAATTTATTTGCTAGCTTTATTTCACTTCAAACAGAACATGTGGGTGACGCAACTTCATGAAAGAACGATTTTTACTTTTTTTTCTAGCACACCTCGAAGAACAAAACTTGCCAACACAAAAAATTATATGCCGGACTGCCGGTGCCCTAGAATGTTCTCTTTACTGCTTGCTAGGGCCGGAACGATTCCATTGGCATAGATTGTTCTATACCGTGTTTTGATTGGTGAATCGTTTATGACGTCACTAGGAACACCAGTGGGATTTGCAATTATTTACACAGCGGAGTTGCTGTTAGTGAAAACAACGCATTATGTAATACTATTTTATAATAGAAAATGCATATTATTTTAAATATTGATAAGATTAAGATGTTGATGTCAATAAATTAAAATATTAAATGTTACGCAAGTTGTATGAATTTAAATAATTAGCCTTCGACAATCACAGCTTATAGCGCCATCTAGTGACGACTGGAAACCTTTCAGTTTACCTAAATTGTTGTAAGATGGTGCTATGTATGGTGACCCTTCTGATTGATATTTTTTTTATTTTGTATGCTCGCGTTTCACCACTATCGCACCTGATGGTAAGCGATGATATGGTTGACGGTGAAGCACGCTTGTCTAGAAGTAACCTATACCCAGTGTCCCAGTAAGGGGCTGTCCCATAATTAGTATTCTGAAAACGTTACCGGACAGTAGTAGCATTCTGAAGACGTCACCGGACAGGTACCTACAGATACAGGACAGGCATCAATTTCTGATTCTGCGAACATGCCTGTTGCACTGCAATAGCGTGGCATGGCAGTCAATTAAACATCCTGAATGTACTACGAGTATTGAATGCAACACGCAGAGCACTGTATGCCCTCTGCGCGTAGTTGACCCACAGACTGCATGAGCATAGAACGACCTTCCTTATTATTATATTACTCTTTGAGAACGACTGAAAGTACGCTCTAAACAGTGAGCGTTTATGTCAGTCGAGCATTCCGCAAATCTGCGACTTCTCGAACGCTCTGCTCTCGCTCTCATTAGCCAGTCTGTACTTTTGGTCATATGGCAGTTTTATGTTTGTTTTGCATACAGAGACCGGCCAGCTTTCATAGTAATGTGCCTATCATTCTTTATCATTCTTTTTTTTTTATACTCTTGCAACATCAGCAGGAAAATAAAAAAAAACATTTTATTTATTTTAAACATTTGGCGCGTTTTTTTAAACTTGTTCTGTATACTCTAGTTAGGTATATTCAGGTATGCTGATCTTCTGGATCAGCTTTGCGTAATGTTCCTTATTGGTTGGTCGACGATGTGGTGTAATAAAATAATGTATCCAAAAATAAGTATTTATTGATGAATTTATTTACATATAGACTTATATGTATTTGTAACATTATTCGCCTACTTACATAATAATCAAAGGCTTAAATATAAGTGATATGTGTATAAAACGCTTACAGACTATCATTGCAAACATAAAAAAGTGAAAGGCAAAGAAAATTTAATTAAGTAACTTACTTTTTTAGTAATGTTATTAACTAATCCTTTTTTTCTTTTAAATAGTACTACTGTCTCTTGGACTATACCAACCTATTACACTCATAATATGTCCTATTTGACCACTATATCGTCGGCAAACCTAAGGTGAGTGATGTATTCGCCATTGACGTTTACGCCTAGCCCTCTCCAGTTCAGAACATTGAAGACATCCTCCGGTGCAGTGGTGAACAGTTTTGGTGATATGACGTCTCCCTGTCTCACACCTCGCAAACAAGACTTCGATGTACCGGTAGCCAATTTGGCACCGTTGGAGAGACTGCAGTACAGCCCAAGTCTCGATTGAATCGAAGGCTTTCTCGTAGCCCATGAACGCTAAACAAAGAGGCAGGTTGTACTCTTCAGTCTTCTGTATAACCTGCCGCAGCGTATGTATGTGGTCTACGGTACTGAAGCTTTTACGGAATCCGGCTTGTTCGGGAGGCTAGAAATCGTCAAACCTGCGCGTGCGACGATTCGTGATGACTCTTGTAAACAGCTTGTAGACATGGCTAAGAAGTGAGATGGACCTATAGTTCTTCAGTAGGGCATTGTCACCCTTCTTGAAGAAGAGTACCACCACACCCCTGCACCATTCCTGTGGCGTTTTCTTCTCAAGTATGACGGAATCAAACAGCTTCTGAGGGCCCTTAAGTACTGGTTTCCCACCCGCCTTCAAGAGTTCGGCCGAAATTCCGTCATCATCCGTAGTGGTCATGGCTAAGACCATGGAGGACCTCAGTACAATGCTCGATGACCTCAGTAGAGCTTCCGAAACAGTGGATCTTAGGATGAACGTGGACAAAACCAAGGTGATGTTGAATGCCCATGTTACACCCACTCCTATCAAGGTCGGAGACTCTACATTCGAAGTTGTGGGCGACTATGTCTACCTGGGACAAACGATCCAGTTGGGTAGGGCCAACTTCGAGAAATAGGTCAACCGTCGAATCCGACTCGGCTGGGCAGCGTTCGATAAGTTGCGCGGTATCTTCTGGACCAATTTACCACAGTGTCTCAAGACGAAAGCCATTGCCAGTGATGACATATGGCTCTGAGACGTGGTCGCTTACAATGGGCTTCATCAGAAAGCTTACAGTCACCCAAAGGGCAATGGAGAGGGCTATGCTCGGAGTTTCCTTGCGTGATCGAATCAGAAATGTAGAGATCCGCAAGAGAACCAGGGTTACCGACATAGCCCGAAGAATTACCAAACTTAAGTGGCAGTGGGCAGGGCACATTGCTCGCAGAACGGCATGGCCGATGGGGCAGAAAAGTTCTGGAGTAGCGACAGCGTTGGAAGGCCTCCCACCGGGTGGACCGATGACCTGGTGAAAGTTGCGGGGTTTCGCTGGTTGCGAGACGCACGGGACCGATCAATGTGGCGAGGCTTGGGGGAGGCCTTTGGCCAGAAGTGGACGTCTTTCGGCTGATAAGATGATGATGAGGTCCTACTTAAAATAAGGAGGTACCTATCATTTGTCTTTAGTAGCATTATACTTGAAATCACATATGCTTTCCATGACCTATCCTCTTTGGAGTATGCAATACGAAAATCGTTATATGTCGTTTTTGTTTTTGTTTTTTTTTATGCTGATATACATAGGAGCCCTTTTTTAAAATGAAAAGAAGAAATGTATAATAGTTATAGTTGTGTATGTATTTTTCTGCTGGTCCAAGCGATTAATAAAAAAATTATATCTTTCTTTCATTTTCGTGCGAGGATGTGACCTCTGGTGTCAGAGTACGACTATAAAAAAAAATACGTAAAATAAAAAAACTAAAAATTAAATATACTTATTAAATAAAGATAGCTAGTAGGTGATATAATAAGGATATAGTATCTTACAATAATTAGTCAGTATTAATGAGGTTACGACTTAAATATAGGTAATTAAAATTAAAATTAGACAATTGCACTTCTGTAGGTATTCTAATAGAGATCGTTCTTATTATATTTACTTATAGTATGAGATCCCACTATAAAAGTCTGCAGGTAATGTGTTTTTGCCAAAATGTTGTTTTGTTTTTTTGAATGATTCTTGATATTGATAGTAGACTAGATTACTGCAGGGTTGTCCGGCCGCATCTAGCCACAACTAGTTTTTTTTTATCATTCCGTTACACTGCACATGTGTTGCCAGGTTTAGCAGATAAACGGGGAAGTGGCAAGCCATGATGATTAGGGTTAATCAAAGACAAATTAATCTGGAGATTTTTGCAGTGGGATCTTAAGGCATTAGGAATATACTCGTATACCATTGCTTAATTTTAATTTATTAAAGTAACAATCACAAAATGGACGGATTTATTATAAAAAAGGTACTTCATTGACTATGATGATTAGTACCTATTATTGTGTGTCATGTCTAGGGCCTCTGGTTAGGGTAACAGCGACAAGACAATCTAGGAACCCTAGACAAGTGACATTTTATCATTGAAAACGTGGCGAAAGCGATTTCCAATATTTTTTTTTTTACAAAAAAAGCCAACCGACTGGCAAAAAAAAAACGTGAAAAAAATACTTCAATTTTGGCAGTCAGTGTTCCTGCTTTTGTTTCTTCGTTTTTAGACAGCGACTTCCGAAATTGAACTTATTTTTTTCTTTGTAGTGTTTTTTTTTGGAAGTCGGTTGTATTTTTTTGTAAATAAGTTTTTATTTTTCACTTTTTAGCTGTTAATAATGAGCAAGTTGCTACACTGCACAAAGTTATGCCAGAATAGATTACTCGAATAATATAAAACTTGAACATAAACGGTAAAATGAGAGTGTATCAGGGTGAACTGTAACCATCTGCGTACCCCTTTAGAGACTACCGGTGTGATGTCATGTTTTAAAATGGCTTAAACAATAAACAGACATGCGATTGCAGCAATCTCGATATACTTGCCGTTGTTTATTGAAGAGCTGTGGTATATCTCCGAAGTTCTTCATCAGATCTACACCAAATTTATATGGGACTATACTCCATTTGCGATAACGTTTAAATTAGCCCATTTTACAGCCCCTTCAACCGATTTTGACTTCTATTGCGTTAGTAATACGACAAATGGTAGCTGTAGTAAACAGTTGGTTTTGGTAACAGGTTTATGCTTTTTATGTCATCCTTATGTTTACGGGATAGAACTCAAAATCGGTTCATCCAGTAAGAATACTGAGGAGACACACATAAAAAAAAAAACAGTCGAATTGATAACCTGCTCCTTTTTGAAGTTGGTAAAAAAAGGTACATACGAATTGAGAAACTCGTCCTTTTTGAAGGCGGTAAAAAAAAGTTACAGTAGAATTGAAAAACTCGTCCTTTTTGAAGGAGGTAAAAAAAAGTTACAGTCGAATTGAGAAACTCGTCCTTTTTGAAGGCGGTAAAAAAAGTTACAGTCGAATTGAGCAACTCATCCTTTTTGAAGCCGGTAAAAAAACGTACAGTCGAATTGAGAAACTCGTCCTATTTGAAATCGGTAAAAAAAAGGTACAGTCGAATTGAGAAACTCGTCCTTTTTGAAGGCGGTAAAAAAAGTTACAATCGAATTGAGCAACTCATCCTTTTTGAAGCCGGTAAAAAAACGTACAGTCGAATTGAGAATCTCGTCCTATTTGAAGCCGTTAAAAAAAATGTACAGTCGAATTGAGAACCTCCTTTTTTTTGAAGTCGGTTTAAAAGGCAAAATTGTATGGGATTGAAAAGGGATATCGAAAAATCACGTGATCAAACTCTTCATTTTGACATTTCGACTATCGCCTTCGCTGACATCGCATGACACTCGTCTAGGGGCCTCTGGTGGGTGTTCGATCTTTTCTAGTCAGGAGTGGTAGAAGATGGCGCGGGAGCTGGTGGCTCATCCCTCGCGGCTAGGAGAGAGCGGAGGGCTAAGGCTTCCTGTCGCAAAGCGGCAACGTGTGCTCGGAGGGACGCGTTCTCTTGCTCCAGGAGACAGGCTCGCCAGGCTATCTGGTGAAGGAAAAAGATTTCATTATTACAAGTTTTAGGTACCCACATTATCTTGCTTTCGTATGTGTATTAATCTCTAATCAACTAAACTCCATTTGAAATAACATTAGACATGTTTCCAAATCTTTGTACAGTCCGTGCAACCGATTTTGAGTTCTATCCCGTAAACATAAGGATGACATAAAAAGTATAAATATGTTACCAAAACCGACAGTTTACTGTAGCTACGAGTACCATTTGTCGTATCACCAACGCAATAGAAGTCAAAATCGGTTGAACGGGCTGTAATATGGGCTCATTTAAACGTCTAATGTTATCGCAAATGGAGTATAGTGATCGATTTTTCAAGCACTTCCTCATCCTTAAAACAAATACCAAATATGTATTTGTATTTCTATTACGTAATTACAAGTAATTCAAATACTGCCCAACCCTGGATAGCACGATCGTGTTCAGCAGATGTGGGGGTACTATAAAAGTACAGTACCTTTGCCTAGGTAGGTACAACTTTAGTATCCACATCCTCGCCAGATTTGTTTCATCATCATCATCATCATCATATCAGCCCAAAAAACGTCCACTGCTGGACAAAGGCCTCCCACAAACGTCGCCACATTCACCGGTCCCGTGCGTTTCGCATTCAGCGGCTCCCCGCAACGTTCACCAGGTCATCGGTCCACCTGGTGGGAGGCCTGCCAACGCAACGCCTTCCTTTTCGCGATTGCCACTCCAGAATCTTTCTGCCCCATCAGCCATCCGTTCTGCGAGCAATGTGCTCTACCCACTGCCACTTAAGTTTGGCAATTCTTCGGAGCGTTCGGTTTTTCGGTGATGGTCAGTTTTGTTTAATGCCCAAGTAATAAATGTCAAGTATATTGACATCAACCGGGCACAAGTCCGGCTTCCAGGCTGCTACAGTGAAATTCCAGTTGGAAAAACCCAATAACACTCCCAGGACCTCATGCAAAGCTCTACCCCAGGGGCACCGTTGCGTGCAATGATATCGTTTGCAGAAACAAGGTACCTTACCTGGTCTTCCCTAATCCGTCTCGCGTCCCTCGACTTCTTGGCAGCTTGGTTGTTCCGACGCCGTCTTTCGAAGTACTTTTCATCCTTCAGCTCCGGAGGGATCGGCCTCTTCTCACCACGTCGACGGATGTCCAGCTCGCTCGTCGGTGATGGGAGCACTGGACAACCGGAACAAAGTTTAGGGCGGTTTCCATTGTGCTAAAGGGACAGATGTATACAAGTAATTTACATTTGTCCCTTACGCACAATGGAAATAATCTTGCTCTAAGAGCTCATGGTAGGCCCAGCTACAGCGAGGCAATAGCAGACATGCCAGAGGCGGCTAGGGACTAAAGAATTCGGGCATGTGTTTTATGTGTCTGTGTCATCATAGGCCTATTAATGTTCCCACTACTAGGACTCAGGAATCCTCTCTTTGAGAGAGGTAATGGGCCTTAATCCACCACGTGGGCCCAGTGCGGGTTGGTGGATGTCATATGTCTTCGAATTTTTGGTTCTGGGACATGCCGGTTTCTTCACGATGTTTTCCTTCACTGTTTTGAGAGCAGTGGTGATGAAATTATTTGCACAAAGTAAAGCGCCTGCCTTGGTTCAAAGTCACAATCTACGGACACGTCAACTGGGCCGTTACCACTGGGCCACCACTGCTAAACGTAACTGTGAACTTGATTGAAAAAAATGTCTGTAATAAAATTTATTCCATTTAGATATTAAATAATTTTATTTAATGCGCACGGTTGGCGCCAAGGTTGAGCGATTGACTGCTGCGCTGCGTATCGCGGGTATGATCTACAGATAGTTGTTCCAGCTCTGGGTGTTTGTGAGTTTTTTTTTTTTTTTTTTTTTATATGATTGTGGACGCACCCACGATATAGGAAGAAATTCCTAGTGCGGGGAAAAGTTATTATAAATATGTTAGAATAAGATCAAAATGCAACGTAAGAGACTTACGTGAAGTATTTCTCGGTGGCAGATGATGACAATAAGGCGGGATACAGTGCAACTGCGGGGGCAATGCGGCCAGTAAGGGATTCACAACGTTGTGCACATCTGCAAATAAGATAATAATTTATTTATTTAGGATATCCAACGAATAATGTACACTATAAATACAATGATGTAACAAAATGAAGTAATGATTGGTGAACTCCTTCAATTGTAGAGGGCCAC
Organism: Orthosia gracilis; assembly: GCA_947562075.1. Classification (NCBI taxonomy): domain Eukaryota; kingdom Metazoa; phylum Arthropoda; class Insecta; order Lepidoptera; family Noctuidae; genus Orthosia; species Orthosia gracilis. The sequence continues at coordinate 56,584,160 of OX387266.1, forward strand.
AGCATTCTTTTGAGTATAGTCAAGTTTAAACTAAAATTCACATCAACCTGTCGCTGTGCCGTGCCGCCCGTAATGAACTTTTGTGACAGAATTAATTTAGACGTGGTCAAGCGGTGCCTAACAAAACCGTGTTGTTCCTCACCAAGAATTGAACTGAAGGCCGCGTAGACATCGGTATAAACTATGCGTTCAAGAATTAAAAAAAAAAGGCAAATTTTTGATATGGGCCGATAGTTTTCAATATTAGCCTTATCGCCCTTTTTAAAGACGGGAGTGATGAAAGCAGACTTCCAAATCTTCGGAACTTTACCCTCGGAAAGAGAACGCTTGAATAGGATATAAATGGAATCAACAAGACTATCAGTACAAGCAACTATGAACATAGGTAGTATCAGGTCAGGTACACCTGATCTACTGAGGTCTAAAGATTTCAGCAGCTTCAGTATACGTGAACGGTTTATGTCAACTGTGCTGACAGACATTTTATCTACATATGCTATTTCAGTTATGAAGAAATTTCAGCCATAAAATTTTCTGTGTAAAAATATTTTTAAATTTCCAAGTCGTTTTGGAGGAGTATCGAAAAGTTGCGAAAACTATCATGTTGTTAATTATTATTTTTTGGGCTTCTAAACATGTGTGCCAAATTTCATAAGTGTATGTTTATATGTATGTTTTGTCCACGCATTTCTCTGAAACTACTTATCGTATTGTGATCATTATATTTTTTTAGATTAAGTATATCTCAATTTAGGGCACAGTGCAAGTTTCGAAATTGGTCCCATTTTAATTTGGTGAAGATCTGAATAAGAACTTCGGAGATATACAGTAGACTCAACCGTCGTAAGACTCATACCTTGCGGTCGTGTATTACTCATATCCACTGTGGATTTCTCGAAGCCAGCCAGTAATTCTCAAAGTTTTTACTTATCGAACCTAAACGTTTGAGTGATGGATAAAGTTTGTGATACCTGTAGTGAACAGATGTCGGATGGAGCATACTGCACTGTGTGCTGTATGACAATGCACTTCCAATGTGCGGGTATTACAGAAGCTGGCTACCGGAAATTGGGGGACAGAAAGCTTACATGGCGTTGCAACAAATGCAGGCTATCAGGTGCTACCCATCAACCTCTCTCACCAGCACCAAAATCACCAGTATCGGATTCAGCTGTCTTACTCGAAATACGAGCGTTGTCCGAAAAACTTGCCCCGTTAGAGAGCCTAAAGGAAGAAGTCTCAGCAATGAGAGCTGAATTCGCCGATTTAAAATCGTCAATTAGCAAGCAAGTTGACGATATTATAAATAGACTCGAAGAAAAGTTAAGGGATATGGAAGAACGCGTCGCAAAGGTGGAATTTATAAAAGAAGATATGGAGAAGCTTCAGGATCGAGTGAAGAAACTGGAGGAGGAATCCGAGGACAGGGATCAGTGGTCCCGAATGAACAACATAGAAATAAAAGGGATAACGCAGCAAAATAATGAGAATCTGTTGGAGATGGTCGCAAAAATTGGTACAAAAATTAATTATCCAATCTCAAAAACTCAAATAAATTTTGTGTCAAGAGTACCAACACGTGAGAAGGATCGTACAAAACCTATAGTAGTCTGTTTCTGTAACAGGTATGTAAAGGAGGATTTCATTGCTGCCGCCAGACTGGAGGCCAAAACGGCTCCTCTGACAACCAGTCTATTTGGTCTACCCGGTAATCAAAAAGTATTCGTAAATGATCATCTTACCGTAAAAAATAAATTATTACTGTCGAAAACCAAGAAATCGGCTGCTGAAGCAAATTTTCAATATGTTTGGATAAAACACACCAAGATACATGTACGAAAATCGGATACAAGTCCAGTTTTTATTATAAAATCGGAAAAAGACTTAACAAAAATAATATAATTTACTTAAGTCTAAAAGATATACAATTCACTTATACAACTAATTTAAATAATAATACTCAAAAGTTTGAGAGCCGTTGGACACTGCGTGCATCATGTGTTTTCCTAATGTTTCTGTGCCCGTGCTCCGTGTGTTCAAATATGTTTTATAAAAGTGTTCTTTTCATTAGCCATTTGTCACAACTTAATAGTGACTTTAAGTCTAACACGTTAGAGCTTTATTTTCAATGTATCACTATATGGCTTGTGACTAATTGTCAATTGACATCTCTAGCGGTTTGCTGCCGATTGCCTTTTGTTCGTGTACATTACTTGTTGTTTACAAAGTTATATCGCGCCGTACACTGTGCCTTGCTGTGCATGACTTTTTCTGCTCCTACCCACTGCTTATTTATTTATTATAGCAAATTGAAGAAATTAATTTTGATCATTTTTAGTATAAATTCAAGTAATATTGTTATTGTGAGGCTCCGATATGTCTGCTATTAACATTTATTACCAAAATGTGCGTGGTCTGCGTACGAAGACAAACAGTCTTCTTCGTAATGTATGTATTAATAACTACGATATTATCGTGTTCACAGAAACATGGCTTACGGATGATATTTGTGATAGTGAAATGTTTGATAGTAGGTATTTGGTATGGCGTCGTGATCGCGACTATTCCCGTACCGTACAAAGTCGCGGTGGTGGTGTTTTAATTGCAGTCAGAAGTGATCTCACTGCTATTGAGAGACACGACTGGCGTAGTTCTGCGGAGGACCTCTGGATTTCGTTAATTCTAAAAAAGTCCAGGCCTTCAGTGACTTATTATCTTCATATTTGCACAGTTTACCTTTGTAATGAGAACCAAGGTAACTCATACAATATCCAGTTAAACAACTTCACGAATAACCTTAATCACATAATGTTAACAAATCCGTTGGATAAATTCATAATAGTAGGTGATTTCAATTTTAGCAACAATGTAGACTGGATAAGTGTATGCACGAATAGTTTAGAACTTACCCCCATTAATATTTCCTCTCAACACATAAAAGATTTCTTTGATACCGTCATAGTAACAAATCTCAGTCAATACAATAATATAAAAAATGTTAACGATAGACTATTAGATTTGGTGTTCTCCAATGATTCCGTTGGCGTTGTAGAATGTAATGACCCCCTAGCACTGCCAGTAGATCTACACCATAAACCATTAATTATGAATGCTAATTTTGTTGAAATTCATAACCTTGCGGATAAAAAAACAACTAAATATAATTATTCAAAGGGTAATTACGAAGCTATCATAGATAATCTAGATCAAGTAAAATGGGATGAGTTGTTGCTAACAATACCGTTGAACGAGGCTGTCACAATCTTCTATAGTAAACTGTATGAACTTAGAGATAAATATATTCCAATTAAAACTATAACTCACTGTTCACATCCACCTTGGTATAACTCTGCCTTAGTTAAAATGCTTAAAGAAAAATATAAATATCATCGCAGATACAAAACGTATAGAAATATATCCGACTATCATTCCTTCTCCATATTGCGTAGCCGAGTTATTGAACTGGAAAAGTCTTGCTTTAATACTTATATGGACAAAGTAGAATCAGCTATTATAAAGAACCCAAAGTCTTTCTGGTCTTACATTAAAAGTAAAAAGAATGCCAACACTTTTCCTAATGTTATGCGATATGGAGACGAGACTGCATCTACTGGAGAAGGTATCAGTAATTTATTCGCCACATTTTTTCGTTCTACTTATCAAGAACCAGACCCATTAACACTAGTGGATTCCTCTGATTTTTGCGCAGATGATGTTTCAACATGTATAAGCTCTGTTGAGATAAGTTATGCTGAAGTGTTGAGGTTGCTGGAATCTTTGGACCTTTCCAAGGCGGGCGGACCTGATCAGATACCTCCTATTTTTATTGTAAGCTGTGCAAAAAGTATTGCTGTACCAATATGTATTCTTTTCAATCGATCATTGACAGAAGGTGTAGTACCAAACATATGGAAGTCAGCCTTTGTAACTCCCATATTTAAAAAAGGAGACAAGTCAGACGTGGCCAACTATCGCCCTATTTCAAAAATATGTTTGTTTGCTAAAGTGCTTGAGCGTATTGTACATAATAATGTATACACAGCTTTAAAATCTAAACTTGGTGAAGAGCAGCATGGTTTTATCAGAAAGCGATCTACTACATCTAACCTAATACTGTCACATGAATACGTTACGAAAGGCATGGAACAGCAGGCACAGGTAGATGTTATATATACTGATTATAGCAAGTGTTTCGATCGTATAGATCACAGGGTTCTACTGGATAAGTTACTGAAAGCCGGTATACACGGGAGTTTATTTCGTTGGTTCTCTTCTTATATAGAAAATCGTACTCAAGCAGTGGTGCTTCGGGGATATAGTTCAGGATGGGTTTCTATACCCTCAGGAGTACCACAAGGATCTATCTTGGGACCACTTCTATTCACGATATTCATTACCGATGTTAAGCTTTGCTTTCGACACTCCTATGTCCTGCTGTTTGCAGATGACATGAAAATACATAAAGTGGTGCGGGACAGACCTAGGGGATGTCGAATGCCTTCAATCCGATCTCGAACGGTTTGAGGAATATTGTAGGCTTAATAAGTTACAACTGAACGTGTCCAAATGCTATCACATAACCTTTTCTAGGCGTAAAACAATAATAGGTGCTGGATTTAAACTTTACCGACAAAACATCAATAAAGTCAGCAGCATAAGGGACTTAGGAATTATACAAGACAGTAAGCTATTATTTGATGAACATATAGACGTTATTGTAAAGAAAGCGGCGAAAGCACTGGGATTCATAATTAGAAATACCGCTGACTTCCGTACTCTTAAACCAGTTAAGATTTTATACTGTTCCTTCGTACGCAGCCACTTGGAGTATGCGTCACAGGTTTGGAACCCTCAATACGGGGTGGGGTTTACACGTCTCGTATTGAGGGTATCCAAAAGAAATTCTTACGCTATCTCGACTTTAAGGCAAAATTATGGTCTGAAGATTATACACATCGTTGTAAAAGGTATCATTTTCTTCCGTTGGAAACTAGGCGTGAGATCAGTGATATATGTTTTTTATTAAATATTGCTAATGGTACAGTGGATTGTTCTGAACTTGTAGCGAACTTATCTCTGAAAACAAGTATGATTGGTTTCCGTCAACGACCACTTTTACATGTGCCTTTTGCAACGACAAACTACAGACGTAATGCTTTTCTGTTAAGGGCAGCTAGGAGCTTCAACGTAATACCACGTGACTTAAACATAGATCTGTTTTGCACAAGTGCAGGCACAGCAAGGCGTCTACTGGCCAAATCTTTTTTCTATGCTTGAAGTAGATATGTACCTATTTACTTGATATTCCTTTGAGTCTTATGTGTTTTTATTTTATTGTAGTTTATATGTGGGGGCTTGTTATTAGCAACTTGTTAAAATTATAGTTAGTATCTGAATGATGTTATTAGTCTGTAAGCCTTCCTTGAAATAAATAAATAAATAAATAAATGACGGCAAATCTCTCGGGATTGCTGCAACCGCTTGTCTGTTTATTGTTTATACCATTTTATAACATAACATCACGCCAGTACGCTCTAAAGGGTACGCAGATGTGTACAGTTCACTTTGATAGACTCTCATTTCACAGGTTATGATCAAGTTTCATGGCATTCAGTTAATCTTTTCTGGCATTATAAGTACCTCACTAAAGGAAAGTTGTTTAAAAAATATGATTTGTTTGACCTCATTGTTGAATAAACGCATCAGCTGTGGGTACAAAAGCACAAGTTTCAACAAGCCATATTTTGTAGAACGGTCGACGCTCTGTTGCAAGACTCATTCAACAAACGGCAAAAGTTTTGCTTTCAAATTTCAACATGTTGCTTTCCTCAAAATCGCCTGTGTTGAAAAGATGTAAATGCACCTTCATGCAGATAACGATAAACAGAAAAAATGGTCTGCTGAATCGCCTCATTGTCTCGTAGGTACAATTACTACCAGGACAAAAACAGGTTGTTTGTCGTGCCTCCATTTCGCACCGTTGCACCTGCTCTGCAGTCCCCAATTATTCGCACACTGGCCGCGCTTTTTAAGTACCTATATAATGGATTCTAATCCATCAATCTGTTTGCGGATGAATGTAATTAAGTTTCCCTTTTATTTATACCTATATTGTGTGTGCCAAATAAACTATTTGTCTTCTTTGTTTCTTTCTTATGGACGAAAATTTTTTGGCATGTCTAAACTCCATTTGAAATAACATTAGACATGTTTCCAAATCTTTTTACAGTCCGTTTAACCGACTTTGAGTTGTATCCCCTAAACATAAGGATGACATAAAAAGCATAAACCTGTTACCAAAACCAACTGTTTACTACAGCTACCAACGCAATAAAATACAAAATCGGTTGAACGGGCTGTAAAATGGGCTAATTTAAACGTCTAATGTTATCGCAAATGGAGTATAGTCTATCTATATAAATTACCAGAGGGATTTATGAAAGTGATTTTGATTTTTTTACCGAATTCAAAAAATACCGGCCAAGTGCATGTCTTGTCTAACTTCGCACAGTAAGGGTTCCGTACCAAACAAGTTGGTTTTAATAGGAAATTTAGAAAGTTGGCGGTGGAATGGTTTGTTTGTAAATGAATAACTGACCTCGGGTTTTTGAAATAGTTTGTTGTGTTGCTAGCTGTGCTTTCTTGGCCGATTGTAGCTTGCTGGGGGGTTAGTCGATTTTCCTCTCATTTGAAACGCCTAATACAACACTATAACACACTCACACACAACTCCTCTTGCACATTTCATACGAGTTTTCAAATATTGGGTATATTTTGTTGTTCTAAGTTTCTGTTGCAATTTTATTTTTAAAGTTAGTAAGTTGTAAATCCATAATTTGCTGTAATAGTAGTACAATAAGTGTATTAAGGTATTTTTAAGAGCTGTGGATTTTGTGATTAATAAATACATTTTCAAAGAAAAACTCGAACGATTTATCAATATATTGGTATAATATTTTTCCGGCCCCCCTTTTGTTGTGAGTAAGCCCGCCTTAAAAACATTGAAAAATATTTATTGACTATTTGGGTCAACCAGATGCTTACTGTACCGGTGTGACAGACGACAGACAGAAAGACGGTCAGACACGTGAGTGACAGCAATAGAGCTCCGTTTGGACCCCTCGGATACGGAACCCTAAAAAGGAGGTAATCAATTCGATAAGTATTGTTGGCACTGCACAATATTCACTCTATTCTATTTCCTCCTTTTTTTTCAATTTCTATTCTAAGCACGGGTGCCAATTTTTATAAGTGTATGTAAGTTTGTTTGGCCACGCATTTCTCCGAAACTAATACTCGGATCGTGATCATTCTTTTTATGTAGGATTGAGTATCTCTCGATTAAGGGAATAGTGCAAGTTTCGTCAAACTCGGTCCAGCAGTTTTCAAGATATCGAGCATACAACCGAACTCCTTAGCGACAAATAGGACGAATGTGTAAATTGAGTTATTATGGGTTTTTTGTCAATCCTTTTGGTACCTTACTATAGAACTTGCTCATTTTTAGTGATGGTGTCATCATCATCAGCATTTTTATTGTTCCTACGGCTGGGACTCAGGCGTCCTCTCATAGACTCAGAGACTGGGCTATTATCCACCACGCGGACCCAGTGGGGATTAGTAGATGTCACATGTTTTTGAATTTTTGGTTCTAGGACATGCTGGTATCGACACAATGTTTTCCTTCGCCGTTTTGAGAGCAGTGGCACTTACACATAATATAATACTAGCATACAGTGGTGGAACTAGCAGTTAATGAAATAAAAAACACAAAGTAAAGCGCCTGCTCGGGTTCGAACCCACGACCCACAGCTCGTAAATTGGGGCCGGAACCAATGGGGCACCACTGCTCTCACTCACACCACTGCTCTGCAGTGATGGTGTACTAAAACCAAAAAGAGAGAAAATTAAAACTTTTTCACAAAACAATAAACCGAATTCAAAAGCAAAACATTAAAAACTGCAAAATAACTTTCGTTTCGGAAGTCATTGTCGAAAAATGATAAAATCAAGAGGTACCAAAGCCAACGGACTTCCGAAACGAAAGTTATTTTGCACTTTTTAGTGTATTGCTTTTGAAGATTTTTATTTTTTATTGAACAAGTTTTTTGTCGAAAAATGATAAAATCAAGAAGTACCAAAGACAGCGACTTCCGAAACGAAATTTGTTTTGCACTTTTTTAGTGTTTTGCTTTTGTAGTCGGTTTTATTTTTTTGTGAAAGTTTGTTTTGTAACTTTTTAATGTTATTTTTTTTCTTACTATCTTCTGTAATTGGTGCCCAAGAGTTGTAATTAAATCCTACAAATACTAAAGATAAATGTGTAAGTTTGCGAGTATGAATAGATGGATGCTTTGTTATAACTTATAAGGTACAGACCGACATGCTCAAAACTAGCACGAAAGCATGCCAATGGTAAGCAATTGCTACTCAGTGATATGTGTGTCACAGTGTTGCTAGTAATTCGCACGGTTATTATACAAGTTTACACAAAAATCACCGTCGCGTTGTTTGGTTTTCGCGCATGCTACCTGCAGCTGGTGCTCGGGTGGAAGGGGGCGTGCTCTGAGCGCGTCTGAACAGGTTTGCTTAAGAGCATGCTATTATCGATCTGGTGCAGTAGCGTTCGCAAGTGATTTTTAAAAACATTCCATATTCTCCTTGCGCATTACTATCAGTAATCGAGTACCTACTTGCTCCAAGATTGTCTCTTCTACTTATCCAATGACGGACCCAAATCGTTCTACTTCTTTCTTGATGACAAAAGGTTCTGCACACACTGCATTGCGAGCAAAAGAACAATTTTATTAAATTCAGTGCGGAGAGCCACCCTTTTTTGGGGTGGGAAATTATCCAATGACTTTTCCCGCTCTGGGTGAAGTGGGGCGCGTGTCAGACGAGGGTTGAAGTGTTCCTTCAGTTGCTTGTGCCAGGGCCGCGGTAACTCTCTTTCAAATGTATTCGTGACCCAGACAGGCATCGGCCCTAGCGGGCCCCGTCAGTTTTGCTGACATATCTCTTTGAGGCGCGCGTGGAACGCTACGCGCCTACTTCTACTTCACTACACTGGTCCTTAACAGACGGCGAGCTACCCATTACTTGATGTCCGCAAGCCCGCCGGTGGTTTGCCCTTTTCACTACAGAACACACTGCACTGTCAGAGAGCTTGCTATTAAATGACATGTGTGTTTATAGCAATGCTTTGAGCGTGCTTATTCAATGGCATGCTTAAACGAGTATACTTTTTTTAATCGAATGTATACAGCTAAAGAGCAAGCTCGTCTTACGTATACTTTAAGGTTCTCCTAGTCGACGGCACGAACTATTTTGTGCGCGGAGTTAAAATGCATGTTACCTCATCCGACAACACGTGCGAAAGAGATAAGTGCTGTGATGAGCAGTAAGAAGTTAGTTCGCGTACGAATGAGCACTTTTGCAAGTTTGTAGCAAAATGGATGATGATTTAGGACGAAAACGAGCGCGTGAAATTTTATAAACAGACCTTTGGGAGTCTAGATATCATGAAAAAACAACTAAATGTATATTTACAAAATTAAATTATTTGCTTTCTTGAACTACTAATCTATCCCTGTATGGACGCCGTTTTGCAATTTTCCTTTTTCTTATGGTATTTATTTCCGCCCAAAGATGCGTTAAAATTAGTGTTGAAATATGGAACTTTCGACGGTCATAACTTCCATTTTTTTTATTTTTTTACTTTTTTGTTTCCATACTGGCCTAGATAATGATGAGACAAATTGATATCATTTTTTATTTTTAACGTAAATCGTCAAACAATGGAGTAATCCCTAGACTATATGGAAGAAATTTCGACTAGTGGAACCTTAAGCATACTTTTTTAGTAGCATGTCTATGAGTACCTTACCTCTTCTGTCCGTAATCATTTAAGGGTCACATAAAAATCGCCGCCCAAACTTTATTCAAAAAACTTTTTTTGGTGTCATTCGGTACCATACAATAACGCTGGACAAACTGCCGCTTTGTAAGCTTTTACCTTAGTTTTTATGGGAATACGTGAGTCAAACTGCACGCCTGCAAGGGTTCGCCATTTTTTTACTGTGAGTCATATCCGCGTCAACTTCTCTTTTGAATCTTCGCTTACGTAGATAATCTCCGGTGTCGTGTCTCCGCTGAAGACGAACGACCATGAGTTAACAAAACGCGCAATCGTTTCACATCCGCGCGACCCAAAATTCAGTAGTTCTTTATACTTTCCTTTTTATTCCAGAACTTTAATTAAAACCCTAAGATCAAAATTTATATAGTAAAATTGTCTTTGGGATGGTGAAAATTTCATTAAAATACGCCCCGTGGTTTTGGTGCGATTGTTGTTTTTTTGTCCGTGTTAGACATGACTTTACAAATTAATTACACTATGTTATACGAATATTTTCATAGATCATATTATTAAGAAATATATCTAATGTAACATAATATATTATTATAAGTTTTATTGTATCTATATTGTGTTCATTGTTAGTATTGTCGCACCACTGACAACCCCATGTCATGTCCAGGTAATCTCTGTCCATTCCAGGTTGCCTGGAAGAGATCGCGGAATGCGATAACGCCGCCCATTGTATGTTTTAGTATTAAGTTTCTATTTTTCTTGTTTATTATGGTGTACAATAAAGTGTATTTAAATAAATAAATATATTTATTCCCAAAAATTACGACCAGCCGCTTGGACCTGATTCTCATTTTAAAATTTGCTGAGGGGTCTGCGCCTGTTCAATAAAACAGTTTTGCTCTTGCTAACCCTGTTGCTATACCGCTCAAGAGATTTTGTCCACGTTTGTAAGAGATCCTGCATATGTCACGGGTTGTCAGCGACCAGGATAATGTACGAAGAATGTATTCATAATTATCCACCAGACTTTTAATGTTCTCACTGCTGGTACACTGGCCTCCTCTCTGTGAGAGGGAATGGGCCATAATCCACCACGCTAGCACTGTGTGGATTGGTATCATCCACCAACCCGCACTGGGCCTGCGTGGTGGGCCAAAAGGCCTACAGTTTCGAAGCGTAATCAAGTGCTGTTCCCTTATTAATATCTTTGGGTCAAAGCAAATTCTAGGCACCCTTTTTTACCCGACTACAGCAGAGCAATAGGGACGGTTATGTTTTTGACCGGTATGTGTGTATGTATGTTCATCTGTTCCCATAACTTCTAAACTACTTGTCATAATTTCACAAATGACGTGTCCTTGGCAGAGTCTTGTTTGTCCGCTTATAGGCTATGTGACGTCAAATTAAATTAAATATGGCTTCCTCTAGGGGGCACGAAGTCAACAACAAACATAATTTCTGAGAATTTTTGGTTCTGAGGACATGCCGGTTTCCTCACGATGTTTTCCTTCACTGTTTTTGGAGCAGTGTTTATGAAATAATGTAGAACATAATTTCTCAGTAGATACTTATTTATTATAGTTGATAGCTCAACTTTCAAATTAGGTTAATAAAGGTTTCTAGCTAAGGGTAGACGATAAGAGCAGTAAATAAATAAATAATGTTTGTTAAACAAGATAAGACTGTTTTTGTATGACTCCAATATATGTGACATACTAGCGTTTGGCAGCGGTTTCGCCCGCGTGAAAAGTTTTTTTTTATTATCAGTAGGCTCGCGCTTGACCACTATCTCGCCTGATGTTAAGCGATGATGTGGTCAACGGTGAAGCACGCTTGTCAAGAAGTAACCTATTCACTCTTGTCAAGAGTGAATAGTTTACTTCTATTAAAAAAAAAAAAACACGCGGGCGAAACCGCTGCCAAACGATATTATTATCAAAAGGCTCGCGCTTGACCACTATCTCACCTGATGGTAAGCGATGATGTGGTCGACGGTGAAGCACGCTTACCTAGAAGTAATCTATTCACTCTTGACTTAAAGACCCCTAGATTGTAGCTATCGGGAACACAGAGACTACGGCAGGTAATTCCACTCCTTAGCTGTATGCATAATGAAAGTGAAAAGTGTTGTCTTATCCTAAGGGAACAAAAGTGAAAGAAAGAAAGTTATGTGAAGTTATGTGAAGTTATGTGGAAAGGTAGTTATGTGGTATTCCAGATTAAAATCTATCTCTGTGCGAAATTTCATCCAGATCCGTGCAGCCGTTTTGGCGTGATTGACTAACAAACATCCATTCATCTTTTCGCGTTTATAATATTAGTAGGATGTTTGTTAAGCATATAAAACGATTATCTTTACAAACATTATGAATGTAATGATTATACTCAAACTGTATTGCAACGAATTAATTATTGATTTCGGTCTTGTTGCACATTGAACAACAAATTTTATTTAAGACTAGCTGTCCCACGCGGTAACCTACCTACCCATTTACCCTACCTACACTACATACATGATTGTTGCGTAACTTTAACCGCTTACGCAGCGCACGCAATGAAAGCTCTCAAAAAGGAATATTTTTTCTCGTTTTTGCAATATTTTTCATTTATGCTCCGCTCCTAATGGTCGTAGCGTGATGTTATATATCCTATAACCTTCCTCGATAAATGGACTATCCAACACAAAAATATTTTTTCAATTCTAACCAGTAGTTCCTGAGATTAGCGCGTTCAAACAAACAAACTCTTCAGCTTTATACTATTGGTATAGATTTACCGGAAAGGTATCATCATATTTATTTTAAAAACTGCTTCTGCACATTTTACGAGTTTCTCCAAGAAGGTAATAGTAAATTACTAAAAAGAAATTGTGTCTTCCTTAAATATCTTATGATTTAACAATATTCTGTAAATCCTTATTCATTAGTTACGACTTCGATTTTGTCCATCAGAAGAAGTAATTCCACGATTGGAATCATGAGCGGTAAACATTCACAAACTACCAGGAGATCATAATGATGAAAAAATCGAAAAACCCGACTGCTTAAGGCGATATATATACGCCCCAATGTTAACGCAGTACTGGCCGTGCGCCCGCTCAGTGCCAGAATATCAATATAGAACCTCCTTTTGAACAGTTTTGTTTGCAAAATATTATTTGATTTACATAATGCTATTTCAGTTATGAAGAAATTCCAGCCATCATTTTTTCTGTGTAAAAATATTTTTAAACATCCAAGTCGTTTTGGAGTATACAAAAGTTGCGAGAAAATATCGTGTTGTTAATTATTTTTTTAAAGCAAAACTATTAGTTACACGAAAAAACCTTGTTTCAAAAATAATGTACATGAATTAAAAATAAATATATATTTTTTCAAACCTTTTAACTAAGCCGTTACTAAGGAGTATGCTTTAGAAAGTAACCGTTTTACGGCACTAAAGCGGTGGAAGGCCCATAAAAAGTGAACTAAAAAGACGTAAACAAGACAAAAATCGCACCAAGCGCTTCCAAACATCCTTTATAATGCGCACAGCGAATGAATGGAACTCACTACCTGCGTCTGTGTTTCCGAACGCATTTAACCCGAATCTCTTCAAAGTTAGAGTGAACTGGCTTCTTCTGGGTAAGCTCACTCCATCGTCGACTCTGTCTCTGTCATTGACCTAGACTAGAGTCAAGAGCAAAACAATAAAAAAAAAAACAAAAAAACATGCTGTGCAGTCGCAGGATAGATACATATTCGCGAGCTGGCTGACCCCAAAACCAGATGTATCCTCCGACTGCACAGCATGATTTTCTTCGTGTTGTCGTCTTTTTAGTTCGCTTCTTAAACAGTCGGGTCTTCGATTTTAGAATTAAATTTTTTATTTATAACTTTTTAGGTTTTATTTTTCGATTCAGTTACATTTAAACATATAATTGTTATATATTTTTTTAAATCACCTCTTATAATCCTTTACTTAGATACCACACACTATGAGTTCGGAAGAAAAAATAATTGGTCCCCACAATATGGCGCGCAAAAGCCGCCACTTTTCTATTTTCTAATTTTAATGTAGCCAGTGATACTCGCAAGGTTAAGACGAATCGCTTGACGAGGCTTAAGATTAAGAATCGTCAACATCGGCCGACGCGTTTGGTGTCTAGAACTCCACATAGCAAAACAAACATACATAGACTGATAAACACATTACACTCCTTTGGCAGACGGGTAAAAAGTAGATCGACCACCAGAATTGATTGATAACGGGCACAAGCTAGTTATGCAAAAAAATCTGCACTCAGTCTTTAAGAATAATGAGTAATGAGGTTGCGTACCCTAAGCTTCTGGTACCTGTAAATTGTCGGCCCAAGTTAGCAGGTATGTGCGTACGTTCAAAGTACACTAACACTGCTCTATTCCACACAAAGAACCGTCTTGGGGTTCTGGGATCATCATAATAGGCGCGACAATATTCAAACTTGTATACAAGAGGTTCAGGTAGACTGGAAATTTAGTATCTCTCAACCTAGGCAATACTGAGACGTAATTCTGAAGGAGCATACTTACTTAATAATATAAAGGAACATACATACACACTTCACCTCCGGCAATGTAGAAAAAAAAAATATCGTACGCAATTTTTTTTTTTTTTACATTCCCATCTAATTGTTTGTAACAAATGGTTTGGTCCTATTTTTATGAAAAATATCTACTTTGTTACATAGAACAGATGCAATTTAGCTTTTCCAGAAGCATCAGTTTTTAATATAAATTCACTATCATTTGCAAAGTCGGGGTACTGAACATACATACCTACACACTTCAATACTCCAAGTTCCATCAAAATCGGTTTACCTTTCTTTTAGCAAGATAGCCGCATCAGTACTATACTGCAGGCTGTTAAACACGGTAATTATCAAATCAAATCATTTATTTGCGAAATATGGGTATTTTTTGAGGTGACATTTTTTATAAAATTCTTTAGACCATGGCAGGTGTGCAAGATATTACAATATTATTTAACAATTGCATCATCTATACATTATATAATTCTATTATTGAAACAATTACTGAACTTCATTATTACATTATTTTCTCATTTAAATAATCATTAACATATTAATAAGCTTTTTGAATTAATTAGCATTATTAATTAGTTTTCTAACTCTGCCATACAAATTCCTAACCTGGGCATACCACGAAACGAGATTGTCTATAAGTACGCCCAGGTATCTTACACTGGGAAGACAAGCACATTGGTTCGGGTGCGCAAATGTGAGCTTTTGCCATACCTATTATTGGAATCAAATATAACAGCTCACAATTTTACGACCCATTAATATTAATGCTAATTTTTATCCGTGGTGCTAGGCAACTGGGCTTATCCCAGTTGTAAACGGCCCTTTGTGTCTATTGGTCTTGTTTGTTCTGTCTCCTGCTTGATATGGAAGGAAGTGGAGATTTGTTTTTTTTTGCCTCCTCCTTCATTATTCTTTTCTGATTAATTTCGTTGCGGGCTCCAAGACAATTAAATTCATTCTCCGGGACTTCGTCGAGCTTCATTGCCTCGGCGCTTTTCTGGTGGTCGCCACTGTTGATTCAGGCTTTCAGGAGTTGCAGTGGTTTGGGAATAGTGCGGTGGGATTGTTGTAAAAACATTGTGAGCTTTAAATGTAAATGAGTTGTCAGGTTGCGAGGGAGATTATCAATAGGCTCGCGCTTGACTACTATCTCACCTGATGGTAAGAGTTGATGTGGTCGACGATGTAACACGCTTGCCTAGAAGTAACTTATTCACTCTTGACTTAAAAACCCCTAGATTTCAATGAAAGAGTGATGAAATTTGTTTTTTCTACATTTAGGATCAGACTGGTTACTGGTTACAGTTACAAGTTGTAGAACGAGGGTTCGAACCCAGGCAGGCGCTTTACTTTTTGTGTGAATTGTTTCTTCACCACTATTATTTATTTATTTATTATTACAATTACTCTCTGCACTTACAGTGTTACCTAAAACGTACAGAGTCAATAATTACATTACTTAGACATCACAGACACATATAAAAAAATAAACAAACAATTTCCTAAGTAAGATTTTAAAATGCATAAATAATTAAAGTAAATTCAATTTCAAAATAGCTATTCAATAATCAAATAATACCAACCACTACTCTTAAAATGGTGAAGGAAAACATCGAGAGGAAACCGGCCAAAGTCCAGAACCCAAAATTTGAAGACATGTGACGTCCAACAACCCTCACTGGGCCCACGTGGTGGATTAAGGCCCCTTTCACAGGAGAGGAGGCCTGTGTCCCAGCAGTGGGAACATTAAAAGGATTATAATGATGGTGATGACAAGGGTCAGAATGTTTGCCATTAGCCAACACAACAACGCTAAGGACAGCATAAACAATTAAACACTTGTCGGGTTTAGTCAATAGTACGGACGTCAAAACAAATCACGAGCACGCCACCTGTCGGCAAATCAAGAACACTACGCTGTGGCGCGCTTCCTCTAACGACCTGTGTGGTGGGGACACCGAATATAAGGGTTGAGTATTGACCGCCTTGGAGCTAAGACGTTGTAGAATCGGTATCGATCAGTAATATTAGTGAGCAAGATTGTAACTGTGAACTATTTAAATAAACCCAGTGTATCGAATAATTTATGTTATTTCATTTGCACGACTGTACCCACCGACCTGCCCATACACGATGTCTTAACCTAAGGGAATACATCCTAACTTCCCGATGGTTTGCATCTATCGGCCAGCCATGATCCGACATCAGAAGTGGGATTCGGTCGTGCTAATGAGATCACACGTAAAAACAATACTAGTGAAAATGGCGGTTACATTCTTGCAAAAAAAAAATGCGGTGTCAGTTGAGAAAAAAAAAAAAAAAACAGTAGTGGTTCGTTTCTGTGACTACCCTCAGTCTTGAATAAAAAAACCAGTCTAGAGCGGAGCAGCAAGGAAGCTAGCAACAACCAAGGAGCTGGCCAGGTCAA
Organism: Orthosia gracilis; assembly: GCA_947562075.1. Taxonomy (NCBI): domain Eukaryota; kingdom Metazoa; phylum Arthropoda; class Insecta; order Lepidoptera; family Noctuidae; genus Orthosia; species Orthosia gracilis. The sequence goes on from OX387266.1 coordinate 56,601,023, forward strand.
GGAGGAGCGTGTGGACGTGTGGAAAGATCCATACACATGGATCTTTAAGCCAATCTGGTGAGTCGTTTTCATTTTGTTATTGACTATGGCCAAGAGTGTTCATTATTCAAAATTCTGGTTTTGTGGCGGTCAATGGATCGTCGGGGTGACCCGTGTTAGGTTATAATTTCATGTTAGTTATCGATGGTCAAGTTGGGTGTTGTTGAAGGGTTATTATTCTACTATCACTGGCGGTAGCCCTTGACTGGCCTTGGCTGACTATCATTGTTTGGAAGTTAGAATACCTACCTGGGCACTTGGGACATTGTAATGCGTGGTTCATGCATGTCCATGCATTCACATTCAGTGTTCATAATAAACCATTTTGCCGTGCCGGTTTAGGTTACTACACCGGTTAATTTCCATCAAAGCTGTGTATGGTTAAGATAACCGTGTAAACAAGTACTCTCGTAGTGTTTTTCATGTTTCAGATACCATATTGTGTCGCAGTGGAGCCTCTGCTGCTGCTAGCAGTTCAGATGCTGTATGCGAAGGCTGACCTGTCAACATCTGCGAGGTTAGGAGGAATGGCAGACTAGCAGTTTGAGGTTGGGAGCGCGCAAGTTTGAAATGGAATACTCGGTGAGTCGCTTCCATGTTATTTCGATAGTGAGGTGGAAAGTTCTTCTACTGAAGAGATGCTATTTCGAGTTTTAAGTGTTCATGTTTGATCACTGAATTGGTAGTGGTTATATCTAGCACTATCACTAGGTAATTAAGACACACTTGTAAAAAGCAAGTAGTTAGGTAATGAGTTTCCTATTGGCAGTATAGTTTCAAGATTTGGTTCATTACGAACTTTAGGATGAGATATCCCATAAGAAGGAGATTTTCAGTAACAAAGCCAGTTAGTAATGACGTAGGGCCATCGCAATTGTATCGAGTTAGTAACGGTACTGGTCATTTGCGTGTATTCAGAACAAATCTTATGTTGCGTCACGATTTACGACCACCGTCTTCAGATCTGAATTCACTTGCTTACTTTCAAAGTAACATTAGGATAGCAGTAGATCTCGCGATCGTTTTCCTTACATAAAAACTGAGGTAGTGAGCGATAGTAAATGGTTACTGTTGATATTTAATTTTAAAGATTTTGAGCCGAATTAATTCGTGAAGCTCCTTAATATTATCAGGGTTAGTTGTTTCCCTTTTGTTAGCAGTCGGTATGTAAATCTTTGAGTAAAAAGTGCGAATCTTTTGGGAAGGATCCTCGATCACCAAGTTCCTTGAGAATTAGACATCATAGTTGATGACACTGGTAGTGAAACCAAATCTGATTAACATGTCTATTCATGCGACAAATTCTGGACCGCCCCTCATGAGTAACATGTGGCGATGGGTCTACGAAGAGGTGTCGTTGAATATGCATTTGCCTTTGAATTATGGTAAAGATTAACGGAAATGTTACAATAACTTTATTTAGTTGTTGATCGTCGGATCTTTTTCTAATCAATAGTGTTGTGTGGGAAACTCTAGTGTGAAAACTAAATGGGCCCTTTATTAAGTCCGCGATAGGTTATTATGACAGGACAGTGATAGTTATACAATGAAAGCTTTAAATAGGAACGCTTAGGACCTACAAGTATGCACGCGGTAGGTTAGGGAAGATGCCAACGGGTCATGTACCAATCGATGTTGATGTTAAGGGAATTTTGATGATGATGAGCAAGCTTAAAGTGTCTAGTAATTCAGTCTATCGAATGTATTATGATTACCGTACCAGTGGATTCTGGTGGAGGTCGGGGTCTAGAGACCGTTGTGAGAGCAATACAATTGCTGGTCGGCTAGAGGGCCGTGGCGTTGAAGATTTTACTCGAGGGTTTCTTTAAGCTTGACAGTTTTTGCAGCAGCAGAATTTTTAAAGTTTGTTTGGATCGATTTGTGGTGCATGGCCCAGGGTAATGATTCAGTTAAAGAGTAGAGTTCTAAAATTTCCCTATTTTCACGAACCCAATGATCTATTTTGGTCAGGAGTAGCCGAGCGTTGTGTGGCAGCTGTTGACCTGTGTGGCAACTGTGAGCCTGTGTGTCAACTGAAGGCCTGTATGGCACCTGTAAGTCTGTGTGACACTATGTCTGGTGTGAATGTTCATGTTTATGTTAGAGACCTTGCAGAAGGTTCATTTTGAGTTATGACGTTGAAAGAAGGTAAACTCACATAGTCACGCCAGAGGTGAGGTCACCATGTTAATGTTGATGACGTTCGAATCGTCAAGCCCTCATTACGAAAATTTAAATAATTTTGGTATTCTAATTTTGATTAACAGAATTTATAAAATTGCTAATAAAAATTTAAGGGTAGTAAAATTTAAGTAAGTTCCTAAAGGGCAAGAAGATTATTTGGAAATTTGCGAAAATGATGGTGATGATGATGATGAATGGACCGTGACGACAGATGATGAGTTCGGTATGTCTTTTGTACCTGTAATTAATAATACGCCCTCGGAGTCGGAGGAAACATTTTCCATATGCTCTCGCACCTTAAGTGTAGATAATTCCGAAGCTATAATAGAATCTTTGGAATGATCAATTAGTATGTGGTCTTTTCTACTTTTGTGGAAGATGATCATTTTTGTAAATGGGATGTCAAGATCACTCCTGCTGTTGTGGGTGTTGATCTGTGATGCGCTGTAGGAGTCTCACCTGCTTTAGTGGGTGACGATTCAGACCAGCTTGACTGTGACTGTGCTGTAGGAGTCTCACCTGCTTTAGTGGGTGACGATTCAGACCAGCTTGACTGTAAATGTGCTGTAGGAGTCTCACCTGCTTTAGTGGGTGACGATTCAGACCAGCTTGACTGTAACTGTGCTGTAGGAGTCTCACCTGCTTTAGTGGGTGACGATTCAGACCAGCTTGACTAACTGCGCTGTAGGAGTCTCACCTGCTTTAGTGGGTGACGATTCAGACCAGCTTGACTGTAACTGCGCTGTAGGAGTCTCACCTGCTTTAGTGGGTGACGATTCAGACCAGCTTGACTGTAACTGCGCTGTAGGAGTCTCACCTGCTTTAGTGGGTGACGATTCAGACCAGCTTGACTGTAACTGCGCTGTAGGAGTCTCACCTGCTTTAGTGGGTGACGATTCAGACCAGCTTGATTGTAACTGTAGGGGTTTTCTGTTGTAAAGAAATACCTAGACCAGTGATCCTTTCGAGGTGCTGCAGGAATCTCACCTGCATTGGTGGGTGACGATTTAGACCAGCTTGATTGTAACTGTAGGGGTTTTCTGTTGTAAAGAAATACCTAGACCAGTGATCCTTTCGATATGTAACTATGCAAAATGTTTCCTCACTCACCTAGAGTATGAGTCAGGATTGGACGAGCGAATACTGTGTGGAGATTTTGTGTGTTTCAGAAAACTTCCCTTGTATGATGGGAGACTGGTAGAACGGAGTGGACTAAGAACGTGTAGCGCAACACGACATGAGATCGCATGGAGCAAGGACAAGAAGATAATGCCTGCGGGTGATAGATTTGGGGAGTCTGTCACCTGAGAGAGGCCCGAGAAGGCGACGTGCTGTGTTCCACGCTCGCCTCTCAATAGGAATTACGGCCTAGAGAACACCATGTGGTTTTAGTCAGTAAGAGTCTGACAGACCCCTCAGCTTTCCCCAAGGGCTGAGGACATCCATTGAGGATTTCCACATGATTCGATACACTGTTAAAACCTGACAATGAGGAACAGACGAGGACGCCTGTATCGCAGGATGGCCGTGTCGGGTTTAGTCAATAGTACGGACGTCAAAACAAATCACGAGCACGCCACCTGTCGGCAAATCAAGAACACTACGCTGTGGCGCGCTTCCTCTAACGACCTGTGTGGTGGGGACACCGAATATAAGGGTTGAGTATTGACCGCCTTGGAGCTAAGACGTTGTAGAATCGGTATCGATCAGTAATATTAGTGAGCAAGATTGTAACTGTGAACTATTTAAATAAACCCAGTGTATCGAATAATTTATGTTATTTCATTTGCACGACTGTATCCACCGACCTGCCCATACACGATGTCTTAACCTAAGGGAATACATCCTAACTTCCCGATGGTTTGCATCTATCGGCCAGCCATGATCCGACACACTTTTATCAATTATCATGCATTATTTTGAAATATAAAACTTGCTTACTAATTAGTTTCAGATAACGACGGCCATTATGTACTTGCCTAATTATTTGTTAATGTCATATTAATGATTGGTGCCTTTATCTATTCGTGGTTACTGTGGACCCATTGTTCCATAGCCTAACAAAATATTGTCTCAAATAGTCGCTTGTTTTGTCTCTCAGAGATATTGAAGTAAATTGTATCATTTAACTATTCATTTGGTTACATTTTAAATTTTAATATTTACTAAGCTTTTTGGGAATACTATCATTGTGCGTACAGCTAAGGAGTGGAATTACCTGCCGGAGTCTGTGTTTCCTGATAGCTACAAACAAGTGGTCTCTAAGTCAAGCGTGCTTCAACGTCCACCACATCTTCGCTTATCATTAGGTAAGATAGTGTTCAACTACCGTTAAAAAAACCGGCCAAGTGCGAGTCGGACTCGCGCACGGAGGGTTCCATACAAACCTCAGCTTAAAGGTATTATAGACCTGAGTATTTGATATGAATTTCAATTTAATACCTCTACGCGTTCATGAGGAAAGGGGTAGTAAGTTTAAAATTATTAAAAATATTTTTATTCTATGATGTAATTAAAAATTTACGGTTTTCGCAATTATTCCTTTATCTGTGCTATAAGACGTTGACACCGCAGTCTTACCAAGGGGTACCGTGTTACCCAGTTTCTGGGTTGTGGAGGTCAGATAGGCAGCCGCTCCACGTAAAACACTAGTGCTCAGCTAAATCCGGTAAGGCTGGAAGCCGACCCCAATATAGTTGGGAAAAGGCTAGGCAGGCAGGCAGGCTGTGCTATAAGACGTTGCTTCGTACCAAATTTCAAGATTCTGAGTTCACGGGAACCCTGTAGGTAATTTGCAGAAATTTGCGGCATAAACGGCTGTATCTTTTGATTGCGTTGGCTTAGAAGATATATTTTTTCACATCTTTAAGGGCCAGTAGACCTTAGTATTTGATATAAATTTCTGCTTGATACCTCTACGCGTTCCTGAGAAAAAGGGTATTCAAACAGACGGACGGACGGACAGACAACAAAGTGATCCTCGTTCCGTTTTTTCTTTTCGAAGTACGGAACCCTAAAAAGAGTCACTTTAAGTACAGTACGACCAATGAGTCCCACGACCCATCGATCGTTTTGATCTACATAGTCCCCCATTTGAACATAAGCTTCGCGATGCGCATGGCATGTCGCGCTTCTATTTTTGTATGATATTGACTACTGCGCAACCACCTGGCGCTAACTTCAGACGGGCCACGAGCCACGACTCATCCATCGGTCGTACTGTTGATACGTAATTTATTATACGGATTTGATTTTGCGTCAAATCATTTGGGTGTTTTACTTAATTATACTTCTAATTATACTTTCTGCACTGTGGTGAAAGGCGTTATCTTTTTACCTGCTTTTATTTTAATTATCGTGTCCCGGTGTCTGTAATCAAAACTTGCAAGTTAATTTTGACTAACTTCTCGGTGTTCGATTAAGATGTAATTTTGCATACAAGTTTGTTTCTTGTGACAATGCATTTTAGTATAAAAGCATTTTTTTTTAATGAAGTACTTGTTTAACAGAACAACAAAGACTTTGGACGACCGCGACGGACGAGGATATCACTACAAATGTCCGTGACCCACAGATTACTAATATTAAAGGTAAGTGCTAAAACTACATTCATCCTAATTTATACATAACTCGACACTGTTTAGCAATTGCTTGCCTTTATCTGTGGTAATTAGGAAAACATTACTACAACATCAACGTCAAACTTTGATACCGCAGATAGATGAACGCGCATAGATGAACGCGTGATTCTATGTTCAGAGGACATTGACCGGCCAAATGCTATCCAGAAATGGGAGTAACTACTTTCAAAATTTCAAATACTCCTTGGCGTCGGTACGGGCACCCAACGCGAAGAAAGAAAATTTGGTTCAAATAAATTGCACTAGATGGCGTTATAAGCTTCGGCTCGTTATTGAGTTTTGTGAAATATTAAGTATTTCTAGAGACGATCATAAAAAAATGCATGTTCTTGTTTAATTAACTCTCCTAAGCACAAAATTAAGGAATAAGGGGCTCTTAATTCACGTTTCAAAGATTATTTGAATGGATCATTTAAAATTGATTCCAATAGATGGCCCAGTTATAAATTTCTGAGGCATTCACACTATTTTCACAAGCTTTTTATTAACTTGCAATGTATGTATGTATGTTTGTAAGTGTGTTCGGGTCAAATCTTGCAACTTAATTTTAAAGCAGTTAGCCTCAACCGATTAAGGTTAAATTTTGCATACACGTTTGGTTTGGATAACAATACACGGCAAACTAAAAAGCTTGTTTAAAAAAAAGTTTTTTTTATTTGATAAACTTATTTAAATTTATTTTATAACACTTTTAGGTACAATGAAACTGTAAAAAGGTGCAAGAAAATACTATAAAACAAATCGTCGCTGTATTAAGAATAAAAAGTATTCACGAACCGAGGGCAAGTAAAGGGCTAAACCCTTTTACTTGCAAGTCGCTGCTAACACCATCTATAACCGTTGAACGGAACCGAATGCGATCGATGTTCTTAGAAAAATAAAAACAGATTAATCAGACGAAAAACGCTAGCTACGTCGACACGGTTTCTATGTATTGGATGAGGCATCTGTATGCTAGTATTATATTATCTGTGGCGTCGGTTAGTACTTAAAATTTGAATAAAATAAAAACAGTGCCGAGGTTAAAATGTTTTAGTCTGATTCGCTGTACGTAAGCTTGTTTAATGAAACTCCACCACTAGTACAAAGACGCTAATGTTTATTCTTTAACTATCAAATAGTCTTTGTTTTATTCTGTAGAATTGTTTATCTGGTTAAAGATCCTAGAGCCACCTTTTTTTTTTTGGGTGGCTTGTCATCCGATGACTTCTCTCGCTCTGGGTGGTGAAGCGGGAGGGCGTGTCAGACTTTTACTGACTAAAACCCACCCGTGTTCCTTCAGTTGCTTGTGCCAGGGCCGCGGTAAATCTTAGAGCCCCCTGAAGTTACTTATTTCTGCACGAAATGTGTCGGAATTAATTGTTAGTATGTACTTAAAACATACGCATAGTTGCTGACTAACATCGACGCGCGACGGCCGGTTTACAGGTACCAAATTACAGGTACCAAGTAAAGCTTTCTACAAAAACTGTCCGTAACTGTTATTTCATAAACTGTATTGTATTTTTATCTGTATGATTTGGAGTGAGCAACAAAAATAATGGTAATGGTAAAAGGTTTTGTTTATCACGATCCTTGTCCATATTTTTTCCTGCCAATTGCTTTTATTTTTTCTTTCACTCTTCGTAATGGTCTGCGTTTCCTTTTTTTGCAACTTGGGTACCAGATTGTTATGCTATTGTTCTAATTGTTAGTCAGGTCTTATTATTTCGCCCTGTCCCTCGCCACCCGCGCCCTCGTTACCTGCACCCCAGCTACGGACCGTGCTAGCTGGCATCCATGATGCGGTCTTCGTCTTCAGTCAGTCGGTTACGAATGTCGCTCGCGTACGGCCACAATTTTGAAATCCTTCAACTTTGTTCAGTATCGTTTCTTACTGAATTTTACGTGTGAATTTAAAACTCAGTACTACTTTTACTACCGATAAAGTCAGTATCGGTTTTGACGTGCTTTTCGCTCGGAGTACTGTAGGTAAGTTCCTTCTTCAATGTCCTACTCACCGCACTGACTTCATTTACCGTACTTTCTTCATTCAGTCTATTTCTCTGTGGATTGCGCTCCCCCAGGAAATCAGGATGAAAGTTCGCAAACACATTCGCAAGAACTTGGCAGCGGTATCGTTACAGCGAATTTTTTTTTCTATTGTCTATTTTTACTAATTGTTTAGGTATATTCCTATATTTTGTTTATTATTTACTAGCGGACGCCTCGCGGTTTCACTAGCGTAGTGCCCGTTCCCGTGAGAATACTGGGATAAAAAGTAGCCTACGTCACCTGGGGATAGTGTAGCTTCCCAACGGTGGAAGAATTTTTGAAATCGGTCCAGCCGTTTCGGAGTCTATGAGGAACATACAAACATACTTTCTCTTTTGTATACATAGATAGATAGATAGATTGTATAATCACATTGTATTTATTTATTACTAGCTTCTGCTAGCGGCTTCGCCCGCGTGATTATCGAAAATTATCCCGAGGGATGAAAAGTATTCTATGTGCTATTCCTGACTATCGTCTCTGTGACAAATTTCAACCAGATCCATAAAGCCGTTTGAGCATGAAAAAGTAACAAACATACTTAACACACTCCCACAAACTTTCGCCGATGTGATTTCTAGCTTATATTTATGTATTGTCTTTATATTTAAATCCAATTCATTATCCTTATTGCACCCACGACTATTTATCTCTGCATCACCCACAGGTTGGCTAGTAGAAAATTCCTAAGGCATTAAGTCCGCCTCTGTACATTTGTGTGCTTTCTCATGAATCATTCTGTGGGACCTAGCTGTTTAGGTTTGATCAAGTCAAAATATAAATACCTATATTAAAGGTTCAAAGCTACATTATCATTGGCAAGGAATTGATTTAGAGTTCTGACCTCTCCAGGCTAACTTTGAATAGTACGCGGGAAGGCCTGTCTTGCGATTATACCAGGGGCGTAGTAAGAGAAAATGGTGCCCAGGGCACGCATCATAGTTGCGCCCCTTCGTAAGTTTTGCATACTTAGTATTATAAATGTGTAAGTAACTCTGTCTGTCTGTTGCCTTTAACGCTTAAACTGCTGAACTAATTTAGGTGAAATTGGTATGAACATAGTTTCATGTCGTGGGAAGGACATAGATATTTTTTATCCCTATAATCATCCTTAAGGTGGGGTGGCAGTTTACCAACAATTTTGAATCAATATTTTTTTCAATTAAGAGGAACCTACAATATTATTGCGCGATATACAATAATGGCTATTCGAATGACTAGTGCTACGCAGACAAAGTCGCGGGCAAAAGCTAGTTTTGGGATTGGACCTTATATGGGGTGTTTTTATCGATAAAACTAAGTGTATTTAACGACCTTAAAGTTTTATTACTGCAGAAACGGATACATTGTATATGCACCTTCCTGTGGGGTGACTATAAACTCTTAGAGTAAGGGTACTTTAAGGTGCGACAGATGTATACAAGTCATATACATCTATCCCTTACATACACTCAAAATAACCTGATTTTAAGAGCTTATGGTCACCTTCTACGACGGAAATAAATCGATAATATAATTAAAATATTTTTTTTCTGTTTCTTTTTGCTCAACACTGAACAAAGCTAGGTCGCAGAACTTTTCTTACTCATTCTCATGCGAAACGCGGGAATCGCGAACGCGATTGTTAGATATGAAAACACGAAGTAATATAACAGTATGAAATAGTTTTTTATTTCGTTAAATTAAATCATTGGCAATTTTGCGCCCCCTCCCTGCCTCACTCTAACTACGCCTACGGATTAAACATACAAGATTTCAATATTTCACGTTACCACGATTGTGTATAATGAGAACGTCAGTGAAACAGTCTTACTGAGCAAGTTAGAGAGAAAGAGCGTAAGGAAGGTAGGCACATTTTCTACACTCTCTATATCTATTCACGACACTCTCCGTGCTACCAGTGGCGAATTCAAAGATTCAGGTACTAATGCAAAAAATGCCACTCCATAAACAACAAAAATTCGAAATCTAAATACTGACGGATATGTTAAAGATTCCAAAAGAGCACTTAAATGCAAGAGCGAGCGAAGCGAACTCAAAAATTTTCTCACCTCGTTGCCGATTTTTGCAGAAAAGCTTCAGAATCAAGAGATTTTAAATTAAAAAACGCACGAAGCGAGCTCTAAAATTTTGACACCTCGCCTCGGATAGGTAAAATTTTCTTTTTACGTTCAACTGTATGGATGTAACACAGATGTCGCTTCTTTAGCTAGTTGATGTTTCTGGTTAGCGTTCGAGGGCCGCCTGAGTTTGGGGGCCCCGGTACGCGACACCGTCTAGCCCTACGCCCCTGTCTGTCCATTAGTGAAAGCCGCATGAAAATCCGTTTATTAGTGTTTGAGTTTAGCGCGAAGAGACAGACAGACGCGGCGTGGAACTTTGTTTTATAATATTGATAGTGATAGGTCCAAGTTTACTCATGATGTTTTCATTCACTGATGTGAGCGATGTCCAAGATATACTTAGAAAGAACATAATATGAATTGAAAAAGTCACATTGATATTTACGCGGCTTTGAACCCATGACGGCCACGACCTCAAGCACGATAGGAGAGCTGGGTCACTAAACGAGAACTTTTAATTGTTACGGTTAAAAAAAAATGATTTAGCAATAGCAAAAATCTTCTCTTATAGCATAAACGTGAATAGGATACAATAATAATAATAAAACCCACTTATTTCCAATCAAACAATTAATACAAATACAAAAACACATTCCTAAAACTAAAATAAATGATCAATTATTAAACATTACTAAAGCTAAAATACAATTTTAATTTAATTGTATTAAACATTCAAAAACTTAAATAAAATTTCATTTAATTTATACATTCATAAAATTATTTTTTAATTACAATCATGCATGCATATGATAATCAATCAATAATGCTCTTACTTCTGGGACACAGGCCTCCCACTCTCTGTGTGAGGTAATGAGCCATAATTTACCACGCTGGCCCAGTGCGAGTTGGTTAATGTCATAGTTAAAAAACCCGGCCAAGTGCGAGTCGGACTCGCGCACGAATGGTTCCGTACCGTTATCGCAAAAAAATCACGTTTGATGTTTGGGAGCCGCACTAAAATATTTATTTTATTCTGTTTTTCGTATTGTGAAAATTGCAAATATCTAGCTATCACGGTTCATGAGATACAGCCTGGTGACAAGTATTGCTTTGTACTGACTTGCCAATGTACATGTAGTTATTTATAATAAATAATTTCGTTAATTAGGCAAATCGGTTAAATACAGAAAAAAAAATGGAGGACTTAACACACTGCCCTATGGTACACCAATTCAATTATTTTGTCTTCAGATCGGTATTTCTTTGCGCAATTTGTTTTAAGCCAAATGCTGGAATGTGTTGTGAGCGGTTGCTGAAGTAGGACTTGAAGAGATTCAACACGTTTTACCCTGATACAATATATGTGGTTTGTTTAATAAAATATTATGATCGACGCTACCAAAAGCATATGCATGCCCTCTATTTATAAATACATGCAGTATAGCCTTAAATATACGACTAAACGATGCAGCAGAAATAATTATGATAGTGTGTGCGGTGCCACCATCATAATATTATGTACCAACACCACTGACATAATATTCCATGCCAAAACCTGGGCGTACTGAGATCTACTGACCACATCAAATATGAAAAGAGAAGAAAAAGGAACAGTTTTTTATTTGTGACTCTAACGGTGATGTGAGAGAAAAAACACAAGTAAAAGTTCAAAAACATAAAATCCCCCGACAATTTTTTATTTCATGCTGTTTAATTTATCTAGTAGCAGACACGCTTCGATCGACAATCTGTTTAACACGTAATTACGATAGGATATCTTCCGAAAACACTCCGATTCAAACAGTAAAACGCCCACAATATTGAACGGCTGAACCGATTCTGATTAAACATAGCTAAGAACACTCTTGATAAAGTCACCTTACAAGAAAACAAAATCAAAATCGCTTTATCCTTTTAGGAGTTATGATGGCACAGACAGATACACAAACAGGTACACAAACACACAGGTACACACGTCAAACTTACGCCCCTTAACCGCTCGGCAACTTAAGCCCCGACGGAAAAAGGGAGGTGTAGGTAACACCTCCCTTTTTCCGTCGGGGCTTAAAAATCAATCGAGTGGGGTCTGTGTTTTAACTGAAGATGACGTGGTTTCAGAATTTGGCAGAGGAAATGGAGCGGCAAGTGCAGAAACGCGAGACGGTGGGGAACTCCAACTTGAACTGTCAGGACCCAGTGGCTCAGGATACGCCGAGGCAAGGGGCCACGCGCCGCCGCGAGCCTGTCGCGGAGCGCCTCTTCCACCGCGGCAATCTGCTGAGCTCGAGCGGCTCAAACGGGCAGGACCCAGTGGAGGCTCCAGCGGCCGAGACCGCGCCGAGCCTGCGTCACAACGCGACCGTGTTCCCACGCTCCTTCAAATGTGACAGTCCACCGAGCCCGAGCACCTCCAAACGGCAGAGCCCAGTGAAGGCTTCGAGAGCCATGCCCGCGCCAAGCCACAGGCCCCTGCGTCTCAACGCGCCCGTGTCCTCGTGTGAATTCCACCGCGGTAGTCAGCCAATCCCTAGCGGATCTAACCAGCAGGAGAAAGTGTTGGCTTCGACAGCCATGCCTGCGTCAAGCCACAGGATCCTGCGTCTCAACGCACCCGTGTCGCGCCACGCCTTTCTCCATGGCAGTCAGCCAAACCCTAGCGGGTCCAACCAGCAGGACCCAACGGAGGCGCTGGTGGCCACTTCGCGTCTCCACGCAACCCCGAGCCTCAACGAGCTCAAGTCCCCACGCGCCATCTCCCGCAGCACTCTGTCTAGCGACGATGATACCCGTGAGTACATTACATTACCATCAGCAGTAGCTTCGTGCATTTTGAGTGGAGTACAAATGAAGCAGTCTATTTACAGCTGATGCTCCATATTGCATTTGCCCTGATCGTTGGTATCGCGACTACTAAGCTTGGTGTCCTGGGTTCGATTCCTAGGTTCGGCAAAGTGGTATTGGGTATTTCTATTAGGAATTCCTCAGTAGCAGCCTGGAATTTGGAAGTTGATGTGATATTCCCATGCCTCGGAAAACACGTAAAGCCGTTAGTCCTCCGCCTGATCTCTCCCGAGTCGTGTTGGATTGCTGGCCCATCAGAATATGTAAGTGGAACAGAGAGAATTGCATTTGTGCTCTATAATATCTCTTGCGTGCTTGTTTGATCTCCGTGGAGACCACTAGGTTCGAAATCTGATAAGATATTTTTGCCTTTGCAACTCCAAGCGATTATCAAAACAGTTTTTTCCTCACCTTTGGGAATGATCCGGTCTCTCTTGGAGATTTTTCTTCAACCGAAGAAAATAAATTTTTCATTTCTACAAAGTGAGTTATTAAATAAGCTTATTATAAAGTTGTGTTTTGTGTCGCCAGCATCACTGCGGAGTGAGGTGACGATGCGGTCGCGCGGTTCACATTACAAGGCCACGGCGCGCTGCGCCAATCCGCCGACGTGCGGTGCGAGCCACCACGCCACGGTGCGTGGCGCCAACCCATCACCTCAGGCCAAGCGCTGCCTGTCCCCTAGTCACGAAAACACGGCCCCCGATATGAAACAACGGAACAGGTAAGATGCTTCTTCATCATCACTTTGGACTCCCTTTCCTTTCTGCCATGTTTCCCGGTCCTGTGTGTGCCTCGTCCAGGTTTTTCCCAAGACTTTGGTAATATAGCCGACCCAACGTACTTTTTGACTCCCTTGATTTCTATGACCCAATCTTTGGCGTTGTTTGGACCATGGAGAAACCAGTGGCCATGTCAAGCCCTACAACTCATTTTCAAACACAAGCATCCATAAACAAAAAATAAACAAGCTAGAAAGCAATATTTAAAAATTGCATTGTCACAAGAAACAAACAAACATTGTGTGTGTAAAATGCAATGCAGCCCGACCAGACACTGGGAAATGGGTCAATTTTCACTTGCAAGATTTGGACAGTTTGGTAGCTTGTAAAAAAAACAAATTTCATACAAAAATGGGTATAAGTATGGCGATTTTACAGAATAAACAAAACCCTGAGAAATAAATGAACACTAACAAAATTTAAAAAATCGAAAACTTAACGTTAAGTTTATTTCAACTTATAATTGCAAGTCGAACCGTACAAAGTTTAGTGACCCATTTCAAAAACCACAAATTAAGAAATAGATAAGAGCGAGGGTTATAGATGATTAATTTTACCTGTTATACGTGTCTAGTATTTTTTTAGGGTTCCGTACCTCAAAAGGAAAAAACGGAACCCTTATAGGATCACTTTGTTGTCCGTCTGTCCGTCCGTCCGTCTGTCAAGACCCTTTTTCTCAGGAACGCGTGGAGGTATGAAGCTGAAATTTATATCAATTACTCAGGTCTACTGTCCCTTGAAGCTGTGAAAAAATCAAACTTCTAAGCCAACGCAATCAAAAGATACAGCCGTTTATGCCGCAAATTTTCGACACTTGCAAGGGAATCAAAACCTACAGGGTGCTTCCCGTGAACTCAGAATCTTGAAATTTGGTACGAAGCAACGTCTTATAGCATAGATAAAGGAAAAATTACGAAAACCATAAATTTTTAGTTACATCACATAATATATTTTTTTTTAATAATTTTAACCTTACTACCCATTTCCTCATAAACGCGTAGAGGTATTAAATTGAAATTCATACCAAATACTCAGGTCTATAATACCTTTAAGCTGTAACAAAATCAAACTTCTATGTCAACGCAATCAAAAGAAACAGCAATTTAAGCTGCATATTTTGAAACTCGCAAGTACTCGCAAGGGAATCAAAACCTAAAGGGTACTTCCAGTCGACCTAGAATCTTGAAATTTGGCATGAAGCAACGTTTTATAGCACACATAAAGGAAAAATTCCGAAAACCTTAAATTTTTAGTTACATTACAAAATATATATTTTTTAATAAATATAAACTTATTACTTTTTTCCTCATGAACGCGTAGAGCTATCAAGTTGAAATACTTACTTAGTACTTAGTTACTTAAACGATAAAGAGATCTTTGTCTTAAATTTATGCTCCTCCATCTTTTTTAGTAAATGTAAACTTATTACTTTTTTCCTCATGAACGCGTAGAGCTATCAAGTTGAAATTCATATCAAATACTTAGATCTAATTGCCTTTAACCCGTGAAAAAAAAAAAAATTCTAAGTCAACGCAAAAACGCAAAAGTACAACCATTGATACCGCATATTTTGAAACTCGCAACTACACGCAAGGGAATTAAAACCTAAAGACCACTTCCCGTTGACATAGAATCTCGAAATTTGGTAAGAAGCAATAGCTTACAGCACAGGTAACAGAAAAATTCCGAAAAGCTTAAAATTTTAAGTAGTTATACCACCAAAAAAATTGTGATTGTAAACATAATTGTAGTTACAGCAATGACCGCGAGTTATTATACTATGTATGGGGAGGGCAACATTTTTCAAACGGCAAAGACGACCTCACTCATCGTCATTCAATCCCGATGTTTTGGTGAATGTAGCTGTATAATCTAAATGCGTCCTAACTGCTTAAAGTATTATACTTATAATTAAATTCAATGATAAATGATATGTGTTAATATAAAATAAAGGATTACTTAAACGATAAAGAGATCTTTGTCTTAAATTTATGCTCCTCCATCTTTCCCCATTGTAATGTTATGAATTTCATTTTGCAATAAGATTACCATAGTTATGACTCGATTGTCGTAATGAACGAACTTTGTAAACCTTGCAGGTTTGTACGGAACCCTCGGTGCGCGAGTCCGACTCGCACTTGGCCGGTTTTTTTTTATCTCATACGTGTAAACGAAAGTAGTAGCCCCTAATAGTTAGATGGACGTTCCAAAGTAAGGCTTAACGAAACCCATCTTTCATTTTCATGAGGTCCTTGACCGAGTCAAGATTTGCGCCCGGTTGATGGCAATATTTATTTATCCATACTAATATTATAAAGATTTTTTTATGTAACGAATAAACTTAAAAACTACTGGAAAGATTTCAAAAATTCTTTTACCGTTGGGAAGCTACACTATCCCCGGGTTACTTGTACTTATATACTCAAGGGAACGGGAACTACGCGGGTGAAACCGCAAGGCGTTCGCTAGTTATTTATTATTATTACGGCACACCAACGAATGTTTCACAAAAACATTGATAACTGATTAATCACAATTTTTGTATTAACTACAAAATTTGTGACGGTGTGCACACCACTTACATAGAATATATTAAATGTCGCTAAATACCTATACATTACTAAATGCTCGACCCCTATTACATAGATATCTAACATGCGTTATGTAATTTCATGATACCAAAAATAGCACAAACAAAAGTGTTAGGGTACTCGACGAATGTGATCTACAACATGAAATTTGTTCACAGAAGGAAAAAGCCGAAGAAGTACACTATGCGCGTCACGCTGGAGATCGACAGCGGCAGTGAGGGCTCGGGCCGTGAGAGTTCGGGGCGGGAGAGCACTTCAATCTCGCCCTCGAACTCGCCTCAGGCCAGACTCCTGCGAGCGCTCCTGCGTGGCTGGGTTGCACAACTACCTGAAGGTGATACAGAAAGTATAAGTAGGAGAAAAGAAAAAAAAAACAGAAACCCGCGCATCCCTGAGCCTCTCCACCAGCGTGTGGACAAGAACCAACAAAACTTCTCCGAGTCCGAGCAAATTATCGACGGTAAATTATCGACAGCTGAAACGAGAAACACGAAAGACGTCCAGTTGTGGGCTGACTATGTAGATAATATTAAACAAAAAGATAAAACAAGAGAATCAGAAAATGTACTTGATCAGGATATAATAGGACCACCAATCAGGGATGCCGAACGTGCAAAACGTTATAGAGCCAAACAAATCAAAAAACTTATAGAAAGAGAAGCCGAATTAGAACGCCGCGCTGCTCCCCAAGTGTTTTATATGCCAAAGAATGTTAGACCTATAACTATAGGTCAACATCTCCCGGCTACCTATAAAACTAGCCATTTAATACCGCCAGACGAAAATACATTAAACCCTGAGGCTAACACAGAACAAGAGGGTTCGGAGACGTCTTGGGCAGATGATAGTGAAATCCTGAGCTGGGGAGACATACCGCTAATAGAAGATACCACGAACACAGAACAAGAGTGTCGGGAGGCGACTTGGGCAGAAGACAGTGAACCCCAGAGCAGGGAAGACGTACCGAAAGGCGAACATACCAAGAACACAGAACAAGAGTGTTCGGAGACGTCTTGGTCAGATGCAAGTGACTCCCAGAGCTGGGATGATGAACCGAGAGGCGAAGATACCATAAACCCTGAAGATAAAACAGAACAAGAGGGTTCGGAGACGTCTTGGGCAGATGATAGTGAAATTCTGAGCTGGGGAGACAAACCGCTAGTAGAAGATACCACTAACACAGAACAAGAGTGTCGGGAGGCGACTTGGGCAGAAGACAGTGAACCCCAGAGCAGGGAAGACGTACCGAAAGGCGAACATACCAAGAACACAGAACAAGAGTGTTCGGAGACGTCTTGGTTAGATGCAAGTGACTCCCAGAACTGGGATGATGAATCGCGAGGCGAAGACACCACAAACCCTGAAGATAAAACAGAACAAGAGGGTTTGGAGACGTCTTGGGCAGATGATAGTGAAATCCTGAGCTGGAGAGACAAACCGTTAGTAGAAGATACCACGAACACAGAACAAGAGTGTCGGGAGGCGACTTGGGCAGAAGACAGTGAGCCCCAGAGCAGGGAAGACGTACCGAAAGGCGAACATACCAAGAACACAGAACAAGAGTGTTCGGAGACGTCTTGGTCAGATGCAAGTGACTCCCAGAGCTGGGATGATGAATCGCGAGGCGAAGATACCACAAACCCTGAAGATAAAACAGAACAAGAGGGTTTGGAGACGTCTTGGGCAGATGATAGTGAAATTCTGAGCTGGAGAGACAAACCGTTAGTAGAAGATACCACGAACACAGAACAAGAGTGTCAGGAGGCGACTTGGGCAGATGAAAGTGAGCCCCAGAGAAGGGAAGATGTACCGAAAGGCGAACATACCAAAAACACAGAACAAGAATGTTCGGAGACATCTTGGTCAGATATAAGTGAAACCCAGAGCTGGAAAGACGAACCGCGAGTCGAAAATACCACGAACACAGAACAAGAGTGTCGGGAGGAGACTTGGGCAGATGAACGTAAGCCTCAGAGCTGGGATGATGAACTGCGAGGCGAAGGTACCACAAACCCTGAAGATAAAACAGAACGAGAGGATTCTGAGACGTCTAGTGTAGATGTAAATGAAACCCTAAGTTTCGAGAACATACCGCTTCACAATTATAACTCAGATCGAGAAGGTTCTGACACGTCTTGGGTCGATGTAAGTGAAACTTTGAGCTGCGCGAACTTACCGCTTGGCGAACATACCACTAAACCTAAAGATAACATAGAACAAGGGTGTTCGATAATGTAACTGTACACATATCCTTATCATTGGTACGATCATAATTAAGTATCGTACGAGTAAAAGAAAAATCCAGAGCTGCGCAAACATACCACCACAGCGACCTGAAGGTGGTTGTATGGTCGATGGACTAAAAGCCGAAAGTCCAAGTACAAGACCAGAAATACCAAAACAACAAACAATTGCGTGGCCCAGAACCTGAAAACCAGCGTGTGGATAAGAGGCTCTCCGTTTCTCCAAGGCTCAACTGCTGAAATGAGAAACATGGAAGATGGCCAGTTGTGGGCTGATCATGTTGATAATATTAAACAAAAGGATAAAGCAAGAGAATCAGTAAATTTTCCAGATGTACCTGATCATGATGCGGGATCACCAATCTGGGATCCCGAACGTGCTAAACGTTATAATAAAATAAATAAATAAAATAAGATAAAATAAAATAAAATCAGTCTTTATTACTGTTACTCTTTACAATCTTATTCTTACATGTTATACTAATCACTATTGTATGCACCCAACTTATAGCGAAATGTGTCATTGTGCTAATAACTTATTTATACCATCTTTTCTACCGCATTTCACGCAAATAAAATGCCTTTGACTTTGACTATAAATTACATTAATACTTGTTCCACCTTATGGTCTTTATAGTTTATCGTTAATCGGTTTAGTTTTCTGTAGCATTTTGTCTCTCGACAAAGGCCTCCTCCAAGGACTTCCATGCAGCTCGATCTCTAGCTATTCGGATCCACCTTGGGCCCGCCATTTGCCTGAAGTCGTCTTCCCAACGCTTACACTGTCGCCCTTTATTTCTTTTGTCACCCCTAGGGTACCACTCAGTTATTATTTTGGTCAACTTTCCTTTCGTATCCCGTAACATATGTCCTGCCCAGCGCCATTTTAACTGTCTATTATCGAAATGCGCATTTTTGAATTTTGTTTTGGTTTTCATTGTTTCCAAATTCACTCTGTCACTTCTTCTTACCCCTATTACACATCGTTCGATGCTGTTCTGGCACACTTTTGTTTTATTCGTTGGCTGATCTTTTAAAGTCCACGTTTGACATCCATAAGTTAAACACGGGAGTATGCAAGTGTTATATACAGTTATTTTCATTTTTATGGACATTTCATCATTTTTCATTATTTTAATAAGGCTCCAAAATCTTTTCCATGTGTTTGTTATTCTTCTGTTTATTTCCTTATGCATGTTATCAAGAGGTGATATTAATTGTCTATTATGATAGTAATTGATTGGAAAAAACAGACTTGGTTAAAATTCGTGATTTTGAAATATGATAGTTATCTTCCATTATATCTTCATCATCCATAAACGCCGCCGTCGTTGGCGCTGAAGATGTTTTTGGTTATGATAGATCTTTAAATGAGTACTTCGCGTTTTTGCCGATAACCACAATGACATCGCTAGGCAATTCGTAATTGAAGCATTTAATTTTCAAAACTTTCAATCTGTTTGTAATAAAAATTATGGCGTTAAGTAGTGGACTGGCCATTTTGATTCGTAATTTACTTTTAACGATGCTCATAACACTGAAAATTCTTTCAATTTCAGCATAAGAATGAGGTATTTTTAAAATTTCCGTCTCAAATAAGTGTTGCCAAATTCCATATTGAAAAATCGCCAGAAACCGCTAAAAATTTATTAGTCGCTAAACGATGAAAAAATATCGCTGAGAGCTCTGAAAAATCGCCAGATCTAGTGACAAAATCACCAAGGTGGCAACACTGATCGCAGGTATAACGAGAGAGAGACGGACCGATCTCCCGTCTCATCTCGAGCGCTGCCAGTCATTCCGTGAAACTTGTCACGCGGAATCCTCACGAGCGGAGGCTGGCATAGCGTTCGAGTGAGTGGACCGATCTTCCGTCTCTCTCACTCTAGCGGCATACAAACGAATGGAGATTTTCTCGTGCGGATAAGTTTTCGTTGAATGTTTAACAGTGAAACAAAATGTGTTTATCATAACATAGGTTTATATGTAGGTAAGACGTTATCACGTAAACATCTCGATCGTAAACCTACTTTACAAACAACCAATTTTTTTTGTATTCTCGATATTTTTGCAGGATCTGTCTAAGAACATGGATATGCTCAATTGTAGAGCAATTTCTACGGAACCCAGCTTGCTCTTTTGGTTGGTTTTCGTCTAATACATTTGCAATACTGGACAGAACTATTTTGGAAAACACCTTGTAAATATTGGGCATTAAGCTTATCGGCCCGTAATTATTTATGTCCCCTTTCAAGACAGTCCCCTTTCAGTATAGTTGATTTCATCCAATTAGCAGGTATATTCTCAGTTATTATAATTTAATTAAACAGGTTTGTTAGTACTAGACCTATGATAGGTGCTGTAGTTTTAAGTAGTTCAAGAGCAACCATGTCGCTGGCAGGGACCCGAGGGACACTTGACTCTAACAAAAATGTGCAATTTAAAGCTTAATTTTACGCAAACGGATCTCTGAAACGAAAAATGGTTTTAACAAACCCGTAATATTTTTGAATGGTCTGTCCAACGATACCATGAAATAGACTAGGAATAAAAAAAACATCCCCACTTTACGTCTATAGGACGGTCTATAAGGTTTTCCATGATTTTATTGTACCACTTTGTCGGGGTTTATTAATATGAATATCAATCAATCTGCCTAGCCTTTTCCTAACTATATTGGAGTCGGCTTCCAGTCTTACCAGATTCAGCAGAGTACCAGTATTTTTACATGGAGCAAATGCCTATCTGACCTCCACAACCCAGTAACTGGGTAACACGGTACCCCTTGGCAAGTCTGGTGTCAGATCTCAAGCTTCTGACTACCCGTAACGACTGTCAAAGATCTTCAAATGACAGCCGGGACCAACGGCTTAACGTGCTTTCCGAGGCACGGAGGAAACTCGGTATGTTGAAATGGTCACCCATCCACGGACCGACCTCGTCAAGCGTTGCTTAACCTTGATGATTGACCAGTGCGGTTATCATTATATAGCCACGAGCTCCTCATATAATTATTAATATGTATATTTATACCAAATAATAGCTGTCTAGTACTCAGAGTCTCTGAGCTAAACAGACGGACCGAGCGAAACTATAAGGGTTCCTTGTTGACTTCGGAACCCTAAAAATACATGCAGTCGAATATAGAACCTCCTCTTTTTTGGGCAGTCGGTTGAGCTTCTTCACATACGTGATAAAAACGTGTTTTGAAGAGTTACGATTACCATTACCATTTTATTTATTTATTAAACAATACTTTTCTGAAGGTTTGAGCCTTTAGACAAGGGGCATTCGAAAATATGAAATTGTAAGGGATTGATCACGTGATTTTTCGATATCGCTTGTTAATCCCATACAATATTGCCTTTTAAACCGACTTATCAAAAAGGAGGAGGTTCTTTGTTCGACTTTATTTTTGTTTTTTTTTTGTGTATGTTCACCGATATCTCCGTCAAATGTAGACCGATTTTGAAAATTCTGTTTTTTGTTTGAAAGAGTATGTTCCGAAATTGGTCCCATTTTAATTTGGTGAAGATCTGATGAAGAACTTCGAAGAAATACAACAGAACTCTTCAATAAATAACGGCAAATCTCTCGAGATTGCTGAAATCGCATGTCATTATACCATTTCATAACATGACATCACGCCAGAACGTTCTAAAGTGGTACGCAGATGAGTACAGTTCACCTTTCACCTCACCTCAGTTCAGGTTATGTTCAAGTTTCATGATATTCGGGTAATATATTCTGGCATTATAAGTATCTTACTAAATAACTTGCCTATTAGGTAAAACAAAAAGAGATAAATATAAAAAAAAATACTACAGACTTCTAAATAAAACCACTACAAAGTGAAAAATAACTTTCTTTTTGAAAATCGGAATCCATAACGAAAAAAATTGGTGTTTGGAAGTCGGTAGTGTTTTTTTGAAAAAAAAGTTTTTTTTTATGTTTTCGTATCGGTGTGGTGTTCTGGAGTGCTACTAAATGGCGCGCAGCATATCGGTCCATACTTTTTTGTATGAAATCGATATTCTTCTCCCTAGAGTAAGTAGTATTCTGTGCAGTGAACGCTCGATCTAGGTAGGTAGAAAGGTAAGTGAGGTGGTTAGGTCTAGTTATGTAGGGTAAGTACAGGTAGGTAAGCAGGGTAGGATAGGCAGTTAACGAGAGCGAAGCCGCGGGCACAGCTAGTGTTATAATATAACTTTATTGATACAGATAACCTTAGTTACAAAAGTACTTAGCGATTAGGTTACAAGTTCAGATAAATAAAGGTAGCTTAAATAATGGAAAACATCTTTCTTTTTTTTTTGTTGTGGGATGTCATCCAATGACTTCTCCCTGCTCTGGGTGAAGCGGAAGGGCGTGTCAGACTTTTACTGACTAAAACACACCCGTGTTCCTTCAGTTGCTTGTGCCAGGGCCGCGGTAACCTCTTTCAAATTTATCCGCGACCCAGACAGGCATCGGCCCTAGCGGGCCCCGTCAGTTTTGCTGACATCTCTTTTGAAACGCTGCCTCCTAAACTAGGGGAAACCTGTGACTTAGGAGTCAGTGTTCTATTGTTACTTCGAATGTCCCAATACAACTTTATGTGTGTGTCGTTTATGATGAAGAACCTAATTAGATAATGGGGGTAATCTATCTAATACTCGTACCTTTAAATTAGCAATTCTTGTAAATTTGTATATATAAATCTTATATATAAAATTCTCGTGTCACAATGTTAGTTACCGTACTCCTCCGCAACGGCTTTACTGATTTTTACCAAATTTTATATGCATATTCAGTAGGTCTGAGAATCGGCTACTATCTATTTTTCATACCCCTAGGGTAGGGTAGGTAGGGTAGGGTAGGTAGGGTAGGTAGGGTAGGGTAGGTAGGGTAGGGTAGGGTAGGTAGGTAGGGTAGGGTAGGTAGGGTAGGGTAGATAGGGTAGAGTAGGTAGGGTAGGGTAGATAGGGTAGGGAGGGTAGGGTAGGTAGTGTAGGTAGGTAAGTAGCCAATTGACGGGAGCGAAGCCCCGGGGGTCAGCTAGTATAATCTAAATCTCGGCAACGGCTCTCCGATTTTCATGAAATTTAGTATGCAGAGGGTTTCAGGGGCGATAAATCGATCTAGCTAGGTTTAATTTTAGAAAACGTCATTATCTCTATTTTCACCCGAGCAGAGCTCGGTCTCCAGTGCAAATTATTAACAAAAACTTTCAATGTGAGATAAGGTTATGCAGAGTGGGGGATATGTGAGTATTTTGTGTTTTAAGATGCCAGTTGCGATACTTGTTGTGAATTTGAAATCAAATTTACTGTTTATATGATTTTTTTATGTCATCTATTTATTTAATACTTCATGCAAAAAAGGCATTTTCTACCAGTCAACCTTTGGGTGATGCAGAGACAAATAGTGGTAGGTGCCATATGGAAAGCAAATCACGACAAGGTGGGTTTATTCAAATACAAAGATATACATACATACAATATATATTTAAACAAATAAACTAAATACACGAATATACTCAAACATTTAGTAGTAGCAGATATTTGGAAAACATTTAACGCTGTGACGATACTACTGCCAACTTCTTACGAACGTGCTCGCGAGCTTTCACCTTGAATGCCAATCGGTTGGTTGCCATCCTGATATCTTGGGGGAGCGCATTCCACACAGAGATAGACTGAACGAAGAAAGAACAGTGAATGAAGTCAGTGCGATGAGTAGGACATTGAAGAAGACGGTTATGTGAAGAGCGAAGATTTTTGTTGTGGTTGGCGCAAGTATAATCATCCGGTTACTGGTTTTCATTGTGTGTTTAATAAAAGTATAAAAGCATTAAACATTATTATTTACTTTGCGTGGCATTGCTGAACTGCAAATAAGTATTTACAGTAAATATTGGCCATTGATCTCTGATGCTCCTGTCAATACCGACCCCTGTACTAAATAATTGACCCTCGTATTACACATGCATGTCCCCCGGCCTCCCTTGTCCAATAATGATGGGTTGCATCTGATCGGAGCCACGCGACCTTAAACGATCACCTTCGCACCGATTAAGTACATATTGGTCAGATTTTTTTATCAGTTTGATGATGACTTCGGTCACTTATATTTACTTATTAATTAATTTATTATTTATTATATACTTTATTGTACTTACACCATAAGTTAAATTTATAAAGGAAACTAAAAACACATACAATGGGCGGCCTTATAGCATTCCGCAATCTCTTCCAGGCAACCAGTTATGGACAGTAATTGCTGGATACGAAGTGGGGCTATTATTGGTGTGACAATACCAGTGTTAAACAATTTATATATTATAAAAGATATGCAGATACATAGATATGCTATTTAATATATATATAAATACATACATACTAAAAATAAAGGCAATAAATAAAATGGTGACAATCAATTTATAATCACAGCGACAGGTAATGCTTCCTCACGAGTATTTTGAACACTGGCAACGATTGGGCGCGTTTGATTGGGTCTGGCAAAGCATTCCACAGACGAGTAGCTCTGGTCACGTACAGTGTCGGTGATTCACCGAGAAATCTCCTTAAAGACCTTCCTTTCCTTAGAGACATGCACTCGGGCCCCGTGACCCAAGCGTTTCGACCCCAACCGGCTCAAAGCAGTAATTGCCAACTAGATTACAGTATTTGCGCCGCTTAAGGGCCTCATTACCCGCAGCAGCAGTGCCAGCACAGCCAGCCAGACTAGGAGCATGAGATGGCTCAAGTGCATGTCGACACGGGTCTACCTTTTATAGCAGAACTTTTTATGTCATATTTAATTTGAATTGTTTGTAAAATTTTTGGGAAAGTGACAGATAGATAATTACGAGGATAATTTTTTTTTTAATTTTTTGCAATTTTTTTTTCTTTTGTGAGAAATCTTTACCGTTCATAAGGGCCCCCATCCAAATTTTTATACAGGGCCCCGCCAAGGCATGCTACGCCACTGGTGAGTAAGTAAGTATTATGAGACCTAAGTGTGAATTAGGTGAGAACACTTCAGCTCACTCAGTGAAATAACTAAAATATGTGGTTTAGAATAGCGAAATACCACAATGGTTGCGTAAAATTTTCGTCGCGTCCATTTTGTTCCAAAACCGCGACCTAGACTGCGGACCACTGTTTATCATACCAAGACCATTGTGTTTCTTGGTGGCCCAGAGAATAAGACATCGCCTCTCGTGCTTAAGGTCGTGGGTTCAAATTCGGGCAAGTACCTACCAATGTGGTTTTTTCAATTCTGTACTTCCAAAGTTTATCCTGGACATCGCTGTCTACAGGAATCATAGCTGGCCTTATAGTTAGTATAAGATTGTGCTCCATTGGCGTAATTGCTGCAAGGTGTTCCAGTGCGAGGATAAACGAATAAATGACGTATTCCACATTGGGCACCCGCTTTAACGGCACCTGAGTTAATGGCACCTGAGGTATTCCACATACGGCACACTATCGATATTTTTCGCAGGTGCCAACTGTGGAATAATTAAAAATTAAATTTATTCAGTATTTTATTCCACATTTGGCACCTACGTATCAGTAAGAGTAGGTACTAGTGTTGGGATGTTTAGTCAGGTACCGTTAAAACGGGTGCCCAATGTGGAATACGTCGAATAAATAAATAAATGCTTTCCTACATTGATGAAACAAATTAAGCCCACCTTCCTAATCGACCTGTCGATGCCCCCACGACTAATGACATCATAGGTCGTGACGTGGTATTAGTTAAACATACAATTGCACCTGCGGCCGTGGGACCTACACACCTGTGCGCCCCCCTAGCCGCACGCCGTAATGATAGGCGCTAATTATCGAAGGGGTTAGTAGTAGACGATGATATGGATGATGTAAAGTTTGTGTGAAAGGGGGATTTTGTTAAAAAAATATAGATATTACGTACCACAACTAAAAAGTAAAAAAAAAACATTTTTACAAAAAATGCAAACGACTTCCAAATTAAAATACTACAAAGTGAAAAATAACTATTTTTTTTATAGACTTCGGACCGATTTTTATTTATTTACTTATGTAAATTATTTACAAACTAATATTAGAACTAAAATAAGAATAAAAACATGTACAATTACTGGGTGTCAAAAAATTCGTTCACATCGCTGTCAACAGGAAAAGGCTGCCAGTATTGCCACGTTGGATGGCAATGCTGATTCTTTGGCCAAAAAAAGACCAGCGCTCTGGTGTCGTGAAGAGTCGACAAACAACTTGGCAATATCCCGAAACAATAGGTGTGTACTCGGACCCCATGGCCCTAGTGTTTCAACCCCAAACGGCTCAAACACATAATAATAATAACCAATTAAAATTAAAATAAATAATTAAAATAACTTCAATTTTGGCAGTCGGTGTCAAAAAACGAAGATACAAAAACAAGAACACTGACTGTCGAAATGTGAGTTATTTTTCACTTTGTTTTAGTTCTGGTAATATCTATAATACCCACAGTTATGCCAGAATAGACAACCCGAATAACATGAAACTTGAACACAACCAGTGAAATTAGAGTGTACCAGGGTGAACCCCTTTAGAGCGTTCCGGCGTGATGTTATGTTATGAAATGGTGTAAACAATAAACAGACATGCGATTGCAGCAATCCCGAGAGATTTGCTGTTGTTTATTGAAGAGCTCTGTTGTGTATTGTTGTAAGCAAATAAATATTACTTTATCTTATATATCGAAGTTCCTCAACAGATCTTGATCAAATTTAAATGGGACCACATGAAAAGCACCAGCTTTCAAATGAAAAAAGAGTCAAGATCTGTTCACCGACTAAAAAGTTTTGAGGTGACACATAAAAAAAAAAGTCGATTTGAGAACCTTTTTGAAGTCGGTTAATAAAGGTCCAAAGTTCGAGTATATGCTGATGGCGTGATACAATGTTGGCACAATGGTTGAGCGACCGGCTGCTGCGCTGCGTGTCGCGGGTTAGATTCCCGCACTGAACAAATATTTGTATGACCTACAGATAGTACATCCGGATCTGGGTGTTTGTGTAAAAAGAGGATCTGGTTTTTAGCCTAAAAAGAGGCTCCAATCATAACTTGTTGTTTTGACTTGGTTAAGAAATAAACAATTTCTTGTTTTTTTTTGTTTGTGTGTTTAAATGTTTGTAAATTCACTCACGATACAGGAGAAATTCCTAGTGTGGGGCAACCTTTTATGTAAAAAATATTTCTGATACCTAGGGACACATGGAAAGTCGGGCAACAATTAAAGGATTCTACGCCAAAAATAATAAGGTTACAACAGTAATAATTACAAACCGATTTAATAACACCAACCGCAATCAGAATTAACCCCGAAATGAAGACCGGGGGTTAAATTCGTGCAGTTCGCAAGGGTAGGGGTGTGTTCAACGAATTAAGTGTTATTATTGGCGTATTATAGGGTTGCCTTATTTGCCGACGTTTTATGGGATATGGTGGCTAAGTCCTCGCCTCTCGTGGTTGAGGTCGTGGGTTCCAATTCGGGCAAGTACCATTGTGACTTTTTCAATTTATATATGAAGAGATAGATGGGATGACCATAATGCCATGGAAGGTGGGTAGGCCTTTGGTGTGGGATGCAACATCTGTCGACACCCTTGCGCCATCCCATCTTCTTAGCACGGCGGGCTGTGCTGGGGCAGCTGCTGCTAGTGCAGAAAACCTCAAACGGCGCAAATACAACAACCTTAAGGGAAGTTATATATTTGAGCCGTTTGGGGTTGAAACATTAGGTCCATGGGGTCCGAGTGCTCTTCGAGTATTTCGAGATGTAAGCAAGCGGTTAGTCGACTCTTCACGTGACCAGAGGGCTGGGCTTTTCCTTGGCCAGAGAATCAGCATTGCCATCCAACGTGGCAATGCTGCCAGCGTTCTGGGCACTTTTCACGTTGACAGCGATGTGGACGAATTTTTTGACGCCCTATGACCCCTGCCCTTTTATACGTGTTCGTCGTATTTTATTTTTATTTAAGTGTATATATAGGTAGTTATTGTTAATTAAGTATTATATACTATGTTAATTTTAATAGATATAATTGAATAAATATCCACAAATTTATATATTCTTTCTAAGTTTATCTTGATAACTTACTAACATTGGGTTGGTTTATCAGGAGAGAAGCATGCAAGGAATTAAACTACGGAACAAAATCTTAAATAGACACATAAGAAAGAAAACTAAACTCACGGACATACTAACTCTCTTTGTAATGGGGCTGGACAGGACATGCTTCGATGTAAAATAAACACATTGAGGAAACAAGTGATCCACCCTATGGTACCCAAGAGACAGAATTAGAAAACAGATACGTGCAAAATCCAGATGGAAAGACGATATCCGCACCGCATAACTTTGGAGCCTTGTTGGACTAGATTTGCAGAGGACGGAGCACAATGGAGGGTACTGAAGGAGGGATATGCCAAAAGGCACGCCGAACTAAGGGACATCTTATAACTGGCTACTCTAAACATTTTTTATTAGCAATCAATGTGCATTTGCACCCAAGTTTCGGCAATAAATGGCTTTTTTATTATTTATTATTCCATTTCTTGTCCACATCTGTCACGTCGACAACTCGCGAGCCAAGTCAAGACACTTGATTTGCTTATTTTTCTCGGCTTTCACGAGGTTCTCGTCATGCGGGACAGTTTTGTCAACAATCATTGCACGCCTCTCAAATCGGTCCACCACCACTATCAGGCTTATAAGCGATAATAGTCCTGTCAGTGATGATGGACCGATCCCAGTTCAATGTGATATTGCCATTCTAGAGAACTGGGTCTGGCACCTGTAGTACGGCACCTCCGATGCCACAAGAGTGTATTTCAGAGCAAATTGCTGGTGGATAATCCTGGCTACCAGGTTGTGCCTATGCAAGTACTCTTCGTTAGCTAGACGAGAACAACCAGAGATAATGTGGCGGAACGATTCACCCGGCCGTTGACATGCCCGACAGATGTCAACCGTGCCATCCTTCACAATAAATCTCCGGTACTTATTCGTTACGATAACTTCGTCCATAATTGCACAGACAAAACCTTCGGTTTCCCCAAAGAGGTCACCGAAACGCAGCCAGGCTACGGACGCTGATTGGTCTACATCGGACCCATGTAGGGCCCGAAAAAAGCGTTCACGATGCTCCTTATTGTGCCATACCTCCCTGAGGTCGTTAGTGTCAAGCACTACAGGCTTGCGCCAGTTCTCATTCGCCAAGGAGAGCGGGGTGAGTTCCTTGTCCACTGCTACGACATCTCGATGCATACCCACGTTGTTGTTTAGAAAATATTCCCTGAGATTGCATATCTCGCGGTTATGGTGGTTTTTGGCATTTAAAAAGCCTCAGCCTCCACACTGCCGCGGAATATACAATCTCAAGACCGACGATCGTGGGTGATGCATTCGATATGCAGTCAGCAATGTACGGACCCGCCTATCCAGGGCGTCAAGTTTCGTTTGAGTCGATTTAAGTATGCCGAAAGAGTACATCAATACCGACATGACCCAACCGCTGAAGGCTCGAACCTTGTTTCCGCCCGAAAGAATGCTAAAGCAAACATGACGTTCTATATTATTTATTATTTTAACATCTCTTCATGCCATGACAATTTATGGTATTCTCATGTATGAGCAAATAAAAAATTATGATTATTTTTATGATTATGAACACTGCGTGATGTTATAATAAGTGTTACTTTTTTGTTTCTAAGTGAGCAGAGATAGCTATGCTATAACACCGTTCCTGTTCACCCTATTTGGTACCATCACGCTGTAAAACCAGGCACATTACGTGACCGTGTATATCTGATGCTAAATGTTTGCGTCCCATATTATTGTGGGGTGGACGCACATCTAATTATGCGGTTTAAACAAACGGTGTGGCGTGGCTGATGACAAACAATATTTGTTTAAGCTGATTTTATTGAATACCAATATGATAGTTTGGTTATGATAAAAGGATGGACAAAAGGAGACTATGAGATCCCAGAGGAAAAATCTGCACATATTTTATTTTAATTAAAACTTGATTTTTATTAATGATTCTTGATGGTAGATACAGATTTTTTAAACAATACATTATTTTTTTTGTTTGCCCTACTCTATAGGAATTTCGCCTGTAGTTTAATTTTTTTCGACGGGTTGTTAACGCAACTCCACGACTAAGCGCGTATTTTGCGTAAAGATGGATTTCCATGTAACAGCTCGACTTCTTTAGAGATCGAATAGAATGCAGCGCTGTAGGTAACGCTCGTTCCCATTCCACAGTTTGCATCTGTCTCGACTTAAGAAATAGTTGGATTGTTTTCCAAAGCGTTCCATTTATCCGCTCTACTTCGCCATTTCCTTCTGGTTTATAGGGAGTTGTCCTGCTAGAAGGAACATTATAAGAATACAGAAATTGTTTTAGCTCCTGTGACATAAATGCTGTGCCCCTATACGAATGAATAGGTATACGCTGGGGAACCAAAAGTAAGAAACAAGTCTTTAAGACACTTAATAACAATTTGTGCTGAAAGATCGCTATATGGATAAGCGAATGGGAATCTTGAGTATTCGTCAATGATAGTGAGAATGTACTTGTTATGAGTATTAGACGGCAGAGGTCCTTTAAAATTAATGTTCAGAGGTTGAAAAGGCTCAACAGCTTTAATTAGGTGACTCTTAGTTTTCATGAAACGTGGTTTGATAGCACAGATGCGCTATCAAGAGAGACGTTTTCTTTGCCAGGGATATCACATCGTATTTGAAACAAGAGAGTTCTAAACGCCTCCTTTCGATATTTTCGTTTTTGATTTTGCTGGCGTGCTTTTGATTTAGCATAAAAGCTACAGACTTTTGGTCTGTGATTAATAAAAAGTGTCTTCCAAGTAAATAATGACGCCATTTCCGTAAGGATTCAACGATCGCGTAAGATTCTCTTTCTATAGAGGATGTTTTCTCTCTGAATTATTAAATCAACGAGAAAAGAAAGCGACAGGCCTGCCTCATTGAGATAGGGGCCAGTTATAGCGTACTCAGAAGCGTTTTTAGATAATCGGGACCACAAGGATCGTTCATAATAGTGAAGAAAAGCAGAGAGATCTAAGGGACCTCCTGAGGCGGATAGGCAGCCATTTAAGCTGAGAACGGTAGGAAGAAATGTGATCGTATTTAGCGAATACAATAGTTGAGAAGTCGATCCAATTTATTTAGAAGTTCTTAGGATAGATCAGGATAACAAACATCAGCATAGTCGATAATGAGAAGAACTATTGACTGAACCAAAGTGATTTTGGTGCTGGATGGGAGGAAATGCTTGAATCTATAGGGAGACCGCAGCGAGAATGCGACTTTCTGGCTCAACTGAGGTACGTGTTTATTCCAAATAAAACTTTCGTCAATGTACAGACCTAAGTCTTTTAAATGAGGTGAAAAGAAATGAGGTAGTTCTCGTACATCAGAGGCATAAGTTGGCCAATTTTCACATTTCTAAAATAGTACGAACTACCGAATGAGGATGGCCTGACATGTCCCGACGTAAACAGAAACGCCAAATTTGCCAGACCATTCACTGATAGTTCGAAGATCAGCATTGAGTAATGAAACGCAATTGTCAAGGATGGCATTGTCCGATTGAGCGTAAAGTTGCAAGTCTTCAGCGTACGGATGGTAAGATCATTTGAGGATAACAGTAATGGAGTTTATAATTAAAGAGAATAAAAGAGGAGAGAGTACCTATACCGCCTTGTGGAACACCAGTTACCAGGTCGCACTAGTTCAAGCAATCCCGATCAGCACGCACAGCCTGCTGGTGACCATGAAGATATGATGAAATCCAATCACGTGACAATGAAGAGACCTCAATTTGAGACAGTATGGCCAGGAGAATGTCATGATCAACTGTGTTAAAAGCATTGGGAAAATCTATTAAAACCAGCACCGATAACCTTGAATTCTCCAAGCCATCCCTAATGACTTGGTAACTTTAAGAAAAGCTGTGGCCGTACTGTGGCCAGGCCGAGAACCGGATTGCCAATTGGACAACACGTTATTCTTGAAGATTTAGGACGACATTTGTTTAAGAGCAACTGCTTCTAAGATCTTTGAAAGGAAAGGTAGAATGGAGATCAGTCTGAAGTGAATAGCCAAACTGGTGTTGGGAATTTAAAGGAGAGGGTTAATGTAACCCTTACGCCACATCGCAGGAGACACACCAGTCTGCAGTGATGAATTAATGATGTGAGTAATAATGGAATTAAGTTCTCAATCATAAAAGATAACATAGTTCGACTGACCACTGCCCTAGACTTAATTGAGTTAAAAATATTTGAGGACCTCAAGATTAGTCACGGTGCAGAAATAAAAAGAGTCAGGCGAAAGCATTGGCTTGGTAGTAATATCAGCAATAGTTTTATTTTTAACGGCAGCCGCAAGCGTAGCGGAGGTTGGAAAATGTTTTGCATACTTTGCAATGCAAATTATTTTAAGAACTTCCTAATATCAGCCGATGTCGAGTCGAGGACATTTTCACAAATGATACATTTGCGTTTAGATGCTCTTGCCATATGGTTGCAACGGTTTCTAGAAAACTTGTACAGGCTTCAGTTCTCCTCACTGCGGTATCGCCTATATTTCACGTGTACGACCGAGGTAAATTAATTAACTTAAACAATGCAAAAGGATTAAGAACTGTAGTAAATTGCGTTCTGTAGTTTCTGCCTACTCGTGGGCAAAAGGCGTGTGTTTTGGAGGCCCATATATAAACCATGCAGTTTGCGAGAATTCGTCAAGGAAATAATATCACACTTAGTTCTACTGCCAAGTAAGATCAAGTGAAGGCCTGTGCTAGAGGCTCTTTAAAATCGCCCCCGACCTTGAGAAAGCGTGGTGGTTAAAGCTTGTGCCTTGTCTGTATGAGAAAAACTTTTTCACAAAAGATAAACCGACTTCAAAAGGGTTGAATGAATTTTCAACAGCTAATCATAGCAGATAACGCGTGCTTGACAATTTGTCACATTAATCTGCGATCATTTAGAGCTGAGAAAATTGGGGTAACTGATCTAGAGGACTACTTCATGAAGGAGCGGTTTCTCAATTTGACTGTATTTTTTTTACGTGTTACCTCAAAACTTTTTACTAGGTAAACCGATTTTGATGATTATTTTTTTATTTGAAGGCTGGTTGGTGCTTCTCATGTGTACCCATTTAAATTTGATCAAGATCTGTCAAGTAGTTTTTGGGTTATCCTTAATAATGTGTAATTTCATGGTAATAAAAATAAAGGTACCAAAAATAAAATGAGAAAAATAAAAACTTTATAACAAAAAAATTAGACCAACTTCCAAAACAAATGACTACAAAGTGAAAAATTACTTTCTTTTCGGAAGTCGTTGTCTTTGGTACTTAACTATTTTATTTTCGTTTTTGCCTCCTACTCAGAATCATCAAATTTGGTTCACCTAGTAAAAAGTTTTGAGCAAACATATTAAAAAAAATACAGTCTAATTGAGAACCTCCTCCATTTTGAAGTCGGTTAAAAATGAACCAATAACTTTCAATGTGGATATAGAAGTAAATATTGATTTACAAAAGCAATTAGCCTTCGACCTTACGACCCTTCACACCTGCTCGATCACATAACCTATGGATAATCTGCCGCGCTAGAAAATAACACCTTATTCTCAGCACGATAAGGTACGAATTGATTTGAAGTTCTTCAGTTGATGACATCACAAATCCGTAAGTGAAAAATTTATTATTTAACAGTAAATGTGTTGGGTGTTATAATTGTGTAATTTTATAATATAAGGGGAATTTAATTGTTTTGGAAGAGCCTACCTACCTTACCTATAATAATACTGTAATCCTAGCCTGTAACTGTCTCACTGTAACGCAAATGCCGCTTCTGATACAGAGAAGTCGCGAGCATTGATCACCAAGCTTGCTCAAAGCGGGTAGGTGATTTCAGACTTATATTGTACTAGCTGTTCGCTCCCGTGGACCACCCCACAGGATCCGTTTTCGGGATAACAAAATAGCCTATGTCACTCAGGAATACTGTAGCTTTCTATTGGTGAAAGAATTTTTTAAATCGGTCCAGTAGTTTCGGAGCCTTTTCGGTACAAACAAACAAACGAAAAAATCTTTCCTCTGTATAATATTGGTATAGACTATAATTCCAGCAACCTTATTGCGTCATGAATTCGGCAAGGCAAAGGGCAAAGAGTATGAAAAATCGACCAATCACATAGACGGAAATCCACATCGCGTCTTTCATCTCGCATGGTATTGGTCGATTTTTCATACTCTTTGCCCTTTGCCTTGCCGAATTCATTACGCAATAAGTCCAGTTCAGTCCAGTTCCTCACGATGTTTTCCGCCACCTCGAGTCCTGATGTTTGGGGGGCGTGGGACGTCAGTAGCGCCACCCCTGATTATCTTACTAACTCCGAGTTAATAGCTAACTCGGTTTATAATGTGATGGCTTAATTGTTATTTAACCTCGTATGAGCAACTTCTTCCGAGTCGATGGTGATTTAACCCTTTCACAATTTGAGCCCGGTAGGTGCCCACGTTTATAACAACTAACTCTGAGTTAAGAAAGTCTACATATAGGTACATGATATTGACTGTCAGCTTAACGTGCTTTTGAGGCACGGCAGAGTCTTGGTATGGAATGAATGGTGACTAGGTCAACCATCCAAGATTTGTTCCCTATACTACCTTTGTTAGGGTTCCGTACTCGAAGGGCCCAAACGAAGCCCTATTGCTGTCAATCACGTGTCTGTCTGTCCATCTGTCTGTCCGAAGTATGGCACACAGGTTTTACAGCCAAATGGTTAGAGCTACAAGTCTTCAAATTTATCGTTATTTAGAGCTCGTTGAGCAGAGAAATACAATTTTTATTGTTTTAAAAAATTTGGAAAACAAAGGAATGAGAAGCCACCAAAGCTACGTCCAGCAATCCCGACGACGCTGCTGTATGTGTCCAGACTGCACCACTCCACGAAGGTTGACCACGTCGTGGAGTATCTGCGCGTCAAGATCAATTGGACTCTGAGGGTCGAGAGGTTGGAGCCGCGTCACAATACGAACTTCAAGTCGTTCGTGGTGCATGTTCCGACGCATGCACTCGAAAAGTTCCTCCAGGCAGATTTTTGGCCGAAGGGTGTTCTGTACCGCCGGTTTCGTGGCCAGCTACGGGACACTAGTCAGCGAAACATGACGCCGACACTTCGTGTACCTTAGCATTAGTTTATAGATATTTATGTTGTATATTTATAGTATTTTTAAGTTGTTTATATGAATATAGTATTGTATATGTTGATATGGGCCTTGATGCCTGAAATAAATGGATAAATAAATAAATAAAATAAAAAAAAGCAAACTTTTTACAAAAATTTCTGCCGAATATTTTTTTTAACTTCCCATCAACCTAAGAATTTCAAATTTTGTGATAATACTTATTATTACGTATATTTTACTAAAACAATACGAATATTTTTTTATAAAACAGATTTTTCTTCTTCGTTTTTCCATTTGAAACCAATTTCATTTTGCGCTTCGGTACGGAACCCTAAATGTGCGAAGACGCACTTGGCCGGTTTTTAGGGTTCCGTACCCAAAGGGTAAAAACGGGTCCCTATTACTAAGACCCGCGGTCCGTCTGTCTGTCTGTCACCAGGTTGTATCTCATGATTCGTGATAGCTAGGCAGTTAAAATTTTCACAGATGATGTATTTCTGTCGCCGCTATAGCGCTAGCACATCGGTATGGGTGTTCCAGCGAGAGCCATAGGCACGGAAAAGCTATAGGCATGGAAAGACCGCCAAAACTAAAAAACAAAATCGCTGTCCGCGTCATTTCCCTTTCTCCACGAACCGTCTTCTCAAAAAGGAGGAGGTTCGACCGTATGTTTCTTTTTTAAGTATGTTCACCGACTTCTGCATCAATTATGAAGCGATTTTGAAAATTCTTTTTTGTTTGAAAGTGGTAGTCCCAAATGAATTTGGTGAAGACTTGATGAAGAACTTTAGAGGTGTGAAACAGAACTCTTCAATAAATGAAGGCAAACCTCTCGGGATTGCTGCAATCCTGTGTTTGTTTATTGTACATTACTATAGAACTTGCCCACTTTGGAAATATTGGAGGACAATCTAAGCTGCAGTTTAATCGAATGCCAGGAATTAAAAATAAAATGTATTTCCTACTATTTATGTAGTCGCCAGACACACGTACGAAAGCAAGAGAGAGAGGAGATTTAAAGAATGTAATAAAATAAGTCTGCTCATCATCATTTTTATGTGCTTAACGCGTTGCCATTTGCTGCTGATTGGGGCCCACTACGTGTTTTTATCATCCCGTAGCTCGTCCAGCATACTACAAAATATGGCTTATTCCAAAGCAAAATCTATCTGTCTAGCCCAGTGATTTTCAAAGTTTGGAACGCGCTTCACTAAGGGGGCGTGACAACATTATGTAAAGGATATTATATTTTTAACCGACTTTCCTAAAAGGAGGAGGTTCTATGTTCGACATTACGTATGCTTTTTTTTGTGTTTACACCGATATCTCCGTCAATTGTGGACCGATTTTGAAAATTCCTTTTTTTGTTTGAAAGAGTATGTTTCGAAATTGGTCCCATTTTAATTTAGTGAAGAACTTCGAAGATATATAACAGAACTCTTCAATAAATAACGGCAAATCTCTCGGGATTGCTGCAATCGCATGTCTGTTTATTGTTTATACCATTTCATATAATAACATCACGCCAGTACCCAGTACTTAAGGGGTACGCAGATCACTCATTTCACCGGTTATGTTCATGTTTCATGTTATTCGCGTATTCTATTCTGGCGTTATAGGTACCTTACTAAACAACTTGCCTATTAGGCAGGTACAACTAAAAAGTGAAAAATTAAACAATTTTTTTCAAAAAAATACTACTGACTTCCATATAAAAACACTCCAAAGTGAAAAATAACTTTCATAGGTACCAATTTATTGCGTTATGGACACCGACTTCCAAAAATAAAGTTAATTTTCACTTTGGAGTGTTTTTATATGGAAGTCGGTAGTATTTTCTTGTATTTTTTTTAAATTCTCATTAGGGAAGCGTATGATACGTGACTGGGAAACACGATACTTTTTTGCAAGACAGGTTTAGTTTTCTAGAGTCAAATAAAATATCTGGGGGCACGGCAGTGCCTCAAAAAGGCGGTTAAATACAAGCACAGCCGTACCATCCTTTTCTCGAAGTCACTCAGGACGTTTTCGACACCCCTCCAACTTAATTTCAGATAATTATAAAGCTGAAGAGTTTGTTTGTTTGTTTGAACGCTCTAATCTCAGGAACTACTGGTTGGAATTGAAAAATTCTTTTTGTGTTGGAATATCCATTTATCGAGGAAGGTTATAGGCTATATAACATCATGCTACGACCAATAGGAGCGGAGCATGAATGAAAAATGTTGCAAAACGAGAAAAAATTATTCCTTTTTGAGAGCTTCCGTTGCGTGCGCTGCGCAGTGTAGGTACGGTATGGTAGTTAGGGTAGGGTGGGTACGTAGCCATTTGACGGGAGCGCAGCCGCGTGGGACAGCTAGTTTTAGATAAAGCTAGAAGCCTGAATTTTCTGTGACTAAAAGAACATATTAATATGTATATGCCCAAATTACATACAATTCGAACCTGCAGTTTAAGAACTATTACAGGTAAATGTTCTTTAATTTTGGCACTAACTGATCATCAAAATTCTAAGATACTTCTCAACACAAATAACACAATAATGTCGACCTCTTATGTAAAACCAAGTCGGTTAATTTATTTGTTTGTTACCTAATTATTAAGTTACTTATTGAATACATTATCCGATTTCGTTTTAAATTCGATGTTAGGTACAACTTTTTGCGGCAGAACTGCTTTGCGAGACTTGTATTTTTTAAATGTAATGTTTTGATGGGACTTAATTCCTTGATGGTGCTTATTTCGTATGTTCCAAAGCAAGTTGTGAACTTTTAGAAGCCTGCTAATTGAACAAAACCGGCCTAGTACTAGTACGACTCGGCTGTAAGGGGTTGCGAACGAACCATATTTTTAACATGATATTTTAAAACCATACACTTTTTACGTTTTTCCCGTTTATTCCTGTATACAGGCAAAACGTACAGTTTTAAAATATCATGTGTTTCCGGATTGGATTCCCTATTTTTAACTGAATCGGTCTAGCAGTTTCGGAGAAAAAGCTGAGCTGCGATAGACGGACCGAAAGACACACGAGTGATCTTATAAGAGTTTCGTTTTTTCATTCGATTGTACAGAACTCTAAACAGTAAAGGTTTTTATCTTTTTTTTTTTAATATCAATAGTCTCGCGCTTGACCATTATCTCACCTGATAGTAAGCGATGATGTGGTCGACGGTGAAGCACGCTTGCCTAGAAGTAACTATTCACTCTATTCTATTTCATACTAATAAACTATAGTAAAAACTGTTCTGGATCCGGCACTAGGACACCGCTGTGTCGCAGAATCCCGTCTCTCTCGAAGTCTCGACAAATATCATCTATGGTATCTATACCAATTATCCATACCAATTACCAATTATTTCAGACTTCAGTCTGCATGGTCTTCACATGATCTAACCAAGATTTTGTCTGGACTTTGAAAGAGACTGTGACCTCTGAGTTTGTTTCGGCCTTTCTTCTCAGAGTAGTCAGATAGGAAACGTCGAATTCATCTAGTTTTAAACATATGATCGACATGTAAAAGTGTTTGTACAAACCTACTTATAGAAATAAAATCATTTATCATTTATAACTGTGAGTAGGTTTTCCGTTTCCGTATTATTAAGTCAAGTAGCCAATCCTGTTTTTTGTTTTTTGCACCTTAACTTGGTCAACGGAAGGATTTTTAAATTTACTTTGACTTTTTCATACAGACAGTGACCCTATAATGTGAAAAGGCTTGATTGCCCAATTTAACTTTGTAGGAAACTCTGTTCCACGTGGGCTTTTTACCCGACTGCCGAAGGATGGTAATGTGTTTATCAGTCTATGTATGTATGTTTGTTCCTATATGGCGTTCTAGAGACCAAACGCGTAGGCCGATTTTGATGATTCTTACGTCAATCGATTCGTCTTAACCCTGCGAGTGTCATTGGCTACATTAAAATTGGATAATAGAAAAATGGCGGCTTTTGTGCGCCATATTGTGGGTGACCAAAATTTTTTTTTCTTTCAAACCTTACATGTGTGGTATCAAAATGAAGGGTTTTAAGAGGTGATTTCAAAAATATAAAACACTCATATGTTTAAATGTACATAAATAAAAAAAAAATAACTAAAAAGTTGTAAATAAAAAAAGTTTATTAAAAAAATCTAATATATATAGCGGTCACCCCAAACTCAAACTCTTTGCGTTGCCGTATTCACTTATGCAATACGGCTGCTGGTCTGTTACCGCTATGGCCGCTGCAATTTTATGGACCTTGGGAGACACTGACAAACAAATATATCTTTAGACTTACCAGGAGCAGGAGCGGGCGCCGTCGGTGCCAGCAAATGGTTGTAACTTCGCAGCAGACAGGCGACTGATTCCAGAGAGTATAGAGGCATTCCCGGCTCCATAGTCTTGATACTTTTTAAACGACCATAAACTAAGAGGTTGGAGGTTCTTGCATGATTTGCAGACCTCCGTGGTCCTAAATAACTTTTGTAGCACTTTTTCACTTGTTTTATGAATTGTTTAAATTTTAATGTCTTTTGTTTGATTGGTATTTTGGTTTTTTTATATTCACGACGTTTAATATAGCTATGTGTTAAGGCTTTTTATACTTTGGTGACAGTTTCAAAGGGTCTCCATTTATAATGTATATACTTATTTCGTCTTAATATCTTTTTGTATTAATGGTTTTAGATCTTGTACAGGTTATTCAATTTTAAAATATTCTGAGATAAGATCTTTCCCGATTTAAGAAACTGGGACTTTCCTTCTGTAGTTTTGAAGTGTCCAGGTTGTAATATTTTACTTCGCTCTACATAACTTCAATTCTAAATCCGTCGGCTACTTGTAAATACCATTTATTGCATTTAATAGTCCACATTTAACTATTGTAAATATTTATTCACGAGTAATCGTTTTTGCTAATTCTAATTCTGTCATATTCTATAATTGTTTAGTTTAAAAAATATGTAATTATTATTAGCCACTAACCCACCGCCATTCCTAAATCAAACAAACCGTGTGACTAACTAAAATAAAACATTACACCACTATGGAAAACGCCACATCACGTTGGGTAATTTCGCGCGCTTTCTTCCATGGCGGCAACATCCTTGGCTCCTATTGGTCGAATGAGTAATTATCGGTTGGTTTGCCGGTTGCTGATTGGTTGGGAGGGAGGCCACGCCCCCTATTTTCCCGCGGTAACCTGGCTTGACTTATGACACCGGGTGTAACGTTCACGTTGAATAGTTGATGAAGTGGCATTAAGTTTTCAGGTAGTTTGAAAAGCTCTTTATGAGGTCGCGTTTGAATATTTGTTTAAGTAGATTTTAATCTATACTAATATTATAAATCTGAAGAGTTTGTTTGTTTGAACGCGCAAATCTCAGGAACTACTGGTTGGAATTGAAATAATATTTTTGTGTTGGATAGTCCATTTATCGAGGAACGTTATAGGCTATATAAAATCACTATACGACCAATAGGAGCGGAGCATAAATGAAAAATGTAGCAAAAACGGGCAAAAAATATTCCTTTTGAGAGCTTCGGTTGCGTGCGCTGCGTAAACGGTTTAGATGGGTAGGTAGGTAGCCAGTTGACGGGAACGAAGCCGCGTGGGACAGCTAGTTTAGATATATTTGCCATTCTCGGGACCCTAGTTTCCCGGATCTTTAAAAGATGTACCAGGACCTTTGAAAGGAGTAACTCCCAGAGGCCTCGTTAGACATGTAGTTTGATATGTCACCAGTCGACATTTATCCCTGTATGCACTACGCAAGTGCACCCAAGGAATTGTCCTTACCGTCTTTAGGAACTGTCTCTATATTTTGCAATATGGGGCAATCCCCAGCTGGTGCAGGAATATTGCAAAATATGGAGACAATACTAGTGGCATCCGATTAAGCTGAAATTTTTTTTTTTTTTTCATTATGCTCGTGCTTGACCACTACCTTTACCTGATGGTAAGCGATGATGTGGTCAACGGGGAAGCACGCTTGCCTAGAAATAACCTATTTACTCTTCACTTAGGCCGGGTTTCTCAACGCTAAATTATCGCAGAATTAATGTGACATATTGTAAAGCACGTGATATCTGCTGTGATTGGTTGAACGAACTTTCAACAGCCAATTTTTTTTTTAACTTTTTTAGAGTATTTGCCGCACACTAGGACTTTCTTCCTGTATCGTGGGTGCGTTTACAAACATATAAACTCACATAGACAAACACCCAGAGCCGGAACAACTGTCTGTAGGTCATTCAAATATTTGTGCCGTGCAGGAATCGAACTCGCCTCAAGCGCAGCAGTCAATCGCTCAACCACTGCGCCAACCGTGCGCCCAATCACAGCAGATAGCCGGTGATTATTCGTCGATTACGTTAACAACCATCGCGTTATCGGTCGGGTCTTTAGCCCCCGGTTTCTCAACACCCGATTATCGAGTTAAGAAACCGCAGGCTTGATACCCCTAGATTGTAGTAGCATCGGAAAACACAGACTCCAGCTACTTTCAAATATTAGAAAAACCAACAAATACCTGAAGTGGCCACTATAAAGAGCCTCCTGAAAGCAACATGGCGTCGCATGGCGTTATAATTGCCGCTTACGGCGTCGCCACCGTACGCGTTATGAGCGGCCGAGTAACTCGGACAGAGGAGACGGTGGAGACGAATCGATTCAAGTTTTTTACAAACTTTATATTACTTTGATTTCGTATTTTTTTTTTTACTGTGGAACTGGTCTCGTGATAGAGCCGGAAGGTGGAACTCCTCAACCAAACAAGATAG
The DNA here is from genome assembly GCA_947562075.1 of Orthosia gracilis. Taxonomy (NCBI): domain Eukaryota; kingdom Metazoa; phylum Arthropoda; class Insecta; order Lepidoptera; family Noctuidae; genus Orthosia; species Orthosia gracilis. Next base: position 56,643,448 of record OX387266.1, read on the forward strand.
TGACATCTTGTTTGGACTGATTGGATGAGTATTGACCAAATTATATTTGCATGATCAGTTACTCTGCTGTTAAAAAGTCTTATGTTAATTCACGATTTTCATAATCAATTTAGTTTGCAGTCCACTGCCTGGACAAGGCCACAAACGAATCTCCTATCCTCTCGTCTTTCCAAAGACGAATAAATTATCTACGAAAGTACTTGGAAATCCTCTGTTTCAACAAATTTTAACCTTGTACTAGCGGTGAAAATATTATACAGCGACCTTCTTCACAGTTTTCCCTGTCCGTTGAAGGTCTAACATCAAATAACCAAGTAACAATGGTTGGAACGAACGTGATGTTACTTTATCGCTTCGATTCGAACACTATTATTTTATTTTGTAAAGAACATATTTTCATTTTATTCCCCGATAAAAAGGTATCTACACCGTAAGTCCCAGCTTAATCGTATCATGCACATTCGTGGAATCGATTTTGCGATCTATTCCAAGAATGTAGGTGATATTCTTTCATTTTGATAATTCTACAATATTAATTGCGTGTTTTACGCTGTTATTATCAAACTTTTAATATTTCCATTGCTGAGACACAAGCCTTCTCTCTGTGAGAGGGGCGATAGCCTTAAACCACACGTGAGCCCAGTGCGTGTTGGTGGATGTCACATGCCTTCGATTTTTGTTTCTAGGACTGGTGCTTCTTCACGATGTTGTTCTTTACCGTTGTTAAGGCAATGGTAATGAAATAATTTATTAGTCGCATCAAGGGTGGCCGATAGATGCAAACCATTGGGAAGTCAGGATGTGTTGTGGATAATGTATTATTATTATATTATTCTTTATTGTACACCATAAAAAATACATACAGAGCAAACATTTTCTAACAAAGTGTACAATGGGCGGTCTTATCGCACAGTGCAATCTCTTACAGACAACCTTTGGATGGACTGAACGATAGGAGAAGAATTAAGGGCTGTCAGTGTACAATAGAGAATAAATAATATAACTTAGTTATACATAATAACATAAAATACATATATACTATACTACATATCCAATGTACTAATAAATATTGAATATATGACAGAGAAAGGAAAAGACTAAAAAATATAGTGAACGGTAATGCTCCTTTACCATTTTCTTAAACGTTGGCAGTGTTTGAGCGCGTCTAATTTCTATAGGTAATACATTCCACAATGGAACTGCTTGAATCGTAAAAGATTTGTCAAAGAAGGAAGTGGAATGCATACTCAATTTTAAATTCTCCGATGACCTCAAGGACTTAGAATGGGTGTCGGAACTGAAAACGTTCTTTAAGATAAAAAGGAGTAAAAGGATTAAAGAGCACATTGTAAATCAAAGAGACTATGTGGGCATTCTGGCGCAGGTGAATAGGAAGCCATATGAGTTTAGTACGAAATTCAGAAACATGATCATATTTTTGCAAGCCCAATATAAATCTAATACAGAGATTTTGAAGTCGCTCAAGTTTATCCAATTATAATCTAATTATTATTAGTATTCCCTTAGGTTAAGACATCCTGTACGGGCAGATAGGTGGGTACAATCGTGAAAATAAAATCACAAGGTAAATCCAACCTGTGTTCGTACCCACGACCTACGCCACGTAATTCGGGACCGTTACCACTGGCCCACTGCTTGCTGCTGTGCTGTCGAGTAGAAGGAATTTTAAATATATGAAGCTATTTATAGTATGTATTGTCTAGCAAGCCCTTAGCTATCAAATAAGTTACGCAGTTTTGGCTGATGCCGTCACGCAATCAAAGTATCGGGCGGTTCCCCACCAGACATAACCCGTCTGGTTGGAGGATTCCCTCGTTTCAGTGGAGGTTGAAGAATATCACCAATAATTCTATATAGTTATGTAAATCTTTTCTTTTAGCAGGCCAAGAAGCTAAACAAATGCGCAGTTTTTTTATAGTTTCTCGATATCACGCTTTTTAATCGACTTCGCAAAAAGAAGGAGGTTATAAATTCGACTGTATTTTTTTTTAATATTTGTTACCTCAGAACATTTTATTGGGTGAACCGATTTTGATGATTCTTTTTTATTTGAAAGCTGGTGCTTGTCATTTCAAAAAACGAAGAAACGAAAACAAAAACACCGACTGCCGAAATTGAAGTTATTTTTCACTTTGTAGTGTTTTTGTTTCGAAGTCGGTTATAATTTTTTACGTTAAAATTATTAGTCGTTTGAAAAAATATATCAGCTATGTGAAATGCTAAAGTAACTTATCTTGGCTTTTGGTCTGCAACCAGGGTAAGGGAGATTTCTACCATTAGAAATAAAAATTAAACAAAAAATTATAGAAACTTTATATCTTTTCATTTATTTGTATATAATATGTAGTGACATTATTTTTATACACTTCTGATTTCTGGTAAATAATGATAAAAGTCAGTCATTGTTTTATTTCAGTACATTCTTCACTCCAATCGATTTTCAAGCATATCTTCTAAGGAGTACGGGTGGTTTCCGCTTGAGAACACATCTGTGGTCCACTGTTCGGGGAAGGGCATATTTTCAACCACGAAAACGGGTACTTCTGATTTCGGTTGACTTTCCTTCACGTCCTGAGCTAGCGAGTGGATCATCTAGTAAGAAAATAAACAATTATTCTTATAATTGTCATTGCCTAGACATATTCTGCTCATCATGAAATGACTAGCTTCTGCCAGCGGCCTCGCCCGTGTTAAAGTCGAAAACTATCCCGAGGGAACATATTCCAGCGATAAACAATAATAATATTAATTTTAATTAATTAATATTAATTTTAATTAATTAATATTAATTTTAATTAATTAATATTAATTTTAATTAATATATGTAAAATTTAATTAAAAATAAATAATTATAATAGTAAGATTGACTTGACAAATAATCACAACAATGGTCATTAAAGGAAGAAGTTACGAGTAGTATTGTTTGGTGAGCTGACGCTCTTGTAACTCATAAAGTTGAAAAAAAGATTCTGGAGAAAGAAAGAAGCGGTCAGCGTTACTTACGGCCATCTACAATACCAAATTTGTGCGTTGCATTCACAGAGACAAAATTAAAATTTATCATGTAACTGCAACGGCTATGGGCAATGCAACGGCGGTGTGACTTCGCAGCAGGAAACAGTTACGCTGATTGGTGGTAGGAATAGCTAGTTACCTTGAAGCCGTCAGGGTTCCTCTTCTTCCTCAGGTAGTTGAAGCAGCACGCTCGGAAGCGCCTCGTGCCGCAAGCGCGGACGCACTCGCTGCCGCACGAGTCGCATGCAGACCACACCGAGCTCACTGCAACAATCACACATTACAGTCACTGCCGAACGAGTTGCACGCAGAGCTCTCCGAGTTCACTGCAACAATCACACATTACACTCACTGCCGCACGAGGCGCACGCAGATCACACCGAGCTCACTGCAACTTCCACAAATTACACTCACTGCCGTACGAGTCGCACGCCGAGCTCACCGAGCTCACTGCAACAACCACACCGAGCCCCAAATGCTTTTATTTTTTTTATTTGTTATAGGCTCGCGCTTGACCACTATCTCACCTGATGGTAAGCGATTATGTGGTTGACGGTGGAGCACGCTTGCCTAGAAGTAACCTATTCACTCTTGACTTAAAGACCCTTAGATTGTAGCTATCGGGAACACAGACTCCGGCAGGGAATTTCACTCCTTAGCTGAACTGGCCGAACGCATAATAAAAGTATTCTCAAAACGTTTAGTGCGTATGGGTGGAATGTCCACCATGTACCGATGGCGCATCGCCGTACGTCTGGTAGTCCGATGCTGAAACGGGCTGGGCGGAATTAGATCATGCAATTCCATCGCACACTCCCCGAAATGTAACCGATAAAATACCGACAAGCGAGCAACTTGGCGACGGTGTTCAAGGCTCTGGAGCTTTGACTTAACCAGTGCCTCATCGCCGATGAGCCTCTTGGCCCGCTTTGCCATCGACTCTAGTTCATCAAGCTGGTATTTGGAAGATCCGTCACAGAGATGAGAACAGTACTCCATGCATGATCGAACTTGCGCTTGAGTGTGTTCCATACAAACAGCTACATTCACCAAAGTAATTAGGTAACATTATTGAAGTTTATAAACTATGTAAGCACCGAATATTGCTCTAACGAAGAGGTGAACTGGATTAAGGAACAATCTTAATTTTGCGGTTGTAACACTGTTGTCAGTTTACCAACAGCAAATAAGTTTGTAATCGCTTATAAAAAGTGAAAGGCATTGTCTGCCTTTTATGATTCTAGGACCTAGGTCAACAGAAAATATCCTATTTATAGGTTTTGATTTCCTTGCGATTGACAAAATATGCAGCATAAACGTTCGTATCTTTTGATGGTTTGATTTAAAGATTTGTTTTTCCACAGTTTTAGAGGGTTGCAGGTTTGAGTATTACGTATTAATTTCAACTTGATATTTATTTATTTATTTACGTCAATCGATTCGTCTTAACCCTGCGAGTGTCACTGGCTACATTAAAATTGAAAATAGAAAAATGGCGGAGTTTGGGCGCAATATGTAGGGGTAAGGTCCCTCAAAACTGTACAACAGACGATAGTTTACAACATATTTAAAAGATTTATTTGAAGTTTTGTTAAAATTTCATAATATTTCTTATTTTTCAAGTACGTATTATGTTTCCAATGTCTTGTTTGAATGACTGAATGTTAATAATATTCACTTTGTTAGCTTAGATGCTTAAATTTTTTGTTTATACTGTGGTCTTCTGTAAGTGAAGGAGTAGTCAACTTGGTACCTGAATACTCAATATATAACATGGTATAGAGTATATCTTTTGTTGAAGATGTCTAAATATATAAATAAACAATAACTTACCGATAAACATAAGTGAAAGAATCGCTGTGATCTTCAGCATTTTGTTAAAAAGATTACTATTTATTATATATTTCCCTAGAACTGAAAAGTTCTCCTACTGAAGATGCTGTCGGAATGTCGTGGTATAGTTTGCAACTCCGTTTTATATCAGTTAAAGTTTACATAGCAGCTTGTGTGGGCGTTGCTAGACATCTTTCTTAGTTCGTATAGTACTAATGTTTTCTAGAATAACTTGACAACTCGCTCGTATTATCCGTCGGGTTAGGCACAGTTATATTTAACCGACCGATTTTCCCAAAAAGAAGGAGGTTATCAATTCGACTGTATTTTTATATATTTTTTATATTTGTTACCTCAGAACTTTTTACTGGGTGAATCGATTTTGATTATTCTTTCTTCATTTGAAAGCTGGTGCTTGTCATGTGGTCCCATTTCATCTGATGAATAACTTCGGAGATATACATCAGAAATCTTCAATAAACGACGGCAAATCACTAGGGATAGCTGCAATCGCATGTCTGTTTATTATTTCTAAGGGGTACGCTGGTGTGAACATTTCACCCTGGTATACTCTCATTCCACCGGCTTTGATAAAGTTTCATGTTATTGGGTTAATCTATTCTGGCATCACTTTGGGCACTATAGGTACCTAACTATAGAAATGGTCCATTACCACAACTAAAAAGTAAAACAAAATTATAAAACTATTTTACAAAAAAAAACAACCGACTTCCAAAAAAAAAACACTGCACAGCGAAAAATAACTTCAATTTCGGAAGTCGGTGTCAAAAACGAAGAAACGAAAACTGGAACACCGACTTCCAATGTTGAAGTTATTTTTCGCTTAGTAGTGTTTTTTTTTGGAAGTCGTTTTTTTCTTTTTTGTAAAAGAGTTTTTTTATTTTTTATATATCGTCACCCATATTGCCAATTTTTAAAGTCCCTTTAGCATCTACCGATTACAAATATAAACTATTATAATCGTCCTGCAACTGAAAGACGGAATGGGACCGTAACACTTCGTTCAGACAGTGAATTGATTCCATGACATAACGCTCTGCTGTCGCGCTTGCGATTAGCAGAGAGACAATTAGACTGTGGTCAGTAATGCATACATAAACTTACGCCTCATGGAAGTAAGCAGAAATACAGAACGCCACCTGCTATGGTCCTTACGTACTCCATTTGCTTCACTCACGTTCATACATCTAGTCATACACGCACGCCAGTTATGAGTACTATGGACCTGGCCTTTCTGAAGAACATCACCGATGAGGTCCAAGTATATCCTTCTTTCAATAAGACATATTGCCATAACCAGATTACTGGGCTACCTATTTAACTGGAAATTGTCTGCCTGGAAGGTATGAGGAAGGTTATCTTGATAGTATTAAACCGCCGTTCCATAGCAGGCCACACGCTTAAGCTACGCACTTAACTGTCTCGTTGTTCTAGTGACCGCAAATGCTAATGCTAAGTATAAGGTCGATTCCCGGATCGGGCCAAAATATTATTGGGTTTTTACGATTCCGTACCCAAAGGGTAAAAACGGGACCCTATTTCTAAGACTCCACTGTCCGTCTGTCTGTCTGTCACCAGGCTGTATCTCATGAACCGTGAACGCTAGACATTTGAAATTTTCATAGATTGTAGTGTAGTATTTCTATTGCCGCTATAACAACAAATACAAAAACAGAATAAAATAAATATTGTGGGGCTCCCATACAACGAACGAATTTTTTGCCGTTTTTTGCGATAATCATACGGAACCCTTCGTGCGCGAGTCCGACTCGCACTTGGCCGTTTTTTTTTTCATTTGGTATTAACCAGTAGCACACCAGAGTCTAGATGTGTGTCTAAAAGGATGAACCTATTTTGAATTAGTTTTTTTTCTTGTTTGAAAGGTTATTTTGTCGAGAGTGTTCTTAGCTATGTTTGAATAAAATCGGTTCAGCCGTTCAAAAGTTATGGGCGTTCTACTGTTTGTCATAATTATGTGTTCAATAGATTGCCGATCGAAGCGTATCTGATCTACTATGTACGAGATAAATTATGTACCATGAAATAAAAATGTGTCGTACTTGTTGACATTTTTTCAAATATCGCGACGTTTTCGTTGATATAATAACACTTGTCTAGAGTCTGTGATTCATCCCCAAACGACTAGAATAAGCAAAGTTAATGGAAGTACAAATCCAATAATATTCATAAACAAATATTCTAAGCAATATCTAAAAAGCTTTGTCTATTGTCTAACAACGCCTACACAGATTGCTATGTAAACTTCAACGCATATAAAAAGGGTTTGCGAACTGTATCATAACATTCTGAGCTCATCTTCAGTAGGAGAATTATCCCGTGCTAAGAATAACTAAAAACCCGTTTAATAATTAATCCAACAAAATGCTAAAGATCACTGCTATTCTTTCACTTATGTTTATTGGTAAGTAGTTCTTTGTCGTGGACGAGCTCGTGGCGAAATAATACTCGTAACAGCTGCACGAGTCGATTTTCAAGATTAAGCAACGCTTGCTGAGGTTGGTCCGTGGTTGGGTGACCGTCTTCACATAGCGAGATTCCTCCGTGCCTCGGCAAGCGTCTTAAACCATCGGTCCCAGCTGTCATTTGAAGATCTTTGACAGTCGTTACGGGTAGTCAGGAGCCTAAGATCTGACACCAGTCTTGCCAAAGGGCATCGTGTAACGTGGTGTAACCCAGTTACTGGGTTGTGGAGGTCAGATAGGCAGTTGCTCCATGTTAAACACTAGTACTCGTGGTAGTTGTTGTAGTGAGCTCAGTGTGGTCTGTGTACGACTCGTGCATCAGTGAGTGTAATGTGTGATTGTTGCAGTGTTATCGGTGTGGTCAGCGTGCGATTCATGCAGCAGTGAGTGTTCCAGTTAGCTCGATGTGTTCAGCGTGCGATTCGAGCGGGGATGAGTGTAATGTGTGGTTGTTACAGTCAGCTCGGTGTGTTCAGCGTTTGACTCGTGTGGACGTGAATGTAATGTATGGTTGTTGCAGTGAGCTCGGTGTGGTCAGCGTGCGATTCGTGCAGCAGTGAGTGTGGGTTGTTGCAGTTAGCTCGGTGTGGTCACAGTGCGACTCGTGCGGTAGTGAGTTTAACGTGGGCTTGTTGCAGTTAGCTTTAGCTCGGTGTGGTCGGAATGCGATACGTGCGGGAGTGAATGAAATGTGTGGTTGTTACAGTGAGCTCGGTGTGGTCAGCGTGCGGCAGTGAGTGTAATGTGTGGTTGTTTCACAGAGCTCGGTATGGTCGCATGTGACTCGTGTGGTAGTTAATTTAATGTATGGTTGTTGCAGTGAGCTCGGTGTGGTCAGCGTGCGACTCGTGCGGAAGTGAGTGCGCGCGCGCGTGCGGTACGAGGCGCTTCCGAGCGTGCTGCTTCAACTACCTAAGGAAGAAGAGGGGCCCTGACAGCTTCAAGGTAACATTTCAGTAGCTGTTCTACCACCAAGCTACGTTACTGTGTTCTTACTTTAAGGGCAGACAGTCGTTGTAGTTACATGCACTTGAGACATAAGTGTATAGTCTATGCATAATAAGTGTATGTGTAGTCTATGCTTGAGTCTTTTGTCTCTGTGAATGCTAGGCACGCATCTGGTATTGCAAATATCTATACGCGGCGCATACCGGTTCTTTTTTTCTCCAGAATGCTGATTCTATTCAACTTTATGAATGACAAGAGTCAGCTCACAAACCAAAACTAACTTGTTCATCCTTTAATGGCCATACCTTATGACATTTCTTAAGATAATCATTACAAAATCAATGACATTTATAACATGTTTATTTTTTTTCTAGATGATCCACTCGCTTGATCACGTCGTAAAGGAAAGTCAACCGAAATCAGAAGTCCCTGTGTCCGTGGTTGAAAACATATCCTTACCCGAACAGTGGACCACAGACGTGTTCTCAAGCGGAAACCACCCGCACTTCTTAGAAGATATGCTTGAAAATCGATTAGAATGAAGAATATGTGGCAATATAACATTGATTATTATTAAAAATCACCAAAAAATAGAAGCATGTTTAAGTATGTAACTATTTTATACAAATAAATAAAAAGATGTTAAAAATATCTAAGGTTTTATTTCGCTATTTAAACCTCGATAGAGGCTTCCATTTATAACCGACTTACCAAAAAGGAGGAGGTTCTATGTTCGACTTCATGTATGTTTTTTTTTATCGTGTAGAAACCTTCTAAATGCGCTTCTCGATCGAGAGCTCATCTAAATCTTGGCGAAACGAAATAAGTCTTACGGGGAAATTAGTAAAAAATTGTAAAAACTTAAAGCAAAGGACCATGAATTCCTTAAATGTGAATTAAAACTTGGGTCCTCAATCCAGACGCGTGCATAAAGTGGCTTAGCCAAAATCTCAAAAAGTACTCTCTCTGGGTTAATCAGTTTTAGGGTTCCGTACCACGAAAGGGAAAAACGGAACCTTATAGGATCTCTTTGTTGTCCGTCCGTCCGTCTGTCTGTCTGTCAAGACCTAAATTCATATCAAATACTCAGATCTATAATACCTTTAAGCTGAGGTTTGTACGGAACCCTCGGTGCGCGAGTCCGACTCGCACTTGGCCGGTTTTATTTAAAATTTCACTTTAGATTTAAAAGGCCCCAAGGAGTGTGGGCTTTTTACCTCAATAAAACCGATCCTGTCAACACATGAAAGATTGCAGTGTTTATAAATGGCAAAAAGGGTTACACATATTATAATATCTAAACGTATTCTAACTATTGTCGAGATAACTACGGTCAATATACCTACCGTTTAAAGTCTCTAAAGATCGTTTCACAGATTTTTGAAAAACTAATGAACAAAATCCATAAAGGGAAAATTTTATTCAACTATGTAATACGGGACGCTGCTGTTGGTTTATCTGTGGTCAATATTTATAGCCCAAATAAGGGTGTCCTGTCAATCAAATCTGCTCCAAAACCGAATCAGGGCACCCCGACTTCACATAGTCTTTTGGCTGCTACCCCTAGAGTGTATATAAAAAGCAGAGGCGCAAAGGGAGAGCAACCCACGCTAGCGCTTGACTACTATCTCACCTGATGGATTATGTGGTCGACGATGAAGCACGCTTGCCTAGAAGAAACCTATTCACTCTTGACTTAAAGACTCCCAGGTTGTAGCCAACAGGAAATACAGACTCCGGCAGGGAATTCCACTCCTTTACGCATAACAAAAGTATTCCCAAATTTTGGTGCGTATGGGTGGGATGTCCATCATGTAACGATGAAGCATCGTTACATGGTTGACAATCGAACGAGCTAGGAGGATTTAGTTCATGCAATTCCAAAAAACAAAAACAGGCTGGCAAGTCGGCGCCGATGTTCAAGGTTCTGGAGCCTAGAATCGACCAGTACTTCATTGCCAATGAGCCTCTTGGCCCGTTTTTCGATTCAATCCAGCTGGTACTTGGCAGATCCGTCCCAGAGATGACAGCAGTACTCCATGCATGAACGAACTTGTGCTTGATACAAGTTGAGCAACTGCTCTGGCGTGAAGTACCGTCTCACCTTCGCGAGGATCCACAATATTTTGGCCGACAGCTGAGCTTTTGCCTCAATGAATGGAACGAAATTGAGCGTCGATGTCAACGTAGTGCCAAGAACCTCAAGATGGTCTATTATCGGCACGGTCACACCTCGGAAAGAAGGAGCCGGGTTGTATTGGCTCATTTTAGCGGAAAAAGACACGCCTGGGTTTTAGCAGCATTGAACCAGACCAGATTGGCATCACCCCATTCGGAGACTGCCCCCAAGGACAACTTCAAGCGCCCAACATGACCTCCCAGAGAGACCGGATCTGAGGTCCTTATCCTTTGCAACGTAAGGGCGAAGTGGTTGCACTGCCCGCAGCGCTGGCGACGATGCAGAAGCAACTGGAGACGAGTCGTCCAGTAGGTATTTAATACTTAGTTGAAATATCCGATATCTAAAAAAGTCATTAGATTAATCGTTCTTCAGTGCAATTAATTTTAGTTTAATCAAAATTAAGTAAGAAAAACAGTAGTTCAGTCGACCAATATGAACATAGGTGAATCAACCATAGTTATATCGAAAATAGAATAACTTTAGATATTATAATACGTAACCGCCAAAAAGACATGGTGGTAGGACTTCTCCAGGAATAGTAAATAAAACATTATATTTGAAAATGTATTTAATTAACTTTATTATATTCGTGAACAACAAAATTATGGCAAAAAAAAAAACATTTTTATAACTTTTATTTGCCCAGTTTCTAGAAAGTAAAATATCGTAAAAATAATGTGCCAATTTGTCAAGCGCGCATAAACTGCTATCATGGTTGTTGACAATAACATATTCAATCAATGACAACAGTTTGCTAGCAGTTTGTCACTCTAATTTCTATATCATCTCAATAACATTTTACACGAGTTGGATTTGATACGGACAAAGTATTAGGAAAATTTCAAAAGATTAGGTACAGTAGCCACAGTGGATCTTTGTGTCTCTAAAGTTGGCTACAGCACAACGCAATTGCTTTTTTGTGTCAATGTTAAAATAGAAGATAACATTGTATCTCCTCTTTCACTCGCTTACGTTTGTCGCATCATCCTATCCTGCATACTCTATGCAGTATACTCGATGGCAAACTGTTTCCTATTCAATGGTTCGCAGAGACAACTTCAGAGAACACAAAGAACCGCTGTGACTACTGTACTTCTTCCTAACGACTATGTCTCATTCGGAGATCGAGTTTTACAAGTTTTGGCATCATATCCTAAGATCTTTACGATTTTTCAATCCTTGGTCTGAAGATCCTATACCTACACATACATCTAGTCATACACACACGACGGTTATGACCTGGCCAATGAGATCCGAATTGTCCTTCTAGTGCGTCCCCTCCTGGCGGCGTTTCCGCTCACTTCTGCCTCATAATTGTTAATCGCCTTTCAATAATTCTCTCAACATGACCTGATCATCTAAGTATACAAGAGTATTCAATTATTATATAAGTAAATGATTAGGTAGTCGCCATCTCAGTAATCACTCACGAAATCCTAACATATGTGCACTGCATATCTATACATGAGAACAAAGCTGTCGCATAGTAACCCTATTTTAAACTTCTCGGAGCTTGTTAAAGATTGTTTAATTTCCTAGAGCAACAATCTGAGCAGATTCCGCGTAAAAATTTTGCAGTATCTAACGATAAGAACCTTCACTTGTAATCTTTTGATATCACAACAATGCACAAGCAGCAACGATCAACCCAATTATGCTAATGTAATTTAAGAGTATAGTTTAGGCGTCAGAAACTCTCATATATACCGACTTCATGCACTCGTTTTTATGTGTTGTTTTTAATAGTCTATAGCCTCGCGCTTGACCACTATCTCGCCTGATGGTAAGCGATGATGTCGACCATGGTGAAACACGCTTGTCTAGAAAAACAACTGTTCAATCTTAACCCCTAGATTGTAGCTGTCGAGAAACACAGACATCGGCAGGGAATTCCACTCCTTAGCTATACGCATAATCCTCCCCTGTGGGTTCCCGCATTGTCGAGGCGGGGGGGGCTCAGTAACCGTGGCTTGGTCACCCACGGTAAAGGGAAGAAGAAGCCGAGGAGGGGCCGCTCGTCAGGGCTTTTGCCGATAAACAGACGACGTAGCGGCCAACATGTATGTTGCGGTCTGCGAAGACATCGCAACTGACGCGGGCTGCGATGTCGTATGGGGCCTCCCAAACCCATACGATATCGCGGCTGAGGGTTGGAGGCCGCGTCGGGAGAGGAGTGCATGTATCGCGGTAAGCTGTTCTCTCTACCTTCCGTGGCCTGGACGGGGTTGCCACCGTCTGATGGCAGACGCGGTGGGGCCGCAGGGTAAGAGGAGTGTCGGTATAGAGTTGGCAGCTTTTCCTATCCCCTGCGGCCGAAAACCTTATTGACCTTGACCCGTCACAAGGGGACCAAGGGTGCCATACACGGGGTCGTCTGGCACCCATATGCTGGTTTGGTCCCTAGGGTGGTCACGGCGCACAGTGTGTTCTGGTGCCCGGTGATGGGGGGTACTCCCAGAGGAGTGTCCGGTGACGGACAGCCGCGGCGGGTTCGCGTTGAGTGCTAACGCGTGCCCGTGATCCCGCCATAAGCGGCACAAGAGAACACTGTAGAGTTTAAGTGAGTTGGGGTCCCACAAAACTGCGCTATCTCCTCGTGGTAGCCCAGTATGCATGAGCATTTCTCAAAGATAAAAAAGCTATACGCATAATATGTGTTCCCAAAACGATTTATGCGTATAGTGGGATGTCCACTGTTCTGTCCATGTGTTTTAACAAGAATGTACCGTTCTTCAAAACGTTTGCAGTATTATTTGATTATAAACTTTATTTTCTTATAATATCAGTGATTAAAGTTAAAAATAGGCTGTGCGATAGTTTTGCTCAAAATCGTATATCAATAAATGTGTGTACATAGTCTAAATGCTCTTGGCAAGTTCTTGCGACTTGGCGATCACGTCTTCAATGGTGCCTACCATGTAGAAAGCAGCCTCGGGAATGTGGTCCAGTTCGCCCAGGAGGATCTGTCAGACAAAACGTTTGGATTACAGCACATCGTTTTATAAGTAGCTGTAACTAAGTACTTAAATGAATTAAGACGGCTCGTGCCGTGGCTATGCCGCAGATGGACAATACCTTAATCGCAAGTCTTAAATCTGCAAGTCGTATTTTTTTGGAAAAATATATGTCATATGGATGGATGGATGGATGGATTATAGACAGTTAATCATTCAGTTTTGTTTAATTGGCAACATTTAGCTTCTGATTCAAATCTCAACACTTTATTGTTCTTATGTCAAATCGATAATGTGATGTCGATTGGATGTTATAAGCTGTACTTTGCCGGATGTGTTCAGTATCCAATGAAAGCGAAGGTGGTCCAAAATGGAAGATTGGGGTCGTCCACCATTGGTTGTTCGCATAGCGCTGTCGTATATTATGCAAGAGCGCGCGCTCTTGAATAATTGTTAGAGTACCTTTTTAGATATTGGATATTTCAACTATGTATGAAATGCTTTATAGACTACTCGCCTACAGTTCTTCTCACATCGTCTCCGGCACTGCGGGAAGTGCAACCCCTGCGCCGTTACGTAACAAAGGATAGGCACCCATACTCACCTCCGCAGCTTCGGCTTGCTGGTCACCTATGCTTTGTTACAGTGGGCGAGGTTGGTCTACCCTCTCGCCCCCGGTTTTTATATACACTCTAGGGGTAGCAGCCAAAAGACTACGTGAAGTCAGGGTGCCCAGATCGGTTTTGGGACAGGCAGGCAGGACACCCTTATTTTGACTACAGATAAAACAACAGTAGCTGAATCGTCCGTCACTTCAATAAACCTTAGGTACATTAATTGTAGGCAACATTTAGCTTCTGATTCATATCTCAGATCGATTTTATTCGATTGACAACACTTTATTGTTCTTATGACAAAATACTTCATTTCGAGTGGATAGTATTAGTTGTTCTTTGCCGGATGTGTTCAGTGTCCAATGAAAGCGAAGATTTTGGGATCGTTCACTATTGCTTGTTCGCATAGCGGTGTCGCATAATATGCATAATATGCGACACCGCTATTCTTGGAGTAGTTGTGACGAAAAAAGTTGAAAAGTAGTTGCCTGGTGTAGTGTTTGAAATTGAAAAGTGTGTTTTCGTTGAGGGAAAGCATAACGGTTGGTGACCGAATCCGCTGCTTGGTTAATTGGACCAAGGACTGTCTCTAAAACGACATAAATTGCCTGCTCGCACATGCATTACCCACGTTACCACCACATGACTGAGGGTATATTGAAGATAGCGCATAGAAAATTTTAAGTAATTAATATGTAAAGTTATGTCTAACGCGGACATAAAAATGGAAATCGTACCAAAACCGTCGGGCATAGTTTCAATGAAATTGTCGCCATCTCAAAGACATTTGAATCATCTACATTTTGATCTAAGGCTTTTTTCAAACTCATAGTATACTATGGAAAATACAAAAAACTAATGAATATCGCGTCGCGCAGGTGTGAAAGTTGGCGACTGTCGTCCTCTTTTGCGAAAGTGGTCGGCGCGTGGACAGCGAACGGTCATCTCCGTTTAAGGTTCCCCTAGTCGACGGCACGAACTTTTTTGTGCGCGAAGGTTGGTTTTTGGCATGCTATCTCATTCGACAACACGTGTGAAAGAGATAAATGCTGTGATGAGCAGTAAGAAGGTAGTTTGCGTACGAATTAGTACTTTTGCAAATTTATATCGAAATGGATGATGATTTAGGACGAAGACGAGCGCGCGAAATTTTATAAACAGACCGTTGGAGTCTAGATATCATGAAAAAACGACTAAATGTATATTTTCAAAATAAAATTATTTGCATTGTTGAATTACTAATCTATCCCTGTATGGACGCCGTTTTGCAACTTTCCTTCTTCTCATGGTATTTATTTCAGCCCAAAGATGCGTTAAAATTAGTGTTGAAATAAGGAACTTTCGACGCTCATAACTTTCAAATATTTTATATTTATACTCTTTTGTTTCCATGCAGGGCTAGATAATGATGAGACAAATTGATATCATTTTTTATTTTGAACGTACATCGTCACACAGTGGAGTAATCACCAGACTACGTTTGTATGGAAGAATGATCGACTAGTGTAAACTTAAGGGCGTTAGTAATACATAAGTATAACGCGGATTTGCTCACGCACGCGGGCTTTACAATAAAGGCTACCACGCATGCGGGCCAAACGTACAATTGGCATTTAGCTGCATGGTTAAACTGGAAGCCGATCCTAATATGATGGGTAAAGGTTTATTTATTTATTTATTCCAAACAATTTTTACATTGTGTCAACAAGCACCACTACTCCTTTATACAAACTAACTTCGAAATAATTACAAGAAAATGAGCTTAAATTTTACATTGAACAATAATACACTTCTTCAACCTTCAAATAGTCAGAAAAGTATTCAATGATGTCAAATAGATATTCATATAATATACAGATAATACGTCAAACACAAGTATAAAAACAAATAAATTCAGGTTCCAATAAAGACGTCAATCATAAAATATAATGCTGTCTCACGGACTGAAAAAATAAAATAAATAATGAAAGCTTTGCCGACAATCAGCAAGAATTATCCTTTAAAAACAATACTGCTATTTCAGTCTTCAACAATGTCAAAAAAGTATGCAAATATGTCAAAAAAAAATTATATAGTATCCAGATATGTCAAGTAAAGATGTCAAACAAACAAAGAGGTAATACAGATAATTAATTCTAGTAGTTTAAACTCAGTTTACCCTTTTAAATCCTTTGATAGTCTCTTCCAATTTCACGAGCTTGCCGATGTGGCCGGTGAATACTTCAGCGACCTGCAAAAATATTACAACACTACATAGCACTTTTCATTTTTAAAATTTGGCATAATCACCAATATAGGTTCGCCATCCCAGTCTTACGGGTATTTAAGTCAAGAGTGAATAGATTACTTCTAGGCAAAAGTGCTTCACCGTCGACCACATCATTGCTTACCATCAGATGAAAAATAAACCGTTTTCAATAGCAAAACACTAAAAAGTACAAAATAAATTTGGCGAAAAATGATAAAATCAAGCGGTACCGAAGCCACCGACTTCCAAAACGAAACTTATCTTGCACTTTTTAGTGTTTTGCTTTTGAAGTCGTTTTATTTTTTGTGAAAAAGTTTTTTTTCTCTCTATTTAGTTTTAGTTTACGATCACAATAAATGAGCAATTTCTATAGTAAGTACCATAAGGATTGACAAAATACCCATAACAACTTAATGTACACGTATACGTGCTGTTTGCCGCTAAGGAGTTCGGTTGTATGACCCATATCTTGAAAACTACTGGACTGATTATGATGAAAGCTGCACTATTCCCTAAGTTGTAATCACGATCCGATAAGCAGTTTCGGAGAAATGCGTGAACAAACATCATCATCATTATCATTTCGGCAGAAAGGCACACGTGTCTAAACACGTGTACCTTTCAGCCAACATAGAATATCATATTATGTGAATATTGTGCATTTCCAATATTACATACTTGTCGAATTGATTAATTCTTCTTTTTTGAAGTTCTTAAAAAGAATATAAAAAGCCTCGTCACCTGGAAGGGTTGTGACAAGAACCGTTGTATCTTGCGAGCGCGTGCCACCGTCAGTTTGTCATCCTCTGACAACTCGTCCATTCCCAGGATAGCGATGATGTCCTGCAGAGACTTGTAGTCCTGGATGAAAGCATGGAATACGTGAAACACGTTTAAAATCTTCCATTGAAGAACTCTGCTGTAACCACTGTTCTCATAATAAGTTTTTCGTACAACAAGCTTTCATATAAAAAAAAACTCGCCAATTGCGAGGCTCGGACTCGCACACTGAGGGTTCCGTACAAACAGCTAAATTCACCTAAATAATTAAATAACATTACTAAACTATGAGGGCACCGAACATTGGTCTTACGATAAGATAAACACAATTGAGGGACAAAATTAAATTTGCCGTTGGAAAACTGTAGTCCACATACATCGACATAAGTCGGGTTCAGTTAACCAATTGGAAATAAGTTAATAATCTCTCTTTTGATGTAGGTACAAATTTACGGGTTTCGGATTGCTTAGTATTTATTAATTGTTTAGATATAGTTTGAAAGTCGCAATTTTATTTTGGATAGTGTTACCATGTTTAATATATTAATTTCTACTAAACTACCTGACTGTCAAAGATGGACAAATGAAAGGATTAACGTGCTTTCCGAGGCACGGAACCATCTCGGTCTGTTAAGATGGTCACCCATCCTGGGCAGTCGTGTAGAAATTGTCCAAATCCAAGTCCTCTGATTGTCCAAATCCAAGTTTCCTTTCTTGGAATACTTACCAGTCAGCTGCCCCTAAAAATGCTTTTCATTTCGACAATTCATTGGGTTCTTTACGTTGTCGAGTACCCTATTTTTAAACAAATGAACCAATGGATCAGACATTTACTTCGATCGTGGTAGAATTTATTGCAAAACACACTGTATATATAATAGCCCAAATTCCGCTTACCAAAACCGGAATGTTAAATCTTTAATAATGACATAAATCCCTGTAAAATTAAACAGAAATCAACTACCAACCCACCTGCAAAATCTTCTGCACTCCTCTAGCTACTCCGTAATGCTCTGGCCCAATGATGTTAGGATCCATAACCCTAGAGGTGGAGTCCAGAGGGTCTACTGCAGGGTAGACCCCGAGTTCAGCGATCGCTCTGGACAGTACCGTGGTAGCGTCTAAATGGGCAAAGGTGGTTGCGGGAGCAGGATCGGTAAGGTCGTCTGCTGGGACGTACACTGCCTGAAAATGGGGATAATGACGTAAATAATTTTTTGAGTTTACTTCTTAAGAATCGATTTTCATATTAGGCCCCCGGTATGGAAATTCTGAGATGTGAAATTAATACAAGCGTTAACTCAAAAGCGCTAATATTTTTCCGTGCTACGTACTCTTGCGCACTTTTCACTTTGAAATCGTGTTTTTGTTTATTTACCCCTATTGCATATTCAAAGGCAATCGTTTTTAAGAAGTAAACTCTAGTCGTGCGTAGGAGCTGATACCACACTAATTTTTTAGCCGTCCAGTTAGATTAAAATATTGGACAAGTATTTTTTTCTTTTATAATATCGACGATAAAGTGCGTTGAAATTTCGCGTGACATCACGTTTTAGTACACTTTTTACTCACAAGTGACGTCACAAGCTCCAACTGCTGTTCCTCGAAGCACTTTATCTTTGTCAATTTTATTGATTTGTTTATGCAAAAAATACGTGTCCAATAAGTTTTTAATAATATTACTGACGGACTAAACACAATTATTGTTTTTTACCCAGGTATCATCCCTCTGAGAAAGAGAAGGGAGTTGCAGAGGGATTTGAAGAGCTCGTTCAGGGAATTACAAACAGCATGTCTGTTCCACCACCAAGGATATGGTTACTGTGCTTCTGTGTTACTAAACGATTTCGCAACCTAACTAGAAATAATCTTAGAATATCCATAGGATATTTTGCACTTGCACTGCTCCTAAAAAAAAATCTAAATGACAAGACACTGAAATTAGTGATGGGCCGACTCGGGATAATATACCACTCGAGTTAACTCGAGTTGAAATTCACATAACTCGAGTTGAACTCGAGTTAGCAGAACGAAGGCAGTTAAGTTAGAATAAATTATTTATTTGTTATAATCACTTTTGACGTGATAACGTCTTTAAAATCGTTTTAGTCGGGTGACATGTTCAGAAACTTGTGTCACACCAAAACCTCACGAGCGCGATCGCAGGTATAACGAGAGAGAGACGGACCGATCTCCCGTCTCATCTCGAGCGCTGCCAGTCATTCCGTGAAACTTGTCACGCGGAATCCTCACGAGCGGAGGCTGGCATAGCGTTCGAGTGAGTGGACCGATCTTCCGTCTCTCTCACTCTAGCGGCATACAAACGAATGGAGTTTAATTCCTTACTTCCCAAAAACTTATATCACCAATAAGACGTTATCACGTAAACATCTCGATCGTAAACCTACTTTACAAACAACCAATTTTTTTACATATTTGACAGATAATTGGATGACTTCCTTGAGAATTGGTGAGATGAGGCACGACATCGAAGGACATGGAAGGAATTGGGGAAGGCCTTTGCCCAGGAGTGGGATAATACAGGCTAAGAAAATAAAATAAAACAACAAACGGACAAACGCTTATCTATTCACTGAGGGAAAATCCCTTTTTATAAACAAAGATACTTTTGAAACGTCAAACGGTTATAATCCGACTATATTAAACAATAAAACCTTACAACACAAAATGGTTACTTTTGTAGCACTCTTTAATTTGTTAATACAATAATGCCGAGCTCCAGGCTTTTGAGTTTTGGTTTTAATAATACTTATTTTTTTGTTTACACAATAAACATAGGTAATGTTATTGTTGTAAAATACGGTTAAGGAAACAATAGTTTAAATGTTTTATGAAATAAACATCTTCTCATTTTTTTATTTTATTTTAGTGATAGTAACACGAGTTCGGAAGATAACTCGAGTCAACTCGAGTCAGGCGCAACTCGAGTCAACTCGAGTCAGGCGCAACTCGAGTTAACTCGAGTTGCAAATCTCTAACTGAAATAGCCGGTTTATTACAGCAAACCAATGGGTGCCTAAACATGAATTTTTAAACTATTGCTCACAAACTATGAAGTGACACTATTCATTTGTTTTTACTATTTTGTTGCATTACTAATTAATTCTCCGGGCTATGTCGGTAACTTTGGTTCTCCTGCGGATATCATCATTTCTGACGTGATTACGCAAGGAAATTCCGAGCATAGCCCTCTCCATTGCCCTTTGGGTGACTTTAAGCTTTCTGATAAGGCCCATTGTGAGCGACCATGTCTCGGTCCCATAGGTGATCATAGGAGAATTGCTAAACTTAAGTGGCAGTGGGCAGGGCACATTGCTCGCAGAACAGATGGCCGATGGGGCCGAAAAGTTCTGGAATGGCGACCGCGAACCGGAAGACGATACGTTGGAAGGCCTCCCACTAGGTGGACCGATGACCTGGTTAAGGTTGTAGGAAGGCGCTGGATGCGAGACGCACGGGATCGGTCAATGTGGCGACGCCTGGGGGAGGCCTATGTCCAGCAGTGGATGTCTTTCGGAAATGATGATGATGATGATGACTAATTAATAATTTGACATTGCATATTATACTTATTTAGTTTTTATTTGTATTGCACGACAATTTATACTGATATTATGAATTTTGTGTGCCTCAACGGCGGGACATAGCAGATCTACCTGTAACTAACACAACTGTAGTGACCGGTCCTATCGTGGGGCAATTCACAGGCTCGTTCACGCATCAAATGACCACACTTCAACACGTCTACACTGGCCAGTGGCTCTTGTAATACTGACGCGGTGCGCACGAGATTGTGTATGTCTGTGTGGGGGAAAGTGGGGATGACTAAGCGAACGTCTGAGTGAGACAGATACACTACAACAACATCTTATGTACCTATGATCCACAATAAATTATTTGAATTTGAATAAAAAACCGCCGGGAGACGCTGCGTTGGAAGGCCTCCCACTAGGTGGACCGAGGTGGCGACACTTGTGAGAGGACGATGTTCAGCAGTGGACGTCTTTCGGCTGAATTGATGATGATCATTTTACCTGCACACTAGTGATGGAGCCAGTCTTGGTGGTAGTGATTCGCTCCTGCATAGTCCCCATGTCAGTCGCCAGGGTTGGCTGGTAGCCCACAGCAGATGGGATACGGCCTAGCAAGGCTGATACCTGAGGAATTGTTGTACTATAAAATACTTATAAAACTATGAAATACCCTCGAGGCAGTAATTACTGAATCATGGATCTAATGGTCGAAAGCGTTACTGCTGAGCCACTTGCTCAACAATAACGCTTGCGATCTGGGTTCGATGTCTAAGTCGGGCAAATTGTTATTGGATTTTTCCATCTGAAACTTCTCAGTAGCAGCACGGAATTTGGACTTTTCGCCCAATTTATAGCAATAGGTTTATTTTGCCCCCTATTATATGAGACTAAAACATACATGGCGTTATGAGGGTTTTATCTGCAATAAGGTAAAACCAAGATAGTTGTCCAAGGGGTATAGTTGCCCCGATTGTAATTACTCTAGTTTCGCAGAAGAATTGCATGCTATTTTTTTTCCATGTATGTATGTTTGTTCCTGTGTGGCATTCTAGAGATAAAAGATTAAAGATCCGTTGTGAGCATTATATTTCAAATAAAGTATTTTGCTTTTCAAAAAGTGTGGCAACTATCCGGCTTTTACCCTAGCTAGCTAAAAGTAACTGCAAAACCTTTTTTCTAAAGTCCTGCAGTGATGTTCACTAACCTCAGAGCCAGCTTGTGTAAATCTAAAGATGTTGTCTATGAACAGCAGCACATCTTGGCCTTCTTTGTCCCTGAAGTGCTCAGCCACTGTGAGGCCAGTGAGAGCCACGCGTGCTCGAGCCCCAGGCGGTTCGTTCATTTGACCGTAGACTAAGGCCACCTGATAAATATAAGAAATCATCTTTATTTCTGCCAAAAGACGTCCACAGCTGGACATAGGGCTTTTCCAAGCGTCGCCACATTGACCGATCCAGACCGGCGAGCACGGCCTACTGTGACATGGCTTCAGTCACACTTTTTATCACAGTTTGGGCGATAAAGCCATTTTGTCATAAATGCTAGCACTCATTCTTGACTTGTGACATTATTTGTCACAAGTCAAGAAAGTATTATATTCAAGCAAAGGAATTAGTCACAAGTATTATATTCAAGCAAAGGAAGGTACGTTTATAACGAAGCTAGCCCAATGACTACATAATGCGACCTAACCTGAATAGGCGAACAAATTTGTTCGCCTATTCAGAGTAGGTCGCATAACCAAGAAGTTTGTGACAAGACATGATAAAATATATCATGTCTTACAATTTGTCATAAATGCTAGCACGGAACAACCATATGACATAGTTTAAAGGCGCGACATGCCTTTCTTGTTGCTAACTTCATAATGCGACATAATCTGAATAGGCGACCAAATAAAATAATACGTATAAAAGTTTGCCGTTCATACAGATAAAAAACTTTTTAATTTTGTTGGGAACTAGAAATCTAATTAATTTTTGACCCACTTATGCACATGTCGGGTTTAGTCAATAGTACGGACGTCAAAACAAATCAAGAGCACGCCACCTGTCGGCAAATCAAGAACAACTACGCTGTGGCGCGCTTCCTCTAACGACCTGTGTGGTGGGGACACAGTATATAAGAGTTGAGTACTGACCGCCCTAGAGCTAAGACGTTGTAGAATCGGTATCGATCAGTAATATTAGTGAGCAAGATTGTAACTGTGAACTATTTAAATAAACCCAGTGTATCGAATAATTTATGTTATTTCATTTGCACGACTGTACCCACCGACCTGCCCATACACGATGTCTTAACCTAAGGGAATACATCCTGACTTCCCGATGGTTTGCATCTATCGGCCAGCCTTGATGCGACATCAGAATTGGGATTCGGTCGTGCTGATGAGATCACACGTAAAAACAATGCTAGTGAAAATGGCGGTTACATTCTTGCAAAAAAAATGCGGTGTCAGTTGAGAAAAAAAAAACAGTAGTGGTTCGTTTCTGCGACTACCCTCAGTCTAGAATAAAAAAAAAACAGTCTAGAGCGGAGCAGCAAGGAAGCTAGCAACAACCAAGGAGCTGGACAGGTCAAGGAGGAGCGTGAGGACGTGTGGAAAGATCCATACACATGGATCTTTAAGCCAATCTGGTGAGTCGTTTTCATTTTGTTATTGACTATGGCCAAGAGTGTTCAATTATTCAAAATTCTGGTTTTGTGGCGGTCAATGGATCGTCGGGGTGGCCCGTGTTAGGTTATAATTTCATGTTAGTTATCGATGGTCAAGTTAGGTGTTGTTGAAGGGTTATTATTCTACTATCACTGGCGGTAGCCCTTGACTGGCCTTGGCTGACTATCATTGTTTGGAAGTAAGAATACCTACCTGGGCTCTTGGGACATTGTAGTCAGACACTGAAGGTCTCTGCATTCACATTCAGTGTTCATAATAACCCATTTTGCCGTGCCGGTTTAGGTTACTACACCGGTTAATTTCCATCAAAGCTGTGTATGGTTAAGATAACCGTGTAAACAAGTACTCTCGTAGTGTTTTTCATGTTTCAGATACCATATTGTATCGCAGTGGAGCCTCTGCTGCTGCTAGCAGTTCAGATGCTGTATGCGAAGGCTGACCTGTCAACATCTGAGAGGTTAGGAGGATCGGCAGACTAGCAGTTTGAGGTTGGGAGCGCGCAAGTTTGAAATGGAATACTCGGTGAGTCGCTTCCATGTTATTTCGATAGTGAGGTGGAAAGTTCTCTTCTGAAGAGATGCTATTTCGAGTTTTAAGTGTTCATGTTTGATCACCGAATTGGTAGTGGTTATATCTAGCACTATCACTAGGTAATTAAGACACACTTGTAAAAAGCAATTAGTTAGGTAATGAGTTTCCTATTGGCAGTATAGTTTCAAGTTTTGGTTCAATACGAACTTTAGGATGAGATATCCCATAAGAAGGAGATTTTCAGTAACAAAGCCAGTTAGTAATGACGTAGGGCCATCGCAATTGTATCGAGTTAGTTAACGGTACTGGTCATTTACGTGTATTCAGAACAAATCTTATGTTGCGTCACGATTTACGACCACCGTCTTCAGATCTGAATTCACTTGCTTACTTTCAAAGTAACATTAGGATAGCAGTAGATCTCGCGATCGTTTTCCTTACATAAAAACTGAGGTAGTGAGCGATAGTAAATGGTTACTGTTGATATTTAATTTTAAAGATTTTGATCCGAATTAATTCGTGAAGCTCCTTAATATTATCAGGGTTAGTTGTTTCCCTTTTGTTAGCAGTCGGTATGTAAATCTTTGAGTAAAAAGTGCGAATCTTTTGGGAAGGATCCTCGATCACCAAGTTCCTTGAGTATTAGACATCATAGTTGATAACAGTGGTAGTGAAACCAAATCTGATTAACATGTCTACTCATGCGACAAATTCTGGACCGCCCCTCATGAGTAACATGTGGCGATGGGTCTACGAAGAGGTGTCGTTGAGTATGCATTGCCTTTGAATTATGGTAAAGATTAACGGAAATGTTAAAATTACTTTATTTAGTTGTTGATCGTCGGATCTTTTTCTAATCAATAGTGTTGTGTGGGCAACTCTAGTGTGAAAACTAAATGGGCCCTTTATTAAGTCCGCGATAGGTTATTATGACAGGACAGTGATAGTTATACAATGAAAGCTTTAAATAGGAATGCTTAGGACCTACAAGTATGCACGCGGTAGGTTAGGGAAGATGCCAACGGGTCATGTACCAGTCGATGTTGATGTTAAAGGAATTTTGATGATGATGAGCAAGCTTAAAGTGTCTAGTAATTCAGTCTATCGAATATATTATGATTGACCGTACCAGTGGATTCTGGTGGAGGTCGGGGTCTAGAGACCGTTGTGAGAGCAATACAATTGCTGGTCGGCTAGAGGGCCGTGGCGTTGAAGATTTTACTCGAAGGTTTCTTTAAGCTTGACAGTTTTTGCAGCAGCAGAATTTTTAAAGTTGGTTTGGATCGATTTGTGGTACATGGCCCAGGGTAATGATTCAGTTAAAGAGTAGAGTTCTAAAATTTCCCTATTTTCACGAACCCAATGATCTATTTTGGTCAGGAGTAGCCGAGCGTTGTGTGGCAGCTGTTGACCTGTGTGGCAACTGTGAGCCTGTGTGTCAACTGAAGGCCTGTATGGCACCTGTAAGTCTGTGTGACACTATGTCTGGTGTGAATGTTCATGTTTATGTTAGAGACCTTGCAGAAGGTTCATTTTGAGTTATGACGTTGAAAGAAGGTAAACTCACATAGTCACGCCAGAGGTGAGGTCACCATGTTAATGTTGATGACGTTCGAATCGTCAAGCCCTCATTACGAAAATTTAAATAATTTTGGTATTCTAATTTTGATTAACAGAATTTATAAAATTGCTAATAAAAATTTAAGGGTAGTAAAATTTAAGTAAGTACCTAAAGGGCAAGAAGGTTATTTGGAAATTTGCGAAAATGATGGTGATGATGATGATGAATGGACCGTGACGACAGATGATGAGTTCGGTATGTCTTTTGTACCTGTAATTAATAATACGCCCTTGGAGTCGGAGGAAACATTTTCCATAAACTCTCGCACCTTAAGTGTAGATAATTCCGAAGCTATAATAGAATCTTTGGAATGATCAATTAGTATGTGGTCTTTTCTACTTTTGTGGAAGATGATAATTTTTGTAAATGGGATGTCAAGATCACTCCTGCTTTAGTGGGTGACGATTCAGACCAGCTTGACTGTAACTGTGCTGTAGGAGTCTCACCTGCTTTAGTGGGTGACGATTCAGACCAGCTTGACTGTAACTGCGCTGTAGGAGTCTCACCTGCTTTAGTGGGTGACGATTCAGACTAGCTTGACTGTAACTGCGCTGTAGGAGTCTCACCTGCTTTAGTGGGTGACGATTCAGACCAGCTTGACTGTAACTGCGCTGTAGGAGTCTCACCTGCTTTAGTGGGTGACGATTCAGACCAGCTTGACTGTAACTGCGCTGTAGGAGTCTCACCTGCTTTAGTGGGTGACGATTCAGACCAGCTTGATTGTAACTGTAGGGGTTTTCTGTTGTAAAGAAATACCTAGACCAGTGATCCTTTAGAGGTGCTGCAGGAATCTCACCTGCATTGGTGGGTGACGATTTAGACCAGCTTGATTGTAACTGTAGGGGTTTTCTGTTGTAAAGAAATACCTAGACCAGTGATCCTTTCGATATGTAACTATGCAAAATGTTTCCTCACTCACCTAGAGTATGAGTCAGGATTGGACGAGCGAATACTGTGTGGAGATTTTGTGTGTTTCAGAAAACTTCCCTTGTATGATGGGAGACTGGTAGAACGGAGTGGACTAAGAACGTGTAGCGCAACACGACATGAGATGGCATGGAGCAAGGACAAGAAGATAATGCCTGCGGGTGATAGATTTGGGGAGTCTGTCACCTGAGAGAGGCCAGAGAAGGCGACGTGCTGTGTTCCACGCTCGCCTCTCAATAGGAATTACGGCCTAGAGAACACCATGTGGTTTTAGTCAGTAAGAGTCTGACAGACCCCTCAGCTTTCCCCAAGGGCTGAGGACATCCATTGAGGATTTCCACATGATTCGATACACTGTTAAAACCTGACAATGAGGAACAGACGAGGACGCCTGTATCGCAGGATGGCCGTGTCGGGTTTAGTCAATAGTACGGACGTCAAAACAAATCAAGAGCACGCCACCTGTCGGCAAATCAAGAACAACTACGCTGTGGCGCGCTTCCTCTAACGACCTGTGTGGTGGGGACACAGTATATAAGAGTTGAGTACTGACCGCCCTAGAGCTAAGACGTTGTAGAATCGGTATCGATCAGTAATATTAGTGAGCAAGATTGTAACTGTGAACTATTTAAATAAACCCAGTGTATCGAATAATTTATGTTATTTCATTTGCACGACTGTACCCACCGACCTGCCCATACACGATGTCTTAACCTAAGGGAATACATCCTGACTTCCCGATGGTTTGCATCTATCGGCCAGCCTTGATGCGACACACACTTTCTTTTTGTTTGTTTGTTTGATAACTTAGTGTTTGCTAGAAAGTTATATGATGATTGTGAAAATTTTAATAATTACTAAAAAAAATGTAAAAGCTTGGACCCTGTTCCGGATACCACCAGTGGGCTCCGATTTTTTATATTTTTTTTGGGGATTTTTTTTAAGAAATATTTAAAAATGAAGAAAGTAAGAAGAATATGGAATAAAATAAAAATAATAATTAAAAATAAGAATAACAATAAAAAAGTAATAATATAAAATTAATTAATAAACTGTCCCACTGCTGGGAAAAGGGCGACGAGCATTGATCACCACACACACAAAATAAATTAATTGCCATTTGGTGCAGTAATTAGCAGGAAAATATTATTTTTTCAACTATCGAATTTTATCACCACCTCCGAACGAAAGTGATACATTTTTCTTAATCAACTGTCAAAATGTGGCATTTGTGACAAAATGGATCCGCCCTTACTAGCAACTAAGACTCAATGAGGCCCAAATAAACGTCAAGAAATATTGTCACGCGGCAGTGCGAGCATTTAAAACAAAATGGCTTTATCGTCCAAACTGCGATGGAATGTGTGACTCAAGCCATGTCACAATAGGTCGTGCTTGCCGGGCAGCAACAAGAAAGGCGAAATGTCGCGCCTTTACAAAATGTCACATGTTTGACCCGTGCTAGCATTTATGACAAATTGTAAAACATGACATAATTTATTTGGGTACGCCCATGCTCGCCCTGCAGCAACTTGCAAGTAAAAGGGTTTAGTAACTATGTTTGTGAATATTTTTTCTTTATATACAGTGAAGGTTTGTTTTATAGTATTTTTTTTGCACGTTTTTACAGTTTCGTTGCACCAAAATATGTTACAATGCAAATCTAAACAATCGAGTGGAATGCCTCAGAAATTTAAAACCGCGCCATCAATTTTAAATGATCCGTTCAAATAATCTTTGAAGTGTGAATTAAGAGCCCAATATTCCATTATTTTGTACTAAGGATTAAACAAGAACATACAATTTTTATGTTCAATTCCAGAAAATGTTAATTTTACACACATTCAATAACAGATAGGTGCATATAACGCCATCTAGTGAGATTTATTTGAACAAAATTTTCTTTCTTAGCGCTGAGACGCCGTGCCTTTGTTTACATATTTGAGCACGTAAGTATTCGATTTCTTTGTTTAGGTATAAAAATTACTACAGGGCCGGAAGCGAGAGCCACCGCTGAGATTATGTACCTACGTACTTTAGAAGTTTTGTAGTCGTCTGTAATAACACCTCCAACTTTCATCTCATTGTATAAGTCGTTGCCTTCTCTTGTTCTTTCACCGACACCCGCAAATACCTGAAACATCCAATACAAGTAGAGATAAAATACACTGGAATCATGTGTACGATATTTTTCAAAGGAGCGCAGAGGAGAAAAGGTACAAGTTCGTAGCCGACTGCAGACAGCAGCAGCAGGCGAGGTGTCACCGTGATATGACGCATCACTACTGCTCTGCGGTCGGGCGACACGTCGTCTGCAATCATGCGACGTGTCGCTAGCTGCGGAAGGTATTCCATAGAAATACAAAGAAACCAGTAGTGTCGCAGCGACACGTCGTCTGCTGTTGCTGTCTGCAGTCGGCTATGAACTCGTATCTTAAGGTACAACCATACTTAGCTAGATTAAGTCCCAGTAATGCCTCAGTTTCTGCAGATATCCCGTTAGCAATCACGACTGCTAAGCGTTATGGCGGAAATACCCCTCAGTAGCTGATTTTAAAATGAGAAGCACATCTAGCCGCTAGAAAGCGGCTAGTCATAATTTTTTGGGAAAAACATATGTTATTTTAGAAATTTATCTTATTCATTTTGATTTACGAACATTTTGAGTTTTATTCGTATAAGATATTGTAATTAATTTGTAAAGTTATTTCTTACGCGGATATAAAAAGGACAATCGCACCTGGTTGATTTTAATGAAATTGTCACCATCTCAAAGACATTTATCTTCATTTTGAATCGAAATCTGGGTCGTGCGGGTGTGAAACGTGTGTGCAGTGACTGTCTGTCTGTCTGTGTTCGTCTTAAATTTTGAAATCGATTCCCAGGTCGAGTTTCTCATTATAGCAACCCGGAAATCGGAGGACGGTGATGTGGAACCCCCAGGCATGTCCCAGAAAACATAAATTCGTTGTCCCTATGCCCGATTTCACTCCAGTCGTAGCCCTATCGGACAATGAGAGTGAAGGAAGAAAGTGTGGATCAGTTTTTACCCGCAGACTTGGGCATTATCTTCTACGTACTTATGTAATACACGGGCAAAATATCAGTGAACTTGGAGCTGTCAATGTCACTTTGACGTCCGACTCTCGCTATTGGCGCACGAGGCGATCGCGCTAACGTTTGACACATGATGTGCACAGTTTAACTTTGACCGTATATTAACCCCTGCTGAGATTGTCAACCGTGTCAACCGTGTGGCCAAAAATTCGATCGAGAGGAAATTCCGAAGTACCTAAGTTAAGTATTCCGATATTACAAGATTTTGTACTGCTATTGAACTTACAGAGAATCCTCCGTGCGCCTTTGCAACGTTGTTGATTAGTTCCATAATCAACACAGTCTTGCCAACTCCTGCGCCGCCGAAAAGGCCAATCTTGCCGCCTGAATAACAAGTTAAGAGGTTAATGAGTTTGTTAATAATGTACTTACCTAATATAATTTGTTATTAATATATTTATTCATTCATTTATCCTCGCACTAGAACGCCTTGCAGCAATTACACCAATGGAGCAAAAACTTAAATAACTAAATATAAGTCCAGGTTTCTTCACGTTTTTCCTTGTTGTCAGCGAAAAAAATTTAATGCTGGCTTTGTCCGATCAGCTGTAAAATTATGTATTTTGATCGTGATCGTGAGGGGTCGAGCCCATTGCATTTTATCGGGCATTTAGCCTTGCCTCAGATTTGCCGGTCACAGAACAGTTGAGGACTACCTGGAGTCGACGACCTTCCCTACCTACTCTGTTGTACCTATCATTGCCATCATGGATCTGTTATGTAAAAGGGAAAGTACTATTCGTTCTGTATAGACTCCGTCTTTCTCTCGCACTTGAAAAAGGTGCCTTTAACACGTCCTTAAGAGACACTGTGGACAAAATAATAGAATCCCTATTCGATTTTGAATTCAGATTTTATTTAGTATAGAATCTACCTGATACTTTAATTCCAGCCTACACTTTGCCCACGCTCCTAGGAACTGTACACAAAACCCTGTATAAAAAATACTGTTGTAAATAAAAAATATATGAATAATAATTGTTTTAAACAGTGTGAACTTGCAGGCTCTTCTTCATAGGAATCGATTGCTTTCGAACCGTGCACTTTCTTCAGATCCAGCTTTTGACGTTCCGGCTTTTTTTGACAAATTTAAATAAGAATTTGATTTAGACATAAATCACTTACCTTTGACATACGGCGCGAGAAGATCCACCACCTTGATGCCAGTCGCCAGAATCTCCTGTTCTACCGACATCTCAACGAAGGGAGGTGCCTCCGCGTGAATGGGGGCATACTCGTCTGTTTCAATAGGGCCACGCTCATCTGCCGTGTTGGAACGGGAACTTACACATAGCTTAAGCGAAGAAATCTTAACTAATATTTATTTATTTAATACTTTAAGCACATAAACGTACAGAGGCGGACTTAATGCCTTGGGCATTTTCTACCAGTCAACCTTTTGGTAGTGGAGAAACTAATAGTGGTAGGTGCAATTATAATAGTAAGTGAATTTGAATATAAGGCCTAAATATAAGCTATAAATAAATACAATTCAATTATACAATAAATACTAAAATAAATAAACTAAATACAGGTAGCATTTAACAATTATTTAAAATAGAAAAGGGACAAAAAAAATAATTAAAAATATTAGCGCTGTGACGATACTATTGAATGAACACCCCACCGAATTTTCGCAGATGTGTAGGGTAATAATTTCTGGAACTACTACGCCTATTTGAAAAAATCTTTTACGATTTGAAAGGAGCATTATTCCAGATGGTTACAGGCTATTAATTATAAGGACTCACGCAAACCCTGGGACCCTGGGATCCCGTGGGTCCTTACTAGTAGGTCTCCTAGGGCTTGCCGTATTTAGACGGTTCAAACTGTGATGAATCCCTCGCGAGATGCTACATGCGATGCGATGCGACTGATGGCGTCGAATTTGGAAAGGTTTTGGAGACACATTTTCAAACTGGAATACAATAATCCTTGTAGTTGGAAAAAGGTGGTGGACCGATCAAGCTCCTTCACAAAGAGCTATTTTTAGGGTTCCGTTCCAGAAGCGTCTAAACAAAGCCCAATTGCTATCACTCACGTGTCCGCCTGTCCGTCGGTCGTCTGACACAGAATTTTGTTCCGAAGGATTTTTAACTTCCCATTGACCTATGAACTTGAAATTTGGTATGTACTTATATTCTGCTAAAAAATACCAATATATTGATAGATCAGATTTTTTCTTTGGTACGGAATCCTAAATGTGTGAAGTCCGACACGCACTTGGCTGGTTTTTTATTAGCCTGAATTGTCGGACTCTTGAGCAAAGACTTCGCTTCTTCTTTCATTCTATCTCAGTGTTGTGATCCTACTCTTCAATTCTCGAGGAAGCCGTCCATGGCGTCTCGCCATTTTCTCTTCGGTCTGCCGCGACCCCGTCTACCTGTGTCAGGACTGTCTTGTGATATGCATAACATCGCAAACGTCATCGCAACATTATCGCATCGCGTGTAATTTTGCAGAGATGCACCTAAAGTTCATCCAACATTCGCCAGTTATGTCTGATAAATCATGAGTCTATTGCCAATGTCTGATAAACCATTACCAGCCTCATGGGCGTATCCACCATTTGCTTATTGGTGGGGCAAAAATAAGGAAACTCGAAAAATTCTAGAAAGTTCAGAGACGGAGCAATATTGATATGTACATATATGAAAGGTTATGAAGTATTTTAGTGTAGAAGTTTTAATAAGTAATAATTATTCTTTTTTTTTTTAAAACATTCTTTTTTTCGTATCCTTCTCAAACTTCGCAAACCCTTTCATTTGATACCCATATAATGACAGTGCACAAAAAATAACTAGTCCGCCATCTTGGATTTAGAATGACGTCACTAAGCTAACCACGCATTATCATCCAAACTAAACGTGTACGCAAAATTTCACCTAAATCGGTGGTGGATAACTGCATTAAAATTCAGTTGCAAGATTTGATCCGAACACACTTACATACATACATACATCTCAAGTTAAATAAAACTTGTTATAAAAAGAAACATGCTTCACAAGATACCGTTTTTTATAAGGACAGACATCATATAACAGTACAAAACAATTGAGTTTAAAAAGGGTAACTCAACCAAAAGTAATAGGTTCATTTAAAGAGTCTTCCGGACTCAACTTTTTAAAGAACAATGGTGAAATCTTAGCTGACATAAATTTGAGCGTCTGAAAGTGCGAAAGAAATTATGTTAATTTGTCTACGTTTTTTAAAGTATAATTGGGCTGGTTCAAAACGGATAAAAAAAATCATATTAAATAAAAAGTTATTTGATTTTTTAGTTAATTTCTTTAGCATAGTGTTGCCATTATATATTTTATCTGCTAAGTGACAAGTAGTTACTATATTAAATAATAATATCATATTTATTGCAGTAAATGAGTTTAGTAGATTTTTCTCTTGAATAGTAAACTTTTAGGGCCGAAACTGCGTTAAGCGGGAGCCCGCGACAAGCTCTCGTCGCGAGTCTACGCGCGTAGATACAGATTATTTTATTTACGCAGTGTTGCTAGTTAAATTTTAACGATGTGCCACAGCCGTTTCGATAGATCACATTATATTTATAACGTAGCAAAACGACGACTATCAAAAACCTACAACGGTTGCGACTTGCGGAACCAGCGCGTGCCTCCGTGACCGATGCCCACGCGGTCACCGCGACGGAGCACTTTTGTATGGAACCGCGCGGACGACCGCTTAACGCTGTTTTAGCCCTTAGTTACGAGTGAAGGATGGGGCAGGCTGTACCATATGCCCCATTGGGTGCGCATATGACCTGTCTTAGATAATGTTCCCACTGTTGGGAAAGGCTCTGTAATAAGGAGTCAGTAATCCACTACAGGGACAGTTAACTTCGAGTTGTTGGTTTTAAGATATCTTCAGCGGCGAGAAGGACAGACACATCTTTGCCGTCGAAGGTAGCACCTGGATAAGGCTGGTACAGGAACGTAAGGATTTGCACAAGTAAAGAGAGGCCTATGGCCAGCTGAGGCCTCTCTTTCCTTACCGTCGAGGATGATGATGAAGACATTAGGTATATCTTTTTTTAAAAAGGTGTAGTTTTTATGTTCGACTTAGTTTTTTTTTTGGTGTATTTTTACCGATTTCTCCGTTAATTATAGTCCGATTTTGAAAATTTTTTTTTGTTTACTTAAGGTATACTCTTGATATGATCCCATTGTCACCAAGGCAGGATCTGATGAGTGGATACCATAGAAATCGAGAGAATTCCTCAAATTTTATAGGCTCACATATAAGGATTTTGATGTTTTCATCAACATGGGAACCCTATCTTTTCAAATGAAAATGGTACCATCAAACTGCTCTGGTGATGAAATCAGAAGGTAGGCACCGGCACTCCAATCAAACAATATATTCTAGTAATGTTTAGGTTTGTTGGAATTGTTATGAGAAGCCAATATGGCTATAAATTATTTTAATCGTAATATAATGTACTTACTTACCAAAACTTAAAAGATGAAAATGAAATACATTTTCACAAAAAAAAATTAACCGACTTCCAAAACAAAACACTACAACGCGAAAAATAACTTTCCTTTCGGAAGTTGTTGTCAAAAACGAAAAAGAATAGGTACCAAAGACACCGACTTCCGAAAAGACAGTAATTTTTCGCTTTGTAGTGTTTTGTTTTGGAAGTCGGTTTAGTATTTTTGTTGAAAAGTTGTTTTTATCTCTTTAAGATAAACTCAAGAATAAACAAATTCCTTACCAATGGGCTCCCCAATTACATTCATAATCCTGCCCAGGGTAGGTTCTCCCACAGGTATGGTGATGGGAGCTCCTGTGTCCACGATGGGCTGACCTCGCACTAGGCCTTCAGTACCGTCCATGGCTATGGTCCGGCAGGCATTCTCGCCCAGATGCTGTGCCACTTCCAAGATAAGTCGTGGTTCTGCAAGAATAGTATCATTAGAAGATCACTTGGAAATAGTTTGTAGTCTAATCGGTATATATACCGATTAGACTACAAACTATTTCCAAATATATATATATTATTTATTTATTTATTATTACTTACTTCTGCCAGGCACTTCCAGAGCGTTCAGGATCCGTGGCAGATTAGCATCAAACTGGCAATCCACCACAGCGCCGATCACTATGGAAACAGAACAGGTTTTAAGATGACTCATCCGTTTTTTGTAGTTTTATAATTTATCTAGCTTTTTCGCACTACTTCGCACGTTTGGTACGGAAGTCTAAATGTGCGAAGTTCGATAGGCACCAGGCCAGTTTTTTTTAAGTTTGAAGAATACCTAACAAACGGCCTACTTATTTAAATAATGTATATCTTACATAAATTGTACCATCATAATTTATGCATTCTGGTACAATTATATAAATTGTACCAGAATGCATAAATTAATTATTCTTCTAAGATTTTAGTGTACTTCAATCTTGACATGTTGTGTATGTATTGTATGTGTATCTAATTTGAAGTGACTAACATAGTATATAAGTATTTGTTGTACTAACAAAACTATGGATTACATATCTGATATAAATAAATAATAAAACAGGTAACTTTAAAGTAATATGCTAAGAATTTGTTGAGCACACTGACCGGCGATGATCCGACCCTTAGCGCCACCACCTTTGGCGATGGGAGGCCCTTTGCGCGCCCCAACTGCCTTCTTTTTCTCGGGAGGCTTCGTAGCTGACTTCTTTTGAGCATCTTTTCTAGTCACTGTTGTTGAAAACTGAGGAAGGTTTACAGTAAGTAAGTACCTATTCTTGTGCGTTTCTTACAACTGGGGATAAAAATTAGGTATCCTATTTCCTGACCCAAGACATGGTCTACCCGAGTTCCAAGTTTGATCAAAATCCGTTCAGCCGTTAAGACAAAAGGTAACAAACAGACAGAGTTGCTTTCGCATCTATACTAATGTTATATTATGCGAAAGTTACTCTTTTTGTTTGTTAACTTGTAAAGTCCAAGTAAAGCCGAAATTATCACAGTTCATAGTGACCCGTTAATAGAATTGCCAAACTTAAGTGGCAGTGGGCAGGGCACATTGCTTGCAGAACGGATGGCCGATGGGGCAGAAAAGTTCTGGAGTGGCGACCGTGAACCGGAAGACGTTGCGTTGGAAGGCCTCCCACTAGGTGGACCGATGACCGGGACCGGTCAATGTGGCGACGCTTGGGGGAGGCCTATGTCCAGCAGTGGACGTCTTTCGGCTGATATGATGATGATAATGATATTGACCCGTTTAATAAACCGTCAATTTCACAGGTGAATACCAACCTAATAAAAACTTACATTTTTAGCACTAACCGTCAGAGGAAAGCTGGCACTGTATTTGAAAATCGAATGTGGTGATAGTCCTGATCTGTTCGTCCATAGATTCAAGCTGTTTTGCCATTCATGCCCTCCTCTTTGTGCGCAAAGCCGATGGGGACGCCTCAGGACAGATGTTGTTTTTGCCATCGGCATGGGTTCCTCTTCAGTCCGAGATGGTGATTTCTTGTGGAACTCCAACGATGCCATAGCAGAAGCAGGTAGCTTGGAGCTTACTGCAATTTAATTACTTTAAAGACTAAACATTTGTTCTGGGTTATTGTGATATTTAGAAACTGTGTTGTAGACTCGTAAAGGTCACATATGCAGACGCTCTACGTAAAATACTGTTATTTATATCATTAGGAAAAATTAGTTAGGTTTCGTCGATAATGGTTTTGGAGTGTACCCCATGGTTGCGAAGTACCACGATGTACGTTACTGCAAAAGTTTATTATCGCGACGTTCGCTGTTGCAAAAGTTCTTTACTGCGATGACCTTTCGCGACAACGTACGTCGCAATGGTTAACTTTCGCAGTAACGTACATCGCAGTAAAGAACTTTAGCGACAACGTACGTTGCATTGGTAAACTTTCGCAGTAACGTACATAGCAGTACAGAAATTTCGCAACAACGAACGTCGCGATAATAAACTTTCGCAATAACGTACATCTCGGTAATGAACTTCGCAACAATGGGGTGTACTCCTGGTTTTGGTTTCTGCTCGTCAATAGACTAGCTCCCTTTCACGTATATTTTACTACAGCAGATATGATTATAATGTCTGCTTATTCCTTCGGGAGCAGAAGCATGTTAAATGTAGGGCCCAATAACAAAAATAACACAGGTCCTATTCATCTGCCTTAGTTCCATTTTAGGTGCGGTCTTACCAGATGAGCTGCATCACAGTATTGTACGTGGATTCGTAGTTCGTCTATCTGACGTCCACAACACAGTTACCTTTCTTTTGTTTTTTGTTGACAAAGGGATACCTTCAAAAGGCGCCTGGTCTTTTGGGGAAAATACCAAGGACTGTGGGATTTTTATCTCTTTAAAACCACCCTGGTGATCACCATCAGCACGTTGAAGGGGACTTTGCAAAAGGCCACCCGAAAACCTCCCCCGTGCAACGGGCACAAATGAGAGGGACAAATGAGGGCTGTGCCCTGGGGAAACCTCATTTGTCCCATTTACCTGCTTTACGAGGTTTCCAAGCTACTCAAAAGAATAATGGCGAAAGACTCGTCGGGCACCTGTCGCGAGTTGGTCCCAACCTTGCTGATTGCCAGTATGGCTTCCGGCAGCAGCGTTCTACATTGGACGCTATCCTAGGCGTACGCTCGCTGTCGGCACAGGTGGTGTCGTCAATGCCTTTAAGTCCCTGTCCTGGTATGCGATTAGGGTGGCACTGGTACATCACGGGGTGCCGTTACCTGCAGTGCATCGTCGGGGCTTACCTACGCGACCTGCACATTCGATATATGGGTCGGGATGGTAGCGTACATCGGAGGGAGATTACGTATGGGGTTCTGCAGGGGTCGGTTTTAGGCCATCTCCTGTGTGATCTCGCATATGATGTGGTCCTGCATGTTGACCTCCCCGTCGCCGTTAATATCATTTGTTACGCAGATACCTACTGGGTTTTTACCCAGTACCTATCTCTTACTCGCAACAATGAGGTATCGTAACATTATAATAAGTAAACAAGACAGGTATTTACAGGTATTGCTGCATATTCGGTTGACATTTGAAGGCACTATAGCAAGCTCTTTCATTTTGAACACTATTTTTCGGTCCATAGTTAAAAATATTCCTTATTGTTACCTAAACATTCAACAATTTTCGCTTTGTTATGAAAATGTTAGCTGTCGAACGTCAAAAGACGAAAAAATTCAAAAAGGTGACAACTTCAAATGTTTTTTTTTAAGTTTTTTATTGCTTTAGAAATAGTTTGGATAATTATGTAGGTAAACCCTAAGTTGGATGTGATAACAATTCGTCACACTATTTCGTCACTATCTCTGTTAGGTCTTTTTCACTAATATGTCACTTTGAACATGTAGTACCCTCAGCAACATTGTTCTTGCTCCACATAAACGATCTGCTAAATCCTTTGGGTATGCAGACGACAGCACTATTGCTAAGAGATACCGGTCCTATGCACGGGCTACTGGGCCTCAGATCCGGTCTCTCCGGGAGGCCATGGTTGAGCCCTTGAACCTGTCCTTGAAGGCAGTTGCCGAATGGGGCGATGCCAATCTTGTCAGTTTCAATGCTGCTAAGAACGCGCGTTTTTTTTAGCGTCTTTTTTCCGCAAAAAGAAGCCAATTCCACCCTGCTCCTTCTTTGAGAGGTGTGACCGTTCCAATAAAGGATCATCTTGAGCTTCTTGGCATTAAGTTGACATCGACCCTCAATTTTGGTTCAAACATTGAGGCAAAGGTTTAGGTGGCAGCCAAAAAGGTGGGGACCCTTGCGAATGTGAAACGGTACGTCATGCCAGACAACTTGTAACAAGCGCAAGTTCGGTCATGCATGGAGTACTGCTCTCATCTCTGGGACGGATCTGCCAATTACCAGCTTAAAGCACTTGAGTCGACAGAAAAACGGGCCAAGAGGCTCATGGGCAATGAAACACCGAGTCAAGGCTTCAGAGCCTTGACCATCGTCACCAAGTTGCCAGCCTTCCGGTTTTCTATCGGTCACATCTGCTCAGGAAGGTGCCTTGGGCCGGTATCAAACTCGCCCCACGCTTTTACTCGGAGATCTCAACGCCAATTCTGCGGCCTGGAGATCCCCCGTTACTGATCCCAGAGGTGAAGAGTTGGAGGATATCACGACGAGTTTAGCCGGCTTAAATCGGGGTTCTGCCAAAACGTGTGTTCGGCATCGGGGTGGGTCAATGTAGACACTATCAGACCACCGATACATATATTTTGTCGTCTTCACCCAGACCACTGCCTGGTGTGCATAGCCAATCAGTCCCGCAAAGAGATGGTCTACGCTGGCTGCTTAAGCGCATTGACAGGGCAACACTCAAGGAGGCTGTTGTCATACAGACATGGATTTGGAAGTCAGCAACGGACAGACCCATAGACGTCAGCTGCTGGCGATCAACCCTAGACGGGAATCCGCTCGGCGAGAATTTGCGGTAGCGTCGGCAAAGCCTGCCATACTTGGAACATGAGAAGACGCATAGGTATCGACACAAGTTGCGTCCACTAGAAGTCTACCCATTCTTCACGAAAGCAACGTCATGCCTATAATATAATTCTGTAGTACAAAAAAAATACAACAAAAAAATAAACCGACATCAACAGCAAAACACTAAAAAGTGCGGAACATTACTAAAAAGTGAGCAAGTTCTATAGTAAGGTATTAAGGCATAAAAACTCAATTTACACATTCGTGCTGTTTGTCGTTAGGGAGTTCGGTAGTATGTTCCATATCTTGTAAACTGCTTTACCGCTTTTGATGAAACTTGCACTATAGGTTGAGAGATATTTAAAACAATAAAAAAAGAATGACCACGATCTGACTAATAGATTAGGATAAATGCTAACAAACATACATACATACAGACGTACATAGTTTATGAAATGTGGCACACATGCTTTAGAAGCCCACATAAAGTAACATAAATAAGGAATATTGTGCAATTCTAACAATATTATATACATCCATACACACGTATCGAATTGATAACCTCCTTTTTTTGGAAGTCGGTAATAATCTGTGTTTTTAGTTTCATAGCATTCTGTATTTTTGATCTTTTCGCAACTATACTGGGGTACCATGGGGTATGCTGGTCTTGAGGTCTTGGGGAACCACAGATGACCCTCAAGTTAAAGAGGAAAATTTACAAGTCCATGATTAGACCTGTCGTAATGTATGGACCAGAATGTTGGACTGTGAAAAAGATGGATGACAAGAAATTGCATGTAACAGAGATGAGAATGTTAAGATGGATGTGCGGAAGGACGAGAATGGATAAATTGAGAAATTTGTATATTAGAGGCAGATAAGTCTTTAAGTCAAGAGTGAATAGGTTTCTTCTAGGCAAACGTGCTACATCGTCGACCACAACATCGCTTACCTTCAGGTGAGATAGTGGTCAAGCGGGAGCATCTCAAAAAAAAAAGAAAAAAAAAAGTCTGAAAGTGGCGCTAACCAGTGACAGAAAGGAAACCGTTTGTCCTGGTATGGTCATATGAGGAGGGATGAAACGCATGTTACTAAAATAGTTATGAATATAAATGTGGATGGATGGAGAGCGAGGGGACGGCCAAAGAAAAGATGTATGGACTGTGTGAAATAAACTATATCAATGTAAAGTTTCATAAAAATCCGTTCAGTAGTTTTTGCGTGTAAGAGTAACAAACATCCATCCATCCTCTCAAACTTTCGCATTTATAATATTAGTAGGAAGTAGGATAATAGGATTCATTCATCCATGTCCGCTGACAGGCCGTTTAAGTAAAGCGTAGGGTTAAAGGGTTCATAGTCGACGCAACGCGCGGGTTCTCACACCAATCATTAAAACTTTGGTAGTGCAATATGAGCTAGTTTTAAATTTGAGTTAAGAGTTTTACTTTAAAACTTGTAGGTAAAAATAAATATAATAATTGAAATAGGTTACTTCTAGGCAAACGTGCTTCACTGTCGACCACATCATCGCTTAACATCAGGCGATATAGTGGTTAAACGCTAGTCTATCTTAAAAAACAATTATTTGCAATGAAAATTCTCGTAAGTACATATAAAAGATAAAATTATAAAAATAGCCTTTATTGCTTTTCATAAATATTTACAATGTTTGTTGCATGCCTTAAAACTAAATAAATCTAAATAAATAATTTACATTATATTAAATTAATTTGCACCCGGTTTAGCATGTCTTTCGACAAAGGCCTCCTCTAAAGCTTTCCATTCAACTCTATAGTTTGTTATTCTTGTCCATTCTGGACCAGTTACTTTTTTATTTCTTTTTCCGATCATGTAGTCTGATGCCCTTTATTTATTTTTAACACATCTATTCAAAAAGAGCTAGTTTATTCCTCGCAAACAGGGACCAAAGTACATTAATCCCTTAGGGACCAAAATTGATTTGAATTTGGAATGTGGATATTGTTAGCAAATGTTCCAATCAGCAAAGAGATGAATCACAAACCATGCGGGAACAATGCATTGAATAAGCGACTGGCTGAAAAATTGCGAGGGAACTAAATTAAAAAAAATTGATGAAAAATAAACAACGCGCGAAATTAAATGCATTCTGCCTCAATATAAAAAAAACACTCCTCTGTGATTCTGCCTTCGTTCGCAGTTGTTTCAAATTCAGATTTTAGAATTATAATAAAAAATCTTTTTTATTATAATTCTATTTTTGCTTAATAGGTACAACTAAAAGTAAAAAATAAAAAAATCTTTTTTACAAGTAAAATACTACCGACTTCCAACTAAAAACACTACAAAGTGAAAAATAACTTTCTTTTTCGAAGTCGGTGTCTTTGGTAGGTACCTATTTTTTTCGTTATGGACACCGACGTCGAAAAAGAAAGTTATTTTTCACTTTGTAGTGTTTTTAGTTGGAAGTCGGTAGTATTTTACTTGTAAAAAAGATTTTTTATTTTTTACTTTTAGTTGTACCTATTAAGCAACTTGCCTTTAGTGAGGTACTTACAATGCCAGAATAGATTAGCCGTATGCCATGAAACTTGATCATAACCGGTGAAATGAGAGTGTATCAAGGTGAATTGTACATATCTGCGTACCCCTTAAGAGCATACTGGCGTGATGTTATGTTATGAAATGGTATAAAGAATAAACAGACATGCGATTGCAGCAATCCCGAGAGATTTGCCGTTATTTATTGAAGAGTTCTGTTGTATATCTTCGAAGTTCTTCATCAGATCTTCACCAAATTAAAATGGGACCAATTTCGGAACATACTCTTTCAAACATAAACATAATTTTCAAAATCGGTCCACAATTGACGGATATATCGGTGAACTCACATTAAAAAAACATACATAACGTCGAACATAGAACCTCCTCTTTTTTGGGAAGTCGGTTAAAAAGTTGTTTTGATAGAGCCAGTTTGACAGCCATATTGATGTTAAGCAAGGTAGGATGCAAATAATATACTTTCTGTTTATCCTTGATATACATATGTATATGTCCTTATTGTTCATGATTTCGCGAAGTTACTAAAATCTTTTCTACCTGTTGGCAACTCTTCTATTTATTTCCCTATTCATTGTGTCCGCTGGGGATATTAGTTGTCCTATATAGACATTATATTCATCTACGTATTCTATTTATTCACCGTTCACTCTGACGGACACATGTTAATTGGAATTGGTAATGATTTTGGTTTTCTTTGTGTTCGTGGACAGCTTTGCAATGACCCTTTCATCTGATGGTTGTTGTATATAATTATTTCAAGATTTTCTGGGCATTCTGAAAACAAGATATCTGAT
The DNA here is from genome assembly GCA_947562075.1 of Orthosia gracilis. Classification (NCBI taxonomy): domain Eukaryota; kingdom Metazoa; phylum Arthropoda; class Insecta; order Lepidoptera; family Noctuidae; genus Orthosia; species Orthosia gracilis. Next base: position 56,685,754 of record OX387266.1, read on the forward strand.
GGACACATGTTGATTGGAATTGGTAATGATTTTGGTTTTCGTTGTGTTCGTGGACAGCTCTGCAATGCCACTTTCATCTGATGGTTGTTGTATAATTATTTCTAGGTTTTCTGGGCATTCTGAAAACAAGATAATGTCGTCTGCGTAGGTATCTTAATTGGTTTTAGTTTTCGCCATTTATATTAAGCCCGTACTTATTCCAACCCATATTCCTAAATATTGCTTCTAGAACTGCAGAGAACCACTTTGGTGAGATTTGATACCCTTGACGATCTCCTCTGTTGACGTGAAATACCTCCCCTTATCGTATCCGTCAATTTTTCATACCCTTTGCCTTGCCGAATTCTTTACGTTATAAGGCTGCAGGTTTTCTAACGATATTTGTTTCTTGACGGTCAGTGAAGTACAGGAAAACTTAGTACATACATGAAAAGTCACATCTAGGTACTTGCCAGGATATCACAGAGTAACTTGTATATACGGACACAGGGTATGAACCCACGACCTCAAGAATGAGAGGTAAGGTCTTAACCACTTGACAGAGGAAGTATTATGTAAGTACCTTCTATTAATCTAAGTACTTATATCTGAAGAATTAATAGTATCTTATCTTCGACGTTATCAACAAATGTCTTATCTACGACTGTTAGATAGTACTTCTTTATCGCTTAGCGTTCTTTCTCACTTTTTACGTTTTGCTCGGCTCCTGAGGGTGGTAGCGTGATGTTACCGTGTCATTACCTCAATACCTAGTTTAAGAATTGGGTTATAAAATGATAAGATAATGTTTGTAAATTTGGCTTGGAGTAAATTCGCTTACCATCAGGTGAGATAGTGGTCAAGCGCGAGATTACAGACAATAAAAAAAGCATTGTTTGTGGATGTATGTTTGTTACTCAATCACGCACGGCTGAGCGGATCTGGATGAAATTTGGCACAAAAATAGATTATAGTCTGGATTAGCACATAGGATAATTTTCATTTTATCATCCCGGTATAATGTTTCCTTGGGATAAATATAACACTATTAACACGGGCGAAGCCGCTGGCAGAAGCTAGTCTGTAAATAATTTTATTACAAAAATACAAAGTATTGTTTACATCATTCTTGTTGCTCCTTCAGCTTTATTAATGGCTGCCAGCGGCTTCGCCCGTGTGAATGTCAAAAGTTATCCCAGGGGAAAATACGACTATCACATCATCGCTTTTCATCAGGTGAGATAATAGTCAAACGCGAGCATATCAATAATAATAATAAAAAGTATTCCCGGGATAAAAAGTATCCTAAGTGCTATTCCAGACTATAATCTATCTCTGTGCCAAATTTCATCCAGAACCGTCCAGCCGTTTGAGCGTGAAGAAGCAATAAACATACAAACACACACACACTCCCTCACAAACTTTCGCATTCATAATGTTAGTCAATCTGCTTAGCCTTTTTCCCAACTATATTGGGGTCGGCTTCCAGTCTTGCCGGATTCAGCTGAGCACTAGTGTTTTACGTGGAGCGACTGCCTATCTGACCTCCACAACCAAGTACTGGGTAACACGGTACCCTTTGGCAAGACTGGTGTCAGATCTTAAGCTTCTGACTACCCGTAACGACTTTCAAAGATCTTCAAATGACAGCCGGGACCAACGGCTTAACGTGTTTTCCGAGGCGCGGAGGAAACTCGGTATGTTGAAAATGGTCACCCATTCACGGAACGATCTCGTCAAGCGATGCTTAACCTTGAAGATCGAACCGTGCGGCTGTTATTATTTAGTCACGAGCTCTTCATGAATAATATGCATTCATAATATTAGTGTGATGTGATAATAATAAATGGATTCTGATAAAGAGAAATAGTAGCATTGGTTCCTATCAATTGCAGTAGGTGCATACGTCATCCTTTACTCGAGCATTGAAGGAATCGACTAAAAATAGCAGTTTGTTATCTGAAGTGGCGGGCAACTGTACAATGCAAACTTGTTGTCTGAAATAAGTGTTTGAAATGTGTAATTACGATCATGAATAATTAGTAAATAAATATATAATAATGAATATTATGAATATGAAAAAAATCACATCTGCGTTGAATATAGTGCGACAATCAAGTAGTTTTTATGTGCCTATCAGCTTTAGTGGATATTGAAGAGAAATTAACCGTAAAAAGGTAGGTACTATTTGAGAATGTTTTAGTGAGTTTCTATTATAAGGTGACGGGATAAGTATGTTTCAATTACATGCTGAGACTCCCGGGCGGTCCCGGCAGTCTTCTGACAATCTTTGGCAGTCGTTCCGGGTGCCAGAGGCCAGAAAATCTGATCCGTCTTGCCAATAGATATCGTGTTACTGGGTTGAGTATTTCAGATAGGCAGTATGCTCCATGAGATACGAGCCGTGTGCAGATGTACCGCTTTCTGAATAAAAGCCTTGACCCAACTGCTTAATGAGAGCTTCCTAAGCTGTTGCTCGAGGCTCGTGTCTATTAAACCTTTGACTTACACGACAAAAATTATTGCTGAGGCCAGATACGAAAGAAAAACAATGTCACATTACGTCAGAAAGTGGGGATTCCCCGGGCGTTTCTAGGCCATAGCGTTCTATAGTTTAGTTTCGACGGGCTGTTTCCGCAAGTCCACGACTAAGCGCGTATTTTGCGTTCTATAACTGAGTGTTATATTTTACTCAAAAGTTTCTTTTCATAATTTTTTTAATAATGTGGTTCCGTTGGGTCAGGGGTTAGTGAAATTTTGCCACGTTACGCCACTGTGTAGTATGTACCGCACTTCGGATTCCTCACGAGTGTATTTCAGCACAAGTTGCAGATGGACAATCCTGGCTACAAGGTTCTGCTTATAACTTATTATGATTCATCTTTTACATATCTAGTTAAAGGATTAATAATTATGGATGTTACAAGGAATACTGTTGACGGTTCCTATATTTAGGTATCTTGTGTAATTCATCGCGTAGCAGGAGTTGCATTGAATACGTACCTATTAATCAGATTTTGTTTATTTTATAGAAATGCAAATGTACCTGAATGACGCACGTACGCCGCGGAGCATTGCGCTAGCAAAACATAAACAGTTTGAGAATGTATCTACACTATTTATGTGTAACCGATAAACTTTTTCACTAAAATATACCGACTTCCACAGCAAAACATTAAAATGGTCGGAATAACTATCATACTAATATTATAAATGTGAATGTAAGTTTGTTTGTTACGCTATCACGCAAAAACTACGAAACTGATCATCATGAAACTTTGTACATATATTCTTGGAGGTATTAGAAGTATAGGATACTTTTTTATTATTATTATTTTTTAATGGCTTCACTGCGAGCGAAGCCGCGACTAAAAGCTAGTAACTATATAATTTCGAAAGTCGGTATCAAAAAATGAGGACAAAACACCAGAAAAAACAAAAAGATCCTATATGGTTAGGTAGAGGTATTGGCAAAAATTATTTGATGCTTTCATTGGTGAAGATACTCTTTTCGAAAGAGCCAATAATTTTTGGAAATACCTAATAATGTAAAGGGAATTTGTCATAATCTTTTATGGAGTCATACCCTATGCCCTGCCGAATTCACTTACGCAACTATGCTGATGACCTAGCTTTTGCATGCTTGACCTTCATTAAAATTCTTATACCTAGTTTATAGGCGAAGGAGAGGAGGGCGCCACTGTGCCACTGTTTACATCAGCTCCATATTCGTTTTGTGTTAAAAAGCAAATAAAGTGAATTGTGCCATAAAACATAGTTCTAACTTTAGTGTTTATTTCAATATACAAGAACTATTGAAAGTGCTGTGTCAAAATACTCTATTATGTGCAAAACTCAACGTAAACAGTTCTAGTCAACCCATGACTGTTTTCATGTAATCTTGAAATTATAACCAAAGATGACGGAAGAATCAACAAATCTAAGGATTTAAAAATCATTTCCAGCTTAAAGAAATATCAAACAGGTCGGTTCCGAGTTTATTTTTTACCATATCAAGAACATAACCTAAATCGATCAAATATCTCTGTAAATCGCCGTCATAAGTCATTGCGACTGCGCAAGCACTAGAATCGCCATCTAGCGTCGAGTAGGGCAATCAACACACAACAGAATAATCAAATCACCAATAGAAGGCGATGTGTGTATGTAAACTATCAATCATTATTGTTTGTGTGATAATTTTGTCGTGGTATATTGAAATTACTTTAAACATAACACCCTTTACGACTAAGGCCCAGTTTTTGATCCGTAGATAACTCAACCAATGCTTAATTAACTAACCAATGGTTTCAAATTAACAGCTTTTATTCATCAATTTATTTTTTGGGACAATCCCACCGCACTATTCCCAAACCACTGCAACTCCTGAAAGCCAGAATCAACAGTGGCGACCACCACAAAAGCGCCGAGGCAATGAAGCTCGACGAAGTCCCGGAGAATGAATTTAACTGTCTTGGATCCCGCAACGAAAGTATTCAGAAAAGAATAACGGAGGAGTAGGACAAAATACAAATTTCCACTTCTCTCCATACTAAGTAGGAGACAGAACAAACAAGGCCAATAGGCACGAAGGGTCGTTTACAGCTGGGATAAGCCCAGTTGCCTAGCACCACGGACACAAATTTGCATTAATATTAATGGGTCCTAACATTATAAACTGTTATATTTGATTCCAATAATAGGTATGGCAAAACGCTTGAACGCACGTAAATTTGTCCTCAAGATGCATGATTATTCAACATAATATTGCGTTCATTCTGCCAAAGAATTCACTCCCATAAGATATGATGAGCAAATTGTACATATTCGCAATCAGATGTAGAACACTGACATACAGGCGAGGCAACGAGCTTGAAGGAAAATAATTTACTTTTAAGAGTCTGTGCACAAAACTGACTCGCGCAAGATTAGGCATTTTCATGTTCGTGTGCACGTTTACGCACACATGGGTGCGATTAAAGCTTAGACATCGCGTAAACAATTTTGATCCTTTAGTTGACAATTAAAATATTTTAATAGCGTTTAGTAAAATGCGTGATTTCTGTTATATATTAGTAAGGTATATTTGGTAAGTTTGTCTACATTCAAAATTGTTAATTATTAAGACAATAGGATGAAAATAAGTAGTATCTAAGATAAAATTAAATAGAGAAACAGAAATCATAAACAGTATTTATTGACTATGTATCATATTTAGAAACGTTATAACATGTTTTTCTTATAATCGCTTAATATATAGAATGAAAAACATCATTCAACACAGACAATAAAATGGCAACAAACAAAAAGTACTACAAATTACATAGTAAAAATATACAATTGCGTTGAGCGTGCACCGAAAGACCTACCATCTCAGGGTTTGCTGGTCGTTAGACACAGCGCTGGTTATCAATTTTGATAAGGAGTTTTCTATTCTATTTTATAAATCAAACCCAATACTGGTAAATCAGCCACAGGGTTAGCTCACTTTACCATAGTCAGGGAAAGAAAACAACATTAAATCTTTAAAAATAGTCAGGAATGATCCATTTCAGAGCAAATATATATATAAAAAAATTGTTTCTTTTACACTACATGTGTCATACCTGAAATAGCTTATCCTCCCCCTCTAAGAGACAACAAATATTGAAAGTTGTTTTGTTGTTTACATTAACATTAAAACTATATGCAGGGATTAAAATGAAGTGCTTCGAAGGGGCATGGAACGGGCTTTTCTTGGATCGACAATTTCAGGCAATAAGCATGTGTTATAAAAATCCTCAAGTCTTTTCTCTATTTTTGTCTTCCAAAAACTATCATCTCTAATAACTCGTTCGACTTTCATCGTAAAATTAGAACCTGTCCATACTGCAAACAAACACACATCCTTTTTTGTAATGTGCAGTTGACCTTGAATCTGGTACCACCAGTCGTGATTTTTATTAATTATCGGTTTTTCATTTTGGATTTTCCAAAACGTTATTTTTTTTTCTCTTATAGCTTCATCAGGACTCATTCCAAATGCTGAAAATGGACATTTTAGCTCTACGATACCATTTTCAAATAGAGCATCTGGCGTTGCACCCAGAAAAAAATGTTCATCGTCAATGAACAGGCCACATTTTTCTAATATAATATTTTCTTGCCTTTGCAGCTGAATGAATGCGTTCTGTTCATTCGTTTTGCCATGTCGAATTGCTGCAACATGGTCAAGTGAATACGAGTAAAGTAAATTTTTTACAAGACCTGCAGAACTTATATTTTTTCGTCGCTTACACACTTTACCAAAATTAGAAGCCGTCAAAAGGCATCTGTGTAACTCGAGCCACAACGCACTTTCTGCTTGTAATATAGTGTCCCTTTCAATTTCATGTCTCTGTCCAATTTGGGACATGAGGTTTTCCAAAAACCTCATGTCCCAAATTGGCTGATAAAAATTCTTCATTCGACAAGTCAGGCTTTTGACAATAATCACCATAGTCAATATGACTGTCATCGAATCCTAGTTTTCGTTTAGGCTTCCAGATTTGTTTTGTTTTTTTATTAGCTTTAGCTTTTTGGGCTTCATATTTTTTTGCTGCTGTTGAGGGACTGTTATCAAAAATTATTTTATAAAATGTATTAATTGGTTTTCCTGTGTTGTAGGCGACCACTGCGGCATAACATCTCAGAGCATATGAGTTTTTTAATGAGTAATTGATACGTTTACCACCTACATATTTAGCTACAATTGCATTAAATTGTTCAGCTCTGTTATTATTTAAATTTTGTAACAAACTCCGAGCATGGTATGATAGATGGGACGCGTTTGCCATTAATTTGAGCATCAAAGTTTTGATTTGAGGCACAAGATTCACCTCTGACTTTTTTTCGTCTGTGCAGTAGGTAGTAACTTTCGCAATGGGAATGGTCGCCGAAAATATGATTTGGACTATTTATAATATCTTTCTGTAAACTTTTTATTTGCTCAGCTATCGGGATATTTGAGCTTTTCGAAACCTTACTGCTGCTTTCACAGCTATGCGTAATCGGTTTACGCGATCCGAACCGAGTAATTTACGCTCGTTTAATGGGATGGATGTGTCCTTAATTAAACTCAAATTCTTCCCGTTATAATTTCGCATTAAGTGGTTGGAACACTCTATTTTTTCTACCGTTACGTTGGAATATGGTCTGCTTTCTAAAATATATTTATACACGCTTGAGTCTCCATCTGCAATTAGTTTTGCGTAAACCAAATTATACGTTTCTACGGATTTACTAAATCCTTCAACGATAACTGTTTTCTCCATGCTTGTAGAAGAACCCGTATGATTTTTGTTGCACTTGTGTTCCGGGGGTGTCATATTTTTATTCGCTGCACGGGAACATACGACACAGTATTTATTTTTAATGCCAACATGTAGTATTTTACCCGTTTGTTACCCTAGCTCCAACTGCTGCTGCGGAGGAGAAGTTAGTTTTATATGACCGTTTTCCCCAAGCAGCATCAGCTGTTGCAGCTATAGTAGGAACTCCTGAGGGACTCAAACTTCCACTCTCCAGAGCCAGAGAAGCTTCTTATTTACCTGCTTCTATCATAGTTGCTTCGGCTGTAGCCTTCCACCAGTTATATAAGCTATCGTGACAATTTAGATATGTTCTTTTACTTATAAGTGGCAAATTTAGAGAAGCAGCTAGTTCATTCAAGTTGGCTCGACCACATCCAATACTTATAATTCCCGAAACTGCACTTTGATTGACGTCCAATGCATTTGTGTTACTCTGACACGTTTTCAGCAGGAATCGACTACCACACATAGTACAAGATAGAGAAAATGCTGACGAAAATCCTTGCTGCTTTTCTTCTACTATTTTCAAGTTTGATGCATTGCATCCGTATTGAAGACTGTGGTTTGTGATATCAATCCACTGTTCAAAAAAATATTGGAAATCCACTATTCTTCGCCCTTCGATAAGCAATGATACCGGTGATTTCTGAAACAACAAGAGTTTTAAACTCATGTGTGCTGTCTTATGAATGGAAGTTTTTTTTTATATTCATTAATTTGTGCAGGTATATCATACCTTGTTTGATTCAATTTCGATGTCATCGCTTAAATCTAAATCTATTGGCGTACAGCTTTCTTGGCACGCAATATTTTCTTTACTCTGCAATAAATCGTATCAATATTAATAATACTCCCTAGACCGAATTTCGATCACCGATAATATCAATTTATGGGATACGAGAAACCTACCATGCCTAGATTTATTGGAACTGAATAGTTGACATCTCCACGCATGACAGTTTTTTCAGGGCTTCTATTGTCATTGGCCTCCTAAAAATGCGAAAATATTAGTATTACAGTACTATATTTCTATTATTCATTGTATTTGCAAAATGCATGCATGTGTAGTGTAATTAGCAATAAGCACAAAGACAACCAGATGTAGCCTCGAAGTGCTGTAAAAACGCAGTTTATTTGCAATTATTGGAGCTGATAGTAACTAAATCTTACACCATCTACAGATGACGAAGTTGTAGCCAATTGATTATAAGTGCGTTCTCTTAGTACTTGTCTTGCACGCTCCAATCCCAAAGTATTCCGTTTTCGTTTATTGACACACAGGTAGTGTGTTCCTTTCTTTCGCCCCATTATCTATAAATGTAATATGTATAAAGTAATTATGTAGTATGTATAAAGTCAATAAAAAAACAAGCTAGCAAATCAAAACCTGTAGGCTATGCGATTCTCTAAGAATACAGCGTTAAGCGCAGCGTCGAGCTCATAGATATCAGAAAGGAGGATATATGCCCGTTAGTTGATTTTTTTTTATGTTACACCGACTTCCGGAATTTAAGTTATTTCAGTGTGTTTTAGAAGTCGGTTATTTATTTTTTGTAAAAAGATTTTAATTTTACACTTTTTTGTTGGAAAGTACATCTCGCAGCAACCAACAAGCCCAAACACAGCTAAGATACATTATCTTATAACAGAGTTCCGGTGCCCGTCTCTTGGCTTCATCATTAGATCCACTTTACAAAATGGTGCTTTCTGAATGCATCAAACAAGTGAATGAATAAAATACCAAAATCACTATATGTTATCCTATACAATTTTAAGAGTTTCCTCGATTTCTCCAGGATTCCATCTTCAAATCCTGACCTGATGACCATGGACCACATGAGAAGTGTCCCATTTAAACAAAAAAAAAAACAGATCGGTTCAGGAGTAATCGGGGAGCATAAATAAAGAATTGAGAACCTCCTCCTTTTTTTGCAGTCGGTTAAAATCTATCGAATTGATAACCTCCTCATATTTAAAGTCGGCTAAAATACATAATTTATAGTTTTTCGAACATAATAAAAAACGCGGACATGCATAATATACATAATACAAACTGTTCGAATACAGAACCTTCTTTTTTGAAGTAGGTTAAAAATCCAAACTTCTTTTAACACACAATGTATTCACAAATATATTTTTAATATCAGTAAAATGTACTGAAAACAAAATAAATACTCACCGGATCAAATTGTGGTAGTCGTAGTATATTCTTGCTAAAATTCTAACGTAGAGTTCGCGAGCTCCAGTGACACAAAGCGATACGTCCTCCCGCTGCGCTAGCTGAGTTGACACTGAGGCGATCGTTTTTTTTTTTTTTTTTTTTTTTCTAAGTGGTGTCTCACAGTTCGGTCAAAGTGACCGGATACTGCTTAACCGGACTACCCTGTGGAGATTAAGCTATATTATAGCCTCCAGCCAGGCTTGCAAAAATTCTAAAACTAAGCGACTGCGCTGAGGGCTACCCCAGTTGGGGTCGGACCTCGGCTCAGGGCGTCGCTGGGGGGACAGCAACTAGGGCTGGATCTTAATAAGGTGATTCTACCATCCGTTCGGAAAAAGCCTACGTGGAGAAGAACGGACAAGAAACTCCGATATTTACTAACGTTAATCTAACTACTATTGCACAGCACGCGGGCTGGCTTGTAGATCTTGACGGGGACTTCGCGACGGGCCTCGGCGGCGAGGACGGAACGAGATCGGTCTGTGTCTTCGAATTGTGCTGGTCTCTTTGTTGCTCTCTTGGAGCAGGGTAGTGGCGTCATCGGGGATGGAGAGTACGAGCCTTGGACGGCGAATTTTGGAGATTTGAGAAGGTTCGTAGCGGGAGGCCGCTCGAATTAAGGGGTTGGGGTGATTGACAGCAGAGTCGAAAAAGCGCGTGGAATTGCGTTTCAAAAACTGCTGAATTGTGGGGATTTTTAGATCGACATGGAGGTCCTGAGTACGTACGTACCAGGGGGCTCCCGTGATCATACGGAGGAATCGGTTTTGAACAACCTGAAGCTTATGAATGTGATGGGGCTTTGCGTGTGCGAAGACGGCGCATGCATAGCTTGCACCTAAGTGACAGTTTGCTGCGTGCGTTCACCATCCCATGGAGTCTGCCTACAGCAAAAGCGGCCCGCGAGCGCGCCGCTTTAATGTGCTTGGCGAAAGTGAGGTGATTATCTAGGGTGACACCTAGGTACTTGGCTTGCTCCTACCAGGGGATCGGCTTGCCGTACATGGTGATGGGTTTTGGGGGGCGGGGGCTTTTATATCGGTTATTATATTTTCGGTCAGGCCTTGAGAAGAGGACAGCCTGGCTTTTGTCGGGGTTGACTTCTATTCTCCAGAGGCGGAACCACTTGGCCAAGGAGTTGGCGGCTCTCTGGAGTTTTAGGGCTATGTTCATGGGGCTTCGGCCCGAGTAATAGAGGGCTGTGTCGTCAGCGAAGAGTGCCAACTGGCTCTCCTTACTCTTTGGAATATCGCTGGTGTACAGCGTGAAAGCTACCGGGGATAATACGCAGCCTTGAGGGACTCCGGCTCGTATGGGATGAGGGCAGAAGAGTTCTCCCTCGACACGATAGCGGAAAGTTCGGTCCGACAACCAGTCTCGTAAGATGAGCACGAGACGATCTGGCACGCCAAGTTTGTATAGCTTATAAACTAAGCCATTGTGCCAGACTTTGTCGAACGCTTTCGCTATGTCGTAGAACAATGCACCCGTCAAACTACCACGCTGGAACCCAGCACTGGTGTGTTCGACGATTCGGTGAACCTGTTGGACGCAGGAATGTTTGGCCCGAAAGCCAAATTGCTCGTCAGGGATTAGGCTTTTCCGCTCGACAAAGTCCTTGAGCCGCTTATAAATAAGTCGCTCATAGACCTTTCCGAGCGAATTGACTAAACTGATGGGCCGATAACTGGTTGGCTCCGATTTGGGTTTACCCGGTTTAGGGATGCCTAACACAGTGGCTTGTTTCCAAGCTTGAGGGAAGATATTTTTGCTTAATGCAGCGTTGAAGATGGCCGTCATTAGCAACAACATGTGTTGGGGGAGGAGTTTTAACACCTTATTGGTGATCCCATCTAAGCCTGGGGCTTTTCTGGGGTGGAGCCTTTTGATGACCTCCTCTACTTCGTCTGGGGTGACGGGAGGTAGCGGGTCATCAGGGTCTTCGACGGGGGGGAGGGAGGTCCTACGTGCGACTTCAGCGTCCACCATGTCTAGGTGAGCTTGGTCCACTGGTTGCGAGCTGGGTGTGCATTGACTTTCGAGGCTGTCAGCCAGACATTCGGCTTTTTCAGTGTTATCGAATGCAACACTCTTATCGGGGCGAATGAGCGGGGATAAGGCTGACTCTTCAGTGGAGCGTAATTTCCTCTGAAGGTGCCAGAAGGCGTGGTGGGTGGGCTCGAGCTCGCTCAGCATCTTATTCCATGCCGCAGAACGATGCTCAACAGTGCGCTCCTTTACAGCACGCTGCAAGTTGCGCATGTGAGCCTTGTTTGCGGCACAGGGAAAGTTGCTGTAGGCACGGATAGCTGCGTTCTTCTCGGTTATCAACTTCCGTACAGCGTCCGGGAGTTTACCTTGCTGGACGTCCAGCACTGGAACCTCCCTTGAACATTCGTTCAGGACGGTCTGTACGTGCGTTGTAAGCGAGTCGATCGCCGCTGTCGTGTCAGCGACCGAGTGAAAGTGCTCGGGGATCGTGGGTAACTCGGTGGATTTCAGTTTATCACTTACTTTCCTCCAGTCGGTGACCAGTCTAGTGGGAAGAGGTTGTCCTGAATCTGGTTGGCCTGACCTGCTATCTAGGAGCATAACCACTTCTATGGAGCGTAACCGAAGGTTAACGTTCTTAAGCAACGCTACATCGAGAATGTCTGGGTTATGCGCAGTATTATTCGGGAAGTGAGTGAAGCTCATCGGGGCGAGTACGTCATAGTTGAGTACTGAGCCAAGGTTCAGCACCAACTTTCCCCTAGGGTTAGTAACGGTACTGTTCCAGGCTGGATGTTTTGCATTGAGATCACCTGCTAGGATAACAGAGTCACTCATGTTAAAGAGGGCGGTAAGATCTTTTTTAAGATCGTCTGGGTTCATAACCGATGACGCCGAGGAGTGTGGAGGGCAATAGGCGGAGATGATGGTGATCGATTGATGACCAGTCATTCCTAGCCGACAGGCTGAATATTCAAGGTGCGAAATGGGGTCGGGAGGGGTGATTTCGCTACAGTGAAGCTCATTTTTGAAGTAAATGAGGGTGCCTCCACCGTGGGAGCGAGTCCTATCGTTGCGAACTATCCTGTAGTTGGCAATTTTGGGGGAGCGATGGTATGGTTTTAATAGAGTTTCCTGCACAAGGAAGATGTCCAGCTGGTGATCGCGAAGGAACGTTGCAATCTCACCACGCTGGGTATTAATGCTATTAGCATTGAAGAAACCTAACCTAAGGGATCTGGGTTTGAGGCAATTACTCCTCATTTGTGAACCCATTGTCCGTTTATGAAAATATACTTATCGAGCTCTTGGGTGATGGTGGGGTATTTGGTGAAAACTTGGAGGCTCGATAAGGCTTCAAGGGGATTAGCTGGGTCTGATAACTCAGCGCGAAGGGCATTAGCCTCTGGAGTCATCCAGATCGCGTATGCGTTGAAGATGACTTCAGCGTTACAGCGATAGGAGTTCTGGGCGGGATGGGCTACAAAGGGCGGGCTTGCACCGACGACGGTGGTGGAAGCCACCTTGTTGGTTTGCGCTGGGGCCGCTGTGGCCGAGATTTGGCTGGGCACTGGGATCCTAAGATCCATCAGCGCCGGAATGGGCTGGGACGACTGAGGTGCCACACTTGTGTGGTTCAGTTTGCCCCAGGGAGAAGGTCTCTGAGGGGCTAGTCGAGTGGGGGCTTGTGTGGGAGGGGCGGTTTGCGAAGCGGGAGCTTCGCGAGATTGGCGATCGTCGTGACGCTTGGCCATTTTAGGCGCAAGTTTGGGCGCTTTCGGGCAACCCCGGTAGTTAGCAGGGTGCCCTACTTGGCCGCAGAGTACGCAGCTGGGAGGCTCCGTACACTCTGAGCGGTCCTTGGGTTGGGGGCAGTTTTTAGTGCCATGGTCCCCTAGGCACTTTACGCACCTGGGGGTGGCGAAGCAATTGGCCTGGGAGTGGCCGTATAGTTGGCAGTTGTGGCACTGGCCAACGACGTGGGGGCGATATGGCTTCTCGATCGATATGCCCGACAGGGAGCACACCGTCTTGACGCCGAAGATGGGGTTATGGCCTTCGGTGCGGCTGCAGACAACCAGCACCATGTCATATTTTTGTCCTCCTCTCGCTTTATGTAAGCGGTGGACTTCGAGGACAGGGATGTTCTGTGAGAGGAGATCCTTTCGGACATCCTCCGTCGGGATTTCCTTGGGGATGCGGCGAATCCTCCGGGTGGGTATAGGTATGGAACGAAATGTTCCTCTCCTTAAGAAGCCGGGTTAGATCCCGGAAATCGCGTGAGGTGTCAACAAGGATTTTAATGCCTTGTTGGCATGCTACGGCCTTGCTGTATCTTATGTGGCGCGCCGTGCAGGCGCTAGAGACGTCACTCCATTTCCCCTTGTCTTGGAGATAAATGGGTGGCGGGGGAGGGGTCTTCCTATTGGAAGCTTGAATAGCGGGGCTAGCGGGGCTAGCAGGCCGACTTGTCTGCTGGGGGGCGGCAGTGGGGGCGGGTTGAGAGATAGTCGGCTCGGGGGAGGGGCTGGGGGAGGCGACTGGAGACGCAAACGGGGTTGCGACAAATGACTTTTTGGCCTTGGAGGCCTTGGCTGAAGCTTTTTTAAGCTTCCGCTTACCTCCGACGACTTGAAAGTCATCTTCCTCCGAGGAGGTGGAGGGAGTGACAGTGCGCCGTATTTTTTCTTCAGATTTTCCTTCAGGAGGATCTCCTGAAGGAGTTCGACTAATGCCGCGAGCGACATTGTCGAGAAGGAAAAAACTTAATGGGGCCGATGAGGCCGACAGGGGTATCTTCCCCGGGTGGATGGGCCCGGGGGTGTGTGCAATCCTACCCTCCCAGTCGGGTGAGACTGGGAGGTGTGTCCCTGGTGAGCCCTAAGCTTGCTATCCTGCCACCAATCTTATTGGGTGACAGGGCCCTATGTACCGGTAGACCCACCGAAGGTGGGCCACCCACCTCTGTGTACAAAAAGTCTGGCACGTCGGGGTAGACACGCCCGACCGTGCCAGGTGAATTGTTGTGGAACAGAGACAGGAGTTGACTAGGCTATCTACCAAGGCCAACTATCCTGCTCCCGACTCCAACTGACTGCCGTGCCCTGAAGGGGCTTGGCGGGTGTGTGGGGCAACACCCCAGCTGGCTTCGTTAACACCGTTAGGTTTCCGCCAGGGACCACTAAGTCGTGGATTTTACCCAGAAGGGGCCAAACGCGAATCTGTTGCAGAAATAGGTGTCGTTTCCTACCCTGAAAAGGGCCGGAGCGGACGATCGCCGAAGCGAGCTCTTGCGGGCGCGACGACCGCAGTGACGTCACGCAGAGGCGCGACGAGGCAGGAGAGTGAGGGTGCTGAGCGCGCGGTGGGGCGGCGAGCAGCGGTCCGGCAGCGAGACGTCCGCACGGGGCGACGGCTGGCGAAGAGAGAAAAAAAAAAAAAAAAAAAACAAAAAAAAGGCGATCGATTTTGCGGGCTTGTTGTTATAGTATATTTTGAAATTTATTTTCTATACTTATTTCTTTTTTTTATATAAATTAAAATTTTGATTTTATTATAAAAATAACTTAAGTTTATTATGTTATTTTTTAATTTCTTAAATAAGGAGCTAAAAATTAGAAAAAAAATACTTATGTGACTGCATTTTTCTTTAGAATGACGTAACTTCATCATTTTTTTTCTGCCGATTTTTGTATGGGAATGGAAAAAAGTGATCAACACAAATGCAAAAGGGTTATATGTTGTTGTTACTTATATTTTTACATGGTCAAAATTTCTCGTAGTTTTTCCTGAAACGATGTTCAAACTTCGCTCTGACGTCATTTTTGAAAAAAAGTGGCATTGAATATTGAAGGTTTACCATTAGTTATGCAGTTTTTTTGTAAATGCTTTCAAGCCACATGCAAGATGACGAGTTGAGCTACCCATAACGTCCATAGTTTTGCTAATATTATGTGACACCTTCTAACAATTACAGAACAAAGTTGACCGATATCAGTCGTTTGGTAGGACGGCCTCTTAAAGTTACCATGCCCTGTGAGAAATTGGGCAACACAGTGATCCACCTCCAGCCAGGTCCTGGCCAGTCGCTCGCAAACGGATGGAAAGAATTTCTGGAGGTGTCGGCCCTTGATGGAATTATCCCACCTGCATTGCCATTCGGATAAAAGTTCCTTCCAAACGTCAATATGTGGTTCAAATAATCTAGAGATTTTCACAAAGAGTCAAATAATTTGAAGAGTTAAAACTATTTGATCATTGGCTTAACTAACAATTGATAATTTAATTTTTTTCAATGGTATTATAAATTTGTTAGCTTAGATGTAAATTCAATTATGCATGCTGTGGTCTCCTGTAAGTGAAGGAGTTCACCTACGTGATACTTTTTAAGTGCAGTCTATTTCATATGATCTGTGTACATCCTTTGTTGGAGATCCTAAATAAATAAATAAATAAAATTTTAAAACCATTGGTTAACATGTTTATATTTGGACTAAAATAATTAAAATATTATGGCTAAAATATATGTCACATATTTATATCACGTCTTTTATTAAACCCACAAGAATATTCAAGTAATATTCTGTTGTAGGTAAAGAAAGAAAGAAAGAAACACATTTAAGTATATGGCACAAGCCAGAGCACACAACACCAACAATAAAAATAAAACTTAGACAAAACAACAATAATATAAAAAAAGAAAACAATGTAAAAGTAACATTGTCCCACGACTGCGCCAAATAGGACCAGGGGGGTGACCATAAGCTCTTAGAGTAAGGTTATTTTGATATCGCGTAAGTGACAGATGTATACAAGTCATATAAATCTGTCCCTTACACACACTCAAAATAACCTTACTCTAAGAGCTTATGGTCACCTCCCAGTTCAGCAAAATGTCGGGCAACTAGTGCCCGACGATGGTTTTCAAATGGATGTATAATTGACTAGGTGTATAGTTGAGATTCGTATTGAATTATGTTTAAGCTAAATGTTGCTTATTCAAATTGTATAAAGGCTTATTCCGCCACTGAAAAGGTTATAGAAAACATACATCATGCTAAAAAAGTAGGGGAAGAAAAGTTTGAAGACGAAAACAATTAAAATTATAGCAAATTATTTTTTATATATAATTATAATTAGATTGAACAATAGGTAACTAATCCTGCGTTTCCCAGCTCTAAATTATCGGAGAATTAATGTGACAAATTGTCAAGCAGGCGTTATCTGCTGTGATTGGCTGTTGAAAATTCATTCAACCAATCACAGCAGAATCACTCCGTATCCAGTTAGTTATTCACCAAGTTACTTAATTATTTATTGAAATTGAACAGTTTCATAATTTTCCAAGAAATATCATCATTACGTGTTTATTTGTTTAAAAATGAGAATATTCAATATATGAACTGTGATGATTTTTTTTTACAGATCACGGTTCGAGAAGTCGCAAGACGAAGAATATTCGAAGAGTTCCCCGTGCGACGCGTACACACTTGAAATACTGCTATTTACAATCGCTTGAACATGATGGCGAGCTCTGGAAAAGCCATCCCTATGAAATACACAAAGCGTGAAGGAACGTCCGGGATACAAGGACATTGGTACGAGACGAAACTTCTAAGTTTAATATATTTTAGACTTATACATGACCCCAATGTTATAGAGTTTTATTTAGCCACAAATGTAGACAAATTAGGTTCGTTTGATGACATTTGCTTCAGGGCTAAAGTGAAAGGGATCGATAAGCCCCTCTCAGTGTTCATACAGGCAAAACACAAAGAGAATAAATCAATTGTAATGCTCAATAATAAAAGCGATTTGGTAACCCACTTCAAAAGTTATTTAGAAGTCAAAAACCAATTCAAATACACTAATAAAGATATACTTTTCGA
Source organism: Orthosia gracilis (assembly GCA_947562075.1). Lineage (NCBI taxonomy): Eukaryota > Metazoa > Arthropoda > Insecta > Lepidoptera > Noctuidae > Orthosia > Orthosia gracilis. The sequence goes on from OX387266.1 coordinate 56,703,165, forward strand.
TGGTACATTTGATAGAACAGAATGTCTGTTTGTGTTTTACACAAACGCAATGAGTGATCGACCTGCCCGAAAATGTGAAGGTAGTACTGCTACATTTTTAAATAAGTTGATAGGAACGGAAGACCTTTGCTCTGGTTTGCAACCATTGAACGATAAATGCATACATGCGGAGTTAAACCAATTACTGTTAGAGGAAGAAATGAAGACGCTAGCTGGACTGATAGCAAAGTGTATTCATGGAGAATTTAATGACATCCAAATGTTGATGCAGCAGGACCTTGTGAAGAGATACCACGTAATCTTGGCGGAACAAGTGTTCGATGTGTCCAAGAATCAGTCTGAAGGACGTCGTGACATACGATTCAGACAAAATTTCTTTGATATCATCGAAGAACCTGTAAAGTTATTTAAAGAAGAACTGTGTACAGAGATTTTGAAAAGGCGAAAGGTCGTTTCGGATACTTCTGAAACGAACTTTCTTCGTAATTGTTTGGCTTGCTGCGTCGTCACTAATAGCGATGACGATCCGTACCAAGAAATCAAACACTTAATTACATATAAGAACAGAAAATTCGAGTTCCTGGATGAAACGGAATCAGAAAGGTACAGACCATTTCTCTACAAAATTAATGAATCACAGGAGACCATACGAAGAACACTTGAAATAGCAGTAAAGCAGTATTTACCATCACTCAAATTTAAAGTCCCAGCTTCGTTTGGTAACAAAGATTTAACGATAAGAGGTGATGACCAAAGAAAGGAAAAGAAATTGATTGATTTGACGACAAAAATTATAGGATTGATAGAAAAATCGACAACCACTAAAATTGTCATGATAGATGAAGAAACGGTCCGTGTCTCTTTGCAAAAAGGATTTCTAGAGCTCAATGGTGGCATAGCGTCTGCCGTTGGTAATTTATTAGTTCTCGATAATGATACCAACCTGCTAAGGTTCAATGATAACTACAAATCACTAGGAAAACTAGCCCAAAAGTTGTTTGATCAACTGAATAGTAAAATCGAAAACTTGTGTGAATATAAATTAGATGTGCGAGCGAAAATATTTCCGAAACTATCGTTTGCCCCTGACGAATATACCAAAAACATTGTGCGTGATTTTTGTAATAAGTTATTATTTTATACATCCCAAGCTAAGGCGTTAAAAGTGGAGACAATTTTGATAAATGAAATTAAAGAAAAACTACGTCATCGTGACGACGTACATACTCGAAATAATAAATCCAACGCTATATTTCTTAAGTATCATAAAGAAATAGAAAACTGGTGGGTAGATAAAAAGGGTGAGTATCTTACAAAAGAAAGCCGTTTATATGACAATGCTCTAAAACATGCTCTAAGTCAGCCATTGATGAGCCATATAAATATGATGCAAAGGATAAATAACAAAAATTACACTTTCACTGAAGATGCAGTAAGTTCAATAAAATTTGATGAACATCCTTCAGGAACTGTAATTGTAACAAATAATGTAGCACTTACGGTTGCTAAGCTCATAAATCATCTAATTAAAAAGGATTGCATCCTATTAGATATGCAATACATTTTAAATTTGTCTTTTAGTGACACCGAAACATTACAGACAGAAATAGTTGATTTGAAAAAAGAAAATACATTTATTATTATATGTGAGAAAGCAATATTTGGCACAAGTACTGACCAATTAAAACACATCTTCACAAAATCTCTAAGAGATGCAACGACAATTATTATTCTTAACGACCAAGACTACGTTGAAAATGTCAACACATATTTCAAACTAAAAGATAACGTAATAAAAGATGAAAGAAACAATTTAATTGATATGATCGAAGAATCGCAGGAAATGATCTTAGAGAACACAAATGTAATATTTCAAGGTGTCGAAGTATGCTTACGTAAGCTCGTGGATGACAAATCGCTTGGGTTAGTAGAAGAGCTTGTGTTATATAAGCTAATGCAGAATGATAAAAATGTAATAGGAAAACCAGCTAGTCATTTAAATTATAAAGGAACAATATATATTGAAAGATCTGTGAAATTCCATAAAGTCGTTAATCAAACACTTGACACAAATGATAGCAAAATTAAAGAAGGGGAAATCAAGAGTATATCAACGCTAAACGACCTCAAAGATGACGTAGTACTTCTTATAGGGGATCCTGGAATAGGAAAGTCTACTTTACTCACCCAATTGTCTCTTACGACAAAACAAATTGATTCAACAGTTTGGATACTAAGAATTAACTTATTGGAGTACTCCAAACAATTTTTTGAGTGGCAAGCTAATGAAACTATGATCGATACTTTCAAATGTTTAATATTCTTGTGTCAAGTTGCACTTAGCGAGGCAAGTATAAAAAATAACGATATAGAAATAACATTAGAAGAATTGGATGACACTGTTTCTCTAAAGGATTGTAATGGTGACGAGTGGGCTGTATTTGAATTGAAAATGTTTCTGCAACATTATAATACAAAGCAACTAATAATCTTATTCGATGGCTTCGACGAAATCTGCCCTACTTACGCAAATGAGGTGCTAGGTTTAATAAAAGCTGTGATGAATTTGCGTCCGAAACATAAAATATGGATCACTAGCAGATCTTATGACAAAATCATTACAGAATTAGACCTCCAATTTTTATACAAAATGGAACCCTTAAATATAGACGAGCAGGAGTTATATTTGTCTACATTTTGGGAAGAAAAGAAATTATTAATGAAACTTTATCAAAAAGGAGTTCGAGATAACTTAGCCGATTTTTGTAGGTTTATGTGTAAAAGCGATGATTTACACATGTTTAAGAAGAAAAGTCATTTACCAGATGAGTCGATAAACGAGAAACCATTGCTTGCAATTTATTTGAGCTTATTTAAATATTTAAAACCAAAACTTGCACTTCTTGGTTGTACGGATCTTTATAATGAACCCATGTCACAATTCAATGGATTAGTCGCAACTCCGTTGCACCTAAATATGCTAGCTGAACACTTGTACAATCAAATAATAGGCAAATCTAACGATGATGACCGTAAGGCAAATAAACGGGATTTGGCGACGGAGAGAGAGAAATACATAGAAGCGGAGAAGGCAAAACGGTTTGAATCAAGGAAGATTATGGCTGCTACGGAAGAGACCTCTTTCCTCCAATGGGATTCCGACTTTTACAAAAAAATAGTGGAAAAATATATCGAAGATAATTATACACCCATTAAATGGGACTTGGATGTTAACATATTCGAAATCTACGAACGTTTCTTGGAAAATAAGTTGATGATACGGTTTCATGAGAAAAACCAAAATGACATGTACAAACCGGATAATATAGCACAATATAAGAGAGAATATGCAGATAATAAAGAAAAGCTCAAAATACTAGCAGCATACGTTGTTTATGACAAACGCCTATTGGATAAAAACGAGTTGAAGCGTTGTGAGGAAATAATAGACAAGCTGAAAGAGGGAGAAGAGAAAACAGACATCATTTGCAATGTAATCAACGATATACCAATTTTTGTACACTCGACGTTCGCCGAATACTTCGCGGTTGAATACATTTGCGAGTTAATAAAAAGTCAACGAAATTTAAAAAATATGTATAATTTCATATTGAACGTGATGTTTTTTAAACTTAACAAGAATGTGCTAGTCATATTGGACGCGAAAATAAAAATTGACAAACAGTTGACTACCATTCTAAAACAAAACAAAGGAATTATATTTAGATTGTTATTGGAACAGGGTAAAAATAAACGTGGTCGCATCAAATCATCTCTATGTGAGGCGATACGTCTCGGTCTAAGAAATTTAGCGTTTTTTTTATTATCCACAAACGAGGATTACCTATACGAGAGTAACTTGATGGATTTCATTGAAATAGTAAAAGAAACTAACATGCTTATGATAGCTGTTAAAATGGGATTTGATGAGTTACTCATAAAAATAATCAAACAAGTGAGAATGATTCGTGAATCCAAGTTAAATGCCTTATTTGAAAATATTGAGATCTTCGATGGCCATGAGAATATTGCCAGAGAGAGTACTAGTGAGTTAGTTCAAAAGCTACACGCAAATGTGTGGACTCGTATGGACATAATCCCAGATTGGGAAAATTTGCAAGAATTAGGACAAATATATTTCATTTAATTAAAAAAATATTATTTTATGTAGGTAAAGGAAGTAGGCGCTGCTACTAATACGTGTAAACGTGGAAAAAGTAGTTGTACTAGCCATTGTACTAAGAAACACTTATTGTTTTAAAGATATATTACTTAAACCCAAAGGTCTTCTGGTTCAACTAGGCATAGACGGTACATTGATTAGCCGGTTTGAATCGTAAACATATAACAGGTATTCTAAGGCAGTCCCTAACGGTCACTCCTCTAACGAATATATAGTTACTTCTGGAGTTCCTCAAGGATCGCATTTAGGGCCAATAGGGATGTTTCCTGGGAAGAAAAATGATAATTATATTTAGTCCGTCAGTGAGATTATCAAATAATATGGACCCGTATTTTTTCTTTATCAATTAAACAAAAATTGACAAAGATAAAGCGCATCAAAGTTCAGGCAAGGAGGCTTGTGACGTCACTTTGTCAGTATAAAGTGTAGCACACCGAGACGTCACACGTCCGTTCTTCTCCACGAAGGTAATTGCCGAGCGGATGGTAGAATCACTTAATCAAGATCCAGCCCTAGTAGTCCCCCAGCGATGCCCTAAGCCGAGGTTCGTATCCCTTAAGGGATAGCCCTCAGCATGGTCGCTTAGGTTAAGTTTTTGCGCCTGGCTGGAGGCTCTGGTTTAGTCTCCACTGGGAATGTCCGGAAAGCAGTAGTCATAATTTGGTTGAACTGCGAGAAAACATATTACAATAAAAAAAAGACGTCACACGCACTGTATCCCATATGTATAAATATAATTTCGGACTACACACTCTTCAGCATCGCAGACGATGCTGGACTCGCTGTCTCTCCAAAAACATGAGCGGAACTTCACGTCATGCGGACGGACTTTTAGAGCGTATGCGATCCTAAAATAAATGCGCGTCGAAAATGTGCTCGTAGCAACTTGTTTAGTATCCCCGATACAAATCGAATGTTGGGTTGAATTACCCAATGGCAAGGCTGCCTTCAACATACAATGCTTGGTGTGAGCTTCTTGACCTAATTATTTTTCATTGCCCTATTCGGCTCGAACGGAAATTGTTGAAAAAGAAAAAATAACATAGGTAGTTGTAATCTGTGATATTTTTTTTTTATATTGTTAAATAATCGATTGATTTATATTATTTTTATATTATTCATTTTAATTTTAATCTCATGAATTTTGACTCTATTTAAAACATCTAGTTGTTATATTGTTCTTATTATTTTTTAAATCTCGACGGAAAAAGAGGGGTGTTAGTTTGCCGTGTGTACCTGTGTGTTTGTGTATCTATCTGTGGCATTATAGCTCCTAAACGGATGAACCGATTTTTCTTGAAAGGTGATTTTATCGAGAGTGTTCTTAGCTATGTCTGATGATAATCGATTCAGCCGTTCAAACGTTAAGAGCTTTTTGCAAGCTTTTATTTAACTTGCAATGGATATGTATGTATGCAAGTGTCAATTCGTATCAAATCTTGCAACTGAAATTTAAAGCAATTATTCGAAACCGATAATGATGAAATTTTGCAAACATATTTGGTTTGGATGCACGGTAAGCTATAAAGCTTGTTTAAAAAATATATTTTTAATTGGAAAAAAGTATTACTGTTTCAATCAGGGTGTTTTCGCAAAATATCGTCGTGTTGAATAAATTGTAGATAAATTATGTAGAATGAAATAAAAATGTATCGAAAAATTTAAAAAGCCCCTTTTTAAATTTTACTTGTTCGCTATGTTAAAAATTTTAATTTTATTGTGATATTATGTGAGATAACATAAGTTAATGTTGTGCATGTCTGTTATTGACATAAATAATAGAATAAGACCTCATAAAATGTAATATGTCCATGTTTGTATTGTTGATATGCCTTCAATGAATAAATAAAATAAAATATAAGCAAATGCAAGCATACTTTATTCATACGCAATAAACATACAGTATCAGGGGGGTGACCATAAGCTCTTAGAGTAAGGTTATTTTGAGTGTGCGAACACACAACAATCAAAATAACCTTACTCTTAAGAGCTTAATAAGGTCACCCCCTTTTAAATACCCTCAGTTTCCCAGCTCAAAATTACCGCAGAATTAATGTGACATATTATCAAGCACGCGTTATCTGCTGTGATTGGCTGTTGAAAATTCATTCAACCAATCAATCCAAACCAACCAATCATCCAAATCGAAACTGGGGGTTAATATTATAATACTGAGTTTGTGCAGTGTTGGCAATAAATGTTTTCTTTCCTTTCTTTCTAGCAAAGAAATATTCCCTTGACGGAGTCGAATTAGTCCCTTCAGGTAAATTACCGAAACAATGAAAAAGTTGTAGTGCATCTATAGCGCCACAAACGAACTAATGACCTGGCGTCAAAAAATCCTGCATCACGCACCCACAGTTTTCAGTTTTTTAATCCTCCCATTTCAATGGTCCCTTTTCCGCATACCTCTATAAAGTCTTGGTCTTGCGTGGATACAGGTTTTAGGCACTCATTGGGTTAAAGTTATGTGTTGTATCTAGTACTTAATCCAGCTCGACAGTGCCCACTCTTTTATGTACATATCTTAAAAAAATTCTCAAGAGTTCAAACGTCTTCCACACTGTTGTGTACCTCATCTGGCAAGTGTGCGTAAGGGACGGATGTAATGACTTGCATACATCTGTCCCTTACACAACCTTGCTACAAGAGGTCATGGTAGGGCTCTTCTTATTTCGAATCCACACTATTATGACTACGCTAAACCACAGATTAGAGAAGTTACTACGTAACAGATATTTCACTCTTCGAGATCAAGTACATAATTTTGACCTCAATATCCGGACTGTTGGGTTGATCCTTGGCGGCTCATGCTCATTTCTTGCGAGGCTGCTCGAACTTAGACCCCGCGTCCACCAACCACGCACTCCCCTTGCACACGCGAGCGGTGACAACCGACTGGCGCAGCGGTGTCGGGACCAAGCGAAAATGTAGGTTTTAATCGCAGCAAGTACGGTCGAGTGAAGGTCTTGGTAAACGCCTGGGACTCGTTTCTGGAGACGCGGGGCGTCAGGCTTCGTTTAAATAGACGCGCGTCGCGTGCATCGTGGGGTCTCGCTTCTTCGAAAACGCCATTTCTCCTCCGTAGTCTTTCATACAACGCCATAAAGTTTAAATTCAGTACGATATGCACCGACCAATGCGACGTCTTAGTGTTCAGAGACGCCTTCTCTAAAATATCATGATCGTTTAGCTAAAACGATCATGAGTTGCAAAGATAGGCTGAAACATCACCAAATTAAAACATTCTCTAGGCGAAGAGAATTAATAGATTTCATCGCTTACAATGGGTCTCAACAGAAGGCTTAGTCATCCAAAGAGGAATGGAGAAAGTTCGGAGTTTTCTTGCGTGATCGAATCAAAAATGAAGATATCCGCAGGAGAACCAGGGTTACCGACATAGCCCGAAGAATTGCCTAACTTAAGCGGCAGTGGGCAGGGCACATTGCTCGCAGAACGGCATGGCCGATGGGGTAGAAAAGTTCTGGAGTGGCGACCGAGAACCGGAAGATGTTGCGTTGGAAGGCTTCCCACCAGGTGGACCGATGACCTGGTGAAAGTTGCGGGGATTCGCTGGATTCGAGACGCACGGGACCGATAAATGTGGCGACGCTTGGGGGAGGCCTTTGTCCAGCAGTGGACGTTTTTCGGCTGACAAGATGATGATGATGAGGTCCTACTTAAAAGTAAGGAGGTAGCTACTTATCATTTGTCTTTAGTAGCATAATAATATATAGCCTTAGACCAACAGCCTAAATTGCAAAAGCAAAACATAAACTAAAACCAAACTTAAGTGGGCACAGGGTACATTGTTTACGGAACGTATGGTCGAGAGGGCTGAAAAATTCTGAAGTGGCAGAAGACGCAGCGTTAGACGGCCTCCCTCTAGATGATGACCTGGTTAAGGCTGGTAAGGTCTGGTAGATGTGAGACGTACAGGGCCGATCAGTGTAACGACCCTTGGGGGAGACCTAGGTCCAGCAGTGGACGTCTTTCGGCTCAAATGTTGATAATGAATAAATAAAACCACTGAAATCACTTTGTACAAATCACAATTTATTGTATTTACAAGCGCGTAGCGCACTGCGTACAAACTTAATACAGTCCAACTATATAAATATATTTCGACTTCACGACTACATTCAAAACGTGGTCGGCAGGACTGCGATGCGTTGTGTGGAGTGTACCTACAAGCTGGCTTGGAATACATTGGCTATCTTTTAGATTTAAGTACTCATAAGATGAAATACTCTTATAGGAGTCAAGCACAGACATACATCTAACTAGATGACGCGACTGTATGTACTTCGCGTGCCAAAAAACGAAATAAAGTTACGATAAATGGTCGTAATCTGAGATTTTCATTTAGCGTTATCGGCACCGGAAATCCACCGAAATCTAGAAAAATGCCTTTTTATGCCATATTGGGCTGTAAAGAATGTATAGAAATAGTTGGCCGAGGCATTGGAAATGTTTTCTTTCATTGGTAAGTAAATTTGTTTTTACATTGTGTTTGAAAAAGTGGCACGCTTGGTTTTCATACAGATGGAGGGACTTGCGGTATCTATTTAGATTTATGTCTGTGATTGTTTCACATACCGGATAGCCACTATCTCCCAGATAACACAGAACTTGGAAAAATGTATGTGCCAGATAATTTATACGAAACTTAAACAGAGATATTCAAACAAGCCATTATTATATAAGATCAAATGAAATCACGTAACGAAACTTCATTAATTTAAGTTGACATTTTTATGAGATATTTATAATCTCTATCATAAACAATATTTTAATAGGGATGACAACTAAAAATAAACATTATTTTCTTGACCGTCAAGTAGATTAAAAAAAAAATATTGCACACGTATTTTTCATTTGACACAAACGCGACGATACAGTGCGCTGAAATTTCGCGTGGCATCAAATTTTTTACAAAGAAGTGACGTCACAAACCCTCCTGAACATTAATGCGTTATATCTTTATCAAATTTTATCGACTTGTCAAAAAATACGTGTCAATTTCTTTTTTATTATAATCTAACTAACGGACTAAATGGAAATATAATTTTTATACCCAGGGTTCATCGATATTTGACGATGAATCACTCACACACACCACCGTAGTCAACGCCGACTGTTGCATAGGAAACTTTACTGTTAACTTATGTAATACGACTTTAAAACTATAAAGACAATGAGGACACTAAATAGTAAACAACATAGTATATAAAACATAGCCGCTCTTTAAGAAGAAGTTTAAAAAAGGACTTTACGTATAAAACTACCTACTTATTTTGAAAAGTGGTATATGGTATTGTTTTTTGAACTTTGCCCCTTACTAAGGCCGTTTTTCTCACCTCATCTGCTGTGATTGGTTGAAAGAATTTCCAACGGCCAATCACAGCAGATAACGCGTGCTTGACAATTTGTCACATTAATTCTGCGTTATTTTAGAGGTGAGAAACTCGGCCTAGGTATTGCTCCTGTAACCTATCGTGGGTGGGTTTACAAACATTTTGAACTCACATACACAAATAGCCAGATCCGGAACAATTATCTGTGGTCATAAAAATATTTGTACTGTGCGAAGTCGAAACGGCGACACACAACGCAGCAGTCGATCGTTTAACCACTGCGCCAACCGTGTCGTGTGTGTAGGTATACTGTGGCAACCCTTTAAATACAGACCTGAGTTTGTTTATCTCAGCAATTTGCTTTGTTTTTTTTTTGTTGGGTCAATCCACCGCACTATTCCCAAACCATTGCAACAAACAAAGCCAGAATCAACAGTAGCGACCACCAGAAAAGCGCCGAGGCAATGAAGCTCCACGAAGTCCCGGAGAATGCTTTGAATCTGCTTTGTTTATAAGCATAAGATTGAAATGGATTTCCTACCGAGAGAGGGCACTGGCTCCGGTAACACAGTGTAATTTACTTCTGTAAATTAGTAACTACATCATAAAGATTATGAATTTATTTGCAGTTGGAAAACTGACCTCGACCTATATTTATGTATGGGGACAACAATTTTCGAACGGCAAAGTTACTTTTGTCTCTTCGTTACAGCAATGTTCGGTGCTTTCATTGTGTATGAACGTTTGTAATGTTATTAATTATTTTGGTGATTATACGGAACCCTCTGTGCGCGAGTCCGACTCGCATATGACTTTTTTTTGTTTTGTTTGCACTAATACCCACAGTAAGGCCTGTATAAACAAAAAAAAAGGAAAAGAATGGTCTAGGTGGTACAAAGTTTACTGGGTCAGCTAGTTTTAAGTAAAGTCCTTTTAGAAATATTTAAAATGATCATGTTATGCCAAATCCCGTGCTATATACTATTCCATCGATTTAGACATGCATTTTACTCAATAGTTCATATCTGAGTGTTGTTCAATAAATTATATAGTTTTCACAAAATCTATACCGCTTTGCGCAAAATTTACACATTTCTGTCGATGTTTGTTTTAGGAATGGACATACTTAATTCATTTTCGCCCAATCCTAGCGAAGTTTCACCCGACCAGTTTGACCAAATTTAGCGCAGTTTGACCAAATTTTAGCGCAGTTTGACCAAATTTCAGCGCAGTATGACCAAATTTTTGCGCAGTTTGACCAAATTTTTGCGCAATGTGATCCAATTTTAGCGCAGATTGATCCAATTTTAGCGCAGTTTGATCCTATTTTAGCGAATTACCATCCGTTAATAGCACAGTACGGGATAGACACAACTACACATTACAACCAGTCAAAAGTCACCCTCGTGGACATCCTATCTACTCGGTCCACAACATGGAATGTCATCACTTAGACATTTAAACATTCATTACTAAAAAAATAATGCAGAAAATGTAGAAACTAAATTATCTACACACACTATTATTCACTGAATTTAACTTTAGTTCTATGATATGACTGAATTCAAATTATAATCTCAAATGAAACGTTTTGATGGCAAAGTAAGGCATGTTTCCGGATGGGTGGCTTTTTCTATCCTGTACAATAATAAAAGTATGTATTTTATTTTCTACATTATTCTGCATTCAAACTGTATTTATTGCTATTTTGAGAAACACGAGGGATGCTATTATTCGTTTTGAATAAAAACGTTAAACTTATATTGTGTCTAGCTGTATTAATAATAATACCAGCTTGTAATTTCCCATTGAAGGCCAAAAACCTCTTCTCAAACAGAGAAGAAACAAGCCTTGAAGCCACGCTTGCTCAAGACAAATTGGCGATTTCAGCCTCACATTAATAAAATTGTAAGTTTGAAATTACTTTCAAGCACAACCAAATAAAAACCCAGCTTCCTTGCTTCATGCAATGAATACACAAAGATGGATTGTTTGAATTTGTGTGGTATGCAATTACCCCGTAGATTTCCCTTACGTGGTTGTCTTCATAGTTGTCCGAAACAAACTTGGATTGGAAAGTATACAAGAAATGAAAAATCATCATTACATTGGGCCGATTTCACCAATCATATTAATCGCGATTAGTTCAACTAAACTCAGTTTACGCAAATACAGCGTTCTGATTGGTTGAGACCGCTGAGAAACTACCAAACAGAACGCTGTATTTGCGAAAACTGAGTTTAGATGAACTAATCGCGATTAATATAATTGGTGAAATCGGCCCTAAGAATAAGAGATCTCAGTTGAGTCTGGGTTTCGAAACCCGGATAGGGAAGTGTTTTTATAAAGAAATGTAACAGTTAAAGTGACGACCACTAACCGACTTCTTTTAATGTCGTGGAGGCAGCGGCTAACCCTCAGTTTCCCAGCTCAAAATTATCGAAGAATTAATGGATTGGCTGTTGAAAATTCATTCAACCCATCACAGCAGATAACGCGTGCTTGACGATTTGTCACATTAATTCTTCGATAATTTTGAGCTGGGAAACTGGGGGTAAAACCTCACCTCTCATACGGCGTGAGTTCAAATCTGGGCAAGTACCAATTCATATCTACTTTCTAAGATTATCTTGGACATCACAGACAACGGTGACGGAAAACATCGTGCGGAAACTTGGACTTTTAGTAAAAATATAAGTTTGAAATCGCCAACCAGTATAGAGCAAGCGTGGTGATCAATGCTCGTGACTTCTCCTTATGAGAAGAGATGCAGTGTAACAGTAACTGGCTGATATTAGTATTATTACCAGAGAACGGAATAGGTAGAATATATTTACGTAAAGTTCGAGGATGTAATTAACACACAAAAACATATTAAGATTCTTCAAGTTAGTTTTTAATCATGGTCTGGCAGATTGAGTAGTTTATGCGGTCTACCCGAATGTCCTTTCTTTGGTATTGTTCGTCGAATCGTTGAGCTCCTTAAATTCTGAGTTGAGCTGCACGGTTACTGACAAATGCATGCACTGACTGGACAGATCCACTCAATCTGTCTGGTTCTTTCCTCAAAAGACCATTTCAGACACCAATCTACATGGTCTTCACATGATCTAACCAAGATTTTGTCTGGACTTTAAAAGAGACTGTGACCTCTGAGTTTGTTTCGGCCTTTCTTCTCAGAGTAATCAAATAGGAAACGCCAGCATCATCTAGTTTAAAAAAATATGATCGACTTGTAAAAGTGTTTGTTTTATGAAGCAGGGAATATATAGGAGGTATTAATCAACTCTATATTACTTACTTCCGCGAACTTTTGGTAAATATACTGTACTTATTCCGATCTCTGATAATTACCTCTATTAAGACATTCGGGAGTGATCTTATGTTTAATAATTTATAATGTAAAAGATTTCTGTACATCTAGACATAATACAAGCTTAAATCTAACATTACTTCAATATGATGCATTCAACACACTAATACAATATATTTTGCGGTCATACAAAGAACATTTCGTGTGCCTACATTTACTTGCTGTTATTCGCCGATCCAGTGGCCAAGTGGTAACGGCCCCGACTTACGTGCCGTAGGTCGTGGGTTCGAAACCAGGCAGGTGCTTTACTTGGTCTCAATTATTTCATCACCACTGCTCTAAAACGGTGAAGGAAAACATCGTGAGGAAATCGGCATGTCTTAGAACCAAAAATTCGAAGACATGTGACATCCACCAAACCGCACTGGGCCCGCGTGGTGGATTACGGCCCATTCCCTCTCACAGAGTGGAGGCCTGTGTCCCAGCAGTGGGAACATTAATAGGCTGATGATGATTCGACGATTCTTTGTATTAAATGGTAATACGCTCGCCCTCTATTTGGACGCACGGTTGGTGAAGTGGTTGAGCGATTGACTGCTGCGCTGCGTCTCGCGGGTTCGATTCCCACTCGGAACAAATATTTGTATGACATACAGATAGTTGTTCCGGCTCCGGGTGTTGTGTAAGTGAGTTTATATGTTTGTAAACGCACGCACGATACAGGAAGAAATTCATAGTGTGGAGCAATCATTTTAAAATATAAAAAATGGCCCACTGCTGGGACACAGGCCTCCTCTCTGTGAGAGACGGAATGGGCCTTAATCTACCACGTGGACCCACTGCGGGGTGGTGGATGTCACAAGTCTTCGAATTTTTGGTTCTTGGACATGCCGGTTTCCTCACGATGTTTTCCTTGACCGTTTTGAGAGCAGTGGTGATGAAATAATTTACATAAAATAAAGCGCCTGCCTGGCTCCGAACCCACGACCTACGACACGTAAGTCGCGGCCGTTACCACTGGGCCACAACTGCTCTGCGACTTAAACATAACTGACAAAATTCGTATGTATTCTAGATGCACCCCTGTCCAAGCCTTTGGGGAATATATATATATATATAACCTGTCAAAAGTTAATTAGCAGACACAATAGAAATTGTCGTCACGTGACCAAAATTTGTATGGGAGATACAATTTTCTCTTTGAGAATCGACTAATAAATTGGAATACACATACTTAGATTATCTCTAAGTATGTGTTTACAACAATCCCTCGATGCAAATACAAGCAAGCAATGTAGGACACTCACAGAATAGTCATACGGTAAGGAACATATTGTTTTACACATTAACAGTGACACGAATACACTGTGACGTCATAAGGCATACGTCACCGCTGTTACGCCGCTGCTGGGTATAGAACAAATATCTATTTTAAACTGTAACACACATCTATACTTCTACACGAATATAATAAAGAGGAAAGATTTGTATTTTTGTATGTAACGGATAAACTTAAAACCTACAAGACCGATTTCAAAAATTCTTTCACCGTTGGGAAGCTACACTATCCCCGGGTGACAAAGCCTACTTTTTATCCCTGTATTCCTACAGGAACTACGCGAGTGAAACCGCGAGGCGTCCGCTAGTATGTAATATACTGCCGCGTAGGTCTGGTGGTTCCATGCGCTACTGGTGAACATCAGGTTCTGGGTTCGATAAAAATTATTAGGTTTTTCCATTTAATGTGCCTGGTTGATGGCAACAGGTTCTTCTCCATTGCATGGGACATGGGACTTAGGCATTTGTCCCACCGCCGACGATCAGCGAGTAAAGTTAGAAAATAGAAACGAGTTGGCGAGCAGCGAGAAGCGAGTGTGTAGCTCCGATAGTTTTGTCGCTCGACTGTAAGTGTTTTTGCGCGACGGGCGATTACTCGCACCACTCGCTCTGGGCGGCCGCACTGTAGGTAGAAATGACCGCTGATTGGTCTCTCGGCGCGAGTTCTGACCGCCAAGCGAGTGTCGCTGATCGAGTATAACTTTGACAGCTCTTGTCGCTGCGACAAACTTGTGGTGAGGGAGTACTCGCCGGCAGTGTGAACAGCGATCAGCTATTACAATATGTGTCTTTATTATTGACACGGGCTCTTATATATTTGTACGCTTGGTTTTTTTATCGGCTCGCGTTTGACCACTATATCACCTGATGGTAAGCGATGATGTGGTCGACGGTGATACACGCTTGCCTAGAAAAACCCATTCACTCTTGACTTATAGACACTCAGATTAAAGCTGTAGGGAAACACAGACTCCGGCAGGGAATTCCACTCTTTAGCTGTACGCTAGTGTTCCCAAAACTTTTGGTGCGTATGGGTGGGATGTCCACCATGTACCGATGGCGTGTCGCCGTACGTCTGGTAGTCCGATGATTTATTTTAACGGGCTCGGAGGAATTAGATCATGCAATTCCATCGAACACTAAAAACTGACAAAATGTCAACTCGGCGACGATGTTCAAGGCAGTTCTGCAGCGAGTAAATGTTTGTGCTCTATATAGCTCTATACTTTTGTCTTACTTATGTATGCCCAGGATAATCACTACAGTTTTACGATTTTATACCCAGCAGTGGCCTAAAACTCAAGTCCACGACAACTTATTAATATATACATGTCCAGTATAAGCTAATCTCGCATTTTATAGGCTTTCCATACAGTGACAGATCAGCTTATAATAGTAATGTATAGTTTGATATGACATGAGTGTGTACAGTACAGTACAACTATTTTATTAATGTCCCTCGGCAAACTTCGTGTTTCGTCAGTCGTCGGCTTACTATCAGTTGCTCTTTGCACTTGATGCAGACCGGATGCTCTCAATCAACTTGGAACTATATAGAGTTGTTAATACTCTTTTAACATTATGTAATTTATTTAAAAAATTAGAGTAAAGCTGCTATATTTACAGCTCTATATATTTCACACGGAATCCAAAACACAACAACAATAAAGTACTTACTTCTGAATTCAAATTATTATTCACGATAAATCTAATCATTGATATACATGGCAATTTGCATTCGTTTGTATTCGGAAATGCGATGATTGCCGAGGGACATTAAGAAAATAGTTGTACTGTACACCTTTATGACGTCAAAGATAAAACTTAAAAAAACTAAAAAACAAATGCTTAAAAAAATCACGAAGAATCTCACACAACTGTAAGACTAAATCCACAGTTTCTCCAAAGATAATTATCACAAAATCTTTGAAGAAAACATTGTGTAGCGCACTTTATCTGGTATGAAAATTTGTCAAACAATAGTTTGTGATAATTTTCGTTTGAGAAACTGGCGGTATATTTTAAAGTTCTTAAAACAAAAAAAAATATAATAATAAAAATACTATGAATGAAGTTCAAATTGTGATATATCATTGAAACAGACGACTCTGCTAAACTAACGGTTTTATTTTTTTAATTATAATTATTATTTTAATAATATAATCATTATCTTTAACTTTAATTTTAGATTATCTCAACTTTTTTGCGTACTAAGAATTTGTGAGACAATATTTTTGAACAGTTTGATTTTGTTTGTTTCGTGCTTGTCCGAAAAGTTTCGGACTCGAGCGGATTTTTTACTGAATCTCATCAAGCAGAAAGATTATAAGGTTTTTCTTACGTAGTTTTTAGTTTAAATGATAATATGTCATTGCCAGAGGGAAATTAAAGAAAAAAGAAGTTAATAGCAGACTTGAGATATATAGTAAAATCTCATACTCCATTTGCGATAACATTAGACGTTTAAATTAGCCCATTTTACAGCTCGTTCAACCGATTTTGACTTCTATTGCGTTGGTGATACGACAAATGGTAGCTGTAGTAAACAGTTGGTTTTGGTAACAGGTTTATGCTTTTTATGTCATCTTTATGTTTACGGGATAGAACTCAAAATCGGTTGGACGGACTGTAAAAATATTTGGAAACATGTCTAATGTTATTTCAAATGGAGTTTTGGTATCGCAAATTCCATTAACTTTCAAAGCCCTGTATTCTGTATTTAAGTTTTACTGAAAAATTATCGAAAAAATTTACTGCTTTTACGTTTTAATTGTTTAATGTAAGAAAAATAGGTATTATAAAAGGATTGTCTTTCAATTCATAGTACACATAAAAGGTATAATAATGTCGAAAGCAAAATAGCAGACAAGTTGAGGGTTGAAGTCATTTTTAAGGCCTTGTCAAGCTTGGAACTGAATCCAAATTATCTCGCCTCATTGGCTAGTTGTTGCAATAGCGATGTAGGTTCCCTTATACCCAACGCAAAAAGTCTTATGGCTCATTTACATCAGGTCACCAACTAGAGTAAACGGGTTTTCGGTTAGCCGTATTCGACCGCATACCGTATTCGGTCACCGACTAGTGCAAACGGGTTTTCGGTTAGCCGTATTAAGGAGAACGCGCACCTATCCGCGCCGCAGGAGCCGCACGCGCCGCTGTCGTCGAATTTTATATATGAATTCGTATGCAGCCTCGCGCACCTATCCGCGCCGCACGACCCGCATTACAGCAAAATGCTGTAGGTATACTGATTCCACCAGCGCGTGCGGATGACGTCATCAGATTCGGCGCGTTCGATGCTTGCGGTGTGTGCGATGCGGGCAGTGCGGAGACGTCATCCATATCCGTATACAAAATATTGTTCAAGATGTACGGCGCGTTCGGCGCGTACAGCGCGGGACCTTGAGAAAATGCGATGACTGCGGCGCGTGCGGCTCCTGCGGTGCGGATAGGTGCGCATTCTCCTTTAGGCCGCAGACCGTTTTCAGTGATCGAACACGGCTGACTTTTTGAAACCCGCCACTCATTGTTTAATTGAAGAGCGCGGACGGCGCACGCATCAAGTATTGAGTTTGTTTTTATTCTTAGTTTTTTTTGTTCCTTCTCTTAACACATATGTGTCATAATGATTTTTTCAACAAGCTTTTATATTTAAAAATTGTATTGTCACGGGAAACAAAAGTTTAAATTTTAGCTCAATCTGACACTGGGAAGTGAGTCAAATTTAACTTGCAAGATTTGATTACAGACACCGGGACCTGGGGGGTGACCATAAGCTCGAGTAAGGTTATTTTGAGTGTTTGTAAGGGACAGATGAATATGACTTGTATACATCTGTCACTTACGCAATATCAATATAACCTTACTCTAAGAGCTTATGGTCACCCCCCAGTTATAGTAAAATTTTAAGCTTGTAATAATATTACTTGTATACATGTGTCCCTTACTCACAATGGAAACAAACTTGCCCTAAGAGCTCATGGGAATTCCACTTCTTAGCTGTACACACAGTGAAGGTACTCATCCCTTCAATTCACTCTTGACTTGGGCCCAATTTTTAGATCAACAAATTAACTCACACCATGGTTTAAATATTGTATCCAAAAGTAAAACGAGTTTATTCATCAAATTTTCGTCAAATATTAACTCTTTCTTGATAGCTACATTCTAGGGATCTTTAAGTGAAGAGTGAATAGGTTCAACCTAGGGGTATTTAAGAATGAATAGGTTACTTCTAGGCAAGCGTGCTCCACCGTCGACCACATCACAGCTTATCATCAGGTGATGGTCAAACGCAAGCTTATTATTAATAAAAAAAAATTCATTCGACGAACAACAAAATACAAAAACGACTCATTTGACCATTTGTGACGCCAATAATGTATAGCATATTTAACTATTGGTTGAGTTAACTACGAATAAAAAAACTGGGCCGTAAAGACCTCTAGGTTGTAGGTATCAGGGAACACAGACCACTTGTTAGCTGTACACACAATGAAACTACCCCTCCCCTCAACTGTACCGCTACCTCACCTAACAAATATGTGTTCTAGGCCTACATTACCGCTAGAGACAAAGTTATGACGTCATCATATCGCTGGCGTTCCCGCCGCTGACGCCGGCCGCGCCCTTCAGCAGATCGTTGATGTCCCGCCGGAACATCGACAGGTTTTGAGTGAATCTGTCGAAACAAATAATTGGTAATGATTCCTGGGTAAAAATTATGTAATAATTCTATTTAGTCTGTCAGTAAGTATGAAAAAAATATTGAACAGGAATATTTTGTTTTATCAAATAAATAAAAATTTAAAAGTTTAAGCGCATCAAAGTTTAGAAGTGGTGGCTTGTGACGTCACTTGTGAGTAAAAGTGTACTAAAATATGACGTCAAGCGAAATTTTAATGCATCGTCGTTAATTTTTGCGTCCAGCTGAGGCTGCTTGTCTCTCACACTGCTGCTGTCAGTTAGTACGTACCTGTCTCTGTTCTTTGTGAGCAGGTTGGGCTCGATGCCCGCCATGAGGCCGTTGAACCAGTGCGCCAGCTGAGGCTGCTTGTCTCTCGGCTGCTGCGCGATCATGTCCTGGCGGATGCGCGCGAACTGCTCCTCGTTGAGCAGGATGAGCCCCAGCAGGGGCCGAGACATGGACCACTGGTTGCAGCAGTCTTCGAACATTATTACGTTCAATACCTATGGCGAATAAGAACTTTATTTTGGGATGTAGAACATAGATAGCATCTAGATTTTCGCCTGAAAAGGTTAAGAAAGAAATGAGTTTATTTGCGCCAGGCACGACGCATACCATAAAAATACAAAAGGAATAACTTAAATACAAATACAAAGTATCACAGCCACGCAAAACGGTCATCGCTCAGCAAAATGGCTCTTCTCTGCCGGAGACTGTTTCTACAGCTACAACCTGGAGGTCTTTAAGTCCAGAGTGAATAGGTTACTTCTAGGCAAGCGTGCTTCACCGTTGACCAGATAATCGCTTACCATCAGGTGAGATAGTGGCGAAGCGCGTGCCTACCAACAATAAAAAAATACAGAACTATCCCACCTCGACACACCAATCTACTATACCAGGTAGACTACAAGACGATGCGCCATCGGTACATGGTGGACATCCCACCCATACGCACTAAACGTTTTGGGAATGCTTTAATTATGCGTACAGCTAAGGTGTGGAATTCCCTCCCGGAGTCTGTGTTCCCCGATAGCTACACCCTAGGAGTCTTCAAGTTAAAAGTGAATAGGTTACTTCTAGGCAAGCGTGGTACATCGTCGACCACATCATCGCTTACCATCAGGTGAGATAGTAATCAAACGCGAGCCTATGGTTACCCAAAGACAGATAACTGAGATAAAGACTACTCACCGTGGCTAGCAGCTGCTGCATGATCTCCGGCCGCCGCTGCAGCACCTCTATGAACATGTTGCTGGTCTCCGGCGGCGGCTGGCGAGGGTTCGAAACTTTGTTGCTAGCTGGAACATCACAGCACAGGTTTAGTAAGTTTCATGAGTCTTCGTGTCATGACAACCGATTTACATTCAACTTTAATTGTTTCCTGATAGCTGTAACCAGAGGCCTTAGTGCGAGTTTGTATACTTGCTTTATTTTTTCCATAATTATTCAACCATTTTTTTTCGTTTTTACATCTATGAATATGTAACGTAATATTATATATAAGCTTATGTATAGTATTTAATATAGTAATATAATTTTGCATATTATATGTATTCATATTTAACTAGCTTTTATCCGCGGCTTCGCTCGCAGTGAAGCCATCAATTTTTTTTTTTTAATAAAAAGTATCCTATGCTACTTCTAATACCTCCAAGAATATGTGTACAAAGTTTCATGATGATCGGTTCAGTAGTTTTTGCGTGAAAGCGTAACAAACAAACTTACATTCACATTTATAATATAGAATAAGTAAGGATGTAGCAGTACACCAGACTACCCCCTGTTTTAATCTAAGTTCTTTTAGTTCATCCAAAGGTTGTCTGGTAGATGTCGTTGTCAGCGATAAAATTTATTTGTACGGTTACAAAGGGGGTCTCCCTTTGTAACCGTACAAATAAATTTTCTTGTAAAAGACTTGTGTAACTTTTGTGTAACTTTTTTAGGTGTACAATAAGTATATATATTCTATTCTTGCCCGATAGCGTTAGTGTTACCGTTCTCTTATTTGAATATGTATAAAAAAGCGGTTATCCATTATTAACCAGGCGGCATTAGTTCAGTTTTTACCCGACTGTCGAAGGGTAATGTGTTTATCAGTCTATGTATGTATGTTTGTTCCTATGTTGCGTTGTAGAGACCAAACGCGTAGACCGATTTTTATGATTCTTACGTCAATCGATTCGTCTTAACCCTGCGAGTGTCACTGCCTACATTAAAATTGGCAAATTAAAAATGGCGGCTCTTGGGCGGCATATTGTGGACAGCCAATTTTTTTTTCTGCCAAATCCCATCGTGTGGGGTACCAAAATAATGGATTTAAGGAGGTGATTTTAAAAATATATAACACTTTTATATTTAAATGTACTTCATTCTAAATAAAAAATAACTGAAAAGTTATAAATAAAAATAGTTTATTAAAAAAATCAAAAGACCCGACTGCTTGAAAAGCGAAATAATAACTTGACTGAAAAAAATGACTTCGGAAAAGATAGTTATTTTTGCTTTGTAGTGTTTTGTTTTGGACTTCGGTTTGATTTTTGTTTCAAAGTTTAGTAGTGATTAATGATAATATTACTAAACTCCATTTGAAATAACATTAGACATGTTTCCAAATCTTTTTACAGCCCGTTCAACCGATTTTGAGTTCTATCCCGTAAACATAAGGATGACATAAAAAGCATAAACCTGTTACCAAAACCAACTGATTACTACAGCTACCATTTGTCGTATCACCAACGCAATAGAAGTCAAAATCGGTTGAAAGGGCTGTAAAATGGGCTAATTTAAACGTCTAATGTTATCGCAAATGGAGTATACGTAGTTGAAAGAAAAATTCATTGAAATGCAAATCATATATTCTAGTAAACAGATATGTTTTGAGCGCGCGCAATGTGAAAGCTCGAATACGTCCTAATTGGGACGTATAGTCTTTAGTCTATGTGTCGCATGGCGAAGAGCGCTACGCTTTGTTGAAACAAAAACAAAATTAAAAAAAATGCCATCGTGTGTATTTAGAAAGTGTACCAATTATGATACCAAAGTACATAAAACAGAAACGCAATACACCTCAATTAACAAATTTATTTAATTGTTTTTCCTAATATCTATTATTAATTCTGTGCTAATATTCTGATATTTGGAGGTCAGAAAAAGAAAGAGATGGTAAATATATTGGTGGCCAGTATAATTGTTTGTTTACATTCACACGCAAGTGACAATCACTAGCTGTCTCTTTTTTTCTTGTTGGTTTTATCAAGCCATCCCTTTCGACTTGTAGTGAAATGTCAGATGATTGAAAAGTGTGTATGTGTGCTACCGCTGTTGCGCGGAACACCTTTTTCCGTTGTTTTGTGAGTGTATAACGTATCTGTTTACTAGAATATCATTGTTGAAATGTTAGTAATGTGGTGATACTTACATTTCTGCACTAACTGTTTAAATAGATATGTGACTATATGATCAAGAGTCGCGCAGCATCCCGTACAAACACTCGTATCTGAAACAAATAATAAACAAAGTATTTATCACAATTTTATTACTCACTAGCTGCCGACCGCAGCTCCAACCGCAGTGTATAGGTGAACGCGCACCTATCCGCACCGCAGGAGCCGCACGCGCCGCAGTCATTGCATTTTCTCAAGGCCCCGCGCTATCCGCGCCGCACGCGCCGCATGCAACGTATCCACTTCTGTACATCATCATCTGCCTAGCCTTTTTCCCAATTATTGTTGGGGTCGGCTTCCAGTCTTACCGGATTCAGCTGAGATCCACTTCTGTTCATCTTGAACAATATTTTCTATACGGATACGGATGACGTCACAGCGCCGCCTGCATCGCACTCGCCGCAAGCATCGAACGCGCCGATTCTGATGATGTCATCCGCACGCGCTGAACGAATCCGTATACCTACAGAATTTTGCTGAAATGCGGTTGGTGCTGCGCGTATAGGTGCGCGAGGCTGCATACGATTTCATATAAAGACTAGCTTTTACCCGCGGCTTCGCTCGCAGTGAAGCCAGTATTTTTTTTTTAATAAATATTATCCTATGTTACTTCTAATACCTCCAAGAATATATGTACAAAGTTTCATAATGATCGGTTCAGTAGTTTTTGTGTGAAAGCGTAACAAACAAACTTACATTCACATTTATAATATCACTAGCTTTTACTCGCGGCTTCGTAATATCATATAAAGATTTATAAAATTCTATGACTGCGGCGCGTGCGGCTCCTGCGGCGCGGATTGGTGCGCGTTCACCTTATAAGTACTTCTCCCACTGTCTCTATAAATTATATTAACTTTCAAACTTTCGCGTTCCATAATTTTAAAACAATATATCACGGGAACTTAACGCGATGATTTCGATTATTTATTTAACTATTTAACCCGACGTTTCGGCCGGGTTGGCTTATAGAAATGTGAGGGTAGAGGAAGAATTGTATACCCCAACGGAACCAGTACACCGAGCCACCAGACTACCCGGGACCATGGTCGTTGCAACACGGCCGAAACGTCGGGTTAACTCTTTACTAATATTATAAAGCTGAAGAGTTTGTTTGTTTGTTTGAACACGCTAATCTCCGGAACTACTGGTTGGAATTTAAAATAGTATATTATGCAACTAGTGAATAAAAGACGGTTTTAAAGCGAGGGCCATAGATGAATCACGAACAAGTGAAGGATTCTAACAACTGAATCACGACCGCAGGGAGTGATTCAAGTGTTAGAATCCTGAACGACGCGAGTGATTCATGGCCCTCGATATAAATCCGTTTTATTCAAGAGTTGCATACTATATTTTATACCATGACTTCGAGAAAAAGAAGGTTTTAAGCCGAAAGCACAAGGAATAATCATAAATAAATAAATGGTTTATTACCTTCAAAATTTACAGAAAATGAGAAACCTTAGGGTTTCACATTTTTTGTAAATTGAAGCTGAGCCTTTGAGTTTGAGTTACCTAAACAGCACCTGTGTTTCAGGGGCCAGTGACCATCTCCGTTAAGTTGCATAATTATAATTAATTAAACACCAATGCAATTAATATTAGAATAACAATGCAAATAAGTATTCACTAAACATCCTAGACCAAAATAAAATCATTATCAAAATCCTAAATATAAACAAACTCAAAATTAAATCGACGAAGGAGTTTGAAATTCGAATATTCTTTATTTGCACAAGAAGTTTGTATCGAGTATTTTATGCGCAAGTAGGTTGTATTGCATTGAGATGGAGGTCAAATATATATTGGTGTGTTCAAATTCAAACACCAAAACAGTGATTAAAAGTGCTTTTTATTCACTGTTTTCAGTGAATAAAATAAGCTTTTTAGAGGGGGAATGGTATAAAATATTTTTGTGTTGGATAGTCCATTTATCGAGGAAGGCCAACGTGTGGAGCCGGCGTAATATCTCTAGGCTAGTCTCCGCTAATATTGGCCACCTCAGACAATTTCGTTCTACTGTTATTGTCTTTTATTATTTGTAAGTACACTTACCAAGAGCCGTAAGTCCCTCAGATATGGAGCATAATATGTATAACGTCGCATCCGGCTGTAAGTTCGCTAAGAACGGCATGTGGTCTTGGGCTAGCCGTTCTAACAGGACGTAGTATGTCTGAGACAGTTTTGGGTAATCCTGGAATGATAGAATTGACATTAATATAAGTTGAAAATAATGATAAAAGCATATATATGTAAGCCTCGAAGACCGGTAACGCTTATTGAGCGAAAACATAAGAAATGCCAGAACGCGTTCTGAACCATAACTGATGCAACCACAACGCGAATTCGCGACGGATAAAAGGACGCTGACGAGAATTTCGGTTTTGATCACTTATTCGTTATTAGCAACCCCAAAAACCATGAAAATTACACCCATGACGAAATGTTGGAAAAATTTGAAAAAATATATCTTGAATTTTGATTCGATACAATGTTCGTTATTTTTTTTTGTTTATCTCAGTTATAAAATCCATAGCTTTGTTAATACGTACAAATACTTATATACTATGTTAATCACTTAAAATTAGATACACATACAATACATAAACATCATATCAAAATTAAAGTACACGAAAATCTAAAAAGAATACTTAATTTATGAATTAAATACTATGTATTTATTATCATTTAAAATTAATGTCAATAAAATAAAATAAAATGCCATGTAAAATCCAAAAAAAATATTAAAATACATTGATTAATTTAAAATTAATTAAAGTCCATAGAAATATAAAATACAGGAGAAGTGGCAAGGGGGCGTGTCGGTGTCCGCGCGACGTGGGCTGACTGAGCATGTCACAGGCAAATGGCCGGTCTCCGCTAAACAGTGCGCTTTCGACCGTCATCGTGAAAAATTACAAGAATGCCGTGTTGTTCAGTGGTTTCTTGTAAAAAGCGAAGCCTAAACCAAAACTTTGTAAATCATAGAATCACTTACAATAAGTGAGTACAAGTATTTCACTATATTTGTCTTTAAAATCATGAAAAACAACAAATCGTAAAATATTTCTTGGTTCTACTATGTTATTTTTGTATTGAAATATCACAGCGACTGTACTATTTTTGCATTAAATACATTGCTTCTTAACCATTACCTAAGTTTGTCGCTAAGTGACTGGACAAGCAATGTAAAAATCACAAAACGATACATCATTGAGCGGATGCATCGCGTAGTACGGCCGCTGCTCCTTGCGACGAGTTAGTGATGTGCTTGTGCAGATCCACTAACGTAGGCTATCGATAACAATGTCGATGACGAATGAAATATTGTTATTATATTTTATTTTCAATTTGTCAACCGTTTTCAACCGGTTGGAAAATCGATGCGAAATAATGTGTATTACTTATTTTGATTATTTTACAGTGTAGTAGAGAAATGCGTAACCAACTTTTTGACAAAAAATGCAACCCCAATAATATCAAAGTGTCAAGTGCTGCACAAATACCTCCACTTTACAGGTCAGTGATTAAACACCATAGCACTAGCAGGGTTCAACAATACCTCCTGTTTCAATTCAATTCAATTTATTTATTTCAAGTTAAACAGACTCATAACATAATAACAATATTAGCAGCACAAAACAATTAAAATTTGCTACATTAAAAATAAATTAAACATTACGCTATGGAAGCCTAAACCAAAGTAACCGGATTTTTGATTGTTTGAATTTTTTGGTTTACTTAATAATTTATATTTTTAGCTGCATATTTGTTTTAACTATAAAAATTTCTGGACAAACCGTTTTTTTATTTATTTTCAAGTAAACAAAAAAATTGTACAATAATAAATGGGTGAATCGATAAGTTTCCGATTTAGTCAATCACTAGCGTGTATGTAAAATAAATTGCTTTTGCATAGCACAACGATAGCGACCGATGTTTTTGTGTGCGTAATTTGTACGGTGATTGGTATATACACGCTGTGCTTGAAGGGATAAGGTTTATAATTTATTGTGTAGTACGTTCTGATTTAAGAAATGCGTGTGTGTGCGCGACTGCGTATCTATTGCTTTTACTGAACTGCATGTGTAGTAGTTGCCGTGGGGTAGGGGCAAACTGGAGACACAGGTTTCCGATATATTTTCGTCTACCGGGCATATCTCCTTGTTTATTATATCTATGTTAAAGTCTGTAAAATTCATTAGAATGCCGACATCATATAGCCGACCCTGAAAACCATGAAAACGATGCCCATAACGAAAAAATGGCAAATTTTCTTCGGCACCATCTTGGATTTTGGTTTTGACCTATCAGTTATTAGCGACCCATGAAGAAAAATACGCAAATTCTTGTCAGCGATCTATCGCCCGTCGGGAATTCGTGTTGTGATTGCATTAGCTAAGGCTCAGAACGCGTTCTGGCATATCTTCACAGACACGACGCGAAATTCGCGTTGTGACTTAACGGACAGACCAACGAAGAAATGTAGCGTAGATACTTACAAGTAGGTCACTCTGTGGTATACTGAGTAGTAACTTGACGAACATATTCAGCGCGTTATCGAGAGCCTCGTCACCGTATAGCCTGAAACAAAACCACAATCATTTAAATCTGCTGTTTTTCACCTCTTAAAATCCTTTATTTTGATACCCCACAAGATGTCTGGAAGAAAAAAAAATTGGCCTCCCACAATATGGCGCCCGAAATCCGCTATTTTTCTATTTTCCAATTTTAATGCAGCCAGTGACACTCGCAGGGTTAAGACGAATCGATTGACGTAAGAATCATCAAAATCGGCCAACGCGTTTGGTCTCTAGAATGGCACATAGGAACAAACATGAACAAACATACATACATAAACTGATAAACACATTACCCTCCTTCGGCAGTCGGGTAAAAAGGAGGACAGATGTAACTCTATAAATTAATAAATCTCGTTAGATTTTCGATCAATTTTAATTATGTTTTCAGTATTAGTATTCTAATTAAGTATTTTATCGATAAACTGGTGATATATAATATTTTATTCATGCGTATTATTATTATTTTTGTTTAGCTCGCGCTTGACCACTAAACGATGATGTTGTCGACGGTGAAGCACGCTCTAGAAGTTACCTATTCACTCTTGACTTGAAGACCCCTAGGTTGTAGCTATCAGGAAACAGAATCCGGCAGGGAATCCTTCTCCTTAGCTCAATGCTCATCGCCGTAAGGTTGCCTGCTTGTAGGTCTTCTACAGATTGTACTTTTGCGAGTGTGCTCATGAACTCCACGACCTCATAACATCTAGACGCACTGCAAGTTACCATCCTCACCTAGTTGCCATTCCACCAATTCGCACCAAGCGCTTCCAAACATCCTTCATAATGCGCACAGCAAAAGAGTGGCACTCACTAATTTTTTTTTTGTTTGTTTGAGGTGTCATCCAATGACTTCTCCCGCTCTGGGTGAAGCGGAAGGGCGTGTCAGACTTTTACTGACTAAAACCCACCCGTGTTCCTTCAGTTGCTTGTGCCAGGGCCGCGGTAACTCTCTTTCAAATTTATCCGCGACCGAGACAGGCATCGTCCCTAGCGGACCCCGTCAGTTTTGCTGACATCTCATTGAGGCGCGCGTGGAACACTAGGAACTCAATACCTGCGTCTGTGTTTCCGAACGCATACAACCCGAATCACTTCAAAGTTAGAGTGAACTGGCTTCTTCTGGGTAAGCTCACTCCATCGTCGACTTCGATCTCTGTCACCTCTGACCTAGACTAGAGTCAAGAGCAAATCCATCATTAATAAATAATAAAAAATGATAATTTTCTAAGTATTTACCTGAAGACGCCGAAGTTGGCGTAGTTGCCGCACAGCGCGCACTTCAGTATAGAGAAGCACAGTGAGATGCCCTTCAGTTTCATCGCGTACATCTGTTTCTTGTTCACGTCTATCGTTAGTATTCTGCTGCCTGTAATGTAGAAAATATATTTATTAATAATGGATAGTATTGTGTTACCTGGTTGCTTGGTTGTGGAGGTCAGAAATGTAGGCGTTCCATACAAAATACTGGTTTAATTGTATGAGATCTATCTGCCTTCGATCAATAATACACTAGATGCACAATCCCATACAAAACTTCTCTTTAAAACTCTCACCAATTGTTTTCCTACGTAATTCTAAGAATTCTAGTTGAAATAATAGTACATTACTGCAGCGGCCAGCAAGAGGCATTGATGGACGAACGTGTAAATGTGGGCCGAGGCGAAGCTGAGACACACATACGTAAGTTCTTCAATGCCTAGTTGCGGCCAAGGCTTGTATAGTACTTTTCTCAAATAATGCGCATAAAAAATTAGAACTAAGTAGTACCTAGAACTCATTTTGTCAAATACAATTACTTTCAAAATCAATGACGAATTTTTGCCGCTTTAAAGTGTTCATTTGTTTTTTTTTTTCAATAAACAATTTTCTATTTGCAAGCCAGTTCGAAATTTAAATAAAACCTTTGATAAGTTACGTCCTTGGTCGCCATGTTTCGGAGTAAAATATCGTTCCATTTTTAAATTACACGACAGATATGAGTTTTCTATGTAATTTATTTGGCCGCTAAACACGACAGATATGGGTTTTCATACAACTTTTGCCGGCCGCTGCTCGCATGTACAGCAATTGTGCCCTATAGCGCTACCGGTCATCTAGTGTATTATTGATCAACGGATCCCGCTGCAAAATTCTGCAGTCTGTTTTGATAAAAATTGATTTTCATGAATGATTTTGATTTTAGAATAGATTGCTGGGTTTCCTGGAGATGTCTAGCCGAATACTATAAGGCCGCGTGAAGCAGCGTAGAGCAGAGACTTTCAGGACCGGTTAATGTTTGGGTGGGTGCTATGTCCAGCAGTGACAGGACACATTATTCGATGTAAAACAAATAAGTGGGACAAACAAGTGACTCTGTGGTACCCATGAAACAGGGACGTCCAAAAGCAAGAAGAAGTTGCACAGGACAGAGCAAAATGGAGAGTTGGAGGAGGCCAAAAGGCACGCTGAACTGAAGCACATCTTACAGCTATAAATCAGTATATCGAAACATTTCTTGTTACTGAAAAATCGGCTTTATTATTATGCCCAGCAGAGGTCGTCTTTCTACTAAATTATGATGTATTGTAGCGGCATCTTACAAACAAACTAATGGCCTGACAAACAAATCCTGCATCACGCAAGCGGAATTTTCGGCGTAATTTAAACACATACAACAGACGGCGATTGCACTCACCATAAGCACATATAATGTTGGAGAGCTCTCTGAATAGCAGAATGCCGTTGGGTGAGGACACGTCGAAGTGCAGCCGTTGGTTCCTGTTCTGGGCTAACTCTGCCGTTAGCTTGAGAACGGGTGTGGTCAGTGCTGGCTCGGAGAACCACACTTCGATGCCTCGGAGTAAGACTTTCATGTAGACTGGGTAGCTGTGGGAAACAGAATTAGATTATTGCAATAGTACCCCAAGTGTACCCTAACCACTAGTGTCAGGTGTGTGTAACAGGTGTGTGTGTGTCTGTGTAACCCACCTGACACTACTAGTGTCAGGTGGGTTACACAGGTGGGTTAGTGTACCCTACACTTGGAGGCGATCTATATTCAGCAGTGGAAGTCTTTTGGCTGAAATGGTGATCGTCAGGTCTTGAGTTCGAATACCGGTTGTAATTTTTTTTCTTTTTTTGCCTGTATTGTCCCACTCCTGGGCTAAGGCCTTACTTCATTCGTTCCATTTCTCTAGGTATTGTGCCTCATCTCGCCGAGGAAGTCATCCAAGGCGTCTCACAATCTTTTCAGGGTGTTATTAAGTTATAGTTTTCATCAAAATCGAGCCCATGACTCAATTGAGAGTTTTTCGCTATTCCTCAAAATTTCGGATTTGCCATCCATGCCCAATTGAAAAACTCACCCTGTATGGTAGCACAGTTAATGTAATACTAGCGTACAAATGCCTCATCCCATACACAGAAACCGTGCCGCCGTAACGAGCGTTTTTCGTCTGATTAAACTGACATATTTTAATAAAAGTACATCGCACGAGGTCGGTTCTATTCCAAGCGATAGATGGTGTTAGCACCGACTTGCAAGTTAAAGGAATTACTCGGTTCGTGAATATTTTTTTCTTTACATACAGTGACGATTTGTTTTATAGTATTTTATTGCACGTTTTTAAAGTTTAATTGTACCAAAATGTGTTACAATACAAAGGCGAACGGCAGGCTTGTATGGGAATTTCGTACCGCTGATAAAATTTCGTGGTTTGGGATATTTTTTGTTTTAGTTGGTAGTTAATATGATAGATAATCCCTTTTTAAATACTTAGATTTTTAGAATTTGGGATGTAAAAGTTATAACTAGTTTTATTTTTTAAGGTTATGTACAAGTGTGCCAATGTAGATTGTTACATATAGGTAAATGTTACATATTGTTTCATAATGTGTAAAGAAAATGTTCTAAATTTTTTGTTGCTATCTTTTTAGTGGTTTTACTTACCATTAAGTAGGTAGATTGAGATGAGTATCGTACCTACTTATGAGATACCTATGTGCCGCAGCGGACTGCAACAGTTTGATAATGTTTATTTTGATTATATTAAATGTTATTTCTATTTCTAAATAATTAATTATAATTTCAATATTTGTGTTATTTTACATAAGGCAACTTATATAACATAGCTGTGTTTAGTGTACGATTTTATTACGTTTATTTGTTAAAATCTTTTTACTGACATTACTAATTAATCCGAAAGTCTAAAATATTAAACTTACATGAAAATAAATGGCTTAGTTGCCTCAACAAGTGGTACAAATTCTATAACCGAACAACAAAAAAAAGTATGCGGTACAAAATCTGCCGTTCACCTTTAGAAAATCGAATGGAATGCCGTAGAAAATTAAAACCGCGCCATCTATTGGAATAAATTTTAAATGATCCGTTCAAATAATCTTTGAAATGTGAATTAAGAGCCCAATATTTCATAATTTTGTGCTTAGGAGAGTTGAATAAACAAGAACATACAGTTTTTATGTTCAATTCTAGAAAATGTAAATTTTACACAAAATTCAATAACAAATCGATGCATATGGCGCCATCTAGTGAATTTTATTTGAACCAAATTTTCATTCTTAGCGTCAGGACCCTGTAATAGAAGGATTATAGTATGGATAATTCATAAAGATATTTGTGTAAGTACCATTTCCACGCGGATGAAGCCTCGGGCGGTAGCTAGTATAAATGAAATACTCACATCCAATCAAACAACATCATGTAGGTAGTTTTAGTGTTGAAGGCAAAGGCAAGACCGCGCAGGTCTCGAGCGAGGCCAATCAGAGTCTTCTTCGCGTCTTCAGAACTGAACATCGGAGATTCTGGACCGCTTAGCAGGCCTATGATGCTTTCGAAGGCAGCTGTGAAGGAAAATACGGTTATTATTTGAAGACTTCCAAGATTTGAACGAGGCGAATGACAGAGCTAATCCGATGTCGAAGGCCTACGCAACACTGAGCGGAAATTCAGTCGCAGAACGCAGCGGAACACGAAAATTATTTGCAAGTACTGGCGTTCCGCCGCGGACGATCGGCGACGGAGTTAATAGTAACTTGAGACTTTTATTTTCGGATGCTAATTTAGTACAAAAATACTTCTTAGAGAGTAAATTATTTAAGTTTTTAAACTGTCATGGTCACTAACACTAACATTAACATTATAACCGAAATATCGGAATCTCGAAACGAACAGGACAACATGGTAAATATCCTGGTTATAATGTTAATGTTAGTAATAAATTATTTGCTGATTACGGCGATATTGAAAACTCAAAATCGGCCAAATTTAATATAGTGACACTAGCTATATATTTATGTGGGGCTCCCATACAACAAACGTGATTTTTTTGACGTTATTTGCGATAATGGTACGGAACCCTTCGTGCGCGAGTCCGACTCGCACTTGGCCGGTTTTTTTAATTAATGTGACAATTTTATATTCGGGCGTATAGCTATAGGACAGCAATACAGATATCGCTACAAGGTACAGGTCGCGCGGTGGTTTATGATCGCTCGGCAAAAGTGGAAAGGGCATGCGCAGTGTTCAATTTTAAGGTCTATTTGAAGACGTGCGGAGTGAGGGGGGGTGGGTGTGCGCCGACGGCGACTCGCTATTGGTAGGTTAGTCGCTCTTCATTTCCCGCGCTGCGTTCACGCGTCTCGCGCTTCTTGGGTACTGTTGCGTACAGCTTGTGTTATCCTATTACGAATACGTAGTGGTAAAAAATGGTTAAAAATAAAATTTTAAAACGGCAAGCTAGAAAAATGATTTACGACGTGAATTGTTACGTTAAAAAAGAAACAAATGAAATCGTGGGTAAGTTAAAGCAGGTTAAAAATACAACTGCAGCAGCCACAATATCATTGCAGAAAAAATTGGCCACACCTATACAACGCTTACACCTGTTTGCAAATAGAACAACGAATGCCACTGATAAGTCCGTATTAATTGAAATCTGCAACACATTAGAACAAATTCGAGAAGAAACTGCGGAAACTGGCACAACAAATGAAAATATTTTACAACAAGTTATAAGTAATTTGAAACAGGAACAAAAAAGAACAGCACTGGCAACAAATACATCTGTGATAACAGTCAGGAGAATTACCACACAGGCCGCAAATTCCGAGTTTTTGACGGTGTTTAGAACTCCTGGAAAGAAAAGACCGCGCGCAAAACCAATAACGGGTATTGATAATTTTGACCAAGGAGTCATAAAAAGATGTATTCATAACTTTCACTTAACTAACAAAGAAATTCCCACAATTGAAAAACTAAGACAAAAGTTACAGGAAGATATAAACTTTCAAGGCTCTAAAACTAGTCTTCGGCAGATTATCAAAGAATTGGGGTTTAAATGGAAAAAGACCGAAAATAACAGGAAGGTTTTGATAGAAACTACAAACATCCGACTCAAACGAATCGAGTACCTAAAAAAATTAAAAAAATATCGTGAAGAAGGACGAACAATAATTTACACTGATGAATCGTACGTGGATTCATCACACTCGAATCCCAAAGCTTGGACGGATGGCTCAACGAAGGGCCTTAAAACGCCTATTTCTAAAGGACAACGTGTGGTCATCGTACATGCTGGATCCGAGGCGGGCTTTGTCCCAAATGCGTTGCTCACTTTTAAAGCTGGAGGCAAATCAGGAGACTACCACGACAACATGAATTACGAGAACTACGAAAAATGGTTGAAAACCCAACTTATTCCTAATATTCCACCCAATTCTGTTGTAGTGGTTGATAACGCTTCCTATCATAATAAGCAGTATGACATTGCACCCACATCAAACACCAGAAAAGCAGATATGCAAGCCTGGCTGTCCGAAAAAGGTGTAGAATACGATGATGAAATGTTAAAACCACAATTGTATCAGTTAATAAAAACACACAAAGAACAATTTAAAACGTTTTCTATTGACATGATTTTGGCTGAACACAATCACAACATTCTGAGTCCGTATCACCCTGATCTCAACCCCATCGAAATGGCATGGTCTATGATTAAGCAGTATGTGGGTAGCAAAAACGTAAAATGGAATATTAATTATGCTATTGAGCTTGTCAAAGAAAAAGTTAATATAATGGGAGCAAGAGAGTGGGAGATCTTGTGTAATAAAACCAAATCTGTAGAAGAAGAATACGCAAAAAGTGACCACATCATAGATCTTATGACAGAACAATTTATTATTCTTGTTACTGATGACAGCTCCGACAGTGAAGAGAGTGATGATGATGACTCCGAAATGTCTGACGACAACGAAGTGCCCTTACATTCGTGCTTCCATCCTTAACCTTCTACTTCAACATCCCAAGATCAATTAATGGAAGGAATATCACCACTGCCGGATGAATAATTTTCCTGTGATTTTACGTATTAAATATAATTTAATAACTATTTACTTTTCTTTTTTTGTTTTTCTGAATTTACCTACTTGCAAGATAAATTACAAGCAAAAACTAGTGTTATCATGTTAAGTTACTAAAGTTCAAAAATACGAAATAAAAAATAATTAATAATACACAAAGAATTTCTATGCGCGATTGTACACATGCGCCGATTGCCCCCACTACTTTCCTCGAGCGATCTTAAATCACTGCGCGACCTGTAGTATCGAATATAATTATATTGTCACAATAATAGTGTAGCCCACAGATTAAACAAGCTGAAGTGGCAATGGGCCGGCCATATAAGCCGTAGAACCGGTGACCGTTGGAATAGACGTGTTCATGAGTGGAGACCACGAATGGGTAAATGTATGTTGGGACGCCCTTAGATTAGCTGGAGCGACGATCTTCACAGGGAGCCTGGTAGCAGCTGGATGAAAGCTGCTGAAAATCGAGACAAATGGCGTGCGCTTGGGAAGGCCTATATCCAGCAGTGGACAGCTATAGGCTGACGATGATGATTGTAGTATTTTTTTAAGATAGCCTCGCGTTTGACCGCTATCTCGCCTGATGGCAAGCGATGATGCGGTCGACAGTGAAGCACGCTTGCCTAGAAGTTACCTATTCATTCTTGACTTGAAGATCCCTAGGTTGTAGGTATAAGGAAACAAAGACTCCGGCAGGTTCCATCATGAACAGTATCGTACCAGTGAGCGGCATCATGAAGGCCAGGAACCTGTCCTCGTCCTCGCCCAGGTCCACCATAAGCAGCCTGCCCAGCGCCGTGTACAGCATGCTGCGACACCGCATCTCCGCCGCGCCCACGCCTGCTATGCCCAGGAACGGGAAGTGTTCTGCCTGTAACAGAAGATAAACATTTCTATAAAGCCTTGTTGGTTTTGTAGCGCTTCTACTGTGTATGATGTCTTAGGTTCATCCCCAGTCGGGCAGCGTTATCCGAATCAGACATGTAGAGATCCGCAACAGAACCAGGGTTACCGACATAGCCCGAAGAATTGCCAAACTTAAGTATCAGTGGGCAGGGCACATTGCTCGCAGAACGGCATGGCCGATGGGGCAGAAAGTTGCGACCGCGAACCGGAAAACTTTGCGTTGGGAGGCCTCCCACCAGGTGGACCGATGACCTGGTGAAGGTTGCGGGGATCCGCTGGATGCGGGACGCACGGGACCGGTCAATGTGGCGCCGCTTGGGGGAGGCCTATGTCCAGTAGTGGACGTCTTTCGGCTGATATGATGATGATGAATTGCACCATGTTTGTACAATATTGTCAGACTTATTTTTATGATAAAACTTACAGTTTGGTCTAAAAAAAAACATTTTACAAACTTACAATACAATATTTTTTTTGCAGATTTGGGATCGATGGGGACTTTTGACACTTCAATTTTATTTATAATTCTGTGTCCTCTATTTTACCTTATCCCTATTTTTTGTGTTAACTTGATGGGATTATTTGACTCTGTGTCAATAGGCTTGCGTTTCACCACTATATCACCTGATGGAAGGCAGCAGGCTGGCCTAGAAGTAACCTATTCACTTTTGACATAGTCACCCAGGTTGTAGCTATCAGGAAACACAGACTCCGATAGGGAATTCCACTACTTAGCTGTACGCAATATGAAAGTATTCCCATAACGTGTAGAGCGTACGTGGGATGTCCATCTCCGATGCGCCATCGGTACAGTACTGATTTTTGCACTGTCTCGTTCTCATACTCGAATTGTGTTTTGTATTGGTCTGAGCGATTATATTGTTTATTTTTTTATCTACAAAACTTTATTTCGTCTCTTTCAGTCTACAAACTCGCTGTACGCCTTGAAGTCGGATGATGGAACAGGCTGGGCGGACTAAGATCATATACAATCATACATTCCTCGAAATGCAACCGATAAAAACCGATAGGCTGGCAATTTAGCGGCAGGACCTGGAGCTTTGACTCGACTATACTCCATTTGCGATAACATTACACGTTTAAATTAGCCCATTTTACAGCCCGTTCTACCGATTTTGACTTCTATTACGTTGGTGATACGATAAATGGTAGCTGTAGTAAACAGTTGGCTTTGGTAACAGGTTTATGCTTTTTATGTCATCCTTATGTTTACGGGATAGAACTCAGAATCGGTTGAACAGACTGTAAAAGATTTGGAAACATGTCTAATGTTATTTTAAATGGAGATTAGTACCTCATTACCGAACATTTAACTCAAAGGAATGTATATTTATTCTACTTACCGTGTGGTGCGTCAACATGAACTGTACTTCGTCTAATTTGACCAGTTTGCGCACGCACGAGTAACCTCCGCTCAGGTCGCTCAGCAAGCCGAGCGTTTTGGCTATGATCTGCTCAGAACTGCCCCAGTATTTCAGGTTTGTTATGCTGTGAACAAAAATAATAGACGAGTTATTCATATGTAAGGTGAGGCAATTCTGTACACTCAAAATCGTTTCGTTCGTTTCGTTTATGTTTTTGATCAGTGTTTGTATGTATGATCATATGTTCCCGCATAACTTCTAAACTAAAGGGTGGCGCTCAGAATATTTTTCGTTTTTGATACTTAAAAAAAAGATACTAGAATTAGTTAATTACTGTTGAATTAATGAGCAGACTTTCAATTTTGTTTGTAGAAAACAAAATTTTGTAAATTCGCACCCTCTAATTCCTGTCACTCATTTAGTTGGAACTATAGTTTTCATATTTTTTTCATTTATTTATTTATTTGTTTACACCCTCGCACTGGAACGCCTTACAGCAATTACACCACTGGAGCAAACTTAAAAATCCAGGTTTCCTCATCATTATCAGCGATGTCCAAGATAAACTTAGAAAGTACTTATGACTTGAAAAAGTCACATAGGTACTTGCCCATCTTCATCATTATCTGTGGGTCTTTACTTGTTTTAAAACATTCAGGTTGGCTGGCAATGGTTTGTAAACTTTACTTTTTAAGTAGCCCCTTAGGAAAACATCAGCAGGCGTTAAATCTTGGCTATTTGGGCTGCCATATCACGTCAAGGAATTGTCGGTCCCTCACTTTTTTACGTGTGATTGAAGATTTTAGTTACAGGAAAATTGAGTGTCACGAACTGGAGGGCGCACGTTTACTTATCATTGTTTTTAATAAACAAAATTGAAAAACTGCGCATTAATTCAACAGTAAAAATAAACAGGGTTTTAACTAATTCCAGTATAATTTTTTTAAGTATCAAAAACGAAAAACATTCTGAGACACCGTTTACTTATTATAATTTGACAAATGAGTTGTCGTTGGAAGCGTCTTGTTTGTCCGCTGGTTATAGGCTATGTGACGTCATATTAATTTGAATATGGCGCCCTCTAGAGGGCAAGCAGTCAAGAACAAAAAAAAAATCGCTCTACCCTATTATATGTGGTATCATTGAATAGAAATTTTAAAATGAATGCAGGGTTTGGTACATCATATTTTTGTCAAACGTACCGTTTGCGAGGTATAAAGTCATGAAAACTATTTTTTTACCCGACTACGGCGTCGCAAATTCCACTCTTGTAACTTATGCATTATCTAGATACATAAAAAAAAATACTCTAAACCTCCCTAAAAAGAAATAAATCTGATGTGGCTCTGCAATAATCCTAAAATACTCTAAATAAAAAATAAGTTCAAAAACTAAAACCCGACTATTGAAAAATCATGCTCTAAAAAATATGAAACAAGAAAACATTCTCATCTGAAATTGTTATGTACAAACAATTTCGTAGAGGATGGCCGTGGTCGTATGCCACACTGCAGAATGTATTGTTTTGTTAGGTACAACATGAACAATTATTACTTACTATGGCAACAAGCCTAAAATCGCGAAATACAACTACTGCCCATACTTTTCTGTTACATCTTGTGGCAGTTTCCCAGCAGTGGGCAACAGAGGGCACACTTACATCTTTCTCATAAGCACACTAAGCAGTTGACTCTCATCCGCCAAGCCCAGGACTTCGCTAAGTCTTCGATACACCTTGCTATTCTTCTGAACCTGTTCGCCCACGTATATCTTACGGAACTGCTCGAAGAATGACATCATTGCCAGCTCCAGTTTCTCGCAGCCGCCCTAGAGGAAAGATAATAGTTCAAATAAATATCAACATAATATTACAACATACTAATATTATAAATGTGAATGTAAGTTTGTTTGTTACGCTTTCACGCAAAAACTAAAAAACCGATCATCATGAAACTTTGTACATATATTCTTGGAGGTACTAGAAGTAACATAGGATACTTTTTATTAAAAAAAATATATTTTGTTTTAATGGCTTCACTGCGAGCGAAGCCGCGGGTAAAGGCTAGTAACTCTACACCGTGAAATTTAAATGGTTGTTTTCCCGCAGCGAAATGGTTTTGTCTATGTAATACAATCGTTTCGTAGTTATATAAAATATTAGAAACAAAAACTGGCATATTTAACATTGTGAAAAACTAAACTCGAAAGCGATCACGAACCAATAGTATACCTCCCGATATCTACGGCCGAACGACAGCAGGCCGTTGACCCGGGTGCTAGGTCACCGTCGAAAGGATTAGGTTCGAAGGCGGCTCCGTTTGATCATGTTACGCGCGGGCTAGATTATGCCGTATAATTACACGCGAGAGCTTATTTTACTTTAAACATTTAATAAATCGGTCTTTGCTTTGTCGGCTTGTGGCTCGCTCGTTTGTTTTGCGTGCAAACTTTTATGCCGTATCACCACGTGCGAGAGTTTATTTTGGTTTGACATTATTTTGTGCATCGGTTTTCTTTGTAGGTGGTGACACGAGTAGTACCTAGTACCTACAAGTTACGTCCAGAGTTACTATTGTTACTCACTTTTTCGAGTTGATGAATATTTTTTTAATTATTTTAAAACAGAAACATCGTTATTTATTTACTTTAACTCTATACTTCGAAAGTACTCCTTAAGGCAAGTCGTTCTGCCGCGGGAAAACAACCAATTAAATTTCAGGGTGTATAAACGTGACAATTTGTGACGAGGTCCTTCCTTCCATACTCCTTCGATCACTTATTACTGGCAACCATTTTATAGCAGACCACATCATCATTTACTTTTCACATTATCATTCGATTTTCAATTCAAATTCAGAACGCCATTTCTCTTTCCCATGCACTCTCATACCCCTAGGGTGACTTCATCTTTAGATCCCGCCGAGGCTAGTTACTGTCTGTAATTATGACCATCGTCTTATAATCTTGTTATCTTCTAAAAAACGCTGTGTGTCAATACTGTACTGTGTGTATTCTTCTAATAATTTTGTGCAATAAATCTGTCTGCTTTCACTACAACCAATTAATAACGTGGTCTGGTGAGGTACCCTCAAATTGAGCAAGCTGGCAAGAGGGCAGAGGGACAATCAAAGACGTCCGATAACATTTCTCATTTTACATGCCGCGATAACTTTGTATGAACGTCTGCGAAAAATTAAATTCATAATCCTAATTAATGATTTTGTTACCCATACACTATAACAATGAATATCATTCGTAAGCATCAAGTTTAACGTATTTTTATATGTCAAATCCGACTTATTAGATAAGGGGTCACCAATTACTTTCATTCGGGATCCGTTTTTTTAAATAATATGACCGTAGCGGTGCGTAAGGTATAAAACCACCTACCAGGGTATTTAATTTGTTCAAATTGAAATAATAAATTTAAATAAAATATGTATGATGCAATATCTATAAAGATTTTGTTGAGATTATTCGTCTAGTGACAGAAGTAAATTATATTGAACTGTTTACTTATGGTCCACACAAAATAGGTCCCAGGCGCGGCCCACCATTTGGTGACCCCTGTCTTAGATTGTCACAAGTTTAACTGACCCAACAGACATCCTATGAAAACTGAGTTCACACAAGAATCTCATAGAAAAATCATGCTTAAACTGCTGAACTGATTTAGATGGAAATTTGTTTTAGATATAGTTTGAAACTTTGGGAAGGAAATAGCAAAGCTTTTTATCCCGGCGATCATCCTTAAGGTGGTAGAAAAGGGGGGGAAACTTTGTGTGGTGAACCAATAATTTATCACGTAAGGCTATTCGAAGTACTAATGCTACGCAGACCAAATCGCGAGCAGAAGCTAGTTAAGAATATTAAAGAAAAACAAATCAGTCCAGCTGTTTTCAAGTAATGCGCTTACCAACGAACAGCATATCGTTTTAAACTGAATCGGCAATGGACTACGGTCTCTTCTCTGTACTCACAGAGACCTGAGTCCCAAGGTCTGGTCTCAGGGGCTCACAGAGTATAACCGTTCAAGACTTAGTGTGCTAGTCGAGAGTCAGTGAAGTACATCAGCTGCAGCACACGACACACCAGCTCTCCGTTCATGGCGTCGTTCTCATCGCACGTGTTGACTGACGCGCGCCTGCCTATCGCAGCGCCAATTATGTACACCAGCCGGATTATTGAGGTATACCTCACCTGTACTAGTCGAGACTCAGTGAGGTCCATAAGCTGCAGCAAACGACACACCAGCTCTCCGTCCAAGGCAGAGGCGCGCCTGCCTATCGCAGCGCCAATTATGTACACCAGCTAGGTTAGCTAACACATAAGATTACTGAGGTAAATCTCACCTGTG
Organism: Orthosia gracilis; assembly: GCA_947562075.1. Classification (NCBI taxonomy): domain Eukaryota; kingdom Metazoa; phylum Arthropoda; class Insecta; order Lepidoptera; family Noctuidae; genus Orthosia; species Orthosia gracilis. The sequence continues at coordinate 56,744,085 of OX387266.1, forward strand.
CTAGTCTAGAATCAGTGAGGTCCATCAGCTGCAGCACACGACACACCAGCTCCCCGTCCATGGCGTCGTTCTCATCGCACGTGTTGACTGACGCCCGCCCGCCTATCGCAGCGCCAATTATGTACACCAGCCAGGTTAACTGACCTGTAAATAAGTGGTGGTCAGAAAAAAACAACAACAAACAATTATGTACACCAGCCAGGTTAACTGACCTGTAAATAAGTGGTGGTCAGAAAAAAACTAGAGGCACACCAAACGGTTCAATAGGCCGTAGAAATAAGCCAAAATTTATGCATGATGTAATTTCTTTTTATGTACCCAGTTGCATGTGTGTTACGTCTCCATGACAGTCCAATGAGGTGGAGCCCTTTGGATCTGTAGTTTCTGTTTACCCCCTTGGGGATAAAATGCGTTAGTTATATAGTCTCAACCATTCAGATTTTGTCCGACCAGGATATAGCTACTCGGAAAACTCTGTCATCCGCCACATTGAAATCCTGAAAGGTGCAGTTGATCGGGCATGAAGGGCAATCAAGGAGGTGGGCTATATCCTGCGAAGTGGCACTGTGTTTTGGATGACTGGCTTGTTCCTGTCCCCGCTGAACCGTGCCAACATCTTCCAGAGGGTCTTCGGTTGATTTGAACCCCCAGCACGATAGGCGAGGTCTTAGCCACTGGGCCGCCACGACCACAGTCAATGGAAATAGCACAGGGTGTCTGACGTCCAGCAAATGCTGAGTTGGTAATCCTTTCGGTATGCCCGGTGCAATTATTGAACCTTGTTTGTAGTTGTTTTACTATAGTTATCTGTTATTTTGTGATTTATGCTGTTGTGATTTTTGCTGTTGTGATTTAAGCTGTTTTGATTGTTGTTGTTGTGATTGTTGCTGTTGTATTGTGTCTGTTTCTGTGTCGACTAAATATTTTCTATTATATTCTAATGTTGCCATTTTTTAATTAGTATATACCTTGTAACATGGGTATCTGCTGCGGCTGCGGCACACTGTACGCGGCGGCGGCGCGGTCGAAGTGCGCCACTAACAGCTGGCAAGTCTTGCCGTACTCGCAGCGACCGACCACTGATAGCTGTTCCAGCTGCTGCTGAACTGTACCGACGTCATCCAGAGGGTCTTCGAGCCCGTCCCTGTGGAAGATAATGGTGGTAATAGCTCAAGATTAATAGGTGCAGAGTATAGATTATTCAATCGATACAACGAGCGAGAACACACACAGTTGGAGGTATGCACATCTGGTGATCCGTACCACCGGTTGTCCCTAGTACGGACTCCAATCTCTCACAAAGGAGCCACTAACATGACATGTTAACACATTGTGTTATTACATAATTCTAAGTAGATTGCAAGTTAACCTTTTTTCTCCACAAAAGGTTAAATAATAAAATAACACCACACAAATGGTTAATAACTATAAAATGCGATGACTGCGGCGCGTGCGGCTCCTGCGGTGCGTATAGGTGCGCGTTCACCTTTATATGTGTTCAAATCGCGCCGAAAACTTTGTTTGCGCGATGCAGGATTTGTGTGACGTCATGTCATTAGTTCGTATGTGGCGGGCATAGACACACAAAATATCCTTGTAGCAGTCTACTGCTACAGAGGAGCTGATGGCTAAATAAAAACAGCCGCAACGACCCTCAAGGTTAAGGTTACCCTGTTCGATCATTCTTCGTTACAAAAGAAGTCTAGCGATTACTCCACTGTTTGACGATGTACGTTCAAAATAAAAATTATGTCAATTTGTCTCATCATTATCTAGCCCTGCATGGAAACAAAAAAGTAAAAAAAATATATAATTGAAAGTTATGAGCGTTGAAAGTTCCATATTTCAACACTAATTTTAACGCATCTTTGGGCGGAAATAAATACCATAAGAAGAAGGAAAATTGCAAAACAGTCACCATACAGGGATAGATTAGTAGTTCAACAGTGCAAATAATTATTTGTATTTTTATGATATCCACACTCCCAAAGGTCGGATTAAAAAATTTCTACAAATTTGCAAAAGTGTGTATTCGTACGCGAACTAGCTTCTCACTGCTCATCAAAGCATCAATCTCTTTCGCACGTATTGTCGGATGAGATAACATGCATTTAACTCCGCGCACAAAATAGTTCGTGCCGTCGACTAGGGCAACCTTAAGCAACGCTTGCAAAGGTCGGTCCGTGGATTGGTGACCATCTTTACATAATGAGATTTCTCCGTGCCTCAAAAAGCACGTTAAGCCGTTGGTCCCGGCTGTCATTTGAAGATCTTTGATAGCTGTTGTTACGGATAGTCTGATGCCAGGAAATCTAACACCAGTCTTGCTACTGTAGTTGTTTGTAAGGTCATGTTAGTGTGCGATTTCATACCTTAGCACACAGGACACAGAGTCCAGTCTCGAGCCGATATAGGCGGCAGTGACTCCGGGAGCGTAGGTCTCTAAGAGATGGGGTTCCGAAGCCTTCACGTAAGGCACGGACGCCACCATGCGCTGCCACAGCGAGAGAAGGTAGTGGACTGAGTTAGGAGCGAATTGCCACATCTGGAAAGAGGAAAATATACTTATTTATCTTAACTACTACTGCTATTATGGCATATATCAGCTGTAAGTTACAAAAAAATACATCCCATTTGATAATCTCCTCCTTTTTGGTAAGTCGGTTAAAAAGAACCAAATTATTAATAACTAGCTGACCCCCGCGGCTTCGCTCCCGTCAACTGGCTATCCACCTATTTATCACCTACCTATCTACCCTACCTACCCACCAACCTTGCCACTATCAAATAATGAATTTTATAGGCAATATTTTGCTACTTTGGGTTACATTATTGCAATTTTCATAAAGATCTCTAATTCTTTAGTTACTCGGGAATAATGTAGCTTTCCATAGGTGAATAATTTTTTAAAATCGGTCCAGTAGTTTCGGAGCTTATTCGGTACTAACAAACACACAAACAAAAAAATCTTTCCTCTTTATACTATTGGAATAGATTAATTATAATCTAGCGTACAAGATTAATCAGCAAGCTCATAAGAAAAGGCAATACTGATGTTGACTTAATATTATTTTTAGTTTGTTGATTGGAACCCCTTGATTACCCGAAACGTGGATCCACGCGATTTTCAATTGTTTCAATTACGGCATTCAACCGGTTAAATAAAAATATATGACACTTATTTTACCTAAGTAACTAGGTAACTGAAGTCTAAGTGTGTTAAAATTTCGTGAGACCACAAATTTTATTGCACTTTTTGCTCAAAAGTGACGTCACAAACCTCCACTCCTAAATTTTAATGCACTTTGTCTTTGTAAGTTTTAATTGATAAAGCAATAAACTACGGGTCCAATATTTTTGATAAACTAACTGAACGCCGAAATAGATTTGAAATATTTTTACCCATGAATCATCACTATTGAGAAGAGGCTGTCTAGTCAGATAATGTTTTCTTACCTGTAAGCTCTGCACGGTGAACTTGGCGATCAGCTCGATGAGCCTCGGGTAGCTGTCCACCATGACCAGCTCGCCCAGCTGATAGTTGGACTTCAGGCGGGCCAGGAGGCGGCAGAACTCGTGGTAGTTTGTGGGGTCTGACAGGCTCTGGAACAAGATTAGTAAGTTGTAAGAAGAGTTAGTAAAATAGCTTAAATTACAATAAAAACTATTTTTACAAAAAAAGTACTACCGACTTCCAAATAAGAAAACTACAAAGTGAAAAATAACTTTATTTTTTGGAAGACGGTGTCGTCCATAGCACAAAAAAATACTACCGACTTCCTAAAATAAAGTTATTTCTCACTTTGTAGTTTTCTTATTTGGAAGTCGGTAGTATTTTTTTTTTGAAAAAATGTTTTTTATTGGTTTAGAATAAAGGCCAACACAGACCGAGACGGGGTGGCAAGGAATTTTGCCATAAATCAGCGCACACTAGCCGCTTAGATACTGCGGCATTCCAGCGCCTTGCCACAACATGCCACACGACAAAGCAAGCCTCAGCAGCTCCTGCTGTCCGATACACATTTAGTCTCGCATCCCCCGCTTCTCTACCCCCGTTTCACCCCGCGTTTTTTTAATGTTTGTCCTGAATGTTTTTGTGGTGTTCAATAAAGTATATAATAATAATAATTTATATTTTAAATGTTTTTTGTTTTTATAAAAATGTATTTAATAAGAAACTAGTTAAATAAAGGACATAATAATTATATGTCACAACGAGCGCCAGCGTCTTCGGCATGCTGTTGCCTACCGCAGTACGCCACGGCGTCCCGCCGCGGAAGCTCGTGGCGCGTATTTCAATGCCGTGCAATGAAATCCCTTTCGAAGCCACGGCATCGTACTTCTTATCGATACGTTTGAATGTCCATTGGTAAAAATTTAAATTCCTTGCCATCCCGCCCCGTTCTGCGTTGGCCTTAAAGTATATTCTATTTTAAATACGCGCTTGGACGTGGAGTTTCGGACACCAGCCCGCTTAAACTAACCTAAACCAATTCTCTTATTTATTTTCTGTCTTCTATATACATAAGTTCTGTATGTATGTACCTGTGTGTTATCGAGTATCCGGAGCACCCCGGCCGCCAGCCTGTTAAGGAACTTGGCTCGTTCGTTGGAGCTGAACAGCGAGCGCCGCACGGACGCTAGCTGCACCAGGCACGCGAGAGCTAGGCTAGCCAGAGAGCCGCCCAGCAAGTGGTACAGCTCGAAGAATAGGTCCAGTGTGCCGGATTCTAGGAATGTGGGTCGCCATGATGTTGGGATCTGAAAGGGTTAAAGCACATTGACATAGCAACATCAATATTGTTACAAGATAAGGCAATGCCACCTATTGACGAGAGGGGAAACTATTACTAGCTAGTAGCGCCATCTTGTATCGAATAGCGGCAAATATCTTCTCGAAAGTTCGTGTTGAATTGAACTTTCTAGAATGTTGGAGGAAACATTCTGGATGGTTCTCGTCACTTTGGGAACGGTATCGAAATTTTTTCCTAAATGTCTTTCTCAACCGAACTTTCTGCTACCAACCGTACCGTTCTGCTACAACTGTTGGGTTATTGCAGTTTGTGGTTGTTATAGCTAGTGGTTATAGGCTGATGAAAAAGTTATGTTTTCACCTATACACAATTTGAAATAACATTAGAAATTTTTACAACCCCTTTTAACAGTTCGTTCAACCGATTTTGAGTTCTACCCCGTAAATATAAGGATGGCGTAAAAAGCGTAAACCTGTTACCAAAACTGTTTAATACAGCTGCCAATTGTCTTATCACAAACGCAATAGAAGTCAAAATCGGTCGAACGGGCTGTGAAATAGGATTATTTAAATGTCTGACTTTACTCACCTGCACAGTACACAGATCATCACTGGACTCGTCGCTAGTGGTGCCTATGAAGTCGAATGTGAGACAGTTGTGCGCCAGCCGCAGCAGTGCGCCCACCAACGCATGCTGTCTCTCATCAGACAGCTCTAGAGGCTTGCCACGCATGGTTCCCAGCAGCGTGCACGACAGGCGGAACATCTCGAAGAGTTGGGTGTCCCTGGAGACAAATAGTTGACGTTAGAACATAGAAAGCTGGACCTTCCAGGACTTGAACGAGGCTAATGACAGAGCTGTCCAGTTGGCCACATTCTGGGAAAAAAATTGATTCTAGTCAACACGTAAAGGGGAAACTGGGCTGTGTATGCTTGCTCTCCATGTAAAACCCTTCTGAACGCATTCTTTTTAGATCTCTAATCCGAACATACGTACATAAAACTCGCCGAATGCATCCTCCTTTTTTTGAAGTTGGTTAGCAGAACAATAGAGAAAACAAGAAAGTAAAATCTTGACAATATTGGTTTAATCATCAGCATCATTTCAACCGAAAGATGTTCACTGCTGGACATAGGCCGCACTCAAGCGTCGCCACAGTGATCGGTCCTATGCGTCTCGCAACCAGCGGATGATCATTTTTAGAGCAGTGGTGGCCCAATGGCGCACGTTTGGCGCAATGGTTGAGCGATTGACTGCTGCGCTGCGTGTCGCGGGTTCGATTCCCGCACGGAACAAATATTTGTATGACCTACAGATAGTTGTACCGGCTCTGGGTGTTGTGTATGTGAGCTTATATGTTTGTAAACGCACCCACGATACAGGAAGAAATTCATAGTGTGGGGCAACGTTTTTAAAAAAGAAGAAAAAGAAGTGGTAACGGCCGCGACTTACAAGTTATAGGTCGTGGGTTCGAACTCAGACAGGCGCATTACTTTTGTGAAAATTATTTCATCACCACTGCTCTACAAACCGGTAAAGGAAAACATCGTGAGGTAACCGGCATGTCGTAGAACCAAAAATTCGAAGACATGTGACATCCACCAACATGCACTGAGAGAGGAGGCCTGTACGCGCAACGGACCAAATGCGAGTTTAAGTGCGGAAAAGGGGTCCATCTATCCTATCCTATCTATTGGATTTCCGCATCATTCATTGGTTTGTACCTATGGCACATTGCCGTACGTCATGTAATCTGATGATGGAACGTGCCATTCCAACGCACACTCCGCGAAACGTAACCAATAAAAATTATTCATTAAAAAAACTTTTTTAAAACAAGCTTTTTTCGTATTCTTCTCAGCAAACATTTGATACCCATATCATGGCAGTGCACAAAAAAAAAACTAGTCCGCCATCTTGGGCCGTCCGCCATGTTGGATTTAGAGTGACGTCACTTAGCTAAGCCATGCATTGTCATCCAAACTAAACGTTTATGCAAAATTTCATCTTAATCGGTGTAGAATAATTGTTTTAAAATTCAGTTTCAAGATTTAACCCGAACACACTTACATACATACATTGCAAGTCAAATAAAAGCTTAGCTTTAAAAAAAAAATTAAGTGAAAATGTTATTTAAACAAATAGACCAAAAGGTACTAAATAATAATATCGCTTTTTACATATCTGGTAAGCACGATGGTTCTATCTTCTCTGGTTGAGAAGAAGCTATGGCCACCTTCCGGCTCCATCATAAGATCAGTCCCATAGTACCATATTATTCCAATATTTCTAGTTACATAAAAGTATTACGTAAATTGACAGTGAAAATATGTGCTTTAACTATGCAAATTTTCATTGATTTGATAAAACAAAATATGTGTCCAATATTTTTACCCGACTGCCGAAGTAGGGTAATGTGTTTATCAGTCTATATATGTATGTTGCTATGTGGCGTTGTAGTGACCAAACGCGTTGGCCGATTTTGATGATTCTTACGTCAATCGATTCGTCTTAACCTTGAGTGTTACATTAAAATTGGAAAAAAGAAAATGGCGGCTTTTGGGCGCCATATTGTGGGGTATCAAAATAAAGGGTTTTCAGAGGTTATTATAAAAATATATCACACTTATATATTTAAATGTACCTAATTCTAAAAAAAAATTGCGAAAAAGTTATAAATAAAAAATTATTTAAGAATAACAAAAACTCCGACTGCTTAAAAAGCGAACTAAAAAGACGTAAACAAGAAGAAAATCATTATGTGCAGTCGGAGGATACATCTGGTTTTGGTCAGCCAGCTCGGACATATGTAATTATGTATCCTCCGACTGCACAGCATGATTTTCTTCTTGTTTACGTCTTTTTAGTTCGCTTTTTAAGCAGTCGGTTTTTTTTCTTCCAATCCCATTGTGTGGGGTATCAAATTAAAGGATTTTAAAAGGTGATTTAAAAAAAAAAAAAAAACACTTATATACACTTATTTCTTCTTCTTATCTATTCAGTCGCATTTTTTGTGTTAACTTTTTTTTGGTAATCTAACTGACGGGCTAAATAAAATTGTTATATTTTAACCCGGAGTCATCCCTATTGGCGAAATGTAGCTATACTACACAATATTGTCAATCCATCACGTAATACAAACACGGTGTTGTATTTACCTGAACGAAGAGGCGATCTTCCTGTGTTTGGCGAGCGACCGGTTGGCGTCTGCTTCGGACACCTGGTTCATTTCCACCACCAACTGCGATAGTAGTTGTACGCCTATCGTGCATTGATCTTGACTCTGCGAGAAAAAAATAAAAAATATTATCTGTTACAAATTCAGTTAACCACACCTTTTAAAACTCCTTTTTTGAAAACCAGGATGCAATGGAGATCGCCCAAACACCTGTACCTGACTTAAAAATTATTCTACTATACTCCATTTGTTTAGGTAGTTAACTAAAGGTAAACAATCTTGATATGTCTTTTTATATAAAATAAATCGTATAAAAGACCAACAAATATTATTTAAATTTAGTTACTTACCTAACATCGGTTTAAGTAAATACCTAATTGTAAACATTTTTAGATTCAATTTTTAGACATTTTTTTAGATAAAAGACATGTTAAGATTGTTTACATTTAGTTAACTACCTAAACAAATGGAGTATAGTAACCATCTCGTGAGACAAATCCTTCCATTATTACAATACACGTAGACACATTATCACATTCGTGCACACACACACACACAAATACACTTGCTCATACACTTATACACAAACACATTCGCGCCGGACTTTGATTTTTATTTTATTAATTGTTTTAATATGTACCTTAGTTTAAATTGCACCCTGTTAATCTGTACAAGAATAAATTATAATTGATCCCCGGGAGAGGGCACTGGCTCCTGTAACACAGGTCAGTCAACTAGCACAGGAGTCAGGGAATCCATGTATTTGTATGTTTTCTTATGAAAATAAAGTTATTATTATCCTAAAAACCGCATTTATTTTCTTGTCTTTACGACATTTTTTAAATAATTTCATTCTGCTTTTATTTAATATTAAAATTATATTTTTTTAATTATTAGTCCCAGGTTTCCGCGCATCCAGTAAGAACGCTTTTCTTTTTTTAAACAATAAATAAAAGCTAATCAAATGAGCAAAACTTCTTCCATTACGTGTAGACGTCTCGGAACGTAAATCCAAACTGCGAGCCGGTAAAATTTTCGGTCAGTGTAGGAGCACTCAAAACATCTAACAATTCTCAACAGAATTTTTTAGCAAATGTATTAGTGTTAGAAAATGTTTGTAATAGTACATCACTGCAGCAGCCAGCAAAAGAGGTATTGATGGACGAACGTGTAAATCTGGGCCGAGGCGAAGCCGAGTCACACATACGTAAGTCCATCAATGCCTAGTTGCGGCCAAGGCTTGTATAGTGCTTTTCTCAAAAAATACGCGGCAATCAAAACTACGTAGCACCTAGAACTCATTTTGCCAAATACAATTACTTTCAAAATCAATGACGAATATTTGCCGCGTTGAAGTGTCCATTTGTTGTTTTTTTTTTCCATAAACAGCTTTCTATTTGCAAGCCTGTTCGAAATTTGAATAAAACCTTTGATAAGTTACCTCCTTGGTTGCCATGTTTCGGAGTAAAATATCGTTCCATTTTTAAATTACACGACAGATATGAGTTTACTATGTAATTTATTTGGCCGCTAAACACGACAGATATGGATTTTCATAAAATTTTTGCTGGCCGCTGCTCGTATGTATATGACCAGTACAGCAATTCCGATTTATCTCAAAGAAGGTTGTCAAAATAATGCTCAAATTTCCAAGCATGTTTGAGAAAACATTTCTAACATTAGTGTGGGAGCACCATTACAACAAATTTGACCGCACACCCGCCTACCCGCGCTGCGCCCCGTGTCCCAATAGCGAGAGAGAGATTGATTCAACTTACCCTGAGAAAGTTGGTGATATCATTGATAACGTTGTGGAAGACATACTCTTCCTTGATCATGTCGAACCAGCTCAACTTGGTGATCCGCGCGAACAGCGATACCAGTGACTGTGGACAATACACACAATTGATTGTATTTACAGAGATGTTAATGTGTCAAGTAATTCTCGAGATAAAAGTCTGTGACTGACAAACTGATGGATACTAATATACTGATGCATGTGTATAAACCTATTCCACAGGAAATGGGGTTGAAGTCTTTAGGGCGTGTACAGGAGACACGCGCCCGCTAAGCCATGCACGTCAGCACCCGCGTCTAACTCGCTTTGAAATTTGTTGTATATAATTTTAGTCTTATGACACATCAATAGATCTCAAATTTCGAATGCGGGCACAGGTTCCTGATGATAAAAATGAAAATTTGGTTTCAAATAAATTCCACTAGATGGCGCGATATGTAACGATCGATAACGATTATTGAATTTTGTGTAAAATTAACATTTTCTAGGATTGATCATAAAAATTGTATTTTCTTGTTTTATCAACTCTCCTAAGCACAAAATTATGGAAAATTACGCTCTTAATTCACATTTTAAAGATTATTTGAACGGATCATTTAAAATTATTTTAATAGATGGCGCGGTTTTCAATTTTTGAGGGATTCTCCTCGATTTTTTTAATTTGTTTTGTAACATGTTTTGGTACAATGAAACTGAATCTTTTAATCTATTGCTACACACCGTCGAGCCTATCTACAGTAAAAAATAAAACAGACTTGAATAAATAAGAGTAAATAACCTAAAATTTATGTCATCTAATATTACTATTGAATAAAACATTCAATGCTCTTTACTCATTTTAATTCATGTACATATAATTGCTGAGATACGAGAGATTTTCAAAGAAAGTCGGCCTTTATCTATGGTTAAGAGCATTTCATAATAAAAATATTTTTTAATCGAATTCCCAAAAAGGAGGAGATTCTATGTTCGACATTATGTATGTTTTTTTTTATGTATGTTCACCAATATCTCCGTCAATTGTGGACCGATATTAAAATTTCTTTTTTGTTTGAAAGAGTACGTTCCGAAATTGGTCCCATTTTAATTTGGTGAAGATCTGATGAAGAACTTTGAAAATGTACAACAGAACTCTTCAATAGATAGGTAAATCTCTCGGGATTGCTGCAATCGCATGTCTGTTTATTGTTCATACCATTTCATAACATAACATCACGCCAGTACGCTCTTAAGGGGTACGCAGATCTCTCATTTCACCGTTTATGTTCATGATATTCAGGTAATTTATTCTGGCGTTATAAGTACCTTATTAAACAACTTTCCGATTAGGCAGGTACAAAAAGAGAAAATGAAAAAAAAAATACAAAAAAATAGTACCGCCTGCCAAACAAAACTTTATTTTTGGAAGTCCATAACGCAATAAATTGGTACCTATGAAAGACACCGACTTTCAAAAACAAAGTTATTTTTCACTTTGTAGTTTTATTTATTTGGAAGTCGGTAGTATATTTTTTCTTTACAAGCAGTTCGAAGCCACTTTATCTACATTGTTGAACTTGAAATAGCAGCACTTACAACTGAATAGTTACGTTTCTGAGGGCCTTCGATAAATTATATTTTGGTGCCTTACCTGTACGACAAAGTTGGCCAGTTTTGGCCTAGTTGCCAAGTAGTTGAGAACATAGTTTCTGATGTCCAGGCGTTGCTGAATGGACAGGCTCGCTGTGGACCTGAAAATAATGCAATAAGATATAAGTAACTTCCACATAGCAGAGACGTAACAGAGTGGTGCCCAAGACAACGCAAAAGAAGGAATGGAAGAGAGCGGCGTAGATGGGAAGATCAGCAGGTATTTGATGGAGAAGAAAACACAAAACAGTGTAGCAAGCTCCAGGGGCCTATTATGGAAAATATGATGATCTTTACGTAACGGTGATAGATAATTGAAGTTTTAAAGTAAATGAAATTTGTATGTGAGATTGTTATATAAAAGCTATTTTGTTTTATTTTTTAACCGATTTAAAAAAGGAGGTTCTCAATTCGACTGTATATATTTTTTTATGTGTATCACCCCAAAACTTTTTACTAAACTCCATTTGAAATAACATTAAACATGTTTCGAAATCTTTTTACAGCCCGTTTAACCGATTTTGAGTTCTATATCGTTAACATAAGGATGACATGAAAAGCATAAACCTGTTACCAAAACCAACTGTTTACTACAGCTACCATTTGTCGTATCACCAACGCAATAGAAGTCAAAATCGGTTGAACGAGCTGTAAAATTGGCTAATTTAAACGTCTAATGTTATCGCAAATGGAGTATAGGTTAACTGATTTTGATGGTTCTTTTTTATGTGAAAGCTGGTGCTTCTCATGTGGTCCCATTTAAATTTGTTGAAGAACTTCGGAGATATACAACAAAACTCTTCAATAAACAACGGAAAATCTCTCGGGAATTACACAATCACATGTCTGCTTATTTTTCACGCCGCCCGCGCCGGTACGCTCTAAAGGGGTGCGCAGATGTATACAGTACACCCTGGTACACACTCATTGCATTGATTATGTTCAAGTTTGATGTTATTCGGGTAATCTATTCTGCCATAAATTTGTGCATTATAGGTACCTTACTATAGAACTTGTTCATTATGTACCACAATTAAAAAGTTGAAAAATAAATTGCGTATTACGTAAGAAACAGTTAGCAATCATCGCGCGATCAAACGCTTTAAGTCATAAAAGTCGGAATTACTACAGTGTAGGTATGGTAGATCCTACACAATCGTTTGCTTATCGCTTGATGTTTGTCAAATGCACTTATTTAAAAAAAAAACCGCCAAAAACACTAAAACTTCTGTATTGAAGAGCCATTATTGCACCAAAATCGTTACTGTTTTGCTCTTGCAAAAGATACGTAACAAGGCAAAATAAAAACTACTAAGTGAGTGTCAAAAAACAAAGAAACAAAAACAGGTACACCGACTTCCGAAATTTAAGTAATTTTTATAACCTCCACATAGACTTCAAAAGTAATTTCCTTTTGCCAGCGGCTTCGCCAGCGCATGTATGTCGAATATAATCCCACGGAAACGTCATCAACATCATCATTTCAGACAAAAGACGTCCACTGCTGAAAATAGGCCTCCCCAAAGTGTCACCTCATCGACCGGTCCCGTGCGTCTCGCATCCACCAGTCCCGTGCGTCTCGCATCCACCGGTCCCGTGCGTCTCGCATCCACCGGCTACCTAATTTTGTATGTGAGTTCGGCAGGGGACAGGGAACAACTCCATATAAGAATATGACACATTACCTATAAATGTTTTCGGTATTGCGTAAATAATTTAGAGAGTACGTCCTCCACCCTATGAGTTCAATAAAATAGAATACTCTTTATTATGTACACCACATAAGTTACAGAAAGTATAGACGAAGTAAACATTACACTGGGTGACACAATGGGCGGCCTTATCGCTTAAAGCGATCTTTTCAAGACAACCTTTGGATGAATTTTAAAAATGAAAGGAAAGGCAGTACTGTAGTCAGTATAGTCTTTGGTGTACTATTTATATATAAAACTAGCTGTCCCACGTGGCTACGCTCCCGTCAACTGGCTACCTACCTACTCATTTACCCTACCCTACCTACCCTACATACATGATTGTTGCGTAACTTTAACCGCTTTCGCAGCGCACGCAACGGAAGCTCTCAAAAAGCAATATTTTTGCCCGTTTTTGCAACATTTTTCATTTATGCGCCGCTCCTTTTGGCCGTAGCGTGATTTTATATAGCCTATAACTTCCTCGATAAATAGACTATCCAACACAAAAAATAAATTTAATTCCAACCAATAGTTACTGAGATTAGCGCGTTCAAACAAACAAACAAACTCCTTAGCTTTATAATATTATATTAGTATAGATAAAAATCAAATTACATATCCTTTCCATAAACTAACCCCTTTAGAGTGTAATATTCAATACGAAAGCCCTTATTTTAAAGGTGTCTTCACCCTTACCTACACGTGTTCTTTGCCGAATTCAGTAACGCAATTAAGCTGCTGATTCCCGCAACCTTAACCAACTCATCGACCCACCAAATGGGCGGTCTTCCAACGCTGCGTCTTCCAGTACGCGGCCGCCACTTCAGGACTTTTCGATCTCATACACAGACATAAATCTAACTAGATAACGCAAGTCCCACCATCTGAATAAAAACCAAGCGTGCCACTTTTTCACGCACAATTTAAAAACAAATTTACTTACCAATGAAAGAAAACATCTCCATTGCCTCGGCCAACTTTTTCTATACTGTCTTTACAGCTCAATAGGGCATAATTAGGCATTTTTCTAAATTTCGGTGGATTTCCGGTGCCGACAAAGCTAAATGAAAAGCTCAAAATACGATCATTGGTCGTAATTTTACTCCGTTTTTTGGCACGCGAAGTACATACAATCGCGTCATCTAGTTAGATTTATATCTGTGGCCTCATATTTATTTTAATAGTTACCTGCTTATGAGCTTAGCCAAGGTCGTGGCAGCTAGCAGCTGCGAATAACTGGAGTCTGCGCGCTCCAACAACGCCTGGCATTTGCTGAGAGTATCAGGGGACTCCTGCAATGACAGTAGATGCAAATAAATAAATACATAGATACACAAACTGGTGTACAGTCTGGGAAATTTACTACTTTAGGTTGAATGTCACTTGTCATAAGCGCAATAATACGTAACAGTTTTACAATATGTCCAAGCGTTTAGTAATAACATTTCAAGGCCGTTATATACACTTAATTTTATCGATAACAACACCAAATACGTGGCGCAATCCTGGCACCCTCAAAAATAGAGCAATCACCTCCTGCCGCCTCAACTTTGCTTAATGTGCCATATTTACTTAGTATTGTTGCCAAAAGTGGTACATGGTCTTTTTTAGTAATCGATTTTTACAAATCCAGACTCCGTACGTAGGTACTACTTAGAATTTGCTAATGGAAAAACACCATAGGTAGCCTAGGTAGGCTGCCTGGCTTGGGAATCGAACCGAACTTCAATCTCCGTACTCGCACTTTTGAACGACTAGACCCACATGGGTCCGTGCCCACTCGACCCGCTCAGAATCGACCCGAAGAATAATACCTGGATATTTCAGACGATTTATAGTCAGACGGAAAAGTGTCGATTTAACGCTTGTACCACACAGTATGTAAAATTTAAATTAGGTTTGGATAAATAAATCTAAAACTAAACAAATAAGTACTTATACTTTTTTAATATTGTTTTTTACGTTGTAGTAAAAATCACAGTTAATTGTATTTATTGAATCAGTCTTTATACGTGATTATTAATTATTAGGTTATCAAGTAGGTACTAACTTCAAACATGATTGACTAAATTATCTATAAAAATAAACAATAGTTGTCTTAAAGAATATAGAGCTTGGTAGGAACAACACAATTAAAAGATTACAGTTTCCCGTACAAAATATTAAATAGGTATTCTATGTATAATAACTCTAAGTTATTTAGAATTAAAATTTCACTTTGCCTGACTGTACAAATGGCACTGAATTAGTAGTAAAACATCTGGTATTAATCTTCGGGTCGAGTCTAAGCGGGTCGAGTGGGGAACGATGCCAAACATGTCGGCAGTGAAGGACGCAGTATCCCACCCCTCAAACCGTCTCTCATATGATCTTGCTACAGCACAGCTACTAGCAGAGTGTTCCCAGCTGCCGTTAAGTTTGAATCTACCTAGCCAGAAATTCCTGCCGAATCTGTATTGCCTGATAGCTACAACCTAGGAGTCTTTAAGTCAAAGAGTGAATAGATTACTTCTAGGCAAGCGTGCTTCACCGTCGACCACATCACCGTTTACCATCAGGTGAGATAGTGGTCAAACGCGATCAAATTTATTATAATTTAAAAACCTGAAAGCCGACGACCGCCTTCTCTGCCTGCTCCCTCACGAGCGGGTCCTGCGATTCGTACAGCTGTTTGCATAGCAGCTCTATTTGAATCACCTCCTGCAAACAATCAAATAGAAAATAAAAAAAACCTTAAACATAACATCAAGCAGAGACTGGGTCGAGTTTATAAAATGCTTGGGTCGGATGCTTGAGGTTGTGGACTCAAATCCGGGCAAGCACCAACGTGATTTAACGACTTTTTAATTCTTATTTATCAACTAACTTTTGCCAGCGGCTTCGCCCGCGCGAATGTCGAAAATGATCTCGAGGGAAAGTATCCTATGTGCTATTCCTGACTATAATCTATCTCTTAGCCAAATTTCATCCAGATCCGTCCAGCCGTTGGAGCGTGACGAAGTAACAAACATACAAACACACACAAGTACACTCACAAACGTTCGCCTTTATAATATTAGCGTGATTTAATACTTCATGCACAAAGGTAAAATGGCGGACTTAATGTCTTAGGCGTTTTCTACCAATCAACTAAGGGTGGTGGAAGAGACAACATGGCAGGTGCATTGTTAAATTCGAGAATAAAAATAATATAAAAAACATTGTAAGGCAAACTGGACTTATAATTGATGTCTGAAATCGCCAACCAGCCTCTAGTAAGCATTGTGACTTCGTAAGAGAAAATACCTTTATCAAATCCCTTTACATTTTCATAACTGAAAAATGCTTTATAATATATAATAATAATGATAATATATTATAAATTTTATTAAAATATATCTGTCTGTCACGTTTTGACACCTAAAGCGCTACAATAATTTTGATGAATTGTTATAGAGATAGGCTAGACCTTGGAAAATGACATAGGAAATTCTATCCCGGAAGAAGTGTGTCCCCTTGGGATAATTTCCGACATTTACGAAGCCGGAACCGCTGGCAGAAGCTAGTTAATAATACAGCGATTCGCTGCGACTTTGTTGACGTGGTTTTTCGCATAAAAACTGTGAATTTTACCTCGATAAAAAGTATTTTATACATCTACTAGCATACAGATATCTCATCCCATACAAAGAAACCGTGCCGACGTAACTTGCGTTTTTCATCTGATTAAGATGATTATTTTTTATAATTAATTCGATTGCGTTCGGTTCCGTTCCACGGCTATAGATGGTGTTAGCAGCGACATGCAAGTAAAAGGGGTTTTTGGTTCATGACTATTTTTCTTTAAATACAGTGACGATTTGTTTTATAGTATTTTTTGCACGTTTTTACAGTTTCATTGTACCAAAATGTGTTATACTACAAATTTAAAAATCGAGTGGCATGCCTTAGAAATTTAAAACTACGCCATCTATTGGAATCAATTTTAAATGATCCGTTCAAATAATATTTGAAATGTGAATTAGGAGCCCAATATTCCATAATTTTGTGCTTAAGAAAGTTGATTAAACAAGAACATACTACTACATACTTTTTGGTAAGTCGGTTAAAAATTAAATTTTTCCTGACCAGAATGCAGCCACGATAACAGCGTTGTCATTTGCCTCACAAAGGTCTTTTAAGGTACATGTGTTGTTGCACAGAGAACACGACAAAGGGTGAGGCATTGTTTGGAATTGTTGTGAATCATTACAACACAATATCACACCTGTTTTTTTCCTAAAGTTGACACAGGTGTACATAAAAGGTTTACAGGACACAGACACCCTGTTTTTTTTATCACTATGTTTTTTTTTGATCTAAGTCTTTAAATGTTATGGTGGCCCAGTGGCTAAGAACTCGCATCTCGTACTTGAGGTCTGGTTCAAATACGGGCTACCAAGGTTCTATGTTCGACTAAATCTATTTTTATTGCATACCTCCTCAAAATCTATGGAACAGCTGATACTTTATTTTTATAATAAAATCTTCCAAAAAAAACATTACAATGTGAAAAATAACTTCAATTTCGGAAGTCGGTGTTCCTGCTTTTGTTTCTTTGTTTATTGACACCGATTTTCACGACACTACTCTTTTTTGGAAGGCGGTTGTTTTTTTTTTAATGGTTTTATTTTTAAGTTGTGCTACATAAAGTGCAAGTTCTATAGTAAGGTACCTATAATGCACGAAATGATGCCAGAATAGATTACACGAATAACATAAAACTTGAACATAACCGGTGAAATTTGAGTGTACCAGGGTGAACTGTACCCCACACACATCTGCGTACCCCTTTAGAGCGTACCAGCGTGATGTTTTGTTATGATATGGCGTAAACAGACATGCGATTTACTGTTTGTTTATTGAAGAGTTCTGTTGTATATCTCAGAAGTTCATCATCAGATCTTCACCAAATTTAAATGCGACCACATGAGAAGCAGACAGAATCTTCTCCGTTTTGAAGTCGATTAAAAAGTAAAAAAAATTGGGCAGTAGATTTTGACAAGTCCCATGTTATAGGCCTTTGCTTATTACAAAATTAAAACCCCAATATCAATGTCCGATCCTAGAATGAAATCCTGGTCATACCACTTAGAAATAAAGATAAAAGATAATTTATTTGTAAAAACATGAGTGTGTATTACAAATTGTAGTTCGCACTTCAAAATGTTGTGGTTAAAACAATGGTCTGCACGTTTTGCCACAGGTAATGAACTAATAATAACTTAAGGTTCCGCTAGTCGACGGAACGAACTATTTTGTGCGCGATGTTAAAATGCATGCTACCTCATCCGACAACACGTGCGAAAGAGATAAATGCTACGATGAGCAGTAAGAAGCTAGTTCGCGTACGAATTAGCACTTTTGCAAATTTGTATCGAATTGAATGATGATTGTGTGTTTGTGTGTTGTTAAGGAAGAAAACGAGCGCGCTAAATTTTATAAACAGACCTTTGGGAGCCAAGATATCATGAAAAAATGACTAAATGTATATTTTCAAAATAAAATTATTTGCATTGTTGAATTACTAATCTATCCCTGTATGGAGGCCGTTTTGCAATTTTCCTTCTTCTTATGGTATTTATTTTCGCCCTAAGATGCGTTAAAATTAGTGTTGAAATATGGAACTTTCGATGCTCATAACTTTCAAATATTTTCTTTTTTTTTCTTTTTTGTTTGCATACAGGGCTACATAATGATGAGACAAATTGATATCATTTTTTATTTTGATCGTACATCGTCAAACAGTGGAGTAATCGCTAGACTACGTTTGTATGGAAGAATGATCGACTAGCGTTACCTTAACAAAGTATTATCAAACATTAGCACTATCAAATAGATAAATAAAATAGGTGGGTAAAATACCTCAGAAAAGGGGTCTACCTGCTTTTCTCCAGTATGACAGTCACACTTGATATCATAAAAGCGAAAGTTTATGAGTGTGTTTGTATGTTTGTTACACTTTCACGCAAGAACTACTGAACGGATCTGGATTAATTTGGCACAGAGGTAGATTATAGTCTAGAATAGTATCTAGGACACTTTTTATTCCGGGAATATGTTCCCTTGGGATAATATTCGACATTCACGCGGGCGAAGCCGCTGGCAGAAGCTAGTTTTAAATAAATTCTATGATACATGGATGACATCCTGTGGAAATTAGATAACAGTTTTTATGACAGAATCGTTTTTATCACTCTATAACCTAATAGGTTTGACCACCAGTTCAAATAAATAAAAATCTTGTGTAAAAGTCTTGTAAAGTTTATGAATGCCTACATTGAAAACTCAATTCAACTCCTGCCTGCCAAGCCTTTGGCACTATGAACACAGACATAAATCTAAATAGATAACGCCAGTCCCGCAATCTGTATGAAAACCAAGCGTGCCACTTTTCCACAAACAATTTAAAAACAAATTTACTTACCAATAAAAGAAAACATTTCCAATGCCTCGGCCAACTTTTTGTATACATTCTTTACAGCTCAATATGGCATAAAAATGCATTTTTAGATTTCGGTGTATTTCCAGGGCCGATAATGCTAAATTAAAAGCTAGGATTACGATTGATCGTAATTTTACTGCGTTTTTTGGCAGAGTACAATCGTAGTCAGGTATAAAGGTAGTTTTAGTAGTACATACAATCGCGTCATCTAGTTAAAGTTATGTCTGTGACTATTAAAGAGTTGTTTGGCATTTTACTAAATTGGGCCTATGTATTTGGCGCAACTGTGAGGCACACAATTAATGTATTTTTTATTTAACCTCTTTACCCGGCTGCAAGGAAAGGGTTATGTTTTTCGCGCGTATCTTGTATGTATGTAATATTCTTTATTACCTCAAATCTTTCAAACCGCTACATGGATTTCTCCCTATGCCATCAAGTGGGATATCAAAATGAAGGTTTTTAGACGTGATTACAAAAACATATACCTCTTATATGTTTAAATCATTCGAAAAAAAAATAACATAAAAAGCTTTAAATAAAAAAATTAATATAATCTAAAAACCCAACTACTTATGCAAACTAAAAAGATGTAAACAAGGAGAAAATCATGCTGTGTAGTCAGAGAAAATTTATTTGTTTTGGTCAGCCAGCTTGTGAATATGTACACATCCTCGGCCAGCATTCCTTAATCTCAAAAATTGACTCCTGATCTTCTCTAAACGCTGGCCATCAAATAATTTTGACCACATCAGCCTAACCTCACCCAACTGTGTTGGGTTTGGCTTCTATTTCCAAACCAGGGGGTGACCATAAGCTCTTAGAGTAAGGTTATTTTGTGTGTGTGTAAGGGATGGATTAAAAGTCGTACACATTTGTGGTAGTATGTGTGAAACAATGTGAAGTTTAATATCTTAATGTACCATTATCATCATCAGCCTTATTATGTGCCCACTGCTGGGACACAGCTCTTCTCTCTGTGAGAGGGAATGGGCCATAATCCACCACCCGGGCCCAGTGCGAGTTGGTGGATGTCACATGTCATCTAATTTTTGGTTGTAGGACGTGCCGGTTTCCTCATTATGTTTTCCTTCACCGTTTTGAGAGCAGTGGTGATGATATAATTTACACTAAGTAAAGCGTCCGCCTGCCCCATGACCTACAACTTGGTAAGTCGCGGCCTTTACAACTGGGACACCACTGCTCCCGTATCTCATATACAATGTACCATATATTGAGAAATAAATACTTAATTACTTCAACATAACCTTACTCTAAGAGCTTATGGGACCCCCCAGATTCAACTAAATATCAGTATTTTACATAGAGCGACGAAATATAACCTCTATAACTCAGAAAAATTATTGTGATCATAGATTGTAAATAGGATGTATCATAATCAAACTAAAGCGAACCTTTTCTTATTACTTGTTAAAGAACCATAAATTGAAGAGAATGTTTTAAATAGTATTACATAGTGTAATCTGTTAAATGATAGTTCTTTATTGAAGATGCTATGTTATTTACAAATTTTATGATTTAACTAGGGCAATTGAAGATTTAGAAATTTTTATTAGTAATATAGAATTTTGGATATTTTATCAACTTATCTAATGACTTCTAACCTTTCTTTCCACAATTTTTTATTGATAATAATAATAAAAGAAGTTGTACATTTCTTATCTGGGTAAGAACTGAAGATGACATTGACGAAATTTTAATTCTTAATAGTATACCAACCTAATTTGTGCTATAGGAACCTAGTTGGCATTTAAGTAATTGATGTCCTTCAAAATAACTAAAACATGAACTAAATATGTTGAAATAATAAGCAAAAATAAGACAAGAGTAATGATTGTTACCAATCCTCATCTTAAAAACATAGATATTTAAAAGTAGAGCACCACAAATCGTAAAACGCACTAGGGGGCAGAATGCAGCTAGTTCATCATCGAAAGGTTTTGATTACATTTCAAGGATATGATGTGTAAACATCGCAATATAACCAAAGTGCCGGCAATATCGTACAACAACTTACTCCTAAACGTGGAACTGGTATTTTTGTAATAGATAAAATGCTAAAATAACGCCTGTAAAGAGAATCTAACGCACGGATTATCACTACACGGACCAAACACCGAATAACAGAGACAAAATTAATGAAATTTGTGGGGGCATTTAAAAGAACTATTCTCAATTTTTACTTGTGTGATTTTAAAGCAGTGTTAAATGCAATATTAACAGTAAATTCATTTAAAATCATTTAATAAATCATAATATTTTGGTTCTCACCTGTTCTTCAGCCATCTTTGTTATTTTCTTGCATTTGAAATGACGTTTCGTTACATCAAAGTTGTCTAATAAGAAAACATGTTTCGATTTGTTTACCAGCAAATCAAAAAATAGTACAGTTGCCGAAATATATAAAAAAAAGGTCTTGATTCTTAAGGATTGGCCAAATTGTTATCAAATCTGAAAACAATTCCTGTCCCGAAATATAAGCGAATCAACAGAAATTATAGAGTTCAGTAAACTTTGTTGCAACGAAACGTTGCAATATCACAAGAAAGACGCGTTCAAAAAATTGCGTTCAGAATTTTCTCTCTTTGTTAAGTAGTGTTTTTCGTTTACAAATTACTATAGTAATAGAAACTAAATTTATTCTAATTTCTATATTTTTAAAGCCTATTCATCGCATATTTTAAAGATTTCGATTTAAAAGCTTATTTGGATGTACCTAATTAAATTGCTTTCTCCAATCGGCCACCCTGTTTTGTTATGTAATTCAAAATCTAGGGTGTCAAGACTCTGTATAAAGTGCATCTTTTGAATGAAAGCCTGAAATTCAACCGATATGAACACCGGTCATTAGATAATATCATTGTGCCCCGGATTTGGTCGACAATTGCGTGAAATATACCGCTGGGTGCACGGTGCACCCCTAGTCGGGACATATGCTGCGGAACCCAATAAAATATTCTATACTGATAGCTCTGGTAGATATTTTAGGTGCTTATGAGACCTGCATAAGACTTACAGTTTAGTTTTTCAGGATTTCGTTATCGTATTCTCGAGTGCACTCAGGATGTTTTTACCTCAGGAAAAAGTCTTTCAGTACATAAATGACTACAAGTTTCTGCCAGCGGCTTCGCCCGCGTGTAAGTCTTTTGTGCTCTTCTATCTTTATATGTATTTTCTCTTTTAATTCTTTTGTGTGTACATAAATAAATAATAAATAAATAAATAATTCCCGGGATAAAAAGTATTCCTGACTATAATCTATATCTGTGCCAAATTTTATCCACATCCGTCCAGCCGTTTGAGAGTGAAGAAATAACAAACATACAAACACACATACAAACTTTCGCCTTTATAATATTAGTGTGATGTGATATCGTTAGGGTGGTATGTTATTAATTAAAACTCCTGATAACGGTGAGTATGTGTATGACTTATAGCTAAATGTAAGTGTCTAGTACATGTTAATTTAGTGGACTATCAACATTAACAAAAACCATTAGGAATCTAACTAGAATGATTGGGTATCGAAATTTAATCCCCAGACAATCTGCGTCTCGCAGCGAATAAACACGCATGTAAATATCGCGGGCCCCGCGAGGCTTAGTACAGCGAAGAGCGGACACAGCCACGGCGAACGAAAGTATTTCATATAATCTTCTTCTTCTTGTTCAGTCGTTCTCTCATTACTGAGGATCGAAATACCCTTATAAATCTGATTCTATCGACTCCGGTCCAAATTTGCCATCACTACCTGCTGGCATTTGCTTGAGGACTTAGATTGCACTTGGTCAGACCATTGTGTTGGCGACCGGCCTCGTGCTCTCTTTCCTTCGGTAATCGGTATTGCCAACAATGAGCAGCGTATTAAATACGGCAACGCAAAGGGTTTGACCGCTATCAAATCGAACAATCACGTGCGAGATGAATGAAGCGATGTGGATTTCCTTCTGTGTGATTGGCCGATGTAGTTCAAAAAACGCTGCAAGCAAACTGTAGACAATCGGGTCTTGATATTCAGTTGTGAAAAGACAGACTCTTCATTTGTGTCCATGGGATTTGGAGCATCCACCTCCAGCACCACATTTCGAGTGCGTCTATCCTCCTGACTTTCTCTTACTCGGATAGTCCACGTCTCAAATTCATAGACAAAAATCCGGAACACCAGTGCTCTGACCAAACGGGCTTTAGTTTTGAAACTTACACCATGATTTTTGCAGATGTTCTGGAGACGCGTCATAGCCTTTTTATCAATTCGCGTCATAGCTTTATTGTCGGAACGCAGCTGCCTGCTTCATATAATCTTGATGAGCTAAAAGCACCGAGAGAGTGGTTGATTCTCTAATAGGGAAAAACTGGTGATCTGGCTAGGCTACTACTTGAGGCCTTTAAGTTAAGTCCTTAGTTTTTTTTTAGTCTCTTCTTTCTACTGCGTCAGAATGCGGACGTAACACATTCTAATGTTTTTGGAGTATTTTTCAGCAAATATATTGAGTCAGCTGCCTTCTCGGCAAGTTTCGCAGAGGTACTACAAAAAAGCTCAGCTCATCATTCCTGAGGTCGCGTCTATATCAATGATACGACAAGTTGTCCAGTTGCGTAGATACCTATGACAAAAAAGTACAACAATTAAACATCACAATATCCAATTGTTTGCAGATAAGTACAACAGAAACTCCGCCAAGAAGAATATAGGTACACCGATCTTCAGAAAGGCCAGATGCGCAGTATTCATAACCGGTGTGCGTCTTTGAGCAGATGTAAACGTAACCTAAGCAAAAAGAGTACCTATGTAAGGATCGTAGGAGATGGCGTTCTGTAGTTTCTGCCTGAGGCACCTCCCTTTCCCATGGACCCCATGTGAAAAGGGTGTGTATATGTATTTTAATATGTGGTGCGGACCGGGTACGTTCACATTACAGATAAACTCGGATAACTCGTACTCTTTTTCAGCCAAAGTGCCTAGTGTTGCTGGCAGCATAAACTCAGAGATCAAACCGCAAAATCCAAGCAAACGACGAAAGATTATTAAATACAAAAACAGAACAAAAAAGCAACAGTTGTCATTTTTTTTTAGTCATTGTTAAGAATATAGAAAAATGTAAGAAATTATTTTCGCTGTTTATCATTCTAAATTAATGTTGTAGTTTACCCGACGATGTTACGCTCTACAGTTTTAATAGTTAAAAAGGTGTGTTCAGTCACCTTGGTACCTCGTATCCTGAGAGGAGATCTCCGTGGAGTGCCAGGTGAGCTTGAATTATGTTGTTACGGCCCCAGTAAAGAACCTGCAGCCGTATTACGTAATTGAATACGGCAACGCAAAGAGTTTGACCGCTATCCAATCGACCAAATCGACCAATCACACAGACCGAAATCCACATCGCGTCATTCAACTCGCATGTGATTGATCGATTTGGTCGATTGGATAGCGGTTAAACTCTTTGCGTTGACTTACGCAATACGGCTGCTGGTACCAATGGCCCACTTGCGGCGACGAAGCGACTGGTCACTGGCTTTATACTATTTCTTTCGGTGCAGAAATCTACACAAAGATAGACCTAGGATTTAATTTTGAATTTAATTGCTAGCTGTTCTCGTTTCCCGTAGTTATTATGGCACAAGGGTATGCAAGCTCTTGCGCACTTTTAAACAAGTTAATGGGACTGATGTCAGTAGTGATTCAAATTTCCCTCCTATTGTAGGGTAATTCACTACTAGGTACTCAAATAAATAAATAAAAAACTTGGCAAACCTGATGTTTATCAATATGTAAATAGCCCTGATTCCACAAATGAGGAGGTATAATCGTTGTAAAGAGACACAAGATACGCAGTAGTCGATTTTTAGGTATCTTTGGTAGAGAAACGGGGCGCGGCGAACGTTTAGGACCGTTCCGAGCGAGTGATGGGCTGGTCAGTTGACACATGGATCGACTGACCAATCGGGTCGCGTCCACGTTCCGTTCGCTCTATTTGGTGGTTGGTCAGTGCGCGGAAAATGCGCTAACTTACCCCCACTACGCCAAAGCCTTGCCAACTTACGTGCCGGGCACTATACCTAATGTTAGGATTCTGGTGATTATGGTGTACGAGGCTCTAATGTATGCCTCGCAATTTCGGGTCAGTTTTGCCCAAAGAGAATATTATATCGTCGTTGGTCTTACTCCTACTATTTGGTGGTTGGTCAGTGCGCGGAATATGCGCTAACTTACCCCCACTACGCCAAAGCCTTGCCAACTTACGTGCCGGGCACTATACCTAATGTTAGGATTCTGGTGATTATGGTGTACGAGGCTCTAATGTATGCCTCGCAATTTCGGGTCAGTTTTGCCCAAAGAGAATATTATGTCGTCGTTGGTCTTACTCCTATCACAGATATCCCCGATATTCTAAATCCTCGCCTTCTCTCATCATTATCATTTCAGCTGAAAGACGTCCACTGCTGGACATAGGCCTCCCCCAAGCTTCGCCACACTTATCGGTCCTGTGCGTCTCGCGTCCACAGGATTCCCGTAGCCTTAGCCAGGTCATCGATCCACCTAGAGGGAGGACTTCTAACGTTGCGTGTTCCAGTTCGCGGTCGACTCCAGAACTTTGCCAGACCGAGCCTTCATTAGACTTAATCCAATGACAGTTTATCCTATGTCCACTGCTGGACATAGGCCTCCCCGAAGCGTCGCCACATTGAACGATCCCGTGCGCCTCGCATACAGCGGATCCCCACAACCTTCAACAGGTCATCGGTCTAACTAGTGAGAGGCTTGCCAACGCAACCTCTTCCGGTTTACGGTCGCCACTCCAGAACTTCAGAACTTTTCTGTCCCATCGGCCATCCGTTCTGCGAGCAATGTGCTCTGCCCACTGCCACTTAGGTTTGGCAATTCTTCTGGCTATGTCGGTTACCCTGATTCTCTTGTGGATCTCTACATTTCTGATTCGATCATGCAAGGAAACTTCGAGCATTACCCTTTGGGTGACTGTAAGCTTTCTGATGAGGCCCATTGTGAGCGACCACGTCTTAGAGCCTTGGGTCCATCACTGGCAACACACACTGGTCATAGACTTTTATCTTATGACAGTGTTAGTTGGATTGACACTATAATTCGAAGGATTCTTGTTGCTAATCCGTTGTTATGTCAACTGATTCCTGTGAAGTGGACGAAGTTTCCATCAATAGAACTAAAAATATAGGCAATTAACCTTAACTGAAACTCACGGTGCCCGAAGGCCTAGTGGCATTAGGCCTTCGGGCAATATGCCCGAGCAAATTTAGCTAATATGTTGCTTCATTCTTTCTCTGACCCTGATGATCAAGGCAGGGCCATTGCCATGTCTTATCACTTTGAGGCAATGCGATACCTATGAGTCCCACTGTCGGAGGATGTTGTAAATATTGTAAACCAAGAGCTAAACAATATTCGCTTTAAAAATTTTCCACAGGAACTTAATACCGGGGAAAATGTATCCTAGCACAGTCAATATAACTGTGCACCTCGCTGGATTGCGATCCTACGTCCGCCTACTCGCACGGGCGTTCGCCCCGTGCTCCAATAGCGAGAGTCGAACTTAATAGTGACAAAGCCAGCCTCCCTAGCCCCCACGGTGGGTTCCCGCACTGTCGAGGCGGGGGGTCTCAGTAACTGTGGCTTGGGTCACCCACGGTGAAGCGAAGAGGAACCCGAGGAGGGGCCGCTCGTCAGGGGTTTTACCGATAAGGCGACGACGTAGCGGCCAACATGTAGGTTGCGGTGCTGCCTGGGCGACATCGCAACTGAGGCGGGCCGCGATGTCGTATGGGGTCTCCCAAACCCATACGATATCGCGACTGAGGGTTGGAGTGCTGCTATTGCGGTGCGCCGCTCCCCCTACCTTCCGCGGCTTGGACGGGGTCGCGACCGTCTGATGGCGAACGCGGTGGGGCCGCAGAGGAGAAGGAGTGTCGGTATAGCATTGGTCGCTCTCCCTATCCCCTGCGGCCGAAATGGTAGGTGGCGGGGCCATTGACCTTGACCCGTCATATCATAGTCAGTCATACACGGGGTCATCTGGCACCCATATGCTGGTTTGGTCCCTGGGATGTTCACGGCGCACAGTGTGTTCTGATGCGCCGGTGATGGGAGGCACTCCCCAGGAGAGGGTCCGGTGACGGACAGCCGCGGCGGATTCGCAGTGAATGCTAACGAGTACCCGCATTCCCGCCATAAGCGGCACAGGAGGACACCGTGGAGTTTTAGTGGGTAAGAGACCCACATAACTGCGCTATCTCCCGGTAGTAGCGCAGTATGCATGAGCATTTCTCCAGGCTAAAAAATAAAGAGCCTCCCTAGCCAAGTTACAAACGTTCCGTATCGAATCTCTTTCTACAATCGACAACTCCTTCTATTCGTTTTGTCTGACCTCGTGACTTAACGTTCAGATGTGTCATTCATATATTCATACATTCATGTGTGGTTCGTTTTCTACTAGCGTTATCGATTGTAGATTGTCAACTTGGCTACGACCGAATCACATAGACGGAAATCGACATCGCGTCTTTCATCTCGCATGTGATTAGTCAATTGCCGAATTCACTAGCACAATTAAGCAGCTGGTCATCGTCTACCCGTGTGATCCTTTCAACGCTGGTCAGCCATTGATGCGTAATTGACAGCTGAAAGAACATAAATTCGCCATCTTGCTTTTTGTTTTTCAAGTTACTTACATCCAATCACCCAAAATTATTACGCTTTGTTGTATTGTATGATCTTACTAGCTGTTCCCCGCGGCTTCGCTCCCGTCTATTGGCTACCTACCTACTCTACCCTCTCCTATTTTGTCTTTTTTTTCGCGCTGGTATAAAAATGGGGGCTATGTGGGACTCCCCAGAATGAATCCGGTATACCCACTAAAACAACCCAGCGGCACTCCCGCATCGTCCGAGTGGAGGAGGACTGGGAAACTGGCACAGCCTTTACATCCAGTCCTCCGCCGACGACCGCATACCCTCTCCTACCTACCCAACCTACCCTACCCTCTCCTACCTACCTTTTTTTGTCTATATCGCAATATTGCCTTTCTAATGGAACCGGTTTGGCGCACATCGGTCGGATGGTTTCAAAGTCTATAACGGATGGACATAAGTTATATATTACTTGCTTCTGCCAGCGGCTGCGCCCGCTTGAAAAGTGTTTTCTCATCCCAAAGGTAAGAAAACAATAATGTTTTGAACAAAATATATAATAATTATACCGGGATGAAAAGGGAACATTATAGCCTATGTGCTATAATCTATCTCAGCGCAATATCCAGATCCGTCCAGCCATTTGAGCGTGAAGAAGTAACAAACGTACAAATTCACACACACTCAACGAAATTTCGCCGTTATAATATTAGAATTATCGATTGATTAGGATAAATTATTTGATCCAAAATGCCTTAACGTGGCTTATAGATCTACTAAAAACCAAGATCTTTGTAGTACATGGTACTTGCGTATAATTAGCCACTACACCAGCGTACGCGGCTAAACCAATTCGATAGCGCTTTTTCTTACGACTTTACAAATATCTATATTTAAGGCTAACCAAGAACTTCAGCGTAATTCTATATAGCTGAATGTGGTTATCAAATACAAAAATATTATTCAAACCTGACTTAGAGATTAAAACAAACGAACAAACAAACTCATTTGCTTTATTATAGTATACAGCTTCTGCCAGCAGCTTCAACCGCGTGAATGTCGAAAATTATCCCAGGGGTTCATATTCCTGGGATAAAAAGTATCCTATGTGCTATTCTAGACTATGATTCTGCTCTGTGCCAAATTTCATCCAGATCCGTCCAGTCGTTTGAGCGTGAAGAAGTAACAAACATACAAAAACACACGCTTACAAACTTTCGCCTTTATATTATTAATTATTAAGTGTGATATAGATTAAGTGTCCATTTGCTTTGATGAATTTAAAGACCTAATTCTTTTTACTCTAAATTCAAACTTTTTGGAATGAAAAGGAAGAAAAATGGCGGAAAAAGCCTGTGGCGCTAATTTAAAATTTAAATTCGCACTCTGATCTCTTTATCTAATTTATTTTATGCATATTTACAAGCATACTCATGGCTTTTTTCGCTATTTTTCAGTTTCAAATGCTGTGGTAAGAAAAACGCTCAAAAGTACAAAATCTACAGACGATGGCAATCAATATACTTTGGGGTCAGAAGGCAATTACGATAAGAAAAGCGACGAAGCCGCCAGTCTGGACAAACCGTTGACCGAAACTATTCAACCATTATTATCAAATAGTATTCCTCTAACACAACGCGAAAGATGCCAGAAAATTATAGATAAAGCATTTGGGAACTGCGAACATACTACGGAATCAGATCCAGAGGTGGGTGAACAATACTTTTCACATAGCGTCAACCTTGAAGAAGCGAGGCGTGAAATCCTTGAAGCCGAGGAAAGATTGAAAGTAGAAGAAGAATTGAATATACAGAAACAGAACCCTTTACAACATGATAGTAGAGTACAGTATCGCATTTTTAATATGCCTCATAACTTGGACGACCACGATGAAATCTTACATGAGGTTTCCATATCGGAAGTTCATCCTACAGTAAGAGACCCTAATCTTGACAAAGACGTCGAGAGCTATGTTAAAGATTCAGAATATTTAGAAAATAAGGCGCTCCGTGTTGATAATGCTAAGACTATCGAAATGGGTACAGATGAAAGAAGAAAATATGTGAATAGGGAAGCAATATCACAAGAACAAATACAAATTTTACTACCTTATAGTAAAACACAGTTTGGCGTTTATTCATTGACTCGTGAAGATGACAGCTTTGCTGACCCTGAAATACCTAAGGAACCCACGTTGGAAATAGTTGAAGATTTAGATAAGACCTTCGCTACAAATGCTAACGAAGACGTTGAGAAGTGTGAAAAAATGAAAAATCTTGAAAGTGTAGAAAATAAGAAGCTCCGTGATAGAAATGTAATAAAACACATGTTTATTAATGCTACTACTGCAAAAGACGACGAGGAACAATTAATTCAAAAACTGGCAACCATAGAAGAAAATGCTTCAGTCGAAGCGCAGAAACCTAAACTAGATGGATTTAATGTGACACCAAAGGTTTTAGGAGACAAAAGTGTATTAAGTAGCAAGAGTATAGAAAACAACCAAGGTAACTTACCTGGTAACTTAGATGACATGGCTAAACGCTGTCTGAACAGCCCACTTGGGCAGATTGATGAAATTTTGCTCAATGAAATGGAAAAGCTTCCTTGTACCCGTAAAACAGCCCCATTGAAAACTCAACTACGAGACATCCTAGTTCAAATGAACGAATTAAAAGAGCATCTAAACACCGGTGGCATTGGACAGCAGGAAATCTTTTCCAAGCGCCGCAAATTCGAAGATGAAGAGGAAATACTGTGTTTAACAGGATTAATGAATCCAACACGACATTATACAGCATTACCCGATTTAAATAAAAAAGCTGAAGAAGATGGCCAGTCAACGAGAGAAACAGTAGAAGTAATCAAACAAGAATTTGAGAACGCATGTCCATTAAAGAATACAAAGTCAAACGAAGCTATAGTGACGGATAAGCATGTTGTTACTGGAGTTGAGTCAATGCAAGAGTCTAAAGGAACAGCAAGTATCGTAAATAACTTAAGCAGAGCTGCGCAAAATCCACAATGGCCTTCTGCTGGAGAAACGGAAAAGTGTTTCTCCAAAGTAGCATCATACAAAGGCGTTCATAGACCTTCATATGAAAAGGTAAATGCATTAAACTATGCGATGCATGGACAGCAACAAAAAGCTGGCAGAAATCCATTGTATTCGCGAAACTCATACAATGGCCCGGAAATGTGGGGCCACAAACAACAAAATGCTTCCGCTTCAGAAACTGACTATTTGCTTCAAAAACGAGAAACGGACGCAATTGAAAGACAAGGCCAAACACCACAAGGTCAGTCCACAGAGGCAGAAGGCGTATTTCATAAACCAAATACTGCGAATAAAAGATGTGAAAGAGTGCCATGTGCCAATTTCTATTTGCCAGAACACGAATGGAATAAACACACGGAACATTTATCTAAGAGAGACAAGGCGACAGAACCATATCAAGAATATCGAACAGGCAGTCTATCAGACGAGATACTGAAGGAACACGAGTTAGTCTCAGGCTCGGACATGTGGGGCCAAAAACAACAGAAAGCTTTCTCTTCGGAAACTGACTATTTGCTACAAAAAGGAGAAACGGACAGAATTGAACGACAAGGCCAAACACCACAAGGTCAGTCCACAGAAGAAGAGGGCGTAGTTCATAAACCAACTACTGCGAATAAAGAATGTGAAAGAGTACCATATGTCAATTTCCATTTGCCGCAACACAAATGGGATAAACAGACGGACCATTTATCTAAGAGAGACAAGGCGACTCCACTATGTACCCCAGAAAAATCATGCTTAACAAAACCACGTCAAGAATATCGAAAAGGCAGTTTATCAGACGAGTTGCTGAAGGAACACGAGCTAGACCCTTACTATGTGTTAGCTTGCAACGAGACCTGCCCGATAGCACCTGTATCTACTATTCCCACTTATAAAAATAGTGATATTGTTGATAGCACCGAGTCACTACGTATGGAGAAAAATAATCAGGAGTCCCGACGACATAAACCGCTACCTAGAGATATGATGATAACGCAAGAAAACGTGTCTCAAGACACACAAGATAGGGAATTCGAACCGGAAGTCCTTCCCGAGCCAGGATATACAGCCATGCCAGGGATTGAATGTAAAGGATCTAGGGACATAGTTCAAAATCTCCCGAGGCTCAGTGACAATGTATCTTTTTCGGAGCTATTACGAAGAGCGAGGCAAAGAAATCGACTCGACTGTATCGGCGATCTCAAAGCGATGGGCCTTACCGTATCGCCTACTGTCGGCGTTGGGAAATGCCCCAGGCCTGCTCCTAAGTGTGCGCCTACAGCGCCCAGGTCTCCACCAAATGATCCGGTGCCTCCGCCCACCTTTGGGCTGCCTATGTTGAAGCGTAGGCCACGTGCTTGTAAGCCAAAAAAAGACAAGAAGCCAGGATGTCAATGTACCGCTTGTGACACGGATGTGTCATGTGGTGTACAGATAGGGGAAATTTGTCCAGAAATGGCTTACGAGTTGAGCGAAGCCGAGGTCTGTGCTTTAACATCAAAGTCAAATTGTACAAAAGTGATTGCAGACCGTCTTCAAACTTTGGGCAATGTTTTGAATGGAGCTTTGCGTCAAGTAAAATCAAGTGCCGAGATGTTGTTTGCTAGAGAATATGATCCCTGGGCACCGATTCCATCTTGGCCAATACCAACGAAAGCCGTCAACCCCTGTGATAAGAAGTGCAAACCGACCGCGCCATGCAATGTAGGGTGTCCACTCAGCCCGAAGGTTCGAGCGAGTATGAAAACCGACCCACCTTGTGATCTCAAACCTTGTGAGGGGTTCCCTAAGAGAACGTACTCGATGTTGGACTTCTTTGCAGTGTCTCTGGGAGGGACTAAATTGAAAGATCTTGGACATTTTTGAACTATTTATACGTTACCTACTTGTTTTAGAATCCAGCTTTATGTTAAACAGCGAAAATAAATTGATTGATCAACATTACCGTTTTATTAATTTGTGAACTTGCAACTATATAGGCACCCATTTGTAATCGTAGAATACTAGATAGGATAGGAACCCAACACTAACAATAAATCACTCCATCTTCATGTAACTTTTGAAGTATTGTACTACAAAATCGAGGATCGAACCTACAACATTTTTAAACTTACTACTAAATAAGTATATTAATATCATTAATATACGAAAAGTGGCTTCTCAATCCTTAAGGACATAATAATAATTACAAGTGGAATTAAATCTAGTGGCGGTTCGGAACGCTCTGCAAATCGCTGCGCAGTAGTAAATTCACGTGACAGCGGGCGTGAGGGGTAGGGTTCTGTGCAGCGAAAAGTGGACTTCATACAATTTATTAACTTTGAATCGACCTGTAACTGTGATTTCTACCTGAATACGGCGAAGCAAAAAGGGGGGTTATGTTTTTGACCAGTATGTGTGTATGTTCATCTGTTCTCTCATAACTTCTATAAACTATTTATTATAACTTGTCAAATGAGGTGCCGGTGCCGGGTCTAACTTCGGTACTGGGCAGGGCAGTCGAGCTGACCCAGCCAACTACAGACATGTGCATCTGGACCGAGGGCCCATTTTTAAATCCTTGCGGAACGAAATAAGACTTAAAGGGAAATTAGTTAAAAATAGTAAAAACTTAAAGCCATGGGCCTAAAATTTCATAAACGTGAATTAAAACTGTTACGATTAAATTACTTGGGCCCTCAATCCAGACGCTTGCATAAACTGGCATAGCCTAAATCTCAGAAAGTACTATCTCTGGGTTAATCATTTTAACTTAGGAATTTAGTTAAGAATTTCTTAAATATTTTAAGAAATTCCCAAATCTGTAGAATATGACATTACAGATTTATGGCGATATATCTAGGGCCCTCAATCCTTTAATGTCTGCACTGAGGAATCTGCAAAACATGAATTTATCTGAAGAAATACATAGGACTGTAATATACTTTGCTTAGATACCTCTGTGAATTAGTTAAAAAAAAATGACACAAAAGTGAATTGTTAAAAAGTAAATAAGAATCGAATTTTACTTAAACGTCTGAACTGAGAGACCAATATTTTCGGCTTTATTGACTAGGCTCAACCTCATAGAGTAAGTCAAATTAAAATAAGTTTTTTTTACTATTTTTAACTAAAATATCACATATCGTCCCTTCTTCTAAATGCAATACATTAAGAGAAAATTGATTTTTATTTTTTTATAGAAGAAAATTTTGTAGGGTACATATGATTTTGTTACTTTTTTGGACTGATCAGTATATATCCTCATACAAGCTATTTTTAAGCGACTAAAGTAAATATTTATAGTTTGAACTATCAGAAGCGACTGTGTTTTTTGTGGTGCAATATTTTGAAGGGAAGACAGTGCAATTGTCAGGCAATGCTATTATTGCATGGGTCCTTTTCGAGCGAAGATAAAACAAATGAACGTCATTCTTGGTAATGTATCTTAACAAAGTAACTAATCGCATTATGCAATGGAGAATAACGTAAAAGTTTTATTTTTTTATTACACTAGCCACGTACTTTGATGTACACGAACAATCTGTAACTATAACGATGGTAATTCTCTTCAAGTTTTAGCATCAATCTACCACTGATCAATCTCGCCATCTTTCTCTCTCGATCTCCTTGTCATCTTTGTATTCACTTGTTCGCACCAAAAACTAATGCTTATTGTTATGTCCAGTTAACATCTGTCAGTCATTCGAAACCAAATCTCTCTTCAGAAGGAAATCTATAAAAGTGCTAACATATATAATAGTGCAGTAAATATTATTATTATCAGTGTGTCTGTTTTGTGATATCGAAGTAAGTAGGTACCCAGATCACTGTAATATTGCTTATTTCTATAAAGAATAACATGATTGTTATGCATTTTTTCTATGTTAATGTTGTTGCTGATTCATCGTCATCGAAAATTGCTGATTACTGGGTTTTAATTTAAGCATATTTTAGTATAACTTTAACACTTCAATGCAATGTGCACAATGACAGAACGGGCAAGGGATGTGGATGAGTTGCTATTTGTCTCCGCGGAGATATCAGTTACTAGATAGTTGACCAGTCTCCAACTGTTTACACAAAGTTTTCCGAACACCTTTTTATTGAAATAAACTTCCAACAAACAATACTTCATAAAAGATAGCTTGGTCCTTGCGACAGCTGTCAGTTTCAATTCAGTAACAATAGCGCTTGTGACAGGCTAACAATAACATAACAATAACGTATATGTCAGTTTGACATATGTCGCAGAGATCAAGCTATCTTTTATGAAGTATAAGTTATTTTTAGGAGTCTAATATAGTCCCAATTGCCAAATTGATTACTTTTCTTCATTTGAAGCTCATTTGGAAAATCTTTCCGCACTATATGAGCATACGATCATTCTCGGAGACTTCAACACTTGTCTGCTGAAAGAAGATTCGCGCAGCCGTAACCTCCAATGTCTTGTCTCTTATCCAGCAATAAAAAACCAGATGGCTAAGCGAACAAAGCCAAGTGCCTGTACAGGAAGTGACAAACTAGGGAAAACTGGGACCTTTATAAAAGGATGCGAAATCGCTGCAGTCATCTGTGTTGGAATGCGAAAAGGCACCACATTCCAACTCAATTAACAACTTCAACCCAACACAAGTATAACAATTTTTAAAGACTGTTAGTATTAGTAAAGCCTCTAGCAAGAGTTCTTCTGATAAGAATGGACCTTAATGCACTTAATGCACACTTTTCTAAGGCCTCATTACCCTCAATGACCGTGTTAAATCTTCCACTCTCAACGATCTCTTTAATCTTCCTTTGCCAGCAAATACTTCTTTCTCTTGCCACCCATTTACTGAACTAGACATTAAGAAAAGTATCATTTCCATCTCCACTAAGGCGTTAGGTGACGATGGCCGTCAACCCAATTGTTCTTACAAATTTTAAGTGAATTAGTTGCTTGCTTTTAGTGCTATCGTTACTCACATAGTTAATTTATCTCTCATCGTTAATTTATAACTCCTTTCCTTCAGCTTGGAAGAAGGCTCACGTCCTACCACTTCCCAAAGTTTCTAATCACTCCTCACCATCCCAGATCCGTCCAATATTCTTCTCTTGCTTCTCTGAACAACTTTATCACCGATTTTAACCGTTTATTTGAATAGTTGTGACAAAAAGTTAATAAGTAAATTGTATTTTTACAATATCAGACAATTTTTAGGTTACATTTATGTGAAGTAAATTGTTTTCTTATATTTATACCGATCGTAACCGTTTATTTGAATAGTTATAAATAGTTTGTAATTAAATTGATATTACGATATCAGACTATTTTTAGATTACATAATATTAGTGAAGTAAATAGTTTTCATAAATTTATACCGATTGTGTTTTATTCATCGAAATGAATT
Source organism: Orthosia gracilis (assembly GCA_947562075.1). Lineage (NCBI taxonomy): Eukaryota > Metazoa > Arthropoda > Insecta > Lepidoptera > Noctuidae > Orthosia > Orthosia gracilis. The sequence goes on from OX387266.1 coordinate 56,780,692, forward strand.
TGATTGATTTGCGTATTGCAACGTCTGTGGTGTCGCATATAATGTCCATAGAAACGATGACATATGATATGATTTTCCGTCCCAAAAATTAACAAAATCATATCTACCCTACATAATTTTCTCCTAGAAAAAAATAAAAATCAATTTTCTCTTAAAGTATTATAATTAGAAGAACGGACGATATGTTACATTTTAGTAAAAAAATAGTAAAAAACTTATTATAATTTGACTTACTCTATGAGGTTGAGCCAAATCAATAAAGCCAAAAATATTGGGCTCTCAGTTCAGACGTTTTAGTAAAATTCGATTCCCATTTACTTTTTAACAATTCACTTTTGTGTCATTATTTCTTTTTAACTAAGTCACAGAGGTATCTAAGCAAAATATATTAAATTCCTATTAATGCATTTATTCAGATAAATTCATGTTTTGTAGATTCCTCAGTACAGACATTAAAGGATTGGGGGCCCTGGATATATCGCCATAAATCTGTAATGTCATATTCTACAGATTTGGTAATTTCTTAAAATATTTAAGAAATTCTTAACTAAATTCCTAAGTTAAAATGTTATTTTTTTTCTTTTTTTTTAACACTAATCCCCGCCACAAAATTTGGCGCCTGTTCTGTGCTTTACCTCTGACATTCCATTCCTTCTTTTATGCCTCTCGTACTTTCATTCCGCATACTAGTTCTTTCTTACATTCATCATCTTTCATTCTGTGGGTGGGATGCCCACTTTATATTAATCTAAGGGCATAATTTAATTATTTATCACAGGTTTTTACAAATAAAATATACAAAGTGCTGATCATCTTACAAATATACAGAGGTGCTGTTTATCACACAGTTTATTCAGTTGGTGCTGTTTATCACAGATCAAAATATTAAAGCATTAGGGATAATAAAAACATAAAAAAGTGCAGTTATCACAGTAAATAATTTATCACTTAATATCTTACACAACTAATTAGGTACTAACTTAACACACTACTGGCTATACATTACTGTGCTGCAGTCTGTGCTTACATTTGAATATAGTTACATATTCATGAAGCACAGTGCGCATCATGTTTTATTCAGGTGTATAACCACTGTAGCTACATTATGGCAGTATGCTAAGAACCTTTCCGTATATTGCTTTGTCATGAACCCACAGATACTCTCGCTCTTCAGTCTCATGTCCAGCTCACATTCAAGTTGGTAGCGTTCCCTGATAAATAACGGGCAATCTACAATTATGTGCTGGACACTTTCTGCCACGCCTGGATCGCAGGCGCACGATGGGCTCTCCTTACACTTGAAGCGATTCAAGTATTCAGAGAACCCACCGTGCCCCGTCAAAACCTGCGTGAGAACGCCTGTGGGCCGCACCTGTTGAACAATACGGAAGGCCGCTATTGCATCCGGAAGAAACATTTTCGTCACAGAAGCAGTCTCGCCCGACACATATCTCCGATTCCATTCATCAAGCGATTAAGTTAAAATGATTAACCCAGAGATAGTACTTTCTGAGATTTAGGCTATGACAGTTTATGCAAGCGTCTGGATTGAGGGCCCAAGTAATTTAATCATAACAGTTTTAATTCACGTTTATGAAATTTTAGGCCCATGGCTTTAAGTTTTTACTATTTTTAACTAATTTCCCTTTAAATCTTATTTCGTTCCGCAAGGATTTAAAAAATGGGCCTTCGGTCCAGATGCACATACTACAGACCCATCTCCGTAACATCTATCCTCTGTAATAGTATGTTAGGTGTACTGAACAATATGTTCCTGGCATACCTAGAAGCTAACGACATCCTTCTTCTAGCGTATGCCATTCACATCTGGAGTGTGGACATCGAGAGGCACGGGGATGCGCTGGCCGTCTCCCTTGACATCTCGAATGCTTCCTTCCTTCGGTCTGCCTAGTGGTCCGTGTGTTTGATTTGCAGGTCCTGAGGGATCAGTCCATCCGATTGGCTATCGATGATAGATGAGATATTAACGCCAGAGTCTCTGACGGGTCAGTGCTCTCGGCAACATTGTTCTTGCTGCACATAAACGATCTGCTTAAACCCGGCACCTTTGGATATGCAGACGACAGCATTGTTGCTGAGAGTTACGTATCCAGTGCAAGGGCTACTGAGTATCTCCTTGAGGCCATGGTTGAGCGCTTGAACCTATCCTTGAAGGCAGTCTCCGAGAGGGACAAGGTCAATCTGGTCAGTTTTAATGCTGTTAATATCTAGGCGTCTTTTTTCCGCTAATAAGAGCCAATTCCACCCGTCTCCATCTTTCTGAGAATTAACCGTGCCGATAACGGACCATCTAGAGCTTCTTGGTGTTATATTGACAGCAACCCTCAACTTTGGTCTTTTCATTGAGGCAAAGGCTCAGCTGGCTGCTAAAAAGTTGGGGGACCCTGCAAATTTGAGATGGTACTTTATGCAAGAACAGCTGCTCAACTTGTATAAAGCGCTAGTTCGGTCATGCATGGAGTACTGCTTCTCACCTCTGAGACGAATCTGCTATATACCAGATTGATGCACTTAAGTCTATTGACAGGCGGGCCAAGAGGCTCATCGGCAACGATGCACTGGTCGAGACAAAGCTCCAGAGCCTATATCATAGGCGCTGAGTTGCCAGCTTGTCGGTGTTTTGCGTTGGAACTGCACAATTTAATTCCTCCTAGCCCTTTCCATCTTTGCACAACGAGACGTACGGCAATGCACCATCGCTACATGGTGCACGTCCCACCCATACGCACAAAGCGTTTTGGGAATATTTTCATTGTGCGTACAGCTAAGGAGTGGCTTTCCCTGCTGGAGTCTGTGTTTCCTGATGGTTACAACCTATGGGTGTTTATTTCAAGAGTGAATAGGTTACTTCTAACTTCTAGGCAAGCGTGCTTCATCGTCGGCCACGTCATCGCTAACGCGAGCATATCGACAAAAAATCTCTACGACCGACGGTCGGGTGAAAAAGGTCCCTTCGCGGGCTGGTCAGCCTTTGGCCGGGTGCCGAACCGTTCCACCAGCTGGACCGGCCTGAGCCACAGCCTGAACGCGCATATTTTGTAGCTAGTTGCTGTATTAAAATCAGTCGCGGGGAAATACCGCCAGTGCGGTCGTTTGTATTGATATAGGTACATCACTAAATACGCGGCTCAAAACCGCAACAATTGGCGCTCGGTTGGCGCAGTGGTTGAACGATTGACTGCTGCGCTGCGTGTCGCGGGTTCGATTCCCGCACGGAACAAATATTTGTATGACCTACAGATAGTTGTGCCGGCTCTGAGTGTTTGTGTATGTGAGCTTATATGTTTGTAAACGCACCACGCATACAGGAAGAAATTCCCAGTGTGCGGCAAAGTATAAAAAAAACGGCCTAGCGCTAACTCTCTATCAGGATTTGGCTCTACATAAAAATGTAGGGAAAATGGAGCTGGAGTCCGGCTCCGGGTCGCTCCGCGGGCTGGTCAGGCTCTGGCCGGGGCCGGTCCTGGCCACAACCAGACCAGCCCAAGGAGAAACCAGCCCACCGGGAAAAGATCCGCTACTCCAATGGGGCCACTCCGGCCCTGCTCGATGAATTGTTATACCTACAGATACGCTCGTTTACACATGAGAACAGCTTAATATTTAATTACATTGACTAGTAGATGTTCTTAGTCTGTATTCACCTTTGTCAGTTTTCAATTCAAACACATACCTAAATAACACATAAGTAAACTCGATTTGAAATAACATTAGAAATGTTTCCAAATCTTTTTACAGTCCGCTCAACCGATTTTGAGTTCTACCCCGTAAACATAAGGATGATACGCTCGTTTACACATGAGAACAGCTTAATATTTAATTACATTGACAAGTAAATGTTCTTAGTCTGTATTCACCTTTATGTCAGTTTTCAAACACATACCTACATAACACATAAGTAAACTCCATTTGAAATAACATTAGAAATGTGTCCAAATCTTTTTACAGTCCGCTCAACCGATTTTGAGTTCTACCCCGTAAACATAAGGATGACATAAAAAGCATAAACCTGTTACCAAAACTAACTGTTTACTACAGCTACCATTTGTCGTATCACCAACGCAATAGAAGTCAAAATCGGTTGAACGGGCTGTAAAATGGGCTAATTTAAACGTCTAATATTATCGCAAATGGAGTATAGTTAGGTAAGGTAAGATACCTAGATTATGTGATGTTTACTAACATTTCTGATCTATTATGAATTAGATAACCGATGCATTTGTTATCAACTCGAGTGGAATGTCAGAAAACAGGAAAACTGTAGCTAAACGTTATTTGCGATTAGCAAAAACCCGCATGAGAATAATAATAGTTTGTCAAAACAAGTTTTAGCAGATTAACTTAAAATTGCACCTAGGTATTCCCCCACGGGTTAGACGGAGATGTTCCTACCTACACTCATGGGGTCCCAGCTCTAACAAAGAAAATTTGGTTCAAATAAATGTCACTAGATGCGATATGCATCGAATTGTTATTGAATTATGTGTAAAATTTACAGTTTCTAGAATTGATCATTAAAATTGTATGTTCTTTTTTAATCAACTCTGCTAATCACAAAATTATGAAATATTATAACACATTTAAAATTTATTCCAAAAGATGGCGCTTTTTTAAATTTCTGAGTCATGCCACTCGATTTTTTAAATTTGTATTTTAACACATTTTAGTGCAATGAAACTGTAAAAACACGCAAAAAATATTATAAAACGAACCATCACTGTATTTAAAGAAAAAAATAGTCACGAACCGAAAAAAACCCTTTTACTTGCAAGTTGCTGCTAACACCATCTGTAGCCGTGGAACGAAACCCAACGCGATCGAAGTACTTATAAAAAATAATCATCTTAGTCAGACGAAAAACGCTAGTTACGTGAGCACGGTTTCTTTGTATGGGATGAGGCATTTATGGACTTCTCGCAATTCAATCAGGGTGATTAGCTACTGCTCAACCGGGCGACCTTGTGGAGACTAAACTAGAGCCTCCAGCCAGGCACAAAAAGCTAAACCACGCGACCACGCTGAGGGCTACCACCTATGGGGTCGAACCTCGGCTCAGGGCGTCGCGTCGCTGGGGGGACAACTAGGGCTGGATCATGATTAAGTGATTCTACCATCCATTCGAAAAATACCTACGTGGAGAAGAACGGACCTGCCATAAAACTTTAGACGACAGGGCTTAATATCGCTAAAATATAAACCGACCAAGTTAAATTGCTCGTTAGCTTCGTATTACACGTATGTTTCTTCGAGTTTATTGAATTTGGGATTATTTGTTGTTGATTGAATTGTCGCTACGTAACTTAGTAGAATCCTTTATGTACAAAATGTATATTTTTTCAAGACGGGGACTTTGGGATAATGAATAAAAAATATTGTTTGGTTCGTCAGGATTAAAAAATATTGGACACGTATTTTTTCATTTGCCACGTAAACAAAATAACGACTATACAGTGCGTTAAAATTTCGCGTGACGTCATGTTTTAGTAAAATTTTTACTCAAAAGTGACGTCAAAAGCCCTCACTCCTAAACTTTGAATCAAATCAAATCTTTTTATTGTGGGCGTAGGTTATACAGACAGATGTTAGGTAAATTACAGTTCCATTATGTCCTGCCTTGTGGGCATACAATAATTAAGTCAACATGCAAAATAATCATAGGTATCACTTAAAAAGCAAATCTTACAAAATAAGAATTAGGAGCATGGTGACAGATTGTAGTAGGTAATATTTCTTGAAAAAATCTTGGATCGTGTAATAAGCTTTGTCAATTAAAAAATTACGTAGGTAATTTATATTTGAATAGTGGCAGTTCCTTGGTATTTAAAATGTCCACAGATATCTTAATGTAAATTTTAGATGCCATTCCGAAAAGACTTTTGCTCAGAAGAGCAGTTCTATGTGGTATATAGATATTTTAATTGTATATCTTTTTGATTTTAGTTCACCGAATAGATTTTTATTTATTTTAACAAATTCGCAACTTCATAATTGTAAGCTGATGGAAAGGTCAGAATTTGAAACCTTTTAAAATATGGCATGATTCAGGAACAAAGATACCAGCAATTGCGAGAATGCATCTTTCATGCGCTTTATCTTAGTAAATTTTGATAGATTTGATATTACAAAAAATACACGTACAATATTTTTTGATAATCTAGCTGACGTGGTAAATATATATAATTACTTACTGTTTTTAATCCAGGAATCATCCCTATTTTAAGGTGTGGATTAACCATAGAAATATAAAATACAGGAGAAGTGGCAAGGGGGCGTGTCGGTGTCCGCGCGACGTGGTCTGACTGAGCATGTCACAGGCAAATGGCCGGTCTCCGCTAAACAGTGCGCTTTCGACCGTCATCGTGACAAAAAAAATATACACGCTGTGCTTGAAGGGATAAGGTTTATAATTTATTGAGTAGTACGTTCTGATTTAAGAAATGCGGGTGTGTGCGCGACTGCGTATCTATTGCCTTTACTGAACTGCATGTGTGTGCATGTTGCCGTGTGGTAGGGGCAAACTGGAGACACAGGTTTCCGATATATTTTCGTCTACCGGGCCATATCTCCTTGTTTATTATATCTATGGGATTAACCGAGGCGTGACAATAATATATCTACTATTATTTCTCGCCAAACTTCTTGGCCGCCCTGAAGTTGGCTTTCCGAAGCGCAAGGCACGGCGCGGTGCTGTTTTTACCCGACTGCCAAAGGAGGGTAATGTGATTCTCAGTCTATGTATGTATGTTTGTTCCTATGTGGCGTTCTAGAGACCAAACGCGTTGGCTGATTTTGATGATTCTTACGTCAATAGATTCGTCTTAACACTGCGAGTGTCACTGGCTGCATTAAAATTTGATAATAGAAAAATGGCGGATTTTAGGCGCCATATTGTGGGGAACCAAAATTAATTTTCTGCCCTACCTACTGTGGGGTATTAAAATAAAGGGTTTTAAGAGGTGATTTCAAAAACATATAACACTTATATGTTTAAATGTACCTAATTCTAAAAAAAACACTAAAAAGTTGTAAATAAAAAAGTTAATTTAAAAAATATAAAAACCTGGCTGCTTGAAAAGCGAACTAAAAAGACGTAAACGAGAAGAAAAGCATGCTGTGCAGTCGGAGGATACATCTGGTTTTGGTCAGCCAGATCGCGAATATGTATCCTCCGACTGCACAGCATGATTTTCTTCTTGTTTACGTCTTTTTAGTTCGCTTTTCAAGCAGTCGGGTTTTTAGATTTTTTGAATTGACTTTTTTGTATGAGATTTATTACTGCACAGCCGTTGTAGCCAACTTCAGGGCGGCCGAGAAGTTTGGTGAGAACTATACCAGTATACCACTACATATTACTTCTGGTTGCCCAGTGCTAACGGCATCATCTTCCGTGTCGCACGTAGGTCATGGGTTCAAACGCTGACAGACAAAGGGTGACGGAAAACGTCATGAAGAATCGGTACCTGTGTCCTAGAAACAAAAACTCGAAGACATGTAACGTTCACCATCCTGGGCCCGCGTGTTTTTTGGTCCATTCCCTCTCACAGCAGAGGAGGCATCTGCCAATGGCGGTCGGAGATCGTTCTGGGTCCTCTTTGCCAGCTCGGATTTGCGTATTATATACGTCCATCACCAGGGGTGGCTTTAACCGAGGCTCCGGGCGGGCGTTATATATTTGCGAGGCCTTTTTCCTTTTTGCAATGTATGTGATGAAGTGATGATAGACGATATTTGGCACTTATTATTATTTATACCTACTTTAATCTGAAATACTTACCAAGTTTATTTTACTGTTACGAATAAATGTTTGCTAAGAATTAAAATAAAACTTTCGATTGTAAGCATTTTTGGTTGTCGCGCGAGGTCCCTGCAAGGGCGAGGCCCCGAGCGACACGCAGTGATGCCAACTTAGCAACTTTATAGCTAGATCTAGCTATTATTTGGTGACAGACAGCTACAATTTAATGAAACTTGTAGCTAAACCTTTTAGGCAACACTGGCGACACGGGGTAACCGTCGAGGCGGTTAGTCCCCCTATACTCTAGTCCCGCTATGCTCGACTCGAAAAATACCTACTAAAAAAAACTTTTTACAAAAAAATACTACCGACTTCCAAAAAAAAACTACAAAGTGTAAAATAACTTTATTTTTGGAAGTCGGTGTCTTTCATAGGTACCAATTTCTTGCGATATGGACACCGACTTCCAAAAATAAAATCATTTTTCACTTTGTAGTTTTTAACCGACTTACCAAAAAGGAGTAGGACTTACCAAAATATTACACTAACAGTTTTCTTCATCACTGCCCGCGAATGTGATTTCGTGCATAGCGGAACTTTTTATAAGGTATTTTTCGAGTCGAGCATAGCGGGACTAGAGCATAGGGGGACTAACCGTAGCAGGGCAATCATTCGTGGATTGTAATGCTGCCACTGACACTTCTTCGCAGCAGGAGACGACGCTGTCCCTCATTTTATCGCTTCAGGACACTGTCAGGACGCTTCAGGATTCTATTGCTGAACATAGGATACATATAAGTTTTTAAGCTGACATGGTCACAATCATTAGAATTAATATTTGTTTCGGGATATTTACCATGTATATTTAGGTTTTGGATGAGAGCTCGATATTTCGGCACCGTTACAAGCGCCATGATCACGAGAACTAAAGTCTTTGCGGGTGGGTGTTGTTTACGAGCTGACATATCTGTCTATCCTCTTTCTCACTCGTTTTTCGCGCACGACGCCACTACTACCAGAACTCGTCTCACTAGTTACTCGACATTGTTCACGACAGACGATGCTCACCAAAATCTAAATATACATGGTAAAATATCCCGAAACAAATATTAATTCTAATCATAGGATACATTTTTATCCCAGTCGCTCGTATCCCTTTCATAATTTCTGCAAAAGCTGATGACAAAAAGTAGTATTATAAATTTACATCGTTTGCAATTATCTTAAATAAAGGTATTATTTATTTTCCAGTGTCTCGCACTCACTCGATGATTCCTTGTAGAAGTTTCTTCAAAACCGAATGGACGAAACCGAAGTTTGTCAACAAACCATATACAACTAAAAGAGAAAATATCTCTGGCTTAGAGGATGTGGAATATGAAGAGACACAAGCAGAACCTTATGTCAAAAGAACTGAAGGAATAGAATCGGAGCAAGTTCGTAAAAGTTCCACAACAACAGAGTTAGCAAAAGCCCCCTACCCCAATTTCCAAATCCAAAATTGGTCTCACATAAAAAAACGCGTACCGGCAACCTTCTTCCCTTTGAATTTAGAAAGTCTATTGAACCCCCCAATCGCGTCCCTGGCCTACATCCTCGTGCGATACTTTGCTACCGACATCGAGAGTGACGACGTATTCTGGAGACCTAAAGACAGGATTCCCAATGAGAACGAAATGGTAAAAAGGCTAAGAGATCCAGATCCAGAGACAAGAAAACAAGCTGAACGAGAGGCCAAGTATTTATTTTTAAACTATGGCAGTATTCAATACATGAGTAAAAAAAAAAACGTCAGTTCCACCGCGGTCCAAAACAATTCCACCGCGAACGAAGACAATTACACCGCGGATCAAGGCTATACCTCCCCGGACCAAGGCAAAACACCCCAACCCCAACAGTCTGCGATGCCAGACCATTGATTAAGGCATTTATTAGGTTTTTTTAGTAATTTGGAACGTTGAAATATAAGTTTTTGAAGCCTTTGTCGTCTCTTTCTTTTTATTGGACACTGAAGATAAGAAAAGCATGGCAGTTTTAGAGTTTTCACCAAAACGTGAGTATAGACTAGCTAGAGCATTCACTCGTAACAAAACATTGAGCGTCGTATGACTAAATTAATTATTCAGCTCTTATTACTACTACTTTTATATATACTACTCTTATTTTATAGTATTGACTACAATGATATTCTAGTAAATAGATATGAGCTCGCGCATTGTGAAGACTCGAATACGTCCCAACTGGGACGTATTCGTCTTAAGTCTATGTCACGCATGGCGAAGAGCGATACGCTTTGTTGAAACAAAAACAAAATTTTAAAAATGCCATCGTGTGTATTTAGAAAGTGTACCAATTATGATACCTAAGTAAATATGAAGGGATCTCATACCAAATGTAAGTACGCAATACACCTCAATTTTTTAAAATATTTTTTTTCCTAATATTCTGATATTTGGAGGTTCTTAAAAGAAAAAAGACATTTATGGTCACAATAATGTTTGTTTACATTCACACGCAAGTGACAAACACTAGCCTTCTCTTTTTTTCTTGTTGGTTTTATCAAGCCATCCCTTTCGATTTGTAGTGAAATGTCAGATGAAGGAAAAGTGTGTATGTGTGTTGCCACTGCTGTGCGGAACACTTTTTTCTGTTGTTTTGTAAGTGTGTAACGTATCTTTTTACTAGAATATAATTGATTAACTAACATTAATCACGTAAATCCAACATCAACACATGTAAGTACGCAACATCTAAAGTTCTAACTCGTATCTATAGCATAGCATTCGCATGATAAAAACACATTTGTCCTCATTTTATGTAGTAATCAGAACGGATCTTTATGTCTCTGAAGTTGGCCTCAAGACCCTGCGCAGTTGCTATTTTTGTGTCAATGTTGTAGTAGAAGATAGCATTTTATAACTGTCTCTTTCACTCGCTTACGTTTGTCGGATCGTCCTATCTCGCTTACTTTATGCAGTATTCTCGATGAAAAACTCTTTCTTGCGCAATAGTTCGCAGAGCCAACTTCAGAGACACAAAGATCCGCTGTGATTACTATACCTGTTTGCCGCGAAGTTTTCGAATAGATGCGGCAAGCTGAACGGATGCGTACGCGTCACCATACAAAATCGACGTTTTCTATGTTCAAAAGCTGGACAGAGATGAATAAGTGTGGTTAGTCCCTTAAATCTTCGTGCTTGAGGTCCTGATTCAAATCCGGGCAAAAACCTGTGAGAATTTTTAGGGTTCCGTACCCAAAGGGTAAAAACGGGACCCTATTACTAAGACTCCACTGTCCGTATGTCTGTCTGTCTGTCTGTCACCAGGCTGTATCTCATGAACCGTGATAGCTAGACAGTTGAAATTTTCACAGATTATGTATTTCTGTTGTCGCTATAACAACAAATACTAAAAAAACAAACCGACTTCCAAAAAAAACACTGCAAAGCGGAAGATAACTTTCTTTTCCGAAGTCGGTGTCTTTGGTACCTATTGTTTTCCGTATTTCGACACCGACTTCGGAAAAGAAAGTTATTTTTCGCTTTGCTGTGTTTTTTTTTGAAGACAGTTTGTTTTTTTTATGTATTATATTTGGTGTCAGCGCCAAAATCCAAATTCGCGATTCTCCATATTATTTATTTTACGAATTCTTTAAAATATGCAATATTATTTTTCCTAATTATTATTTTTTCAAATTCTTATATTTCCGAATTCTTAGGTTTCTTTATTGTTTATTGTCCTAATACCAAAATTTTCCGAATGAGTACACTTCGATACAAAAAGGAAAATAAACCGATTGTCATACATTTTTTCATCTGATAATCAAACTTTAAATCAAAACCATTTATTTCAGCAAATAAATCAAAGAAAGAAAAAGAAAAAGGTCTAGAGCAAAATAAAAACTATATACTACATATGTATGTGTATAAAAAGATGGGTGAAAACAATTGATTAACTTTCAAATATTTTCTGAAATAAAAAGGAAATATGTTTTTTTTTTAAAGAAGTGTTATGGTTCACATATCAATACTGTTACTTGAACCAACATGTTATAATTTCTTTAAATATTCTTCAGGTGATTTAGCGCTTTTTTATAAATCATCAATGACTTTGCTCCGTATGTATTTGGCAATTTTTAATTATCTTTTCATAATATAAAGGCCTTTGCCCAGCAGTAAGACAGTAAAGGCTAATAAAAAAATATGATGCCCCTTTTTTCAGAAAATAATAAATTAATTCTTCCTACCTTTTTATTTAATCGGATGTGCCAATCTTCTAAAGCGTTGGTTGTCCCATGGCGTTCACTAGAACAACTCCACAAATCAAAGTAGATTTTTGTCATCCATAAGTTAAATTGTGTGTGGAACAAAATCTGTTACAAAGTTTTTATTGTGATTGTACTTAAATGTGTAAAATACAGAATGTGGAATAAAATAGAATATGTAATAATGAGAAAGTGTAAATAAATTAATATGAAAAATTTGGAACATGTAAAAATAAGAATTCGGAAAAATAAGAATATGAAGAATTAAGAAATTGGACAATTTAGACTTCGGAAAGCATCGCCGACATCATTTATCTCTTTTAAATTTTGATAGGTACTTCCAATTGCTATAAAAATCATTTATAGCCAAAGTACATCTCATGACGATTCCAATAAGCCCAAACACGACTAGGATAAATTGTTTTATTTTGGAGTACTAGTGCCTACCTGCCGGCTTCATCATCAGATCAGTTCGATGATACCATTTTAATCTGTACTATTTATTTATAAGTATTTGCTTTATCATAGTCGTTTAACTATTCAAGATATCTTATGCCCGTGACATACTTAGCATTAAGGAGTTCCAGTGGCCATCTGTGGTCTTCCTCACCAGTTCCACTTCACCAAATTATACTTTCTGAGTGCAAATGATTGCATTGTTGATGAAAATAATATTTGTATGCCTATAATATTTGATGAGTTCTCTCGATTTCTCCAACAACCCATCATACCCATCAACTGACCTGGTGACTATGGGACCAACTCGGACAAGTATACTCTTTCAAACAAAAGAAGAATGTTCTAAATCGGTCCAGGCGTCTTTGAGTAATCGGGGAACATACATAAAAAAAAAGATGCCGACGAATTGAGATACTCCTCCTTTTTTAAAGTCGGTTAAAAATAAAATTAAACAAATATGGAACCGGAACCCTTCGTACGCGAGTCCGATTCGCACTTAAGGATTTTCATTTCATATTTACTTTCTAAGTTACGGTGAAAGAAAACATCGTGAACCTGCAGTCTAATTGCGTAGTGAATTCCGAACCAAGGCGAAGGATTTGATCCCATCAATCGACCAATCACGTGCAAGAAGAAAGACGCTTTGTAGCTTTCCGTCTGTGCGATTGGTCGATTGATGGGGTTAAATCCTTCGCCTTGCCGAATTCACTTACGCAATAAGGGTACTGGACTTATAGTTAATAATATGTATGTCTGAAATCGCCAACCTACATTGAGCAAGCGTGGTTTTTAATACTCGCCTACTCTGTTTGACAAGAGGCTTTCGCTCAGCAGTAGGACAGTAGGTAACGGACTGGTATTATTGTCATAGTGCCGTCTGCTTTTTCCGCCCTGACTAGTATGACCTTAAGACTGAATCTTAACTAATCGACAAAAGGAAAATTAAACAAATAGCAGTTTCCTTGACGTCTGGTGCCGGTGATTCCCGTGTGTTATGAATCGTAATGAATATAATGTAAATTACTTGTACCGTATGTCACCCGTATACTGGCCAGGGTTGCCAATTTGTCGCGGATAAATTTGAAAGAGAGTTATCGCTGCCCTGGCACAAACAACTGAAGGAACACGGGTGGGTTTTAGTCAGTAAATGTCTGACACGCCCTCCCGCTTCACCCAGAGCGGGAGAAGTCATTGGATGTCTTCTGTTAGCTTGTAGATGACGAAATTAGTGGACTGTGTATAAAAGGCGGTTGGTTTAAAGCCGTTATATTTAAATTACATCAAACATGTCCTGTACAAACAATATTCGCTTTAATTGAGAGGTGTCGACTGCCGTGGTGGAGTCCGTGGAAGCGAGTGTCCGCCGAGGCCGAGCCGCGGCGCGTGGGTCACGCAGATGTGTGTGCAGCGTAGACAGCGCGCTCCGGCCGCCCGAAGTGTTGGGTTGAACTCCCAACATCTTCCCAGACAAAAAAAAATGGTTGCCATTCTGACAATTGAACGAAATAATATACGATTGGTTACCAAAAGTATAAACTAGTTGATGAGAGCGGTTTCGTTCTTTTATAACTTTGCTCCACACTAGGTTATTATATTTCTCCTGTATCTTGGTTGCGTTAACAGCATACTATACTCCATTTGAAATAACATTAGACATGTTGCCAAATCTTTTTACCGTCCATTCAACCGATTTTGAGTTCTATCCCGTAAACATAAGGATGACTTATGAAGCATAAACCTGTTATCAAAACCAACTGTTTACTACAGCTACCATTTGTTGTATCAGCAAAGCAATAGAAGTTAAAATCGGTTGAACGGGCTGTAAAATGGGCTAATTTAAACGCCTAATGTTATTGCAAATGGAGTTTAGTTGTAAAGAAAAGTTGTGATCATATTTAAAAATCTGCTTCTGTCCATGTAAATGAACAACTTTCTCCAAGGAGTTATAGAAAATTGGCAGTCATAGGAAATATTCAAAGGAAAAATTCCATACCATAAAAGTTTTGGGAAGTTTACAACAATTGTGGATGGAGAATCATTTCTGTTTGGCATATAATTTATTACATTTTCTGCATCTGTAAAATCTATAGTAACATGTTTGCCTCAGATGAATGAACGGTTCCTGTAGGATAAGACGCAAAAACGCAGGAAAAAGCTATCCTTTAGCTTTTTACGTCGTGGTGGCCCAGTGGCTAAGACCTCGCCGCTCGTGCTTGAGGTCGTGGGTTCAAATCTGGGCAAGTACCAATGTGACTTTTTCAATTCATATGTTCTGTCTAAGTTTATCTTGGACATCGCCGACAACGGTGAAGGAAAACATCTGGACTTATAGTTAGTATTTGTAAGTTTGTGCTCCATTGGTGTAATCGCTGAAAGGCGTTTCAGTGCGAGGGTAAACAAATAAATAAATAATAAATAATCCTTGAGAAATCAAAAATCGCATTTTTTAACTTCAAAGTGGTAGCAACCCTAAACCAGGCTGAGGTCATAGACTTTCCACAGCAAATAGAACTTGATTATACCGTTTATCTAGTAAGAGCTCACAGTTTTGAGATTACGTCTTTATCTGTGCATCAGTAGGTATCCCTTGTTGATTAGAAACTAATTAAGCATGTATTTTCCTCCTTTTAGAATTGCTATGTTAACAGCGAGGCATTATTTTAAATCCCTGTCTTGCATATAAAACCTGCTAGCTTCTGCCAGCGGCATCGCCCGCGTGGGTGTCTGGCATTATCCCACGGGAACATTACTACCGGGATAAAAGTAGCCAATGTGCTAATCTATCTCTGAGCCAAATTTCATCCAGATCCTTAGCAGTCCTGGCGTGATTGAGTAACAAAGTTAAGGGTCTACATCCGCTTTAGTGCCGTAAAACGGTATCTTTCTAAAGCATACTGCTTAGTAACGGTTAGGATTAAAGTTTCGAAAAACAAAAAAAAAATACTATTGTTTCATGTACATTATTTTTAAACATGGTTTTTTCGTATAACAAATAGTTTTCCTTTAAAAAAATAATTGGCAACACAATATTTTTCGCAGCTTTTGGATACTCCTCCAAAACGACTTGGATTTTTAAAAATATTTTTACACAGAAAAATTGATGGCTGGAGTTTCTTCATAACTGCAATAGCATAATGTTAATTAAATAATAATTTGCAAACAAAACTGTTCAAAAGGAGGCTCAATATTGATATTTCGGCTCCGAGCGGGCGCACGGCCAGTACTGCGTTAAAATTGGGGCGTAAATATCGCCTTAATCCATCCAAACTATAAATTTATGCTTTTATCAGCCTACATTGTCACCAGTGCTGGGACACAGGCCCCGTCTGTGAGGGTACGAAACCCCCTGAGGATTGGATAGGATAGATGGACCCTTTTCCGCACTAAGACTCCCATTTGCTCCGTTGTGCGTGCAGACCTTCTCTTTGAGAGGGAATGGGCCGTAAACCAGTGCGGGTTGGTGGATGTCACATGTCTTCGAATTTTTGGTTCTGTCATGCCGGTTTTCTCGGGATGTTTTCTTTCACCGTTTTGAGAGCAGTGGTGTTGAAATAATTTGCACAAAGTAAAGCGCGTGCCTGGGTTCGAACCCACGACCTACAATACTTGTAAGTCGCGGCCGCTACCACTGGGCCACCTACCTATATTGACATTCCTAGAGCTATACTATTATTTTCCTTCAAGCTCGTTGCCTCGCCTTTATGTCAGAGTTCTACATCTAACTGCGAATAATGTACAATCTGCACATCATATTTTATGGGAGTGTATTCTTTGGCAGAATGAATGCAATATTATGTTGGGTAATGTATTGTTCTCGCCAAACTTCTTGTCCACCCTGAAGTTGACTACAATGGCTGCGCAGTAGTACCCCAGAGTTTCCCAGCTCAAAATTATCGCAGAATTAATGTGACAAATTGTCAAGCACGCGTTATCTGCTGTGATTGGCTGTCGAAAATTCATTCAACCCAACTCAGCAGATAACGCGTTCTTGACAATTTGTCACATTAATTCTGAGATATTTTTGAGCTGGGAAACTCGGGGTAAATCTCATACAAGAACAGCACCGTTTCGTGCGAAAGCCAACTTCAGGGTGGCCCAGAAGTTTGGCGAGAGCTATACAGGCTGCATCTGGAGTTGTTTACTATACGGATCTTTTGGAAACTAGATCAAATTTCCGTGTGTTCAAACGTTTTTGCCATACCTATTATTGGAATCAAATATAACAGCTCACAATGTTAGGAGTGCACCCATTAATATGAATGATAATTTTTATCCTTGGTGCTAGACAACTGGGAATAAATATCTCAGTTGTAATAGACCCTTTGTGCCATTAAGCACAAAGGGTCAATAGGCCAATTGGGTAATAGCCTTGTTTGTTCTGTCTCCTGCTTGGTATGGAGGGAAGTGGCAATTTGTATTTTTGGCTACTCATCCATTATTCTTTTCTGATTAACTTCGTTGCGGGATAAAAGACAATTAAATTCATTCGCCAGGACTGGTGATCGTCACGATTGATTCAGTCTTTCAGGTGTTGCAGTGGTTTGGAAACGCGATTTTTTTCAGGATATATGTATGGATGTTTGTAACTTTCACGCAAAAACGGCTGAACGGATTTTGATGAAACTTTACAGTAATATAGCTATACATCAGAATAACAGTTAGGCTATTATTTATAAAGATATTGGGGGACGTACTAATAGGGATGTTGACAAAAAATATCTAAGTAGTTAGTCCGTCAGTTAGATAACCTAAAAATATTGAACACGTATTTTTAATTTTGCCACGTCTCGGGGTCTCATTGCTAAGAAAATTTGGTTCAAATAAATCTCACTAGATGGCGCGATATGCACTTATCTGGTATTGAATGTGTGTAAAATTAAAATTTTCTGGATTCGAACATAAAAAAAAAAAAAAATTCTTTATTTATCTCTACATCAAAATACAGTGACAATTATATACGTAACCTTGTATGGAGAAGGGTGTCTGAGATAGGTAAGGCCCTGTGTTACAGATCACCCATTTCGCATAAAAGAATTAACAAAATTAACCATTAAATAATTTGTATGTAGTAGGTATACTCTTTACAAAATCGAAACTTAAGTTTAAAGAAGAATACAATTAAATTAAATTAAAATTCAATGAAAATTAAATTTAAAAAGAATTAAAATCAAAATCAAAGAGAAATGAAATATAAAAATGCAGCGAAAAATAAACAAAAGAAGTATCTTATTCACTGAAAAGTACAATAAGTAGTAAGAAATGCGTTAAACAAAAATTACATTGGAGAAATGAGAAGGACATGGGCATGAATGATTGTACAAGCGTAATGTGAGGGTGTAAATGTGTGCGTGTAAGAGTGTGAGTGTAAATGTGTGTTATGAGTTTATAACACTGGTTTTAATAAATTTTCTGTGGAAATGTAGTCAAGGTTTAACAGCCAATTCCTTAATTTTCTTTTACAGACCTCTTTTGTGTGCGTGTAAATAGATACTTAGTTTGTTATTAATAGAGTTGTACAGAAAAGTACCAAGAAAGCAGAAAAACCTTTGAGAGAAACTTGTGTTGTGATGTTGTAACGGATGATTGGACAAATATTGGTTGATCTTCTGTTTTGTGTTAGTAGATCGGGATCTAGGGGTACCTAGTTCAGCGTGTTTTTTTTAATACCGTCATGATAATGAATAATTGACGGACTGTAAGTACTTGCAGTGTTGATAAAGTTCAGCAGTTGGGCACATGAGTA
The DNA here is from genome assembly GCA_947562075.1 of Orthosia gracilis. NCBI lineage: Eukaryota > Metazoa > Arthropoda > Insecta > Lepidoptera > Noctuidae > Orthosia > Orthosia gracilis. The sequence continues at coordinate 56,798,914 of OX387266.1, forward strand.
AAGAAACGGAACAGAGACAAAGCTTCTAAAGAGCTAGCAAAATTTATACCTATTTTGGTAGGGTTGGCACTCATGTCGTCTGAAATATTAATAAAACATAATGTTGACGAACGTATATTAAATCATAATCATTTTTTCCTCTCTTTCATAGAAAAAGTGGGTTGGCTATTGAATCGGGGCGCAAGATTTCATGACTGGAATGTGGGGTGGGGGAGGGGGGAGGGGAAGGCTACTCTCTCGTACCACTCTCGAAGCGAGGAAACGCTTAGTTTTTTTTTGCCTACAATAGATATAAAAGATTAACACTAGGTTAGGTTAGAGATTGCGACAAAACTTCGCAAACATAACCAAATTAACCAAGATAGATTACAATGACCTGACACGAAAAATTCAGGTGAGTCAAAAAAGCGTCTCCTCGCTTTGGGAATGATACCAGAGGGAAGCCCCCTCTCCCCCCTCTCCCACTTGCGAAATCCTGTGCTCCGATTCAATATATTTCCCAAAAAAGTTATTGTAGGTATCTATTCAGAATTACTTACACAATTTTACCGAAATATCTGGTAAAATTTTCCGTAAAATATATAATAATGAGTATTGAGTAGTTATGATTATAGAGTTGTATACCTTTCATTCTACATAACACATTATAAATATAAATTAAGTTTCAAGTGCAAACTTACCTAGTAGACTCCTTGGGATAGTTAAAATAAGAAATATTTTTAGTCTTTCTATTATTATTCATGCACACAGTACAATGTACAACCATATTTACAACACTTTTTAAATACTAAAACAAAAATATTACTACGTATTATGTGAGAAACTCGATAACAAAAACAAAACACGCACCACATTCGAACGTCGCGTCACGCCTGCACGCCCTGAGATTGACCACTGGCTGATCTAGTTTGAAGCGGTTTCGGCTCATACGTGATAAGCGGCCAGTGGACACGCACACACACGCGTTGCACTTGTAGTGATGTATCACAGCGCATTCGTATGTAGCTTTGTCTCTGTTCCGTTTCTTTACTCATGTGAGTTGGGTACAGGATTGGGAAAAAGCAACTAACTTTTAATACCGCTCTTTGGGCTCTTTCTAGATTGATCATGTATGATTTAGAGGAACCGCCCCATGTGGTAATACAATAAGGAATAAGTGATTGACATAATGCGAAGTAAACTTTCTTAAGAACTGATGAATTGGAAATATGTCGTAGGTTTTTAAATATATAAATTAATTTGCGTATTCGTTTAACAAGAGATTCTATATGTTGTTAGAAGCTGAGTCTGGAATCTATAATTATACCAAGATATTTAATAGAACTAGTTTTAACCAAGCCAGGACAAGAACACTGGTTGATATTATCACAAGAGTGAGCTTTTAAGTCGAAATCAGGTTGATCTTGCGGCCTAAGTGAGTAAATCATGAATTTCGTCTTATCCACATTTAGGGTTAGCAAGTTGTAATGCAGCCATTTATAGACGGTATCAAATCCTTGTTGAGCATATTGTCTAACCTCATCCCAAGTGTTAGCATGAAATATCAAGGCAGTATCATCGGCAAACGTGATAATTTTTTTTCTTGTTTAATGCAAACGTGATAATTGTTAGTTCTTGTTTAATCAACTCTCCTAAGTACAAAATTATGCAATATTGGGCTGTTAATTCACATTTCAAAGATTATTTGAACGGATCATTTAAAATTTATGCCAATAGATGGCGCATTTTTAAATTTCTGAGGCATTCCACTCGATTGTTAAAATTTGCATCGTAACACATTTTGGTGCACATTAACTGTAAAAACGTGCAAAAAAAGTACTATAAAACGAACCTTCACTGTATTTAAAGAAAAAATATTCACGAACCGAGTAAACCCTTTAACTTGCAAGACGCTGCTAACACCATCTATCTATCACCGAGAAACAGAATCATCGAAAGCGTTCGATGAACAAAAAAATATCAGATTAATCAGAAGAAAAACGCTAGTTACGTCGGCACGGTTTCTTTGTATGGGATGAGGCATCTGTATGCAGGTATTATATTATCTGTGGCCACGTAAACAAAAAATTACGACGATACACGTTATACTGACACAGTGACGTCACAAGCCCCCACTGCTGAACTTTGATGCACTATAACTTTGTCAATTTTTTTTATTTGACAAAGCAAAAAGAATACGTGTCCAATATTATTTGATAATCTTACTGACGGTCTAAGTATCATTTTTCTACCGAGGAAACATCCGTATTCCTCGCGGACGAAGCCGCTTGCAAATGCTAGTAATTTAAATACTTAATACAGATAAACAGTCATGAACTCAGTAAGTAACTTGAACTCTGCAAACCAGTTCTTAGGTTCAAGGTAAGAGAGTTAACTGCGAGTCCCTTCAATATTATTTACCTTGAGAATGACGATGACACGAAAAATTCGTACTTTATTTGCTGGTGTGTTGACAAATAACTGCTTGGCGTAAGTGTATGGCGAGAAAGGAATTGTACAGTGTGATTATTGCAGATCTTTTGAAAACAGTACCACGAATTTTTGGCAGCGCTTTCGCCCACGTCTATGTCGAAAAATACCAAAAGTTCCTGTTACCAGAATAAAAACTATTCTACATTGTGTTATTCCAGGTTATAAACTATACGTGAGCCTTACAAACATAGCAAGAAACTGGCCAAGTGCCAGTCGCACTCGCTCACGAAGTATTCCGTACCATTATTGCTAAAAACGGCAAAAAATCACGTTTGTTGTATGGGAGCCCCACTTAAATATTTATTTTATTCGGTTTTTATTTTTTTTTGTTATAGCGGCAAGAGAAATACATCATCTGTGAAAATTTTAACTGTCTAGCTGTCACGGTTCATTAGATACAGTTTAGTACAGACAGACGGACTGGAGTCTTTGTAATAGAGTCCCGTTTTTACCCTTTGGGTAAGGACACCTAAAAAAGAATTAGCCAAATACTGTGCAGCCGTTTTGAAATGATACGCGGCCAATTGGTTCGGCTAAGCGGCTACTGAATTTTATTTATAAGTGTAGATTAGTTTTAAGATGTCGACGTTAAATAATTAATCTATACTACAGAACTCAAAAAAGCCTGCTCGAAAACATAAAAAAAAATCTGTAAACCACCCAATCAAAAATTTTGGTAAACTGGGGCAATTAAATTAAGAACTGGACTCGTTCATTTGATTTTCAATTTTTGTGTTATTGAGGAAAATCTCTGTCAAAAGACTGAACCATGATTCAAATACCAATAACTAAGACTAATCATTGTTATTCCCAGCACGTATAATACATATTATTACCTGTGGATTTACCCTCTTCCACGCAAATGAATTAGAGTAGGTACAAGCATGAAATCATAGATTTAATAATACGCTTTCAGGTCAAATTTCGGCAACGCTAGCCAATCTTTTTATTTTAAGGATCCGTAGTGAAGGGTCTAAACGAAGCCCTTTTGCTGTCACTCACGTATCCGTCTGACTGTCTGTTTGTCCGTCGTCTGTCACACGGGTTTTACAGCGAAGGGTTGGAACTACAGTCTTCAAATTTTCACAGTATTATAAACATCTTGTTGACCCAAAGTCATACAAATTGTCAAAAAATATTTTTATTTGTTTTTATAGGGTGCTCCCATACAGCAAAAAAATACCTACTGTAAAATATAAACATGAACACTACTAATGGAAAAAAATTAACGGTTTAAAACATTTCTGAAAATTTCTTCGCCGAAGTCGGTGTCTTTGGTAAGTACCTAATTGAGTTTTGTTTTTCAACACCGCCTTCGAAAAAGAAAGTAATTTTTGCTTAGTAGTGTTTTTTTTGGCTATCGGTTAATTTTTCTATTTTTAGTTTTGGCTACCTCAAATTACCAAGAATATCATTTATAGTTGAAGTACATTTCCGACTAGGATACATTGTTTTAATTCACAGTTCCAGTGTCTACCTTCCGGCATCATCATCAGATTTGTTCGATGGTAAAATATGCACCAGTACGATCGAAAAGCGGGCCAAGAGGCTCATCGGCAATGAGGCGCTGGTCAAGTCAAACCTCCAGAGCCTTCAACATCGTCGCCGAGTTGCCAGCTTGTCGGTTTTTATCGGTAACATTTCGGGGAGTGTGCGATGGAATTGCACGATCTAATTTCACCTAGCCCGTTTCATCATCGGACTACCAGACGTACAGAGATGCATCATAGATACATGGTGGACATCCCACCCATACGCACAAAACGTTTTTGGGAACCCTTTTATTATGCGTATAGTGGAATTCCCTGCCGGAGTCTGTGTTTCCCGACAGCTACAATCTGGGGGTCTCTAAGTCAAGAGTGAATAGGTTACTTCTAGGCAAGCGTGCTTCACCGTCGACCACATCATCGCTTACCATCAGGTGAGATAGTGGTCAAGCGCGAGCCTATAGCATATATATATAAAAAAGTACCATTTATTCATGGGTTGGGTATATACCTACCCATAAATAAATGGTCGGCTTCACCATAGTCGGTTAACTATTCGAAATATCTTATACCCGTGACGTGACATATATTTATCATTATGGCGTGTCAGCGGCCATCGGTGGTCTTCTTCATCAGTTCCACTTCACAAAAAAAAGTAGAACGCCCTATTCTGACTAGTTGACAATAGAACCACCTCAGGAGTATACCCTTTCAAACAAAAAAGCATTTTCAAAATCGGTCCACAATTGGCGGAGTAATCACGAAACAAACATACAGTTGAATTGAAACCCTCCTACTTTTTGAAGTCGGTTATAAAATAAAACAGGGTTTAGTTGGGGGATTAAGGGTTAGGTTTTAAGGGTTTTTTTTACATTTTGCAAACTTTTATGTCAAGTAAGTCACTAATTAGACCCTGTTAAAAAGTGTTATCTTATTGACGGTGCGACGCGATTTAAATTGCGACGATAGGCGTTATCTGTTAGATATCGCGTTTACGTTTTTCTATGAAAATTTCTAGTGCAAATCGGTCGACTTGCATCACGTTGCGTCTATGTGAAATAAACTGAATTTAAATCGCCTATCAGTTTGATATAAATCAAATCGCGTGGATCCATCAGGGCGGTCGCTTAAGCTCAACAGTCGCGGCCGCTTGACTTAGTACGCACTACGATTTTTTTCGCGCGATTTTTTACCGCCCAATCTGAGATCTATGGAATTGTATGAAGCTGAACGCATTGCGGAAAAAATCGCGCTGAAATAATACCGCAAGAAATTCGTGTTTAGCCACAGAATCCACCGCACCGCGGCGCGGATTAAATTCGCGCTAATATTTTGAACTCTATGAACAGGTAGAAGAAGACAAAAATCGCGCGGAATTTTATCCGCAATGCGTGTTAGTTAAATTGTACGCGGAGCAAAAATTTGCGCGAATAAAAATCGCAATGCGTGCTAAGCCTAAAAAGGCAGTTTCTCATTTAGACGTTTCAATCAAATTATCTACCAATGTAACTTTCAATTCAATGTACTTTCCAAGTTTATCTTGGACATCACTGACTACGGTGAAGGAAACTTCGTGAGAACTGAGGAAACCGGGGACAATTAATTATTACAAGTTTGTGCTCCATTGGTGTAATTGCTGCAAGGTGGAACACCTTTGCGACCACCAGTGCGAGGATAAATAAATAAATATTAGTAAATATTATGACGGCAACTACGTGGAATTCTGCCGATGACAGTAAAGTCCCGACGCTGTAGGTACTTATCAGCAGAGTATGCGCCGCACTTTGCATCAACACGCCACAACATTGCAAGAAAGAAAGAACAGAAAACCGACACAACAATTTTTACAATTTTCCTGCTAGATGTGAGGAACGTGTAACTACATCTTTCTTTGACAGTTCAAAAGTGTCTGTAAATAAGATACCATCACGCTACATTCCCTGAAGTGTTAGGCAGTATTAAAATATCACTTTGCCTGACTGGTACAAATGGCACTGAATTAGTAGTAAAATATCTGGTATTATTCTTCGGGTCGAGTCTAAGCGGGTCGAGTGGGCGCGGACCCCCATATAATAGGGGGCCAACGTATTGCCATTAACCATCCATCAACCGAGCAAAAAAACCAGACACCGGTCTGGGAAAAAGTTGGAAGACAGGTATATGTACAGGTAGCTATGGCCAATATTAGGTTATAGGACTTTTAAAGTTTCCATAGAGGTAAAATATGGGACAAGATATTACGGAACTCTGGTAGGCAAGTTTTATCATGCGTGATATACTACTATTGCCCTTGCACCTTGATCGTGGTCATATCCAATTTTTTAAATAAACGTGCCTGTGGTTTCGCTCCCGTCAATTGCCTACCCTACCCTACCTACCCTACCCTACCCTACCCTACCCTACCTACCCTACCCTACCCTACATATCCTACCCTACCTACCGTACCCTACCTACCCTATCCTACCTACCCTACTTACCTACCCTACCCTACATACCCTACCCTACCTACCCTACCCTACCTACCCTAGCCTACCTACCCCACCCTACCTAACTACCTGCAAACCATTTTTTTTTTCATTTGTACCTTCTACTAACAATAACAAACACAACAAAAAAAGATTTAGCGAAATCGGTCCAGCCATTCACGCGTGATGCCGTGACCAAGGGAAATAGGAATTCATTTTTATAGGTACATATAGATTTAATATAATTTTCACGCGTGATGAATCTAATCAAAAACAATTTCACAATTTAATATAGGATTTCGATGTCAGAAGCTCTTCATACTTAATGAAGAGCTTCTGACATCGAAATTCTGCCTAGCCCTTTCTATCATCGGACTACAAGACGAACGGCAATGCGCCACCCATACGCACGAAGCGTTTTAGGAATTATTTTATTATGCGTATCTACAGCTAAAGAGTGGAATTCTCTGCCGGAGTCTGTGTTGCAACCTAAGGGTCTTTAAGTCAAGAGTGAATAAGTTACTTCTAGGCAAGCGTGCTTCACCGTCGACCACATCATCACTTAACATCCGGTGAGAAAGTGGTCAAACGCGAGCAAAAAGTGAAAAAAAACAAACAATAGTGAAGCGAGCAGTGGTGGCCCAATGCTATCGAACGCGACTTACAAGGTCGTGGGTTCGAGCCCAGGCAGGCGCTTTGCTTTGTGTAAATTATTTCATCACCACTGCTCTCAAAATGGTGAAGGAAAACATCGTGAGGAAACCGGCATGTCCTAGAACCAAGAATTCGAAGACATGTGACATCCACCAACCCGCGCTAGGCCCGCGTGGTGGATTTCGGCCCATTCCCTCTTACAGAGAGGAGGCCTGTGTCCCAGCAGTGGGAACATTAATAGGCTGATGATGTGATGTGATGTGTGAAGCCAATACTAAGTATATTTGCTAAAAAGTATTAGAGGGAAAGTGTAAGTTAAAAAATATTGTGTAAAGTGGATCTTCTGATGACAAAGTTTAATGCAAAATAACTGAATCATTTTTGACAGATATATAAACTGGTACATCGCCTTGTGTTTTCGTAGTGTAGTTTCTGACAAGCTGCGAAAGGTACGTGCAAACTCAAGTTTTTCGTATTATTTTATTTTTACAAGTTTTTATTTAGCTTGCATTAATTTTTTTGTTTTAGTTTGGCTGTTGAATACACGTTTGGTTGACAATGCACGGTTACTTATAACCTTGTCCATATATATATTTTCTTAATTCGATTTTTTTAATTATGTCTTTCCGTCGGTTTAAGACTTCATGTAGAGTGGATTCTGGGTACTTGTTTTTTTTTCATGCAGGATTATCCAGAGCCTTTAACTAACTCCCGCTGGGTAAATTCATCCCACTAAGTTTTTTTTAGGAATTAATGTTTTTCATTATCGTTACGTTTTTTTAAACGTCACCTAGTTTTAAGATGGTATTCTAAAATTAAAGTTATTGGTCAATTATATATGTAGACTTTGTAAATACTAGCTTTTCCCGCGACTTCGTTCCCGTGGCGTAACCCACAGGAATCCCGGATTTAGAGAAGATTAAAAATAGCCCATGGTTCTCAGCTTTCATTCAGTTATCGAATTTTCGTAATCGTATTAGTAGTTATTTCTCTCAATTATCATTTAAAAACTTACAAACAAACAATTTTAACTCTTAGTATTAAATGTTTTTTTGTATCCAACTCTTAATGGGCAAAAGACAGCAACAGGAAAACTGGGATACACGTCGTTTTTAGGACTCGCGCAGGCTTGCTACGCGCTGCTACGGCGTAGTTCGTAGTGCTACGCGGCTACGCGAAGCGGCTCCCAAAACGCTACGACTTGCTACGAGGCTACGGCCTTTAATAGAGTTCTACGCTATGGGCGCTACGTTCGCGCGTTCTTCCCGCTTCAGAACCGATATTAGGGATTATTTTTCAAAAATTTTTCGTGATTTTCATCTACTAAAACTATTTAGTTTAGAAAAAAAAACAAATACAATTCAATGCTTGTCTATAAAAAACACGCACGTAGCGTTGGAAGGTCTCCTTCTAGTTGGAGCGCTGACCTGGTTAAGGATGCGGAATCCGCTGGATGCGAGACGCATGGGATCGATCGATGTAGCGACGTTTGAGGGAGGCCTATGTCCAGCAGTGAGCATCTTCCGACTGAAATGATGATGTCCCAAAAACATATAAACCACTAACTGAGAGACCGAATCTCGGTGTTTACAGATGCCTCTCTCTAACTAGTTATAAACAGCACCAATTCTAGTCATCTATACTAATATTATAAATGTGAATGTGAGTTTGTTTGTTACGCTTTCACGCAAAAACTACTGAACCGATCATCATGAAACTTTATACATATATTCTTGGAGGTACTAGAAGTAACATAGGATACTTTTTATTTAAAAAAAATGCGAGCGAAGCCGCGGGTAAAAGCTAGTGTTTAATAATAAATAGGCACTTATCAAATATCTAATATATATTATTATTTTTTTAACAGAAATCATGACTTCAAAGAGTTGTTTCTTGGTGTTGGCAGCATGCCTAGCATTATGTAAGTACCTACATTTAATTTAAAAAAATACTTCGGATTCATAACCTCCTCATTCTTAAAAGTCGGGTTAGTTATACTGGTTTTAACTGAGACGAAGAAGTGACGCAAGCTTCTTCTTCCTAGCTAAAATAATAAGAAGTGGTGACGGGCATGCAAACCTTTTTTTGCCTGCCTTTAGTAAATTTTGACATTAAGGATGCCCTATTCGACGGCACGAACTATTTTGTGCGCGAGGTTAAAATGCATGTTATCTCATCCGACAACACGTGCGAAAGAGATAGATGCTGTCATGAGCAGTAAGAAGCTAACTCGCGTACGAATTAGCACTTTTGCTAATTTGTATTGAAATGGATGATGATTTAGGACGAAAACGAGCGCGCGAAATTTTAGAAACAGACCTTTGGGATCATGAAAAACGACTAAATGTATATTTGCAGAATTAAATTATTTTTTACATTGTTGAATTACTAATCTATCCCTGTATGGAGGCCGTTTTGCAATTTTCCTTCTTCTTATGGTATTTATTTCCGTCCAAAGATGCGTTAAAATCAGTGTTGAAATATGAAACTTTCGACGCTCATAACTTTCAAATTTATACTTTTTTTACTTTTTTGTTTCCATACAGGGCTAGATAATGATGAGACAAATTGATATCATTTTTTATTATGAACGTACATTGTCAAAAAGTGGAGTAATCGCCAGACTACGTTTGTATGGAAGAATGATCGACTAGAGTAACCTTAACCCGGGGATTACAGGCTTAAGATGTTATATTAAATACCAGCTTGTTGGCAGAAGTCTTTGTTCTGCAGTGGTACAAAAATAAATCGCCACGCCTGCTCAAAGCGGGTTAGCGATTTCAAACTAATATTAACTACTTCAAGTCCAGGTTTCGTCCCGACATTTTCCTTCACCGACTTCAGCGATGTCCAAAATAAACTTAGGAAGTACATCTAAGAGTTGAAAATTTCCTATTCCCTTCAAATCTATACTTAAATATTATTAATATTATAAATCTGAAGAGTTTGTTTCTTTGTTCGTTTGAACGCGCTATTCTCAGGAACTACTGGTTGGAATTGAAAATTCTTTTTTTGTTGGATAGTCCATTTATCGAGGAAGGTTATAGGCTATATAACATCACGCTACGGCCAATAGGAGCGGACCATACATGAAAAATGTTGCAAAAACGGGCAAAAAATATTCTTTTTTGAGAGTTTCCGTTGCGTGCGCTGCGTAAACGGTTTAGATGGGTAGGTAGCCAGTTGACGGGAGCGAAGCCGCGTGGGATGGCTAGTTCTCTAATAATCTGCCCTTCCCACAGGTGCCTCCCATCCCGTGGAGAAGGCAGACGGTGCCAACCTGCCGGTTTTGAAGGACCAGCCAGCCGAGGTTCTGTTCAAGGCTGACAACTACTCGACAGTTCTGCTGGAGTGCACCACTGAGGGACGGGAGCAGGATGTCAAGTAAGTGCATTGCTCGTGCCCGGTATAGCTAACATTATAATATACTGACCTACCTAATTGCCATTCCACCAATTCGCACCAAACATACTTCATAATGCGCACAGCAAACGAGTGGAACTCACTGCCTGCGTCTGTGTTTCCGAATACATTCAACCTCTATAATATATATCTCTTCAAAGTTAGTGTGAACTGGCTTCTTCTGGGTAAGCTCACTCCATCGTCTACTCTGTCTCTGTCACCTCTGAGCTAGACTACAGACAAGAGCAAACCCATAGTAAAAAAATAATAAGAAATACTCCATTTAAAATAACATTAGAAATTACATAACTCATAGACTTTAGTAGGATTGCCTTAGGACCCAAACACAAAACTGCGGTGTGACATCGCATCGTAAAAATCTACGAGCTTATTGCTGGTTGTTACCTAACTGCCGAAGAAGGGTAATGTGTTTATCAGTATGTACCTATGTATGTATCTTTGTTCCTATGTGGCGTTTTAGAGACCAAACGCGTTTGCCGATTTTGATGATTCTTACGTCAATCGATTCGCCTTAATCCTGCGAGTGTCACATTAAAATTGGAAAAGAAAAAAATGGCGGATTTCGGGCGCCATATTGTGGGGTCCCAAATTGTTTTTTCTTCCTAACTCATCGTGTGGGGTATCAAAATAAAGGGTTTTAAGAGGTGATTACAAAAATATTAAATACTTATATGTATAAATGTACCTATTTCTAAAAATAACTAAAAAGATGTAAATAATAAAAAAATAAAAATAATAAAAAACCGTTTTGAAACCGTTATAAAAATAATAAAAAAGTGTTTGGGCCGTAAGTGGAAAAACGATGTGCAAAAAAATATTTTATACCATTTGAGTCGAGTGCAGTTTGAGGTACGGATGGACGCCTATAGGTATGCCATAGTATAGTGTATATATAAAGGCATCGATATGCAAATATTCAGTAAAATAAATGTGGAATGCTCCGTTGTTCTAGTGATTGTATGTGCCTTTTCTATTAAAGGGTGGCATTCGATGTTCGATTCCCGGGGTTGAACAGAGCAATATAACTCTTTTCATAAAGAAAAGTATCTAGGCGACCGAGCTCTGCTCGGGTGAAAATCGAGAAAACGACGTTTTTTAAAAATGAAATCTTACTAGATCGTTTTATCGCCCCCGAAACCCATGCATACTAAATTTCATGAAAATCGGAGCCGTTTCTGAGGTTCAGATTATTTATATATATGTACAAGAATTGTTCGTTTAAAGGCATTGGTTTAAAATGTATGCCTGGTATGTAACTATTGTCTCGCCCGATAAGACACTTGTCATTGATCGAAGCTGGTCCATATCTTTGTTTTTTAAGTTTCCCGCCACTAGGAACTTCTCCTGTATCTTGGATGTGTTTAAAAACATCTAAACTTACATACACACAAACATCCAGATTCGGAACAACTATACAACTATCTGTAGGCCATACAATTAATTGGTCCGTGACGAAATTGACCCCACGACACGCAGCGCATTTCGCGGCAGCGTCAGCGGCCATTCGCTCAACCACTGCGCCAACCATGTCCATAACTACCTAATCAACAAAACTGCAAGTTTTGTTTTGTTTTTAAAACATACTTCTGTCTTCCCCTTCGGAGAATACTGGTGTGATATTGTCTTGTCATAATATGACAGGAAAACCAGAGTAAATACCAAACAATAACAATCTTATTGTTTCCTCAAATCCCCAGGTGATTTACCGAACGTAGGTAAATTGAATAATTTTTAAGGAAACTCTAGAAGATTTCCTCATAAAAATCTTACTTGAGAAACCAAAAACAATTACCATACTTTTAGTGTCTAGTTATTGAGGAAAACTTATTACTTATTTTGTTTCCTTTTAATTGATTCATAGAAAATCAAATCAAATATTTATTTCTCATTTTAAAATCGTTTTAAACGGGTTGCAAGATACCTACATGATCAGCATTCTCTTGCATTTTTAACCGACTTCGCAAAAAGCAGGAGGTTATCAATTCGACTGTATTTTTTTTAAATGTTTGTTACCTCAGAACTTTTTATTAGGTAACGGATTTTGATGATTCATTTTTGTTTGAAAGCTGGTGCTTGTCATGTGGTCCCATTTAATTTTCATCAAGATCTGATGAAGAACTTCGGAGAAATACATCAGAACTCTTCAATAAATGACGGCAAATCACTCGGGATAGATGCAATTGCATGTCTGTTTATTGTTTACACCATTTCATAACATAACATCACACTGATACGCTCTAAAGGGGTACACAGGTGTGAACAGTTCACCCTAGTATACTCTTATTGCACCAGTTTTGTTTAAGTTTCGCGTAAGTACCTAGCTTAAAGAACTGGTCAATTTTGTAACACAACTAAAAATTGAAAAAAAAAACTTTTTAACATAAATTACAACCGACTTCCAAACAAAAACACTACAAAGTGAAAAATAACTTCAATTTCGGCAGTCGGCGTCAAAAAATGAAGAAACGAAAACAGGAACACCGACTTCCGAAATTGAAGTTATTTTTCACTTTGTTGTGTTTTTGTTTGGAAGTCGGTTGTAATTTTTTTCCAATTTATTTGGGGTCGTCGCATTATGTAATCCTCTTGTAACTTTCATAATTCTCTATTGTTCATCATCGTACATTATTATTGTAGCGGTTGCAAACGCGACTGGCTGAGCGACGGGTCCTGCCTTCAATGCTTGGGCCTGGGTGTTATTAGGGTTTTCTTTCAGGAAATCGTCAGCAGTAATAACGGTCAGGATTTGTACCCAGATCATAGCAAAAAAAACTTGGTTTCAACTTCCTTGGCTCCCTAATTAAATAGGTACTTGGTAAGAATAGGATCCATCAAATTACTAAATCTCAACTCATCGAGAAATACTTACAGGGTCAAAACAAAAACATTTTTTCTTTCTTTCAGATACTCCTGGCACAAAAATGGCCAGCCTTTCGACTGGGAGAAGGCCGGACACGTCGCCCAGCGCCCCGGCGAGGGTAGCATCATGTTCTTCAACCCTCAACCCCAAGACGAAGGCAAATACCAGTGCTTCGTAGAAACACCCGCTGGAACAGCCAGCACTCGCCAGATCAGTCTGAAAAAGGCCTTCATCAACGCCCCAAAAGTAGAAACCCAAGAACATACGCCAGTAGAAGGCAAGCCTTTCAAACTGGACTGTCCTATCCCGGAATCCTACCCCAAACCTAGGATCGTTTGGAAGACTCAGCTCCGTTCTGATCCTTCTATCATTGAGGAGTTCCTAAGCCGCAGAATCACTCTGTCCCCTGACGGTACTCTCTGGTTTTCCAATGTGACAGAGTCTGATGTCAGTCCTAGTTTCAAATACGTCTGCTTTGCTCAAACTCCTGCATCTGCTGAAGATGTGGTGCTTGCTGCACATTTCTTGAAAGCTCTGGTGCAGGATAAGACCCCGAATAACGGGGAATTGGTGCCTCAGTATGTGAGCAATGATATGATGGCCAAGGCAGGCGATGTTACCATGATCTACTGCATCTATGGTGGAACGTAAGTCTTTTTTACTATCCTACTTTTAGTACTGTCTATAATATAGTAGGGCTCGGGTCACGCAAAGTGTTATTCGTTGAGGAATGCAAAAGAAAAAACAAGTAGGTAGTTTGATTATTATTATTGAAAAAGTAATCATGTTTAATATGAGTAGGGATTGTCATCTTCAGGATTTAATGATCTTATAATAATATTTAGAACAACAATAATTACAACAACATAGGTCATAGCAGTAGCTAACTGTAACGCTTTTGAAATTATCCTAACAAAAAGAGATACATCATCTGGCATTGGCTCCGAGGAGTGTCATCGGCCATGTAGCTTTTGCGTGTGGCAACACCGGGACAGAGGCAATTCAAATGAATGTACATCTTGTATTTGATGTGGAGCACTAAAATTTTGTAAAAGAAATGTTTTATAATCTTACCCAAACAAGAAAACAAAGTAATGAGTAGGTACTTGATTTTAACGATTGTTTTATACCTTTCCAAGCATGCCAGTACAGTGTTATGTCATTATTTTATATTCCTATACTTTGCATCGACATAATTACTTCACACATTCAGTATTTATTAGATATTACTACTGGGGTTTTTAGTGATAACTGTTTATTTACTTGTGATGTTTTGATGACTGTCAATTTTGAATGCTGTCAAAATAGATAGTCCAAGGAGCTAACGAAAAAAGTTTAAGGATAGATCACTTTGGTTGTAGATCGTTGTCTTTTAGTTTTGTAGATTTTAATAAGTAATAGTCCTCTATGACGATTTTCTTTAAGGCAGCAAAGCTCAGCGGATACTATAATAGTTGCGTTTGCGTATCCTCACTCATACAGCCGAATGGAGCGGCAAATAAAAATAACCTGTGAAAGATCAGGTTATAAAGACTCCCAAGCCCGCCATATACCTTCCTCATTTCACTTTCATTCAAAATAGATCAAACCACAGGTAAAACTCACCATTATCATGATTTTAGCCGAAAGACGTCTGTAGGCCTCTATCCAACCACTGTTGGATAGAGGCCTACCCCAAGCATCTTCACATTGACGGGCCCTATGCTTCTCACATCCAGCAGACTCACAGTTAAAAGTAGCCCGAAATAATTAATATGATATTTTCCTTTATAGCCCTCTAGCTTACCCGGCTTGGTTCAAGGACGGCAAGGACGTTGAAGGCAAACCTGGAGACAGGGT
The DNA here is from genome assembly GCA_947562075.1 of Orthosia gracilis. NCBI lineage: Eukaryota > Metazoa > Arthropoda > Insecta > Lepidoptera > Noctuidae > Orthosia > Orthosia gracilis. The sequence goes on from OX387266.1 coordinate 56,814,114, forward strand.
CACCTCCCACAACCGCACCAGTGGCAAGAGACTGTTTATCAAGGAGACGCTGCCCGAAGACCAGGGAGAGTACAAATGCGTAGTCGACAATGGAGTCGGACAGAAGCAAACGCATACCATGAAGCTGACTGTAGTCAGTGAGTACCTAACATTTTTATCAGAAAGTTTCAGAAATTAAAAATCTTAGCATTTAATCAATAATATTCAGTCGAAAAACGTCGCTACCACATCCAGCTGCTTCCAGCGGACTTCACCCTATAAAGGGCCAATCAACTCATTTATTTTAATCAGCGATTTTAATACTCGTATTACTACAATGGGTTTTTAATTAAGTGTTTCTGGAACGATAATTATTATCTGATGCTCTGTCTGTTTCTCACTTTTAGTTACACTTTGTTCTCTTTTCACAGGTGCGCCAAAACTTTCCAAGGAATCAGAAAAGAAAGTCAGCGTGAAGGAAGGCGAAGATGTCTCGATACCCTGCCAAGTAACTGGCCTGCCTGAGCCCAAGGTTTCTTGGACATACAACGCTAAAGCTCTTGGTGATAGAGCCACATACAAAGATGGTGTCCTGACCATCAAAAACGCAAAGAAAGGAGACACAGGATACTATGGCTGCAAAGCTGAAAACGAACATGGCGATTTGTACGCTGAGACTCTAGTCCATGTTGCTTAGACTGATAAAACGTTAATTTATCTAGTTTTAAGATGAATATTATGTATGTTTTTTGTTTATCGGACGGATATCCAATCCTGTGATTAATTCGATTATAATCAATTATTTGCAAGTAAAATGGGCTTTTCTTTTCTAAAATTTACGTTTCTAAATAATGACATGAATGTAAATTGTAAAGTAATTATTAGGTCGTCCGGCGGATAATATTGGAGTAATTGCGGATAGAACTTTGGTCCTAATAAATGTTTTACAAACGATCTTTCACGTAGGTAATAAATTCAGTAGGTATTCTACTTGTTCATTGCAAAGTACTTCGTTTGGTAAGAATTTAAATCTTATGATGACAACACCATTTTGACAATGACATTGACGTTAAATAATATTGTAATGACAACGCGTATAACCTCAAAATTTGTTTAAAAAATTCAAAACAAAAACGAAAAAAAATAAACATCATGTTATTCCTATATTTATTAGGTATTTTATCACTTGCCGTTCAGGCTATATTCATCACACTGGCCATTGGTAAGCAATACACACAATTTTAGGTCAGAAAACGCAAATCGATAACATTATCGAAAATACGCAATTTATGTGTTAAAATTCAAGCCTAGTAATATATTTATAAGGTTTTCCTGTAGCTATTATATGAATAATAAGCCTTATGTACTCTTTAAGGGCCAAAATATAAAAATAGAGTAACAAAACAGTTATAATATTGATTGTTTCTTATAAGAAAAATAACTAAGATTTCGCCTTATCATTGTTAATTAAAACCGAATATCCCTTGACCGATAAAAAATATTGCAACATTTCTAAACTTGTCGTGAGGCATGTAATTAAAGAAATAACTGCCATTGTATTCTCATTAAGAAATATTTTTTTTATTATAAGACAGGAATTCTTTAAGGAATTCTGGCAAGAATCCAGAAAGAGTTGGCAGAAGTAAACTAATTAATTATAGTTTTTATTTATAAAATAGTTCCTAATCAAAATGGAATTATTTCTAGCTCAGAATCAGTAATAATATATTACACAATGAAAAAATAAGAGACAAACATGGAATGGTCTATGGTTTCATCCATACTATAATATTATAAATGCAAAAACAAATCTATCTGTCTGTCTGTGTATCTGTTACCTTTTCAAGCTTAAACTGCAGAACTAATTTAGATGAAATTTGGTATGGAGATGTTGAAACCTCAGAGAAAAAAATAGGCTATTTGAAGTACTAATGCAACGCAGACGAAGTTGGTAAAAAGCTGGTATTACGTATTTAAAACTTTGTCAATATTCTCAGACAGTGACAGTGCTAAGTGTTCACCTGGGCGGTCAGTAGTATTATCAGCGTACTGCCTAGCAAATGGCATGAGCTAATCAATCTCCTATATTCTTCCTTCTATATTTATGTTGTAGTATTGAGGATGCCAATGTACCAATAGACAACAACATTCATGAAAATGTTTTGTTAAAATGCTGGTCAGTTAGAACTGACGTTTGCTGCAGCGCAAAACATTATTTATGTTGTCTAATCAAACTATTAAAACATGCAGCGCTAGATCGCTTATAGAGTTCAGTTTACTTGCGCTGAAAATGTAAGCCATGAAATTCATGGCCCTTTGTTTCGTTCAACATAACATAACAACAAGGTGTATGGATTGCAGTACAGTTCAGTCGAATAGAGTGAGTGTTCGGATCGCATATATATCAATGCTTTCTCCCAACTGTTTCGGTCAGCTATCTAACGCGATGCAGGTAGCAGTATTTTCCAAGAAGTGACTGCCTATCGGATCTCCACAACCCAATTACTGGTTAACACAATACTTATTAGTTACTTGAGGATCCCAAATGGGTCTGGTTTAACTTAGACTTTCTGACTTCCCGCTACAACTGCCAAAGATCTACATTATGACGGCTAGAATTATTTCAGATTTACTCACACACCCACAATAAGGCACTAAAAACTTAACTGGAGAGTTAGATGATAATTGGCCGTGTTAGCTTCTAACAAGGCCCCGTTTTTTTTGGGTAGTAGTATAGGATAAATAGACCCCTTTTCCGCACTTAGTTTCTCATTCGGTCCATTGTCCGTGCAGACCTCCTCTCTGTGAGAGGGAATGGCTATAATCCACCACGCGGGACTGGTGCGGGTTAGCAGATGTCAAATGTCTTTGAATTTCTGGTTCAAAGACATGGTCCGGTTTCCTCAGGATGTTTTCCTTCACCGTTTTTGAGAGCAGTGGTGATGAAATAATTTACACAAAGCACAAATAATATAATACTAGCGTACAGATGCCTCATCCCATACAAAGAAACCGTGCCACGTAACTAGCTTTTTTCATCTGATTATACCGATTATTTTTTGTAAATCGATTGCGTGCGGTTCCGTTCCACGGCAATAGATAGATCACCATCTAATAATCAATCGATATCGATAGATAAATCAAATAATCAGTACAGTACGGGTTCGAACCCACGGCGTACAACTTGTAAGTCGCGGCCGTTAACACTCGGCCACCAATGCTCACTTTGACTGGTAGTTAACTCAACCAGTGGTAAAATAACTAATAGTTTCAAATCTAACTAATAGTTTCAAATCTCGGTTAGATTGCGTTTATTCTCGTTTCGTTTCACATTTTTTTATCTATATGTTATGTGCTCTAATGGCTTGTGTTAAATAAATGTGATTTCTGTCATTCTTTTTTCATCAATTGTTAGCACCACAAATTGTCAAATGAGTTGAAGAAATATTTGACCATTTGTTAACACTAAAAATTGATGAAATAACTCGTTTAACCCAAATTTGAAACGATTGGTTAGCATATTAAACCATTGGTTGAGACACAGATAATATAATACTAGCATACAGATGCCTCATCCCATACAAAGAAACCGTGCCGACGTAACTAGCGTTTTTCATCTGATTATACCGATTATTTTTTGTAAATCGATCGTGTTAGCTTCCGTTTCACGGCGATAGATAGATCACCATCTATATCCGTGGAACGGAACCGAACGCGATCTATGTACAAAAAATAATCAGTACAGTACGTCGGCACGGTTTCTTTGTATGGGATGAGACACCACTGGTCGAGATAACTACAGATACGACAGAGAAAACGTGCAATGGAGCCTAAATCTTTTGGTTGTGAAAGGTCTAAAATAAGTGATTTGTATTTTTTCCAGCTGCTGGTCTATATTACATAGCAGAATTAGTAGAAGAATACACAGTAATGGCTAAATATATCATTACATGGGCTGTAATAGTAAGTATAACATCATTTTTGGAAAATATTTAAAGAAAAGAAAAAAAATAGTTTATTGGCATTAAAAACAAAAACACCTTAAAATTTAACAAAATATTTTTTTTTAACTATTAATGCCAAAAAGGCCTCAGCTCAGCATAATGCCAAATGCAAATTTACTTACTTTCTCATTTGTCTAGTGGATGCAAGTCTTACTGGTAAGCATGGGGTTACGAGTATGTACTTATTTGATTACCGACCGATCGACCAATCACAAGCGAGATGAATGACGCGATGTGGATTTCCGTCTATATGATTGGTCGATTTGGTCGATTGGATAGCGGTCAAACTCTTTGCGTTGCCGCATTCACTTACGCAATATGGCTGCGGGTCAGCTAAAATGTTATTTATATATTTATATATATATTTTATTGTACACCAAGATAAAACAATACAAAAAGGAACATTAAAATTAAAACAAACATACAACAGGCGGCCTTATCGCGTTCTGCGATCACTTGCAGGCAACTTTGTATGGATAGAGATAGCCTGAACACGACATGGGGTTGCACTTGGTGCAAATTTCAAATCATACAATAAATTAGTTTTACTAATTACAATTACGTACTAAAAACAAACTACTAAAATACATACATAAATACATCTAAATATACAAACAAGAAAACAATACAGCTTAAACAAGGTAATGTTCCTCTATCAGTGTTTTAAAGACTGGCAACGACTGAGCACATTTTATAAGGTCAGGCAATGCATTCCACAGACGAGCAGCCTGGACAGTAAAAGATTTATCCATGAAAGTTGTGGAATGCTTTGGCATTTTAAGTCGCAAGTTATTGTATTTTTCTATCTGGTGTTTGTCATAAGCAGCCTGGATTCTGTATCATGTTTGGTGATGCAGTAGGCTGATCCCCTATTACAAGGAACATCAACACAAACTTGGGATGTAGCAATAAAACATAGAGATTCAGTCCGAAAAAGATTTATGTACCTTAGTCCAAAAATTAAATAAAACATAAATATATTGCCTTCTACAATATGGTACTTAAATTAAAACATACCTAGCTTAATATAGGCGTAGTAAACACCTCTGCTACGCCGCCCAGAAAAAGAGGCGTAATACACCTATATTGTATACTCCTACAGATCGATTTCGGTCATGTCAGCCAATCTTAACGGACACTTGCCATAAGTGCACGCGATATTATGCCGACAACAGTCCAACTAATAATATAATATAATATATGAGTGTTTAGATGGGTGGATATTTGTTACTCAAACACGCTAAAATGACTGAACGTATCTGGATGAAATTTGGCACAAAGATAGATTATATTCTGGCATAACACAAAGGTTACTTTCATCCCGGTAGTATGTTTCCGTGGGATAATGCCCGACACTCACGCCGGCGAATTCGGGCGAAGAATTGCCAAACTTAAGTGGTAGTGGGCAGGGCACATTGCTCGCAGAACGGCATGGCCGTTGGGGCCGAAAATTCTAGAGTGGCGACCGTGTACCGGAATATGAAGCGTTGGAAGGTCTCCCTCTAGATGAGACGACCTGGTCAAGGCTGCGGGAGTCCGGTGGATGCGAATCGAACAGGACCGATCACTGTGGCGACGCTTGGAGGAGGCCTATGTCCAGCAGTGGACTTCTTTCAGCTGAAATGCTGACGCGGGCGAAGTCGCATTAGCTTGTATGACTTACTCCAAAAACACCACGAATAACAGGTGAATTGTTATTAAAAACACTTAATTTCCAGGTCACAGCCGGTATCCACATTGGACTTCAAATCTTCGAAGACATACCGCTCCACCTCAACGCCCTGGGTCTCCTACAGCAGGCACTGCACGGCCTACTACTGAGAGACTTCCCAGTGGTCAGGGTCACCAGTATACCCTTCATCATGGCTATCCTGACCCTTGTGCTACACCATTACTTGGCTTTCAAGTTCTTTGGAGTCGTGTTATATAATTTTTCAGAGGTATGTTGGTATTCTGTATATAAACTCACGCCTTTATCCAAAGGGGGTAGGCAGAAACTACATAAAACCACCTGCCACGATCCTTATATATTCCTTTTGCTTCACTTACGTTCTTACATCCAGTCATACACGCCAGTTATGAGTACTGCGTACCTGGCTATTCTGCAGGACATCACTATTAACTGTAGGACTATGTACTGCCATTAGGACGACGCCAGAGATTTCCTATCTGACCTACATAACACAGTAACTTTGTCATATATAACAACTGTCAGACATTTGCATATGACCTGGATTCATGGCGGAGTCTTGGTGTGTCGTAGTGGCCCTTTTTTTATTTTATTTTATTCTTCAACAAATTTACATTTGTGTCGAACAGTGGTTTTAACAATAGATATAACACTACAATTTAACAATCATCACAAAGCCAGGAAAAAACAAACACCACATTCCACATTGGTCCCAACATTATCATTCTTAATATAGTAATAATTATACCCAACAATCCAACCCAACATCAATTCAAAATCAATATAACCTAATTTCAAGAAATGTATGTCAATAAAATTAATTAAGATAGAATGTCATGATAGAATGCTGGATACAATAATCCAAAGTCACTAAAATATTATCACTTAATAGTTTGAACTACTTTTATCTTTGAGAAACTCTTCTATGCTGTAGTAACATTTCTTCAACAACAATGACTTTAATTTTCTCTTGAATTCCTTTGGCTAAGACCTCGCCTCTCGGGTCGTGAGTAAAAATCCTGGAAGTACCAATGTGAATTTTTCAATCCTTATGTTCTTCCTATGTTTATCTTGGATATCGCTAACAACAGCGAGAATAATTTACAGAAATGAATATTGATATGTATTAGATGGTCACCCATCCGCAAAACAACCTCGCCATGCATAGCAGAATCTTCAATCAACTCGCGCGTCTGTTTTTATATAGCCCTAACCCTCTCAGCCAGCTGGTCCACACGTATATGATACAATGTGCAATAGTTGTTTCCGAGTTGGTCCTATAAGAAAAAGATGTTCACAATGAGTTAAATAACCTTCTTTCCAGGTTTTTACTTATTTCCTTTTGACCAGGGGTTTTTTTGCTAACCATTCAGGCTACTCGTGGCATAAGCCCCCATTCTTTCCATTACTTTCGGTGTTGTGCTTCAAATCGCCAATTCTCGAGGAAGCCATCCAAGACGTCCCGCCATCTTCTGCTCGGTCTGCCTAGACACCGTCCAGCTATGTCAAGGCTCCAGTCTTGCGATATACGGGCCTGACATGACCTGCCTAGTCCCACATCAGTTTTGCAGCATTTTGAGCTACGTTGGCAATTTGCGTTCTGTAGCGCAGTGTGGTCTTTTTTTTAATTATAGATAGGCTCGCGCTTGACCACAATATCACCTGATGGTAAGCGATGATGTGGTCGACGGTGAAGCACCCTTGCCTAGAAGTAACCTATTCACTCTTGACTTAAAGACCCCTAGATTGTAACTATCGGGAAACACAGACTCTGGCAGGGTATTCCACTCTTTAGCTGTACGCATAATGAAAGTATTCCCAAAATGTTAATTGCGTATGGGTGGGATGTCCACCATGTAACGATGGCGCATCGCCGTACCTCTTTTAGTCCGATGATGAAACGGGCTATACTCCATTTAGATAACATTAGACGATTAAATAATCCCATTTAAAGCCCGTTCAACCGATTTTGACCTCTATTGCGTTGGTGATATGGCAAGTTAGTTTTGGTAACAGGTTTATGCTTAATATGCTATCCATATATTTACGGGATAGAACTCAAAATCGGTTGAACGGACTGTAAAAAAACGTTGTAGAAATTTGTAAAGTTATTTCAAATGGAGTATAGGTGTTTCTGATTCGGTCAATCAACTTTATATTAAGTACGCTGCGTTCCATCGCCCGTTGATGGAGCGCAGCGTAGATCTTGAGGTTGGACTTCTGGATGATGGTCAAAGATGAAGTCTGCCACCATATGTTTAGATGGGAAGAATATAAATGTCGTGATGCGTAATTCACCCTTAAATTGCCCTTTCATGGACCATTAACTCTCTCTTGCAGGCGTTTAACTTGACCTGTTTTAATCACCTTTTTTTCATTTGCAGGTGTTAGCTTACTTCACGCTGTGTCTGTGGGTGGTGCCTTTCGCGTTGTTCGTGTCCCTATCAGCTAACGACTACGTTTTGCCCACTACTGGAGAAAAACAACCATTATTACTAGGTATGAGTTTTATAATATGTACGCTTAATGCGGACTAGCCTGCCAAACCAATATTAACTTTATGTTTCTAAAATTAGAGTCGACATTAAAACATTTTAACTTCCATCCTCTATAAGAATAATGGTTGATTATTTATTTTCAACTGGTCAAGGTTGATATTTATTTATTTAGATAACTACGCTGCACTGCGCCACTTACAGTACAGTACGGGCTGTGAATATATGAAATTTCGGCTCTGAATACAGTTATATAAAAATAATATTATACCGGTTTCGGATACGGTTACGGATATAATGTTGTTTTGGGTTATCCGTCAGTATCGGGTACGGATATGAGACTTTTAAATAAACAAACATGAAAGTGACGCGCGTGGCAGAGGCGGATACAGACATTGCGAAGCATGCGCAGCGCACGGGGTCGCCATCCTCTGATGGCGGCCGCAGGGGAGGAGGATTGTCGGTATAGAGTTGGCCGCTCTCCCAATCCCTTGCGGCCGGAAAGTGGTTGGTGGCGGGGCCACTGTCCTGACCCGTTACAGGAAGACCGAGGGTGCTATACACAGGGTCGTCTGGCGCCCATGTGCCGGTTTGGTCCCTGGGTTGGTCATGGCGTGCAATGTCTTCTTGTGCGCTAGTGATGGGGAGTACTCCTAGAGATAACCGCGGCGGATTTCGTTCTCCAACTACCACTAAGTTGACCGTGTCTCATGTCTCTGTGCGATTGCATGGGAAGAAAAATTCGATCAAAAAATTTAGCGGCATGGTTTCTCGGCATCATCTATTCTAAACGTAATTTCCATGGATTAGACCTCTGTGAGTTAGATTTCGCAAAATATAGAGGTCCGCATAAATCGCTAATACTCTGAAAATATTAAAGACATTTTTTTTTAATTTTCATAAATTTGTAGATAATAAAAAACTAAAGTACCGGCCAGTGTTACAAATAAAGTATTATGTTTTTGTACTAAGAGATATAGAATGATTTCAAAAAGTGTGGCAACTATCCGGCTTTTATAGGTGTATCTCTGGCTAACTCTTCCAGAAATACAGGTGTGCTGGTATATTATGTGTTATTTATACATATATATTTCTTTTTTACAGGTGACAGCAACGTGTTAACAGATTATCTATCACGAAAATCAAAAAGATACAGCCTTCTCTCCTTCTTCAGTTTCGCCAAAGAGTCGATCTTACCGCAGCGGAGTAAGAAGGCTTTCTGAGGATAGAAATTAATTAATATATAATATATCAGTGCCACGATTATTTATTGTAGCTTCGAAAAGTGTTATGTGAGCTTAGCTAAAAAATTGTAGAAAATACTGCGAAATCTCTCTTTTTTAATTTACAGAGATTTTCGTTTTTTTTTCAATGGCAATGTTTCTTTTACTATGAGAACAACTCTAATACTGTGAAAACAATTGAGAAAATGAATTTCTCGTTTAGTGAATTCAGATTTTTGTTTTTAAGTAATAAAACTGGCGGTATTAGCAATAACCCGGTGACAATGACACCAGGTATTAGCAATACTGTCAGTTTCAAAATTTTGACCTACCCCATCGAGGAGATGTCGTTATTTAGACCTCGTTGAATAGATACATCCTGTATTTTTTGTTTTAACTGGGTTTTTTATGACACGGAGAAAAAGACAACGGGTTATTGCTAATACCGTCAGTTTTATTATATCGATATATATATTGAGATGGTTATTATGAAAAATTCAATTACAATAAATCCCACCCAAATTCGATAGTTTAAAATTTAGCCGAGCCTTACTGAAAAACAACTTTTTTTTCTTTTTTATAATCTTTTATATTAAAAAATGCATTATCACGAGAAATAAACGTATGTGCAAAATTTCATCTCAATCGAATACCGAGAAAGGACTCAAAATTAACTCGCAAGTTTCGATTACAGACATCTGGACAGGTGAAAGTAAATAAAAGTTTGTAAAAAGATTTTACAATCTAACGCGATTTATTATAAGCTTACGGTGTTTGCAGTCCGGTGACATCAATGTCAAAAACTTTACAAAATCTAGTGGGAAAATAGAGCCTCGCATATTACAGACTTTTTATCAGCCGATAGTTTGGTCGAGCCTTTAATCAGTACTAGCTGTCCCACGCGGCTTCGCTCCCGTCAACTGGCTACCTACCTACCCTACCCTACCTACCCTACATACATGAATGTTGCGTAACTTTAACCGCTTACACAGCGCACGCAACGAAAGCTCCGCTCCTCTTAGCCGTAGCGTGATGTTATATAGCCTGTTACCTTCCTCGATAAATGGAATATCCAACACAAAAAGAATTTTTCAATTCCAACCAGTAGTTCCTGTGATTAGCGCGTTCAAACAAACAAACTCTTCAGCTTTATAATATTAATTTTATATTCTAAAGTATATAGATGAAAAAGAATGCAAGTGCTCACATTACAATGATTCGGTAATGCACGTTATTCTCAATCCGACCTAACTATCGGTCGATAAAAACTCTGTAGTTTGCGGGGCCTCTAAAATTACGGGAACTATCAGTTGTTCTCCGCAATTTTGTCTTCTTGTGCAAATTTATGTGTGAAATCTGATTTTTGTACATATTTTAAGCGTTGATCTCATAGTAAAAGATATTTATATTCGTGAGAACTTTCATGGCCGTAAGATTGGCAATGTATCGAAAGTCACTCTCAATATGATCTTTTGCGAATTGATATAATTCGCTATTTTAATGTAAAAACGGAGCTCATGGCCGAGTCCCTCAATGTAAAATACTCATATGCCTGTATTCCTCATATCCATCTCTTACTTAGGTCCAGTTTTTGCTCCTTAGTTAACTCAACCAATGATTGGTTACAAATTTCGGTAAAGTTTTTGGTATAAAATATGGTCAAATAATTGATTCTCCAGCTTATTTGACCATTTGTGATGCTGACAATGGAAGAGAAAACGCTTTTAACCGATATTTGAAACCATTACTTACCATATTAAAAACTCTAAATGCTATCGCGACGTTTTCGTTGATAGAATGTTTCTTGTTTAGAGGCTCTAGCTAGACCAGAGGCTCTAGCTAGACCAGACTCTATCGCTACATTAGATGCTCTAGCTAGACCAGAGACTCTAACTAGACTAGAGGCTCTAGCTAGACCAGAAGCTCTAGCTAGACCAGAGGCTATCGCTATACCAGATGCTCTAGCTAGACCAGAAGCTCTATCTAGACCAGAGGCTCTAGCTAGACCAGAAGCTCTAGCTAGACCAGAGGCTATCGCTACACCAGATGCTCTAGCTAGACCAGAAACTCTATCTAGACCAGAGGCTCTAGCTAGACCAGAAGCTCTAGCTAGACCAGAGGCTATCGCTACACCAGATGCTCTAGCTAGACCAGAGGCTCTATCTAGACCAGAGGCTTTAGCTAGACTAGAAGCTCTATCTAGACTAGAGGCTATCGCTACACCAGATGCTCTAGCCAACCCAGAGGCTATCGCTACACCAGAAGCTCTAGCTAGATCAGAGGCTCTAACTAGACCATAGGCTCTAGCTAGACCAGAGGCTATCGCTACACCGGATGCTCTAGCTAGACCAGAGGATCTAAATAATTTTCTTTCTATGTCAGCGAAGGCAATGGCCGAAATGCCAAAATGTAAGGGATCGATTACATGACATTTTGATAGCGCTTTGCATTCCCATAAATATTTGACAAATGTCCAAATGATATCGCGACACTTTCATTGATAGAATGTTTCTTGTTTAGAGGATATAGTTAAACCAGTTGCTTCAGCTAGACCAAAGGCTCTAGCTAGACCAGATGCTTCATCTAGACCAAGGGCTCTAGCTAGACCATATGCTTCATCTAGACCAAAGGCTCTAGCTAGACCAGATGCTTCATCTAGACCAAAGGCTCTAGCTAGACCAGATGCTTCATCTAGACCAAAGGCTCTAGCTAGACCAGATGCATCATCTAGACCAAAGGCTCTAGCTAGAATTCATTCAGAAGGAAATTATTTGATTTTCTGTTAAATAAATGTTATTATTCTACTAAAGAATTTCTCGATGACAATAACATTGTTATAGTATTAGATAGTACAATAAAATTATAAGTAGATAATAAGCTTAATATTTGTACACCGATTCGGTAGAATGTATGATACCCTGAAAAACCATAAAACACCTATTGTAACCTACTACATTCTGACAAATAAACTTTTCTTTCTTTCTTTCTTTCTTTCTAGACCAGATGCTTCATCTAGACCAAAGGCTCTAGCTAGACCAATTGCTTCATCTAGACCAAAGGCTCTAGCTAGACCAGATGCTTCATCTAGACCAAAGGCTCTAGCTAGACCAGATGCTTCATCTAGACCAAAGGCTCTAGCTAGACCAGATGCTTCATCTAGACCAAAGGCTCTAGCTAGACCAGATGCTTCATCTAGACCAAAGGTTCTAGCTAGACCAGATGCTTCATCTAGACCAAAGGCTCTAGCTAGACCAGATGCTTCATCTAGACCAAAGGCTCTAGCTAGACCAGCTGCAGTAGCTAGACCAGGGGCTCTAGCAAGACCAATATCAGCAAAATTCTATCAGCTATTGTTGTCAAAAGTCCACAATATAATGAATTGACCTTGTAACATTTTGGTAGCGCACGTTTATCTCATACATGTTGAACTTTATGCCTAGGTTTAGACATATTTAATTAATCGTAACGATCCCAAATCACTTCTCGGTCATAATTACTGTGCGCCTCGCTGGAACGGGACCTCAATCCGCGTTTGTCTCGTGCGCCAATATCGAGAGCCGAACGCTAGAGTGACATCATAGCGCCAGATGCACAGTTATTTTAACCGAGTAGCACTGGTTTTTTTTGTATGTTTTTATATTTTTAAAACACTGCTCCACACTAGGAATTTCTTCCTGTATCGTGGGTTTGTTTACAAACATATAAACTCACATACACAACACCCAGAGCCGGATTAACTATCTGTAGGTCATACAAATATTTGTTCCGTGTGGGAATCGAACCCGCGATACGCAGCGCAGCAGTCAATCGCTCAACCACTGCGCCAACCGTGCGCCCAAAATATTATGGCATGTTTTTTTATAAGTTTAGCAATAAATTTAAACTAACTAAGGTAACTCGTAAAGTGACTGCAGCCGGGTCAGCGGCCAATGATAGTAAAACTTAAACAGAATGCCCATATTGTAAGAGAACTTGGGCCCCTTTGAAAAAACAGTTGTATCTTGATGAATTTAGTTGTATATTGTAGAAAAAAACACGTTATATTCATAATCAGAAAACATATTTTATTAATTTTCCGGGTTCACGAGATATAACGATGTTTCTGTTCTTGAAATGAACCCTTATTACAATGCAATAAGGTGCATACAAATGTTCAAGTGAAGGAACCTGATCTGTTGTTGTCTGTACATATAAATGTTACGGATGAAGAAAACACAAAAAATGAATCCAATTTTTGGATAATATTGAAATCGCAGACACGATACCTCATATGGGGCCTGTGTATGGGCAATCCTCTTTATAAGTTTATCACGTCAGCGGAGTTTCGCAAATTTAATTTGACCGTATAAATGTGAATATTTAAACCTGTTTGTGATATTCCTCCACAGGGTTATTCAAACTTCGTCTTCGGCCAGGAATCGACCTTCTGTCGGACATTAGTTACCTACTAATGGTAGTTTAACGAGCATTTATGCGCGAGCTGGCTGACCAAAACCAGATGTATCTTCCGACTTTTAGTTCCCTTTTTAAGCAGTCGGTTTTTTTGTTATTTTTAACTAATTTTTTATTTACAACTTTATAGTTTTTTTTTTTTTGATATTGGTACATTTAAACATATAAGTGTTATACATGTTTGTAATTACCTCTTAAAACCCTTTATTTTGATACCCCACACGATGAAAAAAAAATTGGGCTCCCACAATATGGCGCCCAAAATCCCAATTCTAAAGCAGCCAGTGACACTCCCAGGGTTAAGACGAATCGATTGACGTAAGAATCATCAAAATCGGCCAACGCGTTTGGTCTCTAGAACGCCACATAGGAACAAACATACATATATACTGATAAACACATTACCCTCCTTCGGCGTCGGGTAAAAATATGAGCACTCTTACATGGCTCTAACGTGACCCCCGCCAGTGATTGTTGAAGAGATGTTGGTTTAGCCCTCCTAAATCAGGAGAACCAAAGTTACCGCTATAGCCCGAAAAATTGCTAAACTTAAGTGGCAGTGGGCAGGGCACAGAATCGCGGAATGCGATAAGGCCTTATTCAAATGTTTATGTTTTGTCTTTGTCTTGGTGTGCAATGAGGATTGATAGATTGTGATTTATTGAATAAAGACAGCGCCATAGTATTTTGTTACTCAAATCTATGACCAGCGCCGAAGTTTTTATTCGAATAAATAGATTTTTCCAATTGTTTAGAAATAGTAGTTTATGCAATGACCATTGCTAGGGGTTTGCTATAATAGGGGTTATTAAGGTTCCCCTAGTCGACGGCACGAACTATTTTGTGCGCGAGGTTAAAATGCATGCTATCTCATCCGACAACACGTGCGAAAGAGATAGATGCTGTGATGAGCAATAAGAAGCTAGTTCGCGTACGAATTAGCACTTTTGCAAATTTGCATCGAAATGGATGATGATTTAGGACGAAAACGACCTTTGGGAGTCTAGATATCATGAAAAAACTACTAAATGTATATTTTCAAAATAAAATTATTTGCATTGTTGAATTATTAATCTATCCCTGTATGGAGGCCGTTTTGCAATTTTCCTTCTTCTTATGATATTTATTTCCGCCCAAAGATGCGTTAAAATTAGTGTTGAAATATGGAACTTTCGACGCTCATAACTTTCAAATATATTTTACTTTTTCGTTTCCATACAGGGCTGAGGATGAGACAAATTTATATCATTTTTTTTTGAACATACATCGTCTAACAGTGGAGTAATCTACGAGACTACGTTTTTATGGAAGAATAATCGACTAGTGTTACCTAAAAAAAGCGAGCGTGGGTTTATCACACGAGGCGAAACCCAATGTGATAATAACACGCAAGTGTTTTGATACCTAATTATATGCAGTTGCATACTACACTATTTTATCTTAACTCATACAGTTGAAATAAAAAAAAAGTGAAAACGGAAAATTTGTGGTATGGCGGGCAATTCAGAGTCTCATTCCGCATGACTGCGCAGCGCGCGCATCTATAGACAATGACACTACTTTTCTACATTAAGCCAATGAGCCCATACGTGCCAGTAAATAAAAAAGTAAAAGTGTGCTATAAAAATTAAAAAGTTATTTTATGATGCAGTGCAGTTGTTTGAAAATCAAAGGAAAATGATGCACTGTTATGGTATTTTTTTTATTATTTTACCTATCCACGAATATAAAGTGCGTAATTAAACAAATTTTTTTGATTTTTTTTTTGGAACATTACGTTGTGAATATAGGTAAATATTATTATGTTTCGGGAAAGATATTCAAATAAATTTTTGTAGGCTATTTGAAAAGAGCTTGTGACTGACATATTATTATGCAATTCTTCATAATACTTACCTACTTGAATTCTCATAATGCTAGATTATTTCAATCTATCGCCAACAACTCAAGTATTGACATTAGCGTGATCAAACCTGTATTAAAATTACCCTTAAAAAAGTATGGGTTGCAATGAAATTTGAACTTTGTAGCGTATGACATAGAGTCTGCTTTTCCAAAAGTTGATAATTATTTGGGATTCTGAATTTAATGTGTTTGAGGACCTATAGCAATAATATGTATAGATTGATGTAAATACTGAGTGTAAATACTTATTTTAATTTCGAGTAATAATAAACTGTATATGGAGTAAATAATTTTGTTTTTTTTTTCTACATGATATTCCTTCTTTATCATACTGCTGGGTAAAGACAGCCCATCTAACTTCCAGATTTTGATATTGGAAGCATTTATTTTTATTAACGGGTTGACCACTATCTCACCTGATGGTAAGCGATGATGTGGTCGACGGTGAAGCACGCTTGCCTAGAAGTAACCTATTCACTCTTAACTTAAATACCCCCAGGTTGTAGCTACCAGGAAACACAGATACCGCCAGGGAATTCCACTCCTTAGCTGTACGCACCATGAAGGTATTCCCAAAACGTTTAGTACGTATGGGTGGGATGTCCAACATGTACCGATGGCGCATTGCCTTCTGTCTTGTAGTCCGATGATGGAAAGGGCTAGGCGGAATCAATCAAGCTATCGAAATAAAAAACACTGGCTTAACTGAGCAATAAACTTTTTATTATATTAACATGATTAGGTACCGTGAAACGACACGACTATATTCCAGCAGCCATAATGCGTAAGTGAATACGGCAACACAAAGTACGACCGCTATCACAGATAATATAATACTAGCATACAGATGCCTCATCCCATACAAAGAAACCGTGCCACGTAACTAGCGTTTTTCATCTGATTATACCGATTATATTTTGAAAATCGATCGCGTTAATTTCCGTTCCAAGGCGACAGATAGATCACCATCTAATAATCGATCGATATTGATAGATAAATCAAGTAATCAGTGTAATCAGTACAGTATGTCGAGACAGTTTCTTTATATGGGATGAGACACCACTGCCGCTATCAATCGACCAATCACACAGACGGAAATCCACATCGCGTCATTCATCTCGCATGTGATTGGTCGATTTGATAGCGGTCAAACCCTAACCCTTACCGAATTCAGTTGCGCAATTCGGCTACAGGATTCTAATTGCTTAACTGTTTTGACAGCTCGAAGCACGCACGTTCCTTTTCATTTTGACAACTCAACAGTATTCATTGCGTTGTCAACACTGCCGAGTAGATGGATTTTTGAACATAAGAATCAATGAATGCAAGGCAAGCATGCGTGCGCCATTCTATGAAGTAGGCAATTAGAGTGCAGGGCCTCAACTAAAATCCAGCTACCACTTCAAAGAAAATTGCATTTAATTCGACTAGTAGCGACATTTATTTAATTATTCAGTATTACACATACATACATAAACTCACGCCTTTTCCCCATGGGGGTAGGTAGAAACTACTGAACCCCACCTGCTGCGATCCTTACATACTCATTTTGCTTCACTCACGTTCATACATCCAATCATACACGCACGCCGGTTATTAGTACTGCGCATCTGGCCTTTCTAATGGCCCATTTACATTAGATCATTTTGACCGATTCGTTTGCAGCCCATATTCGGTCACCGAATAATGTAAACAGGTTTTCGGTTAGCCGTATTCGGTCATCGACTAGTGTAAACCGGATTTCGGTTAGCCGTATTCGGCCGCAGACTTGTTGAAACGCACCATTCATTGTTCAATCGACGATGGAGCGCGGGCGGCGCACGCGTTAAGTATTGTGTGGGTTTTTTCAGTAACACATTTAGTCATTACAGTTAAAATTCCTTGTCGTAACACAATATGTTGATTTCAACCCGAGTGTACACAGTTCGGCTCAATGCGGTCGCCCAATAACAAACAATTTAAATAAATACGGTCGCTGTATTCGGTGGTCAATTCGGTTAACCGATCCGGCTCAACCGAAGGCGGCCGCCGTATAATGTAATCGCGCCATTAAGAACACCACAACTATGATCCGTGTACGTCCTTCTACTGCTAGGGCGTCTCCTCCCGGCGTTTTCACACACGTCTGCCTTGTAAATACCTTTTTATAGTCGCCTCGATATGGCCAAACCATCTTAGCATTTTCTTTTAAATTTTTAGGGTTCCGGACCTAAAGGGTAAAAACGGGACCCTATTACTAAGACTCCACTGTCCTGTGGCGGACCAGACGTTTCATGAAACGTGGTAGCTAGACAGTTGAAATCTTCACAGATGGTGTATTTCTGTTGCCGCTATAACAACAAATACCAAAAACAGAACAAAATTAATATTTAAGTTTGGCTCCCATACAACAAACGTGATTTCTGTGCCGTTTTTTGCGACATTGGTACGGAACCCTACGTGCGTGAGTCCGACTCGCACTTGGCCGGTTTTTTAGTCACTACATCTTTGTTTTAACCACAACTTTGTCGTATTACATCATTCCTTAATCTATCATTCAAAGTTACACCACACATACTTCGCAAAGAACGCATTTCTGTTCAGTACAATTTTCTTCATGTAACTTATGACGCTACTAGAATCATTTATTACTGATAGGACGGCTCACTGGATTATATTCATATGATTTCTACGTAGAACATGATAAACGTGTGAACTCTGCAAACTTTTATTTGACAACATTGATAAAAGTGAGGAAAAGGTGTCCGAGTTGGATTCTTATGTAAGGTAATGTTACTAATATGTATGTACAGTACAAACAATTTCTTAATGTCCCTCGGCAAACTTCGTCAGACGTCGGATTTCTATCTTTGCACTTGGTGCAGACCCGGCACTCTCAATCAACTTGGAAGTATATAGAGTAGTTAATACTTCTTTAACATTATGTAATTTATTTTAAAAATGAGAGGACAGCTGCTATTCTTACAGCTCTATATATTTCACACGGAAATCAAAACAAAACAACAATCAAGTACTCAGTTCTGAATTCAAATTATTATAAACGATAAATCTAATAATTGATGGACATGGAAATTAGCATTCGTTTGTATTCGGAAATGCGATGATTGCCGAGTGATATTAAGAAAAAATTTGTACTGTAGTAAGATGAAACAACATATGCGCTATTCTATGTGTAACTGTATAATTATGTCATTTCTCAAGTGTTTTATGTGTAAATAAATGAATCTAAGTTGCCATCAATTCCAAACCGCTCCTTCGACGCCATGATGCACCCTCATATGCAGCTTCCAACTAGTCACCTGAACGAAAGCCTTTCCACACTCTCTACAAGCATATCTCTTATCATTCATATGTATCCTAAGATGAATATTTAGCGTCTTCTTCCTCTGAAAAGCTCTCTCGCAAATTTTGCACTCATAAGGTCTGAAGTTATCATCATGGCGGACCATATGGCGTTTCAATAAATCGTTGTTAAAGACCTTAAAACCGCATATGTCGCAGGTAACTGTTTTCGTTTTCAAATGTGTCCGTTGCTGATGCTGGACAAGTCGACTCTTCATTGTGTAAACCAGGTTACACTGGTCACAGCTGAACTGTAACTTTTTGACATCATGCACCGTCGCTAAGTGTCGTTTCTTCATGTATTGTGACGTCAGAATCTCGGGACACTTCGGGCATTTTAAACTCTCGGTCTTGTGTACCTGATCGAGGTGTACTTGTAGAGTGTAGTAGTTTTTGAATACTTGGTCACATTTCTCACATTTAAGCTCTTTGTTCTTGTGTATGTTTTTTATGTGGCTGGTAACATTTGCTCGACCAACAAACCCTTGTCCGCATATCTCGCAGAGGAATGTCTTGTTTTTATTGTGGAATTTGTGAGCATGCTTCAGTAACGTCGCGAAGAATCTGAAGTCATCCTGTCCACATTCATTACACGACATGCCCTCATCGGACAAGTTGAAAGTGAACATACATTTCCCTATTTCTTCGTCAAACTTAAACTCGTGTGATATTGCTAAATGAGCCAAAATCTCGTCGAAAACCTGGAATCGTTGGTCGCATTTCTTACAGATCATTTGTGAAGTATCCAGTTTTACTCGACTGCTTGATACTAAGGATCTGAGTACGTTTTTTAGGTTTGCACCTTTGTGTTCTTCAATGGTGTGTTCCTTGAGTTTTGTGCTATCGAGGAAGTCGCAACAGCAGTAGAAGCACATGTACTTGTTTGCTGACCATCTGAAAGGGAGGATCGAAGTGTTCTCTATAAGAACTGTCATAAATCTTGTTAGTTCATCTTTTCGTTGTCTTTCTGCCTCTCGTCTCTTTTTTGCAGCATCATCCGTTCCTGAAACAAGATTGTGAAGATTAAAATGTTAATGGAAAATTATTTGAATAATCTCCGTTATTTATTTTTTATTTATTTTAATAAAAAACGTTGCCCCACATTAGGAATTTCTTTCTGTATCGTGGGTGCGTTTACAAACATATAAACTCACAAACACCCAGAGCCGGAACAACTATCTGTAGGTCATAAAAATATTTGTTCCGTGCAGGAATCGAACCCGCGAAACGCAGCGCAGCAGTCAATCGCTCAACCACTGCGCCAACCGTGCGCCGCAGCGTGCACGCGCGTGCCTGTGCGTGCGTGCGTGCGCCGTGCCTGTGCGTTGGTTGCGGGGGAGGCGAGCGGTCACGGGGCTATCCCCAGCCGCGGAAGCGATACCGAGGCTCGCAACAACGAGCTCTACGCTTTGTGGCCTCATTTGAATAATCTTTAATAGTTACCTACCTATGTATACATACTGGGGGTCGGGGATCGCTTCTCGGGTCTGTTTTGCGGTATCGTCGTTTCCTGAAACAAGATTATTAGGTATTAGAAAATCTATATTGTTATACAATAAATGGAAAAATGTTTGAATAATATTTAATAATGACCTACCTATTTTAACATGCTGGGGTTCGAGATGAAAGGTGAATCTTATTTTTAATAATCTAGTTTGGGTATAAATAAAACGGTCGATTTAATTAAAGAGTTAACTTTATTCTTAAAATCTAAAAATTCTATTGTTATGTGCATTGATATATAAAAAGGTTGGGTTTTTTAATATATCAATGGATATGTAGCTTTAAAACAATTTTTTTACCAAGTAGAGACTTAATCTATCTAATACCTTTAAACTAGTAATTCTTGTATATATATACATATGTAACCTGAATCTCGGAAACGGCTCAAGCGATTTTCACGAAATTTAGTATACGGGAGATTTCGAGGGCTAAAAATCGATCTAGCAAGGTTTCATTTTTAGAAAACGTCGTATTCTTTATTTTCACCAGAGCAAAACACGGTCGCCCAGGTACTTATAAAATAAAAATAAACTTTTTATATAATGAAATATGTACCTACCCAAAAACAGCCTGACTTGAGAATCGAGCCCATTTTATTTTTAATACAAACGATTTTTTTATTTGTTATGGGTATTTTAATTATTAACATACAGACTAAATAAATAAATTATATTGTAAATATCTACTAGTTAATAAAAGTTATGTACAAGCGGGATAAAAAGAGAGAAGCGAAGAACTCAATGACCATCAAAAAATTCGTCCGCATCGCTGCCAATGGGAAAAGTACTCAAAACACTGGCAGCATTGCCACGTTGAATGGCAATGCCTCTGGCCGAAAAAGAGGCCAGTCCTCTGGCCAGTTTAGTCTCTTCACCCAAGGATATACCGCTCTTCAGTCTCTTTATGTTTGCTTATATGAGCAACGAAAGTCTTCCTCATTCTAAAGTTTTGACCACAATGCGGACATTTAAAATTTTTGGCAGGATCGTGCGTATTCATATGACGCCTCAATGCCTGCAAATCATAACTTTTGTGCCCACAAAGATGGCAAGTCGTGAATTTCTCCTTTAAATGCACCACGGATACATGTTTCAAGAGAGAGCTTTTACGAGTAAAAATTTTAGAACATCTCTCGCACGGAAACTGTAAACTTTTCACGTTATGGTCCAAAGCAATGTGGTTTTTTCTCAAATATCTGCTTTCGAATGTTTCAGGACACAAGTCACAAGTGAATTTCCCTCTTTTATGAGACTTCCTGCAATGATTCGCTAAACTGGCTTTGCTTGGGAACTCTTGGTCGCAGAATTTGCAAGTCGTGTTTATACTGGAGTGGACGTTTCTTATATGGTGCTTAATCGTCCCTTTTAAGGTAAATGCTAGGTCACAATAATCACAAATGTATTTTCTAGCATTATTATGGAATTTGTTAACGTGTCTAAGTAACGGAGCGAAAAATTTGAAGCTTTCACAACATTCAATGCAGACCATGCCTTCGTCAGACAGACTGAATATGTAGCAACACCGATCAAAGACATCTCTATCAAATTCTAAATCGTGTGCTTGAGATAAATGGTTTAAATAATGATCGAAGCTTTGAATTGATTTGGGACATAATTTGCAGGATATTTCAGAGATATCCCATTTAATTCTGCTATGGCAGCCGATCTTTTTAAGAATGTGGTTAACTTTTATTTCGTCATGTTTTTTGGTGTGTTCTTTTAACTTTGAGCAGTCGAGAAAGATTTCATCGCAGTAGAAACATCGGTAACGATTACGGAACCACTTGAAAGGCATGATTGTCGAGTGTCCTATGAAAATTGTGAATATTCGCCGAAGTTCCTCCAGGGTCGTGACATATTTTTCTGAAACGAAAAGAAAAAGCGTGTTCAGACTTTTTTGAGGTTTCTTTGGAATTTCTTAATCGGATTTGAAGCAATTGAGCGTACCTAGGTAGAGGCAACTCATTGTGGAATAATATACAGTTTTCATTGTGCGATTAGATTCTGTTGGGTTCCTTAAGTGAGATGGAATGCCTTTTGCACGATTAACAAAATCTCGTAAACATTCCGGTACTTCGGATGTACCTACTAAAGATCGATGCTTCAAATGTCTCTTATCTTGAATAAGCTCGGAATATCGGTAATACCTACATACCATCGACCACGCAGCCACTGTGTGGGCGCTGCTACATACCTATTAATATTTTATCATCTTTCATGGTTAGGTTAGATACAGGTAAAGGTACCTACTGCAAAAATCTCTCGACGTTTGTTAAGGTGTGGCTAGTTAAATCAGTTAGTATCACAGACACAAATCTAACTAGATAACGTAAAGTCTGTATGAAAATCAAGCGTGCCACTTTTTTACAAACAATTAAAAAACAATTTTTTCTATGCCTCGGTCAACTTTTACTATACATGCTTTAAAGCTCAATATGGCATAAAAAGGCATTTTTCTAGGTTTCGGTGGATTTCCGGTGCCGATAATGCTGAATGAAAAACTCAGATTACGATCATTGATCTTAACTTTACTCCTTTTTTTTGGCACGCGAAGTACATACAATCGCGTCATCTAGTTGGATTTATATCTGTGGTTAGTATCCTACTTACTGATTTAACCAAATTATCATTTACACGTTGTTGTATCCACCGTATTGTCCATAAATGTTTCATATAATTTACTGACCGTTGTGTTTCTATTAATATTAAAACTGATTAATTTATTCTGAAACCTGAGAAAAAATTCTAGGTTTGTCCCGCATGTTAAATAGTGTTCTTTTTTGACTGGTTTTGAGTTACATTTTTAACAGACTTCCCAAAAAGGAGGAGGTTTTTTTTATGTGTGTTCGCGGATAACTTCGTCGTTTATGAACCGATTTTGATGATGCTTTTTTTGTTGGAAAGGATAGGGTGAAGGATAGGGTGGTACCATGGTAAGGAAACCAGGATCTGATGATGGGATCCTAGAGACATCGAGGGAACTCCTGAAATGTTATAGGCATACATATACCGATTTTGGTATTTTCATCAATAATGCAATCATTTGCACTCAGAAAGTATCATTTGGTGAAGTGGAACTGATGAAGAAGACCACAATGGCCACTGGAACTCCGAAATAAAACAATGTATCCTAGTCGTGTTTGGGCTTATTGGAATCGTCATGAGATGTACTTTGGCTATAAATGATTTTCATGTTAATTGGAGGTACGTACCAAAACTAAAAAGAGGAAAATAAAAAACTTTTTAACAAAAAATCAAACCAACTTCCAAAACAAAACACTACAATACGAAAAATAAATTTCTTTTCCGAAGTCGGTGTCGAATTACGGAAAACAATGGCTACAAAAGACACCGACTTCGGAAAAAAAAAAATATTTTTCGCTTTGTAGTGTTTTGTTTTGGAAATTGGTTTGATTTTTTGTTAAATAGTCTTATTAGGATAGTGTGCGAAATGATCACTGTCCAATGTTTGATGATTATTCACGTGAGTCGTCATATTTTGTTTCCTCCTAAACGTCATGCCACAAATCTTGCATTTGAAAGGCCGTTCTTCACTATGCACCACCATATGCTTCTTCAGGCAATCTGCACTAAATGTCTTAAATCCGCAAACTTCACACGTGCAATTTTTCTCCTTATTATGTACTCTGAGTTTATGTTGGATGTATTTATTATTTCTAGTAAAGATCTTGGAACAGTATTCGCAGACCAGTTGAGCGCTTTTGCAGTCATGTACTAAGGCCATATGACGTTTCTTCAAGTATCTATTTCTTAGTATTTCAAAACATATAGGGCATTGAAGCTTGTCTCTCCGATGAACGGTTTCTTCGTGTTTTTTCAGCGCGTATTGAGTTTTAAAAGTTTGCTTACAATGTTTACAAGACTTGATTCCGTGGAAATATTTTATATGGTTCACTACGTTATGTTGTTCAGGGAAACCTATTCCACAGATTTCGCATACGATCTTCTCGACGTGGTATTTGTACGTATGTGACAGTAGGGGTCCGAAGAATTGGAAGTACTGTCCACATTCAAAGCAGGACATACCATCATCAGCTAGATGGAAACAGTCAAAAGATTTTGAAGCTTCTTGGTCTATACTGAGGTCATGACTTTCTGATAGATGCTCCAAATACTCTTGGAAAGTATCGAATTGATATGCACAGATGGTACACCATATATTTGAAGTGTCAAGCTTCGTCCTGCCTGTTTTATATAGTGTTCTTATAATGATATCTTCGATTTCGATCCGTCTGTGTTGAAAATCCGCGTGTTCTCTAAGCTCTGCGCTGTTGACGAACACAGACTGGCAGTAGAAGCATTTGTATTTGCTTGTATGCCATCTGAAAGGCAGTATAGTTGAGTTTTGTATGATAAGTGTCAGTATTGTCGCGAGCTGGTCTTTGCGTCTCTCTTCAGTGATTGTAGCTGTTTGTTGCGATATTTGTTCTGAAATGAGAGAATAGTCGCGTTAGGGGTACATTGAGACAGAGGCGAAGCGAAGTGTCGGGTCGGTCTAAAAATGTACATAGCATATTGACCCGTATTTCCACAAGCTAACTCGAGTCGAAGCATCGCGTCAAATTTTGTATGATGCTTTTGTTTTTCTTAACAGAATCTTAGCGTGTGTTATGTGCTGGAAATACTACTCGGTCAAAATAATTTTGCACTTGGCGATGTGACGTCACTCTGACATTCGATTCTCGCTATTGGCGCACGAGGCGATAGCGGGGCGCCGCGCGGGTAGGCGGGAGTGGGATCGATGACAGTCGATGTGCACATTGTATCAACCATGTTTTAGTGTTCAATATTTTATGTTCATCTTTACACTAACGCGTCGCATCGCTTCGTATCTGTCTATGTTTGACCCTTAGATATTCTCTATGATATGTTCGAGTGTACTGAATTAGTCTTCACAAACGTTTACTTAAAGAGGTACGCCAGCGCTCCTTGGACAGTCAGAACCGCTTTACCATCATGCCGACTGGTCATTAAAGACTGTCCGTTAATTTATCATTTGTTTTTGTTTAACAGTTTTAAAATTGATTAGGTGTTTTGACGAGTATTATATACTTAGGTATGTTATTTGAAACACAACACTAGCCTAGTTCGTGCCTCTAAATGGAAAATTGCCAATTTTTTTGTGATGATTCATGATTAAATATAACCAAAAGTTATCATAATAATAGTAGTTTATGCAACGCGGTTATATAATAGGAATTAAACTCGTGTGATATTATTATCATAAAGATTATTATCATAAGATAAACCCCCACTCGTGTTTTGATACCTCATTATATGCCTTTGCATAAACTATTTTATCTTCACTCATTCATTGGAAATACAACAAAAGTGGAAACGGAATAAACATGTGGTATGGCGAGCAATTTAGATTTTCATTGCGCATAACTGCGCAGCACGCGCATCCATAGACAATGACACTATTTTTCTACATTAAGTCAATGAGCCCATACGCGCCAATAAATTAAAAAGTAAATTGTGCTATAAAAATTAAAAAGTTATTTTATGATGCAGTTGTTTGAAAAGCGAAGGAAAATGTTGTACGGTAATGATTATTTTTTTAATTTTACCTATCCACGCAAAAAAAAGTACGTGTTTATACAACATTTTTTGTATAAATAATTGGAACATTATATTTTGAGTGTGGATAAAATGATTTTTTATCCACCAATTAAGATAAACTTACTGACAACACATTATTTTTATAGAACAATAAGAAAAATAAGAAGACTAGTAGATATAATTATAAGTAGCTATAATTTCTATAATTACAATAATATAATTTTGTAACTTTATAATACTTATTATGTTTTAAAAATATTCTACTTTATTAACATTATAAATGTGAACATTTTGTTAATAATTAATCACGCCTCAACGACTGAAGGGATTTGGATGAAACATGGCACATGGGTAGTCCATGTCCTAGATTAGGACAGAGGATATATACTTTTTATCTCGGCAGCACGTGGTCTTGGAATGATTTCCGCCTTAAACGTGGTCCAAGCCGCTGGCAGAAGTTAGTTTAAATATATGTTTGATCTATGGTGAAAGTTTGGGCGGTGGCGGCGGAGGTCTCGACGCATTTCGCCGCACGACCTTCGGTTGTTCTTCCAGATGTATATTTTTTAAATGTCCTCTCAACGTCTTTTTTGTTTTAAAAGCCTTCGCGCATTCATTGCAGCTGAAATTCCTCTCATTACTGTGTTTCAACATGTGTGCCTGGAGCCTGCTTTTTTCAAAACATTGCCACCCACAAACAAGGCATATTGCGTTCTTTTCTTGAAAATGCGACTCCCTTAAATGTCTCGTCATAGTACTTCGAAAAACAAAATCTAGTGGACACTGGGGGCATTTAATCTTTTCTCTATTTTTGTGCACTGTCATCATATGTGAGGACCGCTTGTAATGTGTTTCAAAAACTTCAGTGCAAATTGTACATTTGTACTTCTTTCCGTGTACTCTCTGCATATGGGTTCGTATTTTCGTCGGTGCGATTTTATCATCACATAATCTACATTTGACTGTTTTGTTTTCGTGTGTATTTCTTATATGTTCTTTCAATCGTTGAGTAGACCTGAAATGATTGCCACAATGGTCACATAGCACGTCCGAGAGACCTCTGTGGTACTTATTTGAATGGTATAGAAGCCGGCCAAAAGAATGGTAGCTACCTTTGCACAAAGCACAGCAAACAATGACATTGTTCAGTTGAAAAGGCATCATGCATATGCCAATATCTTTATTAAAAACTATTCCATGTTTTGAAATCAAATGATCTACTAACAAGTATAAATCGCCAATTTTTTCCGGACATAGTTTGCATGAGATTCTCGAAACATCGACATATACAGCAGGATCTAAAAAGGACTGCATTTTCTGAGCGATTTCTTCCATTTTGTGGGTAGTTTGGTGTTCTTTTAAATCTTTGGGTTGTTGAAAGATCTCGTAGCAGTAAAAGCATCTGTATGCGTTTTTTAGCCATTTGAATGGCATTAATGTGGATCTCTCAAGTACTTGCGTTACATTTTTTCTCAAAATATTTTGAGTTTCTAGAATACCATATGATTTATCGGTTTTAACCTCAGGATCGTTTGTAGTTACATTCTGCAATGATTTTATTTGTGGAATGTCCTTTTTCTCTTCTTTCTTTATTTCTGTTTTAGCTGGGGTCTCTTGAGGGCTTGCAATCTCTGAAAGAGAAAACTATCTTCAAAGAGTTGTATTGTATACCTACCAACGTACTCTTATTTTATTTGCTTGTTCTGTAACGCTTGGGCTTATGCGCCTATATAGTTTTCTATGGAGCGACGTTAGAAACATACGTCAAAAATATAATTATGCAAGTACACCGAGATTATACTTAAATTAATTAATTCACTGGTAGATAACGCAGAGCAGTTGGATAGTTTTTAAAGTTGAAACGTAAAAGTATTATACTAAAATAATAGTGTATAACACAGCGGATCTTTGTGTCTAGGCTCTGCGAACCATTGAGCAAGAAACAGTTTGTTATAGAGTTTACTGCATAGAGTAAGCGAGATAGGACGATGCGACAAAAGTATGCGAGTGAAAGAGGCAGTTATACAATGCTATCTTCACCTTCAACATTGACACAAAAATAGCTACTGCGTAGGGTCTTGCAGCCAACTTCAAAGACACAAAGATTTGTCTCTGAAGTTAGCTCTGCGAACCATTGCGCAAGAAACTGTTTGTCATCGAGTATACTGCATAGAGTACGACGAAGCGACAAATGTAAGCGAGTGAAAGAGGCAGTTATACAAAGCTATCTTTTACTTCAACATTGACCAAAATATAGCTACTGCGCCGGATCTTGCAGCCAACTTCAGAGACACACAGACCCGTTGTGAGTACTTATAAATGTGTAATTATATTTTATAATAGAAGAACGTTGCCCCGCTCTAGGATTATCTCCTGTATCGTGGGGGCGTTTCATCATCAGCCTTATAATGTTCGCACTGCTGGGATACAGGCATCCTCTCTCTGTGGGTTGTTAGATGTTACACGTCTTCGATTTTTTGATTCTAGGACATGGCGCTTTACTCACGATGTTAGTGGATGTTAGTGGTGTCCGTGGGTGCGTTTACAAGCATTTTTACACATTTAATGCACAGCAGGCATTGTGTGTAAGCTTGTAACTGAGGAAAAATTTTTATTTCAATAAACAAATTATTCTTCTTTTTTACCGACTTACCAAAAAGGAGGAGGTTCTATGTTCGACTTCTTGTATGTTTTTTATTTTGTGTATGTCCACTGATATCTCCGTCAATTGTGGACCGATTTTGAAAATTCTTCTGTTTGAATGAAAAAAAAAGAATTTTTTGATGTCCATAGCGCAAAAAAAAAAGAAAGACACCGACTTCCAAAAATAAAGTTATTTTTCACTTTGTAGTTCTTTTATTAGGAAGTCGGTGGTATTTTTTTGTATTTTTTTTTTTTATTTCGTAATCGAGTACTGAAATTTGTATGAAATAAAAAACAGTTTCAAGGTGAGATTCTGGTATAATTATAAAGTCAATACAAGCTACCAAATACTTAAAAAAAAATATATGTAGGTATGTTTACGTGTTGCTAAAGATAGACTGAAAATCATATTAGAATGTGTATCCATCATGGCATAAAATGCTTACTAGGTTTGCACAAATTCAACTCTGTACAACAGATCCATTGCAGAGATTTCTTAGCAAAAGTATCGCTACTTTTTGCTGTACAAGCGTTCTAGTCCACTAATTTCCTAAAGCAATGAGTAATAAAAATACGTTGTGTATAAATAATTTGATTTTGCATAAGGACGGACAATATTGCAATGCCGTTGATATTCACATTATTTATTAAAAATAAATTTTAAAAATTATACTTCTTTTAAGATTGCTTGATCTCTGCGACATATGTCAAACAGACGTATACGTTATTGTTAGCCTGTCAAGCGCTATTGTTACTGTATTGATACTGACAGCTGTCGTAGAGATCAAGCTATCTTTTATGAAGTACTAGCTGTCCCACGCGGATTCGCTCCCATCAACTGGCTACCTACCTATCCTACATACATGAATGTTGCGTAACTTTAACCACTTACACAGCGCACGCAACGAAAGCTCTCAAAAAGGATTTATTTTTTCTCCCATTTTTGCGTCATTTTTCATTTATGCTCCACTCCTATTGGCTGTAGCGTGATGTAATATAGCCTATTACCTTCCTCGATAAATGGACTATCCAACACAAAAATAACTCTTCAATTCTAACCAGTAGTTCATGAGATTAGCGCGTTCAAACAAACAATCTCTTCAGCTTTATAATATGGGTAGTATTTAAACGAGCGACAATAAATTCAAGTTAAAGATGTAAAAAATACTGAATATGGCTTACTGAAATACTAAGTGGGCGACAAACAGTGGGCGAATACAAATGTTTAAAACAGCGACTTGCCGACGTCGACGGAGCCGGGGCTCCTATTTCCGTCCGCAGGGTCTAAAGTAACCGTGTCGGGGTGCCCTAAGCTCCCGAACTCGCTCCGCTTGCTCTTGTACCAATTCGTTGAAAACACAATTATACCCGAATTCCCGCGCTGCACAGCGATGTCGCCTTCATTTACGATGAAGAATAATATGCTAATATAGAAAAAATAGAACCCCAAATACAATAATTATAGTATGTCACAATATTATTACTGCAGCTCACTAAAACCTCCTAAAAGGTATTCCTCAAACCGGATAAATAGTTACTTACTTAGTATAATAGTCGCCCATTCAGTATATTTTTCACCCGGTTAATTATTTCCCTTATAATATTAGTAAAGATAGTAAGAGCGACATGCAATTAAGTACGGAAAGCGCCATCTATAGGTGAGAGTACGCGTTCGGATTTGCCAAACAAACAATCTCACTATGATCGATTACTATTGGGACGACGAAGTTTATTTGCAAGGTATTTTTTTCTTGTTTATAGGCACCGTACGTATGACGCTAACAAAAATATAATACAAAGAATATGTTGAGATCTATAAGCGACCTTCCTGCTCGACACGATTAGTTTTATATCACATCGACAAGCAATTTTTACTAAACGAAATTGCAAGTTCTTTCTACTTTTCTTAGAAAATACGTGCGTGATATCGCCTCAATTTCAATCGTCGCAATTTTAATTGATTCACGCTATCAGAAAGGTCCCTACACTATTCCTTAAGGTAACACTAGTCCATACAAACGTAGTCTGGCGCATACTCCACTGTTTGACGATGTACGTTCAAAATATAAATTTGTCTCATCATTATCTAGCCCTGTATGGAATAAACAAGTAAAAAAAATTGAAAGCGAATTATGAGCGTCGAAAGTTCCATATTTCAACACTAAATTGAACGCATCTTTGGGCGGGAATAAAAACCATTAGAAGAAGGAAAATTGCAAAACAGCCTCCATACAGGGATAGATTAGTAGTTCAACAATGCAAATAATTTTATTTCAAAATATATATTTAGTCGATTTTTCATGATATCCATATTTCCAAAGGTCTGTTTATAAAATTTAACGCGTTCGTTTTCGTCCTAAATCATTATCGATTTCGCTAAAAATTTGCAAAAGTGCGAACTAGCTTCTTATTGCTCATCACAACATCTATGTCTTTCGCACGTGTTGTCGGATGAGAAAGCAACCATATAAACCCCGCGCACAAAATAGTTCGTGCCGTCGACTAGGGCAACCTTAAATTCTAAAAATACAGTTGCAAAAACAATTAAACTTGTCCAATATAAGGATTATCATAATGTATGATAGATGGATGAGGATTCTTATGCATTCTCGCGAAGTGAGCCTTCATAATTTTTTTTGTTGTAAAGGCCTTGTCACAAGCCTCGCATTTGAAATTCTTCTCGCCACTATGCTTGTACATGTGGTTTTTCAACCGGTTACTGTTAAATGCTTTCCAGCCACACACCCCACAAACATGGTTACGGAATTTAAGATGGGAGTCCCGTAAATGTGTCATCATCATGCTTCTAAAGACGAAGGTCTTCGGACAATGAGGACATTTGATTTCTTGACGATTCTTGTGCTCAGCAGCCATATGTCGAGACCTCTTGTAATGACTCTGAAATACTTCTGAGCAATCCGCACACTTATATTTCTTTTCCATGTCATGGCTGTTCTTCTGATGGGTCTTCAGTTTAGATTTCGAGTCAAATTTCTCGTCACATTCCGTACAAGGATATAGTGCGTTTTCATGAACGGATTTCACGTGAAGACGCAGTAAATTCGCATCTTTAAAATGTTGGCCGCAGACGTCGCACAGAATGGCTGAGGTTCCTTTGTGGTCCTTATTTGTGTGATGAAGTAGGGGTCCGAAGGTGTAGAAATTAGCTCCGCAAGCGAGACAGCAAACATTAAAATTGTCGAGTTTAAAAGCCACCATACATATTCCAACATCCTTGTTGTACTCAATCCCATGCATTGCTATTAAATGGTCAATCAATTCGTACAAATCGTTTATTTTATCAGAACAAAGACTACAGGATATGTTCGATACATCGACATAGACCACAGGCTCCCAATAGTTCTTCATAGCTTGCGCTTTTATTGAGTCTCCCGTGTGGACTTGCTGATGACTTTTCAGTTCGGAGGCCTCTTGGAAAATATCGTAACAGTAAAAACACCTGTAGGAACTCTTGAGCCAGCGGAAAGGCATGACGTTAGAATTTATCAGAACATGTAGTACGTTACTTCTCATGATATTTCTCTTGTCTTTCGCCGTGAGAGTCGGTTTGCTGGTAGACTGTGTTATGGCTATATCGTAGTCTGCGGCAGTTGAATTGGTGACGGCCTGCTTTTCTGTCGAATCGTGGCCACCTCTAAGTTCTCCTGCAAGGAAAACACAGGGTTTTAGAGGTAGCCAGAATACGACACAGTATTTGTTTACATACATACATAAAATCACACCTGTATTTTCCCAAGGCACAGATAATATTATACTAGCATACACATGCCTCATCCCATACAAAGAAACCGTGCCGACGTAACTAGCGTTTTTCGTCTGATTAAACTGATTATTTTTCTAAGAACATCGATCGCGTTCGGTTCCAAACCAGGGCGATAGATAGATGGTGTTAGCAGCGACTTGCAAGTAAATGGGTTTACTCGGTATTTGAATATATTTTTCTTTAAATACAGTGACGATTTTGTTCATTCATTGCACCAAAATGTGTGATAGCACATATTTAAACAATCGACTGGAATGCCTCAGAAATTTAAAATCGCGCCATCTACTGGCATCAATTTTTAAATGATCCGTTCAAATAATCTTTGAAATGTGAATTGCCTAATATTCGAAAATTTTGTGCTTAGGAGAGTTGATTAAACAAGAACATACAATTTTTGTGTTCAATTCCAAAAAAAATGTTAATTTCACAGACAATTCAATAAGAAATCGGTGCATATCGCGCCATCTAGTGAGATTTATTAGAACCAAATTTTCTTTCTTAGCGTTGGGACCCGTGCCGAAGGGTTCGGCATTGGTGCACCTATATATCACTCTCATTTCGTCACGACGACTTATTTTTTAGGTTTTTAAAGCTAACTTCGTAAAAACTGAACGCACCTCAATTTTCTTTTTAAAACACTGACGTGAAAGCCATGTTTTGCGTCAACGTCAGCCCAAGAATACGTTAACTTGTTGCAGAAAAAGTATTTTAAATTGTACAGTGAGAATTAATTATGAATAAATTGTATATTGGGATTACTTGCAATGAAAAATCATTGTTTTTCAAAGTGACTCTATTTTTTTTTTGCAAGACTGCATATTATTTTTTTTTCAATGTTTAGGCTATTGAGGTAGTAGAGGTATTTCTAAATTAATTTCAAAATTAATCATTTTAACCTCGTATAACAATACTTAAATCTGATTTAAGTCGTATGATATGGAAATAAAGTGGTCCTGAATTAGAAGTACACTAAGACCCACTTGCTTGCTAGGTTATCTTACAAACTCCGAGTAAAAAGCTAACCCGGCCAATTATGTATGGCATTATTTGTTATTTCACCCTGACTTAGTAACTAACTCTTGATTTTTTGGCGCAAGTGGGCCTAAGAGGACCGAAAGACGGACTTTGATTTTCACAATACAGGGTGAAGTTTAATACATTGGCAATAATTTAATAGGTAAACAATATTTACTACGGGATTAACCTCATAATTCAGAGTTGGTCACATTGCATAAGTTCAGGCGTAGGTACTTGTTAGGGTTCCGTACCCAAAGTGTCCAAACAAAGCCCTATTGCTATCACTCACGTGTCTGTCTATCTGTCCGTCGTTTGTCACACAGGTTTTACAGCAAAACGGTTGGCACTACAGCCTCAAATTTTCACAGTTTAAGCGTCTTGTTGACCGAAGTCATACAAATTGTCAAAAAAAAATTACAAATGTTTTTAAGTGGGGCTGAAAAATTCATACCTACCCCATCCAATGTTTTATCGTTGTTTAGAGCTCATTGAGTAGATAAATACTTTATTTCTGGTATTAAAACATATTGGTAAATAAAGGAATGAGAAGCCACCATAGTCATCATTTTTTTTTATGTTTTTCGGATTAATTTTTTTACTTCCCATTGACTTGAAATTTGGTGATAATGTTTATTATTACGTATATTTTACTTAAAATACCAATATAAAAATAAATCATATTTTTCTTTGAAATACCTTCATTTTCCTATTACAACCAACTTGATTTTGCGGTTTGGTACGGAACCCTAAATGATGGCCGGCTTTTTCTTTTGCCACTAGTCAATAATCAACTCGGTATCTAAGAATGAAAGAAGTAGTTTAATGTTTTTGAAATAGGTTAAAGAGAAACAAAGTCGACGATAATATATTATATTTATTCATAAATTTCTGTAAGTAATACTTAATTTTACCAGACGTTCAATTCTTATCAGTTACAGAACAAAGCATGGTTTTAAACCACCTACCGATAGAATTCTTGAAGTATTAATTAGAATGTCCAAGCGGTATAATACCATTTTATAGACCATTACTTTCTTTCAATAATAGTTCTCCTTGACCCTATCAAATGTCACGATATTATAATTATTCCCTTTTCTTTTCAAATCTTTTGGTGATTTGTTACTTTATCTATACTAATATACTAATTAATAATAATCTATGCATTTGCATGCATGCATATAAATAAAATTGGAGTGTCTGTTTGTAACATTGAAATAACCGTTTTTTACTACATGTATATGAATACTACATGTACATGTAGTAAAAAACGGTCTGTCTGTCTGGTTGTTCCGGCTAATCTCTGAAATGGCTGGACCGATTTTGACGGGACTTTTATTGGCAGGTAGCTGATGTAATAAGGAGTAACTGGCTACGTTGATTTTAGAAAAAATCTTTTATTTTAGTAATTTGTAAGGCGGAACGAAGTTCACCGGGTCAGCTAGTAATATTATAAAGAGCAAAGTTTTTTTTTTGTTTGTTTGTACCGAATAGGCTCCGAAAATACTGGACAGATTTAAAAAATTCTTTCACCAATTGAAAGCTACATTATTCCTGAGTGACATAGGCTATTTTTTCATCCCGAAAACGGGTCCTGTGGGGCGGTCCAAGGGAGCGAAACCGCGGGCAATAGCTAGTTAACTATAAGTTCAGATTTCCTTACGATGTTTTCCTTCACCGTTGACAGCGATGTCAATGATAAAATTCTCATAAAATTAACAAAAGAATATAGCATAGCTAGCGATGCCCTCTTGAGCAAAATACTAATATTATATTCATAACCAGCTGTCTCACGCGGCTTCGCTCCCGTCAACTGGCTATCTGCCTACCCATTTACCCTACCTACCCAACCCTATCTATACTAACTACATGATTGTTGCGTAACTTTAACCTCTTACGCAGCGCACGCAACGAGCTTCCGCTGCGTGCGCTGCGTAAGAGGTTATCAAAAAGGAATATTTTTTTCCGTTTTTGCAACATTTTTCATTTATGCTCAGCTCCTATTGGTCGTAGCGTGAAGTTATATAGCTTATAACCTTCCTCGATAAATGGACTATCCAACACAAAAATATTATTTCTATTCCACCATCTCATATCATCATCATCATATTATTATTTCTACCAGTAGTTCCTGAGATTAGCGCGTTCACACAAACAAATATACAGACAAAACTCTTTATCTTTATAATATTAGTATAGATTTAGTTAAGGGTTTAATAGAAAAATGCTAGAAGACCTCTGAAAATTAACAAAATACCAATAACGTTATGGCCCAGTGGTAACAGCCCCAACTTACGTTTCGTAGGTCGTGGGTTCGAACCCAGGCAGGCGCTTTAATTTGTGTAAATTATTTCATCACCACTGCTCTAAAAACGGTAAAGGCAAACATCGTGGCCGGCATGTCCTAGCACCAAAAATTTGAAGACATGTGACATCCACCAACCCGCACTGGGCCCGCGTGTTGGATTAAGGCCCTTTCCCTGTCTCACAGAGAGGAGTCCTGAGTCCCAGCAATGGGAACATTAAAAAGGATGATGATGATTAATAACGTACTCCAATCATAAGCTCTTTTCAACCTTATTTATATTTTATTAGGTTAGAAAAAAAATCGGTCCAGTAGTTTTTAAGTTTATTCCTTACAGACAAAAATAAAAATATTTCCTCTTCATAATTATAGTATAGATGATATATTTTACCTAATCTCGTTTAAGCAACTAACTCTGAATTCAGTCTTTGGCAAAAGTGGACCTAAGTATGCAGGCGCAAGCTCCTAGTAATACTTAATTTCTGTTCCTTTAAGACTCTTCAAAATAATGTAACTCAGCTGTATGAACATTCAAAGACTCTAAATCAGTAAATCCTCTTCGGCAGATTCGACAGACGCGACCAGAAACCCCAGAATGAACCTTCATATGCGTTCTCAAGTTACTAGATCTACGGAAGCATCTCTCGCAAATGCTACAAGCGTAATCGCGATCCCCAAAGTGCTTCTTCTTATGTAGAGTTATCAGCCATTTGATACCGGTTTTGTAGTTGCATAAATCACACTCGAATTTGGAGCGTGAATGTTGAGATTGGACGTGCAGCATCATAGCTCCTTTAGTAGTGCAAATTTTCGAGCAATGCTCGCATTTGATTCTGTACTTTTCCACATTGTGCATCTTTCCTAAATGTACTTTTAACTGGTACTGACTATCAAACGTCGCGCTGCAGAGGTTACATTTGTGCGTTTTAGCTTGACCATGCATTCTTTGCTTGTGTTTCTCCATTCTATGTGACGCGTTGAACATTTTGCCGCAAACCGTGCACCTGTATCCGACATGACTGTTGCTGATGTGTCTTTTAAGGCGTATCGTGCTTATGAAGCTGAGACCACATATCTGGCAGATGAAGGAGTGATTGACATGGTCTTTATGCATATGACCGACCATGCATGTAAAGTTGTCATACCGATTCTCGCATAGAACACATTGCATCACATCATTGTTTAAAACGAAGGGTAGCGCACAGACACCCAAAGATCTATCATGATCCTCGCCATGTTTGAGAACTATATGAGTTAACAGGTCTTCTAAATCTTTCAGAGGCTCTTCTGTACATATTCTACATCCTATATTGGTGACGTCAATTTTGACTGGTATATCTTTCGATATTATTTTCTTTGCAATAAAAGTGTCGAGATCTACGGAATGTTTTTGAGTGTGTTCTTTCAGCGTTTCGCTGTCCCTCATAGGTTTTGAGCAGTAGAAACATCGGAATCCTTTAGTTTGCCAGTTGAAAGGGACCACGTTACCGTATTGTAGGATTTGGAGGATATTTCTTCTTTTTTTATTGAGCTGTTCGATGTAGGTTTCCCGGTTGGCCCGACGTCCTGAAAATAGAGCCAAGGTTTACGCCTCCTTTTTGCGTTTGCATTTTTTATAATCATTTTGTATTTCTTGGAGTGATGTGTGGAAATTTGTTTCAGTATAATGTCACTAAATACTTTGCCATATCTTAATAAAAACAACACTCCTTTTTGGGTAGTCGTGTAAATACAGAGTTTGGAATTTCATATTTAATTTACAGATCTTAAGGATTCCGTTGGCTATAAGAGCCAAAATTTAGCTGGCCAATGCCATATGCAGTTTAAGGTTCCCCTAGTCGACGGCACGAACTATTTTGTGTGCGAGGTTAAAATGCATGCTATCTCATCCGACAACACGTGTGAAAGAGATAGATGCTGTGATGAGCGGTAAGAAGCTAGTTCGCGTACGAATTAGCACTTTTGCAAAGTTGTATCGAAATGGATGATGATTTATGACGAAAACGAGCTCGCGAAATTTTATAAACAGACCTTTGGTAGTCTAGATATCATGAAAAAACGACTAAATGTATATTTCCAAAATAAAATTATTTGCATTTTTGAATTACTAATCTATCCCTGTATAGAGGCCGTTTTGCAATTTTCCTTTTCGTTATGGTATTTATTTCCACCCAAAGATGCGTTAAAATTAATGTTGAATATGAAACTTTCGACGCTCATAACGTTCATTTCTTATTTTTTTGTTTCCATACAGGGCTAGATAATGATGAGACAAATTGATATATTTTTTTATTTTGAACGTACATCGTCAAACAGTGGTGTAATCGCCAGACTACGTTTGTATGGAAGACTGATCGACTAGTGTAACCTTAAAAGGACACATTAATATCGTAAAATAATGTGGTAACTCTCCTCCGCCTCAGATTTAGAATAGATGTAGTGGTTATGGTAAAAACGACAGTTTAGAACTCATAATGTTTATTTACTACATAATAAGTGAGTATATAAAATAGTTCATATTTACAAGTAAAAAAAACATAATGAAACAATAGCACTAAAATTTAATTCAGGTCTTTAAGACCGAATTTTAAATACTAATGTCTAAAATTGACGTAATACAGATACGCAAAACAGAAAAGAACACTATTTTTCTTTCTGGCCAACATCGTAGAAGCTGTCAAATGAATTGTCAGGGTTGCAATACTAATAAAATGATCAATAGTTTCATTCTAATTTGTCCGTAGAATATTATCTAGATTTTTTTTCAATTACGAATACTGTAAGTTCAAAAAGATATACTTAGCATTTTCAAGTTAATATAAATTAATATTATTAAGTAGGTACATAAGTAAATAATATCTTGTTGAATATATTCAGGTTGATACGTAAGGCTAAATTATTTTTCATATTGACGACCCTACGTAAAAATATTAATTTACGGTCTTAATTACCATTGACAAAATAAAATTCAAAAGAAATCGGTAGATCCGTTTCTATACAATAACTATAGTAATTTAGATTTATAATAAAAATCAAAATTTAAATCGCAGATGCTTAAAATATATATAATCATAGAATAATTACCATAAATATATTGCCGACTTTTGAAGTCGTCTCAAATATGTACAATTCTCTCGCAATAGCTGTGACCTAGGCTAGGAGAATGAATCAAATTGAAACAATATTCAGAAGATTTTGTTTCTATTTTCCACCGCGAAGAAAGAACATTTGGTTCAAATAAATAGCATTAGATGGCGTGATAAGCTTCGGTTTGTTATTGAGTTTAGTGAAATATTTAGATTTTCCAGAGACGATCATAAAAAAATGTATGTTCTTGTTTCATTAACGTTCCTAAGCACAAAATTAAGGAATATTGGACTCTTTATTCACATTTCAAAGATTATTTGAATGGATCATTTAAAATTGATTCCAATAGATTTTGTTTTGTAAAACATTTTGGTACAACGAAACTGTAAAAAAGTGCAAAAAAATACTATAAAACAAAACGTCGCTGTATTTAAAAAAAAAACACGAACCGAGTAAATCCTTTTACTTATAAGTCGTTGCTAACACCATCTATATACACGGAACTGAACCGAACGCGATCGATGTTCTTAGAAAAATAATCAGTTTAATCAGACGAAAAACGCTAGTTACGTCGGCACGGATTTTATATGGGATGAGGCATCTGTATGCTAATATTATATTATCTGTGACTAAACTAAGATCGACCAAACACTTGTAAGATGAAAAAATGTGACACCAGTCTTGTTAGGTGTATCGTGTTACCCAGTGACTGGGTTGTGGAGGTCAGATAGGCAGTCGTTCCATGTAAAATACTGGCATTCAGGTCAGCTGCATCCAGTTAGATTGGCCCTAACACTATGCAGATTGATTGAACGACATGTAAGATTTCAGGAGAAACCCTAGAGTTCATTATCTATCATTATACTATTTACAAATTAATCATACATAGAAACGTACATCACGTTACCATATTTCAAATTGGCAGCTCAACTCTTAAGTTCACCACTCACATTTGAATCACACTGGTGTTCAAAGAGTGTGATTCACTTTTTTTATTCACAACTTCCACATTTTTACAGTCCAGTCTTCTTTACATAAGCCACTTTAAGTACTTCGTACGTCTAGATTTAGAACTGTATGACCGTTACACAAATCTAATTTACATTGGAGACGATTTTAACAGTTTTGCCAAGCGAAAATCTCTCCAATTTCATTAAAGTTGACTTTCGTTTCTGGCTGTTGAGAAAAGTAATTGTGGATTTACTCCACAATATAGTAATATCATTGAATATATTGTCCTGCCACTTCTCCTTCTAACTCCTCTTGAATGATCTCCATTTGTACCATATCGTTTTCCTCAATCTCGTCAACTATTGGAGCTAGGTCGAACCGACTGTGTCTATTACGGATATGCATTCGCAAATTCGTCTGGTGTGCAAATGCCTTATTGCAAACTTCACATACATAGTCCTTTTCTTTCGTATGTAGTACGGCATGGGAGTTCAAGTTGCTTCGCTTGGAGAATTTCTTGCCACAAACAGAGCAAACGAACTTCTTTTCGCCATTATGCTTGACCATGTGTAATTTCACGTCATAAGGACCGAAGAATTTATCCCCACAAACCTCGCATTCTACATTCTTCTCTCTTAAATGCACCCTTCTCATATGACGCGACATTATAGACTCTTGTGGATACACTTTTGGACAGAATGGGCACTTGATTTTGAGCTCTTCGATCTCGTGTACGTTTGCCAGGTGAAGCTTCTTTAGATAAGGACTTTTAAACGTCTCGGGACAATGCGGACAGGTTGATAAGTTGACTAAATGCACGTTTTTCTCGTGTAGAATCTTCTTGGATAGCGTAGTAAGACTGATACCACAGTATTCGCAAGTGTATCCACCTTCTCTGTGATAGTACCTATAATGCATTTTCAAATGGTTCTCTCCTTGGAAACTGGTGCCACAAACGTCGCATATGTAATGGTGGGATAGATGGTGCTTATTCGCGTGGCGGAGTAGATATTCGAAGAAAACAAATTTCATGTTGCAAGTCGGGCATGTCGGCTGGTCCTTGTCTAATTTGAAGGGTAGGAGACAATTAGGGACACTGACATCATACTCTGCATCATGAGCGATGATCAGATGGTGTATCAGCTCTTCTAAATTCGTCACAGCTTGCGGACAAAGCTTGCAAGATATATTAGTGACGTCAATTTTGACTGCAGCATCCTTGTTTCGGTTGTTTTTGGTCCTGTCAAAGACAACGAGCTCTAGATTGGCGAATTGGTGTGATTCTGTGGTGTGTTCTCGAAGAACGACGGGGTCTTTCGTAGTTTCGTTGCAGTAAAAGCACTTATACTTGCCCTTGTGCCACATAAAGGGTGTAACATTGCTATACTGTAAAACATATTCGACATTCCGTCGCTTTATTAGGAGCTTACGGGCGACTTCCATTTTCTTATATTTGTCCTCCACAGTATTGAATTTTGAACCTGAAAAGAAATTTAGCTTTTACTTCTCTAGGTTTCTGTTTATATTCTGTTCGTGGTTCGCTGGTTTCTGCGAGTGGTTTTTGTTTGTAAGGGTCCAAATGCCGAGGGTAATTGTTAGAGAATATTGAATAAGTTAAAGTCATATGGTTGCAGGTATAAAAAAAATATCTAAGTATACCTTAGCATTTCTTTTTATGCGAAATTTTCAGTTTATTGCAACTTGTTTGTCATTACAGAGTATTTAGACTACAAATAGAATGCCCGATAGGATACCCGATTGGCGAAAATGACGAATAGTTTGCCTTATTAGCACCTATAAGTGACGAAATTTCAAAAATCCTTAGTGCCAACTTCACTACAATTTATTTAGTCCCCCGCCGCGTCTGTACGCGATGAACTAAAAAAACTACTGAACGGATTTTCATGCGGTTTTCACCACTAGAAAGAGTGAGAAACGAGAAAGGTTTTTGTGTATAATTTGTCACGGGCGAAAATCTTGTGAATCATATATTGCTTCTAGATCGAGAGGTTTATGCTATGACTAGGCTATATAAATTTTTTAACTGTCATGGTCACTAACATTAACATTATAAGCGGGATATTTACCATGTTTACTGTTTGTTTCGAGTTTCCGATATTTCAGCTGTGTAAAACCCGAAAAAAGTTCGCGAGCGAACACACTAGAGTTTCGTGTGTCGAGAACAGAATCGAGTTGTGAGTGACAGTGGTAGCGGTACTGAGCGCAAAAAAACGAACAAGAAAGAGGATAGACCGTTTTGTCTCCTCATAAACACCCACCCGCAATAACTTCAGTTTATCCGTGGTCATGGTGCTTGCAACAGCACCGAAATATCGGAAACTCGAAACAAACAGTAAACATGGTAAATATCCCGCTTATAATGTTAAAGATTTTAATATTGCTACTAGATAGCTCCAGCTAATCCATATCGAGCGTAGTTTGTGATTCTAGGATGCACATGAGATTCGCAATTTCCACAAACATTTACACCTATTTCAAAGTTTGAGCTAAGCAAATATTTCTACATTAAATATCATAAAAGTACTTTTATTTCTGTAGGTAACAGTTAAGTGATAAAAAAACGCCAAATATAAAATACAAAGAAGTATATTTCTTAATTAAAATTTCGCACTCATCTTAAATACAGTTCGAGTACAGATATATCACAATATTAAAAAGTCTATTCTTATTTATCATATTTATAAGCTATTATAAATATATTGTTTTTGATAAAATTTGATTTTGATGAATAATTCATGATAGTAGAATAGATTCCTGCACGGTTGCCTGGCCGCATCTAACCGCAAACAGATTTTTTTTTCTGTAGGTAAGTTATTTTCTGAAGGGCTTTGTATTCACTTGAAAAACTTGTACTAAATGGGCTAACTATCAAACGCAAATTTCTATTAATATATATATTTATATATTTTTAACTGAAGTAGTTGCTACTAGATATTTCCAAACAATCCTGCAGAAATCTATTCTAGTATTCTACTTCCTGCCCTTGTCCCATGTTACTTGTGGTCGGCGCAACAAGTTTTCTTCTTCCACACCGTCCTGTCCCCCGTCACGATATCACTGACTCCCTTTTCTTTCATATCACTACTCACACAGTCCATCCATCT
Source organism: Orthosia gracilis (assembly GCA_947562075.1). Lineage (NCBI taxonomy): Eukaryota > Metazoa > Arthropoda > Insecta > Lepidoptera > Noctuidae > Orthosia > Orthosia gracilis. The sequence continues at coordinate 56,857,198 of OX387266.1, forward strand.
TTTCTTTGGCCGTCCCCTCCCTCTCCATCCATCTACATTTATATACATAACTCTTTCAGTAACATGCGTTTCATCCCTCCTCATCAGATGACCATACCAGGACAAACGGTTTCCTTTTAACTTTTCTATTCTAGTATTCTTCTATCAAGTATTATTCATGAAAATTAAGTTTAATCAAAAACAAAAATACTTGCAGTTGCTTTGCAGTGGGATCTTAGGTTATAAAACATAATGGCCAGTTTTGGGAATACTTTCATTGTGCGTTTAGTTGAAGTGGAATTCCCGGACGAAGTCTGTCAGAGGCCTTAGTGCGAGTTTTTTAAAGCACTCAAGCGCGTTAACGTGAACGTTTCCTTATGTCTATTTAAACATAACATAACGCCTATATTCGCCGAAAGGCTAGGCGGATATGTGGGTGTAGGTACCTACTATAGGTTGATGGATACCCCCTACATACCGCCAGTTATGTTTAATTCGAGCCTATGGCCATCAACCAGTACAAAGCCAGACTACGGGTTGCTACTGTGTAATTCCAGATGTAAAAACTTAATAACACTTTGCCCGACTCAGGCATCGAACCTAGGCCCTTACAAATTGAAATTTACGATAACACAATCGAGCAGGAGTAAAAATTCGCACTAAGCCCACTGATAGTTATGACACTGATAGTTTACGTACCGCGCGTCTCTAGGTTATTACTAGGCGTCGTAAGTGTGTGAGCGAGATTGTGCTCAAACGCGAACCTATTAATAATAATAAAAATAAACGGATACTTTAATAAAATGCGCTGTAGGATTATCAACATTGAAAATCCGACCGTGCACGATTTAGGCATCCATATAAAATAACCTTAGTAATGTTAACAACCCTTTTTCAGACCGTTCAACCGATTGTGTGTTCTATTCCGTAAACATAAGGATGACATAAAAAAACCTATTACCAAAACCAACTGCTTACTATAGCTGCCATTCATATCTATACATCTATACATATAAATAAAATTGGAGTGTCTGTTTGTAATATTGAAATAACCGTTTTTTACTACATGTATATGAATGTATAAACGGTACATACACCAAAATAACATTTCTTACAATTTTTGTCAATCTGTCTGTCTGTTTGTTCCGGCTAATCTCTGAAATGGCTGGACCGATTTTGACGGTACGTTAATTGGCAGGTAGCTGATGTAATAAGGAGTAACTTAGGCTACGTTTATTTTAGAAAAATTCTTTTATTTTCGAAATTTGTTAGGCGGAACGAAGTTCGCCGGGTCAGTTAGTCACCAATATACTTAATAGAAGTCAAAATTGGTTGAATGGGCCGTAAAAAGGGATTATTGATATTTCTAAATTTATATTACACATTTCACAGAGGTATTGATTTTAGTTAAAACGGGCAAAAATGCTTATTTAGTCGTTAAGACAACACTTGTAACTTAACAAATTTACAATTTTTCTTACAATTCTAGATTATTTCATGGCTTACATAACTCAGTGTGTATTTTAATGATTAAATAATAAATAAATAATTTTAATATATTGCATTTGATCGACATTTACAAAACGTTGACATAATTTATACTTAAATTCAAAATCTCAGACATTTCTTTAGCTTTATGTGCTCCATGTAAATTTTTGAATGACCTTGATATCAAAATGTTTTCGAACATTTTTGTTTGCAATGGAATTTGAACTTTGTCTTATAAGACATTGAGATTGTTATTCCAGAACTTGATAATTATCTCAGATTCTGAATTCAAATAGAGGCGGATTTCTTTTTCTTATGTTATGTCGACAGTAAAAGCTCTTAATAAATAATTAGTATTCCTAAGAAACTTACAATGGTTGTAGTCTAATTTTTTTTATATTAGATTAGATGATTCATCACTTTAGGAACTGCCAGATTACAAAATTTATTTGAGATCAATTTAAATCTACAATTTCTAATAGGTAGGTACTACTTTTCGACATTCATCGTAGTTCAGACATATTATTTCATATTTTATGAGAAATACGGAGAGAAAATACAAGGTAACTTTTAATTCATTGACAACCTTCCAGGACGTGAAATTAAAAAAAAATATCACAAAAATGAAAATAATAAGTAAGTTTTAAGACAAGCTCTTTGAACTGAAGAGTATTTATCTATGCCAATATTATAAAGGGAAAAGATTTTTTTTGTTTTTGTTTGTTTGTACCGAATAGGCTCCGAAACTACTGTTCCGATTTTAAAAATTCTTTCACCAATAGAAAGCTACATTATTCCTGAGTGACATAGGCCTATTTTTTAATCCCGAAAACGGGTCCTGTGGGGTGGTCCACGGGAGCGAAGCCGCGGGGAACAGCTAGTTCAATATAATATCACTTGTGAATACACTCCAATGAGCCCAATCACGATGGTGCTATCTAGTGTGGTGAGGAGTTGCTATGGCCACCTTCCGGATCCATCATAAGACCAGCTCTATAGTAAAATAACATTAGAAATTTTTACAACCCGTTCAACCGATTTTGAGTTCTATCCCGTAAATATAAGGATACTATCCACCAAACTACCAAAACTAATTGTTTAATACATCTTCCTTTTGTCATATCACCAATGCAATAGAAGTCAAAATCGGTTGAACGGGCTGTAAAATGGAATTATATAAATGTCTAATGTTATCTCAAATGGAGTATAGTTGCCGGATACACTTACGAAAGCTTGTAAAAACATTAAATGAGATCAACTGTTATCAACAAAATGTTGTTGGCAATTTTAGGGTTGTCTCCATAGAGAAAATAGGTATCCATACTTTTCACTCGGAATGGTTGCCAACAAATTAAAAGTCACCCAGTTCTTGTTTTCTTTGTGTATAATTAATAAATAGTTATAAATAAGTTTAAAATTAAGAGGAATAGCATCGCGATTCGAAAGAGCAATAGGAGACTAACATTAACGTAAAGATTAAGCGTAAACAAGAGAGATTTCATTGTTTCATACCAACTAAGATCTGTGAAATTAATTTATACTCTATAAGTAAAATTCATTGGACGATTCTATCTTATATTTACACCTACAATACAACCCTTATACAGAATGTAACGGACATGTGTGAACATATTTTAAAAACTGCTTCTGAAGGAATATAAAGGAGCAATTTCCTCCAAGAAAATCATAGACAAATCCAGAAAAAAAATTGGATTTGCCATACATACGTCAACCGACTAAAAGGAGATGTTTGATTTTGGGCCATCACTACGAACACTACATAGATAAATAGGAAAAACATAGGTGGAATTCCATAAAAATACTGACAAATTAATTTGAAGAAGGGTACAGGCGTACAAAAATGATCATTTGAAAAGTTTTTTTAATAAGATAACCCTATTTTTAGGGCAGCCATGACAGTTCTTTTTGAAATGACGTTTGTCGACTTTGATGGTTATAAGAAGTGACATCTTTGAGTCTTTCTTTGCTTTGACTTGGAATTGGATATGTTTCGGCGTTTTTAGTGTTTGTTTTAGTTTTGAAACCCAATTTTCTACTACGGACATTGAATGATTGCTTCTCTGTTGCAATTAAATTCGTGTTGTTTTTTTTAACGCAGATATTACGATGACATGTCAATCAAATGTCATTGTCAAATGCAATTTTTCGCATACTGCTGATCTGATCCAACATGTTTAATTTTATGTTGTTGCTCTACTTGACAAAGATAATTTGAGTGTACATTGAAACGGTCACTATAGTATGTAGCGATTTTCACATATAGTGTACATAGTGCTGGCCTAGGCTCCATATACCTCTAGAACATCTTTGTATGGGATTTTTTTTTTTTGCATTGAATATGACTTTTTGGAGAAATTTGTTCATTTACGTGGGTAGAAGCAGTTTTTAAAATAATATCACACTTTGCCGTTACACTCTGTATAGCATCTATGATTAAAATAGTACGACTTAAATCTGCAACTGCACATGTCCATACTTTTTATGCATCTCCATATGCGAGCTCAAATTACTCCGTCTTAAAAAGGCTTTCCCGCAAACAGTACAACTGAATTTCCTATCGCCCTCATGTTTCACCATATGCATCCTAAGAAGATAATTATCGAAAAACTTCTCGTTGCAAATCGAACATGGAATGTTTTTTTCTTTTAAATGTGTTCTCCTCACATGGTCTTTCATAAAAGAGTTCCTAGTGAACATTTTACCGCAATAACTACATTTATGGCCAACATTATGCATCTTTATTAAATGTTTTTGTTTATGATATTGAGATTGGAATTGCTCTGGACATTTTGGGCATTTATGATCCTTTGCATCGTGTGTCCTCGCTCTATGTCGAGCTAAACACCATTGGTTCTTGTATTTGACTCCGCAAATGTCACATTCGCAGGAACCTGTATGTGCGTAGGTTATGTGTACGTTTAGATTCGCCGCGTTCCGGAAGCTTCGACCGCAGAAGTCACAAATTCGATTGTTATTGCTATGTTCGGAATTCATATGCCGAAGCAAAATGCCGAAGTATCGGAACACAGTGTCCGGGCATATAGGACACGGTATGTTGTCTTTAATAACCCGGAAAGGTTCCAAACACCCGGCAATTGAAGTGTCATAGTTCGCCTTATGCTCTGCTATCAAATGGTTGATTAAATCTTCTAAGCTAGGCATAGAAAGGCAACATAATTTGCAAGCTAATGCTGATATGTCGATCTTGACAGCTATTCTTTCTCCTTTGCATTTCTTCATGCACTTGGATTTCAAATCGCAAACAGGATGTTCAAGGCTGGTATGGTGACGTAGGTCGTCGAATTCTACGAATTTCTTTGAGCAATAAAAACAGGAGTATTTGGAAAAGAATTTGAAAGGGACAGCAGTAGACATGTTAAGTACACACTGTATATTCTGTCTTATTTGTAGTATATTTTGTTTTTTCTTTGGTTCTATGTTACTGTCGTTTAGAAAAGAAGTTTGAGGTTCGATCTGAGAAATGATTTTAACTTTACATTTGCTCATATGCTGTTTTAAACCTAGAGAAGTGTGGAACTCTTTCGAGCAGTAAGTACACTTCATATTGCTCTCATTTTGGGGATGATCGACTTGTACATGTTTTTGTAAGAGAGAAAGAGACGCGAACCGTAAACCACAGCTCTTGCAGTGCCTAAAATGCATATTATTTTGATGTCTCCGCAACATGAGGCGAGTTTCGAAGTTCTTCAAGCACATATCACATGGATATCCCCCTTGTCTATGATAATTCCTTAAATGTATAGACAAATCCCTTTTCTTGTTGAAAGTAACGCCACAGTCATCACAAATGAAGCAGTTCTGTGGGTGAGCGTTGTTAACATGCTTTACCAAATATCCGAAGTAAGAGAACTGCTCCTCGCAGTACAAACATCGGAAATCAACTAATCGGTACTCCTGGAATGGTATATCAATATTTTTGTTGTATTCCATATTGTGTTTCGAGATCAAATGATCGATTATATCCTCGAATCTGCTGAAGGGTTCATTGCAGATATCGCAACCGATCTCCGAGACGTCAATTTTAATTTCTACGTTATTGCCTTTGATTAGTTTCAGGGAATAATCTTTAGTGGTGCAGAGTCCATGAGCTTTTGTGTGTTTCCTAAATTCTGTGTATTCTGTATAGTTTTTTCCGCAGTAGAAGCAAAGGTATTTGCCTCTCCATTTAAAGGGCATGATGGTAGTGTGGTTGAACAGTATTTTCAAGTTTTTCCGTCTTCGCTCAGAGGTACAGCCTTCGTACGGTCCTGGCAGACCATCTGAAAACAAATTGTTCTTCTCTATAAATGGGCTGTTATTTCATCTTCTACATCCACACTTGGTTAGTTGTTTTGAGCGTTTTTGCTTATTATATTCCGTTAGTTATATCAATTCAGATCTAAGTTGTATTATCTGTGATTTGGGTCAAAGCTTCGGGTAAAATGTTGGTCAAATAGTAGCAAACCCTTTTCTAAAGGATATTCATAGTTTATCAACGATATTTCAGGCAGAAATCTTATGGAATAAATTTGGCAAAGCCAAATGGAAACCAAAACACGGTCACATCAGAACCAGCTACAAAAGTATACAGCCACTGGTGATCACCATGAACAGAAAAATCATCAAAAAATGTTAGGTAACATTTCGGGCGTTCGCGTTCCGAATATGGGAGGCCATATGGCCTCTAAGATTCCTCTTCCATAAAAACTTTTTGCCGCAAATATCACAATGAAAATTCCTTTCCCCTACATGCTTAACCATATGCATTTTCAGCCTCTGGCTGTCGAAAAACTTCTCGAAACACACAGAGCATTCTACATTTTTCTCTTTCAAGTGAGACCTCCTAACATGGTTCACCATAAAAGAGTTTTTAGTAAAAAGTTTATCACAGTATGTGCACTTATGTCCCGTGCCATGCGAAGTGATCAAGTGCCGTTGCATCGAATATTGCGAAGTAAATTTTTCGCTACATTCGAAACATTGAACTAATTTTGTACCGTGGACAGTTCCTTGATGGTTTCTTAACGCACTATTAGTAGGAAATAGTAGATCGCAACTAGTGCACTTGTGATTGTCAGCGTTTTTATGGCGTCTTGAAACGTGAGCTCTGAGGTTAGGATCCGTTCGGAAGGCTTTTCCGCAGTACATGCATATGTGTTTGTTACCACTGTGAGACGCGCTGACGTGCTTCAATAAGACGCCAAAGTACCTGTACACTTCACCGCATATAGGACAAGGGTAATTATCTTTAATTAGTTTAAACGGCTGTAGATTACTCTCGACGGTCATGTCGCATTTCACCTTATGCTCTTTGGTCAAATGGTCGATCACATCGTTCAAGTCCAGCAAAGCGATCTGGCATAGTCTACAAGACAAGGAAGACGTATCAACTTTGATTTGGACACCGTCATATCTGTTCCGTAGCCTCATAGATTTAAAGGATATATCGCAATGAGGATGTTCGGTCAACGAATGTTGTTTTAAATCCTCACAAGTTGTAAAGTCTCTTGTGCAATAAAAACATCTTAGTCTATTCATAAAGAATTTGAAAGGAAGTGCTGTGGTCATGTTAAATATAGCTGCCAAACTTTTTCGTATTTCTTTGACGGATATTTTTTTGTCTTCGTCATCAATTATTACGGTGCCTTCCTTAGGTTTATGATCACAATTTGAAGCATGTCTAATAAATGCTTGTTTTGTTGTTAAAACTTTATTGCAGAATCCACATTTAGTTTGTTCAGTATCATGGTCAGATTTTAGGTGAGCTAACCTCTTCCCGTCTGATGAAAATACTTGGAAGCAGATGTTACACGTTGATGAATGAGCGTTAGACCTATGGATCTGTAGCGCGGAGTTCGTTGGGAATGTTTCATCGCATTTCGTACAAGAATGGTGCTTCTTATGATGGAATCGCAAGTGCGAATCTAAATCCCTCTTTTTGTTAAACGTTTTTTCACATTCGGAACATTCAAAGCTGTTATTAGGATGAGTGGTGTTCATATGGCTGATTAATTTACGTAAGAAATTGAAACTTTTATCGCAAAGGAGACACTGAAGATCTACGAGTCTGTACGCGGTTAACAGTATCTCTATATTTTTCTCGTAAGGCAATTGGTGTTTACAAATCAAATGATCGATAATTTCATCTAAAAAGGGGAAGCTTTCTGAGCAAATCTCGCAAGTGACATCGGAAACATCTATTTTGATTTCTACATCAGCTGATTTTACAAGCCGTAAAGCTCTGTCCCTATCACTGCAAGGTCCGTGGCCTTTCGTGTGTTTCCGGAGACGATCGGGCGTCTTCGTATCGTCTCCGCAATAGAAGCAGAGGTATTTGCCTCGCCACTTAAAGGGTATCAACGTTGTATTGTTGAGCAATATTTGCAGATTTCTCCTCCTTAGATAACTAGCACTGTGCTTTGTCATCTCTGTTTCCAAATCTGAAAAGAAATGACAGGTTTGTACTTTTGAGATAGCAAAGGCAGTGCACGGAGGGATGACGAAGTATTTTATTTTTTATAAACCCATTTGAACTCAGGAGGGGTCATAGCCACACATCTTTTTCATGAAGATCATTTAGACCAGTATGATTTTTTATTATTTTTAGATATAGCGGCTAAAATCGAAATAGCCACGTCCATGAGTAATTACAGTTATCGAGCTGGTTAAAATATTTTAATGGCCTACACATTGTAAGGTACAATATACACCCAATATTATGGCACTTATAAGTTAAATATTCCTTAATAACTAACTAAAGCTGCTATATATTCCAAGAATCTAGGTATTTATACAGAGTAGCACAAAAGTCAATAGGAATTGTGGCAGTTATACCTATCTTAAAAGTTATTATTTTTTTAGTTTTTTCTTTTATATAAAACGTTGCCCCACACTAGGCATTTCTTCCTGTATCGTGGGTGCGTTTACAAACATATAAAAAAACAACTATCTGTAGGTCATTCAAATATTTGTTCCGTGCGGGTATCGAACCCGCGACACGCAGCGCAGCAGTCAATCGCTCAACCACTGCGCCAATTGTGCGCCGAAGGCGCAGTTATCTTAGAAAAACTCGTGAAGATTTGTTTTGAGTCGTTCTTGGATGGATGGATGGACATGGAGGTCACGTAAAGGCTTGTTTTGTGCAACCTCAAAAGAAGTGCATTTCTAATCAAGTTCTATTTGTGTTATTCCGACGTATAAGCTATGTTACAGTAAAGTTTCATCTAAATATGTATAGTAGTTTTTGCGTGTAAAAATAACAAGTATCCATCCTCACACTAACTTTCGCATTTATAATATTAGAAGGTATTTTGAAAAAAAAAATACTTAACAAAAAAAAAAGACCACAAACGACTTTCTAATAAAAACACTACAAAGTGAAATAATTTTCAATTTCGGAAGTCGGTGTTCCTGTCTTCGTTTTTTGAACATATTTTTTTTTTAAGTTTTTATTTTTCACTTTTTAGTTGTGGTACATAATGAGCAAGTTCAATAGTAAGGTACCTGTAATGCCCAAAGTTATACCTGAATAGATTACCCGAATAACATAAAACTAACAGAACCGGTGAAATGAGAATGTATCAGGATGAACTGTACATATCTGCCTACCGCTGTAGAGCGTACCGGCGTGATGTTATGTTATGAAATGGCGTAAACAACAAACAGACATGCGATTGCAGCAATCCCGAGAGATTTGCCGTCATTTATTGAAGAGTTCTGATGTATATCTCCGAAGCCTTCGTCAGATCTTGATGAAATTTAAATGGGACCACACGACAAGCACCAGCTTTCAAATAAAAAAAGAATGATCAAAATCGGTTCACCTAGTAAAAAGTTCTGAGGTAGCAAACATAAAAAAAAAAACAGTCGAATTGATAACCTCCTCCTTTTTGGGCAGTCGGTTAAAAAACAGTCGAATTTATTGCGAACCTCCTCCTTTTTACCCGATTGCCGAAGGAGTTTTATTATAACGCCTTCGCATCTTACTCCTTCGGGTAGTGTTGGCATAAAAGGTAGAAGTCGATGCTATATGTCATGGCAGGCGTCATATAGTCTTTTGATCACCCCTTCGCGTCGGGGAGCAGCTGGAGGGATAGTTGGTATAAACGGAGGGGGTGGAGGCGGAGGATAAACTTGTTTAGCATGCAGTCTATCCCTATGAGTCTTCATAGTCTTTCGCCAGTAGAACCGTTCTCCGCACACATCGCACGCATATTTCTTCTGTCCACTATGCTTCAACATATGCTTCTTCAACAGCACAGTGTTAAAGAACCTCGTATAGCAAACATAACATTCATAAGTCTTCTCTTTCATATGCGTCCTTCTTATATGATTACTCATGAAAGACATTCTTGTAAACAGCTTTCCACAGTAAGAACATTTGTGGCCAGTATTGTGGGCATCGATCAAATGTTTTTGTCTCTCATATTGCGTGGAGAACGACTCGGGGCATTTCGGACATTTAGCGGCTTTGACGCCGTGTGCTGTAGCCATGTGCATGTATAAGCGAGACGGTATTTGGCATTCTGCAGCACAGACATTACATTTAAACCTCCCAGCTCTGTGATGACGCCAAATGTGAACGCGTAAGTTTTGATCCCTACGGAACGATTGGCCGCAGTAAACGCAAATTATATTGTTGTTTGTATGTTCGGTATTCATGTGTTTTAGAAGTGTTCCGAAGAAGGTGAATACTGCGTCGGGACAGACTGGACAGGCCATTTTGTCTTTAACAAGCTTATAAGGTTGAAGACACGACGTTATCGATTTATCGTAATTCGCATTGTGTGTATCTATTAAGTGATCGATCAGATGATCCAAATCAGTCATTGTCTCGTAGCAAACTTTGCATTCGAGTCTTGAAACATCGATTTTGACGCAAACGACGGACTCCCTACACTTCCTAATACATTTTGCTTTGACATCGCAAACAGGGTGCTCTGAAGCCGAGTGTTCCCTCAACAATTCCGAATCAACAAAATCTTTCGAGCAGTAAAAGCAGTTGAACTTATTCTTGTAGAAACTGAAAGGTATTGCCGTAGACATGTTTATGATTGTTACTATATTTTGTCTGATTTGTTTGACGCAGGGTCTGTTGGAACGATCCTCGTAATTTAGGTCTGTGTCCATGGCAACGTGTTCTTCTTTGAATGCGATTCCAAATAGCTCTTCCCCTTTACATTTTTTTGAATGCATTCTAAGCCCTTGTTTCGTGTGGAACTCTTTCAAACAAGCATCACACTGCAGAGACCCGTCGTCCGGATGTTCTAACTCGAGGTGTTTTTGTCTCAAAGCAGCTGACGGTAGTTTCAAATCGCAAATGTTACATCGAGTCAAATGCCTGTTATTTCGATGTTTTCTTAGAATATTCAATGAGCTGAAGACTTGAGGGCACATTTCGCATTGGTACCCTCCTTCTCGGTGATAGTTCTTCATGTGAGAAAATAGATCTCTCAATTTGTTGAATTTTTGAGGGCAGTTTTCGCAAATGAGGCAGTTCTTCGGATGTTCTTTATTGACATGGGAGACTAGATAGCCAAAGTACGTAAACTTTTCTGTGCAACTTATGCAACTGAGATCAGCAAGCTTATATTTTTCTATGGACATTTCTACTTCTTTATCGTATTCAAGTTCGTGTTCGTCAAACAAATGAGTGATGATTTCATCGAATGAGTTCAATGTTACGTCGCAGATTTCACAATTTATAAGTGAAATGTCCAGTTTAATTTCCATATGCTTTCCTCCTTTGAGGACTTTAAGGCAATGGTCATTTATGGAACAGTTGCCATGTGCTTTCGTATGAGTTCTCAACTCTGCATAGTCGGCGACATCTTTGCTGCAAAAGAAACACAAATACTTTCCGCGCCATTTAAAAGGAATAATTGATGTGTTGTTGAATAGAATTTGTAGGTTCCGTCGCCTCCTCATTGACGAAGTTAGTTTTCTTTCCTTGCTTTTGCGTTCCCTGCTTTTGCGTTCCTTGCTTTTGCTTTCCTTGCTTTTGCTTTCCTTGCTTTTGCTTTCCTTGTGTTTGTTTTTTCTCGGTTTTTTATCTGAAAAGAAATTGGTCTACTGTAAAGGTACCCTTAATATTTCAGCAAAAAAATCTACTTTATTCAATAAAGGTAAGAAGCAATAATATTGTGGTTAGGGTACATTTAAAGTTGTTTAAAGAATTTTACCGAAGGCTTTTTAAACGGAACCCATGGAAATTTTAAACAAAGTTGTTATATTACAAGTGTCGCTAGAGAATTCGGAGGAATAGCTACTTTATTCACAGCATGGCTTGAGTGGAGATTAATCTAGCTCACAATTTGCTCAAATAATTGAAAAACCCAGCATGATTTTGTAATTTTTTATCAAAAAATGAAAGCTTTTTAACAAAAAATCAAACCGACTTCCAAAACAAAACACTACAAAGTGAAAAATAACTTTGTTTTCCAAAGTCGGTGTCTTTTGTTCCCATTATTTTTCGACACCGACTTCGGAAAAGGACATTATTTTTCGCTTTGTAGTGTTTTGTTTTGGAAGTCGGTTTGATTTTTTGTTAAAAAGTTTTTATTTTCCTCTTTTTAGTTTTGGTAGGTACCTCCAATTATCATGAAAATCATTTATAGCCAAAGTACATCTCATGACGAGTCCAATAAGCCCCAACATGACTACACTGTTTTCTTTCGGAGTTCCAGTGGACATTGTGGTCTTCTTCATCAGTTCTACTTCACCAAAATCTGAGTGCAAATGTTGGATTATTGATGAAAATATTTCCCTCAATTTCTCTAAAATCCTATCATCAGGTCCTGGTTTCCTTATCATGGTATCCTTATCACCCTTGGGATATCACCTATCCAACAAAAAAAAATCCTCAAAATCGGTTCATAAACGACGAAGTTATCCGCGAACACACATATTATATATATATTTATATATACGGTCGAATTGAAAAACCTCCTCCTTTTTGGGAAGTCGGTTAAAAACCACTTTTTGTCCTAATGTTTTGTAAAGAACGGGGCATATTCTATGACCTACAGTTTATAGAAAGATGGAAATCGTTTACGGAGACGCGGCGCGTGCAACGCCAACGCTTCTCCGTAAACGCTCTCATACAACGGCGTATATTTGAATTTAGTTTAACGCAACGCGATACGCTCCGCGTCTCTGTAAACAAGGCCAGACTTGAAGCAAATACCTCACTGTATAGGGCCCGGTACAAGTTAGCAAGGTTTTGGCGTAGTGGGGGTCAATTCGTGCATATTCGGCGAACTGATTAACCACCTTATAGAGAGAACAGAACGTAGGCGCGACGCGATGTGTCAGTAGATCCTTGTGTCAACTGAACGAATAATCGCGCGCTCGCAATGGTCCTAAACGTTTCCCGCACCCCGCTTCACTACCAAAGATACCTAAAAAACGACTTCTGCTAATTTAAAAAAAAATATATATGAGTGTAGCGTAGACAGGACGGTATGGAAGAAGAAAACGTGCTGGGTCGGTCCCAAGTAACAATGGACAAGTGCAGGAAGATGATGTAAATAAAAACTGATTCTCTGATTTATTATTATTTTTAATATCTATTAGGAATAAGAAAATACAACGCATTAATACTATTTTTTAAGTCTTCATAAAGAATACGTTTAATATGTACTTTGATTACAAATATGAATATTTAAATACAAAATAAAGAGATAAATGCACCATTACTAAGTAAAAAATGCGCAAAAGCGTCTTCAGCACTTTTAATATATTACCTTCGTTATCGCCCTATAATGTTCCCCCTGCAGTGACACATGCGTACTTTCTGGGCTGTAATCCTTTCTGAGAGAGCAGTTGGCCCATTACGGATTGGTGGACGTAATAGTGCTGACACACGTCTCGATTTGGTACGGCCAGACTAAATCCGCCAACAAATCCGTTCTCGCTTAAACAAGCTCAGATATGGTACGGCCGGACTACCTCCGCCCACAAATCCTAGTGTTGCCGTATTTAGAACATTATTTTCCATTTTTATTTATGACTAAGTTGAATGTACTTTTCAACGCTGGTCGCAGTTGGTACGGCCCAACTAGCCGACAACCCTACAGACGTCCGAATTTGGTACGGAGCATACCATATCGGATGTGAAAACAAGCGGACCGAGACGGACTTAATTAATAAGAATAAGGTCGCCCACAAAACCGAAGTCCGGCCGTACCAAATCCGGACGTGTGTACACTGTAGTACTATTACATAACATCGAATTTTTTGTTCGACCGGTTTTCCATTGCCATTTTGAACGCAAGGGGAGAGGAAGATCTCTTCCACTCACACGGCCCGCAATAGACGCACCAGGCGTCGTCGGGGAGCGGAAAACGCCCTTTGGAGGTGGCGGCGCGTAGTGTTCCACGCGCGCGCCTCTTTGATGTCGCGGGGGTGTCAAACCACCACCTCTTGCTCCCGGCGTAGGTATAAGTTAGTCAGCAATATATAATAATAGCCAGACACTCAGGGCGGAGGACATAAAACAAAATGGTTAGACTGGAAGCCGATTCCAAAATAGTTGGTAAAAGACTGGGAAAATGACGACATGTTCTCTGGTTAAATTTTCAATATTTGTACGTTAGGATATTAATTCAGTAACCATTTCAGGATGATGAACCTTCATATGCAGCTTCATACTATTACTTTGAACAAAACCCTGACTGCAAACACTACAAACGAACTTCTTTTCATTGCAATGTATCCTCATGTGGTCCTTCAAAGTCTGCTTCCTTGCATACGACTTCTTACAAACTTCACACTGATGTACCCTCTCGCCAAAATGTTTGATCATGTGCTTTTGTACATGCGTCTTTGAAAAGAACTTTTGTTCGCACATAGAGCAGGAGAAATTCTTCTCCCTTATATGCACTTCTTTCAAATGTACCTTCATTTTGCTCATAATTTGAAAACTTTTACTGCAAACTGGACAGGCAAACTCCGGCACTTTAACATCATGTATTAGATTATGATGTCGCCTCCTTTGGTTGTAATTCTGAAAGGTTTCGGTACAGTAGAAACATCTAAGGAGTTTGTCCTTATTATGGACTTTCGATTCGTGATTATTCTTCTGAGTCAGAGAATCAAATGTTTCAGGACATAAGTTGCAGTGGAATCCCGAACCATGTGTTAGAGAATGACATCGTAACCGATCCTGGCTTAGAAAAGATTTGCCACATAACTCGCAAATGTAATTCCCGTAGTGTTCATTCATATGCTGGTTTAACTTCATGAAATACTGAAACTCTTCTTTACAAACTGCGCAATGGTAGACATCGTTTTGTAGAAAGTACGGAATGAGACCGTAGCCACATTCTTCTGTGAATTTAATGTTGTGTGTGCCTTTCAAGTGTTCTATGAGGGAGTTGAGATCGTCGAATTTACGAGTATCATTGCAAGATCGACATTGCAGTACAGAGACGTCAATTTTGACTTTTTCGTCTCTTCTCAAGTATGAGACAGCAGCTTTCATATTAGATTTCTTATGCTGATGTCTAGTGTGTTCTTTGAGTATGTCAATGTTTTTGAAGGTGAGATGGCAGAAGAAACACAGGTAGTTCTGTCTGTGCCATTTGAAGGGGATCACGGTTGATGTCTCAAGGACTGTGATAGCGTTACTCTTCATAAGTTTGTTGCGTTTTGTCGACGTCATTGAGGACTTACTCGACGCCTCTGTGATGCGCCGTTTCTCACCTAAAAAGTGAAATTTTTGTATGAGATATCTTGGCGTCTTTGCTCTTTAGTGTTTTAGGGATATGTTGACACACATACATAATGTCACCCCTTTTTTCCATGGGGGTAGGCAGAAACTACGGCACGCCACCTACTAAGATCCTTTGATATCCTATACTGTCTTCGATATTTTGAGGTTTTGATTATTTTTTTATTGTTGCGACGATACGTAAACGTAAGTTTAGCCACCAGCTTGCTGTCTGACTATTATTTTTTACATCAGCATAAGATCCTTATAGATCAACCCGATACAAGAGAAATTAATTGCTTCTAAACCACTATAATTCTTAAGGACTGAGGGCTCTCATATTTCTGACGTTTTCAAGCGTAAGGTAATGTACTTGGGTATTAGCGGTTAGTCCTGCTATGCTCGACTCGAAAAATACTTACTAAGAGTGCCGGTATGCACGAAATTACATTCGCGGACAGTGTAACATTTTATTTAACCATTTATATTTAACCAAAAGTAAATTAATAAAACCTAGTATGTAAATTCCGTTACTTTCGGGAAAAAGTTAATAAACGATCCGTTTCATCATATTAACGTACACTAGCCTTGCCGCCACTCAACAAGACGCGACATTAATTTTATAAAACAAAATATCCATCCATTCCACAGAATTGTGAAAAACGAAACATCTTTCAGTAAAAGAGTAACTTAACCTAAAAATATTTCGATCTAAGATTTCGATGTTTTTAGTTTAATTTCGATTATTTTCAGCTTCCAGCTCATTTTTAATTGAATTTAAACAGTTTTCTTTCCAACTGTACCTTCCATTGTTTACGTAGAATCGAAGAATTTCGTACAAAGCAGAACTTTTTAGTAGGTATTTTTCAAGTCAAGCGTAGCGGTACTAACCGGGTATTAGTATAAAGTGCATAACTAATAATATGAAATCGTAAACACTAATTTTAATAAATTAGTAAGATAAATAGATTTCTGTACATATTTCATGAATATCCTTAAATACTTCGTAAAAGAGTAAGCACGCCAACTTCTCTATTTAAGGGCCTACATATGCTTTAGTGCCGTAAAACGGTAACTTTCTGAAGCATACACCTTAGTAACGGCTAGGTTAAAAGGTTTGAAAAAAATATATATTTATTATTGTTTCATGTACATTATTTTACAAACATGGTTTTGTTGTATAACAAATAGTTTTGCTTTGAAAAACTAATTAGCAACACGATATTTTTCGCAACTTTTGGATACTCTTCCAAAACGAGTACAGAAAACAAAAAAAAATTACACAGAAAAATTGATGGCTGGAATTTCTCCATAACAGACATAGCATAATGTAAATCAAATAATATTTTGCAAACAAAACTGTTCAAAAGGAGGTCCAATATTGATATTTTGGCTCCGAGCGGGCGCACAGCCAGTACTACGTTTACATTGGGGCGTATATATCGACTTAACCTGTACCAAGAATAATAAGGCGACGAAAAGATTCGGAAACTTTTGAGACGTAAAGTAAGTAGGCTTATGATGATATAGTTCGATTCAATACTAATGGCCAATGTAGTAAGTGCAGTACTCTCTGCGCAGTATCCTACCAGTTACCCTCGCTCTCACATAAATAAGCGACTACGCAGCGACTCGCTTCGTGTTTCAAGCCGCCATTAAGTTTGTATCGAACTATATTCTCAATCAAATTCAGCAACAAGGTCTAAAAAAATCTATTTTAAATAGATACTAGTTTCAGAGTTAAATCAATTCAAAACCACCGTCAAATATGATGTCAGCTTGCAGCATATTTGAGAAGATCACAGAATTGGATTTAACTCCTTTGATGAAATTCTAGTCTACGACTGAGGTTTATTTTTTAGACGATGAACAAATTCTCAACCTACAAAAACTGACTCTTATTGCAATGATTTTAGGTTCACAATGTATTCTCGAAGCTAAGTATCAAAGTTTTACTTTTATTCACGAGTGATTAGCTTTTTTTTTAAATGCAGCTCAGTGCACGGTGCACCACAGTTTAATGAAGATTCTCCAAAGTCAAAAAGTTTAAATTTATGGTCAAGACTCTTACTCGCTGTTATAAACAGGGAGTAAGAGTCTATAGGTTATTTACCGGTGGTTAATTATCACGAATAAATTGTATTTATATCTAGTATTTAACGATAAAAAAAAAACTAAGAATAAAATAATTTATTGAACAGTCACGGAAAACATTCGTTGGTCGTGTGTGGATGATATTTTGCATCACTATAGAGGGGGCTAAAACCAAAAGCGCCATTTTTCAGTTTTGCTCAAATTGAACTAAGAACGCCATCTTGTAGAGTGTTTCAAAACCTTTCGGATGGTTTAACTCGTTTGAATGCCATGTTAACACTATCCCATAGAATATTGAGATTAAAAAGTCCGTTGAGACCAATCCTTGCAATCACAGAACGGTCGGCCATGACACTTTTGTAATGGTGGTGGATGATTTTTGTGAGCAAAATCGCCACTGTCCAAGCGTTTGGATGCAAATCTTACACTGTCCAAAGCTGAGATGCAAAAATAATACTGTCCTGTCATAAATTTAATTTTTACTATAAAAATAAAAAAAAATCCATGGTTTGAGTGTTTTTAATGGCTATTAAAATGATCTATGATCTCAGAGAAATCAATAATCTGCTAATTGTAAGTCCCTGTAAGACAGGGGTTCCCAAACTTATTTTGTCTACTGCCCACTTTGAGAATAAATTATTTAGAGCGCCCCCATTTTTTTACCTACTTAAAAACCACTATAACTTCAAATTGAATTAATCAATTATTGTGAGCTATATTAGCGGAGATTAAACATTAATTTTTTTCTGGATCTCTTAACGCCTTCCTTTAGGCCTGCAGCGCCCACAAGGGGGCGTTATCGCCCACTTTAGGAAAGGCTGCTGTAAGCGATAAACAGTTTTCGTCAAAAAAAATCTTGGACAGTGACGCTTTTAGCCCCCTCGTGCAGTCCTGCCTAAATCTTGGGTGAAAACCCACAGCTGGAACACAGACCTCCTATCTGTGTAAATATCTATCGACAATCATGGACAGCTGAGTCGTTATCACAAAATTCATCTCCAAAGCACATAAATGAACGTGTGTATTTCAAATGAGAGCTAACAATTGTATCCGTAACTGTACATAAAATCACATGTGCAAAGTTTACCATGATAATTGGCCTTACTCTGACCAAAACTATCGTGGTTCCACAGTGAGAGAGAGTGAGAAGGATCTATACAGGACGAATAGCATTATCACTTTTTACAGCGGTAACATGGAATGGCGTTGGTACGTAACAGTCATTGATCCGACTTGTACCAAAATATAATTACGTAACTTGAAAACATGATTTTTTGCTTATGAAGATATTTTAATAATGTTGGTTTCAAATTAAAGGTATAGGCGTTAGAACCTTTTTATCAGTTTAAAACTTTAAATCATGGAAATCGATCCACGCGTTCATGAGATATTAACTCATTACTGAAGGCCAAGTGAAAGGGTCAAGGACGACCCTTACCGCGATACGTTTGTGCACTGCCTTTACATTATTTCGTATCCTTTTGAAATATTGGAATAGATTGGTAGACAGGTGTTAACTGACTTTTTCTCAAACATGCTTGTAAATTTGAGCGTTATTTTAACAACCTACTTCTAGATAACTCGCAATTTCTGTACTGGCCATATACATGCGAGCAGCGGCCGGCAAAAGTTGTATGAAAATCTATATCTGTCGTGTTTAGCGGTCAAATAAATTACATAGTAAACTCATATCTGTCGTGTAATTTAAAAATGGAACGATCTTTTACTCCGAAACATGGCAACCAAGGAGGTAATTTATCGAAGGTTTTATTTAAATTTCGAACTGGCTTGCATATAGAAAGCTGTTTATAGCAAAAAAAAAATGAAGGCTAACACGGGCATAATTTTTTATTGTTGTTCGTCATTGATTTCGAAAAGTATTTGACAAAATGAGTTCTAGGTGCTACTTAGTTTTAATTGCCGCGCATTATTTGAGAAAAGCACTATACAAGCTTTGGCCACAACTAGGCATTGATGGAAATTGGAAAATTTAACTTACAATGGAACGAGAAACTTACTCGTTCGTCCATCAATGCCTCTTTTGCTGGCCGCTGCTGTAATGTACTATGTTTTATTCTTTTTTATCTGGCGGTGACTTTAGTAATTTTACCGTCACACAAAGGGGTATTTGATACTAAAATATGGCCAAAAATATTTTTTGATTGTTTTCTCAGCAAAATTGTTATCAAAATCGATTGGCATTAAATAAAACCCAAAATAATAGATACAGACTTATACATTTTAATAAAAGCATACTTAATACAAATCACTATCACTATATTCATCATTTTCCGAATTTTCCTCGTCCAGAATATCTCCAGTTACTCCAAATACCACAGGGCGTAGCAGTTCAATAGTTTCCCTACAAAATGGTTGAGTTTTTTTTCTTGGCAATTTGCGTATGCAGGAAAGGTAATCCGAGCTTAAAAGTAATCTGTTGATTACGTCTTTATTGCAATCTTCCCGTGAAAATTTGCGTGCAAATCCTAGCCGGTAGGACCGAAAATGTTTGTTTCGGGCTTCTGCTGCTTCCTCGGAAAGTTGCCCGATTGAAATTATCTCCGCACCATGCACTAAAATTTTGTGCATGGTTGGTGTCATTGGGTGCCAGTTATATAGTCTAACATATAACTGAGCCGTTTGGTAGGCAAAACTCTCAAATTTAGCGCGTATAATCTTCTAAATAGTCAATTTTTTTGCCAATTTGCTTATAATTGCACTGTAGTATAATGTTGTACAATTCTTTCTTTGTGAATATTTTATTTGATGCATCTGGAACAAAATGAATGTTGTTTTAAAATATAGTGATTAATCCGTTGGTTTTTAAAACTGTGGGTATAATTGACAAAAAAAACCATTAAAAAAAAAACGCTCTGTTTCCGCAACATCTTTGTTCATTATTAACTTTCGAGATTACCCTTGATTACGATTCTGTTACTTTTTCTATTCGGACTAGTCCGGAAATATAAGAAAGTTACTCATTAATTAAGCTAGTTCGATACTTTTTTCATAATTTTTAGTTGTTTCTAATTTAAGCCACAAAAAAGATTCAAAAGGTATAAACATTAGTAAAACAATGTATAAAATAAGCTACATACCTCCATCACCAGAATCCATCATCAACACTTGTCAATAACACTTAAATTGTTTGTTATATCACCGGGGAAAGCCTGATTTTTTTAAGGCGCCGAGAACAAAACGTGCACTCTAGACAATAGCTATGTTCCGACGCTACTGATCAATTGCTAACTCTAGCGCATTAAGATGGCCGCCATAACGTGTACGATGTATTATACTATACTACGAAGTAATAATATTGTTATAATAGCAAACTTCAAAATACTGATTATTGGCCACTTTTTAGTATTAAATACCCGTATGTGCGTCAGTAGAAGCTGATCCCACCAAGATAATATTTTCAACTGCCACTTCCTAGAATGGTCCACTTTACATGGTAAAGATTGCACATGCGATAAACACAAAAAAATTAAACATTTCTTTCTGAAAGGCCAAATCATCTTGCTAATTATTATTCTGCAGTGTAATTTTTAGTATTACCTCTAAAAAAATGCCAGGCATTAGGGATTAATAAAAAAAACAAGAAAATGAACAGTTGTTCAGGGACCTTACTGTGCTGTGTCAAAACTATCATGGATCCATTGTGAGAGAAAGAGAGATGGAGCTATGAAAAACGAAGAGCTCTATTCCTTTTTACCCGACTGCCGAAGGAGGGTAATGTGTTTATCAGTCCATGTATGTATTTATGTATGTTAGTTCCTAAGTGGCGTTCTAGAGACCAAACGCGTTGGCCGATTTTGATGATTCTTACGTCAATCGATCCGTATTAATCGAGTATTTAAATGTAACTAATTCTAAAAAAAAATAACTAAAAAGTTATAAATAAATAATGACAATATAAAATAAAGAATAATGAATTTGTATATAAAAATGACAAAAAACCCGACTGCTTAAAAGGAGAACTAAAAAGACGTAAACAAGAAGAAAATGATTTTCATCTTGTTTACATCTTTTTAGTTCACTTTTTAAGCAGTCGGGTTATTTGTTATTTTTCAATATTTTACGTATCCAAAGGGTAACACGGGACCCTATTACTAAGACTCCGCTGTCCGTCTGTCTGTCACCAGGTTGTATCTCATGAACCGTGATAGCTACACAGTTGAAATTTTCACAGATAATGTATTTCTGTGGCCGCTATAACAACAAATACTAAAAACAGAATAAAATAAATATTTAAGTGGGGTTCCCAACAAACGTATCTTTTTGTCATTTTTGCGATAGTGGTACGGAACGCTCGTGCGCGAGTCCGACTCGCACTTGGTCGGTTTTTTAACAGTTAATTCGCCTGTAAAAGCCTGGAATTTATTTGGGTAGGTTTGAATCAGCAGCGATATAGCCAGATAAACTTTTTTTAAAAGCCTGCTTCACCTTCACCATTCCTTACAGAACTCTGTCAAAAATTAACTGGAGAAAACGCCTAAGGCATGAAGTCTGCCTTTGTATGTTTGTGTGCAAAAAGAAATAAATAAATAATAAACTTCTCCTAACCCAATTTAACTGATGATTTTGCCTTTCAGAATACAAAACACATGTTGACAATAGTTCTAATACTCAGATCAAGTAAAAAGATTTTAAAGAAGACTTTGGATTACTATTAGAAATATTGTCAACAAAAATAAGAAAAAGTGGAGTGAATGTGCTGTGATTTTGTTTATCAAGTACTAGCTGACCTGGCAAACTTTGTTTTGTCATAAAAACACCAAACATTCATCTACCCTACCTACCCTACCCTACCTACCATACCCTACCCTACCTAACCCTACCTACCCTACCTACCATACCCTACCCTACCCACTCTACCCTACCTACCCTACCCTACCTACCCTACCCACTCTACCCTACCCTACCCTACCTACCCTACCCTACCCTGCCTAACCCTACCTACCCTACCCTACCCACCCTACCTTCCCTACCTACATACCTACCCTATCTATGTTGATAAGGTGACATTTTTTTTTCTTTTTTTTTTTTTAATATATAAGAACCTTCTCCTAACAATAACAAACACAACACTAAAGAATAAGCGAACTCGGTCCAGCCGTTCACGCGTGATGCCGTGACCAAGGGAAATAGGGATTCATTTATATATATATAGATTTAATTCAATTACTTATATACCGAAAAAACACCCAGACAGAACCCAACCCACTAATAAGATTTAAGATTAACTATTACGAAATCTAAGATACATTCGCCAAAGTGAACATTAAAATGTTAAGAGTAAGGTTCATATTCTTTTAACTGCCTCGTCGGTGGCTAGCGCTACTTCTGAGAAATAGGTCCTGGGATCGATTCCCAGGTCGGGCATTATTATTGGGTTTTTCTTTGTAGCAGCCCGAAATCCGGGTGTTGTCTGGTCGCCAACCGCCCGAAGGTTATTGTTGGGCCGTTGTACACTAACAAATTGCACAGAAACCTTTAATAGTGCTATGCCAACTTTGGTGACGTCAATTCTTTTTCGTAGTTCGCAAGTAACAGCGTAGACCACAGATATAAATCTAACTAGATGACGCGATTGTATGTACTTCGCGTGCCAAAAAACGGAGTAAAGTTACGATCAATGATCGTAATCTGAGCTTTTCATTTAACATTATCGGCACCGGAAATCCACCGAAATCTAGAAAAATGCCTTTTTATGTCACATTGAGCTGTAAAGAATGTATAGAAAAGTTGGCCGAGGCATTGGAAATGTTTTCTTTCATTGGTAAGTAAATTTGTTTTTAAATTGTTTGTGAAAAAGTGGCACGCTTGGTTTTTATACAGATGGAGGGACTTGCGTTATCTAGTTAGATTTATGTCTGTGGCGTAGATGATTCTACAATGACATTTTCCTTTATACAAGCTCTACATTACCTTGCTTTTGCATGTGTGTCTGGCAACAAGATTCAAGAAGCGATTTTTGAAGCATTTCTTGGCATCCTTTTTAAGATATTATTATTAACCTTAAACTTGGTGTACTCATGTATATTTGGTAATATTGAAATAATATCGTAATATGGAGCTGGAAGGTGGGGTTAGCAACTCTTGAGGAGTCTCCAGAAAAGATAGCACCTCTTTGGATTATGTATTAACAAGTTATATTACAATCTTATACTTTTAAACTTACAAGTAATTCTTGTATATATGTAGATTATATAAATAGTCTGAATCTCGAGACGGCTTCAACGATTTTCATGAAATTTAGTATGCTAGGGCTTCGGGGGCGATAAACCGATCTAGCTAGGTTTCTTTTTTAGAAAACGTCGTTTTCTGGGTCGCCCAGGTACTTACATTACAAATCACAACACACACCCCCCACTATGCATCTTAACAACTATCGACCTACCTTTAGCAACAGTTTTTGAAGTCTTGGCTTTGTCGTCGAGTTTGGCGACTTTCGCCCTCTTGTCCGGCTTCACTGGTGTGTTCTTGCGGGGACGGCCGCGTTTCCCCTTAACAGGCAGTGTGGCTACTGCTACCGGTAGTTCTGACACTGAAGGCTGTGATAATTCGTCTTTTAGGTCATCTGGAAGAGAAAATTAACAGGTTCACTGTCTAATTAGTAAAAAAATAGAATTAATCACATATGATTTATTGGAAAGGGAAACCGTTAACATTCTTCTGTCTTTATTATTTGAAACTAGGTGCCCAACTGCTTAAAGAGCGAACTAAAAAGACGTAAATCAGAAGAAAGTCTTGCTGTGCAGTCGGAGGATACATCTGGTTTTGGTCAGCCAGCTCGCCATATTATGTATCCTCCGACTGCACAGCACGACTTTCTTCTTGTTTACGTCTTTTTAGTTCACTTTTTAAGCATTCGGGTTTTAAGTTATTTTTAGATATTTTTTTACTAGTAATCTGTAACACAATCCATCTATTGTTTATTATAACTTTCACATTCATACTGTGCTCACAAAATGGGCCTCATTCCTCGGGGTCACATTCATTTGTATAAGTGGCTGCCTGCCCAAATTTGAAACCACAACCTCAAGCACAGGAGGCGAGGTCGTGGCCAGTTGGCCACCACAACCATATATATTCCAAAAAGTTCAAAGTTAGTAAGATGATGATGATGGGGACACCTTTTACTGCATTTGGACTCTCATTTGGTCCATTAAGCGTGCAAAATTAGTAAGTAAGATACTTACCATCACCAAAATCAATTTCGTCATCAAGGTATTCAATGTCTGCATCTTCTACAGGGTTCACCACAGCATTTGGATCTTCACATTTCATCTGCGTCTGGTAGATTAGCACTGCAATAGAAATATATATCATCTAACTAATATTAGGTCCTTACTTTTGAAATGGCTATAAGGAATGTATGCGTTAAATATCGTGAAACGTCACGCCGCTAGTTACACTTTATACTGACATAGTGACGTCACAAACCCCCACTCCTGAACATTGATGCGCTTTAACTTTGTAAATTTTTATTGATTTGGTAAAGCAAAAAATACGTGTCCAATATTATTTGATAATCTCAGTGATGGAATAAATAGATTTATCATTTTTCCGCTCATGAAACACCCCTTTTTTGTTGGCAGTATCATTATAATTTTGCATTTATTCACTGTAAGCACAGTATCTTTCATACGACACTGGCTAGCACTGAAATCCAGAACTGTGGTTCTGTCTCGCATTCGAGTCCCATCATTATGTTGTGCGATGAATGTTTCCCATTGTTGTGTTGCATATACAGTGTATATGTATTTAAGTTTTCCTTGTTCTTTTTAGGGTATGCGTCATGCCTAGGCAAAAAATCTCTTTTTCTTTCTTTCATACAATTCTATTAGCCATCTCCGATAATTACCTATTTTCTAGTGAAATCATCTTTCAAGCAATACATCCATTGTTTTTGTCCTGCGCCTTACAAGCCAAGCATAAGCATTTCTTCTGAAATAGCCTGGTATCTGTTTAATTCTATATGAGAAGCAATGTAAAACAGCCTTGTGTATGTTAGTTAGCTGCTAGTAAAGACAAGATATCCAAATTTTTAGTAGAGAATGGGACAGTCTAACTCAAATTTTCAAAATGGAATCTTACGAGCCGTCGTAAAGGAGGGGAGGGGTTTGGCAAAAATCACCAAATATCACAAGGGGGACGGTGTAGTAAGATATCATGTGTATTTATGTTTTCGTCAAAGGCTCAATTACGAAACCGAAAAGCGGCATGTAGTGTTTTTGCGCGTGTAATATTAATTTATGCCAGTCAAAAACAACCTGCAATCTTTCTGTCTAGACATTATTGTCATGGTCCTTAATTTCATAATAAAATTAGATTATACTTTATATCTATATTTAAATATACTATTCTAAACAATTTAAGACATTTTGTAGGTACTATCCTCCTCACCAAGAGCCTCCCTCTTGGTATATGGTGCGGTTAAAAAATGCAAAAAAAAACATCACGTGATTAATGGACGGTATCAGAATTTAGAGGAATGATTGATCTTTAGCATACAGTGCTTCTAATGCTGCAATAAACGCGGCCGTGGTGGGTGGTATGTGTACTGGGCCCAAACAATTTAAATTAATGTACAGTCAAAACCAAAAAAAAAGATAGAACTATACAGTTATTTTTGTCAAGCAACATTCTGTAATAAAATGTGACAATCAGGACATTACGTTGAGCAAGGACGAAGTAAGCTACTTACTCTTAGGCCTAAATTCACCCCTGCCAACCATATCAATGAATTTCTTCTCTGAGTCCATGACCTGTTTCTTGAAATTGCAAGCATCCCGCAGCCGGGTAATGCAGACCTCACAGATGAGCCGGTTTGGACCATTTGGGCCTTCATTATGCTGGGTTATCTGGAATGAGAAGCAACAACAGGTCAGAGGGTGGTCAAGCGCGAGCCTATAATATATTAAAAAAAAGAGGGCCATCACAGGCCTCTCCACTTTATTAATGGATAATATTTTTGTGTTCACCAAAAATCTAAAGGTACATCTATGTATGCATTTCTAAAATATTGATCTTAAACCCGTTTAATTGTTTTACTATAATTAAACTACTCGGCCAACAAAATATGTTACATCAAACAAATTCCAAATTAACACCATGATATAACACTTTTTTATTGTAATGCGCTGCAAATATTCTATTTTAACAATAACTATTTTATTCTTCCACGAAAAATACTGATCGTGCACCAAATATTCCTGCTCGGGAGCTTACGGCACCCCGACACGGACAGGTTAGGTTCGAACGAGTTTGCTCGCTCACTTCAGCTCCCGTCATCTCGTTCGTGTTAGTTTACTTTAGACCCTGTGGACGGAAATAGGATGACTATGTTGCCAAAGTACTATACGTTTTGCAGTGCATTATCTGAAGTAAAACTAAAAAAATAAATGCTTGTTTTTAAAATTAGGTGTATTACTATTTTTACAAATTTGCAACAGTTGTTAAATAGATGCTCGTTATGACAAATTTTAATGAACATATTTTGGTGCACATTCAGTATATTTGGTGGAACACAGGCAAAATTAGGCAAATGAAATGGGAATAAATTGAAGTACTTTTAAATACCATCCTTTATTAATGTCTTATAAGAATCATCTTGGAATAACTTTGTTATTATTTTTCAAGTACATAATTGTATTTGAAGTTTAGTATGATACACGGTAGATAAAAATATAAGACTAATGAAAAAACTAATATTATTAAAATGAAGAATCAGTGTCACTATGGCTATGAGACTTATGGAAAGCTAGACAAACAAGAAACAATACTACTGACAACAAAGAAAGAAAAGAACATAGTGGTCAAAAAGAAGAAGCTAAACTCACGCTAATATCGAAGCATTCAAGCAGCATATCAGCATACACCTCGGTTTCATTCATCCAGGTATACTCCGATCCTAAATCCTTGTAACATCCTTCGGAGAGACAGCACCGGCATAAGCCGGGGCTCTCCTTCACCACAA
Organism: Orthosia gracilis; assembly: GCA_947562075.1. Lineage (NCBI taxonomy): Eukaryota > Metazoa > Arthropoda > Insecta > Lepidoptera > Noctuidae > Orthosia > Orthosia gracilis. Next base: position 56,884,476 of record OX387266.1, read on the forward strand.
TCTCGTCGAACTCCATCATTACAACACTACACTAACATATTCACAATCACAACGAAAAGTAATGAATTTTCACGTTTTCAGTGAAAATTCTGTAATAAATTTTACATAGCGTCAAATCCACCAACAAATCAATGGTCAGCGGCGGCCATTTTGTTTCGGTACCTGCAGACTTGCAGAGACAGAAATTTTAATGCAGAGTGCATTTTTTATTTTCTTAGTGGGCAACATCCAACTTTATACTTTCTATTTTACGAATTTTACAAATAGCTAGTAACTATGCAATAGGAGAAGGCAACTTCAAAAAGATACATAACATAAAAAGATACAAACGGTACAAAAAGCACGTCATAGATAAATAAATAGTAGAAAGTCAATCATACAATTAACTATTCATTGTAAAAGCTTGCTCAAAGAATAGCTATTTAGTGAGGCTGCGCAAGGATGCGTAGCGAAGTTATTAAAATATGTGACTGTTTCTACCAAATCAATGCGAGACTGCGAGATTGAGCGGCGCGAGCGCGGGCATGAGGATGCATAGTGAAATTGTGAAACAGGGTGTAGCTATACTAAATGCTGCACACATCCCTCATCTGCATGTCTCTGCTAGCCCTTTTCCACCAGAGCTGCGCTTTGCCCCGCTAATAAAATGAAGGCATCCCAATGGTGGATATTTACCTCACGCACTGCCTCGTTACATTTATAATGGCAAAGCACTATAAAATTAAAAAAGATACACGGATAGAATCTATCCTATATATTATTCTTGATATTTTATTCTTGAAATTATTCGTGACTTGCGCATCGGAAAGCCAACTTCAGGGTGGCCCAGAAGTTTGGCAAGAACTATACTACCTACTATTGGAACTTTTTATTACATATCATTACATATCTGGCAAGTGGCAACCCCAAGAGATAAAAAAAAAAACAAGAATTTCTGCTGTCAAAAATCAGGTTTTCCCGTTTACATTCTACATTTTCATCGAATTTTCATTTAATATCTATAAAATTGTTTGTTTGAATGTAAAGAAAACCAACACAATGGAAGTGGTCGGTGTCTGCCGCTGTTGCCTCACCCAAGGCCTGAATAAAGACTTACATTCAAGTTATCTTTGGCTGGACAAAAAAGAGAACTATGCTCAAATGTTGAAGGAATGTTTCAATATCATCGTAAGTTTGTATTATATACTGTAGATTTATATACATAATATTTCTAAACTTAATTCACACCTTGTAAACACGTACTTAGTGGGTCAACTTGGTATTCTCGTGTTAGTAATTGGGGTCAATATCGGTTGATAAGATGCCTGCTTAATGCGTAAAGTGCCGGTCGTGATGATATTACCACGAGTGATCAGGTAGGAAAAAACAGCAAGCGAAATAGTTTCTTATTAAACAAGAATTTACTCTTTAAAACTTATTGGAGTATAAAGTAGGTGTTTATAATTATTAACAATACTTAAGAAATGTCATGGACAAATTATTATCTTAGTACATATTAATTTTATCAGCATTTGGATTTATAATTTAAATAATAGTTTTGCCGCTGAAAGTATACTATTTACTTAATTATGTATGTCATTACAAATGAGTATTTATTACACTTATATTATGAAAATTTCAATAACTGCCATCACCATTTCCTTATCCCAAGGAGTTTCGTGTTGGCACAACTTTGCTTGTTAGAATCTTCTGTATTAGTTACCACTCACTCAGTCGGTCTTCGCCTCTCATTAGTTTTTATATTTAATTTACTGTCTGCAATCTTCGAATAAGTAGGTGTTTGGATTAAGAAAACCCTACTGTCTCTCTCTACCTAGCCTCTTTTCTTAACTCTATTGGGGTCGGCTTCCAGTCTTACCGGATTCAGCTAAGCACTAGTGTTTTACGTGGAGCGACTACCTATCTGACCTACACAACCCAGTAACCCAAAAAAAAAACCTACTGTTTTAAAAATATTAGATTCTTAGTGAAATGCCATTGCTTCATTCTCAAAACTAATTGCTTAGGAATCAGTCATAATACTGCAAGCAAGACTTAATTAATTAATTTAAACTATAAATAAAATTCCAATAACTTTTTTTTCAGTTGAGACCATCAGATGAGGACCCCACTGGTATCTGTGACACATGCATCAAGAGTCTTCGCAGTTCATTTAATTTTAGGCAGCAAGTTCTGAGCGCTGACGAGGAATTCTTTAAGAAAATAAAAACTTTTCAGAAAGGTATGCTTCATAAGTTTCACTAGATCTTGGGTTTATTTATTTATTTATTCAGGACCAACCAAAGATGTACATGAAAAACAAAATTAATCATCATTATGAAGTAATGACAAGTGCACTCCCTCAATTATAGGAGACAACAGCATGCATTTTAGATTAACAACTAAATGAAAACTAAAATATTAATTCTTATTACAAGGAAATATTAAAACATATAAAAAGAAAAAACATGACATATTTATATTAATTAACCTTAGGATTTACCAACATTTTGGCAAAAAGTGGGTTAAAGAGAACTAGAAAATAAATCAATTTTAAGCCCTTCCTTGAAGCTGAACATTATACAGGTTGAGTTTTTCAAGCAGGCAGCTAAATCCAAAACTATGAGGAAAAGCGAAAAACTGTCAAAGGAGTCTCCTGGCCGATTTTGATAAAAATAAAACTACATCATTGAATTTTTTAAAAATCAATATTTCTGACTAGCCAGGAATCAAACCAGTTAATCGTGAAAAAAAAACACATGTTACAGACTATATTATGACACCATCGGGTAGTGTCGATAATAAGGATCAAATTCTGGGAACTAATCATATGGTAATTTAAGGAATGTCTTAATTTTTACAAAATACACTGTACAATTTGGCTTTCGCTTTATGACACTATCATTAATTAAATGTAAGTTTTGTTTTACATTTTTTTTTTCAGTTAGTTTTAGTCATGGTCGGCAGTTTCAGTAGTTTATGCGGCCTACCCGAATGTCCTTTCATTGGTATTGTTCGTCGAATCGTTGAGCTCCTTAAATTCTGCGTTGAGCTGCACGGTTACTGACAAATGACTGGACAGGTCCACTCAATCTGTCTGGTTCTTTCCTCAAAAGACCATTTCAGACACCAATCTACATGGCCTTCACACGATCTGAGCAAGATTATGTCTGGACTTTAAAGAGACTGTGACCTCGTGAGTTTGTTTCGGCCTTTCTTCTCAGAGTAGTCAGATAGGAAATGCCAACCTCATCTAGTTTAAAAAATCATTTCTCCCCACGTTACTTGGGGCCAATGCAACACATTTTCTTCTTCCGTTCTGGATTGTCAACTTCAATGCTATCACTGACTCCCTTTTCTTTCACATTACTTCTCACACAGTCCATCCATCTTTTCTTTGACTTTAGCTTTAAGTGGATTTAAAAATAGTACTAGTGCGACTTAAGTCCAAGTTAATTTTTAAGGATTTATAGAAGTTTCGCTAGCTGATGAATCATGCTTCTTCCAACACTAGAACATTCAGCTTAGTAGAAACAAATATCTTTTCATCAGTGAAAGAGTTTTAGAAATTGGTAACTGAACCCTCACATCATCGGTACATGGTGAACATCCCACCCATCCGCACAAAACGTTTTGGGAATATTTACATTGTGTGTACAGCTGATGAGTGTAATTCTCTGCCTGGGTCTGTGTTTCCTGATGGTTACAACCTATGGGTTTTTAAGTAAGAGTGAATAGGTTATATCTAGGCAAACATTCTTCACCGTTGACCACTTCATCGCTTACCATTAGGAAAGATAGTGGTTATACTCAAGCCTATAGTTAATAAAAAAAAAAACAATAGAGAGTAAAAAAAACATAGCACATGTCTCTTTCTAATATCGTACAGTCTTTGTTTTCAGATGAAAAAGTAGAAATTAAAGTGGAGCCGAAACAAGACAGCGGGGATGATTCTGATGACTACTACTTGATAGATGCAGGTAAATAATATTAATATATTTCAGAAAAAAAACTATAAACGACATGCATCACAACGATGTTCGCGAGCTGGCTGACGAAAACCAGATGTATCCTCCGACTGCACAGCATGATTTTCTTCTTTTTTACGTCTTTTTAGTTCGCTTTATGCAGTCGGTTTTTTTTATTTTTTTAATTAACTTTTTTTATTTATAACATTTTACATTATTTAATTTTGGACATTTTATGTTACAATATGTTTTTGGTGTTATATATTTTTGAAATCACCTTTTTAAACCCTTTATTTTGATACCCCACACGATGGTTTCAGAAGAAAAAAAATTTGGTGCCCCACAATATGGCGCCCAAAATCCGCCATTTTTTTTATTTTTTTAGTTTTAATGTAGCCAGTGACACTCGGCTGAAATAATGACACACAGTAAAAGGGAACCAATACCTTCTATAATAACTTTTCCACACTAAAAATAGTTTAAAACAGCTACACAGTTACCTGATTGAAAAGAGATCATAACATGTGACTATTGAAATATTAACTAATAACTTAAACTGAAATTGAGGTACTGATGAGTTGAACTAGTACCCTAGGTATAAAGAAGGCTTTAAAACTGCTTATAAATGGTCACGTTTCCAACTTTTGCGGTTTTTAGGGTTCCGTAACCAAAGGGTAAAAACGGGTCCTTATTACTAAAACTCCACTATCCGTCTGTCTGTCACTCAGGCTCAGGCTGTACCTCATGAACCGTGATAGCTAGACAATTGAAATTTTCACAGTTGATGTTTTTCTGTTGCCGCAAATACTAAAAACAAAATTGAATAAATATTTAAGTGGGGCTCCCATACAACAAACGCCGTGTTTGCGATAAAGATACGGAACCCTTCGTGTGCGACTCGCACTTGACCGGTTTTTTTATTAGGTTGTGCCTATGAACACCGCGCTCTTTTATACTAATAAAAGGCGGCACGGTTAGTGCAATAGTTGAGCGATCAGCTGCTGCGATGCGTGTCGCGGGTTCGATTCCCGCACGGAACAAATACTTGTATGGCAGATGTTCGGGTCTGGTTGTTTTTGTATGTGAGTTTAAATTTTTGTGAACGCACCCGCGATACAGGAGGAATTCCTAGTGTGGGGCATCGATATTTTTTTTAATATAAATAATTGCTATTCTTTCCAGCCAGTGTAACGTCCCAAGAGAAAATCAAAAGCGAGAAACTACCTCCCGTTAAGAAAAAAGCTGAAGCAAAGAATATTAAATCTAGACCTAAAACCAGTGCTCAGCCTAAAAGAAGTTCAGCGAAGACGAAAGCGCCCTCTGACAGTGCTTGGAAGAACGACAAGATCAAGACCCTGGTGTCCCGGCTTGCTACTTCTATAAGTAAGTTAATCTTGATTCTTAACTGAATAAGGATTATGACTAGCTTCTGCCAGCGGCTTCGCCCGCGTGAATGTCGAAAACTACAAAGTATCCTGTGTGCTAATACTGACTGTAATCTATCTCTCGTGCCAAATTTCATCCAGATCCGTTCAGCCGTTTGAGCGTGAAGAAGTAACACTAGTAAGTATCAATCTAGGAGTCTTTAAGTCAAAAGTGAATAGGTCATTTCTAGGCAAGCGTGTCTCGCTGTCGACCACATCATCGCTTACCAACAGGTGAGATTGTGGTCAAGCGCGAGCCTGTAAAAAAAAAGTAACATAGTAATTATCCATAATATAAATACTAGGAAAAAACACAAAATTGTAGTACAACAAGGCTCAAGAAAATAGGTGGCTCGTTTAGATGTCAATGCGTACGCTTTTATAATAAGCTTCCAAAAAAGCCACATACAAGATCTAAGCTTTAATAAATTCAAATCATTCATTAAACGTAAGTTGTGCCAGAAAGCTTTTTATACCTTTAAAGATAATGTTGAGGACAAAAAAGCTTGGGATTGAACTGCTCCAATTAATTATTATTACCTCATCTAGTTTTAAAAAATATGATCGACATGTAAAAGTGTTTGTACAAACCCAACTTACAGAAATAAAATCATTTATCATTTAACATACTTACAAACACACACACTCACAAACTATCGCCTTTATAATATTAGTGTGATTAGCTTCTGCCAGCGGCTTCGCCCGCGTGAAAAATTTTTTCTCCCAAGGGAACATTATACCGGGATAAAAAGTAGCCTCTGTGCTATTCCACACTGTTGTCTGTATCTGTGGCAGAAGCTACTTTGGGCGTTTTAGGCGTAAATACGCGTCAGCCGAGCGACGCGACGCGACACGATCAAATATACTTTGTATGAAATTGTATGAGATATAACGCGCTACGCGGCAGCGAAACTACGCGACGCGACACTGCGCGAAAAAGTAGACCAACTTACCAAGTTTGACGCAAAGTGTCGCGTCGCGTAGTTCCGCTGCCGCTAGTGCGGTATAGCAAACGGCGCGACACTGCAAGCTACTGCAAATCTTACGTGTATGGTGCGTGAAAAGTTGGTGGTTGGTGTTTTTCGAGCGTATATATGTATGTATATCCATTTCTATAGCACGCTCTGAAACCCAAATGACTTGACGGATTATGACATATGATGTGTCATTGGATTCGTCTCAATGTCAGTGTAGGAGTGACATAGGCTATATAATTTTTAAAAATCACCTCCCCCTCCAAAAAAAAAGGAGATGATATAATTTTTTTTTCGTTTTCATGACAATATGGGTATCAAATGAAAGCTATTAAATAGACCATTCCAAAAAAATATATATAGTTACACTTTCAAGTTACTATTTTGCCACAAATTTAAGATAAACGTAACTTTGAAAGCAAAATAAATAATCTTTTAAATAATACTTTTTTAAACTGTCAAAAGTCTTGAACTTTGATGTGCTTTATCTTTGTCAATTTTTGTTTATTTGTTAAAGCAAAAAATACGGATCCAATATTATTTGATAATCTGACGGATTACATAGAATTATCATTTTTCTTCCCAGGAAACTTCCCTATTATGGACCCTCAGGCACAGTAACATTCTAGATACCGTTAGTGTAGGAGAGAGGAATATGTATTAATTAATATTCTTTCTCTTCACAGAAGACTGCGAGATGCCAGACATAAAGCCAGCAAAAAAAGAAATGAAACCTAAAAAATCAAGACTAAGACTGACTGCCGCCAGCGAATCGAAAATAAGCTTACTATGGTCATCACAAGCGCACCACGAGAAGCTGAAACATAGAGAGAACCTTCAAAATATATTAAAGTACTCCAACGCTACCCCTTTCTCAAATAAATCCTTGATCGGATATGCTTGTGGGTACTGCGACCTATCCTACCCAGACCCAGCCGACTTGAGAACGCACACAGAAAAAGAGCACCTGAAAGAACGTCTCCACTTCAAATCTCACTTCGATTTGTACGAATACAATATCAAAGTTGACATCACAGATTTAACTTGTAACTTATGCAATGATAAAATGGACAGTCTAGGTATTTTTAAGGATCACCTAGCTAAGAAGCACGGAAAAACTATACATAGTGACATCAAAGATCATATACAACAGTTTAAATTGAAAAAGGGTGAGGTATATGATTGTGCAATGTGTACATCCACGTATGAGACTTTTAAAATGCTTAAACAGCATATGAATTTACATTATAGTAACTACTGTTGTTCTTTATGTGATTCTGCGTTTGCTACTAAAAGATCTTTAAATGCTCACCGCACAACGCATGAAGAAGGTAGTTTCAAATGTGATCATTGTGAAAAAGTCTTCGCTAGTCGCACTAAAAAGCACTATCACGAGAAAATGAAGCATTTAGGAGCAAGAAATATTTCAAATTGTCCGTATTGCAACGTCCCCTTCCGCAGTTACTACCAACGGAATCAGCATTTAGTGAAAGTGCATAATACCGAAGCTCAATACAAGTGTAATGTGTGTAACAAGTCCTATATTTTGAAGAGTTTATTAATGTATCATATTAAGAAGAGTCACCTGATGGAACGGAACTGTCAGTGCACCGAGTGTGGTTTCCGGTTCTTCAGTAAAAAGGCTTTGAAAGCTCATATGGTTAAACATACTGGAGAGAGGAACTATTCTTGTGAGGTATGTCATAAGTCTTACGCAAGGAAATATACTTTAAGAGAACATATGCGGATACATAATAATGATAGGAGGTTCAAATGTGAGGTTTGCAGCATGACTTTTGTACAGAAATGTAGCTTGAAGAGTCATTTGTTGTCGAATCATGGGATTAGTATGGCGGCTTGTGAGATTATGCAGAAGACGGAGAATTAGGTATGTTTACAACGCCTACCACAGAGTAAAAAGTTCGATGGTCCGCCGTCCCCATGTGACACTGGCAGAATAGTCGAAACCGGCTCAAATGCCAAAAAAAAGACGCTTTAACGACCATTGCTAGAGACGGTATTGTCAAAAGTACTAGTACTAGGCGGTCAACATAACTCCGCACGATTTTCTTTTTAATTTTTTTTTTATAGGCTCGCGCTTGACCACTATCTCACCTGATGGCAAGCGATGATGTGGTCGACGGTGAAGCACGCTTGCCTAGAAGTAACCTATTCACTCTTGGTGCTGTAAATTCACGCTGACGTTCGACTCTCGTTATTGGGGGCGAAGTGTACAGTTATTTTGGCCGAGTAGTATAGTATGACAATCCACTGCACTAATGTGTTCTTTTTTACCCGACTACGTCGAAGCAAGAGGGTTAGGTTTTTGATCGGTATGTGGGGATGTATGTATATTCCCTCATAACTTCTAAACTACTTATTACAATTTGACAAATGAGATGTTGAAAGCGTCTTGTTTGTCCGCTGCGAAGACACATTCAATTGAATATGGCGCCCTATAGAGGGCACGAAGACAAGAACAAAAAAAAAATCAGCCCACCCCATCATGTCATGAAGTATCATTGAACAGGGAATTTAAAATGAAGGTAGGGTTTGGTACATCACATTTTTGTTAAGCGTACCGTTTGCCCAGTCCAAGACTTGAATATTAATGTTTACCCGACTACGGCGCGGCGTCGCAAAGAGTTTGTTGATCGGTATGTAAGTATGTATGTATGCATTTAAGTTTATTTGTTCCCTCAGGCTCTGCAAAAACCCCAAAATATTTTGAATAAGACATAAGTTCAAAAACTAAAACCCGACTACTGTAAAATAACGCTCTAAAAAGTACGAAACAAGAAAATATTCCCGTAAATTTACCGTGGTCGTATGCTACTTTGCAGAATGTATTGTTTTGTTAAGGTACGGGTTTTATTTTATATGATGAAAAATACCGACGCACAAATTAAAATAAAACCCGACTACTGTAAAATAATGCTCCAAAAAAATAATGACGCGTCACGTTTTAGCACACATTTTTACTCAAAAGTGATGTTTCAAATTTTAACTTCTGATCTTTGATGCGCTTCATCTTTGTAATTTTTTATTGATTTGATAAAGGAAAAGTACGTGTGCAATATTTTTTGTTAATCTTACTGACGGACTTAAAGAATTATTATTTATAAAAAAAATATGGATTCAGTACATGATTAAACTCCCCTAAGTTTGAAATTGTTCGTCGGTATTTTTCATAATATAAAAAAGTAAAACCCGTACCTTAACAAAACAATACATTATGCAAAGTAACACACGACCACGGTAAATTTACGGGAATATTTTCTTGTTTCGTACTTTTTAGAGCGTTATTTTACAGTAGTCGGGTTTTGTTTTAAATTATGAAAAATACCGACGAAAAATTTCAAACACCCCTAAGTTTGAAATTGTTCGTCGGTATTTTTCATAATATAAAGTAAAACCCGTACCTTAACAAAACAATACATTATGCAAAGTAACACACGACCACGGTAAATTTACGGGAATATTTTCTTGATTCGTATTTTTTAGAGCATTATTTTACAGTAGTCGGGTTTTGTTTTAAATTATGAAAAATACCGACGAAAAATTTCAAACACCCCTAAGTTTGAAATTGTTCGTCGGTATTTTTTCACAATATAAAATAAAACCCGTACCTTAATAATACAAAACATTCTGCAAAGAAGCATACGCCACGGTAAATTTAGTTGAAATTTGAAACATCACTTTTGAGTAAAAATGTGTGCTAAAACGTGATGCCGCCGCGCGTAATTTCAACGCACTGTAACGTCATTATTTTTTGTTTATACACAAAAGAAAAAAAATACTTGTCCAATATTTTTTATTAAGTAAATGGAATAAGTTCAGGAGGACGTTTTCTTGTCTTTTTTGGTATGTTTTTACAAAAAGTTATTATTTGTGTCATGTTGTGAAAATCCTTTTTAAAATTAGGTTAAGGTCTGTGATATTCTATAGTAATAATAATAATAATGGGTATTTCTAACGGTCAACGCAGATCAAGAAAACACTGCAGGACTACTGATGACATTGAATAATACACCTTTTTGTTATTGTCATAAGGTACAAAGTAGTGAAAACACACTATCAAGTGTAATATTGTGAAACCATTGACGTAGCTGCTCTATAAAACTGTTCTTCGTATGTCTTCTAGCTACAGAGTTTGCACTTTAAGACGCTGAAAATAAAGTTTATTATTGAATGTATTATGCACTTCCTTCGATCTGCGGTCATCAAATAGATTTTTAGATTGTAGAAGTACATTATATATGTTTTCTTAATTTGTTATTTTAATGTTATTCATTTTGTTTTTAATCTACTTTTTTTTGTTGTGAATATAAAAATTGCAATTTAATATTTTGTCATTCTGAAATCGACTTAATTCTCACGTTTTTTTATGTTAAACGTTGTTAAAATTGATTAATTCTCAATCATTGGTCAAAGTTGAGTTTTTAAACATAAAATAATAGCAAAAATATAAAGTTCAAGCTTTGTTTTTGATGCTAATGGGCTACCATTTTTTGAATGGTTATACTATGTAAATAAATAATATAATTAATACTTACCTTTGCCCAGCTGTGGGCAGCAATGGCTAGTATAAAAAGTATAATAAATACGTTATGTTGTTTCTAGACAAGTGTATAATTATTGCATTTTTCTGTTAATGTTAAAAAAATTTGGTACAATAATAATAATGTACAGGTTTTGTAAATTTTTGTATCATATTTATTGATTTTATAGCTGGCAATATGTTGTAGAAAAAAATGTAAAAATAAATGTTTATCAATTTATTTCTTGGTTTTCAGTTCATCCATACATGCTATCTGTCGATTGCTTGTAGTTGGAAGCCCGAAAGTCCGAATACCTTTCTTATCAAGGGGTATCCTTTTAACAGTAAATGGGTTGTGTAATATACGACGAATATATTTCTTATTATGAGGTATCCTTTTAACAGTAAATGGGTTGAGTAATATACCACGAATACCTTTCTTATTAAGGGGTGTATCCTTTTAACAGTAAAAGGATTGTGTAATATATTATCCCACCGGGTTCGGCAGGCTTATCACGTAAGAAAAAATGGGCGTATGCCGAGTTTTTTAACGCACTCGATCGTGATATCGTAAACGATCTCTAATGTCAATTTATATACAAAAAACCGGCCAAGTGCGAGTCGGACTCGCGGACTAAGGGTTCCGTACCGATATCGCAAAAAAACAGTAATAAAAACACGTTTGTTGTAGGGAACCCCACTTAAATATTTATTTTATTCTGTTTTTAGTATTTTTTGTTATAGCGGCAACTAAAATACATCATCTGTGAAAAATTTCTACTGTCTAGCTATCACGGTTCGTGATATACAGCCTGGTGACAGACACTCAGTCGGACAGTGGAGTCATAGTAATAGGGTCCCGCGGGTGCGGAACCCTAAAAAACAATAGCCTATTTTTAAGGGTTTTACTGTCACCAGACGGCGCTTATCCAGGTTCAATACAAATTGAAGTTTACGTTAACGCTATTGAGCGTGAGTAAAAACTCGCAATAAGCTCACTGCAATCAGTAATCATCGCGCGATCAAACGCTTTGTGTCATAAAAGTCGGAATTACTACAGTGTAGGTATGGTAGATCCTACACAATCGTTTGCTAATCGCTCGTTGTTTGTCAAATGTACTTATTACTAAAAAAACCGCCAAAAACTCAACTTCTGTATTTTAGAGCGATTATTGCGCAAAAATCGCTATTGTTTTGCTCTTGCAACATACATAATAAACCAACGGCGTAGGTAGGCATAAACTACAGATCGTTGTCACCTGTTGGGATCCTAACGTACTTCTTAGCTTCGTTCACGATACATCTGCACCCTAAGTATATTTCTTTATTGAATTGTCAATTCAACAGCAACAGTATCCATTGCGTGTTTTACGCTGTCGGGTAGACGGGTTTTTAAAGATGATTGATATTATCGGGAATGAAGCAATGAATGATGTTATCGGGAATGAAGCAATAAATGATATTATCGGGAATAAAGCATTGACTGATATCATCGGGAATGAAGCTATGAATGATACTATCGAGAATGAAGTAATTAATGATACTATCGGGAATTAAGCAATCAATGATATTATCGGGAATGAAGCAATGAATGATATAATCGGGTATGAAGGAATGAATTATATTACCGGGTATAAAGCAATAAATTATATTATCGGGAATGAAGCAATGAATGATATTATCGGGAATGAAGCAATGAATGATGTCATCGGGAATGAAGCAATGAATGATGTCATCGGGAATGAAGAAATGAATGATGTCATCGGGAATGAAGCAATGAATTATACTATAGGAAATAAAGTAATTAATGTTACTTTCTGGAATGAAGCAATGAATGATCTGAAACGTCCTCCTGCACCTTGGATGACAAGAGATGTACAGATGGCCATGCGACGCAGGGACCGCGCGTTCCGAAAATACAAAAGAGAACGTACTGACGAGAACTGGGCGCTATTTAAGACTTCAAGGAATAGATGTAACCAGATGATACGCAACGCTAAACGTCGTCGCCACATTCTAGAAAGTATTTCTTCTTGTTCTTCTGCCGATATTTGGAAGTTCCTTGGAACACTAGGTATCGGCAAACCGCGACATTTAGACCTTCCAAATTCTATTGATTTAGATGATCTCAACCGTCATTTCTCCACTGTGCCTACCATGAATCGTCTAACCAAGTAACAAACTCTGTCTCTAATCTCTGGTCTAACGCGTCCTCACATTAATCCTTTTCGTTTCATTCCAGTTGAACCGGGAGAGATCAAAAAGATCATACTCTCCATCAAATCCAAAGCGGTGGGATGTGATAATATCACTCGTGGTATGATAATCACTGTTCTGGATCACCTTTTACCTCCTATCACGCAATAAATGTCAGGCGATCATCATTGGGAGTCATCGAAACATTGCTAAAGTGGATGGTGCAACTTTGCCACCTGTTTTATTTGACAGTAAGATTATTCCTTTCAGCACTGATGTAAAGGACCTGGGCTTGCACATCGATAATACTCTTAATTGGCGTACTCAAATCGCTAGTGTGAGTCAGAAGGTCACTGGAACGCTGCGGGCTCTGTATCGTTTGAAAAATTTATTACCAATCAACACTAAGGCAATGCTGGTGCAGACCTTACTTTTTCCTATCATCGATTATGGTGATGTGTGCTACTACGACCTGAATGCAGATCTTCTCAACAAACTTGATCGTCTTCTAAATTACAGCATTCGATTTGTTTTCAATTTGCGTAAATATGATCATGTCTCTGCGCATCGATCACTTCTAAAGTGGTTGCCCATACGCCAGCGCAGAGAGCAAAGGGCACTAACTACCTTGTTCTCATTTCTCGACTCTTCCAATTTCCCTAGTTATCTGGCCCCTTACTTTCAATACATTTGCGCCAACCACAGTAAAAATCTACGGTCATCACATAACCGCCTTCTTCAATGTCCCACTCACCGCACTGACTTCATTCACCGTTCTTTCTTCGTTCAATCTATTTCTCTATGAAATGCGCTCCCCCAGGAAATCAGGATGGCAACCAACCGGTTAACCTTCAAAGTTAAAGTTCGCGAGCATATTCGTAAGAAGTTGGCAGTAGTATCGTAACAGCGCTAATGTTTTTCAATTATTTATCTATTACTACTAATGTTTAAGTATATTTATGTATTTAGTATATTATTTTGAATATATATGGTATGATTATATTGTATTTATAGTTAATATGTATATGTATTTAAATAATCCACATAACTTTAATTGTTGCACAGACCTGCCACTGTTTATATCTCCATCACCCAAAGGTCGACTGGTAGAAAATGCCTAAGGCATTAAGTCCGCCTCTGTACTTGTGTGCATAAAGTATTAAATAAATAAATGATATTATCGGGAATGAAGCAATAAATGATGTCATCGGGAATGAAGCAATGAATGATGTCATCGGGAATGAAGCAATCAATGATATTATCGGGAATGAAAAAATGAATGATATCATCGTCCACATGCTTTGATCTGTCAATAAAGTTACGGAGTTAGGTTGCTGGTCATACTACACGCTGGTTGCTAATACTACGCACACAGACTTTATAGGGACATCGCCAAAAGGTAAAATAATATTAAAAATACACAACTTAAAATCTTTTATTTTAGTTTTTTTAACAAAATAAGTTTTTACCAATCTGTACACATTAAAACTAGACAGAATTTTATACGCCACTGCCTGGAAGAACAACTGAATCGATTTCTTACATTTACGAAATAATAATTATCCTTATTTTAATATTTAAGAATATACTGACTTGAGTAAAGTATTGGAAATGTAACATTTGACGCAGCCACAATTGTTATAGTACGATTCAAAAGAGATTGCCTAAACATATATCCTTTATGAAGTATCGTGTGCCCGATTTAAGTATTATCCTGAGAATCGGTTTTATTTTCCGTGTTCTTTTCAGCTGTGTCCTTTGCATTATATTATGTACCTATGTAAGTACAACATGACATCAGCATGTAGCAGTATGTGCACCTTATAGCACTCTATGGGTTAAATTCCACAACAGAAAAAATATTATATCTCGTGAAGCTGGGTGAATAAATTATGTTCTGTAATTTTGAAATTAACTTGATTTTTCTACAATAAACAACAAAAATTATCAGAACACAAGAAATTTTTCAAAGGGACCAAAGTTCCCTTACAAAATGGGTAATTTCGATTAATGGCAGAACGGAAAACGAATCGAGTCGCAGAGCAGTAATCAATTTATGAGTGAACGGGAGTGATGATTAGAGTGGTACTTTGCTCATTTCACAACCGCTAGCCGCCACAAAGTTTTATTTGATACCAATATTTGCTGAAAACGCAGTAAGCAAGCAGTAATTAATTGTCGTTCTGAATGAAAATTCGTATAAACCACGCGGAATTCAAATAATGAAGGTTTTCAAAAAAATTGACGCCACCAGATGGCGCCACTTGGGAGAGGTATCTACTTGACATAGACGTCAATTTGACTAATGTTGGAAAATTAAGGCATTTGACAGTTCCCTGGACTAGATGCTATTTAGATGTTGTACTTACATAATTTCAGAGAACCCTCATTGTCTCACTGAAATACAATTCCCTTTTTGTGTAGTAAATAAAATTCCATATTGTATCGCTGTCTTAAAAAGGTCACGCCGAGTCTCGGTGTGAGGTGACCCTTAATTTAATGAAGCATGACTTCATTATAAAAAATTAATACAACGAATAAAAATATTGAAAGTACAAATTATTTATTCCATTTTATTTTTTCTAATAAATCAACATTTATAATCATATTCCTACAGTATTTACAAGAGATAAAATAAAACTTAGCTTAAAAGATTTCATACAATTATTTAAAAAGCTAATTTACAACCATTTTGTTTTATTAGAATAACACAAACATACAAAACAGCACGACTGTTTTTACCGAAGGGTTAACCTGAGGTGTACCCACAGTATCAACACATTTCACTTGTTATGTCCTATGTCAATCAACCGGACCCAAATTCAAATGCCGAGCTATTACTGAGAAATTTCAGATAAACCCATAGTACTCCCTAATCTTCTTTTGGCCGTCCTGAAGTTGGCTTTCCGATGCGCGAGGCACGGCGCGCTGATGTTTTCGTACGAGATTTATACTGAGTAAATTGATGATCGAGGGCTCTTAATTCACATTTCAAAGATTATTTGAACGGATCATTTAAAATTTACGCCAATAGATGTCGCGGTGTTAAATGTCTGAGGCATTCCACTCTATTGTTTAAATTTGTATTGTAACACATTTTGGTGCAATGAAACTGTAAAAACGTGCAAAAACATACTATAAAACAAACTTTCACTGTATTTAAAAAAAAAATTCATGCACCGAGTAAACCATTTTACTTGCAAGTCGCTGCTAACACTATCTATCGCCATGGAACATAACGTACGCGAACGATGTTCAAAAATAATCGGTTAAATCAGATGAAAAACGCTAGTTACGATGGCGCGGTTTCTTTGTATGGGATGAGGCATCTGTATGCTAGTATTATATTATCTGTGCTGTGTGCAGCCATTGTAGCCAACTTCAGACTACCGAAACCAAAGATTAGAGAAGTTACTACGTATCAGATATTTCACTCTCCGAGATTAAATATACAATTTTGAGCTCAATGTCCGTGAGGGTGGGGTTGATCCATGACGGCTAGTTTCTTGCGAAGATGCTCGAACTAAGATCGCGCGCCCACCAACCACGCACTCCCTCCGCACCGAGGGCTGTGCGTAAGTGTAGACATTAATCGCTGTAAGTACAGATCTTGCCAAACTTCTTGGCCGTCCTGAAGTTGGCTAAAAATGGCTGTGCAGTAGTAAATCTCATACAAAACAGCACCGTTTCGTGCCTCGCTCATCTGGAAAGCCAAATTTTGAGCGGCTCAGAAGTTTGGCGAGCACTGTACGGTCGAGTAAAGGAGGTCTGCCAAGGCCTCTTGCTCAAAAGTAGCAATTTTAACCTCTAGGCCAACGAGGTAACCAGAGCAATCAACCAATATAATAATAATAACAAGAAGACATGTTTGTTCAATTAAACAATTATTGCTTCAAATTTCGGTTGGTCTTATTATACAAGTACATACAGTAGTCACAGCGGATCTTTTTCTAAGTAAGACTCCTCTGCGAACCATTGCACAAGAAATAGTTTGTCATCGAGTATACTGCATACAATAAGCGAGATAGTACGATGCGACAAACGTAAGGGAGAGAAAGAGACAGTTATACAATGCTATCTTCTACTTCACATTGGTCTTGCAGCCAACTTCAGACACACAAAGATCCACTGTGACTTCTGTACATAGGTATGAAATTATCATGTACTAGCTGAACTAATGAACTCAGAGAAAGGATATCTCTAAATCATAAAAAAACCTATAATTAATGCTCATTCATGCTCGTACGCAAAATACGCGCTTGGTCGTGGAGTACCGGAAACCAGCCCGTTTTAACCTAACCTAACCTAATGCTCATTCATCTTTTATACAGATTTTTACAAATTTTTCGGCATTCTTATGCCATTTTTCTAGCCTTAAAAATCTTATTATAATATATTACGAACTTTTTTTTTCTTATTTGGTCAAATCGGTCCAGCCGTTCTGAATTCGGTTCCGAAGTAGCCGTAGAACTTCTTGTAGAGAAGATTACGCACTAAATTCGTTCATTCACAAGATTACGAACTCTATAATCTGTCATTATTCAGAACATTTTGAACTCAGAACTCAAATCACGGACGCACCACACGTCCGTGACGTGTGGTGCGTAACCTCTAACAGTAAGCATACAATTTTTATTAACAGGAGATAGATTTACCTGTGTTTGTTTGAATCCCTGCACCATTTGCCTGCAGCTTTTAAAGAGAACCATATGACAACATATCCAAGCATGTAATCGTAACTAATCTTCCGTTCTCTCTGATTTATTTATAACAATATCAAAACATTCAACCAATCAAATTAATTACCAATACGTAAAGCCGAAAATGCTTTTTGTTTATTGTTTGGCGTCTAAATTTCTGTAGCCTTTTCAGCGACTAATTAGCCGAACTTTAACCCCTTGAGTACCTGGAACGTGGATCCACGCGAGACACAATGGGTTTTCAATTGTTTCGGGAATTAAGGCATTAGGCTCTTGTCCCATCGCCGACGAGTTAGTGATAAGCAGTCGACTATTTTCTCGCTGAAGAAACGTACAAAAAAGATCCGAGATGTCAATAAAAGAGACACATATTATTATATTAATAGTTGATCGCTGACTGTTCACACTGCCGGCGAATACTCTCTCACCAAAAGTTTGTCGCAGCGACAAGAGCTATCAAAGTTATACTCGCTCGCTCGCTTGGCGGTCAGAACGCACGCCGATAGACCAACCAGCAGTCATTCCTAACTATAGTGCGGCCGCCCCGAGCGAGTGGTGCGAATAACCGCCCGTCGCAAAAGAACACTCGCTTATAGCCGAGCGACAAAACTATAGGAACTACATTCCATTTTCGATCAACTTTAGATCACTCAGGTCACAACACAATTTTATATAACGATAAAGTGGCAAACCCCAAGTGTCAGTTTTACGAAAAAATTTTTTTTACTTTAGGTAAATAACGAGGTAAATGGGCTACAAATCCTTGCTCATGCATTCTCATACTCCACTAAAGTAACTCCTTGATTCGACATCATATGACTTTTCAAACTACCCCCAAATGTCGGTTTGGTCTACGAAATGAAAAATTTGAGATTAGGTATATGACGAGGTAATGGCCTGCAAATCCTTACTCATGCATTCTCATACTCCGCTAAAGTAATCCCATGATTCGACAGCATATGACTTTTCAAACTACACTTCTGTACAAACGCTAGCGCACACATCCCACACTTGAACCTCCTATCATTATTATGGATCCTCATATGTTCTCTTAAGGTCTTTTTCCTTGCATAAGCCTTCGCACATACATTACATTTAAATACCCTTTCTCCATTGTGCTTGATCATGTGTTCATCTAGCGACTGTTTTATAAAGAACCCCTGTCCACACTCCGGACAAATATGGTTACGTTCCATCAAGTGCACTTTTTTTATATGAGACGTTAGTTTGGACTTGAGGATAAATGATTTGTCACATATATTACATTTGTATGTTGCAGCAGCAATATTATGTTCATCAGCCATATGTCGATTCCTCCTATAATAACTTGTAAAAGATTCATCGCAATGGGGACAATTTGTTGTGTATCTTGCTGTAGGATTATGTGTATACTTCTCATGGCATAGCTTCCTCACTCTAGTACTAAAGATTTTCTCACAAAATGAACAGGAGAAATTCCCAATCTCATGAGTCCGTTGATGGTTTCTTAATTTATGTTGGTTTATGAAGCCTAAATCACAAATCTCACAGATATAATTCCTGTAATGTCCATTCATGTGTTGTAGCAACATTTTGAACGTTTCAAATTTTGAGTTGCAAAGCGCACAGTTTAAAATTTCCCCGTCTGTTAACTTGAATTCCATGACATAGTCATAGACATCTGGGTAGAATTTTATATCATGTTCCATGGTGAGATGTTTCTTTAGATTAGTAATGGTGTCTATGTGTGTTTGGCACAGTTTGCACCGGAGGTCTGTGATGTCCATTTTGATGGATAAGTTGTTTTTGTCCATTCGTTTGCTCTCTATAAGGCTGTGCTTGCCGTGTTCTGCGAGTATGTGTGTGCGGAGGTGCGGTAAGTCTCGGTAGGTTGTCTTGCAGTAGGCGCAGAGGATTCCTGGAAACAAGAGAGAGAACGGTGACTATCAGAATTAATGCCCTGATACATACAAGTTCCTAAAAGCAGGATCTTATTGAAACAGAGAAACGTAAATATCCCAACTTTAATCTATTCCTGTCTATCAAAACGACTTGGTTGACTGGTAAAGAATGCCTCAGGCAGTGGTAGACACCACTGCCTGAGGCATTCGTTACGACGTTCTATACTGATTATTTTTTGTACATCGATCGCGTTCGGTTCCGTTCCGTTCCTTTCCACGGATATAGATGTTGATCTATCTATCGCCGTGGAACGGAACCGAACGCGATCGATTTAAAAAAATATATCGGTATAATCAGATGAAAAACGCTAGTTACGTCGGCACGGTTTCTTTGTATGGGATGAGGCATCTGTATATATTATCTGTGCCTCAGGTATTAAGTCCGCCTATGTATTTTTATGTCGCATGAAGTTTTAATAAAAAAATAAAACGCAGTATCCCACTTTCTTATACCTCGGCTAGTCGGCAGAAAGTTTGAGAGAAATCTTAATCATCCATCATCAAATTTTTCATGCTTTTTAAACGACATACATATATTTTATCTAATAGTAGACACGCTTCGATCGATAATCTAGCGAACACGTAATTATGACACGATATCTTGCTAAAATACACCGATTCAAACAGTTAAAGTCCAAACTTTTGAACGGCTGAACCGATTTGCAACAAACATAAAAAAAAACGAAATGAAAATCGGTTCAAACGTTTAGGAGCTATTATGCCACACACATATACTCAAATACATGAACACACAGGTCAAACTTATAACTCCCCTCTTTTTCCGTTGGAGGTTAATAAATGCCAAAAGTTTGGATGGATGGAAGTTTGTTACGCATCAAGCCAAAACAGCTTGAAGGATCTGGATGAAACTTGGCACAGAGATATATTATAGTCTTGAATAGCATATACGTCAGTATTTATAAATTTACTAGCTGTGCCCGTGGCTTCGCTCCCGTCAACTGGCAACCTCCCCAACCCTACCCTACCTACCCTACCCTACCCACCCTACCCTACCTACCCTACCTACCCTACCCTACCCTACCCTACCTACCCTACCCTACCTACCCTACCCACCCTACCCTACCTACCCTACCCTACCTACCCTACCCTACCTACCCTACCCTACCTACCCTACCCTACCTACCCTACCCACCCTACCCTACCCACCCTACTCTACCTACCCTACCCTACCCTACCTACCCTACCCTACCTACCCTACCCTACCCATCCTACCCTATCTGCAAACCATTTTTTTTTTAATTTTTCTTTCATACCTTATCCTAACAATAACAAACACAACAAAAAAAGATTTAGCGAAATCGGTCCAGCCATTCACGCGTGATGCCGTGATCAAGGGAAATAGAGATTCATTTTTATATATATAGATGGTGAGGGCCTAAATATTATATTCTCTACATTTCTAAAGGTTGAATGGAGGTGGCAGACATTTGCTGGCCGCAGAAAACGCAAGACCGGTTTATGTGCCCACAATCATTTCAGCCGAAAGACGTCCACTGCTGGACATAGGCAAGCTCCAAGTGTCGCCACACTGATCGATTCTGAGCGTCTCGCATCCAGCGGATTCCCAAAGCCTAAACCAGGTCGTAGATATATCTAGACAGAGTCCTTTCAAGACAGATAATAGTAGTTTATGCAATGATCTTATAATAGGGGTTATTAAAACACGAGCGTGGGTTTTGATTGATAATGATATCACGCGAGTGTTTTAATACCTAATTATATGCTGTTGCATACACTACTTTATCTTCACTCATACTGTTGAAATAAAACAAAAGTGGAAACGGAAAAAATATGTGGTAGTTATGGCGGGCAATTTAGATTCTCATTGGGCATGACAGCGCAGCGCGCGCATCCAAAGACAATTACACTATTTTTCTACATTAAGTCAATGAGCCCATACGCGCCAGTAAATTAAAAAGTAGTGCAGTTGTTTGAAAATAGAAGGAAAATGTTGCACTGTAATGGTTTTAATTTTGCCTGTCCACGAATATAAAGTACGTGTTTATACATGGTTTTTTGAATTCATATTTGGAACATTACGTTGTGAGTGTAGATAAATAAATAAACGATCTTACCTGCGATTGTCTTGTTCCCGAAGGGTGTGCAGTTGGAGTACTTGAGCAACGTGTCAACATTCACTCTGTTCTTACAGGCATCGCTGATAAGACGCTTGCCTGAACCGGATATCTTCACAAAAAAAAACGGTTATTAGCTTACTGATATACAACAAGGTTTTATATTAACAAGTATACCAGATGTATCCTCCGACTGCACAGCACGATTTTCTTCTTGTTTACGTCTTTTTAGTTTGCTGGATTGCTGCAATTGCATGTCTGTTTATTGTTTATACCATTTTATAACAAAACATCACTCCAATACGCTCTTAAGGGGTACGCAGATCTCTCATTTCACCGGTTACGTTCATGTTTCATGATATTCGGGTAATCTATTCTGGTGTTATAGGTACCTTATTAAACAATTTGCCTGTTACAACTAAAAAGTGAAAAACAAAAATAACTTTTTACAATAAATATACTACTAAAAACTACAAAGTGAAAAATAACTTTATTTTTGGATGTCGGTGTCCATAACGCAATAAATTGGTACCTATGAAAGACTTCCAAAAATAAAGTTATTAATTTTTCACTTTGTTTTTCAATTTGGAGTAGTATTTTTTTGTAAAAAGTTTTTTTTATTACTGTTTAACTTTATGCTTATTTCTCGTGTCTCCTGTGCGGGTCACAAATATATTTTTTCTTTCTTTCTTTCTTACCTTGACTGGCTTGAGGATCGTGTTAATGATCTCTTCTTCTTCTCTTAGAGCGCGAAGGGATAACTTCATGGCACTTCTCTTTGACTTTATTTCTGTAAATGTAAAAAAAAAATATTCGCTCAGACAACATTGACCAATGAGGATGAACTAATTGACGTGAGTTTAAACTTGGAACGTTGATTATGGTCCAAAAGTATAGCTGTCAAAGTTGTTATGTAACTAGGGTGTGAAAATCCTGTTTACATTTAAATCATATAAAATACCATAAAGCATTGATATTTATTTGAAGCAAATTTTATTTCTTAGTGTTGGGACCTCGTGATATGGCCTACAGATAGTTGTTCCGGTCTGTCTGTTTGTGTGTGTGAGTCTAAATTTTTGTAAACACATCCACGATACAGTAGAAATTCTTAGTGTGCAAATATTTAAAAAATAAGAAGAAGCTATTAGTGAACATACCTTTCCCAGTATCTTCCAGAAGCATTCGTTTCTTGCTCCTGCGTTTATCGGAACTCTTCTTGATGGTGACGTCGTTAAAGCCGAGCATCTCCGCCAGATTCTTGTTGTCATCTTCGTCTTTGAAGTCGTCGAAATCATCTGACATTTCGTCTTTTAATTCTGTATTTTGTATTATTAGAAAAAATAAAAAAAAACTCATAAACACTGGCCAAGTGCAAGTCGGAAGTCGTGAGAGTGCAGTGTGATAGTTACAGGCTGGTATTAAATCTTAAACAGTGCACTCAATGTCAGCTGGTCCTTTTTTAGGGTTCCGTATCCAAAGGGTAAATATGAGACCCTATTACTAAGACTCCGCGGTACATCTGTCTATCTGTCAGGCTGTATCTCATGAACCGTAATACGAGGTGCATTCAATAAGTACCTAGCCTCATCGCCAGAGGGCGCTGTAGTTTCAAAAGAGTTTTACCACAGTGTAGCACATTCTTTTTTAATTCTTTTTTCAAATTTTCATTCCAATCCCTTCATTTGTTTTAATTTGACAACTTATGGAAGCGAACGTGTCGATCGGTTTTACAAAAATGGAAAAAGAGCAATATCGTTCGGTGATTCGATTCCTATTTTTGGAAGGGAAAACGCGCATCGAAATCAAAGAGCGCTTGGATGCTGTGTGCGGTGACTCTTCTCCATCGATGGCCACCGTCAAGAATTGGTTCAACGAGTTTGCACGTGGCCTTACGTCGGTTTTTGATGAACCACGTCCAGGTGCACCGAAAACAGCTGCTACGGAGGAAAACATTTAAAAAATCCATGATTTCGTATTGGCAGATCGCCGATTGAAGGTTCGGGAGCTAGCTGAGACTGTAGGCATTTCAGAAGGAACAGTGCATCATATTCTTCACGAGGCATGAGAAAGCTGTCGGCGCGATGGGTGCCGCGTTTACTCACACCAGAAAACAAGCGCAACCGTGAGACCACATCGGAGACGTGTTTGGCGCTGTTTAAGCGGAATCCAGCGGAGTTTTTGCGTCGTTTTGTAACCGTCGATGAAACCTGGATCCACTGGTACACACCAGAGACCAAGGAGCAATCAAAACAATGGATCCAGACCGGGGAACGTGCTCCAAAGAAGGCGAAAACTGTAAAATCGGCCGGAAAAGTTATTGCCACCGTTTTCTGGGATTCACAAGGTGTGATCTACATCGATTACCTCGAGAAGGGTAAAACAATTACAGGGCTTTACTATGCCGATTTATTGGGCAGATTCGACGCCGAATTAAAGAAAATCGACCCCATCTGGCGAAGAAAAAAGTGCTGTTTCACCACGACAACGCACCGGTTCACACGTCTGCCGCTGCCATGGCCAAATTGGTCGAATTACGCTACGAATTGCTACCCATCCACCGTATTCTCCAGATTTGGCCCCTTGTGACTTCTTTCTGTTTCCTAATCTGAAAAAATCACTCGCCGGGAACAGATATGGATCGAATGCGAAGGTCATCGCCGCCACGGAGGCCTATTTTGCAGAGTTTGACAAAAATTATTTTTCCGACGGGTTAAAAAAGTTGGAGCATCGCTGGGCTAAGTGTATCGAACTAAAAGGAGACTATGTTGAAAAATAAATTGCCACTTTTCCAAAATTTTCGTTTACTTTTTGTAGGCTAAGTATTTATTGAATGACCCTCGTAGCTAGACAGTTGAGATTTTTACAGATGATGTATTTCTATTGCCGTTATAACAACAAATACTAAAAACAAAATAAAATAAATATTTAAGTGGGGCTCCCATACAACAAATGTGATTTTTGCGATAATGGTACGGAACCCTTCGTGCACGAGTCCGACTCGCACTTGGCCGGTTTTTACTAATATAAGTACTACTAATACCACTGTTAATGATTTAAATTTAAGCATAATTATTAAGCGTGTCAGTTTCAAACTGACCAATTAGATCTGTTTCTTATAATCAACAATTATAATGCTTACCTAGAAAATAAATCCCATTGTCATCATCCAAATCCAGATATTCTTGTTTCACTTTTGCGGTTGCTTCTTCTGGAAGGCAGAAAAAAAATCAAATTAATATACTGTAAGAATTCCTAATAGCCCTGTGGGCAAATGTCATGGCAAAGTATATATATTTTTCTTTTTATTTAGTTTTTTTTTTAATATTGCCCTTGTGCAAAACTTTGTTATGCCTGTAGCGCACAGGTATCAGGGTGTGGAGGACACAATATTAGGTGTCCTATCAGAAGCAATGCAGGTGCATTGGCATTCTAGAGACCCCTAAAATGTATTTTATTTGTAATTTCACCCACCACCTCCTCTGCAAACTGGATTTCATTATAGCAAAACTGATTAAGTGCTGTAGCGTAATGTGAACCTGGAAACCAGGCACTAGTTGACAAGCAGTTTGCTGAACCGTGCACACACATCTGCCGGGTGAGTCACACATATTTATCACAGTTTGGGAGCAAAAACCATGATAAAATGTGTGACTCAAGGCCCGGCTGCCTTGTAAATAACTTTTGCTAGTCGCTTTTCAGTCATCCTCTCACCATGATGGACTTGAAGGACATAAGAGCAAATATTTAAGTTTATAACGACAATTAGCTACAACAACGACAATTTTAACAGTAAATATTGTTTTACATGATTTTAAATGTATCATCTTTTAAACGACAACATTGTCTTATTTCACGTTGTCATTGAAATATTAATAAAAATAAATTGTCATTCATACCTTTAACACTAAACTCATTAAATTTAGTAATAAACTCCTTCTGGCACTGCTGGACCTGTTCTTTAAAGTCACATGCATCTCGTAGTCTTGTGATGCAGACCTCACAGATCCCTCCATCAGTATCGTTAGGATCCAGGGGCATCTGAAATATCGAAAGAAGACATAAATTGACTTGTGCACTCCCTCCGCAAAGATTCTAAGGCACTCTACCTGCCTAGCTGTTTCCAACTATGTTGGAGCTGGCCAGTCTAAGCAAATGTACAGTCCTCACCAAACTTCTTGGCCGCCCTGGAGTTGGTTATCCGATGCACAAACCTCAGCACAGTGATGTTTTTGTATGAGATTTACTACTACGCAGGCATTGTAGCCAATTTCAGGGCGACCAAGAAGTTAGACGAGTACTGTACAGTATTGCCCAATCTTTTTGGCTGGGCTGAAGTTGCCTACACAAGATTGTGCAGTAGTAAACCTCATATTAAATCAGCAGCGTACCATGCCATGCGCATTGTAAGGGAGAAATGGTGGACCAGTGCTAATGGCCGCAGCTTACAAATTGTAGGTCATGGGTTCGAAGCCAGGCAGGCGCTTTACTTCGTGTAAATAATTTAATCACCACTGCTCTCAAAACGGTTAAAGAAAACATTGTGAGGAAACTGGCATGTTTTAGAACCAAATGTTGAAGACATGACGCCGACCCAGTGTGGGTTGGTGGCCCATTCCCTCTCACAGAGAGGAGGCCTTCTAGTGCAACTGACCAAATGGGAGACTACTTCTCTCTCTAATACTCTATCCAATATACCTGCCTATGTACACCTCATCCAAAAAGATTGGGGATTACTGTAGTATTTAACATGAAGTAACTGCCTATATATTACTGGGTAATACAAGACTGGTGTTAGGTTTATTTGCATCTGACTACTGTGCCAACTGTCAAAGATCTTCAAAGGCACTTCTGGCCAAACAATCATTGGTAAAATGAATGTTGAGGTGAAATGTGTAATGTGTAAAATATACCATCACTAGAATTATTTGGTTCTATGAATGAGGTCGATAATACAAGCCACTAATAAACACTATAATAGCCAAATTAAAAAGAAGTATTCTACAGTTCTGTACTTTTTTGAAATGATAGGCGTAGTACAAAGAACTAGAGAGTCGTAATTTTCATGCGAATGAAGTTGTATTTAAGGATTAGTTACCAGAATTTCGAAGCAATCCTTCAGCATATCGGAGTAAACTTCCGACTTGCCTAATATTGAATACTGAGTCTTCAGGTCCTTATCAGGCGCTCGCATAAGGCAGCAACGGCAAGCGACGCCGTACGACATGGTGTTAAAACACGTTAACGACTTTTAATTAGCTATTTTCTATTAATTTTGTATACAATTAACTACAACCACAAAACCAGAACTATTATCTTGATGACAATAAAGTCCAATATTCAAATGTACTATAATTGAACGTAGTTTATAGTGTCATCCTGTTCACTTCACAGCACCAAAGGACTATCTTTCTCTATTTATTGCTGCAAACGAAGATAGTTTCAGAGTTTGGAACGCGAAGAGATGACAGCTATCAACTTTTTTTTTTCTATGGCTACAAACCATAGGATAATGGCCAGTGGCAATTTTTTTATACAATTTTTTTTTTTTGTAAAATTTACCTTTTTTTGTTATCATGAGGCAACCTTCCAAAGGCAGCCGGACTTTGTGAGTACAAAGTCCGGCTAAAATCTAAGCCAGGTAAAAACAAGAGAAAAAAGTACCTGGAAGTTACCTCTTAAAGATCTACCCGAGACCCCATATTCTGTACAACGCTTGTTGGGTAGATTGTAAAAGTGACTTCTCTGAGCGTTATTTTGCACGGCAGCATGTGATCACTGTGCTACCGTCTTTCATGGGATCATTAAAATTTGATGGGCCGTTCTAAGCGCCCGCGACTTCAGTGTCTCACCTAGTGAACAGCGAGCCAGGAAGTTGCCGCCCCAAAGGGCCAAAGGATACCGTTCGGTATTTACGTGCGATGTGAATTGCTATTTTCCGCTGCAGGCTGTTTGACCACACAGGCATTCCATTACTATACTAAGCCTCCCTACCGTCTAGCGTTAGACTTGCGCGGAGATACGCGTCTCCAACTGTTGCTGATGAGCTGGGTGGCTCGAGGCTCACTGGTCCTCAGCAGTTTACAGCAACAGTCATATAATTGATCTAAGAGTTGTTACTTTTAGGATTTCTGAGAACGATAATTAATTAAATTATTAATTAATTAGTCAAACTGTATGTGCAGTTTTGCGGGAGTGTGTGTAGCTTAAAAGTGTACTCTGTATTTTTAATAATAAAATAAATAGAGTATCTTGATCTGGCTCGCGAGGTTGTCGACATGTGGGATGTGAATACAGCAGTCATTGTGCCGATAGTCGTGACGGCCAATGGCATAATAGCGAAGAGCCTCGACGAACATCTGAGGAGGCTCTCCTTGGGCAGCTGGATCAAGAGCTTGATTCAGAAAGCGGTACTCCTGGACACGGCGCGTATCGTTAGGAGGTTCCTCTCTCAGGAGCCCTGACCACCGGTAGCTTGGTCCCTGTTCCCGATACCGGTGGGCTACTATTTTTGTATTTTTAAATGTTTTTTTATTTTATTTTTTATAGAATAATATTTAAAAATGTAAAAATATGTATATAAAATGAATAAATGAAATAAATAGAACTGGCGCAAGCCTGTAGTGCTTGACACTAACGACCGCAGGGAGGTATGGCAGAGTAAGGAGCTTCACGGACGCTTTTTCCGGGCCCTACATGGGTCCGATGTAGATCAGTCAGCGTCCGTAGCCTGGCTGCGTTTCGGTGACCTCTTTGGGGAGACCGAAGGTTTTACCTGTGCAATTATGGACGAAGTTATCATGACGAATAACTACCGGAGATTTATTGTGAAGGATGGCACGGTTGACATCTGTCGGGCATGTCACCGCCCGGGTGAATCGATCCGCCACATTATCTCTGGTTGTTCTCGTCTAGCTAACGAAGAGTACTTGCATAGGCACAACCTTGTAGCCAGGATTATCCACCAGCAACTTGCTCTGAAATACACTCTCGTGGCATCGGAGGTACCGTACTACAGGTATGTGCCCGACCCAGTTCTCGAAAATGGCAATATCACATTGTACTGGGATCGGTCCATCATCACAGACAGGACTATTGTAGCCAATAAGCCTGATATTGTGGTGGTGGACCGAATCGAGAGGCGTGCAATGATTGTTGACATTACCGTCCCGCATGACGGGAACCTCGTGAAAGCCGAGAAAGACAAGCAAATCAAGTATCTTGACTTGGCTCGCGAGGTTGTCGACATGTGGGATGTGGACACAGCAATTATTGTACCGATTGTCGTTTCGGCCAATGGTTTAATAGCTACGAGCCTCGACCAACACCTTAGGAGGCTCTCGTTAGGCGGCTGGGTCAAGGGCCTGATCCAGAAAGCAGTACTGCTGGACACGGCTCGTATTGTTAGGAGGTTCCTCTCTCTGGAGCCCTGACCGCCGGTAGCTTGGACCCTGTTCCCGATACCGGTGGGCCTCTATTTTTTATATTTTTAAATGTTTTTTTTTTTTGTTTTTGTATCTTTTATAAAAATATTTAAAAATGTATCAAATAAGAAATAAGTTTAATAAAGGAAAATAAATAAATAATTGTGAAAGCATCTGAATCCTACTTCCTACTATCCTATCCTACTATCCTACTAATTCCTTTCCTACTAATATAATATTTTTAATATTAAAAATGCGAAAGTTTGTGAGGATGGATGTATGTTTGTTACTCTTTTACACAAAAACTACTGCACGGATCTGGATGAAACTTCACAGTAATATAGGTTATACATCAGAATAACACATAGGCTACAATTTATAATGTTTTTTTTTGTAATTTGGTCATAATATAACGATAAATATCAAGTAAGTCGGAAAAATTCTGCCCTCTGAGAGCTATCTTCGCGTGCGCTGCCTAAACCGTTGGAGATACACAAATATAATGTACCGTAGGATTGTTTGTCTTAAATAGTTCTAAATATAAGTTCTTGGCAGCATACATCTACCTTTTATGTGGAAGCCACTATGACCATAAAAATTAGGGATTCATATGAAAATTGCATTGCATATAAAATTCATTCTTTGGCGTGCGCTGAGAAAACTATTGATGGTACATAAAAAATATGTACTATATGATTAGGTAGGATAGGGTAGCGTAGGTAGGATAGGGTTGAGTAGGAAGGGAAGGGTAGGTAGTGTAGGTTAGATAGGGTATGGTAGGTAGAGAAGGGTAGGGTTTGTAGGGTAGGGTAGGTGGGTAGAGTAGGTATGGTAGGTAGGTAGGTAGCCAATTAGCGGGAGCGAAGCCCTCTGGTCAGCTAGTTTACAAATAATAATTTAAAATCTCATATACAGGGATTGGCCCTATCACTTCTGCCTTTGCCTACATCTCATAATGCAAAGAAACAGGAAAAAAAAAAAACAGAAAATGGCGGAGCTTCGAAGTCGTAGCGTCCTTTAGCTGTTTTCTAATTAAATTTAAGATTTTTATGTGTAAATGCAACAAAAGTAACTTTATAAATAATGGAGACCGCAGTGAATCCCGGTATGTGTCGGTGTTGTGCATCGGAGGGTGCGTTCAAAGATATTAAAAGCACATATCATTGGATGGGCGAAGAAGAGATCTACGCCGACATGTTGAGAGAATGTTTCGACGTAATCGTAAGTAAAACGATTTTGTTAAACCACTACGCTCCATAGGCATGTTTATATTCACTTTAGTATTTTTTATTTGCTAAGATCGATCTAAACGAGCTTAAGCTCGTGCTTATGATATTTACTTGAGTGGCCACAATGGCAGCCGCCGCTGCCGATTCGATTTGGTTTGGCTGGTTGGTTGTAGCACAAACTAATGAACTTGGATGGATGTTTCATTCACTTACTTGCATATATACCTACAGGAAACGACCAATTTTTTTTTTATCAACCGTCGTCCCTCTGATGGGCAACGTTCGCCTACCACTGTTCCTGAATTATTCAAAGACCAAATATAACGAAAAAATCTTATTAGTGTAACTGGACAATTATAAATATTTGACAAGTTTTTTTTTGAAGAGTCTGGTGGGCTGTTGGCGCATCCACACTCTTGCTTGATGCTCTATTGGTTTTAAAAAGAATTTCGATCCCAATTTTCCCACCATTTTTCTCAGTACAATTTGGGAACTATTCCCGCAGTTTTGCTCATTTAAATTGCTTTCAACCATTTTGGGCCTTTGAAATCGTCATATTATCAAGCATTATCAAAATTACTCTGATACATAACAAGCAGCATAATTTATAAAGACTCCTTTGTTTCACCTTGTACAAACTACATGAAAATTAAAAAACCTTGTACAAATTGACAAAAAGTATTGTTATAATTGTTTTGTGATAAACAAACAAACCTAATCTGTCTAATATCATACTCAAGAACCAGCTGTCTTCCCTTCTGCATTGAATTTTTTCCATTCCATAGCCAATATTTAAAATTTTTCATTTTATTAAATATTGAGCTAAAGCCCACTACTCGCTAGTTGAGGTAGCCCCCGTAAGTGACAAAATGCTTGTATTAAGGTTATCCTGCTATCCTTAGCATGTAGCTGAACTATGTTCAAAGTCAAATCACTTATGGCATTAAACAGCTCTCTTGGATGTCAAAATTAAAACATAATAATTGATTATTGATTATTGATGAACTATCATTGTTTGCTTATACATCTATAAATACATAAGGTAGGTAGGTAGAGTAGGGTAGACAGTTGACGGGAGCGAAGCCACAGGCACAGCTACTTATAGTTCTTGCCAAACTTCTTGGCCGCCCTGAAGTTGGCTACAATGACTGCGCAGTAGTAAATCTCATACGCACCGTTTCATTCCCCGCATGTGCATAAAGCCAACTTCAGGGTGGTCCAGAAGTTTGGCGAGAGCTATAATTTATAGTAATCATCATTAATACTTAGATGTCCACTGCAGTACATACATTTTGCTTCTCACATACCATTTTTCCATCATGGTAACTCAATTTCAGGAAGGTCCATTGTTATTATCTTGCCCTTATTCCATATAACTTTGGGTTGGTGCAGCAGAGTTTCCATAGTCCACTGTGATTTATTTATTTAGGATCTCCAACAAAGGATATAGTAAATTTATATTAAATTTGCTGTTGCCCACAACTTCGTTTGCTTAGCATTAGTACTTTAAATAGCCTGTTATTTATATTGTGCTGTAAATTATTAGTTTGCCATGCAAACGCCTACCACCCTGTCCACCCCATAAATGATGATTTCCAGGATAAAAATTATCCTATGTTCTTCCTAAGGTCTCAAACTATCTCCATACCCAATTTCATCTTAATCGTTTCAGGGGTTTAAGCATGAAAAGGTAACAGACAGAGTTACTTTCACATTTATAATATTAGTATGGGTTAATATTAAGTATTTAGATTTCTAGATGGTATTAAACAACTAAGCTAACAGATATAAAAGAATCATAATAATTGAAAAATGGTAGGTATAAATTCTCGCAATTAAACAAAAATAACAATTACAAAACTTAAATTAGGAGTTACTTTTCTTTCATATTCATCCTCATGCAATCCATCCATATTTATAACTAGCTTCTGCCAGCGGCTTCGTCCATGTGAATGTCGAAAGTTATTCCAAGGGAATATGTACCCTGGATAAAAAGTACCCAATGTGCTATTCCAGACTATAATCTATCTCTATGCCCAATTTCATCCATTTCTGTCCAGCCGTTTGAGTGTGAAGAAGTAAAAAACATACCAACACACACACTCGAAAAATTTCACCTTTATTAGTATTAGTGTCATACAAATATTATAATGATGATTTCCTACCTCATCACATGCCCATACCAAGACAAACAATTTTAAATTATTTCCATTAAAATATTTTATATTTGTCACCAGTTAAACGCGTCGGGGCAAGGAGAAGACAGCGGCATATGCGAGGTTTGCATCACTCAGCTGCGGAATGCGATCAACTTCAAGAAACAAGTGCTGCACACGGAGGAGCAGTTTCAGAAACATTTGCGGAACAAGACTCTGTTTAGACGTAAGTTTGGGAAAAATAGAACAGCCTTATACGGTAATCCCCAATCTTATTGGCCGGGCAGAACATAGGTTTTCTGATGCGCATGGCGCGCTGTTGTTTTTAACTGACTACCCAAAAAGGAGGAGTTTCTATGTTCGACTGTATGTATATTTTTTTGTCTGTTCACCGATTACGCTATCAATAGTGGACTGATTTTGAAAATTCCTTTTGTGTTTGAAATGTTACTTTGTGTATGAGATTTACTGTTGAGCAGCCATTGTTGGCAATTTCAGACCGGCCAAAAAGATTGGGAATTACTGTAGTAGAATTTAAACTTATGGCGGCTGTGAAGCGCGTTACGCGCCGCCATTAAGGCTCGCCTCACACAGAAAGGATGCGACGCGATGATGCCTGAAGAGGTCAGGGGGCGAGCGCGGCCTACTATGACAGGCTTGAGTCATATTTTGTTATCACAGTTTGGGAGCAAAAACAGTGATAAAATGCGGGACTCAAGTCTATCACAGAGGCCGTGCTCGCCCGGCAGATTTTTCTTTCATTCCTTGCCGCATGTTCCGTGCCTGCCGACTAATTTGCGATTTTTAGGGCAATTGAAACAATTGTGAAGTGGTTTGATGTCATATTTATATTCACTGTAATGTCTTATTACGGCGTTCAGGGTCCATGACGTGTCAAAACTAAAATAGTGCGACTGAAAAAGGGACAGAGCTATTTATCGTTAAAAGCTCCATGCTCCAAATGATGGTTTTGACACGTTATGGTACGCCAAAACATGAGATTTATCTGCTTCAGGGTCGCTTAAATTTTTTTAAACATTGCAAAATGCTTTCCGACTTGGTCCGCTCGGTAAAATTCGTATATCCTTTAAAACAGGGACTGTTTTTTTTTAATTTTGCTTCCAATGGAAATTTCTTCTGTATCGTAGGTGCGTTTCAATGGAACAACTATCTGTAGGCGAAACAAATTTTTGTTCCATGCGGTAAACGAAGCCGCGACACGCAGCGCAGCAGCCCATCACTCAACCACTGCGCCCACCGTGTCGTCAAATATATATAAATCCTTTTATTAATAATATATTTTTCTTATTTGTACAGCCAACATAGTGAAGGTGGAGATACAGGGAGAAGAAGAATCTGATGACAATATAGCTTCTGGCGACGAGGGATTTTCGGGAGCCGGTGAGTTCATAAACCAAACTATAATTTTACCAGTTGCATAGCTAAATGGCAAAAATGTATCCCTTGTAATTTCGTCCTCTCCATCCTGCATACTGCTCTCAAAACCTAGAACCAAAAATTCGAAGACGATTTCCGACTGGTCTTGCATAGTGGATTAAAAGCCCATTTCCTTTAACAGGAGGAGGCCGGCAGTTGGATATTTACAGGCTGCTTAAAATAATGATCATTTTTATGCATCTAGATGAATCATAGTCAATTTTTACATCAATGAAATTTGTAAGGGAAGTTTATTCTGCATAGACAATGGTCTACAGTACAAATTTTTTTTTAATGTCCCTCGGCAAAATTCGTGTTTTTTCAGTCGTCGGATTTCTATCAGTTGCCCTTTGCACTTAGTGCAGACCGGACGCTTTCAATCAACTTCGAAGTATATAGAGTTGTTAATACTCTTTTAACATACTGTAATTTATTTTAAAAATGGGAGGAAAGCCACTAAAGCTGATATTTTTACGGCTCTATATATTTCACTCGGAAATCAAAACAAAACAACCATTAAGTACTTTCTGAATTCAAATATAAATACACGATAAATCTAATAATTGATGGACATGGAAATTAGCGATGAACGAATGTTTGTATTCGGAAATGCGATGATTGCCGAGTGATGTTAAGAAAATAGTTGTACTGTAGTAGTACATGTAACCGAAGGATGATAAAATTCATACCATTGGATCCCTGGATTCATGTTTCTATGCGACTTTTTTTTTTACTATAGTCAATAATTGGTGAGAGCATAACGTGAAAAACATGACCTAGTGAACAATGAACTAGAGGACAAATTTCCTCCAGCGCCATTCTTCGTGGTTTGGTTTTAACAGTTCTTCAACACCGAAAGCAACTTGATATAGCTTTCTCAATTGAACCACAAAACAATTCTTTTCCAGAATACGAAGTCCCCATAAAGACGGAGGTGGACGATCCCAAGCCGAAGAAGCGAGCGGCTAAGGCCTCGGCTACAACTACCCGCGCAAGCGCCAAGAAAGCAAAAGCCGACAACGGCGAGACTTCTACCAAACGTAAGTTTCTAACTATAAGTTTCTACGTGACTTTGGCCGTGTGTGCACGCAGCTTTAGGATTTACTTTTAAATCTGGAATATGTGTAGCCGTATTTTTTTTGTGATTTAGGTACGATACGAAGGAGAATTTTATATACTCTAAGAATTTAAATTCGTCTAAGACACGTAACGTTTAAGCTGACCGTCTTATTTCTGAATACAATTCGGCATCTGAAAGTTGATGAACCAAGAGTGGTGAAAAGATGCAGCGTTTTGAAGATGGTGTAGAAAAGCCACATGGCTGATATTTAAAGAAATGGAAGAGAGAGAAACAAGATTGTTTACGAGTCATATTAACATCATTCAATAATATTGAACTTGTTATACTGTACGGTGAAAACATCTGCAATGCTCATTGAGGAAAACCATGAGATCTGGCTAAAACCACGAAAAACAAGAAGAGACAAATGGAGAAATATTACCATTATTTTTACACGAAACATCTGAGAATTAAAACTAAAAAAAAATATAGCATCAAAATGATCAAAAGACTGCCGATTGAATTCATCTTCCCTGCGTCTTTTATTGCTGAATACGATCTCAAGCCCACCATGACAAATATACAACTACCCACTATAACAAGATTGAATTTCGTTACAAGTAATCCTATTTCCTTCACAAGCATACCTGTATTTTCTTAAAATTATACTTGTAGTGTCATTGTCCATATTTTCTTTTCAATATATATATAACAATACTTTGTCAAGTGGGCTTGGAACATATTACAATAGTCCAATGGTAAATATATTGAATATTTCCCTTTGTACTATGTAACTTATCCTGACTGAAAGCATTTCAGCTTAGTTGGAGGGGGTTAAAAAGTACTCTAGTAATGTTTAATCATTGCTACAGTAATCACAGCGGATCTTTGTGTCTCTGAAGTTGGCTGCAAGCCCCGCCGCAGTTGCTATTTTTGTATCAATGTTGAAGTAGAAGATAGCATAGTATAACTGTCTTTTTCACTCGCTTACGTTTGTCGCATCGTCCTATCTCGCTTACTGTATGCAGTATACTCGATGACAAACTGTTCCCTGCGCAATGGTTCGCAGAGACAACTTCAGAGACACAAAGATCCGCTGTGACTACTATAGTATTCCTTCATATTCGTGTACACCTTTTAGTTTAACAGTAAAAATAATAATTTCAATTATTTTTTAGGGTTAAATGTTTTTACAGGTGTATGTTTCAGTTGCTTGCACATACGGTCAAATGTGTCACTTTGAAAAGTGTTAAAAAAGCTGCTTATTTATACAGAGTGATTTTTTAAGAATACATTGTTAAAGGTGGTCTTAAAATCTATATGAATGTTAGGTTAAATTGAGGAAAACGAGTTTTTTTTTTTTTTTAATATTTTTAACCTCGTTGAGTTAGCAATTTCCGCATTTTTTTAATCTATTCATATAAACAAAATTGGAGTGTCTGTTTGTAATATTGAAATAACCGTTTTTTACAACATGTAAATGAATGTATATACGGTACATACAACAAAATAACATTTTATACAATTTTTGTCTGTCTGTCTGTCTGTCTGTTTGTGCCGGTTAATATCTGAAATGGCTGGACCGATTTTGACGGGACTTTTATTGGCAGGTAGCTGATGTAATAAGGAGTAACTAATGCTACGTTTATTTTAGAATTTTTTTAGGCGGAACGAAGTTCGCCGGGTCAGCTAGTTCAAAATATAATAGGAATATACAGACTTGTCTCATCATAATATCAATATGAGACAGACATACCACTAGTTCTCAGCTCAAAATTATCGCAGAATTAATATGACAGATTGTCAAGCATGCGTTATCTGCTGTGATTGGTTGAATGAATTTTCAACAGCCAATCACAACAGATAACGCGTGCTTGATAATTTGTTGTCAAGTGTTGAAAATAGGTCTTTCCTCATTGAATCACAAAAATAAAAAATATTATTTTTAGTTTATGCACGAGTATTGATAACTCCCTTTGCGCTTTGCTAGATGCAAATTCTTTATCGTTTGTAAATATAATATGTAAGTTTCTTAACTTAAGCTCGAAACACTGACAAAATTAGGCGTTAAAGTAAAGTTAGTTAGGTACACATACACTAAATTCTGAAACCCAATCTTAGTCACAAAATACCCCTTCTCTCTGTAAGCTTATTCAATGTAATTCGGTAGAGTTAAATCTCTTAATTTGGACAACTAAAACGAGTTTTGATAGATATTAAAGTAGTCGACATTACAAAAATCTAAGGGTTTTTAAGACGCCTTTGCAAGTTAAAACCAAGAAAATATCTTCAAGTCACAAACGGAATGAATTATTAAATAATTTCATTAACATTTCTAGGAAAAAAACATAAAATGGTAGCTTTTTTAACACATTTCCATTCTAAAATCTCCATGTCTAGCTGTAAGTTTTCACAGTTTTGCAAAGTTAAAAAGTGCTCTGTCATATCCAAGCTTGCAAAGAGGTGCCTTTACTTTTCAGCTTGGACAGTCTTCTGCTCAACATTGCGACAGGGGTACTATCATTAACTGCCTTTAGCAACCAAACAACTAGTAGAAACAAAGGGTTATTGTGTTATCTAGTAACTGCCCCGTTTGTTTCACGGTCGCATGTGCGACTGTTGAGCGTGAGGTTCTGGGTTCGATTCCCAGGTTCGGAATTTGGAAGTTGGCGGTTTGTAACCCCCGTGCCTTGGAAAGCACTTGAAGCCGTTGGTCTTATGTCTGATCTATCTCAGGAGGTGTTCGCCGTCCCGTCAGATTAAAGTCACCACTAGATACCAAAAATATAAAAGTCGTTAACACCTGTCTACCAATGTATTCCAATATTTCAAAACGATACGATAAAAATGTAAAGGCAGTGTCGCTAACACGATCAAAACAAACGTATCGCGTTAAGGGGCGTCCGTGACCCTTTCGCTTGGCATTCAGTAATGAGTTAATTATCTCATTAACGCGTGGACCGATTTACATGATTTTAATGGATAAAATGGTTCTAAGCCTTTCATTTGAAACCAAAATTATCTCAATAAACAAAAAGTCAAAGTAAAGTCAAAAGTCAAGTGAGTGCAGTGGTCAGTGGGGAGTTCTGGGTTCGATTCCCAGTTATTCACATAATTTCTCTTAGTCTTAATAGTAACTAGAAGTGTAGAGAAAATATACCCATGGACTGTATTGAGATTATTAAGATTGTTATATTGGCTAGAAAGTAACTTACTTCTGATATGATATCAGAAAGAGATGTATAATAAAATTATTAATTAATTTTATTTACAAACTTTTATTTAACTTGCAATGTATGTATGTATGTGTGTTCGGGTCAAATCTTGAAACTTTATTTTAAAGCAGTTATCCTCTACCGATTAAGATAAAATTTTGCATAAACGTTTAGTTTGAATGACAATGCATGGTTAGCGAAGTGACGTCATTCTAAATCCAATATGGCAGAAGGCCCAAGATGGCGGACTAGTTAGTTTTTGTGCACTGCCATGATATAGGTATCAAATGAAATGCTGAGTAGAGTACGAAAAAAGCTTGTTTTAGAAAAAGATTTTTAATAATTTAAACATTTTTGCAAATGTTTTGCAGTTCAAGTATGTGTTTTTGGTCTGTGTTCCGCCTAATTTCCAAAACTTTTCAGTGAGCCACGCGGAACCCAAGAAGAAATAAGGTGAGTACCATACGGGACCTCTGAACTACGACCGTAATCGCTTGGATATTGATATTTGTGACATTAGAAAATGTAAAAGCATTTTTAACTTTGCGATACTCTCTATGTTTGCATGTGTATTTTTAAGTTATTTGACTCTTGAAAACATCTTACTTTACCTTTGAACCTATCTTGAATTACTCCATTAAGACTTATAACTTGACTATAAGTACCCATTGACTTCCTTAGAAACAACTTAACTCTTAAAAAAAACCTTAAACTGTTTTAAAAAGTAGGTTTACGATCGAGATGTTTACGTGATAACGTCTTATTGGTGATATAAGTTTTTGGGAAGTAAGGAATTAATGAAGATAACAATTTTTTCAAATTTTAAATTACATCTATCGTTTTATTCACACTTTTGATGATAAATTTCGGGTGTAAAATGACAAGTTTACTTATTCGACTATGATATACATTTTTCTTCATACATACATTCATACAAACATACTTTTATACATTTATACAAACATTTATGCATACATACATACATACATACATACAATACGATCAGTTACAATCTTCACGTAAATTTATCTGTTTCCAATCTGGGTAATTCTGTTCAGGATAGGACGATTGTATTCAGCGAACGTTTACAGTTGGCGCAAACCAATGTAAATTCCTGGGCGTGTACTTGCCGATTTTCCTTAACACACCAATCTGAGATTATCTGCATTTGTGCAGCAGTGATGGCTTTAAGGTCATGTCTGAACCATAATCTATCGCAAACCGAACAAGTATGGCCAAAATCGTTGTCCAGGAAAGTAGATTTGAATCGATGTATTGACGAAGACCATTTTGTAGACCAGGTAGGTTGTTCTTGGTGCACTGCTGCTTGATTCGATGAAGTACTGTGTTGTGCAGCACTCCTAACTCGTTCGGCTTGACGCTGTCGAGATGCACGTTTTCGCTGAGCGCTGGTTTGTACAATTGTAGTTGTCTCCACCGTGCCGCTGGCGAGAGCTAAATTTGCAGCTCTACGTAGATGGTAAGCTTTGCGTTGTCTTTCAGCGGCTTTTCTTGCAAACGCCGCGGCCTGTTCTGGGGTTCTAGTAGCTGCTACACGTTTTCTGTACTCACGATTTCGCAGGGCATTTTTTTCGGCAGTGGTGGGTATTGCAGACGTTGACGGCAAAGCATCCTCGGTCTCCATCGGTGTACTGGATGTTGAAGGAATGTGCGCACAGGGATCCATCATGTTGAGCGTGGTGATTTCTATGGAACACAAAATATTTTAATTCCAAATGAAATGAAGTCATTTGAAAGTTTTGTAAAATACACATTTCCTGTACTCACGGTTTCGCAAGGTATTAGATTCGGCGGGATTGGCTGAGTGTTGCACAGTGGGAGGTATTGCAGACGTTGAGGGCAAAACATCCTCAGTCTCCATCGGTGTACTAGACGTTGAAACAACGTGCGCTTGGGGATCCATCGTATTGAACGTGGTGATTTCTGTTAAACGAATTGAACTTAATTTTCTAAAGAAATATTATCAACTAGCTTTCGCCCGCGGCTCCGCCCGCGTAACGTTTATTCCTTCCCTCGGGAATAGTAATATTTCCCGGGATAAAAAATTGTTATCTTCATTAATTCCTTACTTCCCAAAAACTTATATCACCAATAAGACGTTATCACGTAAACATCTCGATCGTAAACCTACTTTACAAACAACCATTTTTTTTTAATTTTACCTATCCACGAATATAAAGTACGTGTTTATACATGATTTTTTGAATTCACATTTGGAACATAACGTTGTGAGTGTAGATAAAATATATTTGGCTATGTCAGAAATACTGCTGTTCGACATACCACCTCCTACGAAAACTTGTGTAAAGAATCGAGGTATGACGTTCCTACCACGTTAAGGGATTTTGCTTCAAGGATAGGAAGAGTTTCTTAATTGAAAATGGATGATCCTCCAACCAAACTGTTACGGTTTTCTTGCTCTGCGATGCTTCATGGCTTTTGTAGAACGTCTTTAATATAATATCTAGCTACACTTGCTCGGTCTAGGATTTTATTCTGTCGTTCTTTACTGGTCGTATGTCGACCGCAAAAAGATCGCGTCATATACGCAAAAAGATCGCGACTGTCTTGAAAAAAAACATTTGCGAGACACTTGAAAAAACATTGCGACACACTCGCTATGTAACTATAGATAGCTATATACTCGAAAAAGATCATGACACGATCCTAGAAAGATCGCTATATAACCGCAAAAAGATCACGATACACTGGTAAAAATATCGTGATCTAACCCTTATCGATTATCTCGTATAACTTCATGTAGTCGTGTTCGTGTCGCTACATTTTATTATTTACTGCTACTTATGTTTTAGAATTTTTTATGCTATTAGAAACTTGCCAATAGCTGAGCCTATGTTATTAACTGCTTTTCTATGAAATACTGTGTTCGAAATGAACATGCTTGCCCACATGTGTATTCGTCAAAACAATCAACAAACATTAAGAAACCCTTGAATCTTTCGAAATCCGAATAATACCCAAAAAACAGAAACAGATTGTTGAGTGACCAAAATGCACGCCCGTCCTCAAGAAGATAACCCTAATATAAGAAGACATAGACAAGACGGAGATAATGAGATGTGCTCGTTTGTTGTAGGAACGGACGAGGACGGGCCCAAACGCAGGAAAAAGAAAAAGAAATCCGACGAAAGCGCGACCCCCGAGCGCGTAGAGCACAGAGTCAACCTTACCGCCATACTGCAATACTCCAACGCGAGCCCCTTCAGGGACAAAACCATCCGCGGCTTCTCCTGCCTCTACTGCGCTAAAGCATTCCCCGATATATACGCACTCCGCGAACACACCGCCCAGCAATCAGAAAAAGACAAAATTAACACCATCATAGATTACAAATTAAGCTACAACCCCATTAAAGTAGATATTACTAACCTGCATTGCACTGTCTGCAATCTAGAAATGAGAGATCTCAACGATCTCAAGGACCATCTAGTAGCAATACATAACAAAACTATTTACAAGCACATTAAAGACATTATTCTTCCGTTCCGCTTAGAAGACGGACATAACTTTACCTGTGTCGTCTGCTCCGTAGTACACATATCTTTTAAGAATCTCTACCATCATATGAGCAGTCACTACAGAAACTATTGCTGTAAAAAATGCGGGGCTGGATACATAACCATCGCAGCTTTGAGGAAGCATGGCAAGACCCACGCTCAAGGCATATTTCCTTGCGATTTTTGCGATAAATCCTACACGTCTCTGACGAAGAAAAGAAACCATGAGAAAGGTGTCCATACAGGCGGTTGGCTGAGGAATAAATGTCCTCACTGTCCAGAAATTTTCGTTAGCTACTACGATAGAAGCGAGCATCTTGTCAAAGTACATAATCAGACGCCTGTAATATATCCTTGCAACGCATGCAACAAGACTTATAAGAAGAAGTTTGAACTGAACAGACATATCAAGCATCATCACTTGCAACAGAGAAGTTTCTTATGCGATAAATGTAATGCCAAGTTCTTTTCCAAACGCGGTCTTGCCGACCACCTCTCAAGGCACACCGGAGGCGAAGTATGCTCCTGCGATGTCTGTGGCAAAGCTTTCTCGAGACCTAGAACTCTGAAAGAGCACATGAAAATCCACGAAGACGACAAGAGATTCCAATGCGAGATATGTCACAAGACGTTCATGCAGAAATGTAGTTTGAAGAGCCACGTGCGATTGCATCAAGATGATTTGGATATATTCAAGGAGTTTGAAGACGTTAAGCATCTCATAGATAATAGGGAGCTAACTCTGAAGCAGATAGCGGCTGAAAGTAAGATCAAAGCTCAAGCAGATAAGGCTAAAGAAGAAAAAGAATTTGAGTAGTGTTCGTTATTCAAAATTAGTGGTTATGGGACATTCCGCAGCTGAAAGGACCTAATTTTAGTTACAAAGACTTAAGAAAATAATGTTCTCGTGTAGAATAAGGAAACAAGTTTTTATCTTGTGGCATTTGCAATGCAAGATAAACGAACTACATTAACACTTATTTTTCAATGGAAATGACATCTATGTTTGATTATAATAGTTCAGATTTGCATCTCAGCCGTCACAATTAATTTGAACATGAAAGGCGTATAAAGACACTTTGAGTTTTAATTCTTGTGTATAAAGATATTTATTCTGTAAGGTCTTCGCCGCAAAATAATGATAAATCAATAATGAATTTTATTTTATAACTTGTCAAGGTGCAGCCTGTTATGTTTGAGATAATCTTCACCTCCACATATAATATATTTTTATTTTAATATTGGTTTTAATTTACAATGTATATTTTAACCGATTTTGTTTCTAATGACTACTAATCGAATAGGGTATTTGGCAAAATATATCTATTTAGTCCGTCAGTTAGATAATCTAAAAATATTGGACAGATATTTTTTCTTTTGCTACGTAAACTAAAAATTACGACGATACAGTGTGCTGCAATATCGCGTGACGTCACGGTGTGCTAAACTTTATACTGACAAAGTGACGTCTCAAGCCCCTACTCCTGAACTTTGATGCGCTTTATCTTTGTAAATTTTTAGAGTTCCGTACCTCGAAAGGAAAAAAACGAACCCTTATAGAATAACTTTGTTGTCCGTCTGTCTATCTGTCAAGACCCTTTTTCTCAGGAACGGGTGACGGTATCAAGCTGAAATTTATATCAAATACTCAAGTCTACCGTCCCTTAAAGCTGAGAAATCAAACTTCTAAGCCAACGCAATCAAAAGATACAGCCGTTTATGCCGCAAATTTTCGACGCTCGCAAGGGAATCATAACCTACAGGGTACTTTCCGTGAACTCAGAACCTTGAATTTTCGTACGATGCAAAGTCTTATAGCACAGATAAAGGAAAAATTGCGAAATCCGTAAATTTTTTGTTACATCATATAATAAAAATATTTTTAATAATTTTAAACTTACTACCCTTTCCTCATGAACGCGTAGAGGTATTAAATTGAAATATCTAACACTCAGGTCTATAATACCTTTAATCTGAGGTTTGTACGGAACCCTCGGTGCGCGAGTCCGACTCGCACTTGGCCGGTTTTTATTTATTTAAATAGGGCAAAAAATACAGGTCCAATATTATTTGATAATCTCACTGAAGAACTAAATAGAATTTTCATTTTTCTACCCAGGAAACATCCCTATTATGAATTAGTTTGGTACTATACCACAATTTGAATTGGTAGCTAAGATTTATTTAAGGAAAGATTTTATTTACCAACCTGTATCATGATACAGGTTGGGTCAGCATTGCAAAACGATCTCGCGATTCTGTCTCCTTCTTCCTTCCCTGGTTCCATTATTTGGGCCCTCATTTTCCAGCGCCAAATTGCAACTCTCAACACAAGATCTTGCAACTTTGTAGAACTTCGAATAGTTGACTTGCAGATATGCAATTGGGAACTGTGCTATTGTAAGGAAAATATT
Source organism: Orthosia gracilis (assembly GCA_947562075.1). Classification (NCBI taxonomy): domain Eukaryota; kingdom Metazoa; phylum Arthropoda; class Insecta; order Lepidoptera; family Noctuidae; genus Orthosia; species Orthosia gracilis. Next base: position 56,928,764 of record OX387266.1, read on the forward strand.
TACTTTCAGAACATAAAAAATAAAATTAAATTAATCTCTTTTATATTATACAATGTGTCCGGACGTGTAGTAATAAAACTTTAATTAATACACTTAATTTTATCGATAAAAACACCCCACATAAGCGAAAAGCCACACGTTTTTATTGCATTTCCTAAAATTCTGTAAAAAAATGAGACATTTTTGTGTCATAATTTTTGCACAATTGTTGCGCAGGGGTTGTTTTAAAGCAACAAGAAAATAAAACTATTTGACTTAGAGCCGTGATTCTTATGTTCGTGTGTAGAACAACTCAAAGACTAACAAAAAAATAACATAAAAGATGTGAGTTATACCTAAGATTTTGCAGATTTTGAGGATTTGCAATAAAAACGTGTGAAATTATGTCTAAAGATTGACTCTTGTGGCTCAATACAAAAATATCTTATCTTTTGTGTATTAGTTGAATATTGTTTTTAGATTATATTTGATACGGCCGTTAAAATAAAATTCAATGAACGCTTCTATAAACGACCTAATTATACCTGCTAATGGACTAAGGTCCAAAGTTATGGTTGTTAGACTATGTGGATATCGAAATAAGTAAGGTTCAGGTTCTAAAATCGCTCTATATTTGAGGGTGTGGTGATTGCACCACTTATGTAGGGTATTTTATTGATACAATTTGGTGTATTTTACAGCCTTAAAGTTTTATTACTACAAGTCCGGACATATTGTTGTTCGGAAATTATATTTATGAAAATATGTCACAGTTATTTACTATTATAATTTTATTCGATTCCGATTATTATTGGGCAGACATGTATATTGATATTTTTAGTTTACTACGAAGTACTAAAAGAATATAGTATAATTTTAGTATTGATTATACAATTTTGGAAAAATGGACCACTGTCATACCTCAGTATTACCGCGGCAGCGCGTAAATTTAATTGCACAGAATTGTGCAAAAACTTAGTTTGTCAGAAATTGTGTAAAAAAAGAACAATCACGGCAATAATGAAAAATAGCATATTTCTCTAAAATCGTGCAGCGAAACTAGAATAGTCTAGTTCATCGAATTTACGATCTTGTGATTACGAATTATGAAAACTGATAAATAAAACCTGTATATTTATGTGTTCTCGCTTACCTACCTATATGAGCCAAACGTCATCTAATTTTCTTTAAGAGTAAATAAATAAATTCTTTAAACCTGAACTGATACGAGTGCAGTCACAAACGAAAGTTTCAAATGGAAAAATGTATGTAATTATGTTCTACTGTGGATCTACTATTTGCATTGTACACGGTATAGATATATTTCAAATAAACAATCATTATATTTCAATGTTTCAGCTTTTTATTTGTCACCAGTACCTATTTTTAGGAATGTAAAAGATAGTGCGCACGAGCAACTTTTGTCTCCGCAACTAATTTGTCTCTCACGTCAAATCCATAGGTTTCTTTTTGTAGGAACCCGCTATCTGTAAGAATTTTTAGTTGTTGTGTGTTCCACTGGCCGCTTTTGCCTTTGGTGTAAATAGCGGCTCTCTTAGGAGAGCCAATTGCTTGTTCGCCACCAAATATGAACTGCTGATGCTGAACATCGCATAAACGATCTTTAGAATATCTGTGTTAAAATAAACTGCCCGTTGGAACGTCTCACATACTGGAACATAGTTCAAGGTACAAAGTTAAATATCAAGCTGTTTTGACAAACTATGATTACGTACATCAAAGCTAATTACATCTGAGCTTTTTTAAACACATGCCATACTAATTATACTTAACGTCTACCGCCTGTACTCGAACCCCATGCCTCGCAACTGCCACGACAGCTGCTAGATTTAATACTATGAAGAACTGAACCGCGTGTGAAAGAATTATTTTTCTTTTATAGGCGATACCGGAGCAACCAAAAAACAACGCAAACGCGCTGTTAAGGAGGAAACCGAGGACGATGTGGCATTAAGTCGTTTAATGTATCGCGAAAAACATCTGCCAGAAATGAAGAAACAATGGCACAATCTCACCACCTTGCTCAAGTACTCTAATGTTACTCCTTTCAAGGATCGGAACGACGCAGGGTACGTCTGTGCTTACTGTTACAGAACGTTCCCTGACCCGGTCGTTTTAAGGGCCCACACGCACAACGATCACGCCAAAGAAAAACCCACTTACAAAGCCGGTACAGGCATGTCTAGCTTTGTAGCTCTCCTAGATATAGTCGACCTCAAATGCACGCTCTGTGAACAACCAATGGAAAATCTGCAAATTCTAACCGAACATTTAATCTCGGTACACGATAAAAAATACTACCTCGGACTCACAGACTACTTCCAAACTTTCAAATTGTCCATCGAACAAATGATGAACTGCACCCTCTGCAACGAAACCTTCCACACCATGAAACTGCTGATGCAGCACATGAATAATCACTATAGGAACTTTATTTGCACCACCTGTGGAGCTGGCTTCGCCAACTCTTTTCGTCTCCACCGACATGAAACAACGCATACTAAAAAAAAGTCCAGCTACCCTTGCCGACATTGTGGACAAGTATTCACCGCAGAATCTTCGAAAAAGGCTCATATAAACACAGAACACAAAGGCATAGCTGGTGACAGTGTCTGCCAGATATGTAAAGCTCGTTTCAAGAATTACTATCAGAAGACGAGGCATATGAGGACAGTACATAACGCTGAAGGTCTCAAATGCGACATGTGCGAGAAGAAATTCAATCTAAAGTCGAACTTGATGCTGCACATGCGAAGTGTCCATCTAAAAGAGAGACCATACGAATGTTCTGTATGCAGCATGGGTTTTTTCATCAAGAGGCATATGTTAGGGCATTATATGGCAACTCATACGAACGAGAGAAAGTTCAAATGTGAAATTTGCGGGAAAGGGTACGCCACGCAGAATAGTAGGAGGAAGCATATGAAGAAGACTCATGGGATTTCTTTAACTAAGAATCCACCCAAAGTATTTGCGACCGAAAACCTAACCTAACCTCGTTACGAATGGTCAAGCCAGTCAGGATGGCCATCAAACTTAACTGAAATCCAGAATAATATTATAGCTAACTTGTAAATGATTAGGATCTCAAAAGAACAGGTCTACCAGCACTGACCGGAAACTACTGAAACAAACGGACGTGAGAGCATCGTTGTGTTTGAGGAAACTCTGTTCAGCCGGTCGATTCTGTAGACAAGACACACTTCGGGTACACTTCAAAGTCACCACTGAGATTTTTACAGAATAGCACAACAGTATTAATAATGTCAACCTTCTTCCAAAACGGAACAAATGCGGCGGCTTTTTATGTGGCCCTAAAGGTGCTCCGTCGCCTGTAATGTAACAAATCAGATTCGATTTTGAGCATTACATTACAATACTGCCTCCCTGACTGACGAGCATTCGCGTGTAATTTAATATTAGATTCGATTTTGAGCACTTAATTGATTCCACAATGTCAGACGAAGCGGTCGTTGATGTTACAAGTGGTATCAAAATATTACACATTGTATCATCAAGTTGCGCACTGTAATTCTCGGTTCTCTTCCCTCACCAATGTAATGCTCGAATCTGTAACATTACAGTTTGCGCACTGTAATGCTCGGTTCTCCTTCCTCACTGATGTAATGATCGACTCTGTAACATTACATTACAGGCGAATGCTCCAAGTGAGGGAGCACCTTAAAGAAAAATCGTTGATTACGGTTGATTTATGTAGATAAAATTCTGGATAGTTCTTCTTCTTGTAGACATTTAAACTAACTAGAAAAAATTGGCTAGCTATGAGGGAAAATGAAATATGTTAAGTATAAATGAAAACTTAGGATTGGAAACAGTAACGCTTACTATGTGACTGCCCCGCATTTTATCGTGATATCTGTATGTACTGGTGATAATTGTAAGTTAGGGTTAAATTATTATTATTATATTTAATATTATTATGACTAACTGCTATTTTATTTTAATTCCTTACAACGAATTGGGTAGCATAATTTGAAATAAGTTCTTTTTGAAGAATCGTTCTGTACCAAAGGTTGACTGGTGATGGCATAAAATAGCTACGGGCAGCATTAAGTCTGTTTTTATCAATTTAAATTACATTGGTTGATAATAATCTCAAAGACACCTCGGCTAAAGATGGCATTGTCAAAACTTTGCACATAATCCAAAAGTATCCGTGAGTGTCACCACCCTTTAAAATTGACGTCTCGTGGCATTTCGGCCTATGGCTATTACAACCAAAAGTTGCGCTAAGCGCACATTGCGAATATCTTCCTTTTAGGCACATAAAACATTAGGTATCACAAACGAAACGAAAAATTTAAAATAAAAGTCGCATTGTCTGTTCCTTGGCATCTCCTCCCAAGTTGAACTAAATACCTCACATGAATTTTTATACATTTTAGTATCCTAAAAACTTCTACGAAGCCAAGCTGCTACCAGTCGCAGCTAATGTATGAAGATTTTAATTAAAACTTTTGTTTGTAGGTCTCGGCTGCGATACAGAAATTAAATTAGAACCAAGAGTAAGTGCAATATTGAAAACACTCATAAAACCGAGATCTACAAAAGCAAACATCAAAAACGTTGATTGGACGGTTACAGTTACAAAGAATAATAGCAATCAGATGTTCACCGAGGAAATATTAAGGGATCCTTATAAAGAAGTGTACGAACGACAAAGAGAACTAGACAAACAGTTGGAAAATATTCGAAACATACTCTTGCATTCAAATGCTAATCCTATAAGAAGACACACAGGGAACGGTTATGTGTGTGGCTTCTGTCCAGAGCACTTTACCATACCGAGAGATCTCAAGATACATGCACTAGAAAAACATGACAACTCAACAAAAAGCAATTTTATGAAAGGCTGCACTTTAAATAATTATGCCGTAAAATTAGATATCACAGGCCTCAAGTGCGAAATATGCGGACAATATATTGACGGATTAGAGCCACTGATGAATCATTTACAATTTGAACATAATAAAGTTATACATACTGACATCAAAAATCATATTTTACCTTTTAAATTTGTAGGGGACACCTTAAAGTGTGTTCTTTGCCCTGAAATCAGCGACCATTTTAAGTTACTACAAAACCACATGAATGTCCACTACGACAATTATCACTGCGGAATCTGTAACTCTCCATTCGTTAATAAGAGAGCCCTCAAAAATCATAAGGATAGGCATAAACAAGGAGAGTTCTCTTGTAAGTTTTGTTCAAAAGTATTTGACACAAACGACAAAAAATTTAACCATGAAAAATACGTACATATTCATAGCTACAAGAAAAACAAATGTCCACATTGCGACGAAAAATTCACTTCTTACTCACAGAGGAACGAACATATGGTCAAAGTGCACGGTGTAGAGCCTCGTGTCCTCAAATGTATGGCTTGCGAAAAGACCTTTACATCAAGAGATAATTTGAATCGTCACATTAATCGCGATCATTTGCTTGAAAGAAAACACGAATGCGAGCACTGTGATATGAAATTTTTTGGGAAAAAACAACTAAGAAATCATATGTTAAAACATACCGGTGAAAAGCAGCATAAGTGCAATGTCTGTCTCAAAGCTTTTGGTCGCAAATATACTCTAAAAGAGCACATGAGAATACATGCGGGTGACAAGAGATTCCAATGCGAACAGTGTGATCAAGCGTTTGTGCAGAAATGCAGCTGGAAAAATCATATGAAGACGCGACATCATGAGCGGGTTTAATTTACAGAAAAATATTTTTAACCTTTTTGAACTGAAAGATACTAAATATTATATCACTTGTCAAACACCTATAATGAGCCCAAACACGACGGTGCTATCTTGTCTGTTTGAGGAGTTGCTATGGCATATTTCGGCTCCATTATGCGACTGGGTCCATAGAACCATATTATTAAAATGTTACATAAGTACGCCAAGTTTCAGCTTAATCGGACGCTTGAAAAATAGATTACCAATTCCCTGACACACGTACGAATTCAAGGTATTATAAAGCTTGTAAAAACTAGGTAGGCGCTTACTTTCTTCTTTGTCGTTTCTACACTGCTGAGGATCGCAACCTCTCCTATCCTATGATGCTTCTCGCAAGTTTTAGGGTCTTCTACAGAGTCGACCGCTCGCAAAATGCTGTCCCAGCAGCCTTCATTGTGACAGACCATTCTGCCGGTGCTGTGCCTTGAGCGTAGGTATTTTCCTTCCACCTAGCTCAGTATGATGACCCTTTCCAGACTAAGCTTAGGTGAACGCGTATATATCCAAAAACGCTAAGAGCACATGCCTGACGTATTGCAAATGGCCGCTTGGTGATGTTGAAGTTTTGTACGTATGACAGAAGTAACGTAAGATTTCTCTCTTTGCCTAACCATCTTAATAACGTTAAGTATCATCACAAAATGGGTAGGTTTACTTACGGAGGAGTTCATATAAATGATAATAACTATAATATAATTATTATTATTAAGCATTTAAACAGTATGATCAAAATACAGTATTATAAGACATCTAAACAATACTAACACTAACATTAACATTATAAGTGGGATATTTGCCATGTTTACTGTTTCGTATCGGAAACTCGCACCAAACAGTAAACATGGTAAATATCCCGCTTATAATGTTAATATTAGTGACCATGACAGTAGAAAAATCTAAACAATATGATCGAAGAACAGTATTATAAGACATTTAAACAATATTATCAAAAAAACAGTATAATAAGGTTATAGACAATATGGTCAAAATTGGTAGGAAAGTAGAAGAAGTACCTAATATCTTACTGATATCAAAATCTTGTTGTTTGTTAATCAATCATGCTTCAACGGCTGAACGGATTTGAAGGAAACTTAGCACACAGGTAGGTTAGGGCATACGATATATTTTATCTAGGTGGTAAGTTCCCTTGGGATAATAAAACGCTTCACGCAGGCAGAAATTAGCCATTAACATTTTGTCTCAAACCAACATTGAATGTAAATATGTTATATGTACAATTAAACAGCGAATGTATTGAAACAGTTTTTTTGACCTTTTTAAACAAGGTTTTTTTTGCTTACCGTGCCTTGTCATTTAGACCAAAGGTGAATGCAAAATCATTCAGTTGGAAGATTTGACTCACATATCATACTAACAAACCAAACATAAGTCAAGTTAAATAAATACTTGTAAAAAGACGACGTCTTTATTTTTTCTGACAATCTTATTCCGTGCGAACGGGTTTCATCCCATAAAAAAATATCATAATTGTTATTCTAATGTTATTAGTTAGGTATTCTAATCTCGGTCTTACATCCGTTACTACCGCATGAATTTATTTATTTATTATTTATTAAAAACTTTATGCATAAGTACAAAGGCGGACTTAATGCCTTAGGCATTATCTACCAGTCGACCTTAGGGTGGTGCAGAGATAAAACAAGGTAGGTGCAACTAAATGATAGGATGAATAGAGAAAAGATACGAAAAAAAAAAACAGGAATAATAAATATATACTTAGATACATACATACCCATAAACAATGTTATATAGAATCCGAAACGAACAAATCAATTTTGTGATGATTCTGCAAACTTCTTGCGAATGTGCTCACGTGCCTTCAATTTGAAAGAAAGCCGACTGGTTGCCATCCTGATGTTATGAGGGAGCGCATTCCAAAGGGAGATTGCCTGGACAAAGAAGGACGAGTGAATAAACCCAGAGCGGACAGGTCCACTCAATCTGGCTGGTTCTTTCCTCAAAAGACCATTTCAGACTTCAGTCTACATGGTCTTCACATGATCTAATAAAGATTTTGTCTGGACCTTAAAAGAGACTGTGACCTCTGAGTTTGTTTCGGCCTTTCTTCTCAGAGTAGTCAGATAGGAAACGCCGAATTCATCTAGTTTTAAAAATATGATCGACATGTAAAAGTGTTTGTACAAACCTACTTACAGAAATAAAGTCATTTATCATTTATCATTTAGCGGTGAGAGGGACATTGTAGAAGACGATTATTGGTGGAGCATCAAGTTACGCTAGTATCGTTTATATATCTGTGAACTATGTTTTTTTTTACTACTAATAGGCTCGCGTTTGACCACTATCTCACATGATGGTAAGCGATGATGTGGTCGACGACATGATTTCAATCAAATAAGCCCACAGTCAATATTTTGAAGATTTTAATTCAAACTTTTGTTTGTAGGTATCAGCTGCGATACAGAAATTATATTAGAAACTGATGTAAGTAAAATAATGAAAGCACTCAAAGCACCAAAACCTGCAAAAGCAATTGACAACAAAACTCACAAGGCCATAACTGCCTCGAAAAAAAGTAGCAACCAGGCCTTGGAGGCACAAATATCAAGGGTTAAATCTTTTAAACCAGACCCAAGGGAGATAGACCAACATTTGCAGAATATTCGTAACATACTCTTTTATTCTAATGCTACGCCTATAAGAAAACACACAGGGAATGGTTACTTATGTGGCTTCTGTGAAGAGCACTTCACTATGCCGAGAGACCTCAAGAAACATACACTACAAAAACATGACAACGAAACAAAAAGCAGTTTCATGAAAGGCAGCGTTATGTTTTTCTACGTCGTCAAGTTAGACATAACTGGTCTGAAGTGTGAAATATGCCGACAAGATATTGAAGGATTAGAGTCTCTGATGGATCATTTACAATATGATCATCATAAAATAATACATAAAGACATCAAAAATCATATTCTTCCTTTTAAATTTGAAGGGGATACCTTAAAATGCGTGCTTTGCCCTACCACCTTCGACCATTTTAAGCTGTTACAAGAACACATGAATGTTCACTATGGCAATTTTAATTGCAAAATCTGCAACTCGTCTTTCGTTAACAAGGGAACCCTTAAAGGTCATGAGGCTAGGCACAAACAAGGAGATTTCAGTTGTTCGTTTTGTTCCAAAGTATTTGACACAAATATCAGGAAGTTATGCCACGAAAAGTATACACATATCGTTGACAATAAAAGAAACAAATGTGCACATTGCGAAATGAAATTCATGTCTTACTCACAGAGGAATGAACATATGGTGAAGGTGCATGGTACGGAACAACGCGTCTACGAATGTAAGGCTTGTGACATGACGTTTACAACAAAAGAGGCATTAACTCGACACACTAAACGCATCCATTTGCTTGAAAAAAATCAAGAATGCGAAGTCTGTGATATGAAATTTTTTAGAAAGAAAGATCTGAATCAACACATTATAAAACATACTGGCGAAAAAAAATTCACTTGCGATATTTGTTTAAAAGCTTTTGGACGGAAGGATCATTTAAAACTGCATTTGAAAATTCATGCAGAGGACAGAAAGTATAGATGCGAGGAATGTGGACAAGCTTTTGTACAGAAAGGCACCTTGAAAAGCCATATGCGGTCTCGGCATGGCGAAGAATAAGAAGTAGCAAGTAATCAAGTACTTTTAAGCATTTCAATAAACTTCAAAATTGTCGACCTCCAGACCCAGCGCTGCATAATTTATTATTTTTAAATATCGCTGCATATTCTGAGATTTGAGTCTTTTTGGTCTCGCATTGAGTTCTGTCTTTTTAATTCTTGTTTATATACTTTTCTTTCTCACCTCTAATAGTGTAGACAATAAAACTGACTTCTGTTACACAGGTTTTTATCTAGCTCAGAAATAAGGGCTCCAAATATCTTTTTTGTAAAGTAAACAAATAATAGTAGTTTATGCAACGTTCATATAATAGGGGTTATTAAAACCCAAGCGTGGGTTTTATGATGCAGTTTTTTGGAAATCGAAGGAAAATGTTGCACTGTAATGGTTTTTTTATAAATTTTATCTAATCACGAATATAAAGTACGTGTTTATACAATATTTTTTTAAATTTATATTTGGATCATTATGTTGTGAGTGTAGATAAATGTATTTATAAATCAATAAAAATAGTTTATTTCATTTAGATTTGGTTTGATTTGAATAAGGAATACATTTTTCCGAAAAGACCCCGGCTTCTCTAATCATATCGCGTCTGCGTGGCGTCTTCAACACTAAATAAGAACATAGTCTCTAATGCATGTAGAATTTTGCTAAATTAAGATAAAGCGTTTCAGAACCATTGTTTTATAGTCATACTAACTGTTTACCTGCCATGACGGTATGTCTATCACTTATCAGTACCTCTGCATCTTTTCATGAGGCAGTTCTACCAAAACTTATCTTGAACAAGAACGTGTTTTTAAAAATAGCCTTTTTAAACTGCTTTTAATCCTCACATTGAATCGTAGCATAGCAGAATTTTAAAGGCGTCTTGCCTAAAATTCTGCTATCTAGACATTTTTGCTACTATAATTAGGCAACATACCTTGTTGATTTAGTATTTCTGATCCAGGCCTAAAACTTCATCAGGTCTTTTAAGCTGATTCAGTCAGATCGTGTTTCATCTATTACTTGTTTTCAAAGGTCTATAATACTATATTGTACAAAAAACTGTTAACAAACATCGAAACTTGCAAACAGGTAAAGGTCTTACCCTATTGTTGTCTGATATGGCATCTACTTAGGCTCACGACATTTTTTTTTCGAATCCTATAGCCATATAAACAAGCCAAACATCTCGTCAAAGATTGTTCGCAGGTAATAATTGTATCAAACTTTTCTTTGTAGGTCTCGGCTGCGATAAAGAAATTAAATTCGAAACTCATGTAAGTAAAACGTTAAATGAAAACAACATGAAAATTGATTGGACGGTAACAGTCTCGAAAAAAAGTAGCAAACAGGCGTTCAAAGAAGAAATATTAAGGATCCGTCCCCTTGAACCAGACATAAGAGAGATAGACAAACATTTGCAGAATATTCGGAACATTCTCTTACATTCAAATGCTACTCCTATCAGAAGTCACACAGGGAATGGTTATTTATGCGGCTTCTGTCCAGAGCATTTTACTATGCCGAGAGATCTCAAGATACATACAATACAAAAACATGAAAAACAATCAAAAAACACTTTCATGAGAGGCTACCCTTTAAATTCTTACGTCGTTAAAATAGACATCACCGGTCTCAAGTGTGAAATATGCGGACAAGATATTGACGGGTTAGAACTACTAACGAAGCATTTACAATCTAATCACAATATTATTATACATACAGATATCAAAAATCATATTATTCCTTTTAAATTTGAAGAGAACACGTTAAAGTGCGTGCTATGCCCGAAAATCTATGAACGCTTTAAGCTTCTACAAGAACATATGAACGTACACTATAACAATTATAACTGCGAACTCTGCAACTCTCCATTCGTTAACAAGAGAACCCTTAAAAATCATATGGCTAGGCACAAACAAGGAGATTTCTCTTGTTCGTTTTGTTCTAAAGTTTTTGACACAAACGGCAAGAAATTATGCCATGAAAAGTTTGTACATATAGGCGATCAAAGAAGAAACAAATGTCCACATTGCCACGAAAAATTTACGACATACGCAAAGAAAAATGAACATATGGTGAAAGAGCATGGTGCAGACTTTCGTGTTCTGAAATGTATGGCCTGTGACAAGACGTTTACAAGAAGAGATAGACTGACTCGACACACTAAACGAGACCACTTACTTGAAAGGAAGCACGGATGCGAGCACTGTGATATGAAATTTTATGGCAAGAAAGAACTAAATATGCACATGTTAAAACATACTGGCGAAAAAAAGTACAGGTGCGATGTCTGCTTTAAAGCTTTTGGACGGAATCATACTTTAAAAGAGCATTTGAGAATACACGCGGATGACAGGCGATTTAAATGTGGTCAGTGTGGACAAGCCTTTGTACAGAAATGTAGCTGGAAAAACCACATGAAAACTAGGCACGACGAGTTGGTTTAAATTTGAGCATTCGAGTAACAAACGTGTAGGCAATCAGAACACATTCTAGACGCTGTCATTGTAATGTATAGAGCTGGGGTTCAGGGATAAATTATTTAAACAGCAGACTTCAATTAATCACACTTTATTACAAAAACACTTCTTAAACAATTCCATTACTTCGCACTATTTTCCTTTACCGATCGCTCTGTGTCGCTTCCAAATCGAAACTGACTCACGACGAACCCGCCCGCTCTTATAACACGGATGATGTTTCTAGTACGTCATACTGTTCTATATACTTCTAGAATCTTCTAGAACAATCGACTTTCGAACTCATTGTTCCAGAAGCGACGAGAAACTTGGAAAACTCCATTCGACACGAGCTTTCGAAAATATTAATTCCGCTATTCGATACTAGAAGGCGCTACTCGTTACTACTAGTTCTTCCTCTCGTCTCTAGACGGCATTGCCCTTTCGTGAACCAGTAAGTTTGTTCTTCTGATTTTTAGTATCGACAAGGTAAAAAAAAGCACGTAAAATTTTAATTAACACTTAAAAAAAATAAGACAAAAAGCTAAGCAAAGATTTTGATCGTAATCAATGTGTTGAAGATTATAATTAAAGTTATTTGTAGATCTCTGTTGCTATTCAGAAGTTAAATTAAAAGCTCATGAAAGTAAAACATTATTGCAGTAGATACCACACCATCGCTTACCATCAGGTGAGATAGTGGTCAAACGCGAGCCAAAAGTGTTTAAAAAAAATGCACCGAGATTTAAAAAGCAAATGACGATAAAATTTATGGGACGATAACAGTCGCTAAAAAATAGCAATCAGTCGTTAGACGGTGTAATATGTAGACCTCTTAAGGTTGCACTAGTCGATCATTCATCCATACAAACGTAGTCTGGCGATTACTCCACTGTTTGGTGTACGTTCAAAATAAAAAATGATATCAATTTGTCTCATCATTATCTAGCCCTGAATGGAAACAAAAAAAAACAAATATTTTCGATACAGGGATAGATTATTATTATAATATTAGTTTAACAATGCAAATAATTTTATTTTGAAAATATACATTCACTCTCACAAACATTCGCTTTTATGATATGAGTGTGATACGCTCTGCATATTTTTTTTTACTAGCTGACCTGGCGAACTTCGTTCTGCCTAACAAATTTCTAAAATAAATTAATATTTCAAAAATAAACGTAGCCTAAGTTACTCCTTATTACATCAGCCAATAAAAGTCCCGTCAAAATCGGTCCAGCTATTTCAGAGATTAGCCGGAATAAACAGACACACAGACAGAAATTGTAAAAATGTTATTTTGGTGTATGTACCGTATATATATTCATATACATATAGTAAAAAACGGTTATTTCAATATTACAAACAGACACTCCAATTTTATTTACATGTATAGATTTAAATCAATGATTGTCATTTTGTTTCACGGTTCCATGCTGGTGGTTATACCGCGGATGTAAAAACTGACTTCTATTTCGATTGATCGAAATCTTTATTCTCATAGTTACTGAACCTAAAAATCGTTAAAAAAACCGGTCAAAGCGATTCGGACTCGCACACGAAGGGTTCCTTACCCAGGGTGGCATCAACTATGTATGTATGGGGACACCCTTTAATTTCCAACTATTTTTTATTCTTTTGGAATTTTTCCTTTATTTGTGCTATAAGACCTTACTTTTTGACCCAAAACCGGTTGACCTATAATTGTCAATTTTGGTTGAAAGCAAGGTCTTAGAGCACGTAAGCAATTAAAGGGAAAATGCCGAAAAATAATAAAAAGTTGAAAATTTTGGTAAATTTTGGTAGTTACAAGTTTTCGCGAAAATCTAAATTTGCCCATATCTTTTTATCGTGTTGACTTAGGACCTTGATTTTATATCTAATAGTGGCTATAGACCTCAATATCTGATATACATTTCAACTTGCTAGGTCCACCCGTTCCTGAGAAAATCGGTGGTGACACACGGACAGACAGACGGTCAAGAGAGTAATCTTATAAGGGTTCCTTTTTTACCTTTTGTAGTACGGAACCCTAAAAATCACATAAATTATGAATTATCGTATAACTCTCTACAGTTTCTTAAAGTTAGTTATTAAGGTAATTTCCTACACTAAGATAAGATAATACAATACCAACCTACTACTGTTGATAATAATATCTTCGATTTTAGTTAATTTGCTCGTTTGTATGCGCAACAATAATTAACTTTAAAAACTATATTTATTGATATGTTGGAAAATAATTAAATTACTGTTAAACAATATTGTAAATACATAAAATCGAATTTTGTTATCATGAGTTGCCTAGCATAAGTTATTAATTGAGCTACTGAATTTGTGTAATATATATATAATAAAGGTTCTTATTTGAAAACATCTTGACTCGTGTCTTATTGGTAATAATAGAACCTAATCCACCACCCGTTATCACTGTTAACAACTGATTAGATTGATTATTTACACTAGTGGTGAAATACATAACCTGAAAATATCAATGCCGTTTGTAGTCGTGATAAACGCCATTAATTTTTCATTTATAGCTAAAATTCACAGAAAAATACCTAACTTTTATGAACAGCAGCCTTAGATGTTACGTTTAATTGATTTTTATTAAGTATTTATTGAATGTCGTGAGGTACAGATAAGTCACTTCTATACTAGTGGCTCTGGGATAGGCAGATTTTTTAAATTAAAAAAAATCGTTTCGGATCTATTGAGAAATGCTACCTGTAGAGAAGAACAGCCGGACGTCCGGACAGGCATGCGAAAGAATTTTAATCAAGCCCGAGCTAAAACGGGGACGCTTCGCGCTCGCTCATGAGAAATAGCATGTGTCAAGATCTCCAAATAAAATCGTCATCAACGGGACCGTATTAAGTCCAATCCTGACCTTAATATACGAATCTTTTCAAGTACCTAACATAACAAAAACCAAGCTTATTACGCATTTTACTGACTAGAAAAATTTATATCAGAAGCCTCACTAAATAAGAGGTAGAAAATAATGCAAAAGCGAGTCTGTTAATTTATCCTTCAACAAAGCCCACGATTGACGAATTTTCTTTTCGTATACAAGAGAATGAGATTGGCTATTTTATCTAAAAAAATATCTTGAAAATCCGCAATCTATACACCTATACTGAAAATAAAAGTAAACTTTCGACCTACAAATTGAAAAGATTCACATAGCCAAACTGTCCGTGTAGTAAACATAGAATTACATAAGAATGTTTTCTTTATAGGTCGAAATGAAGCGGCAGATCTTGCCATGAAAATACTATACAAGACCAAAGAACGAAGTATTGCTACACAAAAAGGGACAGCGTATACGACATCAAAGGTAGTTGGAAAGAAAAATAATAACAGATGTAAACCTCAATCAAAAGTAACTGATGAACAAGGTCCTATAATTCGGAAAAAGAGTCAAAAGCAAAACGAAGAAGAATTGTTTAAACAACGTTATAATATTAGAGAGATTCTACTATGTAGTAATGCGTCGCCGATTCGTAAGTATGATCTTGGATATGTGTGCTGTTTCTGTGAAGAGCCGTACCCTAATGCCGAAGAACTGAAGACACATTCTATCACAGAACACGATGACAGTGATAAACTAGACTTCATGACAGGAAACCTCATGTTGTCCTTTTTAGTCAAGCTAGACATTACCGCACTGAAATGTACCTTGTGCGACACAGACATAGATTCAGTAATAGATCTAATTCAACACTTGAGGGACGACCATGGAAAGCCAATGTTCACAGATATAAAGAATTATATCATACCTTTCAAGTTTGAAGACTCTGAACTTAAGTGCACCTTTTGCCCACGAATATGCAACAGATTTAAAGTTCTGCAAGAGCACATGTACACACATTATAGAAACTTTGTTTGTGAGGTATGCGGCACCAGTTTCGTTAACGAGAAAATGCTTAGCACACATACTGACAGCCATAAAGTACCTAGGTGTTTTTAAATGTGGACATTGTCCCGAAGAATTTGACACTCCCAGAAGAAAGAAATACCATGAAAAAACTGTTCACATGTTATTTTTAAACAAATGTGGGTATTGTGATGAAAAGTTTATGTAGTACCGTCAAAAATGTGCTCACTTAGCCGAAGTGCATAACATTCATGTAACTCAACTTAAGGAATGCAAGGCGTGCGATAAAGTCTTCCCGTCTGATGCCAAACTCCAGGCTCATGTTAGAAGAGATCATTTGTTAGAGCGTAGTTTTAAATGTACGGAATGTGAAATGGAGTTTTTCACCAAAGAGTGTCTGAACCACCACAATGTTAAACACACAGGGATCAAAATGTTTTCCTGCAAGCATTGCAACAAGTCATACGGACTAAAGAAAGGTTTGAGGGCGCATATGAGAATACATGAGAATGATAGGAGATCAATGCGATAAATGTGATCAGGCGTTCGTGCAAAAATGTAGCTGGAAACTCCATATGCGTTCTAAGCATGGAATTACAACTTGATGTGAATGGTGTTGTTTTAAACCTAAGGATGGCGAAAAATACTTATAGATTCAAAGACAGCTTAGCTTAGTACCTTAGCGTATAGAAATTTAGGAAACGGAACAAAGCACATTCTTGCCATTTCTTGCTAATTACCAACCTCCATTATTAAGAGAAAACTATAACCTATGTTCATTTATAATTATCAAGAATTCTGGTTCTTTCGGTTTAGTTTTGCCTTAAAATTAAATTAGTAATCATCACTTAACACGATTGTACTTTTATTACGTAGAATTTTTTGATTTTGCCAAATATCAGTAGCATAGTTTTAAGTATTGTATTTCGTAATAATAAATAATGTATTTAATCCTGCATAAACAAATTTCATTTAATTTTATTCTTCAACTAGTGACTGTCCGCAGATTTCGCCTTTAGATATACATAATAATATATCCTGTGTCCACCCTCCACCTGGAATAAAGTAACTTTCAAGTGGTGAAATATTTTTGCATATAGGTGCTCACTGCACCTTCCGGAGATAAGTGTAAGTGGAGATATCGAGACACACCGTACGCAAAATACGCGCTTGGTCGTGGTGTTGCGGATACCAGCCCGTTTTAACCTAACCTACACAAACACAGAAAATTCGCACTCTTTACTATTAGTGAAAGATTACTCGATGACTTCACTCTGAAATAAAACATCACAGTTACCTTATAAGCGAATAACCACCTAACCAGTAAACTGAAATTGAGAAAAGACCCTGAAAATTTATTCGTGCAAATAATACAAGCAAAGTCCGGAAGAAAACGACTCCGAAATATTCAATAACCCTTTCCTTTTCTTTGTAGGTGTTCAACGTAACGTGAACGCCAAGATTGAGACGGATTGTGACAAAAAAGTCGCTCGCAAATGTACCCGAAGAAAAATAGAACAAGATGAGGAACTCAAAATTAATGAGTTGATAAAGCAAAGAAGCAATATTCGTCTAATTCTGCAATGTTCCAACGCTACCCCTATACGATGCAGAGGAGGCATCGGATATGCTTGCTGTTTTTGCGCGGATGAGTTTCCGGATCCCACAGACTTAAAAAAACATACCATAGAAGGTCACGACGATAAAACTAAACTCAAGTTCATGGTCGGCAAAATGATGTTTTCATTTCTTGTCAAATTAGACATTACTAATCTCACATGTAAGATATGCGATAGCAACATTGATTCTTTAAAACAACTTGAAGATCATTTGATTAAAACACACGGTAAAAAGATTTATACTGACATTAAGAGCCATATAATGCCTTTTAAGTTTGACGATGATACACTAAGATGCATGTTTTGCCAAAACGTCTTTAACAAATTCAAGAACTTGCAACAACACATGAATGTACATTGCAGAAATTATGTTTGCGAGTTTTGTGATGCAGGATTCATAAACAAACACATTCTAGCGTGCCACGCAGAAGGGCACAAGACGGGTACATTCAAATGCGATTTGTGTTCGAAAGTTTTCGATACTCACAGAAAGAAGAAAAGTCACGAAAAATCCGTGCATATCCACGCAAACTTGCTTAGCAAGTGCGGGTACTGTAACGAGAAGTTTACGAATTACAAAAGGAGAGATGACCACATGGTGCAAGTTCATGGAGTTCAGATTAAAGTCGTAAAATGCAACGCGTGCGACAAGACGTTTGATCACAAAGGAGCATTAACGATCCACACGAAACGAGATCACCTGATGGAGAGACGTTATAAATGTGCACAGTGCGATATGAGATTTTTCGGATCTAACGAATTAAAGCTCCACATGGTAAAACATACAGGAGTGAGAGAGTTCAAATGTACTGTGTGCTTCAAGTCATATGGCCGGAAGAAAACTTTAAAAGAACACATGAGAATACACAATGATGATAGGCGGTTTAAGTGCGAACACTGCGGTCAAGCATTTGTACAGAAATGCAGCTGGAAGGGGCACATGAGGAATAGGCATGGCGAACTCGTCTAAAATAAATGATATATCTTACTCTGAGCAATAATCTTTATGTTAATAAGAATGTAAATTAGTTACTATTTTATTTATGAAAATTATAAATACGTTTTATACGAATTGTTTGATTTCATACTTGTTCAACTTTGAAGTGTTTCTGTCAAGTGTTGACCCAAACAATGACGTTTGAAAACCTCCTCTATTATTTTTTAAACAAACCTAGATTAAACTTGCATACGAATAGGACGGTGAAAAATCAATTAAAAAACGTTTTCTTTATAGGTACTCAAGAGAAACCTATGAAGGATACTAAAACAAATGATGAAGATAAACCAGAACGAAAGGTCAAAAAAGGTCCCACCGAGATAGGTAAAGCCCGGATAGAAATGATGAAAGAAATGAAAAAACACCACGCAAATCTAAAAGAAATTCTAACCTGCTCTAATGCTACCCCTTTTCACAGAGTGAATTATCAAGGTTATGTGTGTTGTTACTGCTATTCACAAGTTCCAGTCCCTGCAGCGCTGAAGAAACACACTCTTGAAAATCATCGGGAATACAACTCTTTAAATCCAATTGAAAATAAAACTAAGAGAGATGGGTTTTGTGTCAAGTTAGACATAACTGATTTACGATGCACTCTCTGCGACACTGACGTAGACACGTTAGAAAACTTGATTAAACATTTAGAAAGTGAACACAAAAGGGATATACACACAGATATCAAAAATCAACTCTTACCTTTTAAGTTTCACAACGATACCATACAATGTTGTATGTGTCCAAAAGTTTACGATAAGTTCAGAAGTTTGCAAGAGCATATGCACACTCATTATAGGAATTTTGTTTGCGACGAATGTGATATGGGTTTCGTGACCAACAAAAGTCTCAAGGCACATGTCGCAGGTATACATAAAAAAGGCGTTTTCAAATGTAGTTTGTGCCCTAAAACATTTGACACTAAACGGAGGGTACAGTGTCACGAACAATTTCACGCACAAAAAGGAATGATTCGAAAATGTAATTACTGTAACGAGAGATTTAAGACTGCTATAAGAAGAGATGAGCACTTGGTGGAAGTGCATGAAGTCAAGTTGAAGGTTGTTAAATGCCAGGCGTGCGACAGGACGTTTCCTAACACAGGCGCACTAAGGATCCACACGAGACGAGATCACTTGATGGAGAGGCGGTTCAAATGTACAATATGCGAGAAAGCATTTTTCAAAGCTGTCGATTTAAAGTTTCACATGGTGACGCATACAAAAACAAAAGAGTTCCGATGTACTGTATGCCTTAAGGCATATGCTCGGAAGGAAACTCTAAGGCAGCATATGGAAGTACACAGCGACACTAGACGGTTTAAATGCGAGCACTGCGGTCGGGCTTTCGTCAAGAGAGCCAGCTGGAAAGGCCACATGAAGAGCAGGCACGGTGAAAGGGTTTAAAATAAATATTTTACGACGCGTAAATATAACGTTGATCTCTGGGCGCTTATCTTTTAGCATGTACCTTCGCAAAATTTGCATTTAAAACAGGCGGGGACAGATTAGCGGTAGGTTAGATGGTTAGACTATATAACCGTGATTTTAAGGAACGTACGTATTCGCCTCTCAGTCACGATCTCTTAAAAATAACCTCTAATTCCCCTACGTTTTGAGAAGCTTTTGACATTGATTTTCGCGTAGTGGACTGTTCTGCGACTTGCATTTGAATGTAATTAGATGAATTCGCTTTCTGTTGGTCCATTGTCGAACACTGTTTCTAGGAAACTAATTCATGTAAGTTTCATGAATTGTAAATAATTTAATGAAATACTATTTACTCATATTTCATGCTGAGCCAGTGCAGAACGTCATATTTCATCCAATGGTGTGCCATTGATTAACAAACATCTAAGCATCCAATCATACAGACTTCAACAATTATTAGCATCTTGTATCAAATATAGTGCACTTAGTATTTTGTTTGTGAAATATAAAGTTTTCATGACAGTGCAGTTTCATTTTAAATGACCTCATTACTTTGGAACTATACCTTTTCTTAATTGCTTGCCTGAAAACTTCCTCTATTCATGATATGGTATTAGATTGATTTCAGATCACTATCTCAAATGTTCTAGAATTCGAGTTTGTTATGCTTGAGAGCTCCTTTTTACACTGTTGGAATCTCTAAAATTTAAACTACCACATGCAACATTTTCTGTGTATCAAGTTTCGGATAATGAACAAGCTGGTAATCTGTAGGAAACTGAAAAACGGTAAAGTTTATTTATGCTGCCTTGTTGATTTGAGTTACTCAAAAGAGAAAGGCGCTTAAAAAGGCGTTTTGATTCAAGTGAGCGAAAAAAGGTTTTTTATATTTCATTTCATTTCATTTATTTATTCTCAAACAATTTACATTGTGTCGAACATTACATAATTATAATAACAAAAAAAAAAATAGAATTATTATGATACAATTGAAAGTAAATTAAATCATTAGAAAATTGAGTCACATTCATTAATATTCACATATTGCAGTAGAAAATTATATAGTTTCAAATTTATCCCATACATGCCTGAAGATAAGAATGTAGTCAAGTTTATACTGTATAAGTCGCAAAAAAAAAACAATTCCAAATCAATCCAATGTATGTCACAAGAACTAATTATAATGTCAAGTTAAACAACAGGTATTATTTAATTTTAATTAAAATAAATTATATAATTATAATTTCAATTACATGTTACATGAAGATTATAATTTCAAATTAATACGAAAATGTCACAAGTAATAATCGAGGTAAACTAATATATGTCACAAAAAATTATAATGTCAAGTTAATACAATATAATTATATTACAAAAAGATATAAATCCAAATTAATACGATATATGTCATAAGTAATAAACATCAAGGTTAACCAATATATGTCAAAAAAATAAAAAATATAATGTCAAGTTAATACAATTTAAGTCACAAAAACATTGTGAGTTCAAATTAATTAAATATGTCAAAAAGAAATAATGTCAAGTTTTAATAAAAAAAAAAAAAAAACTGTTACTGCTATTTCTAACAGCAAGTATCTATTTATCATTAACTGACATAAATTCTGACACCGAGTACAAACATTTTTCTAACAAGAAGGCTTTTAATTTAGTTTTAAATAAATGCAAACTATAAATTAATAACTTTAATTCAGTCGGTAACCTGTTAAATATTTCCACCGCTTGGTATCGGTAGCAATGTTTAGCTATATTCAAATTTGGTGACATTTTGTGTTTGAATTCCTTCCTTCTGGTGCTTTCTCTAATTTTACGTTCCTCTTGTGATTCATATTGATAGATATACTTAGCGAAGTGAGATAGGATTACTAATATGTATAGGCTTGGTACTGTCAATATTTTCAGTTCTTTAAAATGTTCTCTGCATGAGTCTCTATAACATCAGGACATTGTTTCCGGCTTATTAGCTTGAACAAAAACTGGTAAACTTCAAGGATTAATTTACATTAGCACATTATCCACTCAAATACCCCATTCTAAAACGCATTTTTTTTAACCTTTCCTGTAACGAAAATGGTGACAAATCAATAAACAACATTTTCTTTATAGGTACTCCAGAAAAACCTATCGAGGATCCTAAAACAAATATTGAAAGTATAAGCTTTGTTGATCAACAGCAGTTTAACAAAGAGCTACAGAAGTATTGCAGCGGACACAAAGAAAAAAGTAAAAAGTCCGAATGGACTACTGACCGCATATTAAGTGTGATCAAATTAATAGAAGACTTTAATGTTGCTAAACTTCAGGGCAGGCGACCAACCAGCCAACAATATCATCATGCTCATAAGTATGATGTGACCACTATTGACAACGAAAAAGTTCTAATATTTAAGAAAAAATCTCAATCAGATCAACAAGTGCAAATAATTCCAAGTAGTGAATACTATCACGTACTTCTTGAAATGCATCTAGCTACGGGCCATGGGCGCAGGGACAAAATTGCGCAAATCTTGAAAGATAAATACATTATGATACCCAGATTTGCCATTACTATTTTTATCAAGTTATGCCAAATATGTCTTGCTACAAAAGGTTTTCCAAAAACTGGACTAGTCTTAAAGCCGTTGTTTTCAGATTTAAAGAAGAGGGGACAAGTAGATCTCATGGACTTGCAAACTTGTCCTGATAAAGAATACAAATGGCTCATGCAATATCAGGACCATTTGACCAAATTCTGTTTTCTGAGGCCATTAAAAAGTAAACAGGATAATGAAGTGGCAATCGAGCTACTTAAAATATTTTTGGAATTTGGATGTCCTAACATTATTCAATCGGATAATGGACGTGAATATACTGCGTCGGTGTTAAAAGAAATCATAAGTTTATGGCCAGCGTGTAAAATTGTCAATGGAAGACCAACGAATCCGCAAAGTCAAGAGAGCATCGATCACTCAACTCAGGACTTGAAAAATGTAATTCGGGTTTGGATGGTAGATAACAATTCTACTAATTGGTCCTTAGGTTGCTACTACGCTCAGTTTCTGAAAAATTCGTCTAACCATCCCACAATTGCGAAAACTCCATTTAAAGCTATGTTTGGACATGACTCAAGACTTGGTCTGTTCTCCACTCATTTACCCAAACACATGATCTCTAAATTGGAAACTGAAGAGGATTTGGAGAAACTTTTTCAAGAGATTAACAATAGTGAACAAGATCACTCTGAAGAACGTGAAGAAATTTGGTTAAGAGAATCTGACTAGGAATATTATTGATAAACAAGATTAAGATAATTAAAAGATTGAGTGTTTTCTTGTACAAATTGAAGTTAATAAAATACTTTTTTTTAACTCAAGTCCCTATGAAAACCAAGCGTGCCACTTTTTCACACACAATTTAAAAACAAATTCACGAAAGAAAACGTTTCCAATGCCTCGGCCAACTTTTTCTATACAGTCTTTACAGCTCAATAAGGCATAATTAGGCATTTTTCTAGATTTCGGTGGATTTTCGGTGCCGATAATGCTAAATGAAAAGCTCTAATTACGATCATTGATTGTAATTTTACTCCGTTTTTTGGCACGCGAAGTACAAATCGTGTGATCTAGTTATATTCATATCTGTGGTTTTACCTTTTCTAGCATAACAATTTTTATTTTGTATTAAAACACATGCCGTATGTGGAGATTGCTATAACTTTTTTTATACTGTGTTTTTTAATTTCGTTGACTAAACTGACAGCTGCCAATGACCTTATTTTTTTTAAATGTTGCAAGCATGGAGCTTAGTGTTGTAGGTAAGGCTCAATCATAAGTGATTCATCGAATCGATGAGACATGATTCCTCAAATTAATTTTACTAATTGACGTAAATAAATGTTTTTATGTATAATAATCGTAACACATTTAAATATAACAGTATTCATACACATAGTACATACACGTTTATTGTGTTAAATACGAAATCAACAATATAATAAATGCGATCGATAAAATTAAGTCTAACATAAATTTGTAGAAACTAAATAAGGGCCGGTAGTTTCTTAACAAATGTAATTCTTTTGCCGTGAAATAGTTTCATTTTCGATCTTCTTCGATTTTCGATCATACGGGATAGTCAGGATACGACACTATTTTCATGTAACGATAAAGTGACAACCCCCCAAATGTTATTTTGGTCTACGAAATTAAAAATCACATTATAGAAACCTAATAAAACAAAGGAAGTTTTGGAACGAGGTTCCTTAACGCGGCTTGCGGTAGGAGTTGCCTGGTAGAAATCGTTACTTTATTTTATTTTTTATTTTATTGTAACTGGAAAACAAACAGTATTAACAACTATAAATTTAACAACAAATTATGCAATTAAAAACCAATTACATGTTTTCGCATTGAAACAGCTAAATATGAAGAGCATGCTTGAGGGAGAGAAAAAACAATAAAGAAAAGTAAATTACAATGACGCTGTACGTAAACAATATTATACAGTCAAAAATAATACGTAGTTAAGTGCTAAAGAAAAACAGTTAGTGAACCAATTCGAACCAATGTTTAGTAAGTATTCGATTGAATACATTCGACTTAGTATTAAATAAGTCAAGTTCAGAAAAGTCAACCAAATTGTTGTAAGACTTTGCGCATCTTATAAAGAATGAATTCTGTCTGTAATTTGTATAGCAGCGGGGGACGTTAAGAAGAAGAAAGGGTATTCTAGCAGATCTAGTAGGGGCGCGTAAATTAATTTTGGAGAGAAGTTGCGGGGCGTCGATGTAAGATTGTGCTAACTTGACGAGGAGAGAGATATCAGATATACTCCTTCTCTCTTTAAGTGGCAGTAAATGATACCTTTTGCATCTCGACTCATAATTATGATTGCCGGTTTAACACTTATACTGCAGGTATCGCGTAAAGTTACGCTGGACAGATTCCAATCTAGAGATATAGATGGCATACATGGGATTCCAAACCTGCGAGCAGTATTCAAGTAAGCTACGGACGAAAGAACAGTATAATATTTTGATGATTTTGATGTCTGTAAACTAGGAACAAGCTCTTTTTAGAAACCCCATGGCTTTGTTAGCTTTATTTACTATGTGATCTACGTGTTTCTCGTAGGTAAGTTTGGAATCGTGTATCACACCCAAATCTCGTATGTAATCTACTCGTTTCATCTGATTCAGAGTATATGTATGGGATATACTGTTGACTTTGCGAGTAAACGTAATTGCATAACATTTAGATACGTTGAGATCCAGATTATTCGACTGACAATAATTTTCTAGTCTTTCGAGATCTTGTTGCAAAGCATAGCAGTCATAGACATTGTTTATGCGTTTGAAAATGTTCATGTCATCTGCATAAAGCAAGAATAATGAATTTTCAAAGCATGTGTGAATCTCATTTATGAAAATGTTGAATAATAAAGGCCCAAGGAGCGAACCCTGGGGAACTCCTGAAGGGACTACATGCCGCTTCGACACAACACCGTTGATTACAACAGCCTGGGAACGGTTCTTTATGTAAGATGTTATCCACCGATATAAGTTACCATGAATACCTGCATAATAAATCTTCTGTAACAGTATATTATGGTCAATTCGGTCAAAACATTTACTGTAATCTGTAAAAATACAGTCCACCTGACCTCCATCATCCATACTTGATGTAGTGAAGTCGACAAACGACAGTAAGTTAGTGGTGGTCGTTCGGTTTTTCAGAAAGCCGTGCTGTTGGGGAACGAAGGCCGAAGAAAAAGTGCTGTAAACTTGCGTGTAGATGATACATTCAAGTATTTTACCAAACAGGCATAATTTGGATATGGGTCTGTAATTATTAATATCACTCTTATTCCCACTTTTGTGTACCGGTGTTATGTACGCGTACTTCCATATACTAGGAACTAATCCCTCCTTAACAGAACGTGTGAAAATAATCGTAGTGGCTTAACTAGCCCTTTGGCACACTTCACTATAAACAGTGGCGGTATATTGTCGGGACCCGCACCTTTAGTGAGATCCAAAGATTCCAAAAGCCTAAGCAGATAGTTTGCATTTATTTCAATATCACCTATGTTTAGTGTTGAGTACGACCTCAACGTAACTTTACCTTTACGTAATCAAAAGCCTTTCTGGACGTTCGGTTCCGTCCGGCGTAGTTCGAAAATTATCGTCATGCGCTGGTCGCCATACTTGTTTACTTTTTACGGATGGCCAGGTGTTTTATTAGTGGTTTATGGCATCTAGGGATGTCCTAGAATTTGTAGGTACTTTATACACAATATCTTTATTACTTATAGCCTATATCTTATTCCGGGTATTCCCTTTCTTCTCTTATAGTTGTTAGCCCGAAAATGATTATCCATAACACGTTTGCTGTAAACTTCAGTAACCAAAATGTTCGAAAATTCCAAATTTTGTTTTACATAATTATCTTAACTTCTAAAATTATTCTGTCATAATATCGACTACACCAGGAGCCGTTTGATAAGTTCGTGACTTTTTTATTTTCTCGCGTAGTAATTTTTATGGCAACACTACTTCTGTCAACTCATCATCATCACCCAATTGGGAAAATATGAATTTCGTGTGCTGATTAAGCATTATTTTTATCGAAAAAAATCATTGAAACCAAGGAAATGCTTGATAACCATTACGGGAACTCTGCACCATCAATTTCACAGGTTAAGAAGTGGTTTACTTAGTGCCGTTTAGGTCGTACCAGCACAAATGTCGCCGAACGTTCAGGTCGCCCAAAAGAGGTTGTCACGCCAGAAATCGTCGTGTTACGTGAATATTTGGACATGAAAATGCTATCAGCAAAATGGGTGCCGCTATAGCACACACTCGAACATAAGCGCAACCGTGTGACAACTTCGAAGGAGTGTTTAGGGATGGTTATCCGTAATTTGAATTAGTTTTCGCGCCGTTCCGTAACCGTGGACGAAACATGGATCCAAGAGACCAAGGCACAATCAAGACTGAGTTTCTACGAGTAAACGTGCACAAAAGAAAGCAAAATTGGGTCTAACGGCCAATAAGGACATGACCACAGTTTTCTGAGACGCACGCGCTGTGATTCATATCGACTGCATTTGATTAAGAAAAAGTGCTGTTTCATCAGGACAATGCACAGGTGCATACGCGTTTAGTCACCATGGCAGACATCCATAAATTAGGCTACGAACTGCGACGTCATGCAGCATTTTCACCAGATTAGGCCCCATGTGACTATTTCTTGTTTCCAAACCTGAAGAAATAATTAAGTGGAAGAAGATTTGGCTCTAATGAAAAGGTCATCACTGAAACAATCGCCTATTTTGAGAGCCTTTATAAAATCTATTATTTTAAATGAATATATATTTTTTTTTTAATGGTGGAATAAATTAATTTATCTAAAAGAAGAGTGTGTTGGGCAATAAAATGCTATTTTATCGAAAACTATTATTTTTTTCAATAAGTCACGGACTGCCCTCGTATAATAATTGTGCTTGAAATAAAGTCACATGTTGTAAGTAGTGTATTAATAATGTGTATTATACCGAATGTTCATTTATAATAAAATTGCTCGTCCTAAAACATTGCTAAAAATTAGGTTTTAGTGACAGAAACGAAACGTTGCCCTACCTCAGAGTGTAATTTAGAATCGCGTAGGCGCGGAGCGGTGGTGAGTGTTAAACCATCTGCGACGATAAGCTTGCTTGGGACCGCCGCAGCCTCGCAGCGCCGGCGCCGTGACAGTAACCATGCTGCTGCATGTTGCATGATCGGTTGCATGCATCATGTTGCATGATCGGTTGCATGCATCATGTTCCATGCTCGGTTGCATGATGCATGCTCGCTTGCATATTGTATTTAGGGATTTCAATTTTATGGTATATGACACTATGTGACATTAAGTTCGGGCAAGTTATCATTCGGAAAAATAATGAATAGGAAAAATAAAATATGGCACTATGGATTATGGATAAAAAGTTAGGGCACACTATAGGGAACCGTTATTCCGATGAATAAGATATCACAACCGTGCGGTCCTAGCTGAATTAATTTATGAAATTTACTAAGTAGAAACATTTGTTTGCAACAACAACCCGCTGGAACCTACCTTGAGCTATTAGAGCAAGGTTATTTCGCGGACACAAAGTCGTTCGAATAAGGTCTTCAATACTTGTTATTTAGTACATTGCATTTCACTGTATTGTAATTGTTTAGAGAAAAATTTAACTTAACTGGTGCTATTTTTGCTTAATGCAACTTGTTTCAAATAAACTATCAACCCAGTTACGGTTGTCTTATCTACCAGGATGGTCACAAATGAATTATAACATCGTTTTCTTTATAGGTACTCGGGATAAACCTATCCAGGACTCTAAAACAACTAACAAAGGAAAACCAAAACGAAAACCAGCAGTTCTGACTCAGATCGGCAAAGAAAGGTTAGAAAACATGGAAGAAATGAAAAAACACCACACCAATCTCAAAGAAATTCTAACTTGTTCCAATGCTACGCCTTTTGCCGCAGTAGATTATCGAGGTTATGTGTGTTGCTACTGCGATTCTCATTATCCAGAAGCTGCAGCCCTCAAGAAACACACTTATGAAAATCATAAAGGACTTTACAAATCTGTCATACCAAACGCTTATAGGAACGTAAAAGACGAGTTCAGTATGAGGCTGGACATAACTGATTTACGATGCAAACTCTGCAACACTGACATAGAGACTTTAGAAAACTTGATACAACATCTAGAAAGTGTACACAAAAGGGATATATACACAGATATCAAAAATCAACTCTTTCCGTTTAAGTTTGACAGCGAAACCATGACATGTTGCTTATGCCCAAGTGTTTTTATACAGTATAGAAAGTTGTTAGAACATATGCACGTTCATTATAGGAATTTCGTTTGCGATGAGTGTGACATGGGATTCTTAACCAAAGGAACTCTCAAGACACACATCGCCAAACATAAAAAAGGCGTTTTCAAATGTAATATGTGCCCTAAAACTTTTGTCACTAAGGTGAGTTTACAGCGTCATGTAAATAATGTTCACGTGAGCAAAGGCTTTAAGAGTAAGTGTGGATACTGTAATGATAGATTTAAGAATCATATGAGAAGGGATGAGCACCTAGTAGAAGTGCACGGTGTAAAATTGAAGGTTGTAAAATGCCAGGCATGCGAAAGGACGTTCCCTAACACGGACGCACTAAGGGTCCACACGAGACGAGATCACTTGATGGAGAGGCGGTTCAAATGTACACAGTGCGATAAAGCATTTTTTGAAGAAGTCAACTTAAAGTATCATATGGTGACGCATACTAAAACTAGAGAGTTCCAATGTACCGTGTGTCTGAAGTCGTATAGCCGGAAGGAAACATTAAGGCAGCACATGGATATACACAACGACACTAGACGGTTCAAATGTGAGCACTGCGGTCAGGCATTCGTGCAGAAAGCTAGTTGGAAAGGGCACATGAAGAGCAAGCACTTCGAACTGGTCTGAATTATAAGAATTACAAGCTGGCCCCTCGATAGGATTCCCTGTTAGCAAAGACTAACTTCCGTACCAACTTTCATCCCCTAGTTAACCCCGTTCGCAGATGAAATGTCTACGTTAATAACGAATATCAATGTCCATCAGGATTAGAGAGAGTGCAAAACTTCCTCTATGATTTCCGAAATATGCTCTGTACATTCCTATTTAACACCCTATAAAAGGGGCCCAATCGCAACGCTTTCATAGATAGAACAGTTTTAGTATCTGACTTACTTATGATGATATCCACATAGTCTAACGATTATAACTTTGGATTAAGGTCTCACAGAGGCGTACATTTAATGTTATTCTTGGATGTGTAAAGTTTGAAATAATAACAAAACTGAATCGGGGCACCCCGACTTCACATAGTCTTTTGGCTGCTACCCCAAGAGTGTATATAAAAACCGGGGGCGCGAAGGGAGAGCAATCCCCGCCCGCACACCAAGCATAGGCTCCCGTGCGAGCCGTAGCCGTACGCTAGCTAAGCTACTAGGTGAGCGTCTTTTGTTACGTAAGGGCCAAGGGGTTGCACTTCCCGCAGCGCCAGAGACGATGCAGGAGCAACTTTAGTGTTATGAGGTTAGATTACAATAATTTGGTCTTTCTTAAGAACGGTGCGTTACCTTAGCAAATTAGTTAATATGATTTTTTTTTATGTTAAAAGAGCATTATACAAATTGAAAATTATATGAAATGAACGTTATACTAAATGTATTAGAACAAATGAAGGTAATATTATTTCATATTACCTTCATTTGTTCTAATACATAACATTAGATCACATGAAAATAGGTTATTTGTTTTTTAGCATATTAATTTTCGTTGCATATTTATAACTATAGCATATCATGGGGACGTTATTTCAACTTATATAATACTATCTGTTATTATACCATACATTACACACCCGTGCAGACCAACACAAATATTAACAAAATACTCATAACAGATATGTGTTAATCCCTAAAAATATTGCAGAATTTTAGGAAATTCAATATAATCTTGTGATGTTCAAAATTTACTATTATGGCTCCAATACTAAAATACCTTATCTTTTGGGTGTTAATTGAATGTTTTTTTAGATTCTTTATGCAATGAATAAATAAATTTAAATTTATTCTTTATATCAAAAGAATCGCAGGTCTAAACCAAATGGTTTTCATTTTATTGATGCCTAAACAGAACCTCTGCGCAGAGCGACGGTGTGCTGAGACGAATTTTGAACAATTGCTGTATTTGATAATGTGTTAATTGTATTAATAAATGGGTTGTTTTCTCATATTTGCGTGATTTTATTCAGATTTCGCTATAATAATATTTGTTTAAATTAGAAAGTTTAAGAATACCTGACAGAGACTCCTTTGCGAGGGGCAAAGGAGTCTCTTTAGACAACAATAACTTCAAAATTATAATTTGTACCATTATAATTTTTTATTGCTCTGTAAAATGACTCATAACTAACAAAAATCGGGTCTGATATTATTTGATAATCTCACTGACGGACTAAATAAAATGATAATTTTTTTACCCAGGAAACATCTCTATTTTAATGTCTTGTTGAACGTGTAAGGTTTTCCTTTTGGCCAGCTCGGCGAAAGCAAGTGCAACGTTAAATTTCTTACAAACGTAACGAGAAGTCAATTAAAATAATATTTCTTATTGGTAACCGAAACAAACCTATCATGCATCCAAAAATGACTATTTTGGATCCTTGATGTGTTTATGTATTTTTAAGAGAAATCTTATGTTTTCATTTTGATCATATTATGAGTCAATAAAAACCGGATAAATATTTTTTTTTTCCATCAACGCCATAAACAAGAAATACTTCAGATGTATTCTAATTTCATACAAACGGTCGGAACGCGAGTCATACCTACGCGCCTCGAGTTCAGCCAACACTCGATACACAACAGTCGCAAACAATGACGAACGGTGTGATGGTTTCGTAAGTAGTAAACGTGCGATTAGTTAATATTTGATTGAAATAAGTACAAGTACTTACTAAATATGGCAGAGAGCTATTACCTATAGACTATATTGTGCTGTTTTTGGTTGCCCGATTTCTTCTATAACTCACCCAGAGATAACATTTTTTAAATTACCTGGCATCTCCGAAAGGTAAGACTGTAATAAAAATGTATATACCTAACCTACTAGTACGTAATTAGTTTGATTTTTTAATAGGTAAATATTTTTCTACCGAGTGAAATACCTAGGTTAATAAATAAATAAGTGTATAGGGTGTTAAACACACGAGTGACCTAGGTAGTTGCCTAGGCTAGGGTACCTTATGTACTTAGCTACTAACATATATTATTGAATTAGACGAAATATCATTATGAAATGATTACCTATGAGAGTAATAAATGGTAGGTACCTACATAGTAAGATTTAAAATAAGAATAATAAAATATATAATATTTACTAGCACAAAACCAGAAATAAGTAGGTAAAGGCGGACAGCTCTAACGCATGTTTACGTGACGCGCGCTTGTAGGTAATTATTAAGGACAAGGTCGAGTCACAATACTGTTGCATTAAAGTGCCCGTGCGTGTAAGACTTTGACCTTGCGTGTGGGTGTAATGCTAAGGCCATTCTATGCTATGCCACTCAACTGACTGCATACGTTTACACATTATCTTTAAAAAAGTACAGCAATCAGTTCTGTCGCCATTTCTTCCTTGTACTGCCACGTTTTTGTATAATGTCATTTGGGACGCAAAAATCAGTTATATACGGCCGTCATTACTACCGTTTAGGTTAGCCAATTGATTTCAATTGAGAAAACAAGTAGCTTGCAAACGATGCAGTTGTTATACGATAACTACAATTAACACCATCGTATAACACAAATGTAGTTTGAACAAAACAGTTATGATCACAGCTATGAAAAAGCCGTCTAGAAGACACAATACATATTTAGCAAAAGTCTATCAGAATAGCTTATGGACGGTAATTTTTTTATCTATATAGAAACATTAATAACATTAACCTAACTGCTATTGTATACTGTAGGGATTCCCAAACTTATTTTTATTGTGACGCCTTTGGTAGATTACCCAAATTAATGACTTGCAAAAAGACTAGTATCAAAGTCTAAAAAAAATAGCTTTGTTGTTGACGACGACCTTTTGATACACGTCAAAGTCGCTTATCTATATATATATAAAACAAAGACAGGTTTGTTACAACACTTATAACTCGAGATCGGCTGAATCAATTTTCATGGTTTTTGTTTCGTTGGATTTGACTCCGCCC
This sequence comes from Orthosia gracilis, assembly GCA_947562075.1. Classification (NCBI taxonomy): domain Eukaryota; kingdom Metazoa; phylum Arthropoda; class Insecta; order Lepidoptera; family Noctuidae; genus Orthosia; species Orthosia gracilis. The sequence continues at coordinate 56,961,374 of OX387266.1, forward strand.
TGAATAGCAGAATACATTTTAAAAACAATGAAAACTTGACGAATAAATAATTATGAAAATGAATCATTTTCCATTTAATTATGTTCCTTTGTTTCTTACCTATCAAACATTTGTTTTCCTCCTGTCATCCTGTCAAATACTGTGATTGACATTTATGCATGCGTTTAGAAATGTATTTTGTGTAAACTATTTAAAAAGGGTGAATAAAGTTTTGTCTGTATTTTTGTAGGGTAGGTAGGGTAGGGTAGAGTAGGGTAGGTAGGTAGGGTAGGGTAGATAGGGTAGGGTAGGGTAGGTAGGGTAGGGTAGGTAGTGTAAGTAGTGTAGGTAGGTAAGTAGCCAATTGACGGGAGCGAAGCCCCGGGGGTCAGCTAGTACTTCATAAAATATAGCTTGATCTCTGCGACATATTGTGTCAAACTGACGTATACGTTATTGTTAGCCGTTCAAGCGCTATTGTTACTGTATTGATACTGGCAGCTGTCGCAGAGATCAAGCTATCTTTTATGAAGTATAGTTTAAATAAATATGCTCTTTCCAAAGAGTATAATATACAATTCATCCTGAAATAACTAGGTAAGGCAAATACTAATGCGATATTGCCCTTTTACTTCCACGAAATTGAATAATACTACCTATTGAATACATTATTAAAATTTACCCAGACATAACCTACAAAAGTTTATTACTGAATTTTTTATTATTCTCGACATTCTCGAACAAAAATTTTTGCACAAACTAATTCAGAACATCACCCTGAGTTAAGAGCGGTCAACCCGACATAATTTTCATACAAACGCTCGTACGTGATTATGCCGTTGTAACAAAACTATCTTTGTTTTTTTTTGAGCTAATTGGTATCTTGTGCACTATTTCTAGGTTTCTATCGAAGCAAAAAATAAATATTTGGAGAAACCAATTCAGTATAAGCCTCCAAAGATCTGCAGTTTTGCACAAATTTTGCCTGAACTTCGGCCGTTTATAATGTATTATAAAAGTAAAGAAAACATCGTGATAGAAACCTCCCACATGTAATGGAGATTCTAAATAGCAAATAATTATTTCACTAACTTATAAGGCTTATTCAAAAACACGTATCTCCTGGGACAGGTTTTATGAAATTTTCAAACACCATTTTTCGTTCTCTCTCTTTTCGCTTTGCCTCTTTTTCAAGCATTGCGCTAGATGAAACAACAAGCTTTTCGACCGTGCTCGCGTTGGAGATAGACGGTTCGGCAAGCGTCCTCTTAAACCAGAAATTTTGCATTTAATGACGTAGGAATTTAATCTCAGCTAAAACTATAACCTGCCATTGTTCTTTACAAGTAATAATAATTGATTCTACCGTCCATGCATACTCTGTATTTGTATTTAAGTTTTCCTATGTTTTTTTTTTATGGTACTCGTCGTGCCTGGCGCAAATAAACGTTTTTCTTTCTTGTTTATTTTCTTTCTTTCATTTATTCGGAAAAGTAGCTTGTTATGGAGAAGAAGGGAAATGAAACTACTTACTTGCTCTTTTAAAAATAGTAAGTTGTTTACAATATATACATGAGTATATCAATACATGTAATAAATCTATAGAAAAGTCGTTTTTGTACATCGAAAATATTTAAAAAAAATAGCAAGGGGTGTTAAAGGACAACCAACAGAACCCATTTCCAGCATTTTTGGTATTTTTGTCTGTTTATTTTTGCACGCATCACGTGAAATGTACGAAACCAATGAAGATAACTTTTATACATAAAAAACTTCGTAACTTGGAGTATTACTTAGTTTTTGTTGCATCGCAATCGGTTCCCTCTATCAAAAGTTAGATGAACTTAAAGTTCAAGTTGTTCAGTTGTTCAAGAATTAAAATTATCACAACACACGCAATTCAGATACTCGAACAGATGAACTCCATATTCGATATATGGCGGTGTTAAGTTTCTCCGAGAAAGAATCATGACCCTAGAAAAAAAAATGGTTGGTAGGTAAGATGGGTAGGCAGGAAGGTAAGTAGGGTAGGCTAGGCAGTCAGTTAACGGGAGCGAAGCCGTGGGCACAGCTAGTACATTAATAAATTCATATATGTGAGGACAATGCACCCAGAATAGCACTACATACTATACTACGTATATACGGTATAAAGTATTAAAAGCATTAACAGGTATCTAAATTCATTCATTTGATAAATAGGAACATGGTTCTCACATACTTACAAATATTGCAAACTTAGGTAAAATACTTAATTCAACAACAATGGAACAGTGTGTGAGTCAATTTGTGAAAAAAAATATTTGTCTCGTCAAGCCTATTGGCTACTCTATTTTGATAAACTAGATTAGTAGATACGGTTGACTGTGAATGTATGCCATCGTTTCATTTAAATAGATCTTGGTTTTACAAAAACAAAGAAAGTCGTAATTTTTACAAAAAATAAGATTTAATTATACCTTAAAATTTTCTTTATAGGTAACGAAGAAACAGTGAGCAAGGAAAGTGAAATCAAAAATAATGTAGATCCAGCTGTAGTGTTAATCGTAGGACCTCGAGAAGTACGAAGATACAAAAGAAGTAAGGTAAACAATACGCTCGAAACGCACGTGAGTGATTTGAACAAACATCGCCACAATGTCAGACAAGTCCTACAATTTAGTAACGCTACACCAATACTACGTCGCGGACGCGTGGGGTACGTGTGCAGTTACTGTTTCCAAGAATTTCCAGAGCCTAAGGATCTAAAAAAACATACATTGGATAATCATGAATCTGAAACAGCAGACCCTTTAATTGGATACTCTAAGAGCTCTCAAATGGCAGAATACCACGTCAAAGTGGACATTACAACCCTCGAGTGCACGGAATGTGCTATGCCCATAGATTGTCTGGAAGATTTAAAAACTCATCTGCAAAAAGAGCATAAAAAATTGATATACGACATTCCAAATCATATCATACCTTTCAAATTTGAAACAGATAAACTTACTTGCTGCCTTTGTCCCCTTAACTTCGACAAGTTTAAAAAGTTGCAGGAACATATGCACTCGCATTACAGGAATTACGTTTGCAAGGACTGCGATGCTGGGTTCTTTACTCAGGGATGTATGACCAGACATCACAACGCAACACATGTGAAAGGAGTATTTCCCTGCAGCTACTGTCCGAAGGTGTACGACACGGCGTTGAGAAGGCGATCTCATGTGAGATGTAACCATACTCACACCGATGTACTTAATAGATGTGGATACTGCAACAAAGGCTTCAGAGACCACCATCGTAAGGAACTACATATTTCCGAAGTCCACGGTGTGGAACCAATACTATACAAATGCAATGCTTGCGATAAGAGTTATACCACCAAGCGTAAACTGAGACTCCATGTGCAACGAGATCATCTGTTAGAGCGAAGATACAAATGTTTGACTTGTGACAAGAGATTCTTTTCTTCCACTGATGTAAAGTTTCATATGTTAACACATACTGGAGAGAGGGAATTCAAATGTGAAATATGTCTGAAATCGTATGGAAGAAAATCTACCCTAACTAGTCACATGCGTATTCATAACGATGATCGAAAATTCAAATGTGATTTTTGCGGCATGACCTTTGTCCAAAAATGTAGCATGAAGTCGCATATGAAGTCGAAGCATGGACAGACAGTAGGTTAAGTACTAGTTGTGGTTGTGGTACCTTCGCAAACAATAATAAAAAATCATAAAGCGAATATTTTAAATCCCCTCAGCGTACCCTGAGGTTTGATCTTATTAGCTATAAGCTAATAAGATCAAAGGTATAGGGTCCCATAAAGCATTTAGGGATCACCGATTTATAGTAGCTTATAAAATGTCGATTAAGTCTTAAAATATCTCGTTTGAGTAAATATTCTAAACAACATATTCTCACTTTCGCCGTTCTGCAAACTAATTCATCTTTCTTTTCATCTTTAAAATAACGTTGCTCCACACTAGTAATTTCTTCCCTAAACTCACATACACAAGACACCCAGATCCGGAACAACTATATGTACGACACATAATTGCACAATACACATATTACAAAAAGTCTGCTCGACAACGTAAATAACGTTTTGAATACAAAATAAAAATGCATTGCCTTTGGTTGTGTAATTTGCCTTTTTACATTGCCTTTGACTCCAGACGAAGTGTTGGAATGCCGATAGTCGACATGACAAAATATAGGGTATTGATTACTTAACAACATTTCGATAGTGTTTGGCATTCTCACATTTTGACTTTGGATTTTTTTACTAAGATTTTGATGATAGAATGTTACTTGTCTACCCTCTGCTGTACCACAAAGTACGTAAGCGGTGCAGTGCCGGCGTGCAGAATATTATGTGTATGTCAGTTTGCAGCAGTTTCGGAATAGTGGTGGCCCAGTGGTAACGGCCGCGATTTACAAGTTGTAAGTCGTAGTTTCGAACCCAAGCGGCCGCTTTACTTTGTGGAAATTATTTCATCACCACTGCTCTCAAAAACGTTGAAGGGTAACATCGTAAGGTAACTGGCATGGCTTAGAACCAAACATTTGAAGACATGTGACATCCACCAACCCGCACTGGATTACACGCACAACGGACCAAAAGGGAATTTAAGTGCGGCAAAACGGTCCATCTATCCGTGGCTGTACTGACCGTTCTATTGTTACTGTTTATACTGATAGACTATGCTACTCGTTTCACGTACACTGTTTGCATTTAGTTATTTTATAACAAGTTCTGCAGACAATCTTGGTGTCATCTAGCGATTCAGCAGTATTTTACTGTTGTCTAAAGAAATCTATAACATAAATAAACTAAAAATAACACCAGTTCGTTGACATTGTAAACTCTTTGTACTCTATTGACAAGTTCTCAATTTAAAATTCTGAAATCAGGAACCGGAGGTTAATTCCCTTTGCACTGCAATTAAGAAGTGTGCAGCGCTCAATGCTGTAGCCTAGAGAATAGCACAACAGGTCTTTGACTGTTTTTCTGACTGTATTATGTTTATAACTTAAATATTTGCACTACTGTAAAGTCGGACACAGTGAACCATTCTGTTATTGTATATTTTGGCAAATAAATAATTCTAAATAAATCGACACGCCTGGGTTTTATTTAAAACCCTACCATCGTTATTGTTAGTTTCTACTGATGATAATCTTGTTACCAACTCTCGACTTCATAGATGTCTCTGTTAGCATGTTGACGTGCCTGAGCTGCTGATCCTCTTTGGTTACGTGCTTACGTTAGGATTACGCCTGGTTGATGGCAACGAAAAAGGCGAGACGGTGGCGCTCCGTTTGCGAGTTACATATTAAGCGACAACCTTTAATAGACTCTATATCGAGCTGTCTAACTGAAAGGACAAATATTAAGAATTTCTATTGTTAAAAGAATTTAAGCCGCTGTTGCAACTTTGTTGTCAATATTTGTAAATGTTTCGTATACGTGCACAAAGTAGCGATACTGTTTATTTTTGTTTCTAGTGAATATGGGGCTGCAAGACCATGTTAGTGTTTGCATCAATAGAAAAAAAAATGGAAGGACTTGAAAATAATATAATCATTTTCTTTATAGATAAACAACAAAAAGTGGCTACAGCTACGGAAGTAAAAATAGAACCGCAAGCTGCAAAAACTGGTTCACTCAAAAAAGAAACTGCAGTATCCAAGGAAAAGAACACAAAACTAAAACCACAGACAGCGCCTCTACCACGCGTAAAGCAACTATTACACAAGCATCTACACAATCTGAAAATAATCCTAGAATCTACTAATGCTACTATGATATTCAAGCATGGAGACAAGGGTTATTTGTGCTGCTATTGCCCGAAAGGTTTCGAAAAACCCATGAATTTAAAAGAACACACTTTAACTGAACATCAAAATGAAGAAAAATTCTACGGCAATGTTAAAGCTCAAGGATCCTCTACTTTCTTAGTCAAACTTGACATCACAAACCTGAAATGTATGCTCTGCAACGTCAATATAGAATCTCTCGAAGATATGTTCGTCCATCTGACAGAGAATCATAATAAAATATTTCATACTGATATAAAAAATCAAATATTACCTTTCAAGTTTAATACGATGCAACTGAAATGCTACCAATGTCCTTATGACGTTGTTTTCGCCACATTCAGAGCGTTACAGGAGCATATGAACAAACACTACCGATACTTTGTTTGTAACGAGTGTGATGCTGGATTCATCAATAAATTGGCTTTATTCAGACACATGCCCACTCACGCGAAAGGGACTTTTCCCTGCCGGCAATGTCCAGTTATATTCGAAACCGCTAGAAAGAGAAGCAATCACGAGTTACGTTACCACAGTCGAACTGGCTATCCAAACAGATGCAATTTATGTAATGAAGGTTTTAAGGATAATTTCTATAAGAAATTACATCTGTCTACAGTCCATGGCGTTGCTACACCGAAATATGACTGCACTGCTTGTAACAAAAGTTTTTTTACCAGTAGTACTCTTAGGGTGCACGTCAGGCGTATCCATCTGATGGAGAAAAAGCACAAATGCACAAAGTGCGACAAAGCCTTCTTCGCTGGTGACCACCTGAAGAATCATATGTTGACTCATACAGGGTCGAAAGATTTCAAATGTGAAGTCTGCTCGAAGTGTTTTTCTCAAAAAAAGTGTCTGACTGACCATATGAGGATTCATAACAATGTCAGGCGTTTTAAATGTACAATATGTGATAAGGCATTTGTGCAAAATTCTAGTTTGAAGTGGCATATGAAGGCAAAGCACGCAAATCATCATTCAACTTAATATGCTTGCTTCCAAAGGAAAATAAATCAGAAGAAGCCCACCTTGTCAAATAACATGATGTTTTAATGGTTTTTCGTGGCATGCTGAATAATCCACAAATATTGGAATCGTTGGGATTGCTCGTTCCAAACAGGAGGCTACGGTTAAGACCTAGGGAGGAACTTTTTAAAGTCCCGGCAACCCTTACAAATTTATTAAAGTTTGCACCAGTGATTCGAGCAGTAAGAATACTTAATAGCATCTCTCTGCGTTTGGACATATTTTCTTGCTCTTTGGCGAAATTCCAGATGGTGACACTTAGTGTGTTGTCCACTGTGTAACTTGTGCTTCTACCCAGACCCGTTACTCAGAACTGTACAATTAGCAATTTATGACTACTTTTGTTAGCTGTTAAAACAAATGTATGTGTTAATAAATAAATAAATAAAATGAAAAATGTTTTAATGATAAATATGTGTGTAATAAGTATTAAGTTAAAAGCAAACCTTCTGTAACTAAAATGATTGAATAATCATTAGCTAACAGCATAAATACATTACTTCTGGGCCTGAGATCCGGTCTCTCCGGGAGGCTATGGTTGAGCGCTTGAACATGTCTTTGGAGGCAGTCTCCGAATGGGGCGATGCCAATCTAGTCAGTTTCAATACTGCTAAGACCCATGCGTGTCTTTTTCCCGCAAAAAAGAGCCTTTTACACCCAGCTTCATCTTTCCGTGTCGTAACCGAGCCGATAACGGACCATCTCGACCTTCTTGGTGTTACGTTAATATCTACCCTCAATTTTGGTCCATTCATTGAGGCAAAGGCTCAGTTGGCTGCAAAAAAGTTGGGAATCCTTGCAAAGGTGAGACGGTACTTCACGCCTGAACAGCAGCTCAACTTGTATAAAGCGCAAGTTCGGTCATGCATGGAGTACTGCTCTCACCAACTTGTTGCACTTGAGTCGATTGACAAACAGGCCAAGAGGCTTATCGGCAACGATGCACTGGTCGCCTCAAAGCTCCAGTGCCTTGAACATCGACGCCGATTGGCCAGTCTGTCGGTTTTTTATGGGTTACATTTCGGGGAGTGTGCGATGGAACTGCACAACTTGATTCCGCCTGGCCCTTTCCACCATAGGACAACAAGACGTACGGCATTGCGCCACAGGTACATGGTAGACATCCCACCCTTACGTACAAACCATTTTGCGAATACTTTCATTATGCGCACAGCTAAGGAGTGGAATTCCCTGCCTGAGTCTTTGTTACCTGATAGCTACAACCTTAGGGTCTTTAGGTCAAGAGTGAATAGGTTATTTCTAGGCAAGCGTGCTACACCGTCGACCACATCATCTCTTACCATCATGCGAGATAGTGGTCAAACGCGAGCCTATAGTTAAATAAGAAAAAATATAAAAAAACTTCTAAGAATATTGCTTATATTAAAGCTAACGAATTTAAGAAATGTCCGGCTTAATCTCTTGCATTTGACGAATTTGCTTCTAGTAAAACACATTACGTCTTTTTTTTTTTCTACATAAGCAGATATTAATGATAGCCACAAAAAAAAAAACATACTGTTACATTATTCATCCTACCCTCCACCACGGATCGAGTGGAGGGTTATAAAAAACGCCGCACACAACGGAGCGAGCTCTTGTCAGTTATTTTCCACGTAGGTCATTGCCGAACGGATGGTAAAGTCACTTAATCACAATCAAGCCTTTGTTGTCCCCCCAGTGACGGACTGTGCCGAGGTTCGACTCCATAGGGGGTAGCCCTCAGCGTGGTCACTTAGGTATAGATTTTGATGCCCTGGCCTGGCAGGCTTAGTTTAGTCTCCATAGGATAGCCCAGTTAAGCAGTAGCCAATCACAATGATTGATCTGCGAGACGCCACAAAAAAAAAAAAAAACCCGGAGCGAGCTCATTCGGTGCTTGGCTGTCGGACGGAACGGAACCTACCCTAATGGCGTTATGGTGTTAGTTGAGTGTTGCCTTTTGTTTGGTATTAAATAACCGCTAATGGTTCTTAAGAATATTCAAGCTTTAAAAAGGTATGTATATCCCAATGACCGACGGGCCTTGTATCTCTTGTATTTGACGTTTTGCTTCTAGTAAAACTCATTGATATCCTTTAACTTCTTCTCCATTGGCTGATTTTCTAAGGTCTTAAAAACAAATAACACACTTTAAACAAGTTTTTTAAAATGTGTATATCTCGTTCACCGACGCTCCTTGTATCTCTGCTTAAGACGTTTTTACTTTTAGAAAAATTAATTAATATCCTTTTTTCGTGTAAATGTCATGGATCAGGGCACTATGTATAATGCCCGGGCATTATAAATATAATCAAGTCAAATCGGGCAATGTAATGAATACTGATTTGAACTTCTGTATTTATCACATTGTATGGTCATTATGAATATTGCTACATAAAGGTTGGGCGATAATTATGGCAGAGCGAAGCGAGCTCGGTTACTTTAGACCCTGCAGATAGAAATAGGACTCCGTCGACTTTATTGCTTAAGTAGTAATCGTACTTACTTATTCTATATTAAAACCAATGTCAACATTATTAAAAAAAATGTTGCCCAATAAGTGATGGGCATTAGATTCAGAACTACTCATATTGGGCATTTTTCAAATTGCCCGGGCATTATGAATAATTCCGTATTAATCCCTTGGTCCTGAACATAGATATTTATAATATTCTGAATTCACATACTAAAGGTTGATTCCCTTTGCATTGCAATTAAGAAGTGGGATTGATCTAGTCTGGTCTTTGACATCATTCTGTACTGTCACAATCAGTACTTTTGACATTCGGCAAGGCAAAATTTTACGCACTTAGTCTTTTTAGCATTTAAAACAAAATTATTAGCCGTGAACCAATTTTGAATCTGTCGCAAGACGTTATTTACGTCGTCAACGTTACTCGTACGTCTATTTATCTTAAAAATCAAAGAAGTGTCATCAGCAAATAACACCATGTTTAAATAGTTATTCAATAGATGGGGTAAATCGTTAATGTAGACTAGGAATAAGAAAGGACCCAAAATTGAACCCTGGGGTACCCCCATTTTCACGGTTAAACCGGGCGAATTGACACCGTTTATTTGAACTAATTGCTGTCTACCATTTAAATAAGATTTTACTAAACTCAACGCTGATTGGCCTAGCCCGTAATGCTCAAGTTACAAAAGTAATGTTTCATGATTAACGCAATCAAACGCTTTCGACAGGTCGCAGAAAACACCTATAGCATCTTGTGCCTCTTCCCACGCATCAAAGATGTGTTTTAATAAGGTGACACCAGCGTCGGTCGTACAACGTCCTTTGGTAAAACCGTACTGTTTATCGTGTAGGATGTTATTCGTATTAAAATGAATGAGCATTTGATTAAGCATCTTTTCAAATATCTTGCTGAAAACCGGCGGCACCGATACTGGACTATAATTATTCGTGTCTTTACTGTCCCCGGATTTAAAAAGTGATATAACCTTACTATGTTTCATTAGATCCGGGAAGACTCCTTGATCTACACACAAATTAAAAATTAAAGCTAAGTACGGCGCTATAGTCTGAATAATGGAGTACAAACTTTGATGGACATTCCCCATAGATCTTCGGTCAGTTTGATCTTGATTTGCTTGTATTGTATTAAAGTATTATATACATATATACTTCGGATAACAAAGTTATATTTAGATATAGAAAAAAATTTTTTTTTCAAAATATTTTAAGAATGTCTAGAAACTAAAAGTATTTTGTTATTTGGGAGAAAACAGATCTTGCTAGGTGCCCTAGCGTTTGAGAGTCAAACTGGGCCAAGCTGGGAAGATGCTCCCCAGATTGGCCTATTATAACGTTATCGTTATTGGATTATTATAACGTTTGACCGACAAATTGTGATATTTGGCGTCAAATTTCGACTAATTAACAACAATTTTTTTGTGTTATCAAAATTGATGGTGGCCCTGCCAGTTTCACCCACACCGATTTGATATGTGTGCGACAAACTTTATTAGACTCTGCCATACCAGAGGGACAAATGTTAAGAATCTATTGTTGAAGGATTTTAGCCTAGTATGTTATAATTTAGCTGGCAATATGTAAATTTTTCATATTCATAGAAAATAAAACTTGCGCATTTTTACCAGCAGCATTTGATGTTTTTCTGTTTCCAATAAATACAGTGCTGCAAGAACATGTAAGTGTTTGCATTCATAGGAAAACAAGACTTGGAAGTATAATATAATCATTTTCTTTATAGATGAACAACAAAAAGAGGCTCCAGCTACGGAAATCAAAGAAGAGCTGAAAGCTGAAGAAACTGTTTCACCTAAGCATAAGATAAAAGAAAATGCAGTGTCTAAGAAAGGGATAAAACTAATGGAACCACTGAGGGTGGCGGCGGCAGCGCCTCGACCACGCATAAAGCGACTACTACATAAGCATCTATACAATTTGAAATTAATCCTAGAATCCACTAATGCTACAATGATACTTAAGCATGGAGACAAAGGTTATTTGTGCTGCTATTGCCCGAAAGGCTTCGAAGAACCCAAGGATTTAAAAGTACACACTTTAACGGAACATCAAAATGAAGAGAAATTCTACGGCAACATTTCAACTAACGGACCATCTAGTTTCCTAGTCAAACTTGACATCACAAACCTGAAATGCATGCTTTGCAGCGTCAATATAGAATCTCTCGAAGATATATTCGCACATCTGACAGATAAACATAACAAGAAGTTTCATACTGATATTAAAAATCAAATATTTCCTTTCAAATTTGAAACGAAGCAACTGAAATGCTACCATTGTGCCTATGACGTTGTTTTCGCCACATTCAAAGCATTACAAAAGCACATGAACAGACACTACCGTTACTTCGTTTGTAACGAATGTGATGCTGGCTTCATCAATAAAGTTTCATTAAATACCCATAGCCACATTCACGCGAAAAGGACTTATCCCTGCCGACATTGTCCTGTTGTATTTGAAACCGAAAGGAAGAGAAGCAATCACGAGCTACTTATCCACAATGGGACTGGCTATTCAAGCAGGTGCCATATATGTAATGAAGGTTTTAGGGAAAGTATTGATAAGAAAATACACCTGTCTACGGTTCATGGCGTTACTACAGCGAAATATGACTGCACTGCGTGTGACAAGAGCTTTTTTAGCAATAGTATTCTTAGGGCGCATATCAGGCGTGTCCACCTGCTGGAGAAAAAGCATAAATGTTCTGAGTGCGACAAAGCGTTCTTTGACGGTTGCGACCTAAAAAATCATATGTTGTCTCATACAGGGGCGAAAGATTTCAAATGTGAAGTCTGTTCGAAGTGGCTGCAAAAAAAGTCTCTGACTGAGCATATGAGGATTCATAACAATGACAGGCGTTTTAAATGTACAATATGTGATAAGGCATTTGTACAAAAACCTAGCTTGAATTGGCATATGAAGGCAAAGCACGCAAATGATTATTCTATATAATATGCTTGCTTCCAAAGATTAATAAATCAGAACAAGCCCACCTTGGAAAATAATGGAAATTTATTTATGCACACACAAAACACTTTACAGAGAAAAGAAATAAATAGAGAAATGAATACAGATAGAAGAGCACAAAGGTACTGCTTATTTCAATCGAATTTTCTTCCAGCAGACCTGCGACAAGATAGTTGTATGATAGACGAAGACACAGTGTGTAGAAAGAAATAAGGAAATCTGAAATGGACTATAATAACTTTAGGTATATAGGTATGGAAGATAAAAATACATACATTTAAATTAATTATATATATGATTGTTACAGGCTCACACTGGCGAAATTTAACAAATAGTAGGCAAAAGTATTTTAATGATAAATATATGGGTAATAAGTATAATTAAGTTTAAAGCAATTTTCTATAATGAAAATGATTGATCATTACCGAACAACTTTAATACACTATTTTTAAGAATATTGCGTTTATTACGAGTGAAGGGGTATAAAAACGCCGCATACAACGGAGCGTGCTCTTGTCCGTTATTCTCCATGATTAGGAATGGATGGTAAAATCACTTAATCACGAACCAGCCCCTGTTGTCCCCCCAGCGACGGCCTGTGCCGAGGTTAGACTCCATAGGATCCCCATTCACACTCAGCGTGGTCGCTTAGGTATAGATTTTGAAGCCCTGGCCGGAGGCTTAGTTTAGTCTCCACAGGATAGCCCGGTCAAGCAGGGCTTTATCTCTTGCATTTGACGATTTTGCTTCTAGTAAAACTCATTGATATCCTTCAACTTTTTTCTCCATAGACTGATTTTCTAAGGTCTTAAAAACAAATAATACACTCTCATTCACCGACGCTCCTTGTATCTCTGCTTAAGACGTTTTTACTTTTAGTAAAATTAATTAATGTCCTTTTTTCGTGTAAATGTCATGACCAAGTGATTAATCAGGGCACTATGTATAATGCCCGGGCATTATGAATATAATCAAGTCAATTCGGGCAATGTAATGAATACTGATATTTATAACAATGTCTGGTCATTATTGTATCAATGTCTGGTCATTATGTTATATTTATAAAATGTTGAATTCACAAACTAAAGGTTGGTTACCTGTGCACTGCAATTAAGAAGTGAGATTGCTCTGGTTTGATCTTTGGCAGCAATCTGTCTGACTGCATTCTGTTTATAACTTAAATATCTGCACTACTTTTAAGTAGGACGTAGGTATACCAATCTATTAATATATTACCATTTCATATATTTTAAGTGTATATTTTGGCATATAAAAAATAATTCTGAATAAATCGAAACATTTTTATTTAAATCCCTTCTATCATCCTTAATGTTCGTTTCTACTGATGATAATCTTATTCCCTGCTCTCGTCTTCACATATCTCTCTGTTAGCAACTGAACATCTATCTACAAATATTAATTTATCTAACTATTGCTTTAAGACCTTTTACTGATTAAGATCCAAATTTATTTATTCGTAAATGTTACATACTTACTAAAATGTTGTTTGAGTGTGTGCTGCCTTGCTGGGCATATAAATATTGTTTCCACAGAATGTAGCAATTGCTGCGAACTGTGTATATGATTTGAATTATTATAAACATTGCACAGTGCTATTACAAAAACACTTCTTAAACAATTCTATTACTTCGCACTATTTTCCTTTTCCGATCGCTCTGTGTCGCTTCCAAATACAAACTGACTCATGCGTAGAAGAAGATCGCTGCGACCCCGCGAGGGGGCGCGGTGGGCGGGTTTTAGGCATGGCCTTTCTCCCGCAGTATCATTGTGTGCTCGTTACAACGGGCACATTTCGGTTACGTTAGCCTATCTTGGCTTGTGATACTATGATAATGGCAGATGTGAATACACTACCAGCCATGGGTATGAATTCAGTGTGTTCAGTGGGAGCGCCACGACGCTGTCTCACAGCGTCGATTTTTTCATGGCACCTAGGCGACACATCCCCGCCCAGTGGAACTAGAGGCGAACCTTTAGAAGCCGAGCGAGCAATAGTCAGCGACTAGGTGCCGACTATTGTGGCGAGACCAATTGAGGATGTATGGTCCCCGCCTGACACGCTTCCAGAGCTAGCCGGTTACGTCCCAGGCTAAGGGACCGTTGTGTATGTTTGAATAGTATTGTACTGTGTAACACCGTTCATGTATATAACGAAGGATGCACCGCGCGCGTCTTATACTTGTTATGTGTGTTAATACGAATGTGGAGACTGACTCATGACGAACCCGACCGCTATTTATATAGCACGAACGATGTTTCTGCAACGTTCGACACGGATCTAGATACTTCGAGAATCTTCCAGAACAATCGACATTCGAACTCACTGTTCCCGAAGCGATTAGAAACTTCGATGAGATTAATTCCAATATTCAATACTAGATGGCGCCATCAGTAACTACTTAGTTCTTCCTCTCGTCACTAGATGGCGTTGCCTTGAACCAATATTAATCAAATGAACCGAAATTAAAATAAAATATCAATACGTAACTAATATCAATTTTTAATAACTAAAATAGCCTGGGCATATGGAATTAGGTACCTACGGTCCAGCCGTCTTTGGTAGGCCATTAAAGTTATTTGATGAAATTACGAAAATACTTCGATCTCATAGAGATTATCACTTAGAAGTGATAATCTCTTTAATATAAATCGAACAATCACATGCGAGATGAATGACGCGATGTGGATTTCCGTTTTGTGTGATTGGCCGATTTGGCCGGTTGGATAGTGTTTGAACTCTTTGCGCACTTACGCAATACGGCTGCTGATCTGATGATGTTGCCGGAAGGTAGGCACTGGAACTTCGTAATAAAATGTATCTGTTTCGTGTTAGGGCTTATTGCAATTGAAATGAGATGTACTCTGGCTATAAATTGTTTTCATAATAATAAAAAGTAACAAAAAGCAACATTTTTTCTAAAGCAAATCACTACTAAGTGAAGATTTCGGACAGTTATTTTTCGCTTTGTAGTGTATTGATATAGAATACAAAACATTTTTTCATAATACTTTAAGACTGTCTGTCTATTTGTTTGTCTGTCTGTCTATCTGTCTGTCGGTCTGTCTGTCTGGGGCAAATGTTAAGAATATATATTGTTGAAGGATTTTAGCCTTGTATGCTATAATTTTGCTGGCAATATGTAAATTTTTCATATTCATAGTAAATAAAACTTGCGCACCAGCAGCATTTGATGGTTTTTCTGTTTACAATGAATACAGTGCTGCAAGCATATGTAAGTGTTTGTATCCATAGGAAAACAAGACTTGAAAGTATAATATAATCATTTTCTTTATAGATGAACAACAAAAAGTGGGTCCAGCTACGGATATCAAAGTAGAGCTGAAAGTTGAAGAAACTCTTTCACCTAAGCATGAGCTACAAGAAATTGAAGTACCTAGGAAAGAGATAATACCAATAGAACCACCGACGGCGGCGGCGGCAGCGCCTCGACCACGCATAAAGCGACTACTACATAAGCATCTACACAATTTGAAATTAATCCTAGAATCTACTAATGCTACAATGATACTTAAGCATGGAGACAAGGGTTATTTGTGCTGCTATTGCCCGAAAGGCTTCGAAGAACCGAAGGATTTAAAAGCACACACTTTAACGGAACATCAAAATGAAGAGAAATTCTACGGCAACATTTCTGCTAATGGACCTTCTACTTTCTTAGTCAAACTTGACATCACAAACCTGAAATGCATGCTTTGCAGCGTCAATATAGAATCTTTCGAAGATATTTTCGAACATCTGACAGATAAACATAATAAGAAATTTCATACTGATATTAAAAATCAAATACTATCTTTCAATTTTAAAACGAAGCAACTGAAATGCTACCAATGTGCTGACAACGTTGTTTTCGCCACATTCAAAGCATTACAAGAGCATATGAACAGACATTACCGTTACTTCGTTTGTAACGAATGTGATGCTGGCTTCATCAATAAAATGTCATTAAATACCCACAGCCACGTTCACGCGAAAAGGACTTTTCTCTGCCGACATTGTCCTGTTGTATTCGAAACCGAAAGGAAGAGAAGCAATCACGAGTTACATACCCACAATAGGATTGGCTATTCAAGCAGGTGCCATATATGTAATGAAGGTTTTAGGGAAAGTATTGATAAGAAAATACACCTGTCTACGGTTCATGGCGTTACTACAGCGAAATATGACTGCACTGCGTGTGACAAGAGCTTTTTTAGCAATAGTATTCTTAGGGCGCATATCAGACGTATCCATCTGATGGAGAGAAAGCACAAATGTTCAGAGTGCGACAAAGCGTTCTTCGACAGTTCTGGTCTGAAGGATCATATGTTGAGTCATACAGGGGCGAAAGATGCCAAATGTGAAGTCTGTTCAAAGTGGCTGCAAAAAAATTCTCTGGCTGAGCATATGAGGATTCATAACAATGATAGGCGCTTTAAATGTACAATATGTGATAAGGCGTTTGTACAAAAACCTAGCTTGAATTGGCATATGAAGGCAAAGCACGCTAATGATTATTCTGTTTAATATGTGTGCTTCCAAAGAATAATAAATCAGAACAAAGCTTGTCAAATTAAATGGAATGTAACAATTTTTTGTCCCTTGTTTTGAAACTTTTGTATGCCACCTACTGAGGCAGGATACATAGAAACCTCCTTTAAATATAACACCTTAATATCTATACTGATGTCAAATAACATACCATGACTTCATGTAGCTCCTATCAAATAATGTCGTTTCGAGTCTGACCAAATCCACAGCTTTTAAACTATGTATTACAAGTACTTGCACCTTAGTGATTAAGATAACCGTAGTTAGAAAGAAGGATTAAGGTTACACTAGTCGATCATTCTTCCATACAAACGTAGTCTAGCGATTACTCCACTGTTTGACGATGTTTGTTCAAAATAAAAAATTATATGAATTTTTCTCATCATTATCTAGCCCTGTATGGGAACAAAATAGTAAAAAATAAAATATTTGAAAGTTATGAGCGTCGAAAGTTCCATTTTTCAACACTAATTTTAACGCATCATTGGGCAGAAATAAATACCATAAGAAGAAGGAAAATTGCAAAACGGCCTCCATACAGGGATGGATTAGTAATTCAACAATGCAAATAATTTTATTTTGAAATTATACATTTAGTCGTTTTTTATGATATCTAGAATTCTAGACTCCCAAAGGTCTGTTAAAAAAAAATTTGCGTGCTCGTTTTCGTCCTAAATCATCATCCATTTTGATACAAAATTGTAAAATGGGCTTATTGCTCATCACAGCATCTATCTCTTTCGCACGTGTTGTCGGATGAGATAGAATGCATTTTAACCTCGCGCACAAAATAGTTCGTGCCTTCGACTAAGGGAACCTTAATGAATGTTTAAGTTTTAAACTCTTGACTGCCGAAAACGCGGACCCACGTGGGGCCCAATGGTTTTAAATAGTTTCGGTAATTACGGCATTCAGCCGGTTAAGGCATTAAGGCTAAGTAAGTTTTCGTATTAAAAGAATGTAAGTATTAAAAGGTGAAAAATTTGACAATAACTTAATCATTTTCTTTTTAGATGAACAAGAAAAAGTGGCTACAGCTACGGCAATCAAAGTAGAGCCGAAAGCTTCAGAAACCGTTACACAAAAGATTAAGCAAAAAAAAATTGCTGAGAAAGGGACCATACTAATAGTACCTCAGACAGCGACAGCGCCTCGACCACGCGTAAAGCGACTACTACACAAGCATCTAGACAATCTGAAAATAATTCTAGAATCTACTAATGCTACTATGATACTCAAGCATGGAGACAAAGGCTATTTGTGCTGCTATTGCCCGAAAGGTTTCGAAGAACCCATGGATTTAAAATTCCACACCTTAACGAACCACCAAAATGAAGAGAAATTCTATGGCAACATTAAAGCCCAAGGACCGTCCGTTTTCTTAGTCAAACTTGACATTACAAACCTGAAATGCATGCTTTGCAGCATCAATATAGAATCTCTCGAAGATATGTTCGTCCATCTGACAAAAAACCATAAGAAAAACTTTCATACGGATATAAAAAATCAAATATTCCCTTTTAAGTTTAGTGCGAAGCAATTGAAATGCTACCAATGTACTAACGACGTTGTTTTCGCCACATTCAGAGCGTTACAAGAGCATATGAACAAACACTACCGATACTTTGTTTGTAACGAATGTGATGCTGGATTCATCAATAAATTATCATTATCGAGACACAGCCTCACTCACACAAAAGGGACGTTCCCCTGCCGACATTGTTCTGTTGTATTCGACAACGTGTTTAGGAGAAGCAGTCACGAGCTACGTAGCCACAGTCAAACTGGATATTCAAGCAGATGTCATTTGTGTAATGAAGGTTTTAGGGAACATATTGCAAAGAAATTACATCTGTCTACAGTTCATGGCGTTAATACACCGAAATATGACTGCACCGCGTGTGAGAAGAGCTTTTTTACCAATAGTATTCTTAGGGCGCATGTCAGGCGAGTCCATCTGCTGGAGAAAAAGCACAAATGTTCCGAGTGCGACAAAGCGTTCTTCGACGGTTGCGACCTGAAGAAACATATTT
Source organism: Orthosia gracilis (assembly GCA_947562075.1). NCBI lineage: Eukaryota > Metazoa > Arthropoda > Insecta > Lepidoptera > Noctuidae > Orthosia > Orthosia gracilis. Next base: position 56,980,254 of record OX387266.1, read on the forward strand.
TGACTCATACAGGGGCGAAAGATTTCAAATGTGAAGTCTGTTCAAAGTGTTTTGCTGAGAAGTCTACCCTGAATCAACATATGAGGATTCATAACAATGACAGACGCTTTAAATGTACAATATGTGACAAGGCGTTTGTGCAAAAACCTAGCTTGAACTGGCATATGAAGGCAAAGCACGCAAATAATCCTTCTATTTAATATGCATGCTTGCAAAGAAAAAAAATCTTATAAAAGAGATATCTCTGCATTGTTAAGCATTGTTAAGAATTTTTATAGTGGCTATTAAAAAGCTAAACACTTTCATTTTTACGATAAATTTTAATAAACCAGGTACATACGTAGGTATGTCGCAAGATAAATTGGAAATACATTTTGCCGCGAATATGCTAGGATTTTTGCAATAGAATCAGAAGTTATGCTACCTATTCAAACATAATTATGGCTGTCGCCTCCTTAACTAAAATGTTGTAGATTCTTTCTAACGTACATACATTATGTACTCATAGATATATTGATAAAATCCATAAATAGTTCACTTGGAGAATTGCGCCGTCGGCGATTGTATATTACTTTGATGATTCTCTTCTGCAGAATAAAGACCGACTCGTCCCCTATGAAAGTAACTAAAATAGACTAATCTCGCGGTATCAACGTTACAGATTTTTCTAACAGCATATGCTGCTGAACTTAGTCGTCCTGCAAGAGACGTTAAATGAGGACCCGATTGTAGTCTTGAGTAAAGCGTCATTTCAAGGCAAACCGTTGTTTACGACTCCAAGATATTAGCGCCACTATTTATCTTAGATATTTAAGTGGTATTGTCAGCAAATAATACCATATTTAATTGAGTTTGCAATCAATTGGGCAGATAATTTATATAAACTAAAGTAAGAAAGATCCCAAAATTGACCCTTGTGATATTCCCATTGTCTAGTGTAATTCCGATGAATTGATACCGTTTATTTGTACTAATTTCTGTATACCAATCAAATACGATTTTGATAAGCCTATGATGTCTTCATAAGACATCATAAGAATGAGATAATTCTCAATTTTTAGGATTAATGTTTCATGGTTCACGCAATCAAACGTCTGAGACAGGTTGCAGAACATAATTAAGACACCTTGTGTTTCTTTCCATGCGTTGAACATATGTTTCAATTAAGTGACATCAGTTGTACAAAATCCTTTAGTACTTATTTATCGTGTATGATGTTTCTCGTTTTAAAATGATTGAGCAAGACCTTTCAAAGATTTTCTTGAAAACTGACGACACTGGTATAGTTATTACTGGTACAGTTACTGAATACGGCACTACGTGTCAACTGAAGAGGTACAAACTTTTACATGACATGCTTCATATACACACATCAAAAGTGAGGGATCAAGTACATTTTGAACCTGGTAAGGTCATGTGATGAGGAGGGATGAAACGCTTGTACCAAAAGTTGTGGCTACCCGTCGGGCACAACGGGCAATTACGTTAACACATCGCTGAACCAACTCCATAGCATATAAACTATGAATTAACAAGTACCTTGTTGTTGTACCTTTGGGATTAAAATATATCTAGTTAGAAGAAAGTGATTGTAGAATTGTTAAGTTTTAAGGCATTAAGACTAAGTAATTTTCGTATAAAAAGAAAGTAAATATTTTAGGGTGATAAACTTGACAATAACTTAATCATTTTCTTTATAGATGAACAAGAAAAAGTGGCTACAGCTACGCAATTCATCACAATAGAGCTGAAAGCTGAAGAAACGGTTTCAACTAAGAATGAGCGAAAAGAAATTGCTGTACCTAAGAAAGGGATAATGCTAAAGGAACCACAGACGGCGGCGCCGGCAGCGCCTCGACCACGCGTAAAGCGATTACTACATAAGCATCTGCACAATCTGAAATTAATCCTAGAATCTACTAATGCTACATTGATACTCAAGCATGGAGACAAGGGTTATTTGTGCTGCTATTGCACGGAAGGTTTTGAAGAACCCATGGATTTAAAAGTACACACTTTAACGGAACATCAAAATGCTGAAATTTTTTACGGCAACCTCAAAGTCAAAGGACCGTCTATGTTCGTAGTCAAACTTGACATCACGAACCTGAAATGTATACTATGCAGCGTCAATATAGAATCTCTTGAAGATATATTCGTACACTTGACAGAGAATCATAAGAAAAACTTTCATACGGATATAAAAAATCAAATATTCCCTTTCAAGTTTAATGAGAAGCAACTGAAATGCTACCAATGTGCTGACAACGTTGTTTTCGCCACATTCAGAGCGTTACATGAGCATATGAACAAACACTACAGATACTTCGTTTGTACCGAGTGTGATGCTGGATACATTAATCAATTATCATTATCTAACCATAGACTAACTCACACGAAAGGGACTTTTCCCTGCCGACATTGCCCTGTTGTATTTGACAACATGTTGAAGAGAAGCAGTCACGAGTTACGTAGTCATAGTCGAACTGGACATTCAAGTAGATGCCACTTATGTAATGAAAGTTTTAGGGAACATATTGAAAAGAAATTACATCTGTCTACAGTTCATGGCGTGAATACACCGAAATATGACTGCACCTCGTGTGACAAGAGCTTTTTCACGAATAGTATTCTTAGGGCGCATGTTAGACGTGTCCATCTGATGGAGAGAAAGCACAAATGTTCAGAGTGCGACAAAGCGTTCTTCGACAGTTCTGGTCTGAAGGAACATATCGTCGGTGCGCGTGCAAAACCGCGGAAGAGTAATTTGTAAATACCGCGTATCTGTGTTTACACGATTTTACAGGAGGAAGAAAAAACTTAATAACTTAGCCATTTATTTATATTTTACTGACTGAACTTTGTGGACATGTCTTAACTACTTACTTTATTGGAAAATGAAGTAATTTTACCTAAAACTTGATCGGATTCCGAGTAAAATCACTTACGCGGTTTTGTTGCAATAAGTTGCAAAAATTTTAATTGTACTTTTAGTAGGTACGCGGATTTGAAATGAAATATGCTTATTATTTATGAATGAATTTATTATTAAAATGAAATAACAAAAAACGCTTCTTAAACGTAAACATAAAAAAACTATTCTTAATAATCTCAGCAATGTTTCTTGCTATTAACTAATTATAAATAATAAAAATAATCAGTCCAATAAGTTGTACTTTAGTACCAAGTAGTAGTTGCACTTTGAATATTGGCCACAAATGTGTAGGTACCTACCTAATAAAAGTAAAGGTAATTTTACTATAACAGCAAAGTATTTAGCTGGTATAGTAAAAGTACCTTTTATCAATGATGCTAATAATTATTCATTGAATTCAAATATAATCAGCTTTTCTGCTCCTCAATTAGCACTTCTTTTTCTTTTTAAATCTTAATTAGTAAAATATTCTTATTAAATTAACATTCCAAACAATAATCTGTGTGGTACAAACTTCTAAAAAATAATTATACTTAATCAGGTAATCACAGTCTTTAAAATCTCAGTAAAATTAACATTAAACATTACTATTTTATGTATAAGGTAAATTATCATAAAAACTATGACAGTCTCTAGGTATGACACTCTTCAGCTCCTGTAGGTGGTCATACTTTGTTTTAGTTATTGGTTGTCTAGATTCATAAAGTGACGGCACACTGTCAATCAGACATGTTATTTTCTTTGGTCTTCTAGGCAAAGGATTAAAGTCATCAGCAAAATGGAGCTTATAGTCGATTGTTCCACTTGGATTATACCTCAGAGCCCTTATATCTACGACACAGTGATCACCCGCCCCACGACCAGGTCTTATTGATTCATAAATCAGGTAATTCTTAAGACTGAAGTCATTAAAAAACGTATAATCAGGTGTTATAACTTCGTAAGGACTTGGTACTTTTCTGGCTTCCTTTGTAATAGTTGCATATTGTGACGGTAAAAAAATTTCCCGGTTCTTCAGCTTCCTCTCAATCACGGAGTGAACCGAGTCCACTTCCATTTGTGTGTGTCCTTTCTCTAAATATTTTTGTGTTATGACAATGTTCTTGGCCATAGCCAAACGCAACAACGCATTTGACACTACATTATTCCTATTCTGAGCGGTACAGCCATCTGTAAATATTACAACATCTTTGGGATCGTTTTCAAGTAATTTTGTCAAATAATTTACAAAAAACGATGCGTATGTAGTGGCTTTCAAATCGCATACCGTCTCGTCAAACCAGTAGCATGTGACTTCATTATTGCCTAGATTGTATACTGAAAAATTGTGAACAGCGAGTTTTGTTTTAAAATAAAGTGCACTGGCATTAAGGAACGGACACAGCTTTACAGCCTGAAGGTCTGCTGTTATTGCATGTATGATTCCTTTCTGTGCTGCCTCTTTGTCAGAGTTTTTTTCAGCTCTAGCTAAATCTTTAAGTTCAATGTGTTTGGTATACAGCTCGTCTGATAGATTTCCTACTTTGTGAGCACAGCACTGGTCGCAAGCATCTTTTTTAGGTTGAAAAAGTCCGATATTTTCTTCAAACAAAACACCTTCAAATATCTTTCTAGAAGCTATGGGTTCGTTTCTCAAACTTGAATAGTCTACGTATAGACGATATAACTGTGATTTTGATTGTATTATTGGTTCTAAGTATAGTTTTGATGTTGACTGTCTACAATAATGGGATGGTAGTTTGGGTAGCGCAGTCAAATATTTTCTAGCCAGTTCTTTTTTGGGTTCTTTGACTACTTCATCTCCTGGTTCAGATTCATTACTATTACTCGTCTTCTCTCCAAGCCAATATCGAACTGTCCATTCTTTAATACCCAGTGTTTCCAAAAATGTTTTTAAACAAACTCTTTCTTTTTTATCATTTACTTTTAAATAGTAAATTTTGGTATCACTCCTTCTTGAATTAGAGCTTTTAGTTTTTCTAGTTGTAGGTATCTTATCTACCATTGATGATACGTACATTTTCTTTTCTTGCCAACTCATTTTCCAATAGGTTTTAAAAATTTGTGATCGAACTTCTTCTGTTAATTTTGAACAATACATAGCTTTACCACTAAAACATCGCGTTGACATACATAACGGCCCCATTACTCTTGCTGGTTTTGGATCATTTTGAACAAATTTAGTGCCCTCTTTTTTAAATCCAACATACTCTTCTCCCATCATTCTCTGCCGCTTATTTTTTATTCTTTTCCAATTATTTGGATCCCCTTTGTGCTTTTTTTTATTTCTATTCGATGTTTCTTCTATTTCCCTTTCGGGAAACCACTCCATATTATCTGGCGATAATGGTTTTAAATTTGTAATGTCTGAAAGTGCGACAAAAGAAGGATCAGCGACTGAATCGTCGGATGAAAAATCATTATCGTTCAACACAGTAGAAGTAGCAATATAATCATCTTCATTTTGTAAAACTGGATCAAAAACTGTTGTAAGTGTAGTAAACTCAGATGTTACATTTTCATTCCGGCATTCTTGCTCTTGCTCTATTTCCTCCGACACAGGGATAGTAACTATTTGCAATGCTGGTTGATTTTTATAATTAAGTTTATTTAATATTTCCTTCTTTTTTTCTAGCAATGCGTTTCGCCTTTCACATAGGTCTTTGAGAGTTACCACTTCATCGTCAATACAAGCATTTTCTAAAAAACAGTCAACATTTTCTTGGTCCTCCATCATTATTTGGTTAGATACTGGATTTTAAGCTTCAACGTATTTACCTAAAATAACAAAATAATTTTAGTTTAATGCAATACCGCGTAAATAACCAACACAATGAAATGATGTAAATATCAATACCGCGTAATTACGTATTATAGGATTAACTCGTCAGAATTATTAAATTATTAAATAAATAGACGTATCTACACCATGCATGCATAAACATATTGGTAAAGACACATTTTAAACAATTAAAACGTACTTACATAGTTGTTTTTAGCGGCAAAGTAATATATTTCAGAAGCACGCATAGATTGTGTGACACTTGTTCGCCGATTTGGTAAATACGCGGACTTGCAGCCAACTTCAAGCTTAATACTGTTCCGCTGTATTGTTTTAATGCTAAAAATGACGTTTCCTATTGGCTAATTCGAAACGCGTGAGGTCTAATATAAGCGAATCCGCGTTGAGAATCTGTTGGCGCGATATTTCAATTTTGCACCTTTTGTTGTTACGCGGTATTAACAAACTGCTGTTACGCGGCTTCGCACGCGCACCGACGATATGTTGAGTCATACAGGGGCGAAAGATTTCAAATGTAAAGTATGTTCGAAGTGGCTGCAAAGAAAGTCTCTGACTGAGCATATGAGGATTCATAACAATGATAGGCGCTTTAAATGTACAATATGTGATAAGGCGTTTGTGCAAAAACCTAGCTTGAACTGGCATATGAGGGCAAAGCACGCAAATGCTTGTTCTACTTAATACGTATGCTTTTAATGTTGTTTTCTTACATCCGCTTATTAGTTTTTATTTTATTTAAAACTTATATTTTTTTAATGGTTGGGATCATCAAGTCGAAATTAATGTATTCTGTGCAAACAACCAACTAAGTTACGCAGCAAAAATAAAAGCTGAAAAAAAACTATCAACTATAGCGCGCAATGTAACCCAAGCAGTTGTTCCTACGAGATGAATAGAACGATACGAGGAAAATAAGAATTACTTGAATAAGTTGGAACTTTGAACTTCAATATCCCCATAACCTGAAGATTCGTAGGTATGATCTAGTACAAGGGACTATCACTATAACCGGAAGATTCTGTGAATCCTGACTCCGAAAATATATGCGCATTAACATGAATAACTTCTGTAAATAGTGGCAAAGCTGTATCAAAATCCATTGTATAGTAATTTAAGAAGTACAAAGTGCATACAATGACACACACGAAATTGATTTGATTTAAAACGTGATTTGCGAAGAACTTAATTATAACTTAGTAATTTTGTTTATAGATGATCAACAAAAAGTGGCTACAGCTACGAAAATCAAAATAGAGCCGAAAGCTGAAGAAACTGTTGAACTGAAGAAACCTAAGGAAGAACAAATACAAATAAATGTAAATCCAGAGATAGCGCCTCGACCACGCGTAAAGCGACTACTACACAAGCATCTACACAATCTGAAATTAATTCTAGAATCTACTAATGCTACTTTGATACTCAAGCATGGAGACAAGGGTTATTTGTGCTGCTATTGCACTGTAGGTTTCGAAGAACCCAAAGATTTAAAAGTGCACACTTTAACGAAACATCAAAATGAAGAGAAATACTACGGCAACATTAAAGCTACTGGACCATCTAGGTTCTTAGTCAAACTTGACATCACGAACCTGAAATGTATGCTTTGCAGCGTCAATATTGAATCTCTCGAAGATATATTCGTTCATCTTACAGAGAAACATAATAAGAACTTCCATACTGATATACAAAACCAAATATTTCCTTTCAAGTTCAATGAGAAGCAACTGAAATGTTGCAAATGTACTAATGACGTTGTTTTTGCCACATTCAGCGCATTACACGAGCACATGCACAAACACTACCGATACTTCGTTTGTAACGAATGTGATGCTGGATTTATCAATCATATATCATTATCCAGCCATAGCGTTACACACACGAAAGGGACATTCCCTTGTCGACATTGTCCTGTCGTATTCGACAATCTATTCAAAAGAAGAAACCATGAGTTGCGTAGCCATAATCAAGTTGGCAAAACGAATAAATGCCATCTCTGCAATGAAGGTTTTAAAGAATATATCACGAAAGAATTACATCTGTCCACAGTTCATGGCGTTAAACCACGAGAATATAACTGCGCCGCTTGCAATAGGTGCTTTCCTACACATAGCTTTCTTAGCGCACATGTGAGGCGTTTCCATCTGTTGGAAAAAAGTCACAAATGTTCCGAGTGCAATCGAGCGTTCTTCAGAAATACCGACCTTAAAAAGCACATGCTGATACATACAGGGGCTAAAGATTTCAAATGTGAAGTCTGTTCAAAGAGTTTTGCTACGAAATCTACTCTGAACCAGCATATGAGGATTCATAACAATGACAAGCGTTTTAAATGTACAATATGTGGTCAGGCATTTGTGCAAAAACCTAGCTTAACCTGGCATATGAGAGCAAAGCACGAAGATGCTTGTCCTACTTAAGAAGCGTACGATTAAACTTGATATTGAGTTCTTCTATCTGCTTAATAATATATATTACCTTGATTTCGTATATTGATGTGTCTGGCTACGGCACTTACTTATTATTCGATTTTTGAAGCACTTCCTGACTCCCGGATTGAGCTGAAACTTGGCATACTTATGTAACTTTGGAAACATTGAAATAATATTTATGGTACTATGAAGCTGATTTGATGGAGCCGGAAGGCGGCCATCCAAACAAAATAGCACCATCTTGTTTTGACTCATTGGATATGTCTTGACAAGCGACATTACATTTCTTATTTTTTAATCCATTAAAAGCTGATTTTAAAAAGATTTTTGTTTTTTATTTTTTTTTATCTGTAAGTAAAGAATGGAGTTGTTTATTTTGACAGATGGCCATTTACTTACGTTTATGTTTAATTTCTACGCAACGGCGGCTTTGAGACCCCGTTTCGTCTCCAATAGAAAAATAAGAACGTCTATAATTAAAGATTAGTGTCGATAAGTGATTAGTGATAAATTAAAAAAAAAAACAATGTCTCTTTGTAAGAGATTATTACGAAAATGAGGCCCAAACTGCTATGTGCTCTGTTATGTTTCTATTTTACCAGTAGGTTAAATAATGTTTTATTTTGGTTTGGTTAGGCTAGGATATTTGATTCTATCTAGTGTAGATAGGAAGCAGCATATTTTCTTCATTTATTGAAATTTTCAACTAATTCTGTTAAGTGTAACATTAAAATATTGTTATTTATGTAATAACTATAACACGGTAAACTTAACTGTGCACCTCGTACTGTGACGTCACTCTGACGTTCGACTCTCGCTATTGGCGCACGAGGGGAATGCGAGCAGCCGTGCGGGTAGGCGGGAGTGGGGCCACATCCCAGCGAGGTGCACAGTTACTTTCACCAAGTAGTAGGTTTCTATTTTACCAGTAGGTATTAAGAACGTGTTTATTTGCTTTGATTAGGTTAGGCTAGGTTATTTGATTATACCTAAAGACAAAAAAAAATAAAGTCGTTAACACCTGTCTACCAATGTATTTCATTATTTCAAAACGATACGATAAAAATGTAAAGGCAGTATCGCTAACGCGATCAAAACAAACGTATCGCGGTAAGGGGTGTCCGTGACCCTTCCACTTGGCATTTAGTAATGAGTTAATATCTCATAAACGCGTGGACCGATTTGCATTATTTAAAAGGTCACGCCTATACCTTAATTTTTTTTCCAGTTACGTAAGGTACAGTCAAGGGTCAAAAGTGCAGTCATACTCTCCCAAAACTGAAATGGCTAGTTTTTATAGAAGAAGTTAAATTATCCACAACTGATTTAATATTTTGTATAGAAATTAAAGTATGCATTATTCCTACTAACAGCGAAAAGTTGAAATTCTTGTGTGAAAAGTTGAAATGCTACCTATAAAAAAAATGCCTTTTCTGTTTTGGTAGAGTATGACTGCACTTTTGACCCTTATAGTACAAGTCGGATCAATGACTTTTAATTTTTTGTTACCTTAGTGTAGTGTAAAGTATTTTCTTTATTAATTGGAATTTTCTCCTAATTCTAATAAGCGTAACATTTCCATATTGATAACGGTGTCATAGCGATGTATTCGACTTACAAAGATATTGTAAGGTGTATGTTATGTCGAAGTATTATTTAATATTTGTTACTTGATGTTAAACTTGAGCACACTCATACCCTTGCATATTTAAACTAAAGTGTTTACCATCCCTCATAAGGTCCACTAGCGCCAAAAACTTAACTCAGTTAATTGCTAACACGGAATTAAATAACGAATACGTCATATATGATTGGCCGGGTTAGCTAGTAACTCGGAGTTGGTAAGATAACGAACGGGCCTTTGGAATTCAAAAAGAGAGCTACAAGTATCTCATAGCATTTGAATGACATTGTCAAGGGGTGCTGTTGAAAAACGCTTTCCAAAGAGGTGTACAGTACGACCGCTGAGTCGTGGCCCTTCTGAACATATATTTTGGGAACTTTCGCGCATGTACAGCCCTTTAGTTCGTACAGTATGTTCTGCGCAATCACTTGGCGCTAACTTCAGACGGGCCAAGACTCATCGGCCGTACTTTGCTTTCTTTTTTATTTCCTTCAGCGACCCGAGCGACTGTTATTAATTAGCTACGAGCTCTTCGATCCCAAATGTCTATAATTTTTAGAACTGGCGATTTTTCTCACCCGGTTGCTTTGATTGAAATTAAAAATGAAAATTTTGAAAGATCTTATATATTTTTCACTAAAATTGAGACAAACACGAGGCCAGAAGGGCTTGTTGGTCAGTTGTGGGACTGTAAAATACCGTATACTTCTGACTCGAAGACGTTGTAGACGTTGAAAACTATGAAGACTTACTAACGGTCGATTTCAGTAACGCATTTGTCAGTAGACTTGCATAAAGAGATACAATTTTGACATAAGATCCAATACAAGTAATGTCAAATTCATATCTGACAGTTACGGTATTGAAATGGACCGTTAGACTGCAGATTTCTGCAAAAAATCTTCTTGCAAATCCTTACTAACTTTAATTTAGAAATCCTTTGTTTTGATGGATTGATTCTGTATATATATTACTCGAGAAATAGAGTCTTTAGTTAATGTTTTACTGAACTATTGACTGGAACCAGTCTAAAAGTTATAAAGACAGACCAGTGGAGTTTCAACTGTTACCGACCTGGCTCGACGCGATTTGATTTATAACACACCGATAGCGATTATTCTTAAGAGAAATTGCAAATATGTTCATATGGAGGCAATGCGATGAAATACGACCGATTTTTAATTTTTCTTAGAGAATACTGAGTTTCTTCATACTTGTCGCATCGCGTATCGATGCAATTTCAATTGCGTCGATGGGTGGGTATTCATCAAGAAAGTCCCTAACGCATTCCTATCTAGAATTATATAAGTATTTTGTAAACTATAGTGCCTATCGCTTCCTTTTATTTGTAGTGGCGTGAAATGCAATGGCTTATAATATCTCTAAGTTAATTATACGAGTACATGTCTAGCGTAGGTAGGCGAAAGTTCCAGTCGACCAATTTCGCCCTTATACTCTAAGTAACAAGGTCGATAGTTGTCAGGAACTTTCGCAGGTATATGTGTGGCAAGTATTTTTATAATATCCATTTCTTATATTAAAACGTTTTTAGAAATATGTTTCAGTGTAATTGGTGGCAAATATATATAAGTCAAGTAAAAATGTTGTTTTATTTCGCTGGTTTAATGACATAGTAACCACAGACATAAATCTAACTAGATAACGCAGGTCCATCCATTTGTAAGAAAACCAAGCGTGCCACTTTTTCACAAACAATTTAAAAACAAATTTACTTACCAATTAAAGAAAACATTTCCAATGCCTCGGCCAACTTTTTCTATACATTCTTTACAGCTCAATGTGGCATATAAACGCATTTTTCTAGATTTCGGTGCATTTCCGGTGCCGATATTGCTCAATGAAATGCTCAGATTACGATCATTGATCGTAACTTTACTCCGTTTTTTGGCACGCGAAGTACATACAATCGCGTCATCTAGTTAGTTTTATATCTGTGATAGTAACGTTATAAACAAATCGTCCGTATCTTCTACATGGTAAAAATAACTGTGCTTTTCGCTGGATTGCGCCCCACTCCTGCATATTCCCGCAGCGCCACGCGTTTTTGCTGTTCGCCAATAGCGACAGGGGAACGTCAGAGTGACCTGACAGCGCCAGGTGCACACTTATTTTGACCGAACAGTACGTATTGATTATCAAAGTATCCATTTACTTCCATACTTAAATTCACGCCTTTTCCCCATGAAAGTAGGCAGATACTACAGAACGTAGGTATTTCTGCTTACGATCCTTTCATACTCCTTTTGCTTCATTTGCATTCCATACATCATACACACGGGTATTGTTCTTGACACAAAATTTTTAGGCATTATATTTATTCGTCATAATAATTTTATGTTGAATTTTAGATTAGGTTAGGTTATACGACACAATATTTATTAGTCTATTAATCATGACTCAATTGGATTGAATTAAGGTGCGGCGGTGGTGGCCCTTGAGCCGCGAAAATTTTGTTTTACTCCAAAGAACATTATGTGTAAATGTCATTAGGCGTTTATAACATTATGCTTTATAAAATTATGCCAACTGTATCTATGGCAATCATAGAAATATAAAATACAGGAGAAGTGGCAAGGGGGCGTGTCGGTGTCCGCGCGACGTGGGCTGACTGAGCATGTCACAGGCAAATGGCCGGTCTCCGCTAAACAGTGCGCTTTCGACCGTCATCGTGAAAAATTACAAGAATGCCGTGTTGTTCAGTGGTTTCTTGTAAAAAGCGAAGCCTAAACCAAAACTTTGTAAATCATAGAATCACTTACTATAAGTGAGTACAAGTATTTCACTATATTTGTCTTTAAAATCATGAAAAACAACAAATCGTAAAATATTTCTTGCTTCTACTATGTTATTTTTGTATTGAAATATCACAGCGACTGTACTATTTTTGCATTAAATACATTGCTTCCTAACCATTACCTAAGTTTGTCGCTAAGTGACTGGACAAGCAATGTAAAAATCACAAAACGATACATCATTGAGCGGATGTATCGCGTAGTACGGCCGCTGCTCCTTGCGACGAGTTAGTGATGTGCTTGTACAGATCCACTAACGTAGGCTATCGATAACAATGTCGATGACGAATGAAATATTGGTATTATATTTTATTTTCAATTTGTCAACCGTTTTCAACCGGTTGGAAAATCGATGCGAAATAATGTGTATTACTTATTTTGATTATTTTACAGTGTAGTAGAGAAATGCGTAACCAACTTATTGACAAAAAATGCAACCCCAATAATATCAAAGTGTCAAGTTCTGCACAAATACCTCCACTTTACAGGTCAGTGATTAAACACCATAGCACTAGCAGGGTTCAACAATATCTCCTGTTTCAATTCAATTCAATTTATTTATTTCAAGTAAAACAGACTCATAACATAATAACAATAATAGCAGCACAAAACAATTAAAATTTGCTACATTAAAAATAAATTAAACATTACGCTATGAAAGCCTAAACCAAAGTAACCGGATTTTTGATTGTTTGAATTTTTTGATTTACTTAATAATTTATATTTTTAGCTGCATATTTGTTTTAACTATAAAATTTTCTGGACAAACCGTTTTTTTATTTATTTTCAAGTAAACAAAAAAAATTGTACAATAATAAATGGGTGAATCGATAAGTTTCCGATTTAGTCAATCACTACCGTGTATGTAAAATAAATTGCTTTTGCATAGCACAACGATAGCGACCGATGTTTTTGTGTGCGTAATTTGTACGGTGATTGGTATATACACGCTGTGCTTGAAGGGATAAGGTTTATAATTTATTGTGTAGTACGTTCTGATTTTAGAAATGCGGGTGTGTGCGCGACTGCGTATCTATTGCCTTTACTGAACTGCATGTGTAGTAGTTGCCGTGTGGTAGGGGCAAACTGGAGACACAGGTTTCCGATATATTTTCGTCTACCGGGCATATCTTCTTGTTTATTATATCTATGATGGCAATATACATTATGCGTAGGTAATGATCATTATGCTGAATTTCGTTATGCCAATGTAAATTATTGCATTAAGTTTCATGCTTATCATTAATAAACCCATACAGACCACACACTCTGGTTATGAGTTACCTATTTATGATTTCAAACTACGCAGCTTCGATGGATTAACATAAAACGTAGGTAGTCTGACAAATAATTAAATATATCCGATCTTCATAAGATGCGTATAAGATGAAAAAACTGACTGTCATCTTTGAAAATATGATTTGCGGCAAAATATTACATATTTCAACAATAAACTTCTTCAATTCACTTAAAACATTTCTTCTAACACTCAAATGAAAAATCTAAACCCAATTCATATTTTGAATGATTTATCTATCTTTTTCTTTGTAGATGATCCACTAAAAACTGAAGAAAACATAAAAAATGAAGAAACAAGTGACAAAACAGCTACAGAAATAATAAGAAATGATGAAACTAGCGACAAAGCAGCTACAGAAAAAAATAATGAAAATAATTTAATAAATACCGAAAAAGAACACAAAATGACACCAAGGTCTGATCTGGTAAAACATCGAAGTAACATTAAAGAAGTTCTACTTCATTCTAACGCAACGCCGATAAGAAGGTACGGAGGGATCGGATACACCTGCTGCTACTGTCCAAAACAATTCGGAAACCCTGCAGAACTTAAGAAACACACTCTAGAAACCCACAAAAATGTCTCAGAGGCAAACTTTATGAAGAGCATGAACATGTCCGAGTATGTTGTCAAATTAGATATAACTGCACTTAAGTGCAAACTATGCGACAGTGATATGAATACTCTAGATAACTTTATAGACCATCTTCAAAATGTACATCAGAAAAAAATGTATATGGACTATAATAATCATATCTTCCCTTTTAAATTCGGTACCGATCTACTAAGATGTACACTTTGCAATAACACTTACAGTACGTTTAGGATCCTTGTGAGTCATATGCATGTCCATTACAGGAATTATATTTGCACTATCTGTGACGCCGGATTCGTGAACAGAAACTCTTTAACACAACATTCAAGTAATCACAAAACAGGAGCGTTTACTTGTGACTACTGTCCCAAAGTCTTGACCACTCCAGTAAAGAAACGATTGCACGAAAGATCAGTCCACACACACGTAAATGCTACATATAAATGTGGTTATTGTCAAGAAACTTTTAAAGATTACAGCCATAAGGAAACCCATGTAGCTACCGTGCATGGTGTCGTATCATTACAAGCTATATGTCAAGCGTGCAGCAAAGTATTTGCCAACAGGAAGCGACTACATGTTCATGTAAAAAAATTCCATTTAATGGAAACGCGTCACAAATGTACGGAATGCGACAAAGCGTTTTATTCTACGACTGCACTTAGAAGTCATATGGTCGGGCATACAGGTTCGAAGGAATTTCAGTGTTCAATATGTCTAAAGTGCTATGGAAGGAAAAAGACACTGAATGTTCATATGAAGACACATGCTGAGAAGAAGTTCGAATGTGAACACTGTGATCGGAAATTTACGCAGAAACACACATTGAGAGATCATATGAGATTTAAACATCGAGACATTATTTAAAAAAGAGTTTGTGATTAGTTTAGATGCAGAGAAGTAGTAAATACTTACCATATGATCGAAATACTTACCATCGGAGTGTATGTACTGACCATCAACGACACCAGAAGTAAAATTCCTATTATATTTATATCTATTTGCTTTGTGTACAATAAAGATATGAATATAGAAACTGTAAATTGATTAAGTAATGTAAAAGTTGTTTGTGTAATTTTGTGGTTCATTAAATAACTTTAATTTAAACTTAAGTTTTTTATTTCGTTACTGAGTGTTTGTTAAATTAGAATTTACAAAACACTGTTTTTTTCTGTAACTTCGGCCAGCCTCCAGTCTTCAACCGAACACCTATCCTTCAATGGTTCCATGGGCTTAGCTCTCGGAACCACAATCGCTTGCAGACGAGAGTGGAAAATCTCTTGAAAAGGCAGATTTCATTTTGATTTTTCAGTGTAACTGTACTGTTTGACATTTGGACATTCTGCTAATAGGACGATTTGCGAATAGGTCATTTTGAGAATATGACGTTCTGCTCATAGGTCGTTTTATGTGTAGGACGTTTTGATACGAAGTACGAGTCAAAACTAATTATTTAACCTTAAATGTTATTTACCAGACTAGACTGGTCTACATCTTGCCCAAAACTAGGTGGAACGTAATGTTTATGCTTTACATTTGCTTTGCAGCGGCATAGCTCAGGCTTTGAATAAATTAAATGTAACAAAATTTAATATACATAAACAATAAAAATACGTTTAACTAATTGTAAATGAAGAACACAGATTTGCTATAAAGTGAATCAATTGAATAGAAAAGATATACTTTATTCTTTGTGAGGTTGTAATCTCTGGATTTACTGAACCGATTTACATGATGGACATAAGCAAGTTTTTATTCCCTAGGGATGATAAAACACTTGAAGCCGTGGGCAGAAGCTAGTAGAATATAAATCGAATCGAATATAATCGTACTTTTCTTTATAGGTCAACCCCGAGCAGTTACAGGCGCAATTATAATAAAAGGGATCGACCAACCAGATGAAGCTAAGAAAGAAAAAAAAACACCATTGAAAATTGCTAGGATAAGTGTGGCAGAATCTCTAGCATCAAGTTCAACCTGCAAAACTCCAGGTGAAGCTAAGAAAGGAAAAATTACACCTTTGGAAATAGCTAGTGTGAGTTTGGCAGACCCTCAAACAGCAACTTCAATCTGCAAAACGCCCCAAGTGTCGGCAAAATGGCCAAGTGATGAAATTTACAAGCACAAATCAAATATTATAGAAATAATGCGTTGGTCGAACGCAACTCCAATAAGAAATTGTGGAGATATGGGTTACCTGTGTTGTCAGTGTCAGGAGCAATACCATGAGCCGGAAGATCTCAAGAAACACACCCTACAAGGCCATGAGGATGTTTCCAAAGCCTACTTCATAAGTAACTTGGGTATGAACAATTATTTCATCAAACTAGACATCACCGATCTAAAGTGCAATATATGTAACAAAAGTATCGACACTACTGAAGAATTAATGGATCACTTGAAGAATGAACACAAGAAAGTAATATATACTGACATCAAAAATCACATAGTCCCTTTCAAGTTTACAACAAAGGCTCTGGAGTGTTTTATTTGCAAGAATGTTTTCAGCAAATTCAGATTACTACTAGTGCATATGAATATGCACTACAGGAACTACATATGTGATATCTGCGATGCCGGTTTTGTGTATTACTCTGGACTTCAAATACATAAATCCAGACACAAAATTGGAAATTTCAATTGTAACACTTGCTCTATGACATTCGAAACATCGGATAAGAGAAACCGGCATATGAAGACCGAGCATGGTAAAAAAACTAATTTCACGTGCGGATACTGTAAGGAAAGTTTCACCGATTATATGAAGAAGCAAACTCATCTCAAAACTGTACATGGACTGAACAAGCATAAGTTGATTTGCAAAGCTTGTGATAAAGTGTTTGATCACCAAAAACATTTAGCCGTGCACGTAAAAAGAGATCATTTGATGGAGAGACCACACGCCTGCGAAGTGTGTGAAAAGGCATTTTTCACTCCGAGGGAGCTGAGAAAACATATGACGAAGCATACAGGAGCTAAGCCTTACAAGTGTGGGATTTGTTTAAAGTCTTATGGATTGGCTGGTACCTTAAGATTACACATGAGGATTCATAATGATGATAGGCGATATAAATGCAAGCATTGTGGACTGGCTTTCATTCACAACTGCGGCTGGAGAAGTCATATGAAATCCCAGCATGGAGAGATTGTATGAATTTGTTTATAAACCCCCGACGGAAAAAGAGGGGTTTTAAGTTTGACGTGTGTACCTGTGTATTTGTCTGTAGCGTCATAACTCCTAAAGGGATGAACCAATTTTGATTTCGTTTCTTTTGTTTGAAAGGTGACTTTATCGAGAGTGTTCTTAGCTGTGTTTGATGAAAATCGGTTCAGCCGTTCTAAAGTTATGGACGTTTTATTGTTTGAATCAGTGTGTTCTTGCAAGATATCGTGTCATAATTACGTGTTCAATAGATTTTCGATCGAAGCGTGTCTACTACTAGATACATTATGTAACATGAAATAAAAATGTGTCGGGGGTTTTATAATTATTATTATAAAATTTTACTTGTGCATGTAATCATTAAAAAGCTCAATAGTTGCCGCTTGTTTTATTTACTAATGACAGAAAGACTGATTTTTTAAATTTTTCTTTTTCGTTACTTACTTTGTGTTTTTAGTTCGGGTCTTTAAATTAAGTTAGACTGTTGAAGATTTGTAGCAATATTTTATTTCCTTAACCTATTTAAAATTTTATAAAAAAACAGTGATGCAATTTCTTCTAAACGCGCCCCCGCGCTTCGCCTGTTTGCCAACTTTTTTACGAAAAAAAATGACGAATGAGGGTACCGAAAAAAAATTACATAATAATGCAACCGACTTCTAAATAAAAACACTACAAAATGCAAAATTATTAAAGACATTAAAATTATTTTGCACTTTGTGGTGTTTTTATTTTATTTATTTATTTAACCATTAATGTACACACACAAATTACATTGACAAGAAGAAAGAACAGAAAATAGGTACATTTGTATGCTTATTTCTAACGAAGTCTCTTCCAGCATACCTGCGAGAGGAGAGTTGCAAAAAAGATATGTAGACACCGTGTGTAGACGGGAAATAAAAGAAAAATATATTAAACAATTCACAATAAAGAAGAATACAGTAAAGATAATTAATATATACTCGATACATGCATATTGATAAAATAAATATAACAATAATAAATACCAACGAATATCATAAATACTTAAATAGTAATACATAATTATATGCAACTAAGACGAAATGGACAGATAATGCTCTTTCACTCTCTTTTTTAAAAACTGCAAGAGTTTGGCAGTCCCTAATAGAAGAAACCGCTATACAAGAAAGATAATCATGAATTGATGACAAATTACAGACCAATCGCGCTTATATCAGTTATGTCGAAAGTGTTTGATAAATACATATATGGTGAAATAAATACCTATTTAGAAAAATACAATATACTAAGTGACGAACAAAAGGGATTTCGAAAAAATAAAAGTATAAATTTGGCTATTTATGAGTTTTTAAATAATGTCATGCTAAATATAGATAAGAGAATACCAGTCTGTGCCATTTTCTGCGACATGACACAGGCTTTTGACTGCGTCCATTATAATTCCCTGACAGAGAAACTTGAAGCCTACGGTGTTAGAGGCAACGTTTTAGAATTAATCAAATCGTATCTTCATAACCGTAAACAAGTTACAGAAATCACTGTAATAAATAAAAAAAGTAAACGTGAAGAAACATCAAGATCAGAAGAACGCGAAGTTATATACGGAGTACCTCAAGGCAGTGTACTAGGGCCTCCGTTGTTCACTTTGTATATAAATGACTTGCCTAAAATAACTGAACATCCGATGACACTTTTTGCTGACGATTGCACTTTGACAATAGCTTGTAATGACATTAACACATATGAATATGACATTAATAATTCACTAATATCTATTATAAATTGGCTAAATAATAATAATTTAATAATTAATTTAAAAAAGACTAACGTAATGCACTTTAGACAACGTACACCGAAGATGGAAAATCTTAATATTCAATTTAATAATATAAATATCAATGAAGCTGACACAACAAAATTTCTAGGACTAATAATAGATTCTAAATTGAATTGGAAACCTCAAATAGAGGCGCTTACAAAAAAATTGAGTAGTGCATCCTACGCTCTGAAACGGCTAGCTGTGGTTCTCAACTCAGATGCGCTAATGACAGCTTACTATGGATTAGCCGAATCAATTCTAAGATATGGAGTCATCTTTTGGGGGAATAGCACGGACAATGAAATAGCGTTTCGGGCACAGAAAAGGTGCATTAGGTCGATGTTTAGACTGCAAACAACGGACAGCTGTAAATCATATTTTATAGAACGTAAGATATTGACATTGCCCTCATTATATATCCTAGAAACAGTAATGTTTATTAAATCCAATTCCCATTTATTTCAGCGTTTGTCTGATGCTGTCCCTAGGAATAGACGTGATAATTTCAAACTCTGTGTTCGCGGCGCTAAAACAACTCTTGTGCGTAAAAGCATCTTTTGCATGGCTCCCACCATTTTTAATAAATTGCCAAAAACATGGAAAACATTAAATATATATGCCCTAAAAAGTAAATTGAAGAGTTTACTAACTGAAAGAGCATATTACAGTATAGCAGAATTTATGAAAGAGGACAATTTCTTGATATGACAATGTTGTATTTTTTGACATGTTATAGTAATCTATTGTATTTTTTGGAGTAATTGTAATTTGGAGTTGACATTCATAATTATTTTCATTGACCAATTTATTTAATGACTAATTTGACATTGAATTGTATCAAAGAAATATGCTTATTGAATTGTAATTATACCTAGTCTCTGATGAATAATGATGAAATGTAATTTTTGTGAATATTATCACGGTTAATGCACCATCTCTTCTAACCAATTTGTACGCCACGACATGCGGCTGAACATGTTAGAACTTTGCTGTATCCCATTATTACCTTGCATGCAATATTTCATGTACACCATGTTTCAACAAATAAAATTTACTTACTTACTTACTTACTTACTAATATCAGGCAACACAACAACACACACAAGTTTATTTAGAAGTCGGTTGCATTTTTTTTGTAAAAACAAGGTTATAAATGTTTCATTTTTTTTTCTGTGGTAGTGGTAACCAAAACAAAAAAAATAACAAGTTCCAAAGGTTCCTAAAGGATTGTACCGTAGTACCTACCAATAGAGACCAGATAGATCTGATGGAGTTCCGTTGTATAGTTAAACCTAATTTGCTTTGGGATTGACATAAATATAATATCTCAAATAATCTCAATCACTATACATTTCCTACTAAAATTTGTTGAGTATGGAGAGTTTAATATAAAACTGGTTTATTTTGAAAATTCAAGGTAAACAAAATATCTAGGTATGGGACAATTAAACCAACATACAAAAGGAATCATTAAGATCGGTTCATAATAGAAAAGTTATGCCCGAATGACAACCCCAATAACATGGAGCTTGACCATAATGGTGAAATGAGACTGTACCAGGGTCAACTGTACATATGTGCGTACCCCTCCAAAGGTTTCTAATAGCGTGATGTTAAGTTATGAAACGTTATAAGCGACAAACAGACATTCCGTGTGCCGCAATTTTTTGAAGAGTTCCGTTGTTTATCTCCTAAGTTCCTCATCTGATCTTCACAAAATTTAAATGGGACCACCTCGTGCAATTTCTCCTTCTAACATAAAGAATTATCAAAACATTCAGACGAATTGAGAACCTTCACCTTCTTTTGAAGTCGGTTACAAACATGCCAAGATTCATCCAAAGCCGTTGTACTGTTGAAGCGTGATATATTATTAAAAAAAATATGTTTTTTGTATATATACTTACTTTCGCATTTATAATATTATAGTTAGAAGGACAGCGTGCAAGTTGTCATTTATAATGATTATAATAATTATAATCAGCGATCATTGTACAGATAGTTGTGTCAGCCAATGGCTTAATAGCCACGAGCTGCCAACACCTTAGGAGGCTCTCGTTAGACAGGTGGATCAAGGGCTTGATTCAGAAAGCAGTACTTCTGGACACTGCTCGTATTGTTCGGAGGTTCCTCTCTATAGAGCCCTGACCGCCGGTAGCTTGGACCCTGTTCCCGATACCAGGAGGCCTCTATTTTTTATATTTTTCTTTTAATTGAATTCATAAAAATATTTGAATATGTAGATAATAAGAAAAGTAATGAATAAAGGACATTTTAATAAAGTAGCACAAGCTGTGAGCTTTAAACAGAGCTTTAGTATATTATACAATAATGTAAAATTTCTCTTTGTAGGTCTTGGACGGGGAACTAGGATAATCAAAATAGAAAAACCGACGAAAGGAACCGTTGAATTGAAGTTCATCTCAAAACTAACAGCAAGAAACCCAAATGCAATCCTAAAAGGCTCAATATCAGAAACTGTGAAGAACAGAATGAATCTAAAAAATATATTGCTCAACTCTAACGCTAACCCCATCAGATGTAAAAATGGTCATGGATATGGCTGTTCTTTCTGTCCAAAACAGTTTCAGGAGGCAACAGCCCTCAAGAAGCACTTTCTGGAAGAACATAACAATGATAAACTTATAAAGTACATGACTTCTAAGTTATTTGAACATGTTATCAAGTTAGATATAACGTACTTGAACTGTGCCCTTTGTGACAAAGACGTCGCACATTTGGAGGAGCTTGTAAAACATTTGAAAGACGAACACAACAAGCCAATGTATCTAGACGCCAAAAGCCAAATTGTTCCGTTCAGATTCGACTCACCCGAACTTAAATGTGTCATATGCTCCGCAGGATTCAATTCGTTTAAACTTTTACAGGAACATATGAATTCACATTTCGGTAATTATATTTGTGAGACATGTGGAGCAGGGTTTGTGACGGACAGACTTCTAGCAAACCACGCCAGGCGACATGATAGCGGAGAGTATAAATGTGACCATTGTGACAAAATTTTCTCGAACCAGATTAAGATACGCGAGCATATACAGCGAACACATCTAGGTCGGAGCAAGAGAAATAAATGCAATTACTGCGAGGAGAGATTCGTTGATTACTGGAGGAAGATGGACCATATGGTGAAAGAGCATGGAATGCCTCCTGTCGTTCTGACATGTTCCGCTTGTGACCGAACTTTTAGTGACCAAAGGGCTTTATCGCGGCACACGAAGAAAGATCACCTTTTGGAGAGAAGGCACAAGTGTAGCGAATGCGACATGAGATTCTTTGGAGCGAGTGGCTTGCAGAAACACATGGCCAAGCACACGGGGCTGAGACAGTTCAGATGTGAAGTTTGCTTAAAGGCCTATGCGAGGAAGAATACTCTAAGAGAGCATATGAGGATTCATGCGAATGATAGGAGATTCGCTTGCACTCACTGTGGCCAAGCGTTTGTTCAAAAGTGTAGTTGGCGGGGTCACATGCGTTCTAAACATGGAGAAGAAGTGTAGGAAGTATTCTGAAGAGTTCTTGTTTTTGAGTATGTTGATTTTAAATTGTTAAACGAATTATGTTAAATACCATGGGCACTTAGCAACAACAACTCTGATTTGAATTAAGAAATTGAAAACTTTTATTTCATAAAATACGTTTTGCTTTCATGTGATTTTCAAACGAACAATTTCATAACGAATGTAGACGTTAGAGCGCTTATCGAGTTAAACTATACGCTAATCGAGTTAACTATATTACTACTGAAAGAATTGATAGCATTTATTTGTTCATAGGTGAACAACGGAACGCACCATTAAAAGAAGATAATTTAACTACAGGGAAACCTATAATACGAACTCAATCAAACCCTGAAAAACCGGGGAAAGAAACAACGAGAATATCCGACGATTTAAAAACTATACTTCTAAATTCTAATGCAAGTTTAATAAGACATAAAGATAGCGATGGATACTGCTGTAATTTCTGCCCGAAAAAATTTGAAGATCCGAAGAATTTAAAAGTACATTCTTTAGAAGAACATTCTGACTTACAAACTTTACGGATGCCAAAATCTTTTGAGTACCTTATCAAAGTTGACATAACTGATCTGAAATGCAAAATTTGCAAGAAAAGTCTTTCGAAGTTAGATGATTTTGCCGCACATTTAAAAACTGTTCATTGCAAAAAGATAACTACTAACATGAGTGAGATTATTCCCTTTAAATTCGACACTGAGCAATTCCACTGCGCTGTATGTGGAACGGAATACTCGACGTTTAAAATATTGCAAGAGCACATGCATCAACATTTCAGAAACCATATTTGTGAAGTCTGTAATGCTGGTTTCATTACACGACGTTTACTAATCTGCCATAAGAGAAGACACGCAAAAGGTGAATTTAAATGCAGTCAATGCGATAAAACCTTCATTTGCGATCAAAAGAGAAGGGACCACGAGCAGAGAATGCACTTAGGCCTTAAAAAGAGAAACAAATGCAAAGTTTGTGACGAAAAATTCGAAGACTATTGGACGAAAATGCATCATATGGTCCAGAAACACGGCGCTCCACCGATATCCTTAAAATGTACTGCTTGCGACCGTATATTCACTAACAGGCGATCTTTAACAAGACATGTGAAAAAAGACCACTTGTTGGAAAGACAACATGTTTGTACTATTTGCAATATGCAGTTCTTCTTGAAACATCTCCTAGTAGAACATATGAGGGTACATACAGGGATTAAAAAGTTCCAATGTCATGTCTGTACGAAACACTATGCGACTAAAAAGTCACTGCGACAGCATCTTCGGTCGCATGCTGATGACCGACGATTTGATTGCACTGTGTGTAATCTAGCATTCGTTCAGAAACGTTCGTTGAAAAGTCATATGAAATCGAAACATGGAGAGTAGGTTATATATAGCATAGCGTTAAGTTTTTACTGTTGTAGTAGTTTTTAGGTAGGCATTAAAATTAAATTCAAATCATGATTTTGTTGTTTGACTCGGTTTTATGAAACTAATACCGACTCCATTACCTTTTAATTTCATTTTAGAAATATGTAGAGTGATCCTCAACCGAAATACGAATAATTATTATTATATATAGGTAGTAAAAACTTATACTTACCTTCATCAATAGCGTGCATTGCATAAACATAAAATAATCGCAATTCTTCTTCTATAGTACAGGCCTAGGCTTAGTTTAGACTCCAGATCTCCCACAAATTACATTTACGTAACTGTCAACTTGTATATTTTACTTTAAGATTGTCCTCATACATAATGTGTAATTTGTGGAGATGAATAAACATTTTTATTATTATTATTTATTATTATTATTATTATTATTATTTGAAAGGCAATTTATTCAGCTCTCAGAAAAAGTTAAGGGTTTTTGGTTTTTGTTAACAAAGGCATGAAATAACACGGCAGCCATATTGCGTAAGTGAATACGGCAACGCAGAGTTTGGCCGCTATCCAATCGACCAATCACATGCGAGATGAATGACGCGATGTGGCCGTCTGTGTGATAAATCGATTTGGTCGATTGGATAGCGTTCAAACTCTTTGCGGTAACGTATTCACTTACGCAATACGGCTGCGGGTTAAGGGCCTACATTCGCTTTAGTGCCGTTAAACGGTCGATTCTAACGTAACTTTCTAAAGCATGCTCGTTGGTAACGGCTAGGTTAAAGGTTTGCAAAAAAATATATATTTATAATTGTTTCATGTACATTATTTTTTAAACATGGTTTTCTCGTATAACAAATACTTTTGCTTTAAAAAAATAATTAGCAACACGATCTTTTTCGCAACTTTTGGATACTCCTCCAAAACGACTTGGATGTTTAAAAATATTTTTACACAGAAAAATTGATGGCTGGAATTTCTTCATAACTGAAATAGCACATGTAAATCAAATAATATTTTGCAAACAAAACTGTTCAAAAGGAGGTTCAATATTGATATTATGGCTCCGAGCGGGTGCACGGCCAATACTGCGTTAACATTGAGGCGTATATATCGCTTTAACTGGAAGAAAGAAAAATAAGTTAAGGGATGTGTTTCTTGCTGGAGTGTTCAATTGTGTTTTGTTTACTTTTAAATAATTTAGTTTTTATTTTTCCAATTACATACTTTCAACAAATTGCAACAATAAAAATATAAACTAATATATACAAACGCGTATAAAAGGGGGAGGGTTAATTAAAGGGATTTTTCAGAATAATGACTTACACCTTTACCCACCATAGTAAATGATTCAAATATTAATTACACGAATACCAACCTACCATTTTCAAAATGCATGAAAACAACAGATTTACTTGATTTATCAACTCAACGAAACCGACTTCAAGTGGGTATCAAAATACTAAAAACACTTTAACTATTAATTTTATTATCTCTAAAACATAATATTCTAATCGTTATTTTCAGGTCTTCGCTCCAGGACTATTCAAGAATCGCCAATAATCTTCGAAGACGATGATAAAAGCATCACATTGGACAGGAAACTGAACTATGCTTCTTTTGTATCCATCCGACCGGTGGGCAAGAAGACCATACCTTGGGTCCGCGAGCAGCAAAAAAAAATAGCCGAAGAGCGACGGTTAACGGAATTGGACTGGCAGTTCGAAAATATAAAGACGGTCATGAAATGCTCGAACGCTACACCTGTTCGTTGTCGAGTAGGCACCAGATTTGCCTGCAGCTACTGCCTCGACCAATTCCACAACCCGACGGAATTGAGAAGCCATTCTTTACAAGTCCATCTTAATGATAGACCAGAGTTCTTTAACGCTAGGTCTTTGTCCAGACACATCGTTTATTTGGACATTACTGATTTGATATGTAACATTTGTAATCAGTCTATGGATGGGCTGGACCAGTTGATGGATCACTTGAAGACTGTCCATGAAGAGTTGATATATAAGCAGATAAAGAATCAGATCGTTCCTTTTAAGTATGACGGTCGGCAGCTCCTGTGTGGGGTTTGTTCAGCCGATATAGGAGCGCACAACGATTTCCAAGATCATATGTCTGATCACTACAGAAACTATATTTGTAGTTTCTGCGATTCCGGTTTTGTTATTCGCAGCAAAATGCTTGAGCATAAGAAAGCGGTACACTTAGTTTAGTGCTTTTTAATGGATTTTATTGCTTGTATTTTTAAGATAACTTACATACTAAATCAGTATGTTGTTAGACAAGTTTCGATTAGAGTAACTAATTATGTACTTGTAGCCAGTAAAATAGAAAACCCGTTCGTAAAAAAAACTTTATCGGCGATTTTGCTATCATGTCGTGGTTTTTAAAGAGCAGGACTATTACTCAATGAAAAGTATTTAAATACAAATGTTTAAAACAGCGACTTGAAAATTAAAGTTTGACGTCCTTTTTCTGTCTGGCAGTGTCTAAGTAACCTAACGTGAAGGAGATGACAAGAGCTAAGTTCGCTTGCTTTGCTCGCTCACGTCATCCCCTTCGAACCTAACCTATCCGTGTCGGGGTTCTCAAAGCTCCCGAGCTCGCTTCGCTCGGTTCGGACTAATTCCTTGAAAACACGAATACACCCGCGCATGCGAGATGAATGACGCGATGTGGATTTTCGTCTGTATTTGGTCGATTTGGTCGATTGGATAGCGGTCAAACTCTTTGCGTTGCCTTATTCACTTACGCATACGGCT
Source organism: Orthosia gracilis (assembly GCA_947562075.1). NCBI lineage: Eukaryota > Metazoa > Arthropoda > Insecta > Lepidoptera > Noctuidae > Orthosia > Orthosia gracilis. The sequence goes on from OX387266.1 coordinate 57,007,412, forward strand.
GCCGAACTCCCGAGCTGCACAGCGACGTCGCCTCAATGGTTGTTAAGCTATTTTCAAAAGAATAATATGCTAAAATTGAACTCCAAAAACAATGAAAGTATGTAACAATATAATTACCGCAGCTCACAAAAACCTCCTAAAAGGTATTACTCAAAACGGATAAATAGTTACTTACTTAGTATAATAATTACTTAGGTTAATAATTTCGTTTACACATTTAGTACCAGGCTATTTTCAGGAACTACCTGATTTGTAATAGACTTTATAGTAGGTAGTTTAGTATAAATATCAATGCTGGTATTTAAATAAATGTATTTGCTTGATAACTTGTAAGAGTGTTTTCATTTATTTCAACCGTTTAATTTCTTCAATGCTCATTATAACTCTAATATCGACGGTATACATTGAAAAACACGTTTTTCCACACACTGCATGAAATGATTTTTAACCGAGTCCAAAAAGTAGGAGGTTCTCAATTTGAATGTATTTTTTTTAAATGTTTTACCTCAGAACTTTAAACTAGGTGAACCGATTTTGATTATTCTTTTTAGTGTTCCGTACCCAAAGGGTAAAAACGGGACCCTATTACTAAGACTCCGCGGTCCGTCTGTCTGTCTGTCCATCTGTCACCAGGCTGTCTCTCATGAGCCGTGATAGTTAGACAGTTGAAATTTTCACAGATGATGTATTTCTATTGCCGCTATAACAACAAACGTGATCTTTTTGCCGTTTTTTTCGATAATGTTACGGAACCCTTCGTGCGCGAGTCCGACTCGCTCTTGGCCGGTTTTTTATTTTTTACAGATTAGTCAAAAGCAATAGAATTATATGTATCAGTTAGTCTCAGTTAGTTCACGTTTCTAGGATAAATATTATATACCTATCTTGTAATAGCTTTCGACATAAACTGTTTGCCTAGTTTATGCCTAGATTTATAACAAACCAGTTTTTAGAAACTTTTCAAGTACAGCAAGTGATTATTTTCAATTATTACTATGATCTATGTACGTACGAAAATGTATGTACGATGTATGTACGAAATCATCAAAACTGCCAGCTTCATCATACTCATGAATGACAAGTAGTATCATTTATTTTAATTTTTCATTGACAACATTACTTTCAACTACCCTCATTTGTATGCGTTTTGATCAACCATTAAACAACCGCTCTTTTTGTAGGTATCGACCCGGAATCCATACTGATCGAGATAGAGGTCGACACATCATCATTTTTCACTTCTGGCGAGGGGACTGAAGTCTCCACACTCAGCGAAGTCGATAAACACAGAGAGAATATCCGAACTATCCTCCTTACGAGCAACGCCACGCCGATCGGAAGATACGGGAGTCTCGGTTACAACTGCTGCTACTGCGCCGAAGTCTTCTCAGCACCCAGGGACCTCAAAAAGCATACAATTGAACGACACGACGAAGAAAACATCTCCTCGTACATGAATAACTACACTATGCTTAACTACATCGTCAAAGTAGACATCACAGGCCTTCGCTGCGAAATGTGCATGAAACCTTTCAATGAACTCCAAGGAATCATTGATCACCTCACGAAAGACCACCAGAAGTTCTTCCACACCGACATTAGGAGTCACATTGTTCCTTTTCGGTTCGATTCCGAGGTGCTGCAATGTGTCGATTGCTCCTCCGAATTCAACAACTTCAAGATCTTACTCGAGCATATGAATACTCATTACAGTAACAATATCTGCGATGTTTGCGAAGCTGGCTTCGTGAACAGAAGGATGTTGCAAGCCCACATGTATAGACACAAAACTGGAGTCTTCCATTGTGGGTACTGTGCAAAAATTTTTGATACTCGAGTCAAGATGAAAGTGCACGAACGAATGGTCCATTTGTACGTTAAAAAGAGACCGAAGTGTACTATGTGTGAGAGGAAGTTCAAAGACTTCCAGAAGATGATACAGCATGAAGCTGAAGATCATGGTCTTCAGAGAAAGTTAAAGTGTGAGATGTGTAGCAGAATGTTTACTACTCAAAGATCTTTTAAGATTCACAAAAAGTTCTATTGTGTTCCTGATGATTAGAGAAAACGTCACTGGAATTGAATTAATTAATTAAATAATTGACGGAAACACTAAAGTTCAAGCACAAACTAGCAAACTACCCAATTTAACTTCAGTGACATTATTTTCAGGACATCCTAATAATTTCCTACACTAGTTTAGAGAAACAAGCTCCCGAAAACTCAAATGACACTGAACCAACATTGTTATGTTTTTTTGTTTTCGTTCGAGTTTTCGCCACTAAAAATAGGTAATAGTAATCCCCAATCTTTTTGACCCAGCTGAACTATTGCAACTTTACTACTGCAGCCATTTGTAGACAACTTCGGACCGGCCATAAAGTTGGGACTGCTTGCTATATCTGGTTAAATCATCAATCAGTATCTCATCGTTTACATGATCTCACTACTAACATTTTAAGGTTAGTTTTTTAGAATTCCAGTAACACTAATATTCAGGTACAATCAAAATTTCTGAAGGTATTTTTCATTCAGTATCAGCACATTTTACTTCTGTTTTGAACTTGAGAATTGAGTGCATAGAGAAAAGCTAAAAGATTATATCGAATAAAACAAGTTCCCGCTCATAATGAAAAAGCAAAACCTCTTTGATCCGACTAGATTACCTATTTGAAGTATTAATTGTACAGGGTGGCGCAAAAGTAATGTTATAATTTGAACTGGGTGCCATTTTGTTAGAAATGAAAAACATTGGATTCTGTTTTTATGAAAAGTTTGTTTGAAAGTAACACTAATTGGAAAAATAATATCTCTCAAATGGCCACTCTGGCTGACTGGCTCCCGAGTTGATGCACAAATTGTGCTCGATTCAGGACATTTTGAATTGTTGCTCGCAAAACATCTGGCTCCAAGGGCCAATCACTTTTCTGTGCAAATGCCACACTATACAGTCACTGAGGGCATGCAATGGCTCTTCATTCATTTCATGAAGATTCTCTGTGCCCAGAACGCAAATGTTGTTTGTTAATTATAATTAGGTACTTAAGTAAGTGGAAATGGCCTGCGTCAAAATTTGACAAATTAGCAGTAAAAATATTTCCACGTTCTTGAGGTGCTACTCTACTAACTAGAACTAATTCTCCTACAATATAAATATCAAAGCACAGTGACATTTGGCGCCATCTGCAAAAATTAAGGCACATTCTCACCTTGACATTACTATTACGCCACCCGTTAATTATAGCAGTCCAGATCTTGGCGCGCCGTGCCTTACGCATCGGAAAGCCAACTTCAGAGCGGCGAAGAAGATTGGGCATTAGGTACTTTATAATTGTGTTAAATATTAAAGTAGATCGGTTAATCAAATGCAACTTGCACAATAATGTTCCGAAGGACCTTTCGATGCTGAGTGATATTCAGCGTTGAACTGTTACAAAATAACTGTGCATCTGCCGCTGTGACGATACGATCACGACACTGACGTCTCAGTATTGGCGCACGAAGCGAGGGGACCCGTAGGGGTCGTATTTCAGCGAGGTGTACAAAATTTTGATGGTGTGTGTGGTATGATCAATAGGTGGACATGTATAGGCGAAGAGCCGAAC